>CM035847.1:181001196-182308071 GCA_020510985.1 Pholidichthys leucotaenia | reverse complement strand
GCTTCACTGAACTCCTCCCACACCCAGGTTTTTGCTTCAGCAACCACCCGAGCGGCACTCCGCTTGGCCTGCCAGTACACCTCAGCTGCTTTGGGAGTCCCACAAGCCAACCAAGCACGATAGGACTCCTTCTTCAGCTTAATGGGCCCCTTCACCACTTGGTTCGGGGTTTGCCACCACGAGATGCACCAACGACCTTGCGGCCGCAGCTCTGGGCAGTCGCTTCAACATTGGAGGTGGAGAACATGGCCCATTCAGACTCCATGTCTCCAGACTCCCTCGGAATGTGGTCGAAGTTCTTCTTGAGGTGGAAGTTGAAGACCTCCCGGACAGAGGCCTCAGCCAGATGTTCCCAGCACACCCTCACTATACATTTGGGTCTACCAGGTCTGAATGGCATCCTTCCCTGCCATCGGATCCAACTCACCACCAAGTGATGATCAGTTGACAGCTCTGCACCTCTCTTTACCCGAATGTCCAAGATATACAGTCGCAGTTCTGATGTCACGATAACAAAATCGATCATCAACCTGCGACCTAGGGTGTCCTAGTGCTAGGTACACATATGGACACCCTTTTTCTTGAACATGGTGTTCATTATGGACAAACTCTGGTTAGCACAGAAGTCCAATAGCTGAACACCACTCGGGTTCAGATCGGGCAGGCCGTTCCTCTCAATCACCCCCCCTCCAGGTTTCACTGTCGTTGCCCACATGTGCACTGAAGTTTCCCAGTAGGACAATGGAGTCTCCAAGAGGAGCACCCTCCAGCACCCCAGTCACAGACTCCAAAAAGGGTGGGTACTCTGAAACATCATTTGGTGCATAGGCACAAATGATGGTCAGGACCTGTTTCTCAACGTGAAGGCACAGGGAAACAACCCTTTCATCCACCGGGGAAAATGCCAATATAGAGGCAGCAAGGTGGGGCGGATACAAGAACACCCACCCTTGCTCGTCGCCTCTCGCCTGGGGCAACTCCAGAGTAGGCCAAGCTCCAGCCCCTCTCCAGGAGACTGGTTCCAGAACCAGAGCTGTGTGTTGAGGTGAGGCCAACTATATCTAGCCAGTATCTCTCACCCTCATGCACCAGCTCAGGCTCCTTCCCCATCGGAGAGGTGACATTCCACGTCCCAAAAACCAGTTTAGGAAGCCTGGGATCAGACCGCCAAGGTCTCTGCCTTCGATCGCCACCTGGTCCACATAGCACCGGACCCCCATGGTCCCTCCTGCAGGTGGTGAGTCCACTGGAGGACGGACCCATGTAACTCCTTCGGGATGAGCCTGGCCGGGTCCCATGGGCAGAAACCCGGCCTCCAGGCGCTCGCCATTGAGCCCCTTCCCCAGGCCTGGTTCCAGGGTTGGGCCCCGGTAACCCCATACCGGGTGGAGTACAGTGAATCCTTGTTCAAGCATTCATCATGAGAGTCTGTTGGATCGTTCTTAGTCTGGCCCTTCACCCAGGACCAGTTTATCTTGGATGACCCTACCAGAGGCAAATTGCCCCGGACAACATAGCTCCTGGGATCACTAGGGCACACAAACCCCCCACCACGATAAAGTGATGATCCATGAGGGAAGCTAAATTTCACTGAATAAAATCTGTACATTTAGTGAAGACTTCATCAGTATTCCATTGTTGAAACGGGGAGTTTTAAGAGGCTGAACCTGGTGTGATAGATGATTAGACAGCAGGGTGGGGGTGAATTGTTTCACAATTTACATCATTCAGGAAGTGATTCAACAGGAGAACTACTCTAGGTGGGTGATTTTCACTTATAATGAAATCATATAAAATGAAAAGCCTATAATCATAACTTAGCGTGTTAACAGCTGAAAATTTCATTTTTTTTCAGTGTGCTAAACTGAAAACTTAATTGTGCATTGAAAAAAAGAAAAAAATCTGTTGGAAAGACAGGGAGTCGACAGCAGTAGTGACACAGTTCAGTGACGTGACGGCTTTCATTTCAAATAGTGAAACAGGCCACTGTGCGTGCAACAGGGACAGGTTTGACTTGCATTGTGTAGTGAAAATATACTCTTTCATTTTACCCACCGACTACATAAAGATGGGAGTAGCCTCCAAGTCTGAAAAGAAAAGCCAAAGCAGTGTACCTTAAACATGCACTTTACCAGTCAACAGGGCATGGAAATAGAATCCTGGCTAGGCATAAACTGCATTACTAGCATTTAAAGAAACATTAGAGATGGGATTTAAAAATATATATATAATAAATGTAAAAATAAAAACAGTTGACTTCCGGTTATGGCTGCCACGTAGGACGGACGTGTCTCGCCCTGCTCTGCTCCTGGAAAAAAAAAAATCGGCAAATAACTCTCTCATTTGGAACAGAACGTATCCCAGCATTTGGGCGAAGATATGTTGGCGAAGCCTAAGGCTGGAAAACCAGGAAAAGGAAAAAGCGAGCCGCCGAAACAGTCCAAATTAACGGACTTTCAGGTCTGTGACGCAGTAAACAAAACTCCATATATGGCGGAGGAGGCTGGCAACGCTGCGATATCTGCGGGGAATGGCGCAGATGCGCTGATGGCTGCCATGAGTTCAATGAGAGCGGACTTTTCCTCTAGATTTGATGGGATTATGACAGCGTTGGAAGGAATAAGAAAGGAATTGGGTGACTGTGTAGAACGAACGGCGCAGATGGAGCTCCGTCTCGCTAGTGCTGAAGATGACGTCACCCGTCTTCAATTAAAGGTGCGCACTTTGGAAAAAAAAAATAAATCTCTGGAAGATAATATTTTGGATTTGGAATCTCGGTCGAGACAGAATAATTTGAGGCTGGTGGGTCTTCCAGAGGAATCAGAAGGTCGGGACGTATGCTCCTTTCTGGAAAAGTGGATTCCGGAGGTGCTGGGCAGCGAGGAGTTGCAATCAGCAGTGGTTCTGGAAAAAGCACATCGTATTGGCCCACGGAGAGATAAGGGACCGCCGAGGACCTTAATTATGAAGTTTCTTAGCAACAGAGACAGGATGAAGATCTTCAACGCTGCACGAGCTAAAAAAGGAGAGATTAAACACCAGGACCAGCAGGTGCGGTTCTACCCAGATTTGGCCACAGGAATCCAACAATTGAGGAAGCAGTTTGATCCCGTACGTAAGGAGCTGCGCAACCTTGGGATTCGTCATGGTGTAATCTATCCTGCGAGACTGTTGACCACGTATGAGGGCAGAACCCACATCTTCAAGACCCCAGAGGAGGCGCAGGAGTTCATCAAGAAGATCAAAGAAGAAGAAGAGACTGGTGGGAGCTAAGCATGAACAAAATATAAGGTAGAATAATTAAGCATTTGCACAGGCATCTGACTGACTTGAAGTAAATAGTAAGTTTACAAAATATAGATTGTATTATATATTAAAAAAACAAAACAAAAACAAAACAAACAAAAAAAAAAAACTATGATGTACAAAGTTGTTAAAAATTTTGGAGTTAAGTTGGAAAACTACAGAGGAGAGTTAATGTTACGTCATTAAAAGCAGTAGAGTTAGGGTGATTGGGAGGATGAAGAAGGAGTGGCTTAGGCTGTTCCCCGTGGGTGTGGAACGGTCGATGGCTATATCGGGAGACAGAATTTTTCTTTTGATTTTGGGGGGTTTGCCACAAGTGTGGGAAGGGGAAATTTGTTTGTGTGTAGTTTGTAGGATGAATGTTCAACCACTCATGTTTTTGCTTCTCTGTATGAGCATGTTTACACTGCAAGGTAATCCCAAACTCTCTATTGATCATGGACCAAAGTGTTAATCTTAATTTAACTTCATGGAATTGCAGAGGTCTACAAAATTTAAAAAAACTTAAACAAGTTATTAATAAAATAAAGGACATGGGTTCAAGAATTGTGTTTTTACAAGAAACTCATCTGATAGAGGAGGATGTTAAAAGAATTAGGAGTAGATGGCAGGGAAGTGTATTCACCTCTTCATTTTCATCCCGAGCCAGGGGAGTTATGACTCTCATACATAAATCAGTTCCTTTTCAAGTGAAAAATGTAATTGGAGACAAATTTGGAAGATATGTAATCATTCAAGGTTCTTTGCTATTAGAAAATATAAATCTTGTGAACTTATATGGTCCCAATATACAGTAGATGATCAGAAGTTCTTTGCTAATTTATTTCTCATCTTATCATCACTTACAGGGCAACATATAATAGCAGGGGATTTTAATTGTACATTGAATCCAGGTGTGGATAGATCAACAGGACTGGATTGTACGCACATTGGATGTAGGATGACTATTAATCATTTTATGAAAGAATTGAGATTGTTAGATATATGGAGAGAAATGAAACCACAAGTTAAAGCCTATTCTTGTTATTCCAGTACCTACAAGACATTCTCACGTATTGATTATTTTTTGATTTCCACAGAATTAAGGTCCAAGATTCAAAACTGCTTTTATGATAACATCGTGATCTCTGATCATGCACCCTGTTGTCTAATATATGTAGATAAAAAATTGACAAAGGAATCAGGTAGATGGCAATTTCAGCATAAATGGCTTCAGGATGAGGAATTTGTCAAGTATATAGAAAAACAGATAGACGAGTTCTTTGACATCAATACTACACAAACATCAGCATGTGTAAAGTGGGAGGCTTTCAAAGCTTTTATTAGGGGACATATTATTAGTTATACAGGATCAAAATCTAAGAAGACTCGAGAGGAGAGAGCTAAATTGGAACATAAAATAAAAAGTCTTCAGGAAAAAGTGTATGCAGGAAGTGACCCAAGGTTGGAGAATGAATTACTGATTTTGAGAGCTGAATACGACAAAAAATCAGCGAATAGAGCTGCCTCGAGTCTTCTAAGATTGAAACAATCTTTTTATGAACAAGGTGAAAAATCAGGAAAATTATTAGCATGGCAGATTAAACAATTGGAAATTAAAACACCAATTACCAGTATTATAAGTAACGGACAGGTAGTTATAGATCCTTTAGAAATTAATAGAGCCTTTAGAGATTACTATGAAAAATTATATGATACCAAAAATGAACCTGATTTAACAAAACTAAATGGGTTTTTGAACAAACTATCTATACCGTGTATACCAAATGAAAACAGGGAGATATTGGAGTCTAAAATTAGTCAAGAAGAAGTTGGGCTAGCCATTGATAATATGAAATCAGGAAAAAGTGCAGGACCAGATGGTCTTCCAGTTGACCTTTATAAAAAATTTAAGAATAAATTAATAAAACCTTTTTTGGAAATGGTTTTAGAAGCATTTCAAAATAATAATTTACCATCATACATAAATAATGCCTTAATTATACTGCTGCCAAAACCAGGTAAGCCCTCTAATAAATGTGAAAATATGAGACCAATAAGCCTATTAAACGCCGACCTTAAGATAATCTGTAAAATTTTAGCAAGACGAATACAAGAAATTTTACCAAATATTATTAATCGAGATCAGAATGGCTTTATAAAGGGTAGACAAGGCTTCCATAATGTAAGAAGACTATTTAATATTATTTATTTTAATAAAGAAGCACCGGATACAGCTCTCCTATCATTGGACGCCGAAAAGGCCTTTGATAGAGTTGAATGGCCCTTTCTTTTTGAAGTCCTACAAAGGTTTGGACTGGGAAATAATGTCATAAAATGGGTTCAAATAATATACAATAATGCTACAGCAGAAATCCTAACAAATAACAATATTTCAAAACCAATAAAAATCAATAGAGGATGTCGACAAGGCTGTCCACTTTCACCTTTACTGTTTACTATGGCAATTGAACCTTTAGCGATAGCGATACGTTTACATTCACAAATATATGGAATTAAAGTTGGACCAACAGAACATAAAATCTCCCTGTACGCCGATGATATAATTTTGTTTATGTCGAATCTAAAAAAATCAATTCCAACCTTGTTGAATTTAATAAAGAATTTTGGGGAAATATCAGGATATAAAATAAATAAAACTAAATCTTCAATATTAATGCTAAATGAGACCCAGAGAAATTACCCAGCCCCTGAGGCAAATCAATTCAATGTTGTAAATCAGTTTAAATATTTAGGAATCCAAATTATGCCTAAGCTAGAATCAGTCGCCAGCGTCAACTATGAAGCCTTAATGTCAGATATCAATGAGTTAACTCAGAGATGGATGTCACTACCAATGTCGATGATCGGGAGAATCAATATACTTAAAAGTAATATTTTACCTAAAATACTTTATTTATTTCAATACATTCCCTTATCACCACCTTTAGATCTATTCTCAAGAATAAAAAAAAAGTTAGTGGAATTTATATGGAACAACAGGAGGGCTAGATTACGTCTGTCTTTATTATATTTACCATCCATTTGATCGTGGAGGTCTGAAATGTCCAAATTTTATGTTGTATTATTGGTCGGCACAACTGAGGTCTATGACATATTATTTTTCATCAAATGATCTCCCTCACTGGACTGAAATGGAATCATACAATTTACCTTTACCTCTTCCCATATTCATATACTCAGATTCGGCAAAAAAATTACAAAAACAAGTTAAAAATCCATTTGTAAAGCATATGATCAAAATATGGTGTGAAGCTAAAAACTATTTAAAAGAACCACAGTTATTGTCACAATTTAGTCCAATATGGGGTAATCAATATTTTAAACCAGGGAGAGCGGACGCTGTATTTAAAGTATGGAATTTAAAAGGGATACAAAAGATTCAGGATTTATATTTGCCATGTGCAGACAACATAATGTCTTTTGAAGAGCTGAGGATCAAATTTAATCTCAATAGAACACATTTTTTTAAATATCTTCAACTTAGAAACTTTATTCGATCAAATCAAAATAAAGCTCTCACTCGACCTATTTATTCATCCTTGGAAAAAATGATGATGAAAGATAGTAAAAGAAAGGGTATTATTTCAGAGTTTTATAACTCATTGACACTATCTTCAAGTGAAAATTCACTGAAAAGATTAAACTACTGGAAAGAAGATCTGCAAATTGAAATTTCGGAGGAACAATGGGAATTGGCTTGTACAGAAGCTCAAACCAAATCAATAAATGCACGCCTTAAATTGATACATTTCAAATGGTTAATGCGGATGTATGTTACACCAGAGGAGTTAAATAGATATAACAAAAATATACCAGATACATGCACAAAATGCATGGAAAGTAAAGGAACCCTATTTCATTGTTTATGGGAATGTAGATTAATAAGAATGTTTTGGGAAGAGGTGAGGGTAACAATTGAAAAAATAATCTCAAAACAAATCATACTGAATCCTAAACTGTTTTTGTTGGGTCTGTACCCAGAAAAGCATAATTTTAATAAAAGTGAAAGAACATTCATAGACCTCAGTTTGCTTAATGCCAAAAAATGTATTGCACTATTATGGAAAAAGACTCATAGACCAGATGTGACTCAGTGGTTAAGACAGATGTTAACAAACCTTCCATTAGAAAGAATAACATATATACTGAAATCAAAGGAAATTGTGTTTGAGAATATATGGAGACCTTTTATTGATTATGTAAAAAATTTAAACATAACTCTTGAAGAAGAAGGTGAATGATGTGTGTGGACCTTGTAAATTCCAAACTGGTGAACATAATATGTATACTTATGTATTGGATTGTCTAGACTAAACAGAGGAGCATTGTTGAAGACTTGATTTTGTTGGTGGTTGTTGGTGTTTTTAGTGCATTTTTTTTTTTTGTAGTACTTTAGCGTTAGTGTTTGATTGTTTATATCATGTTTGTTAAAAAAAAAAAAAAGGTTCAATAAAGATATTGTGGAAAAAAAAAAATAAAAACAGTTAGAAGCCCTCATATTGATGTATCCAGACTTAATGCATGTGAGCTGAGGGAATTTAAAAAATTGGACATTCTTTACAGCAAGAGTTTTTTGAAAAAATCTAATTTAGTCACTCATTCAGTAAATTATGGCCAAATTAGAGAAAAATAGATGGCTTAAGGTGTGGCTACTTTCACTGATAAGCTGCCACACTTTACAGTGCAGGGCTCTCAGTTATTTCCTCCACTTTTTTGATTGACCTTACTTTCAACCAAAGAAACTTTAACAACCTTTCTGTTTGTTTTCTCCAGTATCTATCTTTACAGCGGGTTTCACTGTTCACAACTAGCTTCCCAAATAACAGTGGAGGCCACTCGCTAACCAAGGCAGCTAGTATTAGTATTAGCAGTCTTGTCTGAATATGGTAAAGCAGGTTTGACTTATCCATCTTGTTTATGGAGTCTGTCATTCAAGCAGTAGGAGTGAGTTTTGGACTTTCCAGCCAAACCAAAGCCTTATTCAAAAGAACTGTCAGTAGTGGTACTTCCATTAGGATTTGTATGCTCAGAGTTTACATTTCTGATTATTTCCAGTACAATTTTGTATTTATTAATACTCAGTTTCTTTGAGAATTCTGTTGGCTTGACTAGAAAGCCACAACAGTAAGGGGGGAGAAGTGTCTCACCGACAATGAGGGATCATGGGAAGTGTAACTGGCCCAACGTTCATTTTCCAGCTCCTCCATCACCTACGGCATGCATGGAGAGAGTGAGGGATTCATATATTACTGGACACACACAGACACTAGAAAGGGGAATAAAATTTCACAAATTCACACACAAACGTCAAACAGTGCTTCACAGCTGTCTGCACAAAATATGCCAAGGAGAGAAAACTAGCTTCTTAGACATAAATACTCAGTACCCTGTACATTTGTGGGGGTTTTTTCCCCCCATCACTCACTGACAAGACTCACCTGGTTCATGGCACTTTTCAGCCAAGTGTCAACAGCAACCCCCACTTGCCGCAGTAGATCCAACCGAGCTTCAGCTTTCAACTTTATTGTCTTTGGAGAAAGGAGAGCATTTGAGGTGCTTGAGATGTTGAAAATAATAGAAATACGACAGGATAAATTCATACACAATGCACACATTTTATGTTTTGAGTGGTGTAAAAAAAATCCTGTAACAAAAGAGACAAAAGACATGCTTTATATATTTGCTTCTACACAGAATTGATCTAAAGAAACTCAGGGACAGTCTGATGGGGCAGCACAGTGTTGTAGTGGTTAACATCATCACAGAGCATCAATAAAGTTCTCAGTTTAAACCTCCTGGATGACTGGGATCTTTCTGTGTGAGTGAGCATCCTACCCATGGCTGCCTGGTATTCTTCCCACAGTCAGAAAACAAGCTAGCTATTCTGTTTGAAGATGTGTGTGTTTTGTTTTTTTTAGTGTTGGTCCTGTAGTGAACAGACATGGTGCCCTTGAAAATGACTGTGGCGATACTTTGCCTTCTGTCTTGATCCTGTGACAGCCAGGATTAACTCTTGCTCCCCCATGACCCTGAGTTAAGAAGCAGCTAATAAGACAGTTGGACATCATGAACTGATGCTGGGACATGGGATCATAAGTGTATAACAGAACAAATTCAAGGGAGTTTTTTTCCAGTCATGATGTACTTGTTTTCACTGTTCTATATGCAGGTCAGGTCAGGTCAGGTCAGGTCAGGTCAGGCATTGGCTTGCTTGCTACCGGATAACCATGAAAACCGGTACTACCTGTCTCATGGGTCAGACTGTCGGCGACTCAACCGGCATCCCTGCCCTTCCGAGGGAATGGAGGGTGAAACAGGGCATCCTGGCAGAACTAAAAACAATATCTGCCACAGGTCTGTGGTGGACCACTCCCAGTTACACGGGGTGAGACTGGACATCCTGGCAGATAAACACATCTGTCGCAAGGTCTGTGGTGGACTGTGCCAGTCGATGCATTGTGACATGCACTACACAAACAACAGAGATAAACAAACCGATCATCTGGTCAGTCACTGCAACAGATACTGGAGTCAGTTTGTCTTGGCTTGTCCTTGCCACTGATAATACATTTATCTGCCAAGAATGTGATGCTAGTCCAGCAAAAGCTAGCAGTACTCAAATACTTTGCAAGCAGTTTCATGAAATGGTCAATCAGAAAGCAACTCATACCGGCTCGGACGTCGCCCGGGCTTACAAGGTCCGCACTGATCTGTTCACACTCCGACAGGCAGCGAAAAGTAAGCTAGGAGCAGGAAGACAAAAGAAGAGGAAAACAGCAGCCTTGTGTGTAGCAGAATGGAATGTACGCACTCTGTTGGACAGAACAACATCATAGTGCCCAGAAAGACAGACCGTGCTTGTGGCCCTGGAAATGAATAGGTACAATGTAGACATAGCTGCACTCAGTGAAACAAGATTTCCTGGATATGACAGCTTGGAAGACCATGGGTACATCTTGTTTTGGAGTGGGAGATCAACTCAAGAAAGGAGAGAAGCAGGAGTGGGCTTTGCAGTTAGAAAGGAGATAGCAGCAATGCTTGATGAGGAACCGGTGCCAATCAGCGACAGGATAATGACTATGAGACTCACTCTACAGCGGAAGATGTACGCCACACTCATCAGTGTATATGCCCCAACAATGACCAACACAGAGGAGGCAAAGGAAGAGTTCTACAGTGATTTACGTGAGACTATCAGGCATGTATCGACTGATGACAGGCTGATACTCATTGGAGATTTTAATGCCAGAGTTGGTTCGGACACTGAGAAATTGAAAGGAGTGCTAGGCAGTCATGGAGTAGGCAAGTGCAATGCTAATGGAGAACTTCTACTTGCCCTGTGTTCAGAGTACAACCTTGTGATAACCAACACTCTATTTAAACACAAGGATACACACAAGAAGACATGGATGCACCCAAGATCCAAGCACTGGCACTTATTAGACTACATCATAGTCAGGCAGAGAGACATAAGGGATGTATTGGACACCAGAGCAATGAGAGGCGCGGACTGTGGTACTTGATCATGTTATGCTGAGATCTAGATTAAGGATTTGGAGACAAAAACAGCACAGCAGGACGGATGCGAAGCCACCACGGAAGCTAAACACTAGTGCACTGAAAGGCCAAAAGAAGCAGGAAGAACTTACACAGGAAATGGATGAAAACTTGAAAGACTGGGACAGCAACAACTCAGAGAATGACATAGAAGAGAAATGGGCAACACTGAAGGATACGGTGTATCAGACTGCGAGTGATGTATTAAGCTACTCTGAGAGGAAAACATCAAGATTGGTTTGATGAGCATGAAGAACACCTGAAGAAACTACTAGAAGCGAGGAATACAGCTAGGCAGGAAAACCTACAGTGTAACACAAGGTCAAAGAAGAAGAAATACTCAAAGGCTCAGAGTGAGCTACAGAAGTACACCAGAGAGATGAAGTCCAACTGGTGGGATGAAAAAGTGGAGGAACTTCAAGCTGCAGCAGACAGGAAGGACATGAAAACATTCTTCACAGGTCTGAGAGAAATCTACAGCTCTAAACCAAGAGGATTGATCCAACTAAAGGCTATGGATGGCGAAACGGTTTTGCAGGAGAAAGACAAGCTCGTGGACAGATTTGCAGACCACTTTGACCAACTACTAAAAAACCCTGGAGATCTCATTGAAGAGGCTAAAGAAGCTCTAGTGTAGCGACTGGCTGTATCAAGTCTGGATGAACCACCAAATTTTGATGAACTAATGGCAGCTATCAGGACAATACAGGATAGTAAAGCTCCAGGAAGGGATGGAATTCCAGCAGAAGTGTGGAAATTTGGTGGTGTTCAGCTGACCAACTGCCTGCACAAGCTCATCCAAGAGATATGGGATGCCCAGAAAGTACCTCAAGACTGGAAGGATGCAAGTATTGTACCTTTGTTCAAGAAAGGTGACAGGAAAGATTGTGGAAATTACCGAGGTATATCACTGCTAGCCACTGTTGGTAAGATTCTCTCCCGTGTACTACTGAACAGACTCAATGAATACATCTCGCAGAAAGTACTACCGGAAACCCAGTGCGGCTTTAGAAGTGGAAGAAGCACAATGGACATGATTTTCTAATTGAAACAGGTTCAAGAAAAGTGTATCGAACAGAACATGCCGCTTTATGTAGTCTTCATAGACTTCAGTAAAGTCTTCAATACTGTTTCGTGACAAGGACTTTGGCAGGTACTCAAGAAATACCACTGTACAGAGAAGTTTGTCAGCCTGATCGAGGCACTCCATACAGGTATGCAAGCAAACGTGGCAATGAGTGGTTCAGAATCTAAAAACTTTTCAGTAAGCAACGGGGTGAAACAAGGGTGTGTACTGGCACCTACACTCTTCTCGCTATATTTGGCACCCATGCTTGAAGTGGCTTTCAAAGACGCTTCAGAAGGAGTATACATTCAAACAAGGAAAGAAGCAGACTTGTTCAATGTGGCACAGTTTAAAGCCAAGAGTAAGACATCAATAAAGGTAGTAAGAGAAATGTTCTTTGCCGACGACAGTGCTCTAGTTGCACACAGTGTGGAAGATATGCAATCTTTAGTGGAGAAATTTGCAAGAGCAGCTAGCCAATTCAGCCTCAAAATTAACATCAAGAAGACAGAGTTCCTTTATCAGCCACCAAAGTTCTAATTATCAACATCACTACCAGAAGAGATCAGCATTGGTACAGAGCCACTAGTAAAGTGCAAGACTCTCAAGTATCTAGGGAGTACTGTTTCAGAGAATACTAGGCTGGAGGATGAACTATCTCTCAGAATGGGAAGAGCGAGCGCTGTGTTTGTTACACAGTCTCTCCCTCAAGTTTCCAATCAACATATGTCTATCCATGTGAAATGCAAAGTGTACAGAGCGACAGTACTGGCTACTCTATTGTACGGTGCTGAAACTTGGACTGTCTACAGAATGCAGGTGAAGAAACTCCACGCGTACATGATGAGACACCTTCGAGCCATAACGAACATCTCATGAAAAGACAAGATAACCAACATAGAAGTGTTGAAACGAGCTGGTCTACCATCAATGGAGGACATGCTAGTACAGATGAACCTGAGATGGCTCGGACATGTTGAGAGGATGGACCACAAGCGTCTCCCTCGGCAGTTACTCTACTCACAATTATGCGAGGGCAAACGCAATCAGGGTAGACCAAGGCTCAGATTTAAAGACACTGTAAAAAGAAACTTGAAGAAGTTGGATATAGACAGGAGTTCCTGGCAGCGGAAGGCTAAGGACAGAGTTGCGTGGAGGAATCTGATCAGACCTAAATGAAACAGTCATTGTCGCCCTCGACAGACTGCTATGATGATGATGATGATATGCACCATTTAGTGACAGATGTGAACTATATTTACACCAAAAATTGGCCAAAAACCTGTTACATAGAATATCAAAAATGTTGTATAATTCTAACGGGACAAGATGAAAAGACTATTTCACCCTACACAGCAGAGAAACCCCTGAGATTTCCATTCAGTCTGTCTTGTGGTCTCCTCAGCTCTCTTTCATCAAATCCTCTTTTCTGTGCAGTCTCTCACTGTCTTCATCAATATCCCCTTTAGATATGTGCTTCTTTGCACTCGTCCTGATGCTGACAGAGCAGATTGATAGCTGATAACACCATCCCACAGAAAGAAAGTCTCAGACAGACAGACGCACTGTCAAGACTCTCATACAATATGATCAATATGCTTGAGCCTCTAGATACCTTGTTTTTTTTAAAGTACCAAACAAAAACCAAAGGACCCACCATCTTCAGAACAATAAACACACAAGACTAGTAAAGAAGTAACACTGAAAAAGCTATTAGACTTCTAGTCATTGTTACTTTAAAATATCTGCAGCAATAAATCGTTGATTTAAGTCAATACACTAAGCAGCCAGTGGGATGAGAACAAATTGCTTTTGGATAGACAGCACAAGGTCAGACCGACAGCTGAACAACTGGAATCGATATGACTAAGCTGGCTAACAGCAAGATGGACAAACAACTGCAAGACAGACACTCTAGGAGGAAAATCCAGCTGGTTACAGTGGGTCTATAACATGGGATACCCTTTTTCACAAAGATGGTTAAGGAAGAGGAGTTAAACATTTCAGTTCTTTGATTCACTGTTTAAAATAAAAATAATAATAATCTTCAGGATCATCCTGGCATTCAGAAGGACCAGGACATGTGGACAGTAGTGCTGGAGATCAGTCAAACTTCAGACCCGACGAAACTGCGGCTCAGCTGCCGAGAGCCCCCCCCTGCAACCAAACAGGGTCTCCAGCAGCCACCTCCACCACCACCCCAACCCCAAATCGCGGAGCCCCAGCCGCTTCCTCCCCATCAGAGCCCTTGGAAAACAGCGGTGCTCCTACTGTAACAGCAAAGAAATCAATCAGGAAATCTTCGCAACAGAAGACGACAAATCCTTACCTTTGCAGGTACTGCTAATGTATATATTGTTTTATAACAAATATTTTATATATATTATACTAAGTAACGGTGTTTCATTAATTTTGAGCAATACATCCATTTTGCTCTTCACCAGAAACCCAGCTGTCACTGTAGAAAGTAACTACAAAGTTTGATTAATCTGCCACTTCACTACACTGTATTTAAGTCGATCAGACGCAAGTTATTACAAGATGGGTTATTTTTATCTTTGGTGGATTCACTCTAACTTGTCATTTTCCCCCTTTTTTTAAATATACAGTACAATTGCCCTCGAATTTATGCAGCCCCCCACGATTGCAAATCATGTTTATTTCCAAATTTTACAGACTTGTACTTATTTGGACAAAAGTAAATTAATCAGAAAAAGAAGTGTTTGTTATATTTTGGTGCATCTGTGTAATGCATTCAATCTTACTGACCACAACTGAATAATATATTGGTACCTGGTCAAGTCCCCTCATAACCGACTCTCCCCAGCCAGTTACAGCCGCCCCATAACCAGCTCGCTCCATGGCCAACTTGACCCACAACAAACTTGCCCGGAAGCATACAAATGTAGGCCAGGGCTATTCAATTCCAAAATCAGTTGGGCCACAATTTGAAATCAAGACATGTAACTGGGGCGCATATGTTCAGCGATCTGTTAAATATGACAAATTTCAAACCAACACAGATCAATATGACGAAAAATATCCACTTTTTACTCATTGTCTTGGTTTTAAAATGTGTGCTTGGCATATAACAAATGCACATCAAAAGTGCATAAAAAACACAATAACGGTGCTGGGGTTGAGTGGAACTTGTAGTAGAAATATTTTTTTCCCTTGAGCAACATAATAGAATGGGGGGAAAAAAATTAAATTCTGTAACTAACCATTTTGGTCACATCTTATTCAGGTATATCTCAAAGTGCCTAAAAATTCAATGCACACTGTTGGTAGCATTAACATTTGTTTCCCTTTTGAAATAAAATGTACTACATCCTGGTCATAACTGATCTTGACATGTCACAAAGTGTATTTAGCTGAATAAAATATGAACTGTCAAGCACTTAAGGGTACCCCCCCCCCCCAAGAAAAGATTAATAACATTAACAAACATTGCACATTCACTATTGTGGTTTGTTTTTTAAATCACCATGTGTGAGTAGGAACCTCTTTTTATAACTACACATTCCATTGCACACACAAATCAGTCAACCAGAAATTTTTAGTAGAGTTAAGGATGCAAAGAGCACCCACTTAAAAACTCGAGTAATGACTTCAGTCTTGAAGGTTTGAGGTTTTTCTCCAAAATTTATAACAATCTTCTTATAGTTTTCTATGTTTCTCTGTGAATTTACCTAAATGTGAAACCATTTTCCTCAAATTTGTAATTTCCTCTTGTAAGATTGACTTTTCTTGTACACTACCGTTCAAAAGTTTGGGGTCACCCAGACAATTATTTTGTGTTTTCCATGAAAAGTCACACTTAATTACCACCATGAGTTGTAAAATGAATAGAAAATATAGTCAAGACATTGACAAGGTTAGAAATAATGATTTGTATTTGAAATAATAATTTTTTCCAGATACTCAACCTGCTCAAAGGAAGGTCAGTTTTATAGCTTCTCTAACCAGCTAAACTGTTTTCAGCTGTGCTAACATGATTGCGCAAGGGTTTTCTAATCATTCATTAGCCTTCTGACGCAATGAGCAAACACATTGTACCATTAGAACACTGGAGTGATAGTTGCTGGAAATGGGCCTCTATACACCTATGTAGATATTGCACCAAAAACCAGACATTAGACATTTGCAGCTAGAATAGTCATTTACCACATTAGCAATGTATATTAGATATTAGAGTGTATTTCTGATTAGTTTAAAGTTATCTACATTGAAAAAAACAGTGCTTTTCTTTCAAAAATAAGGAAATTTCTAAGTGACCCCAAACTTTTGAACGGTAGTGTACATTTGAGACTTTATTATACATTTGTGGATTATTTTATGGCTAATTTTTGTCTTTTTTAAAAAAAAAAAATACTGTTTTTTTAAATTATAAATTTGGAACTGCCCCAGGGGCCCGGCGAGCGGTGTCGCCTTGCCCCTGCTCGCCCCACTCCTCCCGTCAACAACCAAGCCATGCTGGATAAGCCAATAAGTTAAGTAAAATTGCATGCAAATTAATCACTTTGTGGTGGACTTTTGCCAGTCGGTGCATTGTGACATGCACTACACAAAGAGCAGAGATAAACAAACCTATCATCTAGTCAGTCACTGAAACAGACACTGGAGTCAGTTTGTCTTGGCCTGTCCTTGCTACTGATAATACCTCTATCTGCCAAGAATGTGCCGCTAGTCCAGCAAAAGCTAGCGGTACTCAAATACTTTGCAAGCAGTTTCATGAAATGGTCAGTCAGAAAGCAACTCATAACCGGCTCGGACGTTGCCCGGGTTTGCAGGGTCAGGAGTTCCCGGCAGCAGAGGGCAGGGGACAGAGCTGCATAGAGGAATCTGATCAGACCTAAATGAAACAGTCATTGTCGCCCGTGACAGACTGCTATGATGATGATGATGAATAATCTTCATATCCTACAGTGTCTAAACACATGGCTACAAGATTTGCTACATGTGAACATGGACTAATGATTGGGTCCATACCATAAATATCCCAAAGGAAATAAAGCAGATACTATGAATCAATTTCTGAATGCTTATTAGACCTCATTACTCCTGAAATGTGTCTGAGGGCACAACATACTCCATGTCTGGTTGCCAGTTGTCAATGAGACCAGCGTATCTGCTGGAGTCACTTTGAGAGCAGCCTTCAACAGTTTAATATGGATACCTCCTCATGCCTCAACTCTTTTCTCTCTGTCTAGCTTTACTTCCACAACAGATAAAGATAGTTGCATAGACAGATGCAAGACACTGAATATAACATACAGTAATACCTGTTATTTATGTGAGGAAAATTGTTAATCAGGATGTTGCCTTTTTTATATCTGAATCCAGTAAGGATGTTGCATACCTCAAGACTTTAAAAAGAACATAAAAAGATCTATTCTGTGAGAAATCAAAAGCTGCAGAGTCATCTTAATGTCTTTACTTGCAGCGGGGAAAATAAGTATTGAACACGTCAACGTTTTTCTCATTAGACATATTTCTGATGGAGCCATTGACCTGAGATTTTCACTAGATATCAGTAACAACCCAAGTAATCCATATATTTATATATTTATGTGTACATATGTATATTCACTGCTCTTATTTTCTTATCTTCTAAATTATTGCTCTGAGTGGTGCTATCCCTGTGCTGTTGCAATCCTGGAATTTCCCCATTGTGGGACTAATAAAGGCTTATCTTATCTTATCTTATACATACAAAGAAATCAAGGCAACTGTGTTCACAAAACAAGTTATATTTAATACAGTGGAATGACACAGGGAATAACTATTGAACGTGCTTGGTGAAATTAATTTATTATTTAGTAGAAAAGCCTTTGTTGGTAATAACAGCTTCCAGACGCCTCCTGTATGGAGAAACTAAGCACAGGCATTGCTCAGGAGTGATTTTAGCCCATTCTTCCACACAAATTGCCATATCTTGAAGGTTCTGTGGGTGTCTTCTATGAACTCTGATCTTCACTTCGTTCCATAGATTTTCAATTGGATTCAGGACAAGTGACTGACTGGGCTGTTCTAGCAGCTTTATATTTTCCTTCTCTGGAGCCAATTGAGAGTTTCCTTGGCTGTGTGTTTGGGATCATTGTCTTGCTGAAATGTCCACCCTCATTTCATTTTCAGCATCTTGACAGATGGCATCAGGTTCTTATCAAGGATGTCTCTGTACATTTGTCCATTCATCTTTCCTTCAATTATATGAAGTCTGCTTGTACCATGTGCTGAACCCCCACCACCACCAACACCACCACTACCATGATGAGATGTGCAGTGCCATTTCTCTTCCAAACATGCTGTGTGTTGTGGCATCCAAAAAGTTCAATTTTGGTCTCACCTGACCAGACTATATTCTCCCAGTATTTTACTGGCTTGCCCAAATGTTGTGCAGCAAACTTTAAACAAGCTTCAGTATGCTTTTACTTCAGTAATGAAGTCTTGCGAGGTGACTTGCGAAGATTCCCTGTGTCATTCTGCTTTATTAAATATAACTTTTGTGAACATAGTTGCCTCGATTTCTTTGTATGTATGGATTAATTGGCTTGTTGATGATATCTGGTGAAAATCTCATGCAATGGCTCCATCAGAAATATGTTTAATGAGAAAAATGTTGATGTGTTCAATACTTATTTTCCCCGCTGTATGTATTTCTTCTTCACCCTCACATTAGTCCTGCATAGCCGCATGGTCCGCGTATTTGTACACCCGTCTCCACTTGGCTCAATCAAGGGTGTCCTTGGGAGGGATGTTCACAGTCCTCATGTCATCCTTGATCTGGTAAAGCCACCATTTCTTTGGCCATCCTCATGGCCTGTTCCCTGTTTTGTGTGTGTGTGTGTGTGTGGGGGGGGGTTAGACTCTGAAGCTGTTTTTTGAATGAAACTTCTGATCAGACTACGGAAAGCCTGATCTTATATGGTAGCTTCAGGGCGTCAATTATGCAAATCTCATGAATGTGCACACTTAACGCATAGGTAGAATTCACCATTTTTACACACGCCGTTTACACGTTTGGAGGGCCTACAAGCGTTTGCTGAATCAGGAGTGGCTCATTCATACTAATGCGGTTTACCAAAAAAATACAAGTGATTTACACATACTAACATATTCTTGAATAAGGTCCATTGCCATAGGGTGGATCATGGTCTTGTAGCTCTTTCCTTTGAGGGTCACTGGCATCCGGCAGTCAGTGAGGACACCAATCTCCTGCCGCAACTTGGCCCTGGCAGCGCTGACTCGAGTGCACACATCGTGTAGCATGCTGCCACCACTGCTGTGTATCAAGCCAAGGTATTTGAAGTGGGTACTCTTCTTTAAGGGGACGCCATTTATATATGTGATAATATAACTATAATATAACATCTTAATAATATTCATGATATACAGGTTTTTCACTTAGTTTATCATGGCATGAGTTTGCAACTATAAGTTTAAAAAACAGACACTCAAAAACAGTGGAAGTTTAAATTTAGATAAATCAATCTCAGGTTTAATATGTAGAGAGGCAAAGTTAATTATTACTCAGATTTTCATTAGCAGCTAATCTTATTTCATTAACCCCTTGCACTCCGGTCAATTTTCCTAAAAACGCCAAAAAATAATGTGCCCAAAGTAAATCGAAAGCTGTTCTTCAACCCTTTGCAGCATCTTCATGGGGTTGGTCTCATTTAAAAGAAAACACTTTGAATTTTTTGGCAAAACAGTCATAATCTCTCTAAGTGCTCCGGCCACTGAGTTACAGTCATCTAAACACAGTTAACTTGAAGAAAATAAATTTGGCCTGGGTGTTTTTTTGGATACAAATGCTTGCAAATAATACACAGCTTCAGATCCGGGCTGGAAAATGCATCAGAAATGTAGAACCAAGTGTTATCCAGCTGAGGTCCAAATTTTGTAACAATACCACAAAAAATGAATATATTACACAGCTTTAAACTCAGGTACTTCCCAGGCATTTTGGAACTGTGCCAAATTGTGCCCAAATGGCACAGTTTGGAAAAACGTCTGTAACTTTTGAATGATTCAATGTAGAAGCTTCATTTTGGGCTCTAATGAAAGGTCACACTCAGGGCTGTCTGTGTGTGTGTGTGGGGGGGGGGGGGGTTGTCCCCCCCCCCTCGCTACAGAGGACGGCCATCGGCCATCACTACATGACAGAATAGACTCATATGGCTATGTGGCGACCGCTGCGCAGTCACTGCGGCTCCCCCCCCCCCCCCGGCTACAGAAGAGGAGCAGGGAGGGGGGGCCTTCACAGTCCGGACACGGCGAATTAACCGTTTATCGCGGTGCACGCACTTCGTACTTCGTGCGCCGCACAGCTGTAATTTACCGATCGGTCAAAAGTCATTTTGGATTACAATTTTCAGGGATAAATAATAATTTAGCTTATAACACCTTACCTCTTCACAGCAGCAGAGTCCTGGCGAACTTCTCTTCCTCACTGTCAGACGAACACGACGCTGGTCCGCTCGTGGTTCTGGTCTCGCGACCCGATCAAAACATAATTCCATTATTGCCATTTTGTGCTTCCATGATTGCGGTTTTTGGCAAACGATTTTTCAAAACAAATAACAGTAGTAATTAAAAAAAGACTGGCGAAGGCGTGTGTGTCACTCAGCCTCCGTCGGTCTATGACCATGGAAGAAATCATAAAGTCTACTCTGCTGGAACCAACACAAAATAAGCACCGCCTGTGGCCGAACATGCCGATCCACGAATGGCACTCCCTGTCACACAGGTTGCATTTGTGGATGGTCTCCGTGCTGCTGGGTCGGTGGGGTTCTTCCTGCGAGTCCTTTTTTGATCCGCTGCAGCAGCCAGTCTTCACCCAGCCTTAAAAAAAAACAGCTCGCGAACTTCTCTGCTTCAATTGGCTCACTGCATTCACAGCGTTGGGAGGCGGGTCCTTCTGGCTAGGTTTTCATTCATTGGTTCTTCAAGGTTTCAGAAACCCAATTCAAGGCTCTTATTAGTCGAATGAGAGGTCAATCAGATGAACTAATCTGTTCGCGGCTGTGTCTGCAGCTTTTATTTTCAGTGCCCGCTTGGACGCCATACACCACCTACATCACAATCTCCATCAGGATCTCCATCATGCGTCCGAGAGCGCACGAGGGCGCTCTTGTGCGCCCTCGTGCGCTCTAGGACGCAGAGACTTGCCCGTCCGCGGTACAACGGAGCGCAAGAGGTTAAGCAGACATTTCTATTGTATTGCTTCCGAATGATGGCAAAGATTATACTAAAGTTTTACTGTAGGCATTTTCCAAAAATGTATCAGAAATAACTTTTACTGTATATTCACTATCCTATTTACAGCAAATTCCTACATAGCTTACAGATCTTTACCATCTAAGAAGGGGCTAGTATTGTATCTTTATGTCAAGTATATGGGATTTTAATTTTGCAAGAGAAAAGAGAAAGCTATCAGTGTACAGATAATAATGCAATCAAATCTACACAATGCCTTTGTCCTACTTTCATTCTCTGTATAATTCTGTGATAAGAGCTTGGTTGTAAAGCCATTAGTGTCACATGAGCTCATCAAATATTCATAATCTCATTCAAGGTAATGCTGGCCTGGGAGGGCAAAGGACTGACACCCTGACTGGAAGAGCCAGAAAGAGATTACAACAGAGATAAAGGGTGGGGTAGAAAAAAATGTGCTGCAGTTACATGATTGTGGTCTGCTGTGAAAAGCATTCCTGATTATTTTGTGTAAAGTCAGATCACAGGCAGATGACAGCTACTAAATTGTTACTGTAGCATATGATTGAAATAAATAAGTTTGAAATATTGAACAACCAAAGGCGCTGTCAGAATTTTTCTTCAATCCTGACAGTAGAGGGGGCCAAATATACAAAAAAAAAACTAAGAAAGGTCACGTGGAAGTATAGTAAATAAAAGGTAGTAGTTAAAAAAGAAAGAAGAAAAAACATATAAATACGCTTCTAATGACCAAAAAGGAAGTAAGAAAGATGGGACATGGCTTAGTGGCTTCATTCAATCTCTAAGAGGTTTAATCAGTGAAAAGCAATCTACTATGGATAGGTATCTCTGCTGGGAAGAATATGAGTTATGTAGATAATAAGGAAAGAATATAGCAACAAAATCAGATAGATGCTGGGGAAAGGCAGATTCACAGAAAAATATGAATCTAATTAAAAAAATAAAAATCTAAAATGCTAGACAAAACAGTTTAAAAAAAGATGATAGAAGAAAAAAGATTGCTGATGATGGAGTGCTCATAGCTCAATGAATACACACCCTTTATTTCTATATACAGTTGTGCTCATAAGTTTACATAACTTGGTGGAATTTGTGATTTTTTTTTGGCCATTTTTCAGAGAATGTGAATGATAATACAAAAACTTTTCTTTCACTCATAGTAGTTGGGTGAAGCCATTTATTATCAAACAACTGCCAACCGCCAATTAAATCTAAAAGAAGAGGAAGAAGAAAACAGAAACTACCCAAATGACCAGCTCCTGACAGACCCCTGAATATTTTATCAGTGCTGAACTGATGTTGCTGGATCCCAAGCCATGGGGAAAGCAAAAGAATTATCAAAGGACCTGCAGGAGAAAATAGTTTAACTTTATAAAACAGGAAAGGATATAAAAAGATATCCAAGGAATTGAGAATGCCAATCAGCAGTGTTCAAACTCTAATTCAGAAGTGGAAAATGAGGGATTCTGTTGAAACCAAGCCACTTTCAGATAGACCAACAGAAATTTTAGCCACAGCTCCCAGGAAAATTGTTGAGGGTGCAAAGAAAAACCCTCAAATAACTTAAGCTGACATACAGGACTCTGAAAAAAAGTGATGCGGCTGTTTCAAGATGCACAATAAGGAGGCACTTCAAGAAAAATGGGCTGTATGGTCAAGTCGCCAGAAGAAAGCCATTACTATGCCAATACTACAAAGCAGCCTGCTTACAATATGCCAGACAGTACAGAGACAAACCTCAAAACCTCTGGAACACAGTTATTTGGAGTGATGAGACCAAAACTGAACTTTTGGGCCACAACCATAAATGCTACATTTGAAGAGGAGTCAGCAAGGCCTATGATGAAAAGTATACCATCCCTACTGTGAAACACGGAGGTGGATCACTGATGTTTTGGGGATGTGTGAGTTACAAAGGCACAAGGAACTTGGTCAAAATTGATGGCAAGATGAATGCAGCAGGTTATAAGAAAGTACTGGAAGAAAATTTGCACTCATCAACCCAGAAGCTGCACATGGGACGCACTTGGACATTCCAACATGACAATGATCCAAAACACAAGGCCAAGTCAACCTGTCGTTGGCTACAACAGAAAAGTGAAGGTCCTGGAGTGGCCATTTCAGTCTCCTGACCTCAATATCATTGAGCCACCTTGGGGAGATCTCAAACATGCAGTTCATGAAAGACAGCCCATGAATTTACAGGAACTGGAGGCTTTTTGCCATGAAGAAAGGGCAACTTTACCATCTGAGAAAATAAAGTGGCTCATCCACAACTACCACAAAAGACTTCAAGCTGTCATTCACGTCAAAGGCGACAATACATGAATTATATTATTAAGAACTAGGGTATGCAAACTTTTGATCAGTCATTTGGGTAGTTTCTGTTGTCATTATGATTTAAAAAGACCAAACACAATTGTTTGATAATAAATATCTTCACCCAACCACTAACTATGAGTGAAAGAAAAGTTTTTGTAATATCATTCATATTCTCTGAAAAATGGCCAAAAAAATCAAATTCCACCAGGGTATGTAAACTTATGAGCACAACTGTATAAATGCATGAACTCTAAATCTAGTGAAACTTGAAATTACACATACTCACATCTTGTGGCCTTTGACAACAACCTAGATATTCACCCAAGAATGAAAGCCAACTTTACTGTCATTCAGTTTATACACAGCAAAGCATGTACAGTAGAAAAATAGTTTCCATCATCTACAATAGTATAGCCATAACTGGAACTGGAGTAGGCACTGCCATGAAGCCTGTTTTTGAAATTATGGGAGGAAACCAGAGCACCCAGAGAACATACAAACTCCACACAGATGGGCACACGTGGACTTGTTCTGGATTTAAACTCGAGTTCAATCCCAGATTCTTTTATGTGAATCACTACTGCAATCAATTATACTTGCATACAGTGCATCCAGAAAGTATTCACAGGGCTTCGCTTTTTCCACATATTGTTATATTACGGCCTTATTCCAAAATGGATTAAATTCCATTTTTCCTCAAAATTCTACACACAATACCCCGTAATGACAACATGAAAAAAGTTTTTTTTGAGATTTTTGCAAATCTATAAATTCAAGAAATCGTCAGTTTGTGTCTGTAAATGATCATAGGACATCATAGGACGGCCTATGATGTGCCTGTGATGGATCCTATGATTTCGGCATGATAGGACAGCTTAGGATATGATGCCTGCCTTGATGTCTTTATGATGTCATATAGACTGATGCCTGCCTTGACGTCTATATGAAGTCATACAGACTGTCACTCGCGTTCATAGCACTCGCTATGGCGGTCCTACATAGGGACATCATGTGAACCAGTAAATCTGGAAATCTCACTCAACATCATGTGAAGCAGTAAATCTGGAAATCTCACTCAGTAAGTCAGAAGGCAAATCAATAATTAAAAATTATATAGTGGAAAAGTGGCAAGAATATTGGCACTCAATAGATACAGGAAGACATCTTTATGACATTCAAAAGCAGGTAAACTCTGGAATGGGAGTTGGCAGAAACAGGAATGCAGAGATACTCATCACTTGATTAAGAAGAGGACACACTAATTTAAACCAGACGCTACATATATGGACAGCAATCGAGTGAGGACAACTGCTGCACGTCAGGAAAGATCCTGTGAAGATGAAACAGCTGAGGTTCCAGCAGTACCTCCCAGGTATGACTGTGTTGCACGTCAGAAAAGATGCTGTGAAGATGAAACACCTCAGGTTCTAGCAGTACATCGCAGGCATGCCTTGCTTACACCTGCTTTCTACAGACATGCAGAAATACATGCTTATACTTGGTTTTTATGGGCATGCACGGGTATGCACAGACATACACAGGTATCTGTCAGTTTGTCTGTGCGTCTCTGTGTGTCACAATCATATGATGCCTACATGATGTCACACAGACACTATAGTATAGAGTCACCGATGATGTTCCACGACATGGAGAGCAATACAGTGAGGAGAACTGCTGCACGTCAGAAAAGATGCCGTGAGGATAAAACACCTGAGGTTCCCAGCAGTATGTCGCAGCCATGACTGTGAACAACACAGCCGTCTGAGACAGGTGGAGACCCTTCAGCAACGGGCATGCAGGAATACTTGCTTATAATCGCTTTCTACGGGCATGGATGGGTCACCATCATAGGACCGCCTATGATGTGCCTACAGACATGGACAAAATTGTTGGTACCCCTCTGTTAATGAAAGAAAAACCCACAATGCTCACAGAAACAACTTGAATCTGACAAAAGTGGTAATAAATAAAAAAAATCTATGAAAATTAACCAGTGAAAATCAGACAATGCTTTTGAATTGTGGTTCAACAGAATTATTTTAAAAAACAAAATCATGAAACAGGCCTGGACAAAAATGATGGTACCCTTAACTTAATATTTTGTTGCACAACCTTTTGAGGCAATCACTGCAATCAAATGATTTCTGTAACTGTCAATGAGACTTCTGCACCTCTCAGCAGGTATTTTGGCCCACTCCTCATGAGCAAACTGCTACAGTTGTCCCAGGTTTGAAGGGTGCCTTCTCCACACGGCATGTTTCAGCTCCTTCCACAGATGTTCAATAGGATTTAGATCAGGGCTCACAGAAGGCCACTTTAGAATAGTCCAATGTTTCGCTCTTAGCCATTCTTGGGTGTTTTTAGCTGGGTGTTTTGGGTCATTATCCTGTTGCAAGACCCATGACCTGCGACTGAGACCAAACTGTCTGACACTGGGCAGCACATTTCTTTCTAGAATACCTTGATAGTCTTGAGATTTCATTGTACCCTGCACAGATTCAAGACACCCTGTGCCATATGCAGCAAAGCAGCCCCACAACATAACAGAACCTCCTCCATGTTTCACAGTAGGAACAGTGTTCTTTGCTTGGTATGCTTCATTTTTGCATCTGTGAACATAGAGCTGATGTGCCTTGCCAAAAAGTTCCAGTTTTGTCTTGTCTGTCCATAGGACATTCTCCCAGAAGCTTTGTGGCTTGTCAACATGCAGTTTGGCAAATTCCAGTCTGGCTTTTTTATGATTTGTTTTCAACAGTGGTGTCCTCCTTGGTCGTCTCCCATGAAGTCCACTTTGGCTCAAACAATGACGGATGGTGCAATCTGACACTGATGAACCTTGACCTTGGAGTTCACCATGAATGTGTTTAGAGGTTGTTCTGGGCTCTTTTGTTACCATTCGTATTTCCGTCTCCTCCTGCAGCCATGTCCAGGGAGGTTGGCTACAGTCCCGTGGATCTTAAATTTCTGAATAATATGTGCAACTGTAGTCACAGGAACATTAAGCTGCTTGGAGATGGTCTTATAGCCTTTACCTTTAACATGCTTGTCTATAATTTTCTTTCTAATCTCCTGAGACAACTTTCTCCTTTGCTTCCTCTGGTCCATGTTTAGTGTGGTACACACCATGTCAACAAACAGTACAGTGACTACTTGTCACCCTTTAAATAGGCCGACTGACTGATTACAAGTTTGTAGACACCTGTGATGTTAATTAGAGGACACATCTTGGTTGAACATGTCCCTATGGTCACATTATTTTCAATCTTTTCTAGGGGTACCATCATTTTTGTCCAGGCCTGTTTCATGAGTTTGTTTTTTAAAATAACTGTTGAACCACAATTCAAAAGCACTGTCTGATTTTCAATTCAATTCAATTCAATTCAACTTTATTTATATAGCGCCATTTCACAACAACAGTCATCTCATAGCACTATCAACTGTAGGGGGGAACCCCCACAGTTGCAGAAAGACCCCAGCAATCAGGCGATCCCCTGTGAGCAAGCACTTGGCGACGGTGGAGAGGAAAAACTCCCTTTTAACAGGAAGAAACCTCCAGCAGAACCAGGCTCAGGGAGGGGCAGTCATCTGCTGCGACTGGCTGGGGGATGAGGGGACAGAGAAGATGAAAAGAACAGACATGTAGAGAGCAAACAGCACGATGGGGACTCAATCTATAGGAGAGAACAAACAGATGTTAATGACCAGCAGAAAAAAATATTTCATTGAGGGTGAAGAAAGGAGTGAGGCCCACTGCATTATTGGAGGTCCCCCGGCTGACTAAACCTATTAGCAGCATAACTAAGGGAGGGTTCAGAGACACATGATCCCTCCCTAATTGTAGGCTATATCAAAAAGGTAGGTTTTAGCCCTATTCTTAAAAACAGAGATCGAGTCTGACTCCCGAATCCAGATTGGCAGCTGGTTCCACAGGAGAGGAGCTTGATAACTGAAGGCTCTGCCTCCCATTGTACTTTTGGAGATTCTAGGTATTACAAGTAATCCTGCATTTTGGGAGCGTAGTGCTCTGTTAGGATAATACGGTAGTATCAGATCTTTTAAATAAAAAGCAGCCTGATTGTTTAGAGCTTTGTAAGTAAGAAGAAGGATTTTAAACTTAATTCTAAACTCTATGGGAAGCCAATGAAGGGAGGCCAGAACTGGAGAGATATGATCTCTCTTTCTAGTACCTGTTAAAACTCTTGCTGCAGCATTTTGGATCAGCTGAAGACTTTTTAAAGATGTTTTAGGACAGCCTGATAATAAAGAATTACAATAATCTAATCTCGAGCTAACAAAAGCGTGGATCAGTTTCTCAGCATCACTCTGAGACAAGATGCTCCTAATCTTGGCAATATTATGCAAATGATAGAAGGCAGTCTTAGAAACAAATTTAATATGTGAATTGAAGGACAGATCTTGATCAAAAATAATTCCAAGGTTCCTCACAGAGCTATTAAGAGAAAGAGTAACCGCATCCAAACTGAAAGTTTGATTTAGAAAGGTATTTCTAAGGTTTTTTGGACCAACAAGAATGACTTCAGTCTTATCTGAATTTAATAGCAGGAAATTACAAGCCATCCAAGCTTTGATTTCCTTAAGACAGGCTTCTAACTTGGCTAATTGATTACTATCATCTGGCTTCATTGACAGGTATAATTGTGTGTCATCTGCATAACAATGAAAATGTATACAGTGCTTTCTAATAATGTTGCCTAACGGAAGCATATATAAACTAAAAAGAGTAGGGCCTAGCACAGATCCCTGTGGAACTCCATGACTAAGTTTTGAGTTGAAAGAAAACTCATTATTTACATGAACAAACTGGAACCTATCAGATAAATAAGATCTAAACCACTGCAACGAAGCTCCATTAAGTCCAACATAGTGTTCTAATCTATGAAGTAGAATATTATGATTGATAGTATCAAAAGCTGCACTAAGGTCTAAAAGGACAAGTACAGAAACCAGTCCATTATCAGATGCAATGAGGAGGTCGTTAGTGACCTTCGCTAAGGCTGTTTCAGTACTATGATGGATTCTAAACCCAGATTGAAACTCTTCAAGTAAACCATTTCCCTGCAGGTGGTCAAATAATTGCGTAGCAACAACTCTTTCTAAGATTTTTGAAATGAAAGGGAGATTAGAGATTGGTCTATAGTTAGCTAAAGCTCCTGGATCTAGCGTTGGCTTTTTGAGTAAGGGTTTAATTACAGCCGTTTTAAAAGCCTGCGGTACATGGCCTAAAGTTAATGAAGAATTGATTATATGAAGAATAAAGCTACCAATAAGTGGGAAGACTTCTTTAAATAACCTGGTAGGAATAGGGTCTAAAAGACAAGTTGAAGGTTTGGATGAGGAAACTATTTTGTCTAACTCACAAAGGTCGATTGGAGTAAACTCATCAAGACAGACATGAATTGAAGAAGCTGTAGTAGTCACAGTATTTAAGTTAACTGTGGGAAGAATCTGATCAATTTTATCTCTGATGGATGAAATTTTATTATTGAAAAAGTGCATAAAGTCCCGACTAGTAAGCTCTAAGGGAATGCTAGGATTGACAGAGTCCTGACTCTCTGTCAACCTGGCTACAGTGCTGAAAAGGAACCTGGGATTATTCTTGTTCTCTTCTATTAATGCAGAATAATAACTCGTTCTAGCTTTTCTAAGAGATTTTTTATAAATTAAAAGATGATTTCTCCAAGCTAAATAGATTTCATCTAAATTAGTGGAGCGCCATTTTCTTTCTAATTGACGAGTCTTCTGTTTTAAGCTACGAGTTTCTGCATTGAACCAAGGAGTTAGAAATCTCTGATTAGACTTTTTCTTTTTTAAGGGGGCCACCAAGTCTAGAGTCTGATGCAGAGAAGCTGTAACACTATCCACCATGTTATCAATTACAGAAGGAGGAAGCTGTCTATAGCTTATTTCTGTTGTATTGACACATGGCATAGTGGAAACAATCTGCATAAATTTGGTAACAGCATCATCTGAGAGGCATCTACTGTAATAATATTTTTCTGTAGGAGCCAGATAGTCAGAAATAGTAAAATCAAAGGTTAACAGACAATGGTCTGACAGTACAGGTTTATGAGGAGACACTACAATATTTTCTATTTCTATGCCATATGTCAGAACAAGGTCCAATGTATGGTGGAGATAATGAGTAGAATTTCCTACTTTCTGAGAAAACCCAATCGAATCTAATATTGAATTAAATGCCACATTAAGGCAGTCACTATCTACATCCAGATGTATATTAAAGTCCACTACTATAATTATTCTATCAGATTTCAGCACTAAATCAGCTAAGAAATCAGCAAATTCGGATAAAAATTCTGAGTAGGTTGATGGGGGACGATAAACTATGGCAAATAAAATTGGATTTAACCTAAAATTGCTAAAGTGCCCAATACTGAGGACCAGGCCCTCAAAGGAATTATAACATGTTTTTTGCTTTACATTAACTAGTAATTTGGAATGGTAAATTGTTGCTACTCCTCCTCCACGACCAGAACTTCTGGGATTTTGACAGTTTAAATAACCAGAGGGAGTTGATTCATTTAAACCAACATAATCCTCTTGCCCTAACCAAATCTCTGTAAGGGATATTAAATCAATCTGATGATCAATTAACAGATCATGGACTAACAGAGACTTGGGAGTTAGAGACCTAATATTTAATAAACCACATTTAATTTTTAAATTATGAGAAGGAACAGAGGCCAAATCATTCAATTTAGAGGCTTTATGTTTAATTTGAGTTTTACTAATTTTTTGCTTAATCACTTTGGGATGCTTATATATTATATTTTTATTTACTTTGGAGGGAGCAGACAATGATTCTCTGATAGGGAAGACAGGGGCTAAGTTGAGGGGTGGCGGATGAAGAGGAGCTGCAGAGAGGCGTGTAAGACTGCGACTCTGCTTCCTGGTCCCAACTCTGAGTAGTCAAGGTTTTGGAAATTTGGATAAAAAAAGATGCCAGATTGTTAGATAAATGAGAAGCACCATCCAAAGTGGGATGAATGCTGTCTCGTCTCATAAGACCAGGTTTTCCCCAAAATGAGCTCCAATTGTCAATGTAGCCCACGTCATTTGCAGGACACCACACAGACAGCCAGCGGTTCAAGGATGACGAGCGGCTAAACATGTCATCACTGGTCAGATTGGGGAGGGGCCCAGAGAATACTACAGAGTCCGACATTGTTTTTGCAAAGTCAGGTTCAGGTTCCTTTATTTGTACCCGTAGGTAGATTTGTTTTGCAGTTGGTGACATCCATATTTACAAGCCACTAATTACATTCAACATAGACACAAACACAGGCACACATCTTACAAAATAGGTAAATATAAAATATGTACAATATAATTTTTATAGCTTGTTCAACTCTTTGACAGCAGCAGGGACAAAGCTGTTTTTGTAGCGCTGGGTTCTACTTTTTGGGACAGCAAACCTCCGTCTGGAGGGAAGAAGCTGAAAGTTGCAGTGCAAAAGGTGGGAGTCATCATTTAAAATCGAGTCGGCCATCCTCTGTACTTGTCTGGTGTATAAGTCACACACCGATTCTACATTAAGTTTCGTGACTTCTGACTGCCGGAGATGGATGTCATTAATGCCAGCGTGAATAACAATTGTGGAGAATTTACAGATACTTCATTGGTTAATTTTCATAGAATTTTTATTTATTACCACTTTTGTCAGATTCAAGTTATTTCTGTGACCATTGTGGGTTTTTCTAACAGAGGGGTACCAACAATTTTGTCCACGTCTGTATGTCTGCATGATGTTCCTATGATGTCAACCATCATAGCACTCGCTACATGATGTCTATCTGTGTGCAGAAAAACATGCTTATACTTGGTTTCTATGGGTATGTATGGGCATGCACGGGATTGTGACACACTGACAGACACACTGACAGGATTTCTTGAATTTATAGAGTGATGGATATTAGTCCCATCCTGCACGCTCCTATGTAAAAATAATTAACAAAAGTTAGAGCGCCGCCTACTGGTTACAACATCGGTCACTTGTTTATTAAAAATAAAAAACTAAGAAATCACATGTACACTACCGTTCAAAAGTTTGGGGTCACCTCAGACAATTTTGTGTTTTCCATGAAAAGTCACACTTTTATTTACCACCATGAGTTGTAAAATGAATAGAAAATATAGTCAAGACATTGACAAGGTTAGAAATAATGATTTGTATTTGAAATAATAATTTTTTCCTTCAAACTTTGCTTTCGTCAAAGAATCCTCCATTTGCAGCAATTACAGCATTGCAGACCTAACATGATTGCACAAGGGTTTTCTAATCATCCATTAGCCTTCTGACGCAATGAGCAAACACATTGTACCATTAGAACACTGGAGTGATAGTTGCTGGAAATGGGCCTCTATACACCTATGTAGATATTGCACCAAAAAACAGACATTTGCAGCTAGAATAGTCATTTACCACATTAGCAATGTACAGAGTGTATTTCTGATTAGTTTAAAGTTATCTTCATTGAAAAAAGTGCTTTTCTTCCAAAAATAAGGAAATTTCTAAGTGACCCCAAACTTTTGAACGGTAGTGTACATAAGTATTCACAGCCTTTGCAGTGAAGCTCAAAATTGAGCTCAGGTGCATCCTGTTTCCACTGATCATCCTTGAGATGTTTCTTACAGTTTAATTGGAGTCCACCTGTGGTAAATTCATTTGAATGAACATGATTTGGAAAGGCACACACCTGCCTATATAAGGTCCCACAGTTGACAGTGCATGTCAGAGCACAAACCAAGCATGAAGTCAAAGGAATTGCCTGTAGACATCTGAGACAGGATTGCCTCGAGGCACAAATCTGGGGAAGGGTACAGAAAAATTTCTGCTGCTTTGCAGGTCCCAATGAGCACAGTGGCCTCCATCATCCATAAATAGAAGAAGTTCGGAACCACCAGGACCCTTCTTAGAGCTAGCTGGCTGTCTAAACTGAGTGATCGGGGGGGAGAAGGGCCTTAGTCAGGGAGGTGACCAAGAACCCAATGGTCACTCTGTCAGAGCTTCAGCGTTCCTCTGTGGAGAGACGAGAACCTTCCAGAAGGACAACCATCTCTGCAACAATCCACCAATCAGGTCTGTATGGTAGAGTGGCCAGACAGAAGCCACTCCTTAGTAAAAGGCATATGGCAGCCTGCCTGGAGTTTGTCAAAAGGCACCTGAAGGACTCTCAGACCATGAGAAACAAAATTCTCTGGTCTGATGAGACAAAGATTGAACTCTTTGGCATGAATGTCAGGCATCATGTTTGGAGGAAACCAGGCACAGCTCATCACCAGGCCAATACCATCCCTACAGTGAAGCATGGTGGTGGCAGCATCATGCTGTGGGGATGTTTTTCAGCAGCAGGAACTGGGAGACTAGTCGGGATAGAGGGAAAGATGAATGCAGAAATGTACAGAGACATCCTGGATGAAAACCTGCTCCAGAGCACTCTTGACCTCAGACTGGGGCAACAGTTCATCATTCAGCAAGACAATGATCCTAGGCACACAGCCAAGATATCAAAGGAGTTCAAGTTTGAGCTTCATGACAAAGGCTGTTAATACTTATGTCCATGTGATTTCTTAGTTTTTTATTTTTAATAAATTTGCAAAAATCCCCCCCAAAAAAACTTTTTTCATGTTGTCATTATAGGGTATTGTGTGTAGAATTTTGAAGAAAAAAAATAATTTAATCCATTTTGGAATTTAAAAAAAAAACTCTAACATAACAAAATGTAGAAAAAGTGAAGCGCTGTGAATACTTTCCGGATGCACTGTAATCTTAGGTTGTAGAGGAAAACATCTACAAAGAAATGTCCCAGTCATCCAAGCAGTTTCAATGAGGAATCTTAAGCTGTGACGCCTAACAAAATACTTAGGCTTGTCTTTCATCTATACTGTTTACTTGTCTACAGTGACTGATCCTAGGCAGATTAGATTCTGCCTCTTGGTCTTAGTCCACCTGTCCTTTCGTGGCTTCAGACAGTAAGTGTAAACCAAGCTCAAATAAAATTTGACAGGAGGACATACAAACATCAAACAGAAGGGTTAAATTTAAGCATTGAGCAGACACTGAGGCAACGGGAAGTGTTGACAATGTGAGTCACAGACCTCGGCTTTGCGCATGCTTTCTTTGGTGTCTTCTATCTTCAGCTCCAGATCTAGTCTGCCCTGCTCTGTGGGAGGCAAACCATGGCTCTCACATTCCTCCAGAGACTAAAAACAACATGGAAGCAAGCATTATTTAAAAAAAATAATTGCACTTCTAAAATTGATGTATACCACAAGTCTATGTTTGTTTCTGTCCCTCTTACTCTCTTGCAGTGAATAATATTTTTGTGCTCTCGGGCCACTCTGGTTGCCCACTTCCTGGCCTCCTTGTTCAGACTGTGCTCCTCCGTCGTCCCCGACTCCGACTCCAGCTGACGGCTCTAACGCGGACACGCACACATTCACACATACACAGGCATGGATAAACAGGCACATGTACCCAGCAGCACAGACAAAGACAGGCAAACACAAATAAGTACAGTGTCAGGGATAAGCGCTCAAGGTGTGTGACGTGCAGAGGCTGTTAATTAAGCTTCTCGCACATAATTAATACAGTGTGTGGTGCAAAGCTCTATTGTTAGCCTCCCAGAACAAAACAGCTGCTATTAAATCCACATGTGCACAACCATGGGTGTGTGTGTGTGTGTGTGTGTGTGCGCGCGTGCATGTGTTTGAGGGTGTGCATGTGTGTGTGAGAGAGAGAGACATAATTGTAAACAGAGAGAATGGGGGAAAAGGCAACAATATTTCATACGTGTAACTTCATTTCATTTACAACTTACATAAGAACACGTGGGCCTGTTAAATAATCCCTCTGCCATTTGACAGGACATTATTTCTTAAAGGCTCAAATCTAAGTCTTAATCGAGCTTTACATGCAGGGACATCAAATGAATGTCAAAAATCTTCTCTGCTTTGACTAGATTTAGATGTGAAAATTTTGTACAACACTGTCTTGACTTCTATCAACCATCACTGCCACATATTACACAAAGATGAGGTTAAGGTGTTGTACATGCTTGGCCTATAAGGTGACTTAGCAAGGAATATCTTATTGAATAATATATATATATTTAAAAAGCTGCCATTGGTTTGGCAGTCTAATCTTTGTTCAAATATTATTAAATACGTAATATTATTGTCGAAAAAGTAATACAGTTCAGAACTACACCACATAATAAAGTCAAAACAAGTATGGAGGTGGTAATAGAGACTATGACCATAACTTGTTTATTATAAGTGTCTTGGTTACATGTTAATGATATTATTTTTTTTTAGCATTACAAGTATCCTAAACACAGGATATCTTTGCTGTCATTAATAAATATGAATTACACAGGATACTTTTATTTACCTAACTTGTATGGCCTTCTGAGTTCTCAGATAACACTCAATACACAGCTTCATCATCTTCTTTTAGATGATAGTGATAAGCATTCCTGAAACTTTTATAGAATTTTTCAAATTTACAATTACTATGAGATGTCTGTGTCAATAAAATAGTAGATATATTAAGCATATCTTTTGAAGTCAAAAGTTTAAAAAAATATTACAGCCAAAATAAGCCTACAAACAAACAGCGTGGATCCTATGTTTACAGTCCTGAGAGGATGGTGCTCCCATCATCAGATAATAAAAGTACTTTATAAATAAAATACACAAATCACACTCTTTCAAGCACATCACCTCTATTAATTATGTCCTGATGCATAATAGCACATAGAATGAATCTGGATAACTATAGGTGTGAAGTGAAGAGTATTACATGGGAGATTTACAGCTTAATTACATTTGGGAGTATCAGAGGGAGCAAAGGGAGTAGAGCAGAAAACTGGATTAGAACATTGACTCTAATATGGCATGTCATGGAAGTAGCTCAGCTTTTTTACATCTTGATAGTATAAAAATGCATTCAAGTCACTCCTCTGTGTGCTGCAGAGACATCATATGCATGCCCATTTTTAAAAAAACTTATCTAAGTGGTATGAAAAATCTGAAAGGTAGAAGAGTAAATGCTTGAAAACTTTTTTCCTGTATGTGATAGTGAAATGGCTTAGATTTTTCCTTTTGTATGTTTGCTTTGTTTGCTCTATATTAAAATGCCTTTCCTTTAGAAGTAAATACATTACATGGACAAAAGTAATGTTCCACCTAGACATTACTTTAAGACGTCCCATTATAATTCTTAATCCATTCATTGGCATCAACATTCAGTTGGTCCCCCTTTGCAGCTATAACAGCTGCCGATCTTCTAGGAAGGATTTCAACCACATTTTTGGAGTGTGACTGTGGGAATTTTTGCCCATTCTTCCAGAAGAGCATTTTTGAGGTTAGACACTGTTGTTGGATCACTGTTATTGGCTTGAAATTTCCATTCTAGTTTATCCCAAATGTGTTCAATAGGATTGTGATCAGGGCTCTGTGTGGGCCAGTCAAAATCTTATCCACCCATGCTTTTGTGAATCTTGCTTTGTGTACTGTCTGGGACACAGTCCTGCTGGAGCGGAAATGGGCCTTCCACAAACTGTTTCCACAAGGTTAGAAGAAAATAATTGTCCAATATGTCTTGGTAAGCTGATTCAAATTATATTACAGTTTCACGAAATACCTGACTTTACTTTTTAAGAGGTGTGCTCCAATACTTTTGTCCATATAGTGCACTCTGGAGTCTTGCAATTGATGATTTTTTATCCACAGTAAGAAATAACTACAGTACTGACACTTCGAATGCAGCTTTGCATCAATTCACATGTCATAGGCACCCCATTGGTTTCTAAAAAAGGATCTCTCTCATACTCCCTCTCCACCCTGCAAAGACACTATATGCTTTCTTGGCTAATATAATACCGTATCACACTGAACAGCACCTGTATTAGAATTTGCTGCAGTATTACGGTGCTCAACATTTTAATGGTTCTTTAAAAGCAACTGGAGCCTAGACTATGGGGGAGGAGCAATATGCATTAGAGCAAACAGCAGTGCCTTTTAACTGAGGCAAGCACATTGTTATGATCAGACTTTGTATAATGATTTGCGATAGAATAAAGATAAAATAATACTAATGTATTCAAGAGGCAAAATAGAATTACAAACAAACCCACACTGCTTGTGAACCAGACCAAAATAGATAAACATTTTGTTTGTCTTAGTATTGCTGTCTTACTTAATATTCATTACAGTCATGCTTTTTTCATGAGATAAAGGAAGATACTGTATTTAACTGCATTAATAAGACAGAACATACTAATATTCACTGATTTACAGTGAGTATGTAGCCTAATGTAGGTGTGCTGGTTTAGCAAGCGGAAACAGAAACTCTGAAACTTTAAACACACAAACAACAAAAAGAAAACAAAATAATGACCAAGTGTGTATTTTATCTGTTGACCACATTTTGAACTCAACGCAAACAAGTAAAAATAGAAAATTACATACACAACAACATGACTCATTAATGTACTACTGGGTGAAAATATTGAAGAGATGAGGAGATTACTGCTTCTGATGAATCACCTGCAAATTGGCCTTTAACAGTCATATTTGGTCTTCAGGCAAAGAGCAGCAAGGCAACATACAGCATGTGAGCCATTCTAGTAATAGTACCAAATTAAAGAGAATTAGCTTAATGACGTATTTATGCCATGGTATAATGTACAGATCGACTGATATGATGGTATTTCAGTGGAAAACTGATTCAAGTGGCAGCTAAAGACTATAATTAGAATTTTCTATATACTACTATATACATCACATACATATGTCATATTTATTCCTGTTCATTACATCAGCAGAAGTCATGATGTTATCAGTGTAACTGTAGCCACATCTGTGCATCTGTGGAGCTGTGCTACCGTCTGTACCTTGTCATGGTGATGTTATGGTCACAAGGCAACGGGTCATTCAGAGTACTAAAGTTATCTTTGCAACAACTGAAACTACTGTCCAGTAAGAGAGAAACAAGCAACCTCCCGGCCACTGTGAAATCACTAACATCCTCACCACAAAAACTACAAAGCAGAGTGATAAACCATTAGTGTTGCACAATGATGTGTTACAGCTATCAATAAGACAATAATAATCAGTAATGATAATAATAATAATAGCCCCAGGAAGGATAGCTGAGACAAAAAAAAAAAAAAAAAAATACCAATACAAGGGCTGTTCATTAAAGATTTCCCCTGACCCATTTCTGTTTATTGTAGGAGGCTGAAATTGCACATGTATAATAATCCATATCTCTATAGGTCACATGGTAATTTGCAGCTCTGAACTCCTAAGAGTTTCTCTTTTACAGGTGCTAAGGTGGAATAAGGACTCATCTGGAGTACTGTAATACAGTTGTTTTTCCTATATATGCTACGCAAGCAAATCTTCTAGAGGGCGTTCAAAGACGTGCGACAAAGCTGGTCCCAGGACTTCAGCATCTAGCTTATACTGATAGGTTACGTGAATTGAAGCTTCCAACACTGCAGTATTGACGTGCTCGGGGAGACATCATTGCAGTATATACTGTAAGTACTTTCATGGCATTTATAGGGTTGATCTTTGTTCTTTGGAGCTGGATGATAGCCCCGTATTCACCAGAGGACATAGTTTGAAGTTAAAAAAATCAAGATGTTGTAAGAGCAGGCGATAGAATTTTTTTTTAATAGAGTTATTGAAACCTGGAATGGACTGCCTGAGAATGTTGTGACTGCTCCAACAGTGAACACGTTGAAGAACAGACTTGATGCCCATCGGTCTGCAGACCAGTACTCCCTGGAGCACTTTTATTAGTATTTATTAGTCTTCTATTTCTCGACAATAAAGCTCTATTTTTCTTTATGTTAGCCAGTGAAATGTATTAAGTGAAAATCAGTAATAGATCTATGACCTACGAAGACTGAAGAGGATAAGAAAAGGTGTGATAATGGAGCCAGTTGAATGGAGAGAGATCATCAGGTTCCTGTACTTGAGAGGCTGCACACCATGGGAGATGTTCAATGAGATTTATGGGGAGGATGCCTCATTGTATGACATAGTCAAGCACTGGCATCAACAGTTCAAGTGTGGTCAGAAATCGATGGAAACAACACCCATTCCCGGGCAACCACAGTGTGCCACTGATGAAGACACCATCTGCCAAGTGGAGGTCACCATTTTGGAGAATCACCGCTTAACCGTTCGCCAACTAGCCCAAGATATCAAGATCAGTGTGGAGTCTGTGGGAAAAAATCATTCATGACCATGACCACCCATCCATCTTCTACCGCTTGACACCTCTGAAGAAGGCACATGTCCAACCCTCAGCGGGCAAAGTCAGTCTCACGGTCTTCTGGGACCAGCACTGGGTACTGATGATGGATTTCCTAGCAAAGGGTACCACAATTACCAGGACTTACTACATTTCATTGCTGCAAAAATTACAGAAGGCCATCAAAACCGAAAGGCATAACATGCTCCTGGAAGACAATGCTTCAGTTCACAACTCGCATGTTGCCCAGACAAAAGCATGGTCGTGGGCAATGAAAGCCTTCCTCAGTTCCCTTACTCTCCTGATCTCACACCCTCTGACTTGTACCTCTTTCCAACCATGAAGTCATTTTTGAAGGGAAAGTACTTCCACGATGGTGAAACACTGATTTCTGAGGTCAAGTCGTGGCTTCTGACACAACTGCAGACTTCTACAAGGGAGGTCTCCACAGCTGCATAAAGCGATGGGAGAAGTGTGTGACCCTTGGTGGTACCTATGTAGAGAACGACTAATAACTGCCAAGTTTGGTCCCTCTCAGTGCATGGGAAATGACTCAGGGGAAATGAGCAGCTCTAGTATCCTACCTTGTTCTACATTCAGTGCACTGTTTGCTTATCCTTGAAAGTGCTTGGTCAAAAACCTAAAACTGGTTAGACAGACATGTTGTAAAGGCTGCTCCAGTTTCTATTTAAGAAGGATAGGTGAATACTGCTCACCAGGATAGAAGGGATGCTAAAATAACAGTAGTTGGCACAAGTTAAATAATAAAAGAAGGCACTATTTAGCAACATTTTATCCTCAGCAGAATGTCAGCCAAGAGTGTACTGGACCTCTCACGCCCATGTATCTGTAAGGCTATTTACTGGAATGGAGAATAATATTTGTAAAAGCTATGCACAATTCTATGATTTTTTAGGCATCTTTAGAATAGCAGGTCATCTCAGCCTTTGATTATGCTCATGCAGCAGGAGGACAATACAATGTACCAGATGCAAAACAATCAAGAAGAGGGTGGAAACATAATTTTTGTGGAAAAAATAAATAAATTTAGGGCATTAACATGCTCTGCCATGTGCACATAAGCATAAAATAGCTCTTTACATATTACGAGTGCACTCCAAAAACTTCAATAACTATGATGGCTGGTGGGAATGCAATGCATTATTAAGCTCTGTTCAGTACATGGCTGACCACAGTTTCCTATGGTGCATTTTCATAAACTGAGAGAGCACATTAGAGCATGGATGGAATCGATGAGTCATAGTTTTGTCGAAATGAAGATGGGAATGCTAACAACAGTTAAGACTACCTGTGCCAGGGTCATTCTCATGGCACTGACGGGCGACGGCTCAATATCCACCAACTGCTGCACCGAGCTCAGAGTCTGGCACACATGTACACACACACACACGCACACACAGGCAGGCAGGAAATCACGGACACACACCAGAGCACCAGTGCAAGCACACAGGCACACAAATACAAGGAGTGATTAATGGAAAAAAGTTTAGGGAAAAATGTTAGCAAGAAACAGGAAGGCACAAGATAGGAAGAGTTAATTGTTAGAAAAATGTTAGACTAGCAGTAAAAAGGGAGAAAACTGGAAAGAAGCTGAGAAAGGAAAGAGCACAATATGACTCAGACACAGGAGAAAAGGATAGCTATTTTACTGAGGTACTTTACTGAACAGTGTCCACTGAGAGATATTATATTTTTAGCCAGCAACACTTAACAAGTTCCCAGAGGAGGGACACGGCATGATTCTCGCTGCTCAATTATGATCACACACAGTTTGATCATTTGACATCAATTTTTTAAACATTTGTGACATTCTGCAACCAATTACATCTTAAACAGGATTAAATTAGCTTATGTGAATGACAAAGGCATCACAGACGTAAAAACCATAAAAAGTTCCCAAAGGACAGACAATGTTTAACCCTGATGATTCAAATTAGAACACAGAGCTAATTCATGCTTTGGCCAAGTTGTCAGAAGAAATTAGCTCACTGGACAAACTTCACCTAGATCCTAAACTGTGGAAAGAAAGAGCAAAGATCTCTCGAGAGAATACAAATGATCAGAGCTTCTGGTTCACTGGATGTTAGCTTAATGTTAGCTTCATTAGAAAAAAAAGATGTTGGATTCTGTTCCAACATAGCTGACAAAACAGAGCTAAAGACTTAAGCCACAGATGTAAAATATAACAATGCAGAAGAGAATGGAGCCTAAGAGGGTGAATGCTGTGTGGAGGACTGTATCCGGTCTATGCTTGAGACCGGATCAGAGAGAGTAAGAGTGACTGTCAGGATCTGAACAGGTTCATGTACAAACAGTCTAAGCAACTATAACCATAGAAGCACAGCGTTGCGTGTAAAGCCAGAGAATTTTATGTAGAGATGTGAGACTCACCGTGTCACATTCACTGGGCTGAAACTGGAAATCTTGTGCTTTGTGAAATACAGGATTCTCTTGCATGAATAGCTGCTGGTTGAACTCTTGCATTAGCTGATAAAAAGAAATAAGGAAGGATATATTCAATTTGGGGCATCTGCATGCACCTGTGCTACTTTTACCTGACCTAGAAGAAGCAAACCTGGGTAAGTACTGTATACACTATATACTTTTCAAGAAGGCTTCAATCTGACTTGCATAAAGCAGTTAAGACAGTGATTAATAATAATGAATATGCTTCTCTTCTCTGTGATGGCCAGAGAGGAAAAAGAGCTTGCATATCAAAGCTCATCTGGGTCTATAAAAACTTTAAAACCTAACATTTCAGGCAATGCCAACAACTACGACAACAAAGCTATTAATCCAGGGGTAAATCATAAATAAACCAGAGATGGAAGCAAAGCAAACCAAAGTTCTTCTGGGGTAGCCCTGAACCATCCATCCATCCATCCATCCATCCATCTTCTACCGCTTAATCCTTTCGGGTCGCGGGGGGGCTGGAGCCTATCCCAGCATCTTTGGGCGAGAGGCAGGGTACACCCTGGACAGATCGCCAGTCCATCACAGGGCCAACACAGAGAGACAGACAACCATTCGCTCTCACATCCATACCTAAGGACAATTTAGAATCCCCAGTTTTGATGCCAATTAACCTAACTTGCATGTTTTTGGCATGTGGGAGGAAACCGGAGTGCCCGGAGTAAACCCACGCAGACACGGGGAGAACATGCAAACTCCACACAGAAGGGTCACCGATGGTCTGGGGGTGGGATCGAGCCCACGATGGTCAAGGGTGGAATCGATCCCATGACCTTCTTGCTGTGCTGCCACTGTGCTAACCACTGCGCCACCGTGCTGCCCTGAACCATGAGTGAGAATTCAAATCAAATGATATACTTTACACAGGTCATTCATATATACAGTAGATGGCAATACACCTTGCATGAGTATACAGCAGTAATGTAGAACCATGTGCCACTGAGTGCCAAGACACTGCAGGTTTTCTTTTCAGCCAATCACTAAAGCATGTGTTTTGGGGAAAAAACAGCATTGTGTTGGCCCTCATACCCCTAGTATTGAGTGAGCGTAATATATGGGGATAAATACCAAGATACCTTTAATCATGCAAATTTGGTTACAAATGCTGAATATTTTCTGTCTTTATTGTACATGATACATGCATCCTGTGACCTTGAGCTTTTGAGCTCAAAATGAGCAAGTCTGGTATTGATATCTGCAGTCATTCTTGCTTTAGAGTCCAGACAATGAGACAAATGTCATGAACCGAGCCGGTCTGTCCTTCAGGCTCGGCTCCATGACCTTCCTCTGTATGTCATTATCATATGTGTATTTTGTGTATTTGGTTCTGAGCCGGGTTTCTCCCAGGCTCAGTCCCAGGGTTTTCTGTTTGTATATTTATTTGTGTTTTGCTTTACCATGTCTTGTTTATTTGCACTTCATTTCTAGTTTAGTTCTGTATTTGTTACTCTGCTTTCTGGCCGGCAGCTGTGAGGCAGCTTCGTTGGCCTGCACTTGCGTGGGTGCTGCCTGTCAGCCTGCCGGTCCGACCACGCCCCTTCTCTCCTGACACTCAGCTGTTTTCTGTTCCTGATTACTGGCCTGCTCCCTTGCTCAGGTGTACCCAATCACCCCGTCAGCTCACTTTGTGTTTCTCATTGCTGGATTATTATTTGTCACTGCCATGTCACGCCATGGTACTAATTTGCTGAGCTCTGCCACGTTACGCCGTGGATCATTGTCAGTTGTTCTCTTACCTTTTGTATGTCTGCACTTTGGGACTTTGCTTTAATAAATTTGTCTGTGGTGAATCCTGCACGTGAAATTGTCCCTCTCTGCGCCTTGTTAGAGGCGCGTCATGAGAACATGTAGGGAACCTTTAATTTGATCTTTTGACTTCAAAATACCAAAAGCCAGTTTAGAAAGCTTGGGATCAGTCCGCCAAGGTCTCCGCCTTTGACTGCTACCTAATCCACATAGCACCGGACTTCCATGATCCCTCCTGCAGGTGGTGAACCTACTGGAGGGCGGACCCATGTAACTCCTTCGGGCTGGTAACTCCTTCGGGCTTCCCAGTGAGAGTTGGACTCCGCCAGGGCTGCCCTTTGTCACCGGTCCTGTTCATAATTTTTATGGACAGGATTTCTAGGCGCAGCCAGGGAATGGAGGGTGTCATACTTGGTGACCACAGGATCTCATCTCTGTTGTTTGCAGATGATGTTGTCCTGTTGGCTTCATCCAGCAATGACCTACAGCTCTTGCTGGGACGGTTTGCCGCTGAGTGTGAAGCGGCTGGGATGAGAATCAGCACCTCCAAGTCCGAGTCCATGGTCCTCAGCCGGAAAAAGGTGGATTGTCCTCTCCGGGTTGGGGACAGGCTCCTGCCCCAAGTGGAGGAGTTTAAGTATCTTGGGGTCTTGTTCACGAGTGAGGGGAAAATGGAGCGAGAGATCGACAGACGGATTGGAGCAGCATCTGCAGTGATGCGGACGTTGTACCGGTCTGTTGTGGTGAAGAGGGAGCTTAGTTCTAAGGCAAAGCTGTCGATTTACCAGTCAATCTACGTTCCTACTCTCACCTATGGTCACGAGCTTTGGGTAATGACCGAAAGAACGAGATCGCGGATACAAGCGGCTGAAATGAGCTTTCTCCGTAGGATTGCTGGACTCACCCTCAGAGATAGGGTGAGGAGCTCAGTCATCCGGGAGAGGCTCAGAGTAGAACCGCTGCTCCTCCACATTGAAAGGAGTCAGTTGAGGTGGTATGGGCATCTGATTAGGATGCCTCCTGGACGCCTCCCACTTGAGGTGTTTCAGGCACGTCCCACTGGGAGGAGACCCCGGGGCAGACCCAGGACTCGGTGGAGAGACTATGTCTCCCAGCTAGTCTGGGAACGCCTTGGTATCCCCTCTGAAGAGCTGGAGCAGGTGGCTGGGGAGAGGGAAGTCTGGGCTTCTCTGCTTGAACTGCTGCCTCCGCGACCCGGACCTCCGGAAAAGCGGTAGAAGATGGATGGATGGATGGATGGACTTCAAAATATATTTTCCATGTACTATTCCTGCCACAAGTTTAATTGATGTAAAGACTTAAAATATATTACAAAACCCTTTACACGCAATTTATTGCGTACAGTGGTTCTACACTTTTTTCTATGTGTAATGACAACTTATCCAAAAATTATTAAGCTGCCCACTTTATCAAAAATTGACATTACTTTTAAACAGCATAGCTGATTGGATCACAGGGTCATCAGTATTGGTTTTGAGGTGAAAAAAAAACCTGATTTGATAAGAAATAACTTAAAATGAGTGTGGAGTATCTGACTCACCCGTGTGGATTTGTCCAAAAGGAACTGGTAGGTGTTATGTGTAGCTTGGGAGGCCTCTAACTCAGTTCGGCACAGTGCTACCAGGTAGTCTTTCACATGCTCATAAATTCTGCCATCCAAGGCCTACAGAGCAGACAAAGAGAGAAGCAATGCAGGTTAGTGTGAAGAAAGCATTAATCCTGTGAAAGTCTGTAATCCTTGTTTATAAATGCAGAATTGAGACACAGGTCAAAGATGGTCAGATTGAGAATAGTTATAACAAAAACATTAGCAATATACTGTATATTGAGCAGCATTAAAAATGGAACATTGCATCAATTTCAGAAAGTGGTGTAAGTTGTCACTGAATAAAACACAAATGAAGATACACTTCATGATGTTTATTAGCTTATGGTTACTAGTGCACAAATTCAGATTATCTGGACGTATAGATTGCAACAAAACTTAATCCTTAATAATTTCTCTTGATTTTAAGGTGTAGGTCCAGGTCAGTTAAGAGTAACCAAAATTACCTGGTGGTATTCACCTCTAAAGGTAGTATCTCACAGAGCGGCAAATGCTGACAAATGTTGCGATTTTTGGAAATGCCAACTTTTCTGATGAATGTTCGATCAGGATTCACCTATGTCCTTAGCGACCTTTAGTAACATTCGCAGAAATGTTTGCTCAACATTAAGGGATAAGGACCTGTACTTACAGTATATAGAGCTTTTTATAGTCACAAAGACCACTCAAACTAGTAGCTACACTAACCCTCTATTCTAAGGGCCTGTCAGAGACAGACACCTAGGGATAATGTAGAGCCACCAATTAACCCAAAAGGCATGTCTTCCAAGGAAACTGGAGCCCCCGGATTAAACCCACTCAGCACAAGGAGAACATGCAAACTCCACAAAGAAAGGTTCCCACCCCTGACAGCCTGGGGATTTGAACCTGGAATCTTCTAGCTGTGAGACAACAGTGCTAACCCCTGTACCACCATGCTGCCCATTAGCAGCTGTTAGTAAATGCTATCAACAGTCTTTTCAATGACGAACTACTATTTGCCACTATCTGGGAACATTTTGGACCTTTTGCCAACTCCAGGTAAAATACCAGGTGAATGTCAGGCCAATCTCAGACCCAACCCTATAAAAAGGATGAGCAAACCCTCCCCATTATTCATATTTCAACGGTGTGTAAAGGTTCTTAAAGAATTGCTAGTGTCCACTACTTGGCAAACAAAAAAACTTAAGCGACATGTTACAACTGTTTGCAAACAACTATTTTGCAAATGTTTACAGAAAAAAAATTCATGATGGACAAGAAAGTGTTTGTGACCTTAAAAACTGTTTGTGAATTGTTTTGCAACCTTTTAAAAATCCCGACGAAACCCAAAAATCACAGTTTGTCAGAATCTGCCACTCTGTGAGATACTAGCTTGAAAAAACACAGCCAATACAACATAGCCAATCATTCATTTCAATCAGCATATTGCTGTTTTGAATACACAATTACTTTATGCAGAGATACACCAGTTGCAGCTGATTCATTGCAAGTACTGATCTTTAATTCAACAGGGTTTATGTCACACCAAACAAATGGAAGAAAACAAAACCACTGCATGATGCAACACAGCTATCTCTGATGGCATTTCTAAAAATGACATCAGTTCTACAGCCTACACTACAGTACAGTTGATTCCCCAATTGATAGCATTAGTCACTATGGGGGCAGGCCACAACAAATATTTATGATCCTGCAGAACTCAGATTTGGACTGGGTAACCTTTTTTACCTGTTCAGATGTTACACCCAGCAGGATGCTGATGTTCAGCCACGGATCTATATAATATTTCTTTGATGGCAATGCAAATAAAGCCTTTTTCGTAAGGCTGGTGTTTTCACCCCTACACCCATGACCAATCCACTTGAGATACTACACTGTGATAAAATCTTTGTCAATTTAAAAATATCTTCATTGGAATAAACAAAGTGAAATGCGTCTTCCTCATCATCACATGCGTTCCAGCACCATCACCATACTTCTCAGGCATTGTGCCCAGCATACCTCAAGTTTGGCAATTTGCCTCTCATTAGGGAGCCACGCTTGAGTGCCAGAGACAAGTCTAGACTGAACACACGCTTCTACAATCTTTCGTCTTATGTACATGGATACCCTGCAATCGGTCAGCATATTATGTAGCTCACTGAACTTACAGCTTTTGCACTGGCCACGCAGTGTCTGGTAAAGCATCCGTCCTCCACATTGGTAACAATCTGACCAAGATAGCAAAACTGTGTCACATTCTCAATGGCATGACCTTCTATAGAAAACAAGGTTGTCTGCTTCGCAAGGGTTTGGTTGTTGGACACTTGAGTCTTAGGGCGCATTCAGACGGCCACTGTTTGGTCCGGACCAAAGGACTATCCGCGAATATTTCAGTTCGTTTGGTGCTGTATGAACACGCATTGGAACTCTGGTGCACACCAAACAAGCGAAGTCTGGACCCCTCAAAAATGTGAGTCTCAGTTTGCTTCAAACAAAGTCTGGTGCATTTCGCTTGCCATGTGAATCCAAACGGAGTATCCAGCAGACCAAAGGGCAGAAGTGCCCCTCGGTGTTTGTGTAACCATGGCAACACGTGAGAAAACGAAGTGGCGTTTACTGTAGTACATTTTGGGTAGAAAATAACAAAGACAACTGCACAGATCCAAGAGATCCTTTTACTGGAGAAAGCCAAGGAGAAAAGTTAAAAAATGTCTCGTGGACAGACTTGGAGTAGTGAGAAGATGCAGGCCCTGATAGATATTTGGTCTGAGGAACAAATTTCTCAGCTGCTTGTGGCTACACACAAGAATACCGAGGTTTTTTTAAACATTTAGCGACATTATGGCAGCACGGGGGATTATACAGACAGCGGAGTTTTTTTTATAATAGTTGTTCCAAAAATGCACATCATACTGTTTATAGACCATCATTACAGACTGCAGCTGTTTGCTTGTTTTGCTTAAAACAAAGATGTCGTCAGCTGTGAAGAATGTGTATGGAAATCTTCATTATTTCAAATATCACAGCATATTAAGCAGGAAAATGAAAACTATAAAAACAAACAAGTCAATGGCTTGTCTCACACACAGCAAAAACAAACTACAAAAACAGATAACTGTTTTCAGTTTTTGCTTAAATGTTCTGTACTTGCTGCTATTTTTATTTTTATAATAGTTGTTCAAAAAATGCACCTCATAGTGGTTATAGACCATCATTACAGATTGCAACTGTTTGCTTGTTATGCTTGTTGACAGTAAAATAAAGATGGAGTCAGCTGTGAAGAATGTGTACTGAAATCTTTATTATTTCAAATACCACAGCATATTAAGCAGTAAAATGAAAACTGTCCATCCATCCATCTTCTATCGCTTAATCCTTTTCGGGTCGCGGGGGACTGGAGCCTATCCCAGCATCTTTGGGCAAGAGGCAGGGTACACCCTGGACAGATCGCCAGTCCATCACAGGGCCAACACAGAGAGCCAGACAACCATTCACTCTTACAGTCATACCTAAGGACAATTTAGAATCCCCAGTTTGATGCCAATTAACCTAACCTGCATATCTTTGGCCTACCGGAAGAAACCGGAGTACCCGGAGTAAACCCACACAGACATGGGGAGAACATGCAAACTCCACACAGAAGAGTCACCGATGGCCAGGGGTGGGCTCGATCCCGTGACCTTCTTGCTGTGCTGACACAGTGCTAACCACTGCGCAACCATGCTGCAAACTGTAAAAATAAAAATAAACAAGTCAATGGCTTGTCTCACAAACAGCAAAAACAAACTACAAAAACAGATAATTGTCCACAGCAGCACTTTCTATGGCTGATAGGGGGGCCAAGCCCCCCACCCCCACCCCTTATGTATAGAGCAACATGCTGGATAGTTCGCTGCCTTGCCTGCTCATACTGGGCAGCGTATTGTGAAGACAACAATATAGTATGTGTCTACACCAAAGTAAAAACAGAAACCCCAAGATCGCATTTTGGTGCTGCTCAATTGTTTGTGGCGGACAAACAACCCGGCTGAAAAGAACAAATTTCCGTTTTCGATCCTGATCAATCAATGAGCCGGAATTCTCTTCTTCACCAAGATTTCTTCTTCCTGGTCAGTGGTGGCTTTGGCTACAGTGCCACAAATGAGCAGCTGTTGTAACTGCGTGACGTTGTCCAGGCAGTTTGGTCCACTTGAGTAAAGTGCTGTGTGAATGCAAACCAAACCAAATGAAGGTGTGAAAATTCTCGCCATTCCCCACCCAATCAAACCGAGACCCCCGGACTATCCTGGTCTGAATGCAGCCTCAGTCTTCTTGAAAGATATTGTTAGCCCAAAAAAAGCCTTACACGTCTCATTGAGGATATTCAAAACTTTTTTCGCCTCATGGATGGGCTTAGAGAACAGAGCAATATCATCAGCATACAAGATCCACTTCACAACTTCTGTCCCTCGCAGCCGGCCATGACAGTGCTGTTCTCTATTAGTACAAAGATGTGGTATGTTGTATTCAAGATTAATTCCCCATCTGCCAGGGAAGGCCTTATCAATCTTACTGGCACTTTTAGCACAAAGTCAAAATAACAGTTGAACAGACAAGGGGATTCTTGGCCTCCCTGGTGGCATCATATACATACAGGTACATCTCAAAAAATTAGAATATCATGAAAAAGTTCAATATTTTTTGTCACTCATTTCAGAAAGTGAAACCCATTTATAGATTCATTACACAGAGTGATATATTTCAAGTGTTTATTTATTTTAATTTTGATGATTATGGCTTACAGCCCATGAAAACCCCAAATTCAGTTTCTCAAAAAATTAGAGTATTAATTCAATTCAATTCAATTCAATTCAATTCAACTTTATTTATATAGCGCCATTTCACAACAACAGTCATCTCATAGCACTATCAACTGAAGGGGGGACCCCCACAGTTGCAGAAAGACCTCAGCAATCAGTATTACATAAAATTAATTTTAAAAAACAGTTTTTTAACACAAATGTGGACCGACTGAAAAGTATGTCCATGTACACACTCAATACTTGGTCGGGGCTCCTTTTGGATTAATTTCTATATCAATGCGGCGTGGCATGGAGGTGATCAGCCTGTGGCACTGCTGAGGTGTTATGAAGGTCCAGGTTGCTTTGATAGTGACCTCCAGCTCATCTGCATTGTTGGGTCTGGTGTCTCTCATCTTCCTCTTGACAATACTCTATAGATTCTCTGTGGGGTTTAGCTCAGGAGAGTTTGCTGGCCAGTCAAACACAGTGATGCCGTGGTCACTAAACCAGGTTTTGATACTTATGGCAGTGTGTGTGTGTGTGTGGGGGGGGGGGCAAGTCCTGCTGGAAAATGAAATCAGCTTCTCCATAAAGTTTGTCAGTAGAAGAAAGCATGAAGTGCTCTAAAATTTCCTGGTAGACGACTGCGCTGACTTTGGTCTTGATAAAACACAATGGACCAACACCAGCAGATGACATGATTCCCCAAATCATCACTGACTGTGGAAACTTCACACTAAATCTCAAGCAACTTAGATTCTGTGCCTCTCCACTCTTTCTCCAGACTCTGGGACTTTGATTTCCAAATGAAATGCAAAATTTACTTTTATCTGAACAGAGGTCATCTGCTGGTGTTGGTCCACTGTGTTTTATCAAGACCAAAGTCAGCGCAGTCGTCTACCAGGAAATTTAAGAGCACTTCATGCTTCCCTCTGCTGACAAGCTTTATGGAGAAGCTGATTTCATTTTCCAGCAGGATTTGGCACACCCCGCCCCCCACACTGCCAAAAGTATTAAAACCTGGTTTAATGACCATGGCATCACTGTGTTTGATTGGTCAGCAAACTCTCCTGTCCTAAACCCCATAGAGAATCTATGGAGTATTGTCAAGAGGAAGATGAGAGACACCAGACCCAACAATGCAGACGAGCTGAAGGTCACTATTAAAGCAACCTGAACCTTCATAACACCTCAGCAGTGCCACAGGCTGATCACCTCCATGCCACACCACATTGGGGCTCCTTTTGGATTAATTACTGTATCAATCAAGTATTGAGTGTGTACATGGACATACTTTTCAGTCGGCCAACATTTCTTTTTTTTTTTCCACAATATCTTTATTGAACCTTTTTTTTTTAACAAACATGATACAAACAATCAAACACTAACACTAAAGTACTACAAAAAAAAAAAAAAATGCACTAAAAACACCAACAACCACCAACAAAATCAAGTCTTCAACAATGCTCCTCTGTTTAGTCTAGACAATCCAATACATAAGTATACATATTATGTTCACCAGTTTGGAATTTACAAGGTCCACACACATCATTCACCTTCTTCTTCAAGAGTTATGTTTAAATTTTTTACATAATCAATAAAAGGTCTCCATATATTCTCAAACACAATTTCCTTTGATTTCAGTATATATGTTATTCTTTCTAATGGAAGGTTTGTTAACATCTGTCTTAACCACTGAGTCACATCTGGTCTATGAGTCTTTTTCCATAATAGTGCAATACATTTTTTGGCATTAAGCAAACTGAGGTCTATGAATGTTCTTTCACTTTTATTAAAATTATGCTTTTCTGGGTACAGACCCAACAAAAACAGTTTAGGATTCAATATGATTTGTTTTGAGATTATTTTTTCAATTGTTACCCTCACCTCTTCCCAAAACATTCTTATTAATCTACATTCCCATAAACAATGAAATAGGGTTCCTTTACTTTCCATGCATTTTGTGCATGTATCTGGTATATTTGTGTTATATCTATTTAACTCCTCCGGTGTAACATACATCCGCATTAACCATTTGAAATGTATCAATTTAAGGCGTGCATTTATTGATTTGGTTTGAGCTTCTGTACAAGCCAATTCCCATTGTTCCTCTGAAATTTCAATTTGCAGATCTTCTTTCCAGTAGTTTAATCTTTTCAGTGAATTTTCACTTGAAGATAGTGTCAATGAGTTATAAAACTCTGAAATAATACCCTTTCTTTTACTATCTTTCATCATCATTTTTTCCAAGGATGAATAAATAGGTCGAGTGAGAGCTTTATTTTGATTTGATCGAATAAAGTTTCTAAGTTGAAGATATTTAAAAAAATGTGTTCTATTGAGATTAAATTTGATCCTCAGCTCTTCAAAAGACATTATGTTGTCTGCACATGGCAAATATAAATCCTGAATCTTTTGTATCCCTTTTAAATTCCATACTTTAAATACAGCGTCCGCTCTCCCTGGTTTAAAATATTGATTACCCCATATTGGACTAAATTGTGACAATAACTGTGGTTCTTTTAAATAGTTTTTAGCTTCACACCATATTTTGATCATATGCTTTACAAATGGATTTTTAACTTGTTTTTGTAATTTTTTTGCCGAATCTGAGTATATGAATATGGGAAGAGGTAAAGGTAAATTGTATGATTCCATTTCAGTCCAGTGAGGGAGATCATTTGATGAAAAATAATATGTCATAGACCTCAGTTGTGCCGACCAATAATACAACATAAAATTTGGACATTTCAGACCTCCACGATCAAATGGTAAATATAATAAAGACAAACGTAATCTAGCCCTCCTGTTGTTCCATATAAATTCCACTAACTTTTTTTTTATTCTTGAGAATAGATCTAAAGGTGGTGATAAGGGAATGTATTGAAATAAATAAAGTATTTTAGGTAAAATATTACTTTTAAGTATATTGATTCTCCCGATCATCGACATTGGTAGTGACATCCATCTCTGAGTTAACTCATTGATATCTGACATTAAGGCTTCATAGTTGACACTGGCGACTGATTCTAGCTTAGGCATAATTTGGATTCCTAAATATTTAAACTGATTTACAACATTGAATTGATTTACCTCAGGGGCTGGGTAATTTCTCTGGGTCTCATTTAGCATTAATATTGAAGATTTAGTTTTATTTATTTTATATCCTGATATTTCCCCAAAATTCTTTATTAAATTCAACAAGGTTGGAATTGATTTTTTTAGATTCGACATAAACAAAATTATATCATCGGCGTACAGGGAGATTTTATGTTCTGTTGGTCCAACTTTAATTCCATATATTTGTGAATGTAAACGTATCGCTATCGCTAAAGGTTCAATTGCCATAGTAAACAATAAAGGTGAAAGTGGACAGCCTTGTCGACATCCTCTATTGATTTTTATTGGTTTTGAAATATTGTTATTTGTTAGGATTTCTGCTGTAGCATTATTGTATATTATTTGAACCCATTTTATGAAATTATTTCCAAGTCCAAACCTTTGTAGGACTTCAAAAAGAAAGGGCCATTCAACTCTATCAAAGGCCTTTTCGGCGTCCAATGATAGGAGAGCTGTATCCGGTGCTTCTTTATTAAAATAAATAATATTAAATAGTCTTCTTACATTATGGAAGCCTTGTCTACCCTTTATAAAGCCATTCTGATCTCGATTAATAATATTTGGTAAAATTTCTTGTATTCGTCTTGCTAAAATTTTACAGATTATCTTAAGGTCGGCGTTTAATAGGCTTATTGGTCTCATATTTTCACATTTATTAGAGGGCTTACCTGGTTTTGGCAGCAGTATAATTAAGGCATTATTTATGTATGATGGTAAATTATTATTTTGAAATGCTTCAAAAACCATTTCCAAAAAAGGTTTTATTAATTTATTCTTAAATTTTTTATAAAGGTCAACTGGAAGACCATCTGGTCCTGCACTTTTTCCTGATTTCATATTATCAATGGCTAGCCCAACTTCTTCTTGACTAATTTTAGACTCCAATATCTCCCTGTTTTCATTTGGAATACACGGTATAGATAGTTTGTTCAAAAACCCATTTAGTTTTGTTAAATCAGGTTCATTTTTGGTATCATATAATTTTTCATAGTAATCTCTAAAGGCTCTATTAATTTCTAAAGGATCTATAACTACCTGTCCGTTACTTATAATACTGGTTATTGGTGTTTTAATTTCCAATTGTTTAATCTGCCATGCTAATAATTTTCCTGATTTTTCACCTTGTTCATAAAAAGATTGTTTCAATCTTAGAAGACTCGAGGCAGCTCTATTCGCTGATTTTTTGTCGTATTCAGCTCTCAGAATCAGTAATTCATTCTCCAACCTTGGATCTCTTCCTGCATACACTTTTTCCTGAAGACTTTTTATTTTATGTTCCAATTTAGCTCTCTCCTCTCGAGTCTTCTTAGATTTTGATCCTGTATAACTAATAATATGTCCCCTAATAAAAGCTTTGAAAGCCTCCCACTTTACACATGCTGATGTTTGTGTAGTATTGATGTCAAAGAACTCGTCTATCTGTTTTTCTATATACTTGACAAATTCCTCATCCTGAAGCCATTTATGCTGAAATTGCCATCTGCCTGATTCCTTTGTCAATTTTTTATCTACATATATTAGACAACAGGGTGCATGATCAGAGATCACGATGTTATCATAAAAGCAGTTTTGAATCTTGGACCTTAATTCTGTGGAAATCAAAAAATAATCAATACGTGAGAATGTCTTGTAGGTACTGGAATAACAAGAATAGGCTTTAACTTGTGGTTTCATTTCTCTCCATATGTCTAACAATCTCAATTCTTTCATAAAATGATTAATAGTCATCCTACATCCAATGTGCGTACAATCCAGTCCTGTTGATCTATCCACACCTGGATTCAATGTACAATTAAAATCCCCTGCTATTATATGTTGCCCTGTAAGTGATGATAAGATGAGAAATAAATTAGCAAAGAACTTCTGATCATCTATATTGGGACCATATAAGTTCACAAGATTTATATTTTCTAATAGCAAAGAACCTTGAATGATTACATATCTTCCAAATTTGTCTCCAATTACATTTTTCACTTGAAAAGGAACTGATTTATGTATGAGAGTCATAACTCCCCTGGCTCGGGATGAAAATGAAGAGGTGAATACACTTCCCTGCCATCTACTCCTAATTCTTTTAACATCCTCCTCTATCAGATGAGTTTCTTGTAAAAACACAATTCTTGAACCCATGTCCTTTATTTTATTAATAACTTGTTTAAGTTTTTTTAAATTTTGTAGACCTCTGCAATTCCATGAAGTTAAATTAAGATTAACACTTTGGTCCATGATCAATAGAGAGTTTGGGATTACCTTGCAGTGTAAACATGCTCATACAGAGAAGCAAAAACATGAGTGGTTGAACATTCATCCTACAAACTACACACAAACAAATTTCCCCTTCCCACACTTGTGGCAAACCCCCCAAAATCAAAAGAAAAATTCTGTCTCCCGATATAGCCATCGACCGTTCCACACCCACGGGGAACAGCCTAAGCCACTCCTTCTTCATCCTCCCAATCACCCTAACTCTACTGCTTTTAATGACGTAACATTAACTCTCCTCTGTAGTTTTCCAACTTAACTCCAAAATTTTTAACAACTTTGTACATCATAGTTTTTTTTTTTGTTTGTTTTGTTTTTGTTTTGTTTTTTTAATATATAATACAATCTATATTTTGTAAACTTACTATTTACTTCAAGTCAGTCAGATGCCTGTGCAAATGCTTAATTATTCTACCTTATATTTTGTTCATGCTTAGCTCCCACCAGTCTCTTCTTCTTCTTTGATCTTCTTGATGAACTCCTGCGCCTCCTCTGGGGTCTTGAAGATGTGGGTTCTGCCCTCATACGTGGTCAGCAGTCTCGCAGGATAGATTACACCATGACGAATCCCAAGGTTGCGCAGCTCCTTACGTACGGGATCAAACTGCTTCCTCAATTGCTGGATTCCTGTGGCCAAATCTGGGTAGAACCGCACCTGCTGGTCCTGGTGTTTAATCTCTCCTTTAGCACGTGCAGCGTTGAAGATCTTCATCCTGTCTCTGTTGCTAAGAAACTTCATAATTAAGGTCCTCGGCGGTCCCTTATCTCTCCGTGGGCCAATACGATGTGCTTTTTCCAGAACCACTGCTGATTGCAACTCCTCGCTGCCCAGCACCTCCGGAATCCACTTTTCCAGAAAGGAACATACGTCCCGACCTTCTGATTCCTCTGGAAGACCCACCAGCCTCAAATTATTCTGTCTTGACCGAGATTCCAAATCCAAAATATTATCTTCCAGAGATTTTTTTTTTTTTTCCAAAGTGCGCACCTTTAATTGAAGACGGGTGATGTCATCTTCAGCACTAGCGAGACGGAGCTCCATCTGCGCCGTTCGTTCTACACAGTCACCCAATTCCTTTCTTATTCCTTCCAACGCTGTCATAATCTCATCAAATCTAGAGGAAAAGTCCGCTCTCATTGAACTCATGGCAGCCATCAGCGCATCTGCGCCTCCCCGCGCAGACATCGCACCGTTGCCAGCCTCCTCTGCCATATATGGAATTTTGTTTGCTGCGTCACAGACCTGAAAGTCCGTTAATTTGGACTGTTTCGGCGGCTCGCTTTTTCCTTTTCCTGGTTTTCCAGCCTTAGGCTTCGCCGACATATCCTCGCCCAAATGCTGAGATACGTTCTGTCCCAAATGAGAGAGTTATTTGCCGATTTTTTTTCTCCAGGAGCAGAGCAGAGCGAGGCACGTCCGTCCTACGTGGCAGCCATAACCGGAAGTCCGGCCAACATTTCTATTAAAAAACTATTTTTTAAAATTCATTTTATGTAATATTCTAATTTTTTGACAAACCGAATTTGGGGTTTTCATGGGCTGTAAGCCATAATCATCAAAATTAAAATAAATAAACACGAAATATATCACTCTCTGTGTAATGAATCTGTCATGGGATGGCCCTCGCGAGCCATCAATAAGAGATGCTATAGGCCAGCTGGTGAGTTTGCACAGTTTATTAAGGAGGAAATAATGATAAAGTAATGAGCCACGGGGGGCTAAAACACACTAACACTACAACACAGGCTACGATAAAGAGGAACAGATACACAATGAACACACTTACAGATAATGGAGGAATCAGCACGGAGGCTGGGCGAGGAATGTCTGACAGAACAGACAAGGAACCTCTGACGGAGTCTGACCGAGTCAGATGAGGAAAGTCTGACGGAGTCTGACGGAGACTGCAGCGATGCTCAGCCCTTAGCTGATCCCTTAAATAGGGCTCAGCTGGGACAGCTGACGGAAATCGCTAATGCAGCCCAGCTGTCAGAGAGCTCCGCTCTGACAGCCGGAAGCCCCTCCGAGCACTGTCACAATAAGAGCTTGGAGAGCCATCGGGGACACACGCATATCAGCTGGGAGGAAAATACCGCATGGTCCGAGCGTGGACGAAATCAGCGCTTGAACCACGACAGTACTCCCCCCCGAGGCGGCGAACTCAGGACGCCGTATGACACCCAAGCCCCACCCCACCCCACCCCATCCCCACCTCACCCAGGGTGGGAGGATGGGGGAAAGACCTGGAGGGTGAGAACCAGGAAAGACAAAAAAAAACCACAGGGAACAAATGAAGCAATTACAGAGCATGGTAAAACGAAAAACACAATACCCCATAATGCACAGATAGTACATAGACTGGACAAAAATGCAAATAACAGAGAGAGGCCTATAACTAAAATACACAGGCCCATGAGACACAAAGTGGTAGAAACCAACCATCCCTCAGCCAGGAAAAGCTAGAGGGAGAGGAAAAAAAAAAAAGACATGCTAAACAGCGGTGAATACATGGATCAACATAGAGCAAAATGACAATACACCGGAGTGACCTTAATATTTAATGGAAATAAGAAACACACGGGGATGACGGCAGGCAGAGTCCAATGAGATAGGAACAGTTCTGGTGGTCTCCCTGTGTCCAATGTCCAAATAGTCAATACAAGGAAAAGGGAGCGTTCGGGCGGCCTACCCCAGTCCCAGGCCTGGAGAGACGGAACCTCCGGCGGCCAAACCAGGTCGCCCATTAGGAAGCACAGTTCGTCGGGTGGCCGACCCAGCACCCCGAACGGACGGGAAAGTTTGTCGGGTGGCCGACCCAGAACGCCAAACAGGTGGTGCAGTCCTCCAGGCGGCCGACCCGCATCACCCAGCCACCAGGACCGCAGGGGAGAAATTGGAGACAGCCTCCCTGGAGAAGGGAAAAACGAGGGAGAGCCGACCCGAACCTGGAGAACCCCAACGGCACCCAGTGGAGATGAGTAGGGGGAAGGATGACGATGATTATAATGATGATGATGAGCCAGTCCAGCGTCAGGTGGCAGAGGATCTGCAGCTCCCTCACCAACCTTGGACCGAACCGGCGCTGCACCCCTGTTGAACCCCGATCGGGTCAGTGCGGCACCCACGACGGACCCCGATTGGACCGGAGCAGCAACCGCGATGGACCCCGATTGGGTCTCGTCTGCACCCACATCGGACCCCGACTGGGTCGGAGCAGCACCCACGATGGACCCCGATTGAGTCTTGTCTGCACCCACGTCGGACCCGGATTGGGTCAATGCTGCACCCGCGATGGACCCCGACTGGGTCGGCGCAGCACCAGAAACGACCTCCAACCCTGGACCCGGAACCTCCCGCACAGCGACTGGGAATGACTCCGCACCGGTGACCCTGGGAGAAGGCTCAGGAGACAGAAAAGAATCGGGATCAGGATCACTGGTAGCGACAGAGCCCAGTGAGACGAGCTTGGATGCAGTGGACGGCTGCACCCGGCTCGTCTCCCCGAGAGACATGCAAAAATGCTCTAGAATTGATAGAAGGACGACAAAATAGAGCACTTGCCTGCACTCGAGTTCTGTCGCCGTCCAGGACTTTGACGATCCGGGTTCCAAAGGCAGAAGGACGGCGTCTGGCTCCCACTCGGCTGTGGCGGGCTCCGCAGTTGGCATGATGTTCTCCACAGTCTGTGGAACCTCCAACGCTGACATCCATGCCGACGACCCGCACGGCGTGGTGGCAGGGGTTCCTCGACCTGCTGGGTTGGACCGCTCTTCCGTGGAGACCTGGGGACGCTTCACCGTCGGCGCAGGCTCCAAACAGCAGTCCGTTCTCCTCCTCTGCCCATGACGTGGCTGCGGGGCTGGAACCAGGCTAACCAGGGCCGCAGGCTCCCTCCTCGTCCGGCGGCATAGGCCTGGCACCACGGAACGCTCAGAGGAAGAAGACACAGAGGTAGCAGGTCCATTACTAATTATTGCAGCAGGTGGAGGGAGTTCAGGGGACTGTGAACCCCAAACTCCGCCCCCAGGTATCAAGCAAGGCAATTCATCTAATATGGGAACAGAATGAACAGTTACTTGCCTGATCCGTGGAGGCCCGATGGAACCCGCTGCAGTGGACTTCGTTTCTCCCTTGCCTCGCTGGATGGTGATGGAGGGCCCCCTGGAAGGACGAGGAGGAGCCGCTCGCGGTGGACCCACGACGGGCGTCGCTGAAGCAGGACTCATAACCTTCACAGCAGCCGAGGAAAACGTCGAGAAGGAGGGGATGACAGCCGAGGCGATCCGGGCACCAGGAGCTGACGGAACAGCAGGAGGAGGTGACCCTGGGAGAGAGGCTGCAGGAATTCCCTCCTGACGAGATGTAGGAGCGGCAGCTGTCAGAGAAGTAGAGTCTTTGCGATGACCCAGAACAGGATCCGGACGGGGTTCTTGCTGAGGCTTCTTGTTAACTGTGTGACAACGGTTACCAGCAGAGGGCGAGGCGAAGGAGAGGTTCGGGAAACGCCGCTCCTGTGGGGAAACAGAAGCGAGCAGGTCGGCGTACTCTGGATAGTCCCTTAATTCCGGATTCCTCTCCACCAGCCTGACTGCCGCCGTCACAGGTTTTATAACCTGCGTCAGGTGAACAGCGGAGCGAGCAGCAGCCACTCGGTCCCGGATGGAAACAGCTGTCAGATGTAGCTCCTCCATGGGAATTCCGACTGACGACACACTCTCTCGGGGATCACCCCTCGGCAGTGCAAACTCCTGGCCTGGAACGGAAACAGGAATGGGATGCTGAAGCGAGGAACGAGGATGCCTCCTCTTCGGCTTCCTGCCAGAGATTCCCTCCAGCCCACGGAGTCTCTCCCGGTACGCAGCAATGTCTGCCCTCCTCGCCGTGACTTCTGGGTGGCTGGAGTAGCAGGGAAGGTGATTAATAATGTCCTCAGCAAGGTCCAGGTGCCGGCGTACATCACTGGGAGTGAAGTAGAGGCCATCAGTGAAGATAGTTCCATCAATGTATTCCAGGGCCTCCACCAGCTCGTAGGCCAGGCTCCGAGCACGGCTCCTGCGTGACGACATGACCTCCAAGCACACAGATACCCAGACAGGGAAAACAAAAGTCCAATTTAGGCAAAACTCACGGCGACCGGCGTCTCAGTCTGGCTGCAGTCTACTGTCATGGGATGGCCCTCGCGAGCCAGCTGAAAAAAGCCCAGCAGAAACTACATTTCCTCAGGGTGTTGAGAGGAAACAACATCTGTCAGAGACTGCTGTTGTCTTTTTATCGTTTCTCTATTGAGAGCATTTTAACTTATTGCATTTGTATTTGGTTCAGCAGCTGCACGGTAGCTCAGAAGAAAGCTCTTCAGACTGTCATCAACACAGCCCAAAAAATTGTTGGTTGCTCTCTCCTCAGCCTTGAAGATCTGCACCACGCCCGCTGCTTTAAAAAGGCACAAAAAATCTCGAAGGACCCCTTTCATCCCGGTCACGCTCTCTTCCAACTACTACCATCAGGAAGGCGGTTTAGAGCAATTAAAACAAGGACAAACAGATTCAAAAACAGTTTTTATCCGACCGCAATTACCTCCCTGAACTCTAGCAGAACATGAGGTTTGAAACTGTGAAACTGAGTGTGTGTGATATTTAAAATTAGTAATGCATATAATCTTTGTAAGCTTCTTTTTACTTTTAATTCACTGACTGGTTTGCATTTTAATTTCGTTGTACTTGTTATAATGACAAATAAAGTCTATTCTATTCTATATTCTATTCTATTCTATAGGCCAGCCGGTGAGTTTGCACAGTTTATTATGGAGGAAATAATGATAAAGTAACGAGCCACGGGGGGCTAAAACACACTAACACTACAACACAGGCTACGATAAAGAGGAACAGATACACAATGGACACACTTACAGATAATGGAGGAATCAGCACGGAGGCTGGGCGAGGAATGTCTGACGGAACAGACGAGGAACCTCTGACGGAGTCTGACCAAGTCAGATGAGGAAAGTCTGACGGAGACTGCAGCGATGCTCAGCCCTTAGCTGATCCCTTAAATAGGGCTCAGCTGGGAAAGCTGACGGAAATCGCTAATGCAGCCCAGCTGTCAGAGAGCACTGCTCTGACAGTCAGAAGCCCCTCCGAGCACTGTCACAATAAGAGCTCGGACAGCCATCGGGGACACACGCATATCAGCTGGGAGGAAAATACCGCATGGTCCAAGCACGGACGAAATCGGCGCTCGAACCACGACAGAATCTATATAATATATGGGTTTCACTTTCTGAAATGAGTGACAAAAAATACTGAACTTTTTCATGATATTCTAATTTTTTGAGATGTATCTGTAACATCAAACTTGGACTTCATCCCACTGATGGATGCTGTTGTGTTCATGTAAAGTGCTTGTAATACTGATGTGAGCCGCACTGCGCCTGCTCGTATACTCAGCACTAGAAAGAGGAAATCACAAGGAATATGGTCATACGCAGAACTCAGGTCAATATAAGTAACGATGAGAGAGCGACCAACCTTGCCATTTATCGACTTCAAAATAAAGCACCTGTTGTTGATCGTTACTGGCGGAAACCATATTGGGCTTCACTAATGTGTGTTTCGTACACTTCCTTAAATAGGTTTACAATGATTTTTGTGAGAATACGACTCATATTTGCTCCAATGGACAGACCACGATAGTTCTCAGCGACATTCAGTTTACCCTTGTATAAACAGATAATATTGAAGTGAAGCACGAGACAGGGACATTAACATTAACAAGTGTCCATATCAGTATCAAAAAAAGATAGGATCGCACTAATTAGGTTTTTATTCTCATTATACTTTAAATACTCGGTTTTTAAGATAAGATAAGATAAGCCTTTATTAGTCCCACAATGGGGAAATTCCAGGATTGCAGCAGCACAGGGATAGCAGCACTCAGAGCAATCGTAAATAAGATAATAACTGGTTAGCCAAAGCAGTAAATAAATATACATATGTACACAGTTATATACACAGTGCAGGAGCATTACAGCTAGATTATATCAACAGCATCACAGTTAAATTACCTGACAAAATATAAATATGGACCCAGATAGTATATTTCACATTTGAATGAACAGTGTTATTGCCTCCCTAGATAACAACTGTAATTGCATAAGTTGTGTATTGGAGGGGATGATCTCTATTGTGCAAAGTTGTGACGTTTAATATGGCCTCTATGAGCAGCACCGGTTTGATTATAAAGTCTGACAGCCGTAGGTAGGAAGGACCTGCGGAACTTCTCCCTCGAGCACTTAGGATGGCACAGCCTACCGCTAAAGAGCTCCTCAGTGTGTTCAGCATGTCCCGTATGGGGTGGGATTCAGACTCCAGCAGAAATGACAACTTAGCCACCATCCTCCTCTCTCCTATCTCCTCCACTGGGTTGAGGCGGCGCCCCAGAACAGAGCTGGCTTTTTTGATCAGCCTGTTCAGTCTCTTCCTGTCAGCTGCCGTGATGCTGCTACCCCAGCAGACCACTCCAAATGTGATGCTAATGCCACCACCAAATCGTAGAAGGTCTTCAGGAGTGCCCCTCACACTCCAAAAGTAGAGTAGCTTATCCGTTCCTGCGCTTTTGTTGTTCTTAAAGCTTTTCAAAACATCACAAACCTCCTCCTCGTCTGGTACCTCTTCATTTATATATGTGGCCTCATTAGTGAGACGTAAGAAGTCACATGGGTTTGCAAGCTCAGGTGAAGTAGCTCGCTCCCTCTGCTCAAAGTGCTTTTCGAAGTATTGCTTGAGCTTGGGCTTTGAGATCGCATGCTTAAGATTTGGATTTCAATATCTTGAACTTCTTTGCCAGTGCAAATTCCTTTATTACAATAAAGAAAAGTAGGAAATATTTCTATGCATAGATTAATAAATCAACAAAGTTAGGTAAACTTTTGAAGGTCAAGCATACAACAGACCAGGCATCACACTACTGTTATATTATTTGATATGTAGTACCTGACAAATATGTGAAGCAGTCTTTTTAGTGTCTTAATTAAGTTCTACACAAAATAAAATATGAGTCATACAAATTCTTCATATGGTTTTACAGGCTGTTATAAAGTAACAGGGATTTAATGAATTGCACCAAACTGACAGAGAAAGAGATAAGAGAAAAAAGCAAAGAGAAAAAAATGATGAAGCACACGGTGAATGGGAAAACCGGGACAGCAGAAAGTTAAAGGAGGGACAGAAACTGGGCAGATGTTTTTATCTGACAGCCTTCATCATTTGAGTTTTTGATGCACCAATGTGAAGACATTTTAATGAAGTATGCCATCCAAATGAACAGCCTTTCTATGGGGTGCTGGGCTTGTGCTGCCAAACGGTAGGCCACACTGCCAAACAGACAAATTAGTGGGAGCGAATGACAGGGAGAGAGGCTAATGGAGTGGAGGAAGAGAGGAAGAGAGAGCATTTGAAAAGGTATAAAAAGTATTAGTGGGAACTGAAAGATACGTGTGTGTAGTATTTGTGTCTGTGTGTGTGAAAAATAGTGCTCTTTGGAGAGCATCCTCACAGCTGCAGGGAGAAGGTGAAGGAGTTCAGATTCCCGTTCAGCTAAACAGACCGTAGACACACAAACACACGCACTCTCTGTTAAATACTCAGACACGCACGGAGAAACCTACACAGGGAAACACTGAGGCCGAGACTACAGCATCCTTTTAACACCTACAACCGCCTCAGACAGATAAATATGCAGGTGAAATAAGCACGGAAAAGCTGGAAAATCTGGCATTCGTACACACGTTAACATACTTGTAAAACAATGGAATATTGACAAGGGCATTATGTCATTAAGGGTGTGTTATTGGCTGACTTCCCTCATCATTCTTGTTATTTCCTCCTCCCCCTTTCTTCTTTTCCTCCCCTCCTTTTTTCATCCATTTACGGTAGTGCTGAAATAAAGTGAGTCAGCTTCCAGAAAAAGCCCCATACCACAGCCACTGGGTGTGTAGGTTTGTGTATGTGCATGTGAGCTGAATGATGGCATGAGTCTGGACAATAAATGCAGCACAGAGGTCCAGACAGGGCTGCAGAATTCTAAGTCTAAGTGTGTGTGTGTGTGTGTGTGTGTGTGTGTGTGTGTGTTGCACAGAACTTTAAAAATGGGATCACTAAAATCATTGACAGTCAACACCAGAGGGAGACGTGGAGCAGCGTGTTTTCCCCTTCGTCCTTTTACTGCAGCGGCAGCACTGATAGGGACAGTAGCACTCCTGTATAAGATAGAAGTTAGTACTGCAGCCTTAGCAGAGATCTTGTTTTGGTACTGTCTGTATTTATAAAGAAAAATTTTGATCAAAACAAACAGGATCAAGGGTCATCAATCCTCTGCAGAAAGTCACCTATTATCCTTTAGTCACCCCTTCTACACGTCATTATCCTCTTCTGATTTAATAGTAACAGCTGATGACCAGTTTTAATTTGGATGTAAAGTTTCAAAATAATATCCTTCCCTACAGCTGAAAACAACTAAAAAAAAAAGCCTCAATTGAGACAGAGATTTTGGTGGATCCGTTTGAAAGAGCTGCTGTCACCGATTCTCAGGTGAGGACCTGTAAACACCACAAACAAAGTGACAGCGGAGGGGGAGAGGATGAACAGCTTGTTCCCTTCAAGCCATGTCCCTCATTCTCCTTGTGTGTTTGTGTGCACATACATATTTGTATATGTGCATATTTCCCTGCAGTCCTACCCTTCTGTCACAAAGAGCTAAGGATCTATTATTCAGAATGGCCTCATAGTATAGACCCTCATACACGCCTAAGGCAGAGTATGAAGCAGTGACAGGCAAAACAAAACACAGATAAGAGGAGAAATCCAAAGACACAGAAAGCAAGCCGTAAAGGACAGAGCAGTAAGGATAAAGCCTGTGTATGTCTTCTTTGTGTCTGTCGGCCTGTAGCTCTGTCACCTTTACTGGGCATGTTGGTAGGTAGGATTTTCAGTCGTATAGTCCCAGCAAAAGGCAACTAAAGCATCAAACTCATTGCAAAAAAGCACGACACAAACGTAAGGGAAAAAAAACTCTTAAATTTGTACACATAATCAAAAATTTACAATACAGACACATTTTTGCATTAGGCAATTCATAAATTTATGAAAAAGATACACATTCATGAGGAAGAAAAGCTCCCAGATTTAAGAAGAAACAGCACGGGCTTTTTTCTTGCAAGATTATGAAAAAATGTCACAAGTTTACAAAAACACTGGCAGCTGCCAGCGGCACCCCTCAACCACTGTTTGCTGTTGACTTGTAGTTTATATGACATTTTGACCTTGACCTTTGATCTTACAATCCCAAAACCATAGGCAGAGGTCAGGGTCACAGGGCATACTTGTGTACAAAGTTCTGTCACCCTAGCTTTACTTGTTCTGTAGTGGCATATTTATAGGGTCTAGGGGAAGCTAACCATGACCTGTGATCTTTTGACCTCAAACCCATAGTCAGAGGTCAGGGTCTAAGCCATCCAAAACTTGGCTTAGACATGATGACATCGTTGTGAAAAGGCTACATCCTTCTTTTGTGTAGTTATCATGTTCACAAGGGGGGCGGCTGTGGCGCAGGTGTAGTGTGGCTGCCTACTGATCGGAGGGTCAGGGGCTTGATTCCCACTCTCTCTGCAGTCTGCATGTCAAAGTGTCCGTGAGCAAGACACTGAACCCCCAGTTGCTCCTGGTGGGTCAGGCCAGCGCCTGTGCATGGCAGCTCTGCCGCCATCAGTGTGTGAATGTGTGTGTGACTGGGTGGATATCAGGATCTGTAAAGCGTTTTGGTCATCCAGAGATGAGAAAAAGCGCGATACAAGTGAATGCCATTTACAAGATTTTGGGAAAACTGGCCTCTGACCTTGACCTAAAGGTCAGAGGTCACCCAAATTCAAACTCACCCAAGATTTTCATAGATACACCCATGGTAACAATTTGAAAAGCCCACATCATTTCTTTCTTTAGTTACTACTTTAATGCCAACGCCACCACCCATCCGCACAGTGGGGAGACAACAATACCCCTACAGCCTTTAGAGGCTGAGGGGTAAAAAAAAAAAAAAGCCAAGAATTTTAAAGAAGAAAGTAAACTTTATTGCCATTCAACCCGTGCACAGTGGAATGAAACTGTGTTTTTCCTATCTACAATGTTTATCATACACTAGAACTGGAGGGGCCGCTGCCATGCAAGGCACCACCATGAGCATGTCTTTGAACTGCGAGAGGAAACCCACACAAATGGGCACATCATGGGCTTCATCTGGGATTGAACCTGACTTCAACTGTAGACCCTTTTATTGTGAGGCAGCAGGGATGACCACTGATTCACCGTGCTCAGAAAAAAAAAAATTGTAGAAAAGCAAAAGTTGAAGTGAAAACTCAAACATTTACATAATGAAACACACAAGTTAGAAGAGTCACAGATTTTTAAAAAAACAGCAAAATTAAGAGGAAAACACTTACTAATAATTATTACTAGTGGCTAGTAAATAGTCCATAAGGCTACTAACTGGTGAACACAAAAATTAATTTCAAACCTTGATGTTCACATCAAACAAATGCCAAACTTCTCATGCCAGTCCAAAACTGTTCACTCTTTATATCAATGACATCAGTAAAGTGTCACAAAAATTAAAACTGGTTTTGTTTGCTGATGATACGAACATTTTCTGTGCAAGAGAAGATCTACAGCAATTACTGGATGACATAAACATAGAAATGGAAAAACTGAAGATGTGGTTTGACATAAACAAGTTATCACTAAACTTGGGCAAAACAAAAATGATGTTATTTGGCAACTGTAGAACTAAATACAAATAAAAATACAAATAGGTGGAACAGATATTGAAAGAGTCAATGAAATCAAATTTCTTGGGGTGATAATTGATGATAAAATTAACTGGAAAATGCATATAAAACATTTTAAACTCAAAAATATCAAGAACGATTGCAATTTTAAACAAAGCAAAACATGTTGTGGATCACAGATCACTCCTCATTCTCTACAGATCACTGGTTTCACCAGACTTCAGCTACTGTGTCGAGGTGTGGGGCAATAATTACAGAAGCACACTACAGCCACTAATTATTCTACAAAAAAGCGCAATAAGAACTATTCATAAAGCTGGTTATAGGGATCACACAAATTCATTGTTCTTGCAGTCAAATAAATTAAAACTTTTGGATCAAGTAAAATACAAAACTGGACAAATCATGTTTAGAGCCAAAAATAATCAACTTCCAAAAAATATTTTAGTCCTGTTTACAGAAAGGAAAGACATTCACAATTTAAGGGGATTATTTAATTTTAAAACAGTAAATGTAAGAACAACCAGGAAATGTTTGCGTATCCATCTGTGGAGTGAAGTTATGGAACAGTCTGGGCGATGAACTGAAGCAAAGTCCAAACATAAAACCATTTAAAAGGATGGATAAAAAAAAGATCTTCGCAAAGTACGAGGATGAAGGTGTTTGAACAAAGCTGTGTTTCTGAATAATGTGTATTAAATGTATGTATTATTATTTTCTATGATTTAATTTAAATGATATATATATATATATTGTGTTGTGCATAGCTAGGAAGCAAATGAATGGAAATCAATGATTTGTGGAGAAGGGGTGGGAATGAATAGGTTTAGACTTCTTCCCACTCCTTTTCAGATATGTACATGAATTATGTGCATGGTCAAACTCATGTTTTGTATGGTGACTTATGCGTTCATATTTTTTTTTCTTAACAATGTTTTCTACATTACTGTCACTGAATGCTCGATGTTACACATTCGAATAAATAAATCAATGAAATGCCTAAAACTGCTTTCAAAGATGCTCCACTATAAAACCTGTCGTGGCTGCGCATGCTGTCCGTGAGCGCTGCACTGACGGTGAAATATTTTCAACGTAGACAAATTACTAGGTGAGGACCACTCAATGCAGCCAGCCAGAAGCAGTCTGGCAGGTCTCGAAGATGAAGAAGATGAGGAAGGAGAAGACAATCTCATCTGCGTCCCAATTTCCCGTACTGTATGACACTTTTATGACAATTTAGGCTTACACAAATTGTTAAAAAGTACTAGAAAAGTTTTTCCTATTTTCACAATATAATACTAGCTCATGTGAAAATACAGACTAGTCTTAGCCCAAAACCACTTTCCAAAACGGATCCAATTAGAGCAAACGTGCCCTCCTCCACTGCTCTCCGCCCTACCCCCTGGGAGAGCACAGCGCACACCACATCCTCCGTGAAAGCACCTTAAGTCTGATGACAACTGGGATGAAGAAAACTCCCGACATATGGCTCTCTTCTGCGTATGTGAGCCTGTGATTGCATGGCAGTTAAAACGATGACATGATCCATGCTAAATGAGCCGTGTTTGTATGTGAGGATGACAGTGTGTTTACAGGCATGCAATAATAATAATTAGATGATTACTAGATTAGGCAAGTAACAACTGAAACTTAAACAAGATTTATGTCTTCAGTTACAAAGAGAGACAGGTGAAACATTATTTGTATTCTACAAACTGAACTCAAGTATTTCACATTTTTTTAAATCTATTTTGGGGTGAAAGTGAGAACTTCCTGCTAATCAGTTGTTTGTACAAAGTGACATCAGGATGGCTCATTTTGCAGTTTTTCCCCTCACACAAGCCCCTTTCAAGTCATAAATCCGCAACTCCCTTTGAACATTCAAAAATGTGAAATCATCACTTCTTCCCTGTGTGAAATTTCCCCACCAGCTATTTCACTGATCCTGTATGGGAGTGTGACTTTGTATGCTCATGAAAGGAATGCATTTCATCCTAAATTGAGCTTTAATTCAAAGCTACCTAATTTGAATTTTGGACACAGAAAATGTTTCCTATTCCTATGAAATCAATCCCTCTGAATAGAATAAGAGTGTGATTTTCAACTCACTACTAGCTTTACTAAAGAAATGTTTTTACAGCATTTTAAACTGGAGCATTTGTTTTCTATTCACAGGTATTTATAGATGGACTGGTGAATTATCTCTGACACCACTCACCTCATTCATTATTCCATCTTTCCATAATTACCTGTATGCAGTGCAGTAGATCTGTATGGTAGTAGCGGTCATGGTGAGCATTGGCAGCAGCTAGCGTTAGCAAGTAGTCATTCCTGGCTTGTGTCGCCTTGGAATTACAGTCACTTCGCTTTGCTTTCAACTACAGAAAAAAAAGTAATACTGTAATCAACATCAGAGAGGAAGATAGGTGTTTTAAGCAAACAGCCATTTGCGTTTCTTTCTCATGTTTTAAAATAGTCCACTTGAAAACTCCGTCTTATGAAGGATTGATGATGTTGCATTTGAGGCTTTGGGAAGCTCTTACCTTTATACTTGCTTTCTGTAAACTAATTCTTGACTGAAACAGACCGAGTTTAGACCTGAAAAAAAAAAATACAGTGGCAATAGTCATGAATAATAATCAAAATCATTTTTCTAAGCTTTTCTCAATGTTTTATTTTATTACAGTGCATCATTTTTCATGTAACATGCAGCAAATTATTAAGAAATCAGTCACACTTCCTTGACAGCAACTTTGGCGTTACCTTCAAATTAGACATCTTTTGTCCTAAATATTTGGGTCACCAAGTTCAGATGGGCTGTCATATAAAATTAAGATATTTGGCACTAATCTTGCAGCTTTCAAATTCTACACCTGAGTGTGTAAAAATTCAGGCGCCCCAAGTAGAAGCTTGAAGGCTTCTTGGAAAACCAATCTCAATCTTAAACTAACTTTTTAAAAAATTATTAACTAACGGAATATTTTTCTTTTGTGTCATATTTATGTTTGTTTTTAGAAAATTAAATTAATTATTATTTCTCAGGTGATAAAACAAAAGCAGACAAAAGTTCAAGAATTTCTCCAGCACCACAGCTCTGAGCCCTAGGGGTCAGGAAAATAATCATTTTTCTGATGCATCCCAATGTGGGCGTGGACGATTCTGAATCGATACACAAATGTCAAGAATTTGATTCTTAAATATTAATTAATGATGTAAATCATTTTGATGGAACGAAAAAAGCAGAACTCTGAAATGCAGAACTGTAGCTTCCGGACAGTTTATGGCATGACACAAAACAGAGATGTGTGATGGATACTGGACCAGGATAAAAGACCCAGACAAGACCTACACTGTCTTTTACCCCACCAAACCAAACCACTCCTGAAACACAACAAACACACAAGAACCAGATGCATCAAGAATCCTTTTACAATCGAATTGGAGCCACCACCACCCCCCCAAAAAAAAAAAATTGCAATCTCATCGAACTGTGAGGTGCCTACAGATTCCCACCCCTACTGAACCATAAACCAGACCAGCTTTCATAAAAAGACTGAGCAGAATAAGCTTTGATAACACTAAATCTAAATCTGAAGCAGCTACTGATTTGTATCAACAATGACACCTGAAAGAACAGCTTGTTAAAATGCCAGAGAGCGCTTGTGTGTGAGCATGCATGTGTATAGTGTATCTTTTTTTGATATACTTAAAATATGAGCATCTTTAAAGATTTCCTTTAAATCAGTAGATGTAATGTGATTCCAGCTGATGAGAATGTTAATGTACGCCGAGTGTGAATTAATTCACACCAAAGTAATGTTCCTTACGGGTCATAATTTACAGTTTATCCCCAGAAATACATACACAGACACACATGATTTCCTATAAAGGTGCCAAGGCAATGAAGTTGTTGTGGCTTTGACTTTCTATAGAGTGGCAGACAACAGAAACGAGTTGGTTGGCAAATCAATGTGCACCTTAACCAAAGCTGAGAATTAAATGCAGTGAAAAAGTTACCATACGTAGCTGCTGCTACCTGGAGACTGGAGGAAAACTACACTCATCAGCAACAGATCAAATTCTGGAACTAATTGTGAAAATGCAAACCTTCAACAGCAAACTGAAAGCAGGAAATCAACAATTTGCTTGACTACTGAGAAAGGATCCTAAGCTTAAAAGTAATTTACAAAGAAACAAAACATCTCATTGGCTTAACTTTCCAAATATATCTTGGGCAAAACTGAGCATAAACTCGACAAGCAGTTTCCGAGTTCTGCACTTGACAGTAGGAGAATTAGCCTACCTGTGATACCCCCCTTCTTTCAACTGTGAACTTATCAAACCCTAGTGTCACTATTCATTCATCTTCAACCGCTTAATCCCTTTCAGGCTGGAGCCTATCCCAGCATCTTTGGGCAACAGGCACAGCACACCCTGGGCAGACTGTCAGTCCATCGCAGGAGCAACACATGCTTTTTGCCTGTGGGAGGTAACTGAAGTACCCGGAGAAAACCATGCAAACTCCACACAGAAAGGTCACTGATGGCCAGTGGGTGGGATCAAACCCACGACCTGCTTGCTGTGCTGCCACAGTGCTAACCACTGTACCACTGAGCTGTCCTCCATCCATCCATCCATCTTCTACCGCTTTTCCGGAGGTCCGGGTCACGGAGGCAGCAGTTCAAGCAGAGAAGCCCAGCCACCTGCTCCAGCTCTTCAGAGGGGATACCAAGGCGTTCCCAGACCAGCTGGGAGACATAGTCTCTCCACCGAGTCCTGGGTCTGCCCCGGGGTCTCCTCCCAGTGGGACGTGCCTGAAACACCTCAAGTGGGAGGCGTCCAGGAGGCATCCTAATAAGATGCCCATACCACCTCAACTGACTCCTTTCAATGTGGAGGAGCAGCGGTTCTACTCTGAGCCTCTCCCAGATGACTGAGATCCTCACCCTATCTCTCAGGGTGAGTCCAGCAATCCTACGGAGAAAGCTCATTTCAGCTGCTTGTATCCGCGATCTCGTTCTTTCGGTCATTACCCAAAGCTCGTGACCATAGGTGAGAGTAGGAACGTAGATTGACTGGTAAATCGACAGCTTTGCCTTAGAACTCAGCTCCCTCTTCACCACAACAGACCGGTACAACGTCCGCATCACTGCAGATGCTGCTCCAATTCGTCTGTCGATCTCTCGCTCCATTTTCCCCTCACTCGTGAACAAGACCCCAAGATACTTAAACTCCTCCACTTGGGGCAGGAGCCTGTCCCCAACCCGGAGAGGACAATCCACCTTTTTCCGGCTGAGGATCATGGACTCGGACTTGGAGGTGCTGATTCTCATCCCAGCCGCTTCACACTCAGCAGCAAACCGTCCCAGCAAGAGCTGTAGGTCATTGCTGGATGAAGCCAACAGGACAACATCATCTGCAAACAACAGAGATGAGATCCTGTGGTCACCAAGCATGACATCCTCCATTGTTAATATTTATATTTACTGAGCCTGTATGGAGCTAGCTTGACAGTAGGTTAATGAAGTCACCTGTTTCTTATGAGATATAAAACAGCTGACAAATTAAAGAGGAAAGAACATGAGGTTTGTTAGTACGATGCTGAACCACCCTATGGCAATAGAACAGCTTAACAATGTGCCTCCAAATATACTTCATCAATTGGATTTACATCTGGTGACAATGAAGGCCATCCATAGTGGTTACCCAGCCACAGGGTCACTCCCTCCTAAAGATGATCCATCAAATCAGGTTTGTACTGATTTTCAATGAAAGGGCCCACTGACAGGTGCAGCATGCCTGAAAATTGTCTGTTATGGTATAACTGAGCCATCAGATACACTCAAAAGGCAAAAAACATTTTTTTCTTTAACTCATCACCTACCAGAATAATCCTCTCACACACATACATATGCACATTGCTGTGGCAGACTTACTTGGCCTCGATGTCGGCTTTCTCTCTTATGGCGTGGGCGACCTGCTCACAGTCGTAGTATTTTTTTTTTGCTTTTGCCAACTCCTTCACTGACTCTTGCAGCTCCACTTGAATGCCACTCAGCTGATCTATGGTCTGTGAATGGAGAACAAAAAAGGCAAGATGAGTCACACTGCAAGTACACGAAAATATGTAGCAGAGAGAAAGACAGAACAAATCCCGCTTTGGGAAAATGACTAACTTCCATTGTTTAAATGTGCATTTACCTTTTTGAGCTGCTGCTCTTTATAGAGTCGAACAGTCTTAGCAGGCTCAGACACTTGACTCTTGTAGTTGTCACAAACATTGAGCCTTGACTGGCTCACCTGCACTGTACCTTCTAAGTAGGACCTCCACACTGCATATACATTCCTAGTTGGAATGAAGAAGAGAATAAAAACAACCTTTATAGCTTCTCCTGGGCTTTAATTTACACACCTGGGAACAACAGATAAAAAAACACTATAAAAAATGTCAAAACATCCTTTTCATTATTGTCATTAAAATCTGAATATGCACACACATGAAAGGATAAGAGATACTGTAAAGGTAACGATTTTTTTAGTTGTTTGAACGTATTAAGCTGCATTAATATAGTAATCACTCAAATCTGTGCTGTAGACAATCCAGCAAAGCACATGCTCTGTCTTTCATTTAAAGTGTACAGCTGACTAAGCAAGCAATTTATAGATGATACAAGAGCACAGTTAAAAATCATTTTTCGTTTTCAACTAAGCTATAAACCTGGCTACTTTACTGCTTTCCTGTGGTACACACACACACACACACACACACACACACACACACACACACCTGTAGTCTGTTCTCTGGTCATCAGGGTTGATTCCAGGCCAATCTCTCTTTAGGTACTGACTCGCTAGCTTCTGCAGGGCCTGAAAACATAAGACAACAAATGGAACACAGGAAATCAATTAAAACAAACTCCCATGCTTTATGATTAGTGAATCACAACCAACATTTAAGAAATGTAACACAGTACATACTACAGAGTATACGAGAGGGGGCTGAAAAGTTCATAGTGGTCAAATTTGACCAAATGTGGCTTGTTTTTCAACCACAGGGATCCAAGCACTGCAACACCGATGGAAGAAGTGTGTGGACAGAACGGGAGACTATGTTGAAAATTAAATAAAATATAATCTTATTTTTAAAAAAGCCAAAATAACCTTTTTTTTAGGTATTTTCACAACCTCTGACTTCATTTATCCCTCAGTTGATAAAGTGCCATAAACTGTGAGGGTGATGTGCCAACGGAGGATGCATGCTCCTCTCTTAAGCGTTAGTAAGTCGCTATCAGTGTCGACCTAAGTTTGATTCAGACTGCTCTTATTCCTCTACGCGGGTGAGTAAGTAACTGCTGCAGTGGTTGACTATGTTAGACAATGACTTTATTTTTTCTAAAAATTGGGACTTCTACCAATCAGTGCTAAGAGTCCACAGCTCCTAATGGGTGTTTTTTGCTAATGTGAATGAAGCAAAGTGGCGTCAGTAATCAAAACTTGAAATGGTTGGGCAACAATTTGCACATGGGTGTTTGAGTCACGAGTCAGGTTCAGACTGAGGCCAAAACAAACAAGTCTGTCCCTTTCATTTTTTCCACAACCCCCACATTTATTAAACCTTACCTGTGTCAGCTACACAGGTGGGCCAAGATCAAATGGCATTCTTGGGGACACTGGGGGGCAAAGTTGAGTCTCACGCAATACACTAATATCCCAGTGAAGAAGACATTAAATATGTCTCTGACATGGGGTCAATATTAGAGTTCAGTATCCGTACTTCAAAATCTCACAACAAAGGGGAATATCAGGGTACCGTATAATTTTGCAAGAGATGACACTACAGCTACAACCATGTAATGTTTAAAATGTGAACTGATAGTCCTAATATGTATGTATTGACTAGTCATTGCATTATTTTGTAAGAATAAATTATTCCTATCATGTAAGGACATTTATACATAAAAATTGAGTATTAACTATGAAATATGTTCTCATACCTAAGGGAATGACAGTTAATGTAAATGATCAACTTTTTCTTCTTTCATGTTTCATCAGTTTGTAGTTATATTCCAAACATAGTTACAAATATTAGATTGAACAAAAATTGAAATACAAAATGATTATAACTTTCATAAGAATATATATATATATATATATATATATATATATATATATATATATATATATATATATATATATATATACCCAACATATTTAAAAAAAAAAAAATTTTTAAAGCCTATGACCAAGTGGGGGAAGGACACTATGCAGGGATGGACACTACATTATGTATTTGTGACAATCATCTATCAAGAGAAAAGGAGAGATTGATTCTCTTACATGATAAAAATATCAGTTGGTGTGCATGCTATGTGAACGTAAAAACTAAGGAACTTTCATTTATGCTCAAATAAATACTGGGAGGGAGGGATTCTACCAGCTATTCTATCGACATGAAGTGGCATTGATATATGTCATAAGGTTTGGGTGAAGAGGACTCACATGCAGGCAGGATCGAATGCAAAAACAATTATTTATTAGCAAAAAACTGGAACAAACAAATAACAGTGAGTCGGCTGAAAAAACAGAACTTAAACTAGACGGGACTCAGATAACTCACTTGGAAACACTAGCCATGTTTACATGGACACAAGTAACCGTATTAAAAGCCTGATCAGAATAAAAATGCTTCATGTAAACACGCCAGACCCGATCAAACTCATTTGGATCAAAATTTCCTTCCGATTGAGATGGGTAGGTTATGCCGATTGTTAATCCTATTGGTGCACATATAAACCAGTCCCTCCAGGATTTCGCGATGTTGCGATCGCACCAATTCACGCAAAATCAGCCAATCAGCACAACTATTGCACGACCTTGCAACTTTGTCCAATCACCGCAACTTTCCCGCAATTTTGGCCAATCCTCGTCAACTTCTGCCAATTTCACCAATCAAATTTGTCTAATTGGCGCTGAAATGCCCAGTCTAACTAATCAAATGCATCGCTGCACTGTATTCACTTCCGTGTTTGCAGTGAGTAGTGAATTTATAGTTTACAGTGAGTAACGGAACACATCTGCAAACAGAGTGTGTGATTTTAAAAAAAACACTCACCCGTGAAGTTTTCAACACTGTCCCTTCCTCCGTCTTCCCAGCATGGCCGTGGGCGCCTCACCACATCTCCATCCTGACCGTGTGTGCAAAACGCTGGGTTTGTGTTGAAAAACATGTGCCTGCCCCAAAAGCATCCAGTTGCAGGAGCGCGTGTGAGGAAGGTACACTACATTACAGCGAGTGTTTGAACATCATTAGAGGTAAAATCATTACTACATCTGGTCAATGAGCTTTAAAAGTAAATCTCCACTGTGGACAGACAAACGCACCCACCCATCCATCCCCCCTCCCCCTCCCCCTCACCGTCTCATTGTAAATGAAAGGTGTGTGTGTGTGTGTGTGTGTGTGTGTGTGTGTGTGTGTGTGTGTTTGTGTGTGTATAGCTGGACATGCAGCAGACAGGTAGGCATGGAAAAACAGAGAATATTCTCTGTATTTTTTTTTCTTCAAAAAACGCAGACTCCAATAGCCAATACAGTGCAACAGAATAGCATTTTTTTCCTCTCCGCTCGGTACCGAGTGGTTGGGAACCGTAGGGAGTTTTCAAATGAAGGTGCTGCCAATAATTTCCAAATCTATACTCTTTAACATGCCAGAGTTTTCTGTATAGCAGAAGTTTCTGCTTAATTTACAAATCACTATAATAGGAAATTTTTAATAATCCTGTGCTTTTCTTGTATTGTTATATTGAATATCACAGCAGTAAACTGGAAAAAAGCATCTGCTTTAAAATTTGGAATTCTTCCCACAAATTTTAGGGCAGAAAACACTGTAAAAACATGGCAACTTTTCCTGCAACTTTTTATAAAACCTCCCGCAAATTCAGGCTTTTTGGCCCGCAACAATCATAAAAACATCCCGCAAAATCCTGGAGGGACTGAGAAACTCTTATTCCGAAGCTTGGGTTGAAAATATGTTTACTGCGCATGTCTCTACGTCAGCCACACGTCAACGTGACGTATTTCCGACTTTACAACAGCTAGTGGAAGACAGGGCAGGAGTAAAACAAAACTGGTCTGTATCGTCCTGCTGTCTCCCTCTGTTCGTCATATGCACAAGTATGTACTTGTAGCTTAATTACAGAGACCAGCAGAAGCAAAAGTACAGTCTGAATAACAATACAGGTCCATTTCAAAAAGAGAAAGACATGAAGCGGGGTTTGTTTACATCGGAAGTTGCTTCTTCTTCTACTATTTCTGGAATGTCGGATAATTGTGCACATGTCAAAATGATTTATTTTATGATTTATTTCTGTTCAAATGTGTGACACATGGAAATGCATGTCCTGATCGGATCAACTTTTTCAGGATCCATGTAAAAAGTAAAGTTCTAATCTGAATTGTAATCAGATTGAAGAAATTTTGCCCATGTAACCGTGGCTAATGACGACAGGAACATCACAGGCAGAAACATTAACATAGGACTCAGGCAGAAACAACCCCCCCCCCCCCCCAAGTCCAAAACAAAGACACGATTCAAGAGCACCTCAGGCTGTGCTTTCAGAAGCACTTACAAACACAGGTTACAAATCCCATTTTTTAAACAGAAATTACAAATTGTTCATCAGGACATTAATCTGAATGTTAAATGCAAGTCTAACAAAATAAAGTCCAAGGCCCAAAATGACCGGGTCGGGTGGTCTACCCAAGTCCATGGACCCTGGGACCGGAGAACAGAACGGGTCGGGGGGGGGGGGGCTACCCCAGTCCGTGGACCCCCAGATCAGAGTACAAAGTGGGTCGGGTTGCCTACCAGAGTCCCTGGGCCACCAGACCGGGAAACAGAACAAGTCAGAAGATGATGGTGAGGGCACTTTAATTTCTGGAAAACAGAAAAATGGGGCTCCATGCTCAGGAAACCATAACATAGGAACTTTTAAGTCAGAAACTGATAACCGGAGAGTTTTTTGCTCTGAAGGTTGTACCAGAGGAGCTTTTAGCTCAGGTAACAACAACAAAGGAGCTTTCCACTCAGCTGCAGGTGGTTGTGCCACGCTGACCTCAGAAACAGCTGACTGGGACTCGCTAAACTCATGAACAGATAGTCGTTGCGCACTAACCTCAGGAAGTCAGGGACGCGCTGACTTCAGGAGCAGACGGTTGGAGTGCATTGCTCTCGGCAGCTGATAATGAAGGCGCGCCGGCCTCTGGAACAAACAGTGGGTGCACACCAGCCTCAGGAACAGATGATGGGTGCGCACCGGCCTCAGGAAGAGATGATGGATGCGCACCAGCCTCAGGAACAGATAATGGATGCACATCAGCCTCAGGAACAGGTGATGGATGCGCACCGGCCTCTGGAACAAACGCCGGATGCGCACCGGTCTCAGGAACAAACGGCAGGTGCGTGCTGACCTCAGGCACTGAAGGTTGGAGCACAAAGAGATAAGGAGCTGATGGTGAGAACACGCTGATCTCAGAAACAGATGACAGTGGTTTGTTGAGCTTGGGGACAGGTGTCAGTGGCATGCTGAATACGGGAACAGGTGTCAGAGGCGCACCGGTCTCGGAAACACTTGGCGAAGATGCACTGGCCTCAGGAGCTGAAGGTTGGGGTGTGCTGACCTTCACCGATGGCTCCTGAGATGCAAGAGTGTCCGGCCTCACAACAGTCACCTCAGACGAAGGAGAAAGGCAGGGAGTGAGTGCCACATCACCATAATTACCAGGAGCTAGGCAAGTCTTTACTAATATTGATGTTAAAATGTAAAGAAAAGTATTTGCCTGAGTTCCTGGTCCACTGCTGCTGGGGTGACCGCCTCTAGATGAGCCGCAGGAACTGCAGCATGCATCTGGGGCAGAACAGGAACAGGAGCGTGCTCCTCGAGGACAGCTGGAGCTGTGACGCGCACCTCACGGACAGCGAGAGCCGTTATGTGCGCCTCTGGGACAGCGGGAGCTGTTGTGTGCACCTCTGGAACAGCGGGATTCATTGTGTACACCTCTGGGACAGCGGGAGCTGTTGTGTGCACCTCTGGGACAGTGGGAGCCATTGTGTACACCTCTGGGACAGCGGGAGCTGTTGTGCGTGCCTCAGGAACGGCTGGAGCTGTTGTGTGCACCTTGGGGATAGCTGGAGCAGTGACGCGCACCCCGTGAGCAGCTGGAGGAGCCGGCTTTTCAGGTATGGTGACCAGCAAACTGCAGGCGTGATGACTGGTGAAATCTCAGACGGAGCTGCATGCATGGTGACAGAAGAAACTGCAGACGTGTTGACAGGCTGAGCTGCAGACTTATTCACAGGCAGAACTGCAGGCTTGATGACAGCCGAAGCTGGTGTGTGCGTCATGGAGAGGGGTGGTGCTGGCACATGGCGTCAAGAGGGGCGGCGTCTCCCGGAGCCTTCCTTCCATCCAGGACTGCCAAACGCCAGTCTTGATCCCCGAAATGCTCCCTCTTGATGATGGAGATCTCCCAAGGTGTCTGTGGCACAAAAGGCTGCTGCTTGGGAAGTGACGAGGGGTCTGGAGGTGGGGAGTGATGTGGGGAGACAGACGCTGGAACCCAGGGATGCTTCTTCATCGGTACAGGTCGTGGCATTGCCGAAATGTCTTCCACCATCACCCGATACAATTGCTGGAGGGTTGAGACAAACTGGAGCAGCTCAGCCAGCTGGGGATAGCGCCACAGGCTGGGATATGCACCCATTACCCCAGCCGCAGCATCCAGGCACTCCAGTGCTTCCTCCGGCATGCAGGAGGTATAAACATCTGAGGCAAGATTCTAGAAGGAGCTGGACTGCTCGTAGCTCATCCTGGTCGGCACCCCCTGTCTCCAGTCTCCTCCTGCCTGGTGATCCAAAACTGGTGGCGTCATTCTGTCAGAAGGTTGAGTGGTGGAGACGACCCAGGTGCAGGCAGGATATGGTGCAAAACAATGATTTATTTACAAAAACGGGAACAAATGAATAATAGCTCGGGGGCTGAAAACAAGAAAACTAAGCAGGCAAAACTGACAAGGACGACAGCTGAAACATTACAGTACCATCACAGGATACAGGCAGAAACATTAATAATGCCACACTGGACACAGGCTGACACCGGTATATAAAGACAGGGGGTAATCAAGACAATACAGGACAGGAGGGAACAGATAATAGACTGAACATAGGACAGTTGAGACTAATTAGGAGACAACAGGGGAGCGACCACAAAACAGGACAGGTGGGGCTGTACAGACAGAGAGCACAGTGACTAGGGGTATGGAAAACATGAGGAGCTGGAACAAGGTCCAGCACTAAACAGGGGATGACACAGAAGACGACAAAAGGGACTCAGGAAAGCAGACAGCAATAAATGCAAACAAATATTCGTGATAAATGCAAATCAGGGGAAAAACAGAACAAAACTGAACATAAAGTGTGGGCATGATCCTGTGATGGCCCGACTATGACAATATATGAATAATAGTAGCAAATCTGTTCAATTTTTCAATGCAACCAATGGTTATTTGTTTAAGACTGGATAAAGAAGTCATGTTATGAATAACACACTTAATTATCAAGAGATGTAGTCACCCATCCATCCATCTTCTACCGCTTTTTTGGAGGTCGTAGAGGCAGCAGTTCAAGTAGAGAAGCCCAGACTTTTCTCTCGCTGGTGACCTGCTTCAGCTCTTCAGAAAGGATACCAAGACGTTCCCAGGCCAGCTGGGAGACGTAGCCTCTCCAGCATGTCCTGGGTCTGTCCCGGGGTCTCCTCCCAGTGGGATGTGCCCGAAGCACCTCAAGTGGGAGGCGTCCAGGAGGCATCCTAATCAGATGCCCAAACCACCTTTCAGCTATCTCTTTAGTTTACTCCCTCTTCTTCTTTATATTAGCATATCTTTTGATTAGCAGTTCCACTACACAAGCAGTTCTGCATGATTTTAGTCATCTCAGCAGACCTCTTGAACAGGTAGAGCCCATGCTCTTAAACTAACATCCTGCCTGGTCTTTATGATTTCTCCGCTTTCATTTAGGCAGAAGAATGATTTAGTGGTTGAGTACCATTTTGTCATATTCTCTTAATTATTTTATGAATCAGGTGATGTCAGTCAGAAATGGGAGAGACGGGTTAACAATAACGAACATGCTGTATAATTACTGATGTCTGTCAGTGTATCTGGCTTTGCAGCATCCATCCATCCATCTTCTACTGCTTTTCCGAAGGTCCAGGTCATGGAGGCAGCAGTTCAAGCAAAGAAGCCCAGACTTCCCTCTCCCCAGCCACCTGCTCCAGCTCTTCAGAGAGGATATCAAGGCATTCCCAGACCAGCTGGGAGACGTAGTCTCTCCAGCGAGTCCTGGGTCTGCCCGGGGGTCTCCTCCCAGAGGGACGTGCCTGAAACACCTCAAGTGGGAGGCGTCCAGGAGGCATCCTGATCAGATGCCCAAACCACCTCAATTGGCTCCTTTCAATGTGGAAGAGCCGCAGTTCTACTCTGAGCCTCTCACGGATGACTGAGCTCCTCACCCTATCTCTGAGAGTGAGTCCAGCAATCCTACGGAGAAAGCTCATTTCCGCCCCTTGAATCCACGATCTCATTCTTTCGGTCATTACCCAAAGCTCAAGACCATAGGTGAGGTTAGGAATGTAGACTGACCGGCAAACTGACAGCTTTGTTTTAGAGCACAGCTCCCTCTTCACCACAACAGATCGGTACAACGTCCACATCACTGCAGAGGCTGCCCCGATCCGTCCGTCAATCTCTCACTCCATTCTCCCCTCACTCGTGAATGAGACCCTGAGATACTTAAACTCCTCCACTTGGGGCAGGAGCTTGTCCCCAACTCAGAGAGGACAATCCACCTTTTTCCGGCTGAGGACCATGGACTCCGACTTGGAGGTGTTGATTCTCATCCTAGCCGCTTCACACTGTCCCAGCAAGGTCTGTAGGTCATTGGTCGATGAAGCCAACAGGACAACATCATCTGCAAACAGCAGAGATGAGATCCTGTGGTCACCGAGCATACCACCTTCCAATCCTTGGCTGCACCTAGATATCCTGTCCATAAAAATTATGAACAGGATCGGTAACAAAGGGCAGCCCTGGCAGAGTCCCACTCTCACTGGAAATGAGTTTGACTGGGTGTTGGCAATACGAACCAAACTCTTGCAACGGTTGTATAGGGACCGGATAGCTCATAACAATGAGCCCGATACCCCATACTCCCGCAGCACCCCCCACAAGAACATTAAGGGTCCGTGGGAGTTTGCCCAACCAGTCCACATGTGTTTTGTGGACTTGAAGAAAGCATTCGACTGTGTCCCTCGTGGTGGAGATACAGTGAGAATTATGTTATTCCTGGTTTTTGCATTTTTTTTGTAACGTGTTGTTTCTCATGAACTATGACATTTCTGGCATCTATTGAGCAATCTTCTTCAGGTAAACTGCAAAATAAACTAGAGGGATGCTGTTACTGACTGAGATATTATAATATTACTATATACAAATACAATTAATTCTTAATTTTATATGGAAATATGCACACAATTGTAAAAGAATGCCCTAAAATTCAATTTTAACATGTAGTCAGTTAATATTTGATGATGGAATGTTCTGTTTACGGCAGCTCGTTGGTGCAGTGGGTAGCACCGTGGCAGCACAGCAAGAAGGTCATGGGTTCGATTCCACCCCTGACCATCGTGGGCTCGATCCCACCCCTAACCATCGGTGACCCTTCTGCGTGGAGTTTGCATGTTCTCCCCGTGTCTGTGTGTGTTCTCTCCAGGCACTCCGGCTTCCTCCCACAGGCCAAACAAAGACATGCATGTTAGGTTAATTGGCATCAACTGGGGATTCTAAATTGCCCTTAGGTATGAATGTCAGAGTGAATGGTTGTCTGTCTCTCTGTGTTGGCCCTGTGATGGACTGGCAATCTGTCCAGGGTGTACCCTGCCTCTTGCCCGAAGACACTGGGATAGGCTCCAGCCCCCTTGCAACCCAAAAAGGATTAAGTGGTAGAAGATGAATGAATGAATATTCTGTTTAATGTCTGGTATGACACCAAACGTTTTTACAAAGTTTGTATGATTCAGAGTTTGGATTTTAAACACAAGTATTGTAAATGGTTGATATTCAAGTGTATACTGTCTGTAACACTGTCTTAATGAAAAGCTACATTTGATCTTGGCCCACCCAACAGTGAATCTCTACTCAGTTCTTGTGTGTACAAGGAAAAGCCTAGAGGGTGCAAGAAAAGGTAACCTACATCTTCCAGACTGGGTCACTGTGTCAGTCAGCCAATTTAGATGCTCTGCCCTTGTGTGTCTGTGTGTGTGGGGGGAGGGGGGTCTGCATTACAAAAACACTCATTAACAAAACTGGCTACAAACACCAACTCATGTAAAAACAAGCTTAAGAACAAATTGTGATACTACATTCCTGGAAATCACATTCTTACCCTCATCTATTTCATAGTATTTTCTACATCTACATGTACAGTATATCACTCCACTGAATCAATGTTGACCCTATAATAATGATACCCAAATTTCTTCCAATAAAGGTTCAAATTAGATGACTTATTGACCAAATGACTGCTGGGCACATTGGCACTGACACTGGGGTCATTTGTTTATGGACAGAGTCATTTCCTGTTTTTATTGCTAATGTGTTTGCACTTTTGTTAGTTTCACTTCCTCCCTTTGTTGATTTTTCACTACATTTTTCTACCACACCAACATCTAATCAGCCAATCACTCCGCTTCTCCCATCACTCCCCTGGCTCTCTTTATTTTGGAAAGGTTTGCACATTTATATTTTAGATCATAGTGACTTCATTTTCCTTGTAGTTTCCTTTGCTAGTATTTTTAAAATTTGTGGTCCTTTTCCTCCACCTTGTCTGTGATGCTGGCTGACTAAGTGTGTGATGCTTGGCTTGCTGAATTTTTTTTATTCTCCCTGGTGAGTTTAACATTTCAGTTTCACAGACCCTGGCACTATTTCATTTAGTGCAATGCTACCCTTTTTTGATCCTTTCTAATTCATCCTGTTGGTACCATATTCCACCACACTGCAGATTTTAGGCATTCATCAGTTTCTGCAAGTCAGTGGACAACACTATTTTTAATGCAAGGTGGTATACCATTAAAATATACAAAGGGGTATAATCACAAGCCAAATCATGATGCAAGCTGAGTAGTGGTGTCTCAGTATAACCAACAAAAGACACAGACCACCTCTGTGTCGTTGCTCTGAAGCTTTCTAATGCCAGAAAATGACTTGAAGTCTATTAGGATAAGTCCACGGTAACAAAGCTGCCATCTGAGCAGCAGAAGTGACTGACGGGTGAGAAGCACATTGAGTGACTTCAATGTGACAGCTTCATTGTGTTTCTAACTGATTCAGGATGATTCTACCAGCCACAATTTTTATTTTCCAACTTCTCCTTCCTCTGTCTCTCACTACTTCTCTATTTTCTCTATTTTCTTTCTTCCAAGATATTTTTCACTCATACTGCTTTACTTTTATTATTTTTTCCTTACACACCTGTGCTCTCAGCTCCAGCCTCCAGCTCTCTTGGTTTTCATTTTGTACAGGACACCTCATCCCTCTATCCTACCTTCCCTGCTGTCATTACCTGACAACTACCTGAACACCATGTTGCCATGACAACTCTACTGCCCTTTCCAGTGTGGTCTAGGTAAGGTGGGAACTGCTCCTTTTAATACACAGAACACACGTAGACTGAAACAAATGCATACATCCTGTTTTTGTGATCAGAGTGGCAAACACAGTGCCCAGACAGAAGGATATCCTGAGTGTGTGTGTACATGAAAATGTAACAGGACAAACGTTGAATTAGTGAGCCTGAATGTATTCATTTTTTGCATTCACATGTATATTCTTTTTCAATTCTTTTAAATAATTGCTAATTCTACTTGAGACAGCCAAAACCTGCAGTTCCTTTAGTAGTCCTAATCAATGCATAGATGGTAAATAAAAATGTTAAATATATGAAAACAAACAACATAACCGAGTTCTGTGTATCTCTTCCCTTTAAATAAAATAACCCCTTTAGATTGTGTTATGGATGATAGTAAGAGGTGCTTAGCTTGTCACTCCATGTGATTTATAAGCTCTGCACTTTATCAATGCAGATAGCTATCCTCAGCTGAAAATTCTCTGTTTGTATCCACTCTGTATGTGGTCAATTCTAAGATAAGATAAGATAAGATAAGCCTTTATTAGTCCCACAACGGGGAAATTCCAGGATTGCAACAGCACAGGGATAGCAACACTCAGAGCAACAATCAGAAGGCAAGAAAAAAAAAAAAACAAGCAAGCAAGAGCAGCTAATATACTGTACATATGTACATATTACTATAAAATATATACGTATATACACACACACACACACAGACACTAGCTCCAAAACCAAACATACAAACAGAAAACACTGACCACTGATGCTTTAAAATGCTATTTTACAAATGAGTGGTGTTTTAAGTATTTTTTTTTAATCCTAAATTCACCTTATATAATTTCTTACTGGCCTAAAAATGACAGGACTTCCCAGTGTAGTACAGTACTAAAGGCTTGGTCAAAGAGCTGGGTGATGAACTGAATTAAAACCAAAACTGACCATTGGGACACTGAACTGACATAATCTTGCTCATGTCTGGTATTTTGGTTCTTCCCTTATTCCTATTCTGTGTGTGTGTGTATAGGACAGCTTTCATGTACTGCCCCTTTAAGACGTGTCACGTGTAGGGCTGTGCAATATGACCAAAATTTCATATCACGATATAAGTAATCTTATTTGATAATAACGATATATATACAGTGCATCCGGAAAGTATTCACAGCATTTCACTTTTTCCACATTTTGTTATGTTACAGCCTTATTCCAAAATGGATTAAATTCATTTTTTTCCTTAAAATTCTACACACAATACCCCATAATGACAATGTGAAAAAAGTTTTTTTTGAGATTTTTGCAAATTTATTAAAAAAAATTAAAAAACTAAGAAATCACATGTACATAAGTATTCACAGCCTTTGCTTAAAACTTTGCTGATGCATCTTTGGCAGCAATTACAGCCTCAAGTCTTTTTGAATATGATGCCACAAGCTTGGCACACCTATCTTTGGGCAGTTTTTCCCATTCCTCTTTGCAGCACCTCTCAAGCTCCATCAGGTTGGATGGGAAGCGTCGGTGCACAGCCATTTTCAGATCTCTCCAGAGATGTTTAATTGGATTTAAGTCTGGGCTCTGGCTGGCCCACTCAAGGACATTCATAGAGTTGTCCTGAAGCCACTCCTTTGACACCTTGGCTATGAGCTTAGGGTCGTTGTCCTGCTGAAAGATGAACCGTTGCCCCAGTCTGAGGTCAAGAGTGCTCTGGAGCAGGTTTTCATCCAGCATGTCTCTGTACATTGTTGCCTTCATCTTTCCTTCTATCCTGACTAGTCTCCCAGTTCCTGCCGCTGAAAAACATCCACACAGCATGATGTTGCCACGACCATTGGCATGGTTATGAGAGGTGCTTGGTTTCCTCCAAACATGATGCCTGGCATTCATGCCAAAGAGTTCAATCTTTGTTTCATCAGACCAGAGAATTTTGTTTCTCATGGTCTGAGAGTCCTTCAGGTGCCTTTTGACAAACTCCAGGTGGGCTGCCATGTGCCTTTTACTAAGGAATGGCTTCCATCTGGCCACTCTACCATACAGGCCTGATTGGTGGATTGCTGCAGAGATGGTTGTCCTTCCGGAAGGTTCTCCTATCTCCACAGAGGAACGCTGGCGCTCTGACAGAGTGACCATCAGGTTCTTGGTCACCTCTCTGACTAAGGCCCTTCTCCCCCGATCGCTCACTTTAGATGGCCGGCCAGCTCTAGGAAGAGTCCTGGTGGTTCTGAACTTCTTCCATTTACGGATGATGGAGGCCACTGTGCTCATTGGGACCTTCAGAAGCAGCAGAAATTTTTCTGTACCCTTCCCCAGACTTGTGCCTCAAGACAAACCTGTCTTGGAGATCTACAGACAATTCCTTTGACTTCATGCTTGGTTTGTGCTCTGACATGCACTGTCAACTGTGGGACCTTATGTAGACAGGTGTGTGCCTTTCCAAATCATGTCAATCAACTGAATTCACCACAGGTGGACTCCAATTAAGCTGTAGAAACACCTCAAGGATGATCATCAGTGGAAACAGGATGCACCTGAGCTCAATTTTGAGCTTCATGGCAAAGGCTGTGAATACTTATGTATGTGTGATTTCTTAGTTTTTATTTTTAATAAATTTGCAAAAATCTCAAAAAAACATTTTTCCTGTTGTCATTATGGGGTGTTGTGTGTAGAATTTTGAAGAAAAAAATGAAATTAATCCATTTTGGAATAAGGCTGTAACATAACAAAATGCGGAAAAAGTGAAGCGCTGTGAATACTTTCTGGATGCACCGTATATAACGATATACCATCCATCCATCCATCCATCCATCCACTATGGCTTAATCCTTTTCGGGTCGTGGGGGGCTGGAGCCTATCCCAGCATCTTTGGGTTTTTTTCCCCCCTTGTCCTGTCAGGCAGCTAGGCAAGCAGAACAGGGATCTGTCACCCTTATTGTGCCAAAACAGATTTACTTTGCCAAGAGGAGCTTATACAGTACCTAACTGTGCATTGTATATTGTTGTAAACTCCTCCTGTAATAACTTTTAATACTGTATTTTAACTATTTTACCCATGGAAGACCCAACAGGATGGGGAAGAGGGAAAGGAAGTGTGTGAAGGGGGAAAGAAAAGGGAGGGGAACAGACAACAAAACAATCAACAACTAAAACAAACAAAAGACAAACTGCTTCTTCCACCAAAAATGTCTCAACATGAGTCTGGTTTCCGCACCTGTTAAAGGAGAGACACTTGTGCATGTACATCTGTGTGCATATACTGTATATGAGAGTGCGCACAAAGTAAGTGTGTGCATGTGAGTGGTTTGTCAGGAAACATACGAAGCGGAGGGCCGGTCGAAGAGGCTCTCCCCCCGGGAACCCCGAGCAGGCACGGCAGCACCACCAACCACCACAGAGCACAAACGTCCGAGGTCAGCAAGCCCCAGGAAAGCCAGGCGTCCATCCCCAGAGGGACGATCGAGGGAGGCCAGGTCGCTCAGCAACCGGCGCGGCAAGCCCACACCCCCGGACCCACCTGACCCCTACCCCCCAAGCGGGGCCAACGCCTGTCCCCGGGCCCCAGGAACCAGGAGACCAGTGACCCCACCCCCCGGGCCGGAGACCGGCCCGCGTCCCCCAGCGCGAGCCCCCCCAGGCACCCACACAGCGGGCCCACCCCAGCACCACCACTGCACTCCCCTGGGACCCCACGCCCAAAGAAGTCCCCCCGCCCAGGAGAGCCCACATTGCCGAGAGGCACTACACCCCTTAATCCAGCACCTCCCAACTCGCAGACACACCCCTCCCCACACCTTCACACCCACATGCTCCCATGTGCACCCATATGCACTAACTCCCTCTCACTCACCAGGACCAACCCATTCTCTCTCACTCCTGTACCCATTCAAACTCACCCCTCATTCACTCTTGTTTCATAAGGTGGCTGCGAAGCAGATGCAGCGAGCCCAAACGTGCACCAGTGCCCGGCAGTGACCGGGGAGACCACCGGCACAGGCCACAGAAGCAGACCCCCACTCCCGACGCCCACCTGAGCGACTGATCAGCAGACCACCGCAGGCGCCCCGAGATGCCACCCAACATGCAAAGGGCCGCACAAAACCGACCCACCATCACCACCTCCATTCATCACCCCCTCACTCTTACTTACGCTCATATTCAGCCCCCTCTCACTCCCTTGGTTGTATGTATACATTCAGTAGCACCCAGGGATTTTGACAACATGATGGGTCCCAGGGTCCCCACTGGGCCCCCACGCCCCCAGCAGGAGGAGGGCAACAGGGGTGGGGGAAGACCCACCCAGCATCTTTGGGCGAGAGGCAGGGTACACCCTGGACAGATCGCCAGTCCATCGCAGGGCCAACAAAGAGAGACAGACAACCATTCACTCTCACATCCATACCTAAGGACAATTTAGAATCTCCAGTTGATGCCAATTAACCTAACCTGCATGTCTTTGGCCTGTGGGAGGAAACCAGAGTACCTGGAGTAAACCCACACAGACACGGACAGAACATGCAAACTCCACACAGAAGGGTTACCGATGGTCTGGGGGCGGGATCAAACCCATGATGGCCAGGGGTGGAATCGATCCTGTGACCTTCTTGCTGTGCTGCCACAGTGCTAACCACTGCTCCACCGCGCTGCTCCATATATATCATGATATACATTTTCTGTAAATTCTATCGTTTTTATATGATAACCAATAAAAACGACCATCTCTTTTCCTACATTTTAACCTCTTGCAGTCCAGGATACCGCGGGCGGTCACGTCTCTGCGTCCTAGGGCGCACTGAAAAAAAAAAAGCTGCAGACACAGCCGCGAACAGAAAGCCAAAGGAGTGTTTTGATTGGTTTAGATTTGATTGACCTCTCATTTGACTAATAAGAGCCTTGAATTGGGTTTCTGAAACCTTGAAGAACCAATGACTGAAAACCTAGCAAGAAGGACCCGCTTACCAACGACTGCGAATACAGCCAGCCAATTGAAGTTCCACGATTGAAAGCGTGCGTCCCGTGCGTAAAATCTGTTTTGTGTAAGCCGCTGGGTAACACACACACGTTCGCCAGTCTTTTTTTTCTTACTACTGTTCTTATTTGTTTTGAAAAATCATTCGCCAAAACCGCAATCATGGAAGCGCAAAACCGCAATAATCGAATCATGGTTTGACCGGGTCGCGTGACCAGAACCACGAGTCCGTAACAAGCGGACCAGCCTCATGTTCGTCTGACAATGAGGAAGAGAAGTTCGCCAGCGACACTGCTGTTGTGGACAGGTAAGTGTTATAAGCTAAATTATTCTTTATCCCTGAAAACTGTAATCAAAATGACTTTTGACCGATCGGTAAATTACAACTGTGCGTCATCGCAACATGACGGACCGCGGCGCACGGACTGGACACGGTCCGTGCGTCGCGTCTGGACCGTGAACGCCCTCCTCCCCGCTACTCTTCTGTAGAGGATTGCAGATATTATTGCAGATATTTTAGTACAACTGTGCGTAGTAGACCGCGGCGCACCGGCCCCGCGGTCCGTCATGTAGCGATGGGCGATGACCGTCCTCTGTAGCGGGGGTGGGGGTGGGAGTTGTTATCTTCTACATTACATATATTTTAGTATAATTTTTAGTGCACTGTAGGTTATTTTTTCTTGTAAAAAAAAAAAAAAAAAGCCACACATTTTTTACGTGGCATGCTTCTTTGTGTGTGGGGGCTTGTTTGTTCATTCATTCATTCATGAATGAATAAACAACCCCCCCCCCCCCCACACACACACAGCCCTGAGTGTCACCTTTCATTAGAGCCCAAGATCAAGCTTCTATATTGAATCATTCAAAAGTTAGACGTTTTTCCAAACTGTGCCATTTGGCACAATTTGGCACAGTTCAAAAACGCCTGGGAACAACCTGACAAAAAAGCTGTGTAATATATTCATTTTTTGTGGTATTGTTACAAAATTTTGACCTCAGCTGGATAACACTTGGTTCTACATTTCTGTTGCATTTTCCAGCCCGGATCTGACAGCTGTGTGTTATTTGCAAGCATTTGTATCCAAAAAAAACACCCAGGCGAACTTTATTTTCTTCAAGTTCAGTATGTTTAGATGACTGTTACTCAGTGGCAGGAGCACTTAGAGAGATTATGACTGTTTTGCCAAAAAATTCAAAGTGTTTTCTTTTAAATGAGACCAACCCCATGAAGATGCTGCAAAGGGTTGAAGAACAGCTTTTGATTTACTTTGGGTACATTATTTTTAGGCGTTTTTAGGGAAATTGACCAGAGTGCAAGGGGTTAAATTACATACTTAAAAAATCAATTGTACAAATTCATCTGTCATTAATTTTATGCACTTTTTTCTCCTCTTAATTTTGCAGCGTCGTTATAAAACTGCTTTTTAGTGTGCATTTGAGATGACTTCAACTTTATTCATTATCGCTATTTGATTAATTAAAAATTATTAGAAACTAGAAAAGCACTCGGAGAGCGCAGACCTCCGCCAAGCGGCACAGTTCCCCCCATACAGTGTTTGTGTGTACGTTTTCAGATTCCCTGAGCATGAAAAGATATGACTAGCAATTGGATTCACAATGATTATTTGTTTATTTGACATGGACAGTGCAATAAACAGACAATTAATGAATGACAATCAATATGATAGTGAGAGGATTAGTGGTTCAGTAGTGTAAAACGGGGCTATAAGGGACGGCGGGTTAATAAGGGACACTTTTCTGGGAAATGTTTTAAATGTAATTCTGCTTTTTTTTATTTTGAGCAGGACGCTGAGTTGTGTTGTTACTGTCAAATATCCATGAATCCTTCATCAAATCTAGGCGGAAGCAAAATTAAAAAAGCAGAATTACATGTAGAAAAGTGTCCCATGTTAACCCCGCCGTCCCTTATAGCCCCGTTTTACGGTAGTAAAAGCATTGCCTCCTTGGTGGAGGTAATAAACTGAAGTGTTGGTGTGTCCATCTCCTCCACTGACGGATGCAGATTGGTTAGACAGGTTGCCGTGGGTTTTATATTATATTGGGGTTGCGCTCCGCGGCAAAACAGAATTTAGAATCTTCCCCGGCAGAGAGGTCGTTTTTACGCAGCGCCTATAGCTGGGCGGGGAATTTGTGGCAAATAATCGGGCGGCGGACAGGTGGCCGTGTCAGGTTTTGCAGCGTGGCGCAAAAACAGGTACGCTGGCGGGCCCAGGCCAGCAGTGTTTTCCACGTGCTTTTGTGCCTAAAACGTTGAAGAACGCGGAGTTTGTGTTGGTCAGACACGACGACCAGCACAATGTGCGCAGCGCCTATGGCTGGCACAGGCACGCTGGCGGGCCCAGGCCAGCAGTGTTTTCCACGTGCTTTTGTGCCTAAAACGTTGAAGAACGCGGAGTTTGTGTTGGTCAGACACGACGACCAGCACAATGTGCGCAGCGCCTATGGCTGGCACAGGCACGCTGGCGGGCCCAGGCCAGCAGTGTTTTCCGCATGCTTTTGTGGCTAAAACGTTGAAGAAGGCGGAGTTTGAGTTGGTCAGACACGACGCCCAGCGCCCTCCATTGCGCCTGCGCACATGTTGAAAATGGCCGTATGTCAGTGTGGAAAAATGCTTTAAAAAATTCCTGTATGCAGACAGTGATGCGGATCATCCCCAAAATTTAATCAGTTCTTCCTTGTACCATTTCCAACAACGCCTGAAAGTTTCATTGAAATCCGTCCAAAAGTTTTTGAGTTATCTTGCTAACCAACAGACAAACAGACAGACAGACAAACAGACAAACACACAAACACACAGACAAACCCCGGCAAAAACATTACCTCCTCCTGGCCTTTCGGCCTGGCGGAGGTAATCAAGTTATACTAAGAGCCTGTTTGTTTCCCCAACGTGTTTTAATTAATTTATTATTTATTTAGTGTGTATGCAGTCCCTGTCATGCACTTTTGCAACTTTAGTAATATTTTTTTCAGACAAAATTAAGAAACTCAGCAGTGATTTAAACCAGAACGATGGGCTGACACACTATAATGTTTCCTATTAGCGAAAAGTTAGCATCATCATTTAGCATTTCCCATTTTATAATTAGAGAGAGATGGTGTTAATGTTACGTACCTCCAGTTAAAACAAGATTAGAGGGCTATCCTCCCTGACGCAGCATGGTGGGGAAAAAGTCTCACATCCCTGGCACAGAAGTATTGGCAAAACATTAGCTTGCTGTTAGCTGCTGTGGTGCTAACCACCGGAACCCACATGGCACACTGTGGGGGAGAGGCGGGGCAGTGACAAGTAGAAACGGGTTATGTGTCCCGATATAAATAATACAGTTTTATATGAAACGGTAGATGTTTTTTATCGCATCACCGATATATATCATCATATCGCACAGCCCTAGTTACGTGTGTGCAGTCACGTGGCTCTACAACCCAGATGCAGTAGCAGCACAGTCAGCACTGTCTGGAAGTAGCAAAACATGGTGGAAAAAATAAAATGGCTTGTACCAAAAATGCAGTGTCCATTCACACAGTATGAGATGACTGACTCTTTGTTTCATCTGGGCAGGAATGAAGCATTCCTGAGAGAGTCTCCATGGATGTGTCCATGTTATCAATCAATTTTGCAGTGGGGGTGGATGAGCTAAGCCTGTATTTAACCTCTTGCACTCCGGGATACCGCGGGCGGTCACATCTCTGCGTCCTAGTGCATCTCAGTGCGCACTGAAAAAAAAAAAAAGCTGCATTTCCGTTCTTCCAGTACAGACACAGCCGCGAACAGAAAGCCAAAGGAGTGTTTTGATTGGTTTAGATTTGATTGACCTCTGATTCGACTAATAAGAGCCTTGAATTGGGTTTCTGAAACCTTGAAGAACCAATGACTGAAAACCTAGCAAGAAGGACCTGCCTACCAACGACTGCGAATACAGCGAGCCAATTGAAGTTCCATGATTGAAAGCGTGCGACCCGTGCGTAAAATCTGTTTTGTGTAAGCCGCTGTGTGTAACGGTAGCGTTCGCCAGTCTTTTTTTATTACTACTGTTCTTATTTGTTTTGAAAAATCGTTCGCCAAAACCGCAATCATGGAAGCGCAAAACCGCAATCATGGAATCATGGTTTGACCGGGTCGCGTGACCAGAACCACGAGTCGTAACAAGCGGACCAGCTTCATGTTCGTCTGACAATGAGGAACAGATGTTCACCAATGACACTGCTGTTGTGGACAGGTAAGTGTTATAAGCTAAATTATTCTTTATCACTGAAAATAGTAATAAAAATTACTTTTGACCGATCGGTAATTACAACGGTGCGTCATCGCCACATGACAGACCGTTGACGGACCGTTTTTTGTGCGCCGAGCTCCTCTGTAGCGGGGGGCGGGGGGGGGATTGTTATCCTCTAGATTGCAGATATTTTAGTATAATTTTTATTGCACTGTAGGTTATTTTTTCTGGTAAAAAAAGGCCACACATTTTTTACGTGGCATGCTTCTTTGTGTGTGGGAGGCTTGTTTGTTCATTCATTCATTCATGAATGAATAAACAACCCCCCCCCCCCCCCCACACACACACACAGCCCTGAGTGTCACCTTTCATTTGAGCCCAAGATCAAGCTTCTATGCTTAATCATTCAAAAGTTACAGACGTTTTTCCAAACTGTGCCATTTGGCACAATTTGGCACAGTTCAAAAACGCCTGGGAACAACCTGAGAAAAAAGCTGTGTAATATATTCATTTTTTGTGGTATTGTTACAAAATTTTGACCTCAGCTGGATAACACTTGGTTCTACATTTCTGTTGCATTTTCCAGCCCGGATCTGACAGCTGTGTGTTATTTGCAAGCATTTGTATCTAAAAAAACACCCAGGCGAACTTTATTTTCTTCAAGTTCAGTATGTTTAGATGACTGTTACTCAGTGGCAGGAGCACTTAGAGAGATTATGACTGTATTGCCAAAAAAATCAAAGTGTTTTCTTTTAAATGAGACCAACCCCATGAAGATGCTGCAAAGGGATGAAGAATAGCTTTTGATTTACTTTGGGTATGTTATTTTTAGGCGTTTTTAGGGAAACTGACCAGAGTGCAAGGGGTTAAGAACCAGATCAGAGATTTGTAGTTCTTGTAAAGTGATGGCATGGTCCTGGATGCATGTAGGGCTTCCCTGGAGCAGCTGGCAAGCCACCACCACAAGTCACATGGCCCCCAGGCCCTCAAAAGGTATGTGAGGACACTGACTTCTCCACTGGACAGTGTTTAGTTTGGTTGTATGTGTGTTGGGTGATAATAATCTATTTTTTATTAGATTATGCTCACTTACGGCCAAATCACTTCAGAAGAAAGAAGCAAGAGAAAAAAAGGGGAAAAAAAAAACACAAAACCAACTTGAAAGCTTCAAATAACTGTGATGCTGATTTAAGGTCAAATTGCCCAGCCCTACTTGATTACTTGGCTCACTTTATAGTTGCTGTCTCCCTTACTGCTTTCTTCCTGTTTTTTTTTTGTGTTCGCCTTTTTTTAACCACCGTACTCTCTCCACTCCTTCCTCAATCAATATACTTGATTTTCTCTTTGGCCTCTTCCAGTCTACACCTCTCTGCATCTCAAGCTCACTGTTTTGTTTATATGTGTGTGTTGGGCTAAGGTCTCTCTGACATCCGGATCTGCAGAGTTAGCTGAAGTAAATTAAGGAATACGTGAGTGAGAGGCTAACAGTAGACTTGTGCGTGTGTGTGTGTGTGTGTGTGTGTGTGCGTGCGCGCGCGTGCACACGTGAGATAAAGAATGAGGAGATAATAGAGAGGCTACTTTTCTGAATGTGGTCTGTATTGTTCTTTTCCTCTCCTGTTAACCTTCTAAATCAATGCAGATTAAATACTGGAGAACACTGATACCTAATTTCAGCTGTATTCAAGACGGATGCATGAGTAGCAAGATATATACAGTACAGGCATAATAAGTGTGTGAGATAGTGTTACGCAGAGTATATGAAGGCAGGGTGAGAGGAGAGGAGGAGAACAAGGTAAAAAGAAAGGTTGGAAATATAATGTCAATGAAAATGAGCTTGGTTATGGGTGTGTTTCCATTTAGAGATTATCTAGCCTGTGTCTCCTTTTAACCTGTGACTTCAATAGTCCTTCTTATAACTTATATGAAATAGAACTGTGCTCAACCAACCCACACCTCTCCTCTGCATTTTCAAACAACAGCTCTAAGTACCTATGAGTCCTTCAAAAGCTATGAGCAGACTTACATAATGCAAGCATAGCTATTAAAGACATACTGTATGTCCATGCTGACTGACAATGTGACCTTGACATTTTGACCCCAAAACCATAGGCACAGGTGAGGGCCCCAAGGTCAACCATTGTACCAAATCTGGTTTTGTTTTCGAGTTAGTGCACAAAGGACCATGTGACTTTGATCTTTTCACCCAAAAAGTAGGTCAGGTTAAAAAGACCTGAAGTTCATCCTCTGTACAAACTTTTGTGAACCTGGTGCATAAACATGAAAATTTACTAAGAGGCCATGCAACATTGTTCCTTAACCTTTAGACATCAGATATAAGTCATGGTCAGGAGCACTTCCAGATCAACATCTCCTGTAAGTTTGGTGATCCTAGCGCTAATGCCAACAACATAATGGCCTCAAATGTGAAAAAGGTAAGAGACCTTTGACCTTTTAACCAAAACAGTATGTGAGGTCAAGATGTGACCTCACATGCTCTACTTCCAGGCCACCACTGGAGGGGTGGCCAAGAGGCAGAGTGTCTGCCCCACAATCAGGAGATCGTGGGCTCAAGTCCTGGTCGAGTCATACAAAAGACCATATAAAAATGGTACGTTCTGCTTTCTAGCTTGGTGCTCAGCAAAAATAGAATGGAGGAAGGAAAGTTGGTTACCCAGCCACAGGTGTTGCAGAAGCCAGTGTACTCCCTGTGTCGGTGTTCCAACATATTAGCATACTTTGTCAGAATAGCATACCTGTATGGCAAATCGATAGATACATAGACATAGCTAAAAGTTCAGCCTACTTTGTCAGAACAGCATACCAATGTTATGATGCTCTGGTAGGTACATTTAAGCTAACAGAAAAGAATACAGTGGTATGATGTTCTGATGTTCTTCATTTACACTGACAGAATGGCATACCTATAGTTTAATACAGTGGTAGAACTAAACAAGACGATCAATTATACATTCACATACAAAAAACCTTAGACATCAATAAAATTATAGTTACAGAAAAACAATCTATATACCACTTGTTTTCTCCTGTACAACAGCATTTTTTTTTACAGTTTTTTTAGATTTTAAGTTAACAGCACTCGTAACTACAGTTATGTATAACGGAGTGCAACAACAGAATTCATAATATGCAACTGTAAACAGTCATTTACCTTCGGTCAGCTGTATGATGTCTCTGGCAGTATGCTGAAATGATGGACTTTCGCTCAGCACCATGCATTTCTGTTGTACGCATGTGTGTGCATGCGCAGTATCTCAGGGTATGCTGTTCTGATAGGTATGCCAAAATGTCAGAACACCGGTCCCAAGCCCAGATAAATGGGCAGGATTGCATCAGGAAGGGCACCCGGCACAAAAATCCTTGCCAAATCAATATGCGGATCATTGCGATATAAGGTGATGATACACACTGTGGTGACCCTGAAAGGGAGCAGCCGAAAGACAAAAAAAAGTATGTGCAGTCAAGGTGACCTCAAGACCCAACTTTGATGATCCTAGTGCCTTTGCTTCTCAAGTTATAAATGCAAGCACAGAGACACACATACACACATGAACAAAAGTAGAAGGAGCTGATCGCTACACCCTAGGGGTATGGAAAATAATGTTTTTGTTACAACCCAAATGCTGGTGAAGTTAGGATATTGTGTAAAACATAAATAAAAATGAAATACAATAATTTAAACCTATATTCAACTGAATACACCACAAATTTACTTTTTAATAATTAATGTTCAAACTAATAATCTTCACTGGGTTTTTTTGTAAATATTCTTGCATTTTGAATTTGATGCCTGTAACATGTTCCAAAAAAGCTGGGGCAGGGCCATATTTACCTCTGTATTATATCACTTTTCCTTTTAACAGCACTCAGTAAGCATTTAGGAACTGAGGACACTAATTGTTGAAGCTTTGTAGGCAGAATTCTTACCTATTCTTACTTGATGTATGACTTCAATTGCTCAACAATGCCAGATCTCCGTTGTCGTATTCTGTGCTTCAAAATCCACAACATTTTCAATGGGAGTCAAGTCTGGACGCAGGCAGGCCAGTATAGTACCCACACTCTTTTATTACAAAGCCACACTGTTCTAACACACGTGGAATGTGGCATGGCATAGTATTGCTAAAATAAGCAGGGATGTTGCTTGAGTGGCAGCATACAGTATGTTGCTCCAAAACCTGTATGTACCATTCAGCATTAAGGGTGCCTTCAAAGATGTGCAAGTTGCCCATGCCACGGGTACTAACACACTCCCATACCATCACAAATGCTGGCTTTTGAACTTAATGCTGATAACAATCTGGATGGTCCTTTTTCTCTTTAGCCCGGAAGACACAAACGTCCATGATAACCAAAAAGAATGTGAAATGTGGACTCTGTCAGATCATAGCATACTTTTCCACTTTGTGTCAGTCCATCTCAGATGAGTTTGGGCCCAGAGCAACCAGCAGCATTTCTAGGTGTTGTTGATATATGGCCTTTGCTTTACATGGTAGAGTTTTAACTTGCACTTGTAGATGTAGCAACAAACTGTGTTAACTGACAATGGTTTGCCAAAGTGTTCCTGAGCCCACGTGGTAGTATCCTTTACAGAATGATGTTGGTTTTTAATGCAGTGCTGTCTAAGGGCTTGAAGGTCACAGCCATTCAATGTTTGGTTTTTGGCCTTGCCATTTACATTCAGAAATTCCTCCAGATTTTCTGAATCTTTTGATGATATTATGGACTTTAGATGATGAAATCCTTAAATTTCTTGCAATTGTATCTTGAGAAACACTGTTAAACTGTTGGACTATTTGTCCATGCAGTTGTTCACAAAGTGGTGAACCTCACCCCATCCTTGCTTATGAACAACTGAGCCTTTCAAGGATGCTCCTTTTATAGAGGGTATGCGTATGATGTCACTGAACAGAACTCATGACAGTTAAAAAACACTAAGTGGCAAAAATGAGTGGCAGCATTAGGGGGTATGCATTAAAACAAAAAGTACACAGTATTCAATCACAGCAGTACACACAGTACCTGCTTGCATTGTGGAGAGCTAATCTTTTCATTCCATCTTGTATTAATTGGTGTAAAATTAAATAAATAAATAATTAAAGGCTCTGAAATCACTTCACTTACCATGTGCTCCTTGATCTTTATCCACAAAACATTACAGTCACGTAAATGGTGTGGTATTAACATCTAAAGTTAAAAAAGGTACTCTGCTGTGACTTAACATTTTGTGTGGTTTTATGTTTTGCTGCATACAAAATAAAGGTGCCACATGTGTTTGCCACTCAGTGCTGGGTAACTATGGTAACTGCCCTGTAACTGCCAAGAATTATGTTCCAGTGCAGCTCCTCTGTACCCAGTCATTACACTCACCTGTTCTCAATTAACCTGTTCACCAGTGAAATGTTTCAAAAAGGTGTTTTTTGAGCATTCCTGAACTTTTTCAGTCTATTTTTGCCCCTGTCCCAGCTTTTTTGGAACATGTTGCAGGAATCACAGGAATCAAATTCAAAATGAGTAAATATTTGCAACAAAATAATGAAGTTTATCAGTTTGAACATCAAATATCTTGTCAAACTGTCTCTACTGTGTTCCATGGTATATTTATACTGTGTTTTTATATATCTATATATTTATACTGTGTTTTTATATATCTATATATTTATCTATATATTTATTCCATCTAGCTACAATGCTCCGCACTGTGTGTGTTTATATACTTACATATTTATTCCATCTAGCTACAGTGCTCTGCATTGTGTTTATATATTCATATATTTATTCCATCCAGCTACAATGCTCTGCACTGTGTGTCTGTGTGTGTGTATATATATATTTTATAGTAATATGTACATATGTATATTAGCTGCTCTTGCTTGCTTGTTTTTTTTTTTCTTGCCTTCTGATTGTTGCTCTGAGTGTTGCTATCCCTGTGCTGTTGCAATCCTGGAATTTCCCCGTTGTGGGACTAATAAAGGCTTATCTTATCTTATCTTATCTTAATGCCTTGGAAATTTTTTGTACCCTTCTCCTAACTGATACCTTTGAACAATGAGATCCCTCTGATGCTTTGGAAGTTCTCTGCGGACCATGGCTTGTGCTAAGATGTGACTACAAAAATGTCAGGAAAAGCCTACTAGAACAGTTGAACTTTATTTGGGGTTAATCAGAGGTACTTCAAATGATGGCAGGTGTGTGCTGACTCCCATTTTAACATGAGTTTGAATGTGACTGGTTAATTCTGAACACAGCCACATCCCCAGTTATAACAGGGTGTGCATATTTATGCAACCAGGTTATTGTAAGTTTTTTATTTTTTATTTTTCCCCTTAAAAGATTTCAGTTTGTTTTTCAATTGGGTTGTACAGGTTTTAGATCACATTTATGATGGAAAAAGTTTTGAAATGATTTATCTTGGTGTCAATTTTTTACATCACAAAAGCCTGGCATTTGAACAGGGGTGTGTAGACTTTTTACAGTATATCCACTATAGATTTGGAAATATTGGCAGTACATTCATTTGAAAACCGCAGCATTCCCCAACCATTCAGTACTGAGCGCAGAGAAAAAAGAAATAATTTATTATGTTGCTCTGTATTGTCTATCAAGTCTGTGTTTTTCTGGAAAAAATTTACTGAATATTTTCTCTTTCCATGCCTGACGCCTGCCACTCTGTCGATCTGCTGCATGTCTTGACACACAGTCGTACTGGGAGGAGGGGCTCTCCTCGGGGGTGTCATATGTCCGCCTCTCCGAGGCGCAAAGGAAAAGAGATAAGCCCACGCGCTGAATGAAGTTGTGAGTTTTATTAACCTTTTAACTGCCCCAGGCGCCGTATGGCGACAGGAATGCTTAAAGGGTGGTCAAGGCGCCCCCAGTGGTCAAGAGTGGTAAAAAAATTGTCAATAAAATAGTTCATATTTCCAAGGCTATAACTTGAAAGTTGCAAGAGATAATGGTTCAATGTCAATTAGAAAGATGCAGAATATGATCCAAAGTTTCAGATAGGAATAAATTTACGCATCTAATTTGTATAATGTCGTGGCAGCTATATAAATTACATAACTCAGTCAAAAGTGGACTTTGGATACATTTACACAAAAAATAGTCCAGTTTTTTGACGCCGATTTGTCTACAGGGGTATGTTTTTATCTAATCTTCAAAGTAAATGAACCAGAAAATCAATAAAATGTAAAAAAAAAAAAAACCAACAACATATATTTCTCTAACCTGTTGCCGGATGGGGGGCTCGCTCGCCCACGTGACCGGTCCATTTTCGTCCACTGTTGCCCATGTTTCGCGTTTACTTAGTAATTTACACCCACTTGCACATCTACAAACTCTTGTGATTATCCCACGTGAATTTCATTTGTATCACACGGCTATTTTTCCTGTAAAATGTAGTTTTCCTGTGAGAATGCATGACGATCGCGGGCGCCACTATCTTGTTACTGGTAGCTCAGTTTTTCGTCCATCGTGGTCAATGTATCGCATTTACTTAGTAATTTACACCCACTTCCACATCTACAAACTCTTATGATTATCCCACATGAATTTTGTTTGTATTATGGGACTATTTTCCCCGTTTCATGCAGTTTCAGTCACTATCGCTGCCGCGATGACCGATCGTGAAGGCATCCACATTGGTGCTGTGAGCTCAAAGTGGAAAAAGGAATAATAATAATAATAAGGATTTCTTCTTCTTTGCTGTATTCCATGTCAGCCATGATTCCTTCGGTGCGTATCTGCCACCTTCTAAACTGTCAGATCAATACAGATTAGTACAAATTCTCAGTCCCGGGGGACGTCAATAAGTTGACCGGTGCAGTTGCTGCGCTGTGCCACTGGTGGCGCGCAACCCGCCCATTTAATCTGGGCAGTTAGAGGGTTAATAACAAAGGGCAAACAGTTCAAAGAGCTCAATACAAAAATGTCAAACGAGGAATAACTGAGTAATGCCTCTGAGCTGGACTGGGCCTCTGGAGGGAAAAACAGCATTACATGAATACCGAAGACAGCACAGGAAAAACTTACATTTTGTGCCTCGGAGCAGGACTAAGCTCCGGAGAGGAACACTGCACAAACGTAGTCTTAACAGGATGATGACTAATGGAGCGACAAGGACTGAATGAACCAACAGAGTTAAATACAAAGTGAGCTGATGACATGAATGGAGGCAGGTGTGAGCTGAGCTGTAGGTGAGTTGATTATGAGCTGCTCACAGCTGTGGCCAGTAAGCTGTGAACAGCAAGTGGGACTGTCTGGAGTGAGAGAGGGTCAAAAACAGGAACAAGGATCCAAACATAAGAGCTGTGCTGCCTTCACAGCACGTTTCTCTGTGCTGCTAGACAGCCAGCGAACCATAGAAGAAAACTTTGCACACAAGGCTTGCTTTTCTTGTCTTTATAAAGTTTTCTTGCATGCGTGTGTAGCATGGCGCGGTAACTGAAACATACAGGACAATGCAATTACTATCTACATATTAACATGCGGTATGCTAACACAAAGAACTAATACACGTAAATAACTAATAGACATCATCGCTTTAACGAAACTCATTCACGTAATACTTTTGAACATCAGCGATCTCTATCAAGTGCTTGTACATAAAAATACTCACAAAGACAAAGGTTTCCCAAGACTCAAACGAAGAAGAACAACACAGCGTACTCAATGAACTTTTTAACTTCGTTTCTGTGTGGCTAGCTGACTGTAGCCGAAGGAAAAAACACATCAAAGATCATCTATATATGGAAGAGCACACACTCTGCAGTAACAAAAAACAATCCTTTAAGGAAAAGATGTCTCACTTCGATAACTTTTTAAACACAGGTTTTTGACAACTTTATCACTAATTTTAACTTATTTATTCCTTTTAACCAATTTATTAACTTTATAAATTTATCAATGTCTTTTACCCAAAGACATGACAAGAGCAGACAATAAGCTGGAATACAAAACAACAACAAACTGTGTCTGAGCTCCGAGAAGACATTGGAGCTCAGACATATGACAGGGGGCGTGCATTGGTCCGAGTCCAGATCGGAAATTCACAGCTTTAAAAAGCTCATTGACAAGATGCAGTAATGATTTTATCGCTAAAGATGTAAAAAATGTTACAGCACTGGCTGTAGTGTTATACTGTATTTGCTCATTTATTTGTGGTTTTATGGCATCTCTCCTCACGCGTGCTCCCGCGTCAGGGTGCTTTCAGGCAGGTGGAAGTTTTTCAACACAAACCTGACATGCGGTCAGGATGAAGACACAAGAAGACATCCACCGGCAGGCAGGGGGAGATGGAGAAAGGGACAGTGTGGGAAAACTCACGGGTGAGGTTTTTTTTTAAATCACTCACTCTGTTTTTTGCTGATGTGTTCTATTAATACTCACATAAACATGGAAGTGAGTGCAGTGCAGCAGCGCATTTTCTTGGTTAGACTGAGCGTTTGCACACCACTCAGGGACAAATTTGATTAGCGAAACTGGCAGAAGTTGACAAAGACTGGCCAAAATTGCGGGAAAGTTGTGGTGATTGGACAAAGTTGCGATGTTGCGCAAAAGACGCGATGACGGCTTGACGTTGCATGAACTGGCGCGATCACAATGTCATGAAATCCTGGAGGGACTGGTATGTTACAGTGTGACTTAACTTTCCAGTTAACTTGTCACATCTCTTCCATTTGTTTTATTAATAAAAGATATCTGAAATAAATTTGTTATGGGTTATTACAAATACTTTGCTTTGAAAGTACCAAGTAGCTACAGAGTAAGAAAAAGAAATCCTGAATAGAAAAAAAGATGAATCAAGATGCATCACTAATCCCCCCATAACCGAATCAGATTGTGTGGTGGATAGAAATTCCTACCCTTACTACACTCCAGCCTGACTTTGTCAGAGTGGGTAATTAAGTTACTAATAAAGTTAAGCCTGGCTCATGTACACAGCATGACCATGAACAGCGGGTGTGCAAAGGAACACTGACAGAGAGCATGCAGCAGGCCAGCCTTTTTGAGCAGCATAGTAAAGTATGACCCCAGCCTAAAACTATTCTAGTAACGCTGATCGTGGGAGGGGGATTGTGCAAAAGTCTCTTGCACATAGAAAACAGGGAGCTTTTGATTAATGTCTGATAAATGCTGCTGACTACTTCAGAGAGGAGATGCCTGGTGTGACGGAGTAAAAGGTCACAGGTTAAATGGCAGCATCTTCACTTTCTTTCTCACTCTGCTGTCCTCCTACACCAACTCTTTTGGCCTTTTTCTCAAGCTCTTTGGCTATTCTGTTACATGTTCATGTCAATTTCCCTCCTTGCCTCCTCCACTCTCTCTCAGTTGATTGGCTTCATTTTCCCTTGGCTGGTAACCTGAGAGTTTACGAAATGGCAGACGTGCAGGAACAAATTTCTGTTGTGACAAGGTAACTAAGATAGTGAGTAACTTCTTTAGTTATCAAATCTTGGCAAAAAAAGGCCCATTCATCATGTATTTTTGATTAAAAACAGACTGCTTTCAGACATTCCTATACAAACACACACTTACATTTAGGAAGGAATCCATTGTCCTACTAAGTACGGGTTTGTTGCTAGGCAACTACTATTTCTAAGGTGAAAAAGACAGAGCTGAGGGAGAAGAGCAAAAGACAGAGGAAAAAGAGTGAAGGAGAAAACAGATAATGGGTCTCTAAAACCAGGGGGGTTGACCACAGGAAACTCTCACTTAATCATTCAAACCGCATGCAAATAGACACACTCATCCACCAACAGACACAAACAAGCACTTTGCTCTTCCCCTGCTCTCTCTGCCCATCCTCTGCATCCATCCTCTTCTGCCTATGGATGTTGTGGATATCAAAGATACAAACCAAGTGTTATTTGAGTGGACCGCTGCAGAGAATGACTATCTCTATGTTAATACATACTTAAAAATAGGATAGGTTATGTATTAAAATGAAGCTGCAGGGAGATTTTAAGATAAGATAAGATAAGCCTTTATTAGTCCCACAATGGGGAAATTCCAGGATTGCAACAGCACAGGGATAGCAACACTCAGAGCAATAATTTAGAATATAAGAAAATAAAAAAAATAGCAGCTGAAAACATTCCTGAGAGTGTCTCTATGGATGTGTACAAAAATGTGATGGAAGCTGAGGAAAGCAACATCAAGCACAATAAAAAAATCAGACAGCCTTTCATTGTTAGCGACAAGCAATGCCTAGATATATAGACACGACTCAACTACTGCTAACACCAGTATGCTGACGTGGCTTTCTACAGGGAAATGTATTTTAGTTTTGTGAAGCTGTCTTAAGGGTAAAACATGATTTCAGGAAAAGGAAGTAAAATGACAAAACTAAATAAAGCTCTCGGCTCTCTCTTGCATGTAGGGTGCTTTCACACCTACAGGCTTTAGTTCATTTCAATCAAACTTGAGTTTATTTTCTCCCTTAGTGCGGTTTGTTTTGTCTGATGAGAACATGGTAATCACACTCAGGTGCGCACCAACAATAGATGTAAGGAAATGCATCTAAAAAATAACTAAAAAATACAGATCCCCCTTACTTTTCTCAAGCCTTACATAATAAAATGTTTTAAAAAAAACACTGCTGCAAAGCAGACTAAGAACAATCTAACATACTCTCATGATGAACTCTCATGTCAATACGACTCTCATGATGAATGCTAGAACAAGGATTCAGTGTACCCCATCTGGTATGGGGTTACTGGGGCCCCACCCTGAAGCCAGGCCTAGGGGAGGGGCTTGATGGCTAGTGTCTGGTGGCCAGGTTTCCACCCATGAGACCTGGCCGGGCTCAGCCCGAAGGAGTTACATGGGTCCGCCCTCCAGTGGGCTCACCACCTGCAGGAGGGACCATGGGGGTCTGGTGCTATGTGAATCAGGTGGCGGTCAAAGGCAGAGACCTTGGCGGTCTGATTCCAGGCTTCCTAAACTGGCTTTTGGGATGTGGAATGTCACCTCTCTGGTGGAGAAGGAGCCTGAGCTGGTGCATGAGGTTGAGAGATACCGGCTAGATATAGTCGGCCTCACCTCAATACACGGCTCTGGTTCCGGAACCAGTCTCCTGCAGAGGGGCTGGAGCTTGGCCTACTCTGGAGTTGCCCCGGACTAGAGGCAACGAGCAGGGGTGGGTATTCTTGCATCCCCCCACCTTGCTGCCTCTATATTGGGTTTTCCCAGGTGGACAAAAGGGTTGTTTCCCTGTGCCTTCGGGTTGGGAAATGGGTCCAGACCATCATTTGTGCCTATGCACCAAATGATGGTTCAGAGTACCCACCCTTTTTGGAGTCTCTGACTAGGGTGCTGGAGAGTGCTCCTCTTGGAGACTCCATTGTCCTACTGGGGGACTTCAATGTGCACGGGGGCAACAACAGTGAAACCTGGAGGGGGGTTATTGGGAGGAACGGCCTGCCCGATCTGAACCCAAGTAATGTTCAGTTACTGGACTTCTGTGCTAACCACAGTTTGTCCATAACGGACACCATGTTCAAGCATAAGGGTGTCCATATGTGCACCTGGCACCAGGACACCCTAGGTCGCAGGTCGATGATCGATTTTGTTATCGTGTCATCAGACCTGAGACTGTATGTCTTGGACACTTGGGTAAAGAGAGGTGCAGAGCTGTCAACTGATCACCACCTGGTGGTGAGTTGGATCCGATGGCAGGGGAGGATGCCATTCAGACCTAGTAGACCCAAACATATAGTGAGGGTGTGCTGGGAACGTCTGGATGAGGCCCCTGTCCGGGAGGTCTTCAACTCCCACCTCTGGAGGAACTTCAACCACATTCCAAGGGAGTCTGGAAACGTGGAGTCTGAATAGGCCATGTTCTCCACCTCCATTGTTGAAGCGGCTGCCCAGAGCTGTGGCCACAAGGTCATCGGGGCATCTCGTGGTGGCAACCCCCAAACCAAGTGGTGGGCACCAGCGGTGACAGGGGCCATTAAGCTGAAGAAGGAGTCCTATCAAGCTTGGTTGGCTTGTGGGATTCTCAAAGCAGCTGAGGTGTACCGGCAGGCCAAGCGGAGTGTGGCTTGGGTGGTTGCTGAAGCAAAAACTCGGATATGGGAGGAGTTCGGTGAGGCCATGGAACAAGACTTTCGGTCGGCCTCGAAGAGATACTGGCAAACTGTCTGACGGCTCAGGAGGGGGAAGCAGCTCCCTGTCCACACTGTGTATGGTGCAGATGGGGTGCTGCTGACTTCGACTGATTATATCGTCGGGCGGTGGAAGGAATACTTCAAGGATCTCCTCAATCCCACTGACATGCCTTCCACAGAGGAAGCAGGGCTTGTGGACGAGGGGGACGACGCGCCTATCACAGGGGCTGAGGTCGCCAAGGTGGTTAAAAATCTCTTTGGTGGTCGGGCCCCGGGGGTGGACGAGATTCACCCTGAGTACCTCAAGGCCCTGGATGATGCAGGGCTGTCATGGTTGACACACCTCTGCAAAATTGCGTGGCGGTCCGGGGCAGTGCCTTTGCCATGGCAAACTGGGATGGTGGTTCCTCTCTTCAAAAAAAGGGGACCGGAGGGTGTGCGCCAACTTTAGAGGGATCACACTCCTCAGCCTCCCTAGGAAGGTCTATGCCAAGGTACTAGAGAGGAGAGTCAGGCAATTGGTCAAACCTCGGATTCAGAAGGTGCAATGTGGTTTTCATCATCCGACCCAGTATTGCCAACACCTGGTCGGACTCATTCTCAGTGAGAGTTGGACTCCACCAGGGTTGCCCTTTGTCACCGATCCTGTTCATAATTTTTATTGACAGGATTTCTAGGCGCAGCCAGGGAATGGAGGGTGTCATGCTTGGTGACCACAGGATCTCACCTCTGTTGTTTGCAGATGATGTTGTCCTGTTGGCTTCATCCAGCAACGACCTACAGATCTTACTGTGATGATTTGCCGCTGAGTGTGAAGCGGCTGGGATGAGAATCAGTACCTCCAAGTCCGAGTCCATGGTCCTTGGCCGGAAAAAGGTGGATTGTCCTCTCTGGGTTGGGGACAAGCTCCTGCCCCAAGTGGAGGAGTTTAAAGTATCTTGGGGTCTTATTCACGAGTGAGGGGAGAATGGAGCAGGAGATTGACAGACAGATCAGAGCAGCATCTGTAGTGATGTGAACGTTGTACCGATCTGTTGTGGTGAAGAGGGAGCAAAGCTCTAAGGCAAAGCTGTCAATTTACCAGTCAATCTACGTTCCTACCCTCACCTATGGTCTTGAGCTTTGGGTAACGACCAAAAGAACGAGATCGCAGATACAAGCGGCTGAAATGAGCTTTCTTCGTAGGATTGCTGGACTCACCCTCAGAGATAGGGTGAGGAGCTCAGTCATCCGGGAAAGGCTCAGAGTAGAACCCCTGCTCTTCCATATTGAAAGGAGCCAATTGAGGTGGTCTGGGCATCTGACCAGGATGCCTCCTGGACGCCTCCCACTTGAGGTGTTTCAGGCACGTCCCTCTGGGAGGAGACCCCGGGGCAGACCCAGGACTCGGTGGAGAGACTATGTCTCCCAGCTGGTCTGGGAACACCTTGGTATCCTCTCTGAAGAGCTGGAGCAGGTGGCTGGGGAGAGGGAAGTCTGGGCTTCTCTGCTTGAACTGTTGCCTTCGCAACCCGGATCTCCGGAAAAGCGGTAGAAGATGGATGGATGGATGGATGCTGCAAAGCCAGATACTCTGACAGACATCAGCAATTATACAGCATGTTCGTTATTGTTAACCCGTCTCTCCCATTTCTGACTGACATCACCTGATTCATAAAATAATTAAGAGAATATGACAAAATGGTACTCAACCACTAAATCATTATTCTGCCTAAATGAAAGCGAAAAATCATAAAGACCAGGCAGGATGTTGGTTTAAGAGCATGGGTTCTACCTGTTCAAGAGGTCTGCTGAGATGACTAAAATCATGCAGAACTGCTTGTGTAGTGAAACTGCTAATCAAAAGATATGCTAATATAAAGAACAAGAGGGAGTAAACTAAAGACATGGCTGAAAAATCAATTCCAGAGTGGGTACAGGACTTATTTGCATGCACAAGCCCTTTGCTGTATTGAAAGAGTAACGATTATGCAGCATTTTGTCAAATTGCAAAGAAAGTATATACAAAAAATTGATGGCGAGAGAAACACAGAAACATCTGTGGGGAGCTAAACAGGAATAGTGGACCTAAACGCGGTCTGCACCACATGTGTGACTTTTTAATGATCTAAAGAATAAATCAAACATGATTCAGAAGGTCTGACTTAAGAAAGGATTTGAAGCCTAGGCTGCTGCAAATGCAATATGCAAATTTTGACTTTTCGGTAAACATACATACCCAAATTAATTTCTACTGAGAATTAGATTCTAAAAAAGCAGCAGCATGCAGATTAATAGACCCTAAATGTTTTTATAGCAAATTAACATTTGATTTAAATCAATATTTAATTTAAAGAGTTATTTGACAAAGTAACATTGTACAGTAATATAGCCTAGAGACTATCAGGCTCGATTCCAACTTATAAAACAATGTTACTGCTCATTGTTCACTTCAGTACAAATAGAAGAAACACATTATTTAATAGGTTTAATAGTACTAAAATGTATAGCTATAGATTGAAAATGCAACTGTTAACAGTTGATATTTGCACAGCATTTACAAATATCAGATCATGAAAGTAGTCACCACTTTGCAGCAGCCTAGGCTTCAAATCCTTTCTGAGCCGCGCCACTACCAGAGTGATGGCTCAGTTGGTAGAGCATCCGCCCCACACCCGGGAGGCAGGGGTTCAAATCCCGGCCGGGTCATGCCGAAGACCATATAAAAGTGGAACTTCCTGCCGTCCAGCTTAGTGCTCAGCAATAATGGAATGGAGGAGGGAAATTTGTGGCGGCGCCTTGCATGGCAGCGGCCCTCTGATTCTGCACTTGGGGTGTGTGTGATTAACACAGTAGATAGGTAGAGCACAATCTCGTTCTACTGTACATGATTGGTTGTACAGTTGAATGACAATAAGGGTGATTTAATTTAATTTTTTTTTTAATTTTTAAATGGTATAAAACAGAAGTTAGTTCAGATTTGAAGACTGAAGGTAAAATGCAGCATAAATAAGAATTTGAAAGGTATCATAATATTTTGAAAGAGTCATCAGAAGAACCCTTCAAAGAAAAAAGAAATGCACAATGGAGATTCAATCTGCTGTCTACTGGATAGACTTTTTAAACAATATGCTATACAAGCCAATACATGAATAGGTATAAAAAGAACTCCTTTAAGATTGTAATGATGGGCAGAGGTTCAACAGCGCGCAAAGCTTTGCATTTATAAATTGTGGGGCAACTTCAGAATAAAGTTTCTCAATGTAAAATTCAGAAGACTTTGAGTACTGCATCATTTACAGTACATCATATTGTCAAAAGACTCTGGAGGCATTTCTGTCTGCAAAAGACACAGCTGAAAATCAATACTAGATACCTGTGAGCTTTGGGCCCTCAGGCAATACATTAAAAACAGGCATCATACTGTCATGGCAATCACTGCATGGACTCAGGAACACTTCCAGAAATCACCGTCTGTGAACGTAGTCCGCTGTTCCATTCACAAATGCAGATTAAAGCTTTATCATGCATAGAAGAAGCTATTTGTGAACATGATGCAGAAACATCTCTGTCGTCTCTTGCCAAAGCTCATTTCAAATGAACTGAGACATAAGTGTTCTGTGGTAAGACAAATTGAAATTTGAAATTCTTTTTTTTTTTAATCGCGTACACTGTAGAACAGGGATGGGCAACTGGCGTCCAAAAATCAATTATTTATTTATATCACATTTAGAACCACATTCTTAAGTGCAATTCTAGAGTCCGCCAGCAGAGGAAGCGCTAATCGAAACCTAGGTGCCACTCTACAGTGGTGGAGCGAGAGAGTGAGGAAGCCACAGAGATACAGAGGGGCACAGCATGCACCGAACAACGTGTTGGTATGTGCTGCATACTAAGACTGCATCAACAGGCTGTAAACAACAGTAAATGTACAAAGTAGGCTGCTTTTAAACAAGAATTAATGCTACAGCTGAGGAGCTGTAGCATTAATTCTTGTTTGGCAGGTGAAGCCTCATGGAGCTTGGAGGCTTTCTTCTAATTGTGCAGGAAAAGATTCAAAGCTTTGAGGTTTCTTTCTAAAGAGCACCACTGAAGTATTGACACTGTTTCCCATGTCAGCAATAACAGTTCAGACTGTGGTCGTTGTAATCTGCTGATTTTTTTGTTCATTTATACCAGTAGCTCAAACTTTTCTTTATTCTCCATTTTGGGAAGCCAGACGATTACCAAGCCCACCTACACACAGCTATTTCTCTGCCCCTCCACACCCCACAATGAATCCAAGAGCAAGCTAGGCCTTGTCATATTTTCTTTTCTTCATGGCTTTTTTTGTTAATTATCGTCCAGAATTTCTCTTTGCTCATTAGTTTGATGGAGAGAGTTTAAAATTAGGTCATGATATAATTTTATACATCCATCTTCTACTGCTTAATCCTTTTTGGGTTGCGTGCCGGGGGGGGGGGGGGGGGGGGGGCTGGAGCCTATCCCAGCATCTGGGGCTCTTACTACCACTAAAGTTGCCCATCCCTGCTGTAGAGGGACCATCCGGTTTGTTTTCAGCATTTAGTTGAAAAGCCTTCTATGATGATAGGTGGTGCATTTGTGCCTATGGAAGTGGCAACCTGCACATCTGGCACTATCAGTGTTGAAAGATTTTACAGCAACATATGCACTCATCTACACCACCACACAGCATGGACAGCAGGAAAAGGGGATGCGGAGAGCTGAAGGGTCTGCTCACAATTGAAAGTGTGTCTCGACTGAGTGTAAAAGTCTGCTCCTTTCTAATGGCGTGACGTTTTGCACAGTGAAGCCCTCAGTTTTTGCCTGATCAAAGAGGTTGACTTCTGTTCTGGATCAGTTAATCATGTTTATGCTACATTCATATGATTGGTGTGACCGTTCTTACCATCAATGACAGCTGTATTAGAGAGCGCTACCAGAAAAACCAACTCAAAATAGATAGTAAGGTCTGTGAAGTTGAAATGTTGACGATAGCTCCTTTCAGTCTAGGTTAGCCAGTGTGTTTGTGTGACATAGGCGATGAGAGGACATGAAACTTGATATCCTGGAGAAATGCACTGTTATCTGTGGGACATGAGACCCGCAGCTCCTCTTGAAATCAGAAAAAAGGCACGGAAGGCTGTTGAGGTGTTAATTTATGCTAATGCACTCCATACCTGTGGCTCACCCACTGTAGTTTGAAAGCAGCTTATGTAGTTCTCTATACTGTGCTATGTCTGAGATGCACATATTGTAAACAAACGGCATTGACTAATGAAGTAAACCCCCGTGTCTCGGTTGTCCATGGCAACATATAAACAGTAGAGGTCAAAACAGTTTTATTTATGGTTTTAGTGTATTTTAATTATATTTATTTAGGATATTTAAAAAAAATCTACATTTCTATTCCAGTGTTTAACCCTATAAGGAGTACATCTGATTACATGATCTGCCTCTCCTGTGGCTGGTGTCGCAGATCTGCGCCTGTCACATGAATGGTCAAAAAGTACGAAAAAAAAAACCCAAAATAAACCCAGCTGTACCAAGCATTTCACATTACTAGATGGCAGACACATATAGCTTACTGGTCTACACTGGAGGACTCAGTTCAGCAAACCGAACCATGTCAAATCTGATATCACTTCCGGGGCGCAGAAGAAGAGATGTATAAACAATTGTGCAACATATATTTCCACAGGGAGGAAGGATTTGCTCCAAATTTTGCCAACTATGATTCTAAAAGGGATTATTTAGCGTCTGAAGGGAAATATTTACCTTCTGTGACATCACAAGATTGTGATGATCAGTTGAGGGTGCCCCCCTCCCTTCCTGTTCCTGTCTTATCGGCTCCGGAGTATCAGCTACACCTGCATCATCACACACCTGCTGTGTCCTAATGACCCAGCATATTTAAGAGCCAGCGTGTGGAGAACCCATTGCTGGATCCATAGGTTTGCTACCAAGAAGACGTCTAAGCCTTTTATCTTATTATCTCTCGGCTGACCTGTGTTCTCACTCCCTTTTGTCCTCCTGTCTCTTCAGGCTTGCTGTCACCTGTGCGGTGTGTACTCCAGGGCTGATCACGCTCGTCTGACCAAGAAGACGCTGTATGTCCACCCAGGTCACCGTCTTCCCCCTGTTCCCCTGGTCCATGCAGGAGTTCCCTGCTGGGCTCCTCAGCTCATAAGAATAAGAGTGCTCTCCCATAATTATTCTCCTCTTTGGGAGATTCTGTCCCTTATAACCTCTTTCTGCTCTTTTCCCGTAGGCTGGGCACCAGTTTTGCATCCTTTAAGTGTGTGTTTTTGTGTTGCACTTTTCCTTAATTTGGCACTTTTATTTAGAGTTGTGTATTGGTTTTGGTTTTGCAATAAACTGGTGAATTTTTACATCTGAGTCTGAGTGTTCATTCTGGCAGCTCTGCGTTTGAGCCTCACTTGCCACGAATCATGACAAAGATGGACCGGAGCGGAACACTTTTCGTCAGCCACTGACAAAGCTGCACGTGGCGAGAGAGAGCAATCCTGCCGGTTCCGTGGCATAATCTAACCAAAGTTGAGGTGAAATAAATCAGAAGATAAATGTGATTGTTTCTGGAAGTGGAAGAGAAAGCAAAAATGACAGACAGAAGTCAAAATAAGGACCGAGATGAGCACACAGACGCATGGCGACACATGACAAGCGGTAGATTCTGATGTTTTTTTATCAGTTTGTTTACATTCTACTGATTTTCTGGTTCATATATTTTGAAGATAAGATAAAAAAAAACAAAAATAAAGACAAAAAACAAAACCATCCTTTGTGTAAATATACCCAAAGTCCACTTTGACCGAAAGTTATGTAGTCTGATGTGGCTGCTGTCACATTATGCAAATTAGATGCATACATTTACTCCTATCATAAACTTTCGATCATATTCTACATCTTTCTCACTGACAGTTAGCCATTATCTCTTACCACTTTCATGTTACAGTCTTTGTGATATCTAAACTGAATATTTTCTTGAAAAAAATCTCCGCCACCAGAGGGTGCACGCAGATGGTGCGGATCTGCAACCAAAAACCTCAAGTAGCCATTAATGAGTTACAGTACATAAATAAAAGTTCAAAGCTTTTTGAAAAGTTGTACATAGACAGTTATCATTATGTCACTATATCCTGGCCTTAAAATGGTCTTCATGACATCAACAATAATATCACTTATCGTCATAGTTTGGGAGAAAATTTAAGTCCATCAAAATTTGTTATTGTTATAGGTCTAGTCCTGACGAGGTCCTGACAAAGTCTTCACTACCACACTACTATTCACTGCCATTGACAATGACTTGCAACACATCTATCAAGATATCATTTCCTTTTGGAATTTTTAAGAATATTTCTGGATCTGGATTGAGATTCAGATCACTATTAAAATCGAAAGGATTGTTCTTTGTGCCACAATCCACACCTACAAAAAAGTGAGAACGAGGATAAACATGTCAAGCATTCAAATGCATCATATACTGCATTTTTCAATTCATTATCATATTCAAACACATCACTCTCCAAGCATATCTTGCTATCCTGTCTCCCCTCTCAGTAACAATGTTTTATTTTTAAATAACTGCATATAAACACAAAATGGTTATATTGTGGCACACATATGCACATATGTATATCACTTCATGCTCCATATGTATACCACTTTAGGCTTCACATCTTAGATTGAACAAAGAACTGGGTCTCTTTGGAGATAACAGGAGGATGTGAAAGTTTTGTCTTTGGTATGCAAAGAGACGGCCTGGGGGGGATTTTCCTGGCTGCCAGAAGCTTTGGGAGGAGGTGTTAAGATCTGAAAGAAGATGCATTGTGACTTGGGATTAAATACAATGTGACTGTGTGTTTTGACAATGTGACTGTGTGCTTTGAAGTCCTGAGGTATTTAAAGGACGAATGTCTGGGTTTCTTCCTCTTTCTGTTTTTGATGTTGGAAGATGTGAATAAACCTGACTCGTGAGATGAACTCTGCCTCGTCATTTTCACATTTTCCACACTGGTGACCCTAAGACGTATCATGAGTGAAAGAAATTCCCCCGAGCCAGCCGGGTCAGGAGCTCCCAGTCAAGCGTATGCCACTACCATCCAGCTACCGGACTTTTGGCGAGACAACCCGCGCTCCTGGTTCCACTTGGTCGAAGCACAGTTCGCCCTCCGGGGGATAACGGTAGATGACACGAAGTTCTACCATGTGATTGCCAAGCTCAACAACCGCACGGCGCGGCATGTGCAGAGCCTTGTGGAGCAGCCACCGGCCGACGACAAATACGGCGGGTTGAAGGCTGCGCTCATCCAGCGCTTCACTCTCTCAGTCCAGGAGAGAGCGGAGAGGCTCCTGGCTCTGAACGACTTGGGAGATGGCATGCCCGTTGACCTGATGGAGAACATACTGAGCTTGAGGGGCTCAGACAACGACGACTTCATCTTCACCCACATTTTCCTGAGAACCCTACCTTCGGCCACGAGAGCGACCCTGGCCAGTTCGCCGTTGTTGGCCCAGCGGGACTTCCGCGCGCTGGCCCAGGAGGCACACCGGATTCTCAACGCCAGCAAACAGCGCGCGGCCACCGCGGCAGCGACGGAGTTCGACGCGACGGCCGGAGATGGCGAGGGGCCAGAGACGGCGGTAGCAGACCCACCGACGACGGCGGCGGCGGGGGCCAAGGATTGCGGAGGAGACACCCTCTGTTTCTACCATCGCCGCTTTGCAGAGAAGGCACGCAAATGTATACCACCATGCCAGTTCAAGCGCTCGGGAAACGCCAAGCCCGGGGGTCGGTAGCAGCTGCGGCCCTCGGTGAAGAGAACAAGCTGCTCTACTTGACGGATGCGCGTTCGGGGAGGCAGTTCTTCGTGGACACGGGCTCCCAAGTGAGTTTCATCACGCCTACCTCCGCTGACCGGCTGGCGGGTCCCGGAGGTCACGGGGCGTCAGCAGTGAACGGCTTGGAGATTAAGACCTTTGGTGAGAGGAACCTGCTTCTGTCCCTACACGGCCGTACATTTGAGTGGACTTTTGTTATAGCTGCAGTGAGTTTCAATATGTTGGGGGCTGATTTTCTGTGCTCACATGGTTTGTTGGTTGATCTTGCTAACAGGCGCCTGGTTAATGCACTTTCATTTTATTCTATTCCCTGTGCGGCCCGAGTGACCCCGCCCACAGCACAAGCCAACGTCGCAACGGCAAGCGGTAAGTTCCACACACTGCTCACTCAGTTCCCAGCACTCACGGTTCCCACATTTTCAGCAGCCGTCGCTAAGCACGGAGTGGAACATTTTATTACTACCACCGGACCGCCCGGTTTTGCAAAAGCTCGGCGCTTGGATTCAGCTAAACTGACCATAGCGCGCGAGGAGTTCGCCAACCTGGAAAAGTTGGGCATCATCAGACGTCCAAACAGCCCATGGGCTTCCCCGCTTCACATGGTTCCGAAAGCTGATGGCTTGTGGCGACCTTGCGGAGATTTCCGCAGGTTGAACAACGCCACGGCGCACGACCGCTACCCAATCCCGCATATCCAAGATTTTTCCGTTCATTTGGCGGGGGCGTGCGTTTTTTCTAAGATAGACTTGGTCCGTGGTTACCATCAAGTCCCAGAGCACGCTGAGGACATACCCAAAACAGCGGTAATAACTCCGTTTGGCCTATTCGAGTTTTTGCGCATGCAGTTTGGGCTTAAAGGCGCTGCGCAGACGTTCCAACGCATGATGGACGCGGTGTTGCGCGATCTCCCCTTCGTATTCGTCTACCTGGACGACATCTTAGTAGCCAGCGCGTCCGAAGACGAACACGAAAACCACCTCACGGCAGTTTTCCGGAGGTTGGGAGAGCACGGGTTAATAATCAACCCAGCGAAGTGTCAGTTTGGGGTGACGCAGATTGATTTTTTGGGGCATCGCGTCTCCCCAGAAGGAGCGGTTCCGCTGCCTGACAAAGTGCGCGCCGTAACAAATTTTCCCCAGCCACAAACAGTCAAGGCGTTACAGGAGTTTTTGGGAATGGTGAATTTTTATAACCGTTTCCTCCCCCGCGCAGCGCAGCTCATGCAACCATTGTATGCCGCACTAAAAAACCAAAAACCCCAAAATAAGATCGAATGGTCTCCAGAGCGAGAGCGAGCATTCTCTGAGGTTAAAACAGCCCTGGCAAACGCTGCGTTGTTAGCACATCCAGACCCAAAGGCCCGCATAGCGCTCACTACTGATGCGTCAGATGTGGCCATAGGGGCGGTCGTGGAACAGTATGTAGCCGGGGCTTGGCAGCCGCTCGCCTTTTTCAGCAGGACTTTGCGCGATAGTGAACGAAAATACAGCGCATTCGACAGGGAGTTGTTAGCTCTCCACTTGGCCATTTGCCACTTCCAGTTCTGGCTGGAGGGACGCCGTTTCACCGCGTTCATTGACCACAAGCCGCTGACATTCGCAATGGCCAAGGTTTCAGAACCGTGGTCAGGCCGGCAGCAGAGGCAGCTGGCCGCCATCTCAGAGTTTACTACCGATATTCAGCATGTGGCGGGTAAACTGAATGTAGTGGCAGACTGTCTCGCGCGCGCCGTGGCGGCCCCAGTCCCCGTAGGTATAGATTATGCAGCCATGGCCGCGGATCAGGTTAGCGACGCGGATGTGCGCGCGCTCCAGTCTGGACCAACAGGGTTAAGGCTGGAGAACAGGTTGCTGCAAGACGGTATGCCCCCCCTAATCTGTGATGTCTCCACTGGGTGACCGCGTCCTGTGGTACCAGCCACGTGGCGCCGCCGCGTTTTTGACTCGATTCATTCTCTGGCGCACCCGGCAGTGCGCGCGTCGGTCAAAATGGTGGGAGAGAAATTTGTTTGGCCGACCCTGCGCAAACAAGTTAGAGAGTGGGCGGCAGCCTGCATGGCTTGTCAACGAGCCAAGGTACACAGACACACGACAGCTCCCTTGGAGCCGTTTCACATCCCGGCTAAGAGGTTCGATCATGTTCATGTGGACCTCGTAGGCCCCCTCCCGCCGTCACAGGGGTGCACACACCTTCTGACAATGGTAGACCGCACCACGCGCTGGCCTGAAGTGGTCCCACTGTCATCAACCACAGCCGAGGAGGTGGCGCGCGCGTTTTTAACAGCATGGGTAGCGCGCTTTGGAGTCCCGTCGGACATTACGTCCGATAGAGGTCCTCAATTTGTTTCCGAACTTTGGTCAGCAATGGCCCGCAGCCTGGGGGTAACGATCCACCGCACAACCGCGTACAATCCGCAGGCTAATGGGTTATGCGAACGTTTTCATAGGTCATTGAAAGCGGCTCTCAGAGCGTCGCTTACAGATGCAAATTGGGTGGACAGGCTACCGTGGGTTTTATTGGGGTTGCGTTCTGCACCTAAAGAGGATTTAGAAGCCTCCCCGGCTGAGCTAGTTTTTGCGCAGCCACTTCGGCTGCCTGGGGAATTTCTCCCAGATAATCCTGCGCCAGAACGCTCCCCGGCTCAGCGGTTGCAGAGTGGCACGGAATCGGGCACGCTGCCTGACCCCGTTCACCACAGTTTTAAGCGCGTTTTTGTGCCTAAGGCCTTAAAAAACGCGGAGTTTGTTTTTGTCAGACACGATGCTCATCGCCCACCGTTGCAACCACCTTATGATGGACCATTTAGAGTGCTGGAAACAGGGGATAAGCATTTTTTGCTAGATTTGGGGGGCAGGAAAGAAAAGATTGGCATAAACAGGCTTAAACCCGCCTTTGTGGTGGCAGACGAGGATGTGCTGTCGGCCAGAGCTCCTCGGCGCGGCAGACCCCCAAAGGGACATTCCCCAGAACACCCACAGAGATTGACTAACAGTTCTCACCCTCAGACAGCAGCTCCACAGCAGGACGGCGCCGCGGAAGTGGTAAAGCCCGCTTACAGCAGATATGGGAGGAGACTGAGGCCCAAGCAGCACGTGGACTGATGTGTAATGGTTTATCATGACATGCAGACTGTTATTCTGTTGTTCCATCTTAGACGTTTGGGGGGGGGGGGGTCATGTGGCACACATATGCACATATGTATATCACTTCATGCTCCATATGTATACCACTTTAGGCTTCACATCTTAGATTGAACAAAGAACTGGGTTTCTTTGGAGATAACAGGAGGATGTGAAAGTTTTGTCTTTGGTACGCAAAGAGACGGCCTGGGGGGATTTTCCTGGCCGCCAGAAGCTTTGGGAGGAGGTGTTAAGATCTGAAAGAAGATGCATTGTGACTTGGGATTAAATACAATGTGACTGTGTGTTTTGACAATGTGACTGTGTGCTTTGAAGTCCTGAGGTATTTAAAGGACGAATGTCTGGGTTTCTTCCTCTTTCTGTTTTTGATGTTGGAAGATGTGAATAAACCTGACTCGTGAGATGAACTCTGCCTCGTCATTTTCACATTTTCCACAATATCCATATTTTAAACTATAGCCACCTATAACAGTTTTCAGGCAGACAGGTCTGAGCTCAAACAAACCAAAATGACCTAAAAATGCTCAAACAAATAACAGACCTGTTTAGAGGCCAGAGAGTCTTGGAGGATTTATGTTAGTTTCATTGTCTGAAGGATGTGATTTTAAGCCACAGACGACCAAGTTCTAAAACTCAGCTTCCTCTCTTTGGTTCTGATCAACAATTAAAATGCAGACCTTTTTTTTCCATTCAGTTCTGTAAGCGAGTGAGAGTACACTTTGTCTTAGCTTTGTTCTAAATTGTAATCACTCTTGTCTTGTTTACTCTTTTTTCTTTGAATTCTTGGATGGAATATGGGTGGGCAATATAAGCTGCGGCTTCAGCCATCACCCATTTCGGATAACTCACGTGGAATTGTTTAGTAGAAGGAGTCTTTGTCTAATTTGACCTTGTTGTTATATTATACAGTTTCTTTAACCTGTACTGTATTATCCGAAATAAATAAATTCATTCATTCATTCATTCATTCATTCATTCAGAGTATGATTCCCCTCCAAAGTAACTGATGCAGTAATGCAAAAAATAATTATTTGCTATGGATGTCAAAATCAACAATACTCAAAACAATAATTTAAAAAAATATTGGCAGTATTCAATATTTTGAACCACCAGAATCTTTTGGTGAAGAGTGCAATTTAATTACAGATCAGCAACAAATTGTTAACCCCTTGCACTCTGGTCAGTTTCCCTAAAAACGCCTAAAAATAACATACCCAAAGTAAATCAAAAGCTGTTCTTCAACCCTTTGCAGCATCTTCATGGAGTTGGTCTCATTTAAAAGAAAACACTTTGAATTTTTTGGCAAAACAGTCATAATCTCTCTAAGTGCTCTGGCCACTGAGTAACAGTCATCTAAACATACTGAACTTGAAGAAAATAAATTTCGCCTGGGTGTTTTATTTGGATACAAATGCTTGCAAATAACACACAGCTTCAGATCCGGGCTGGAAAATGCAACAGAAATGTAGAACCAAGTGTTATCCAGCTGAGGTCAAAATTTTGTAACAATACCACAAAAAATGAATATATTACACAGCTTTTTTCTTAGGTAGTTCCCAGGCATTTTTGAACTGTGCCAAATTGTGCCAAATGGCACAGTTTGGAAAAACGTCTGTAACTTTTGAATGATTCAGTATAGAAGCTTGATGTTGGGCTCTAATGAAAGGTGACACTCAGGGCTGTGTGTGTGTGGGGAGGGGGGTTGTCCCCCCCCCCCGCTACAGAGGACGGACATCGCCCGGTGCGCCGTGGTCTACTACGCACAGTTGTAATTTACCAATCGGTCAAAAGTCATTTTTGATTACAATTTTCAGGGATAAAGAATAATTTATCTTATAACACTTACCTGTTCACAACAGCAGCGTAGCTGGTGAACTTCTCTTCCTCATTGTCAGACGAACAAGAAGCTGGTCCGCTTGTTACGGACTCGTGGTTCTGGTCACGCGACCCGGTCAAAGCATAATTCCATTATTGCGGTTTTGCGCTTCCATGATTGCGGTTTTGGCGAACGATTTTTCAAAACAAATAAGAACAGTAATAAGAAAAAAAGACTGGCGAACGCCTGTGTGTCACCCAGCCTTACACAAAACAGCTTTCCAACTTCTGTGCTTCAATTGGCTGGCTGTATTCGCAGCCGTTGGTAGGCGGGTCCTTCTTGCTAGGTTTTCGGTCATTGGTTCTTCAAGGTTTCAGAAACCCAATTCAAGGCTCTTATTAGTCGAATGCGAGGTCAATCATATCTAAACCAATCAAAGCACTCCTTTGGCTTTCTGTTCGCGGCTGTGTCTGTAGTGAAGAACGGAAATGCAGGTGTTTTTTTTTTCAGTGCCTCCTAGGATGCACAGTGTGCGTACTAGGACGCCCTCGTGTGCCCTAGGACGCAGAGACATGCCCGCCCGCGGTACACCGAAGTGCAACAGGTTAAGTACATCAATAACAGTAGGTGTTGCTGGGATATGAACTCAGGATCTCCTGTTTACTAGACAGGCACTTTAACTAACTAAAGCGCAAGTTATGCACCCACGTCGACGTGATGCAGATGCGATGGCATCAACGCAGCAGCGACGTGCATTCCTATTGTGGCGGCGGCAACACAGGCCATAAGGGCTGTGATCGGTCCACTTTGTCTCCTCCTTCACATTTCCTGGTTCTTCCTGTTGCTCTGCTCTGCTCTGCCTGTTCATGGAGGCACAACTTCCAAAGCAAGCTGGTTAAACAACGGTCCAAATTCAAAAGAATACTGAGGAAGTAAGCACATACAGAACATTTTGTGGCTCGTCATAACCCCAGTAATTGCACAGATTGTTCGCTTTGTCTCCTCCTTCACATTTTCTGGTTCTCGTCGTTGCTCCACTCTGCCTGTTCATGGAGGCACAACTTCCAAGGCGAGTTGGTTAAACAATGGTCCAAATTCAAAAGAATATTGAGGAAGTGAACACACACAGAACATTCTGTGGCTCGTCATTACCCCACTAATTACACAGATTGTCAAATCACGGCAGCGGCGGTGGTCGCACGCACCATTTTCCCCAACTTCTTCTCTTTTTCTCTGTTCAATGATTGTATGAAGTTGCTTTTTCTTAACATTTATTAGTTCCATCTCCATCACAATCTGTTCTTGTCCGTTGCTATTTCATAAACAAAAACACAGTACAAACACAAATCACTCTACACATCGGCTGAAATCCGTTTTGGCAACATAGCAATGAATTTCACCCAACATACAAGAAAAAATTGACGATCACTGCATCAGCAACGGATGTTGGTAATGGCGTCAACATGGTGCAGATGCATAAATCCCGCTTAAGCCACAGTGCCTTGTAGACCAGGGGTCACCAACTAAAACTGCAAGAGTTCCAATAAGTCAGTCCTCTCCAGCTGCGGTCCAAATTAGGGCTGAGAATCTTTAGGCACCATGACTTGATTGTGATTCAGGGTCTCCGATTTGATTCTAAAATGATTCTCACAATGCATTTTGTTTTGTTTTATTTTCAGGACTTTTTTCCTCTCACTGTGTAACAGCTTGGTACTTTTAAAGCCAAGTGTTTGCAGTAGGTTATGAATTTACTTCAAACATCTTTTAATAAAAGAAATGGAAGAGAAATGTGACAAGTCACATGTACAAATTTATCTGAAAATTTGCTTTTAAGAACTGTCATCCTTTCAGAGTTTCCTCTGGTAATATATCTCCATGGCGGCCCGCCACGCCAGAAATCGTACCGCCACGCCAAGCCGATATGATTTTATTAAGAAAAATATATGAAGCAATGGCTTTCTGCAAGCGCGCACACGAACAACGCGCGTGGCCGTCATCCGCACAGAGTTTAGAAGCGCCCCGCTCACACAAGTTTTCCAGTCAGCAAACAGTGTCTCGCTAAGCGTGACTGTCCGACAGAAACATGAGTTTATTAAAGTACTTTAAACGTGGAAAAAATCATAAGAGGTATGTAAGCACTGGTGTTTATCATGGTTTTAACCCACTGGAAACGGGAGCCATAATGGAAGAGTCGCTTAGCTAAGAGATGTGGTTAGAATTCAGATGCAGCCAGTTTCATACGAAGGGAAAAGCAAGGGACTGATGAATTGCTGAGGATATATTTCACCAGCCACTACAAAATTAAGTTATGAGACTGTCAATTTCTCTCTTTTCTCGCACGAGCAGGCGTGCTGTTTTTATTCTCCAGCAGCAGTGACAAAGCAACAGCTAAAAACACTAGCTCTAAACTGAGATCCTTCAGCGGCTGCCTAGAGAGGTGCCTGATGAGAAAGCCTGAGTGCACAACTATAACGGCCGTTGCTAAACAACCGGGAGCCAGACATTTATGTCTGCACTAAGTGGCCAGGAGCCACTTAGTGAATGAAAAACCCACGTGCAGGAGTGGCTTCGTGCGTTGTATTGAACAAAACCCCAAAACGTGTTAATGGGAATGAATGAAGTGTGGATTTTTTATTTTTTTTTTTTTATTTTGTATACTTTATTGATCCCCAGAGGGGAAATTGAGGGCATCCACCTGGATGGATGAAGCAGTCATGGTACGGCGCTATCCCTTAACCATTCACACACACATTCACACCTAGGGCCACTTTAGAGTCTCCAATTAACCTAACCTGCATGTTTTTGGCATGTGGGAGGAAACCGGAGAAATCCCGGTGTAAACTCACGCAGACATGGGGAGAACATGCAAACTCCACACAGATCACTGTTGGTCAGGGGCTGAGATCGAACCCGGGATCCCATGGCCAAGGGTGAGTTGCCGTGCTGGTGCAGTGCTAACCACTGTGCCACCGTACCAGACGTGTGTGAAACACCCGAGCTGCCGAGTGCCCGAGCTGTCAGGGAGCGAACAACGCAAAGGGCTCCCTGACGTGCCTGATGGAAAATGAATAAATGTGTGCATTTTTTTAACCAAATAGCCAAATTAGGAGGTATTTACTTGTATTATTAGCATACTGTATTTGCAATTTGTGTGTATTGTGTGTATTTTCTACTATTGAATAAAAAAAAAGAATCGAATTGTCGGCGCTTCCCGGCCAGATATTGTGATACTAGGAGACCGGTCGTGTAGTCACTTTGCAACTATAACTGCCTAAACAGATCATTCTGTACATGAACACATATTGTGGTGAATTATATCTTTAGAGTCCGCTACAGTTCCCTGTTATGTACCTGGCAGGTTAAGATGACCGAAATTCATGAAGTCAATGACTTTAATCTGTCAGCAGCCTTCAGACAAACTAAACATGTCAACATTTGATTTCAAAATAAGGGAGGTTTTTCCTGCTGTCTGGGTGGGGAGATTTTTCTAAAAAAAAAAAAAAAAAAAAACTATAAATATAAAGAAATATTACAACAGAAATAACGGCATCCTTGGTCATTTAAGTTAATTTATTTCATTAAATACAATTTTATTAATATTTTTTCTTTGTAATCAGAGTTAAATTATTGTTCTGTTCTGACTGCAAAATTATAGTCAAAAATGTAAATTGTTGTAAGGAAAAGTAAAAAAAATACCACAGTCTGTTTCAAATTTATCTAAAAAAACAGTAATTTTATTTTAAAAAACAGACAAAAATTAGTCATAAAATAATCCACAAATTTATAATAAAGTTTCAAATGTACAAGAAAAGTCAATTTTACAAGACGAAATTACAAATTTGAGGAACATGGTTTCAACTTTAGATTTACAAAGAAAAGTAGAAAACTACAAGAAAATTGTTATAAATTTTGGAGAAAAACCTCAAACCTTCAAGACTGAAGTCATTACTCAAGTTTTTAAGTGGGTGCTCTTTGTACCCTTAACTCAATTAGAAATTTTTGGTTGCCTACTTTTAATTATTAATTTCAAAGCACTGCTTTTACATGAGTAGAATTTCTGGTTACTATACCCACTTGATCATATAATTTAAGTATGCTTGAGTACATTACTATTATGAATGTTTCTTTTCCTTCCCTACTCTCTCAATGGAAAAAAGAAACACTAGAATAATAAAAATACAAAAAAATACACATATTTTTGTCATTTATGTAAACCATGACAAAAAATCCTGCAGGACAAAACATGACACTTGATATTTTCTAACCTGTTTGTATACCACCATAGACAGAGAGAGAACCTGAATTAGACAGAGCTCAGAGAAGGCAAGATAAGACAGAAGAGAGGAGCCAAGGAGAGGGAAATGTTCAAGCAAAGGAAGGAGAGAAGGATAACACCACTAAAAAGTCTAAACACAGGATGTCTGGGTGGGACCCCAACTGGCCCAATATTCAAGCCTCGGTTGTACAGTACTTCAAATGGTAAGTTCCATATGCAACGTTACGGTGTAAAGAAATAAACAGTATAAAATTAACTTATTCCGGTATGTTTACGGGGGGGGGGGGGGGTATGTTGCCACCGCACCAAGGTCTTTAAGCCAGAGGAAACACTGTCCTTTCATGGACATTCCTTCAGAAGAGCACAGCTGTCTCCAGCAGGCCATTTGCTTTTACACATTATTTTATTAAGCTGATGTTTTAAATGCTTTTAGCTTTGTATTATTTTTTAACTAAAAAAAATCAAATACATTATTTGGACAATTTCAAACAAAACATGTAATAATTTAATACTAATAATACAGGGGAACACTAAATGTGTTTTTTGACTCCAAATAGCTCTAAAATTTTAAAATCTACAACTTAAATCCTAAAAAATGTAAAGTTTTACAAGAGAACACAAACTAAATTACATACATTTAAAAAAGATTAATATCTAAAAAACAAAATCTCACAAAAAGTCTGCCTCTAGAAAATATTTTTAGTGTAAAAAAAATGCTTCACACTGTAAGCCTAAAAAAGGGACAGAAAATATAATTCTATACTACAGAATTCCTGAGTTTTTCTTTTAAATGTCAACAATGTTCTTATCTTTTTCACCTCGTCTGTGTCTGTTTGGGTAACACTCTGTCACAGGGAGAGAGGAGGTGGATGTGTGTGGTGCTTTTCATGTAACACACAGAGCAAATTATTGTTTTTACGTGATATCGGAGGTCATGGAAAGTACCTCTATAACCAACGTCATACTGGCCCAACGGGGACATGGTCCCGGGGAAGGTGTGGAGGAGGCACGGGGACCTTCTGTCAACAGACCCCCGGGTGGACACCTACCATCAAAGGCAGCCAGAGTGGCGGTGGATGCACAATTTCACAGCAGCGCTTTATTCTGCGGGTACACACTGGGTAGGAAGCGTGGCTGTCGGGACTCATCTGACGCCGGCAGCGAACGGTAATTTTGCCTCCCACTACATCCCCTGGAGAACGTCCAAGGTATCATGCCATAAAGTGTCCGAATGGCTGCCGATACAGCGTTTCAGTTCCGCTTTTTCGTTCAGTTAAAACAAAACAGTATAATTTTTTCCCAAAATTATATTAAAAAGCTTAAGGGTCTGAATGATGGACTTGCAGGGTCCAGACCCAGATCGGAGTCTGCCAGTTGGTGACCCCTGTTCTAGTCCATAGCTCACCACTGACAAAAACTACTTTCTCAACTTTCCAGTCAATTATTGCTCTATGCTTTCATGTTTATTACACACAGACTATTATGACTCGAGCGCCGGTTCTGATCGCGCTCGGGCTAAGTTATTCTCGCTGCCGGCCTTGACAGCTGCGGGCTGTATTCTGGCCTCACCGGGCTCTTATTGTGAAAGTGCTCGGTGGGGCTTCCGCCTGTCAATGGCCGGTCAGCTGATTGTCATTACCGTTGTTAGTGCTTCGCCCTTTTAAGCCCGGCACTGACGACGGTAAGACGGCAGGTGTATTGGTCTACATTCTGTCAACGTCTCGTCTCGTTTGTCTTGTCAAGTCTGGGTCTACGCCTCGTCATGTTAGAGAGTGCCGTAGACCTTCATGTCAGGTTTGTCTTCATAGTTTTGTCACAGTTAGCTCGTAGCGGCTGGGTTAGCCCTACGAGCCCAAGTCTCAGTTATGTGTGTGTTTGCCCTATAGGGGTTTATAGTTGTGTTTTGTCACGTCTGGAAATAAATAACATCTTAGCCAAACTCTCTGGTGAACTCTGTGGCGTCTCTTGGTGATCCGCGAGGATCACCACATGACAGTATACTCCTGCCAGGTCGCCTAAACGGAGGCGCCGCATCGAGACGCCGTTTCACCGGGAGTTTGTGCCATAACTGGACTGTTTGTTCTTCCCTGTCTGGATGCCTGTTGCTGGGAGAATGCCGTCATCCAGGGGTCGCGGTCGGCGCCTGGACAGAAGGCTAGCGGAGGTCCTGGAGTACGTGGACTGCACGTTATTCTCCGCTACGCTGTGGGACGCTCCCAGCGACGTATGCAGGCATTTGGACTACGCTGAGGAGCTTTTGGACAACCTTCCCCTCGATAGTTACGACCACCTGGAGATGATAGCGAGGTGGGAGGAACTCGCCATCCAGTGCGAGTTACTTCGTGGGCCGGAAGAGAAGAGCAGGAAGCAGGGGAGGAGGAATCCCCACTCCCCGCGTTGGTGTCCCGTCCCGGAGCAGGTCCAGGAGTACGCGCCGTCTGGGGGCCGGCGAGGACGTCGGCGTAACGGCGCGGGCAACCCTCAGCAGAATCCCCGGCTAGACTCGCTGCCGGCATATCCCGTCAGCGAATCTCCGAGAGCGGTCCCACCTCGTCTTCCCAGGGGGCCCTCTGTCGCCATCCAGCGGGGAGAGGGAGGAACGACGTCCCCCACAGCAGGAACCATCTCTACCCCGGAAGGAAGGCAAGTGCACGATAATTTCTCACATCATGATATTATTCTGCCTTGTCTGACTCCTGGGGATGGAGTTCGGGGTTCGCAGCCCCCCGAGCTCCCATCACCTGCTGTGGATGAAATTATTAAACCTACTGCCTCTGTGTTCTCCCCTGTTGAGCGGTCCGCGACGCCAGGCCAGCGTCGCCAGACGAAGAGGGCCCCTGCAGTGCTGGATAGCCTGCATCCGGCCCTGCAGTCACGTCTTGGACGGAGGAGAGAAGCGGACTGCGGCCCAGAGGCTGAGCCGACGAAGAAGCGTCCCCGGGTCTCCTCGCCGGAGCGGTCCGAGCCAGTGGGTCAAGGGTTCCCTGCCTCCATGCCATACGGGTCGTCGGCGTGGACAACAGCGTGGGAGGAACCTGAGGCTGCTGATGACATCGTGCCAGCTGCGGAGCCCGACGCAGCTGAGTCCGAGCCAGCTGACGAGAGTCGCCCTGAACCCGGATTGTCGGAGTCCTGGGTGGCAACGGAACCCGAGTGCAGGCAAGTGCTCCCTCTTATGTCTCTGTCCTCTTTTGTTGAGCATTTTTGCCTGCCTCTCAGGGAGACGAGTGAGGAGCAGCCGTCTGCTGCGCCCGAGCTCGTCTCGCTGGGTTCCGTTGCTACCAGTGATGCTGATCCCGGTTTTCCTGTCCCCGAGCTTTGTTTTAGTGTCGCCGGCGGGGAACGGGTCGGTGTCACCGAGGTGGAGGTCCCAGGTTCGGGGGTGGAGTTCGTCAGCGGAGCTGCACCGGAGGCCCAATCGGGTCCCACCGCAGGGGCGGTTTCGGCCCAATCGGGGTCCGACGTGGGTTCGTCGGAGGCCCAATCGGGGTCCACCGCGGGTGCGGTTCTGGCCCAATCGGGGCCCAACGTGGGTGCAGCTGGGACCCAATCTGGGTCCAGCGGTGATGCAGCGCGAGCATGGTCCATTGGCGGAGGAGGAGCTGCAGACCCTTCTTCGCGGAGCGGATTCTTGGCTCGTCCTGCTCATCAATCCCCTCAGAATCACCGCCCCTTTACATCATCGCCGGGGGCCATGGGGGTCCCTGTTCGCTCGCCCCGGTTCTCCCGAGTTTTGTTCTCGTCTGGGAGGCCGCTGCGGGTTGTTGACGCTCTGGACTGGTGGCTGAGGGACACGGGTCGGCCGCCGGAGAGACTGTTTCGCTGGTTCGACGCCTCGGTTCGGCCACCCGACCTGTTATGTGTGCCATGGGGCTACCTAGTTCGACCACCGGAGAAGCGGACGTGCGGGACTTTGGACTCTGGTGAGCCGCCTGGTCCGCCTCCTTTGACCATCGGTCGACAAACTGTCGGGGGGTGGTAGTGGTCCCTGGGTTTGTCTCAGTATTTGTGCTTTTTTTTCTTTGTCCTGGTTATTTTGTATCTAGTGCTCATGCCTTGCAGTAGCCCTGCTGGCTTATGTATAGTCTGGGTAGAGCGTGTGGTGCTCTGGTTTTTTTTTTTTTTTGTTTCGTGTATAGTTTGATATGAGCAAGTAGTGCTCAGTTTTTTTTGCTTCATGTAGTCTGGTATGAGCGTGTAACGCTCTGTTTCTGTTTTGTATAGTCTGGTATGAGCGAGTAATGCTCTGTTTTTTGTTTTTTCATGTATTGTCTGGTATGAGCGAGTAAGCTCTATTCTTGCATTTAATTTTTTTTTTTTTCTGAACCTGTAGTTCTGGTTTTTGTTTTCCCTTGTACATTTTTTCTTGTTAGTCTTGTCATTGTCTTGTATGGTTTTTTTAGTCTTGTCATTGTCTTGTATGGTTTGTCTTGTTCATGGGTTGGTTTCTCTCCCTCCGCACCTGTCCCCCAACCTCCCACCCTGGGGGGGTGGGGGGGGCAGGGTGGTTCCTTGGGGCGTTCGGAGTCCGCCCGTGGAGGGAGAGTACTGTTATGACCCAAGCGCCGGTTCTGATCGCGCTCGGGCTAAGTTATTCTCGCTGCCGGCCTTGACAACTGCGGGCTGTATTCTGGCCTCACCGGGCTCTTATTGTGAAAGTGCTCGGTGGGGCTTCCGCCTGTCAACGGCCGGTCAGCTGATTGTCATTACTGTCGTTAGTGCTTCGCCCTTTTAAGCCCGGCACTGACGACGGTAAGACGGCAGGTGTATTGGTCTACATTCTGTCAACGTCTCGTCTCGTTTGTCTTGTCAAGTCTGGGTCTACGCCTCGTCATGTTAGAGAGTGCCATAGACCTTCATGTCAGGTTTGTCTTCATAGTTTTGTCACAGTTAGCTCGTAGTGGCTGGGTTAGCCCTACGAGCCCAAGTCTCAGTTATGTGTGTGTTTGCCCTATAGGGGTTTATAGTTGTGTTTTGTCACGTCTGGAAATAAATAACATCTTAGCCAAACTCTCTGGTGAACTCTGTGGCGTCTCTTGGTGATCCGCAAGGATCACCACATGACACAGACAGTTTTATTAACCCTATCTTTATTAGGCCAAGGTTAATCTCTTAACTTCATTTTCACTTTCATGAACAAGAAGTTTGCAACCAATCAGTGCTGCACTTAAATACAGTGTGACTGCTGATGGACTTTGGTCATTTGTGAAAGATTTGGAAAACCTATACAAACAGGAGCCCAGGATCATAAGCACAGCATGCATGCATGTACACACGCGAGAGAGAGAGAGAGAGAGAGAGAGAGAGAGACTTTGACTTTTAAAAAAGGCTTTATTGCACATTCCGAAATTGCAAAAACGACCAATATCACTTGTCCAAGTGTGTCACATCTCAAAAGTGCAAACATAACTCATCCCCCTGACCCACTGAACACAAAACATTCCCTACAGCCCATCTATTGATGAATGCCTCCAAATTGTCCACCATTTGATAGTAAGAGAACTCCACCCGGAGTCTGACTTTCAACAAGACCTTGAAAGTGGACACAGGATCCACATTGCCAGCATTGCTTGCCCGATTTTTCCTCGTCAGCCAGATGGCAAGCTTAGCAGTACCAGATAGGAAGTTCATCAAAGTGTGGGCAGCCTTCCTTGCCACCTTATACTTCGGACTGTAAATGAACAGGCCAAAAGAGAAACGTTCACCCAAAGCCCGAAACCACTCGCGCAAAATCTCAAAAAGTCCAGATAAACGAAAACAGTGGACAAATAAATGTTCGAGGGTCTCAACTTGGGAACAAAACAAACATCTCCCCCCCCCCCCCACAGTCGGATCAAGGTGTGCCCTGTATTTATTCGTGGCTATTGCCCCATGCACAATCCTCCACTGGAGATCTGCTGTGCGTTTCTCAATAGGTTGCTTGTACATGCACCACCAGCTGCCTTTTGGGGAGACCCCTGGCCCCAAACAACCCGCCCACCTCGACTCCATGACATCCTTCAGAGAGCGCATATTCAGAACCTTCACACAGATGTGATACACCGCCCTTGTCCCGACAAACCGGAACTTGCCCAGGCGAGGAATCCTGAAGGTCAGTAGGTGATCCTCTCCTCCCTGCCACTCCCCCACAGCTGGAGTTATGGAAATTGCAGGAAAGGTGGACGCAGTGTCATTATCCCATTGATTGGAAAGAGTGCGGTTCTTCGCAAATGCTCGAAGCGGTTGTGGCAGGGCGGCGCACACGTCCTCCACCACCCTTTGCAGCAGTCTGACAGATGTAATTTTGGCACTCCGCCTCAGTGTATCCATTGATGTGGTCGACATCCTCATAAGATGACCAAGCTTGGTACAGCATGCCTCCCGCAAACAACTCCGCAGACTGACAGACTGCAGCACCTCAGCTTCAATGAATCGATTGAAAAACAGTGGTTCCTCTAACAGCCACATGCCCGGTGTCTCGTCACGGAAATGGGCCACGTTGAAGACTCGCCATGCATGCAAAACGGACGTGTAAAAAGCAGATAGTCCAGTAAGGTCCACCTCCCCAGATGTCACGAGGAAGAGCTACTTATCATAGCCCAAGCGACCAACTCTCCTCAAAAGCAGCTTAGCAGTGTCCATCCAGCAGGGTCCGCATCCGTAAAGGAGTCGTTGTGCAGTTCGAAGCCTGAAGCTGGCGATCTTGGAATGTATGTCCACCAGGCCCTGTCCCCCCTCGGCCACAGGCAGGTAGAGAACTGGCGCACGGACCCAGTGGCGACCAGACCAAAAGAAGTCCACGATTGTCTTCTGAATCTCCTCCACGAGGCTCCTGGGCGGTGTCAAAGCCACCAGCCTATGCCAGAGAGCCGAGGCAACCAGATTATTGGCGACCAGAACCCTGCCCCTATATGACAGCTGTGGTAGCAACCATTTCCATTTAGAAAAGCGAGCACACACCTTGTCCTTAACACCATCCCAGTTCTTTTGTTCAAAAGCCTCCGTACCCAGAAAAACTCCCAACACTTTGAGACCGGCCGTCCCCCACTGAAGACCACCGGGTAGGCGAGGGACGCCTTGACGCGACCAGTGGCCCACCAATAGACCCTCACTCTTGGCCCAATTAACCCGTGCAGAAGATGCCCTTTCATAAACTGTCAATGTGTCCACCAGCCGCTGCACATCCCCGTGGGATGTGATGAAAACGTTGACGTCATCCGCATAAGCAGACAAGACAATCGGGCGGCCACAGTTTGATGGCCCCGGCAGAACCAGACCACCCAGCCGAGCGCGCAACCTGCACAGCAAAGGCTCAATAGCCAAGCTGTACAGCTGACCCGAGAGTGGACACCCCTGGCGTATTCCCCGGTGTACAGGGATTGGCCGACTCAGGTCCGCCCCCACCTTCACCAAACACTCAGCTCCAGTGTATAGCAGATTGACCCACCTCAAAAACATATTTCCAAAACCAAACCCCCTCAGGGTAGAAAACAAATAGGAATGGTCAACCCTATCAAAGGCCTTTTCCTGGTCCAAAGACACAATTCCAAACTGTAAGTCATGACATTTACTGAGCTGGAGAACGTCACGTATGAGGAAAACATTGTCCATAATGTTCCAGTCAGGAATACAATATGTTTGATCCTTATCCACGATCAAACCCAAGACAGTGTTCAGTCTGTTTGCCAGGGCCTTGGAAAGCACCTTGTAGTCCATGCAAAGAAGAGCCACAGGCCTCCAGTTTTTCAGCAGGGCCAAGTCCCCCTGCTTTGGCAACAGAGACAGCACTGCACGGCGGCAGGAGACAGGTAACGTTCCTTCCCTGTAACAGGCAGTCAGAACGTCATAGAAGTCTGGTCCAATAACATTCCAAAAATGCTTAAAAAATTCTGTAGAAAGGCCATCAAGTCCAGGCGCGCGTCCCAGCGCCATCTGATTCACAGCCACAGTCAACTCATCCAAAGTCAGGGCACAGTCCAGAGCGGCCCTGTCGTCCTGGCCGAGCACCGGAAGGGCCTCGAAGAGCTGATTTTGAGATTCTTTGCAACACGTTCCCGTAGCAAACAGGGCCCCGTAGTAATCCACTGCATGGCGGCGCATCTCGGATGGGTCCGTAGTCAGGCGACCATCTGGGAGTGTCAAGCAAGCCGTCAACTTCTTTTCCGCAGTAGACTTTTCCAAATTGAAGAAGAAGGACATTGGTGCATCCATGTCCTGCAGGCGAGTGAAGCGCGACCTCACTAGCGCCCCCTCCACTCTGCCCTGCATGAATGTGCGCAGGGCCGATCTCTTCTCCTGCAGCAAAGGACCAGCGGTACAATCTCGACCCGTAACCAAGCTGGCCTCCAGCCTCTTGACAGCGTCCTCTAGTTCACTGACCTTGGCGTTGATGATGGCAGTTGAGTACGCAGCGTACCGTTGACAAAAAAGGCGAATTTGCACTTTGCCAACGTCCCACCACTGTTCGAGGGAACCAAAACGAGCTTTCGTGGTCCTCCAGTGTTCCCAGAAGCACACAAAATACTGACAAAAGGCGTTGTCCTGTAGGAGCTTGTTATTGAAGTGCCAATATGATTTTGCCCGTTTCCCTGGTGAGTTCAGTAGCACTGCAGTAGCTAGGTGATGATCCGTGAAACCGACGGGACTTATGTTACTGTGAAGGAGGCCGGGGCTACAGGTTCTAGAAACATATATCCTGTCTAATCTAGCAGCACTGACAACACCGTCAGTGACCCTGACCCAGGTATACCGTCTCGCATTTGCATTTTTAGACCTCCACGTGTCCACTAAGTCGAACTGCACAGTGAAATTTTCCAAGCATCTAGAAGACTGCAGATGAGGTTCTGCATTAGTGCGATCTACAGTGAAGTTCAAGGTACAGTTGAAATCACCAGCAACAACAAATTGTTCTTGGTGATAGTGCTGCAATTCAGTAGTCATTGTATTGAAAAAGGCAACCCTTTCCGCGACGTGGTTTGGCGCGTAAACATTGACCAACAGGCGGAAAACATAACTCATCCCCCTGACCCACAGAACACAAAACGTTCCCTACAGTCCATCTATTGGTGAATGCCTCCAAATTGTCCACCATTTGGTAGCAAGAGAACTCCACCTGGAGTCTGACTTTCAACAAGGCCTTGAAAGCAGACACAGGATCCACACTGCCACCGTTGGTAGTCCGATTTTTTCTTGTCAGCCAGATGGTAAGTTTAGCAGTACCAGATAGGAAGTTCATCAAAGTGTGGGCAGACTTCCTTGCCACTTTATACTTTGGACCGTAAATGAACAAACCAAAAGAGAAACATTCACCCAAAGCCTGAAACCACTCCCGCAAAAGATCAAAAAGGCCAGATAAACAAAAACATTGAACAAACAAATGCTCCAGGGTCTCAACTTGGGAACAAAACAAACATTCCCCCCCCCCACAGTTGGATCCTGGCGTGCTCTGTATTTATTTGTAGCCATTGCCCCATGCACAATCCTCCACTGGAGATCTGCTGTCCGTTTCTCAATAGGGAGCTTGTACATGCACCGCCAGCTGCCTTTCGGGGAGACCTCTGGCCCAAAAAAAACCCGCCCACCTCAACTCTGTCACGTCCATCAGAGAGCGCAGATTCAGAACCTTCACACAGATGTGATACACCGTCCTCGTCCCAACAAACCGGAACCTGCCCATGCGAGGATTTCTGAAGGTCAGCAGGTGATCCTCTCCTCCCTGCCACTCCCCCACAGCTGGACTTATGGAAATGGCAGGAAAGTTGGACACAGTGTCGTCATCCCATTGATTGGAAAGATTGTCGCAAACGCTCGAAGCGGTTGTGGCAGGGCAGCGCACACTTCCCCCACCACCCTTTGCAGCAGTCTGACAGATGTAATGTTGGCACTCCGCCTCAGCGTTTCCATCGATGTGGTCGACATCTTCATAAGATGACCAAGCTTGGTACAGCGTGCCTCTCGCAAACAAGTCCGCAGACTGACCAACTGCAGCACCTTAGTGTCAATGAATCGATTGAAAAACAGTGGTTCCTCGAACAGCCACATGCCCGGTGTCTCGTCATGGAAGCGGGCTACGGTGAAGACTCGCCATGCATGCAAGACGGACGTGTAAAAAGCAGAAAGTCCAGTAAGGTCCACCTCCCCAGATGTCACGAGAAAGAGCTGCTTATCATAGCCCAAGCGACCAACTCTCCTCAGGAGCAGTTTAGCAGTGTCCATCCAGCAGGGTCCGCATCCGTAAAGGAGGCGTTGTGCAGTTCGAAGCCTGAAGCAGGCGATCTTGGAGTGTATGTCCACCAGGCCCTGTCCCCCCTCGGCCACAGGCAGGTAGAGAACAGGCGCACGGACCCAGTGCCGACCAGACCAAAAGAAGTCCACGATGATCTTCTAAACCTCCTCCACGAGGCTCCTGGGCGGTGTCAAAGCAACCAGCCTATGCCAAAGAGCCGAGGCGACCAGATTATTGGCGACCAGAACCCTGCCCCTATATGACAGCTGTGGTAGCAACCATTTCCATTTTGAAAAGCGAGCACACACCTTGTCCTTCACACCCTCCCAGTTCTTTCGTTCAAACGCCTCCGAACCCAGAAAACCCCCCAACACTTTGAGACCGGTCGTCCCCCACTGAAGACCGCCGGGTAGCCGAGGGACGTCTTGACGCGACCACTGGCCCACCAATAGACCCTCACTCTTGGCCCAATTCACCCGGGCAGAAGATGCCCTTTCATAAACTGACAAAGGGTCCACCAGACGCTGCACATCCCCGTGGGACGTGATGAAAACGCTGACGTCATCCGCGTAAGCAGACAAGACGATCGGGCGGCAACTGCTTGATGGCCCCGGCAGAACCAGACCACCCAGCCGAGTGCGCAACCTGCACAGCAAAGGCTCAATAGCCAAGCTGTACAGCTGACCCGAGAATGGACATCCCTGGCGTATTCCCCAGTGAACAGGGATTGGCCGACTCAGCCCTGCGCCCATCTTTACCAAACACTCAGCTCCAGTATATAGCAGATAGGCCCACCTCAAAAACATATTGCCAAAACCAAACCCCCTCAGTGTGGAAAACAAATAGGAATGGTCAACCCTATCAAAAGCCTTTTCTTGGTCCAAAGACACAATCCCGAACTGTAAGTCATGACATTTACTGTGCTGGAGAACGTCACATATGAGAAAAACATTGTCCATAACGGTTCGGTCAGGAATACAATATGTTTGATCCTTATCTACGATCAAACCCAAGACATTGTTCAGTCTGTTTGCCAGGGCTTTAGAAAGCACCTTGTAGTCCGTGCAAAGAAGAGCTATGGACCTCCAGTTTTTCAGCAGGGCCAAGTCCCCCTGCTTAGGCAACAGAGACAGCACTGCACGGCGGCAGGAGACAGGTAATGTTCCCTTTCTGTAACAGGCAGTTAGAACGTCATAGAAGTCTGATCTAATAATATTCCAAAAATGCTTAAAGAATTCAGAAGACAGACCCTCAAGTCCAGGTGCGCGTCCCAGAGCCATCTGATTAACAGCCACAGTTAACTCATCCAAAGTCAGGGCACAGTCCAGAGCGGCTCTGTCCTCCGGGCTGAGCACCGGAAGGCCTTCGAAGAGCTGATTTTGAGATTCTTTGCAACACGTTCCCGCAGCAAACAGGGCCCCGTAGTAATCCACTGCATGGCGCCGCATCTCGGATGGATTTGTAGTCAGTCGGCCACCTGGGAGTGTCAAGCAAGCCATCAACTTCTTTTTTGCAGCAGACTTCTCCAAATTGAAGAAGAAGGACGTTGGGGCATCCATGTCCTGCAGGAGAGTGAAGCGTGACCTCACTAGCGCCCCCTTCACTCTTTCCTGCATGAATGTGCGCAGGGCCGATCTCTTCTCCTGCAGCAAAGGACCAGCGGTAGAATCCTGACCCGTAACCAAGCTGTCCTCCAGCCTCTTGACAGTGTCCTCAAGTTCACTGACCTTGGCCTTGATGATGGCAGTTGAGTTCGCAGTGTACCGTTGACAAAAAAGGCGAATTTGCACTTTGCCAATGTCCCACCACTGTTCCAGGGAACTAAAACGAACCTTTGTGGTCCTCCAGTGTTCCCAGAAGCACACAAAATACTGGCAAAAGGCGTTGTCCTGAAGGAGCTTGTTATTGAAGTGCCAATAAGATTTTGTCCATTTCCCTGGTGAGTTAAGTAACACCGCAGTGGCCAGGTGATCATCTGTGAAACCGACGGCACTTATGTTACTGTGAAGGATTCCGGGGCCAAAGGTTCTAGAAACATACAGTATATCCTGTCTAATCTAGCAGCACTGACAACACCGTCAGTGACCCTGACCCAGGTATACTGTCTCGCGTTTGCATTTTTAGAGAGAGAGAGACAGAGAGAGAGAGAGAGAGAGAGAGAGAGAGAGAGAGAGAGAGAGAGAGAGAGAGAGAGAGAGAGAGATTTTTGATTTTTCAACACACCTTTATTGTCACAAATTCAACAGAAAAACACAACTAAAACAACTAAAAGAAGCAATGGAAAAGAAAAATGACTCACTGACAAGAAATCAAAGACACAAGTAACCAAACCAGGAAAACTAAAACAAAAAACTTGCTTCTTACATCAGGATTATACCATAGGTAATTTTCCCCTCCTTAACACAACACAGGATGTGCTTAAAGCACCACATAGCCTCAAAGGTTTCAACATTTTGCATCAGATGATAGTAATTGTAATCAATCATTATTCGAGCCTTAATCATGCCAACCAGCATGTCTTTTACATTACAATCCAGTATTTGTTCAATTTTTCTTTTCCTACTAACATAGATAGCCATTTTAGCCTGACCCAGGATGAAATTTAAAAGTTCACTCTTTTTCTTAGTTCTCTGCCTATATGGAAAACCCAAGATAAAAATCTGCAGGGAAAAGACTTCTCCAAACAGAAAAAACAGCTTCCCCAAAAAAACAAACAACAAATGCAGTCTGTTACAGTCCAGAAAACAATGAAACACAGTCTCTTTCTGAGGACAAAAAGGACAAACCTCAACAACATTTGGGTTTAAAATGGAGATAAAAGCATTTACAGCCACAGCACCATGTAAAACTCGCCATTGTAGGTCTCCAACCTTCTTAGTTAATGGTGGTTTATAGAGTGCTCTCCAGGCAGGCCTCACCTCTGAACCCAAACCCAAGTGTTTCCTCCATGGTGTATCAGCTCGACCTTTTAACTTATTTACATTTAAAACTTTCACCAAAAGTCCATACATTTTTTTACCCGGAGAGTCACAAATGTTAATGTGTTCAGAGTTTAAAAACACACCAGTGCCATCTTTAAAATCAGGAGATAAAACACTAAAAGGAAAAGGCTCATCAGAAGTTTGCACAGAGTTTTTGCAGTGTAAAACAATAGCAGAGTGTTCTTCTGCAGACAGGCAGTCTCTCCAATCTTTCAGCAAATTCATTATAGTTCTGACTGAAGAAACGCCAAGAGCAGAGCACAGGGCAACAGCATTGTCCAAGTTAGGACCACATAAATTTACCAAGTGTCCCAGCGTTGTGACCTTTGCAGAAATGAACTTTTTTAAAACAGAAGGTCCTAAAGCATTGCCCACATCAAAACGGGTCCCGAACACAAGTGGTTCCTTTAAAAGCCAGAAAGGTGACAAGGAAGCATGGGGAGAGTTCTTTTTAAAAAGTCCCCAGATTTTAAAAGCACTTTGGTAAAACTGGGGAAGTTCTGGGAGTTTTTGGCTCCTTAAGTCCATTAAAAACAGCGACTCCTCTAGTCCAAGCCCTCCACAGCGAGCCAGGACAGCCCTGGCAATAGGTCTCCACACAAGGTCGAGGGGGCCACTCAGCAGTCGCTGAATGAACTGCAGGCGGAAGACAGCCCCCCTGCTGGCCAGATGGATGAGCCCTTGACCACCTTCTTCCCTCAGTAAAAACAGGATGCTCTGTGAAACCCAGTGAAGACGGTCCCAGAAAAAGTCCACGACTATAGACTGCACTCTGGCCAGCAAATTGGGTGGAGGGTCCAGACAAGACAATCGATGCCACTGCATCGAAGCAATCAAATTGTTGATGATTAAAACACGACCTCTGAAGGACAAGTTTGGCAGAATCCATTTCCATTTTTTCAGTCTTCCTTCAACTTTTTCTAAAAAACACTCCCAATTTTTCCCAGTAAAAGTCTGATTTCCTGACTTCCGGTTATGGCTGCCACGTAGGACGGACGTGTCTCGCTCTGCTCTGCTCCTGGAGAAAAAAATCGGCAAATAACTCTCTCATTTGGGACAGAACGTATCCCAGCATTTGGGCGAGGATATGTCGGCGAAGCCTAAGGCTGGAAAACCAGGAAAAGGAAAAAGCGAGCCGCCGAAACAGTCCAAATTAACGGACTTTCAGGTCTGTGACGCAGCAAACAAAACTCCATATATGGCGGAGGAGGCTGGCAACGGTGCGATTTCTGCGGGGAATGGCGCAGATGCGCTGATGGCTGCCATGAGTTCAATGAGAGCGGACTTTTCCTCTAGATTTGATGGGATTATGACAGCGCTGGAAGGAATAAGAAAGGAATTGGGTGACTGTGTAGAACGAACGGCGCAGATGGAGCTCCGTCTCGCTAGTGCTGAAGATGACGTCACCCGTCTTCAATTAAAGGTGCGCACTTTGGAAAAAAAAAATAAATCTCTGGAAGATAATATTTTGGATTTGGAATCTCGGTCGAGACAGAATAATTTGAGGCTGGTGGGTCTTCCAGAGGAATCAGAAGGTCGGGACGTATGTTCCTTTCTGGAAAAGTGGATTCCGGAGGTGCTGGGCAGCGAGGAGTTGCAAGCAGCAGTGGTTCTGGAAAAAGCACATCGTATTGGCCCACGGAGAGATAAGGGACCGCCGAGGACCTTAATTATGAAGTTTCTTAGCAACAGAGACAGGATGAAGATCTTCAACGCTGCACGTGCTAAAGGAGAGATTAAACACCAGGACCAGCAGGTGCGGTTCTACCCAGATTTGGCCACAGGAATCCAGCAATTGAGGAAGCAGTTTGATCCTGTACGTAAGGAGCTGCGCAACCTTGGGATTCGTCATGGTGTAATCTATCCTGCGAGACTGCTGACCACGTATGAGGGCAGAACCCACATCTTCAAGACCCCAGAGGAGGCGCAGGAGTTCATCAAGAAGATCAAAGAAGAAGAAGAGACTGGTGGGAGCTAAGCATGAACAAAATATAAGGTAGAATAATTAAGCATTTGCACAGGCATCTGACTGACTTGAAGTAAATAGTAAGTTTACAAAATATAGATTGTATTATATATTAAAAAAACAAAACAAAAACAAAACAAACAAACAAAAAAAAAAACTATGATGTACAAAGTTGTTAAAAATTTTGGAGTTAAGTTGGAAAACTACAGAGGAGAGTTAATGTTACGTCATTAAAAGCAGTAGAGTTAGGGTGATTGGGAGGATGAAGAAGGAGTGGCTTAGGCTGTTCCCCGTGGGTGTGGAACGGTCGATGGCTATATCGGGAGACGGAATTTTTCTTTTGATTTTGGGGGGTTTGCCACAAGTGTGGGAAGGGGAAATTTGTTTGTGTGTAGTTTGTAGGATGAATGTTCAACCACTCATGTTTTTGCTTCTCTGTATGAGCATGTTTACACTGCAAGGTAATCCCAAACTCTCTATTGATCATGGACCAAAGTGTTAATCTTAATTTAACTTCATGGAATTGCAGAGGTCTACAAAATTTAAAAAAACTTAAACAAGTTATGAATAAAATAAAGGACATGGGTTCAAGAATTGTGTTTTTACAAGAAACTCATCTGATAGAGGAGGATGTTAAAAGAATTAGGAGTAGATGGCAGGGAAGTGTATTCACCTCTTCATTTTCATCCCGAGCCAGGGGAGTTATGACTCTCATACATAAATCAGTTCCTTTTCAAGTGAAAAATGTAATTGGAGACAAATTTGGAAGATATGTAATCATTCAAGGTTCTTTGCTATTAGAAAATATAAATCTTGTGAACTTATATGGTCCCAATATAGATGATCAGAAGTTCTTTGCTAATTTATTTCTCATCTTATCATCACTTACAGGGCAACATATAATAGCAGGGGATTTTAATTGTACATTGAATCCAGGTGTGGATAGATCAACAGGACTGGATTGTACGCACATTGGATGTAGGATGACTATTAATCATTTTATGAAAGAATTGAGATTGTTAGATATATGGAGAGAAATGAAACCACAAGTTAAAGCCTATTCTTGTTATTCCAGTACCTACAAGACATTCTCACGTATTGATTATTTTTTGATTTCCACAGAATTAAGGTCCAAGATTCAAAACTGCTTTTATGATAACATCGTGATCTCTGATCATGCACCCTGTTGTCTAATATATGTAGATAAAAAATTGACAAAGGAATCAGGTAGATGGCAATTTCAGCATAAATGGCTTCAGGATGAGGAATTTGTCAAGTATATAGAAAAACAGATAGACGAGTTCTTTGACATCAATACTACACAAACATCAGCATGTGTAAAGTGGGAGGCTTTCAAAGCTTTTATTAGGGGACATATTATTAGTTATACAGGATCAAAATCTAAGAAGACTCGAGAGGAGAGAGCTAAATTGGAACATAAAATAAAAAATCTTCAGGAAAAAGTGTATGCAGGAAGTGACCCAAGGTTGGAGAATGAATTACTGATTTTGAGAGCTGAATACGACAAAAAATCAGCGAATAGAGCTGCCTCGAGTCTTCTAAGATTGAAACAATCTTTTAATGAACAAGGTGAAAAATCAGGAAAATTATTAGCATGGCAGATTAAACAATTGGAAATTAAAACACCAATTACCAGTATTATAAGTAACGGACAGGTAGTTATAGATCCTTTAGAAATTAATAGAGCCTTTAGAGATTACTATGAAAAATTATATGATACCAAAAATAAGATAAGATAAGATAAGCCTTTATTAGTCCCACAACGAAATTCCAGGATTGCAACAGCACAGGGATAGCAACACTCAGAGCAACAATCAGAAGGCAAGAAAAAAAACAAGCAAGCAAGAGCAGCTAATAAACATATGTACGTATTACTATAAAATATATATATATACACACACACACAGACACACAGTGCAGAGCATTGTAGCTGGATGGAATAAATATATGAATATATGAACACACAGTGCAGAGCATTGTAGCTAGATGGAATAAATATGTAAATATATAAACACCCACAGTACGGAGCATTGCAGCTAGGTGGAATAAATATGCAAGTATATAAACACACACAGTGCGGAGCAATGTAGCTAGATGGAATAATATGTAGATATATAAATATATAAACACACCCAGTGCTGAGCATTGTAGCTAGATGGAATAAATATGCAAATATATAAACACACACAGTGCAGAGCATGTGTGTGAACCTGATTTAACAAAACTAAATGGGTTTTTGAACGAACTATCTATACCGTGTATTCCAAATGAAAACAGGGAGATATTGGAGTCTAAAATTAGTCAAGAAGAAGTTGGGCTAGCCATTGATAATATGAAATCAGGAAAAAGTGCAGGACCAGATGGTCTTCCAGTTGACCTTTATAAAAAATTTAAGAATAAATTAATAAAACCTTTTTTGGAAATGGTTTTGGAAGCATTTCAAAATAATAATTTACCATCATACATAAATAATGCCTTAATTATACTGCTGCCAAAACCAGGTAAGCCCTCTAATAAATGTGAAAATATGAGACCAATAAGCCTATTAAACGCCGACCTTAAGATAATCTGTAAAATTTTAGCAAGACGAATACAAGAAATTTTACCAAATATTATTAATCGAGATCAGAATGGCTTTATAAAGGGTAGACAAGGCTTCCATAATGTAAGAAGACTATTTAATATTATTTATTTTAATAAAGAAGCACCGGATACAGCTCTCCTATCATTGGACGCCGAAAAGGCCTTTGATAGAGTTGAATGGCCCTTTCTTTTTGAAGTCCTACAAAGGTTTGGACTTGGAAATAATTTCATAAAATGGGTTCAAATAATATACAATAATGCTACAGCAGAAATCCTAACAAATAACAATATTTCAAAACCAATAAAAATCAATAGAGGATGTCGACAAGGCTGTCCACTTTCACCTTTACTGTTTACTATGGCAACTGAACCTTTAGCGATAGCGATACGTTTACATTCACAAATATATGGAATTAAAGTTGGACCAACAGAACATAAAATCTCCCTGTACGCCGATGACATAATTTTGTTTATGTCGAATATAAAAAAATCAATTCCAACCTTGTTGAATTTAATAAAGAATTTTGGGGAAATATCAGGATATAAAATAAATAAAACTAAATCTTCAATATTAATGCTAAATGAGACCCAGAGAAATTACCCAGCCCCTGAGGTAAATCAATTCAATGTTGTAAATCAGTTTAAATATTTAGGAATCCAAATTATGCCTAAGCTAGAATCAGTCGCCAGTGTCAACTATGAAGCCTTAATGTCAGATATCAATGAGTTAACTCAGAGATGGATGTCACTACCAATGTCGATGATCGGGAGAATCAATATACTTAAAAGTAATATTTTACCTAAAATACTTTATTTATTTCAATACATTCCCTTATCACCACCTTTAGATCTATTCTCAAGAATAAAAAAAAAGTTAGTGGAATTTATATGGAACAACAGGAGGGCTAGATTACGTTTGTCTTTATTATATTTACCATTTGATCGTGGAGGTCTGAAATGTCCAAATTTTATGTTGTATTATTGGTCGGCACAACTGAGGTCTATGACATATTATTTTTCATCAAATGATCTCCCTCACTGGACTGAAATGGAATCATACAATTTACCTTTACCTCTTCCCATATTCATATACTCAGATTCGGCAAAAAAATTACAAAAACAAGTTAAAAATCCATTTGTAAAGCATATGATCAAAATATGGTGTGAAGCTAAAAACTATTTAAAAGAACCACAGTTATTGTCACAATTTAGTCCAATATGGGGTAATCAATATTTTAAACCAGGGAGAGCGGACGCTGTATTTAAAGTATGGAATTTAAAAGGGATACAAAAGATTCAGGATTTATATTTGCCATGTGCAGACAACATAATGTCTTTTGAAGAGCTGAGGATCAAATTTAATCTCAATAGAACACATTTTTTAAAATATCTTCAACTTAGAAACTTTATTCGATCAAATCAAAATAAAGCTCTCACTCGACCTATTTATTCATCCTTGGAAAAAATGATGATGAAAGATAGTAAAAGAAAGGGTATTATTTCAGAGTTTTATAACTCATTGACACTATCTTCAAGTGAAAATTCACTGAAAAGATTAAACTACTGGAAAGAAGATCTGCAAATTGAAATTTCAGAGGAACAATGGGAATTGGCTTGTACAGAAGCTCAAACCAAATCAATAAATGCACGCCTTAAATTGATACATTTCAAATGGTTAATGCAGATGTATGTTACACCGGAGGAGTTAAATAGATATAACAAAAATATACCAGATACATGCACAAAATGCATGGAAAGTAAAGGAACCCTATTTCATTGTTTATGGGAATGTAGATTAATAAGAATGTTTTGGGAAGAGGTGAGGGTAACAATTGAAAAAATAATCTCAAAACAAATCATATTGAATCCTAAACTGTTTTTGTTGGGTCTGTACCCAGAAAAGCATAATTTTAATAAAAGTGAAAGAACATTCATAGACCTCAGTTTGCTTAATGCCAAAAAATGTATTGCACTATTATGGAAAAAGACTCATAGACCAGATGTGACTCAGTGGTTAAGACAGATGTTAACAAACCTTCCATTAGAAAGAATAACATATATACTAAAATCAAAGGAAATTGTGTTTGAGAATATATGGAGACCTTTTATTGATTATGTAAAAAATTTAAACATAACTCTTGAAGAAGAAGGTGAATGATGTGTGTGGACCTTGTAAATTCCAAACTGGTGAACATAATATGTATACTTATGTATTGGATTGTCTAGACTAAACAGAGGAGCATTGTTGAAGACTTGATTTTGTTGGTGGTTGTTGGTGTTTTTAGTGCATTTTTTTTTTGTAGTACTTTAGTGTTAGTGTTTGATTGTTTGTATCATGTTTGTTAAAAAAAAAAAAAAAGGTTCAATAAAGATATTGTGGAAAAAAAAAGTCTGATTTCCTAAGAACACACCAAGATATTTAAAACCACCTTGTGTCCACGAGAGGCCACCAGGTAGGGCAATTTTTTGTGGTCTCCCCCCCACCACAACAGCTTCACTCTTACCCCAATTCACTCTCGCTGAGGAGCACTCACCAAAAAGATTGACAGTTCTTAAAAGGTAGTCTACATCATTTTGATTTCTTGTAAAAACAACAACGTCATCAGCATAGGCAGACACTTTAAAAACAGAGTCAGAGTTGGGGACTTTAAAACCAGTGAGGCCTTGCCTTAGTTTACAAAGGAGGGGCTCAATGGCAAGAGAGTACAGCATACCTGAGAGGGGGCAGCCCTGTCGGACACCCCTCTCAACTTTGAAAGGAGCACTCAAACCACCATTAATCTTAAGAATACTCTCAATGTCTCTATACAAAGCCTGGATCATGGCGATGAACCCTGAGCTGAAACCAAAGGCCTCTAATGTCTGCCAAAGGTATGGATGTTCAACTCGGTCAAACGCCTTTTCTTGGTCTATTGAAATAAGACCAAGTTCTTTGACCAATGAGCTGGAGAGGTCCAAAACATCACGAATTAAAAAAATGTTGTCTGTAACCAACCTACCAGGTACACAGTAGGTCTGGTCTACATGTATGACCTGCTCCATCGCCTTCCTCAGTCTGGTAGCCAACACTTTGGAGAGAATTTTGTAGTCAGTACAGAGGAGGGCCACCGGACGCCAGTTTTTAATGTCTTTCAAGTCGCCTTTTTTTGGAAGGAGGGTGAGGACTGCTCTCCTACAACTTAGGGGCAGGTGACCCTTCCGCAGACTGTCAGACAGTACTTCCAGCAAGTCCTCACAGATCTCAGACCAGAACGCCTTGTAGAACTCCGATGGTAGGCCATCTATCCCTGGGGCTTTTCCACACTGAAGAGACTGGACAGCCACTGCCAGTTCTTGCAGAGTGATCCCACTCTCCAGCTCCGCATTCACGCTAGCCATCACCTTTGGCAAGTCCGTCAAAAAATGACTCAGTGCATGTGGATTCTCAACAAATTCTTAAAGAGATCCTTGTAGAAAGCAACTGCAAAGCGACGGATCTCCACAGACTCATGGATCGGCCGCCCGTCCTCGGAGCTAAGAGAGTGGATCATCCTCCTCTGACCATTCTTCCTCTCCAAACCAAAGAAAAAATGAGATGGAGCGTCCATTAGTGCGATGTTCTGGAACCTACTGCGTACCACAGCGCCCCTGGCAGCCACACCCAGTAGGTCAGTTAAAACAGACTTTTTGCCATTGAGGGCCTCAAAATGTCCTCTTTCTCCTGTGGAGCCTGCCAAAGACTGCAGCTCCACTACTTCTCTCTCCAGGTCCCTGACAGACCTGGCCAAGTCTCCAGAGACATTGCGAGTATACTGTAGGCACAGATTCTTTATTTGGCTCTTCCCTACATCCCACCACTGCTGCAAAGAACTAAAATTTGATTTTGTTAATTTAAAATTACTCCAAAAAAACATAAAAGCAGTTTTAAAACTGTTATCCGATAAAAGTGACGTGTTAAAATGCCAGTATGCACTACTGCACTTTATATTCTTGATAAAAACACAACACTGAACCAGGGAATGATCTGTGAAGCCAACAGGGACTATAAAAGCACTTTTAAAAATGCTAAAATGGTGCTTAAAACTGTAAACCCTATCCAGTCTAGCTAAGGACAAAATATTGTCCTTTCTATGGCTCCATGTGTACTGTCTAGCCTTGCCATGAAAATTTCTCCACACATCACACAGATCATGAGCTTCTATGAGACCTTTTAAAACTCTCTTGGATGTAGCATGTGGCTCTGGGTGATTCCTATCCATAAGAGGATTTTCTGTACAATTAAAATCACCTCCCACAAATAAAAAGTCATCATTACTGCAATTTTTGATCGTGTCATCTAAAATATTTAAAAACGCCAATCTTTCTGTGCCTAAGGTTGGAGCATACACATTTATAAAAACAACTTTCACATTCTCAAAAACAGCTCGAACTTTTAAAATGTGGCCTGCAATTATCTCATCAATGTCATAAGAAAGTGGAATAAAATCTCGAGAAAATAAAATACCCACTCCACCACTGCTGCTGCTTTTATGACTAAGAATAATTTCACCTCGAAATTCCCTCCTCCAGTCAGCAGCATTGTCCTCAGAACTATGAGTCTCCTGAACAAACAGAACATTAATTTTCTTGCATTCTGCAAGAGTAAAAACACACGCTCGCTTGGACATTTCTCTTGCTCCATTGATGTTGAGTGTGCCAAAATTAAAACTGCACATGCATATAAAAGGGTAAAACCAATACAAAAACAGAAAAGAAAGAATGAGTGATAAAAGACTAATCATCCTGGGCAATTTGGTTCTTAACTTTTAGCACAAGCTTTTTTAGTCTGTAGACCTCCTGATCAGTAAAACTTTCCTGCTCAAGCTCTCCCCTATTTTTCATGTAGGCCCGAGCAGAGTCAACAAAACGTTTTAGATCGGGGAAGAAGTTTTCAACTTTAACCATTCTGGATCCCTTAGTGTCCTGCAAAAACTTCTGTATTTTTGTGAAGGGGTAACCGCCTCCACTGGCCACATCATCACTGCTTTCACCATCACTCTCTATCTCAGACCCTGCATAAGAATCTGGCTGAGATAGAGAAACCTCAGAACTGTCTTTGACAACCCTTTTTACTTTGCTCCTCTGCTGTTTGGTTTCCAAATTCTTTCGCTTGATTGAGATTTTACATAATTCTTCATCTATTTCAATGTCATCCTCATCCTCCAACACTGACTCAGCCACCCTGGTAGCTGTCTCTTCCTGTCTTTCGCTCACCCTGTGCTGTGGTTTTATATTCATTTTTCTAGTCCCACCATCTACCTGGGCCTCATTTGGCTCATCTGTCTGATCCTCAGCGTGATCCCTCTCGGTAATCTCACCCTTGTCCACAATGTTGGTCTGTGCAGCAGCCCTGCGATGTGCTTTAACTTTTGCTGCTGTTTCATTTATGATCGACAGGCTGGCTGCGGAGGGCGGCAAAGCTGCCCCGCCGCCAGACGGCCTCGCGGCCTCGGCCGAAGCCCCACCGCCAGACAGCCCTGCGGCCTTGGCTGAAGCGCCCGACGGCGCTACTGCGCCGTCGGCCTCTGAGAGCGGCAAAGCCGCTCCATCACCAGACGGCCCCGAGGCCGCACTAGCGGCCTCCCCCGAGTGATCACCCCCCACTCCCTGAGGGCATGATCGAATCAAGTGTCCCTCCATTCCGCAGCCGAAACACTTCATATTATCGGAGGTGACGTGGATGGTGTAATCAAAGCCGTCAATCCGGTATTTAAATATATCCGGTATTTTTTTTTTAAATTTATTTTTTTATTTTTTTTTTTTTTTTTCTCTCGGCGCCACACGAGTAGGCTGCCTTTTGCAACAGCGGCTCGATTCCGAGTCTTTTTCCCTTCCTCTCTCTTTTGATTCGTCTTTTTTTTTCACCCCACTTATATCACGGACACACAGATCGTCCCAAATGTCTCCTGAGCCGGTGGACGGAGCCACTGTTTATAGCAGGATACAATACAGCAGGGAAGAGCTGCTAGCATTCAACCGCCACCCGGTCCCATTGGAAAAACTCGACATACCGAGAGAACTGAGGCGAAAACACCGCGGCTGCCGGGCTGGAGTAAGGCGGAGGACAAAAAATATAAGGTACAGACCCTCCCTTCCATCTGTTGTCATGGGAAATGTACGGTCGATACTGGGAAAGTTAGATGAGCTAGCGGCTATCTCCCGTTATGATAGCACATACCGGGAGTGCTCTCTCCTTTTGTTTACTGAGACGTGGCTAACTGAACTAGCAGCAGATGCTAACATTGAGCTGGAGGGTTTTCACATGATACGAGCTGACCGAACACCAGACAGTGGCAAAACTAGGGGCGGTGGAGTGATAATGTATGTTAACAACAACTGGTGCAGACCGGGACATATCACTGTTAAACAACGACACTGCAGCAAAGACATTGAGTTGCTAGCTGTTAGCATGAGGCCTACATATCTCCCGAGAGAACACTCACACGTGATCTGCATTGTTGTTTATGCAAATCCGACGGCGAACGCTGGGACAGCGCGTGACGTCATCCATTCAGTAACCAGCAGGCTGCAGACAGAACACCCAGATGCTCTTCTCCTCATCTCAGGCGATTTCAACCATGTTTCACTATCTCCCATTCTACCCACGTTCACCCAGTATGTCACATGCCACACTAGAGACAATAAAACACTGGATTTATTCTACGCAAACACTAAGGAGGCATACACCTCATCACAACTCCCCCCACTCGGGAGATCGGATCACAACTTGGTTCATCTCCGGCCGGTGTACAAACCCCTAGTGCACAGACAACCTCCGGCCATGCACACTGTGGAGTTATGGTCTGAGGAGACAATGGACACTCTAAAGGACTGTTTTGAAGCCACCGCCTGGAAGCAGCTCTGCGATCCACATGGTGAGGACATCGATGGCCTCATTCACACCTTCACGGGCTATCTCAGCTTCTGTGTGGACAAATCCGTTCCCACCAAGACCATACGGCGTCACTCAAACAACAAACCCTGGATCAACCCTGAGATAAAAACACTTCTGAGAGAGAAGAAGAGGATCTTCAGGTCGGGGAACAGGGAGATGCTGAAGTCCGTACAGAGGGAGCTGAGGAGAAAGATCAGAGAAGGCAAGGACAGCTTCAGGAAGAAGATGGAGGACAAGCTGCAACAGAGCGACATCAGCGGGGTCTGGAGAAACCTCAAAACCATCTCGGGGCTCCACAATACCTCCCCCCAGGCCACGGGGGGCAGGGAGTGGGCGAACAACCTGAATCTGTTTTTCAATAGATTTGACCAACCGCCCTCCCCCCTGTCTGCACAACAACCACTGCTGCCTCTAAAGAAATCAAGTCCTGCTGCCCACTCCCCACTCCACCAACACCCCCCCACTCGCAACACACAGCCCCCCATCCTGACCCTGACCGAGACCCAGGTGAGGACGGAGCTGAGGAAGATCAAAGCGAGGAAGGCGCCGGGACCGGACGGCATCAGCGCAAAGCTCCTCAAGTCCTGTGCAGACCAGCTGTGTGGGATTGTGACGTATATCTTCAACATGAGCCTGAAACTGGGGAGGGTACCACAGCTGTGGAAAACATCTTGTGTGGTACCTGTACCAAAAACTTCCCACCCCAAAGACCTGAACAGCTACAGACCGGTGGCCTTGACGTCCCACTTGATGAAGACCCTGGAGAGACTGCTCCTTGCTCACCTCCGCCCCCTGGTGGAACCAGCGATGGATCCACTCCAGTTCGCCTACCAGCATGGCATTGGGGTGGAGGATGCGGTGATCTTCCTCCTTCACCGTTCTCTGTCCCACCTGGAGAAGCCCGGGAATATGGTGAGGATCATGTTCTTTGACTTCTCCAGTGCTTTCAACACCATCCAACCGATGATCCTGAAGGACAAGCTGCTGCGAGCAGGGGTGGACCAGCACCTGTCATCATGGATCCTGGACTACCTCACGAACCGGCCTCAGTTTGTAAGAACCCGGGACTGTGTGTCCGACACGATCATCAGTAGCACGGGGGCCCCCCAGGGAACGGTGCTGGCTCCCTTCCTGTTCACTCTTTATACTGCAGACTTCTCACACAACACAACACACTGCCATCTACAGAAGTTCTCTGATGACTCTGCGATCGTTGGCCTCATCTCCAATGGAGATGAAGCTGAGTACAGAGGGCTTATCCAGGACTTCGTGGACTGGTGCCATCGGAACTGCCTCCAGATCAACGCGAGGAAAACTAAGGAGCTGGTGGTGGACTGCCGCAGGCATGGGCAGCCCCTCACAGCACCAGTAAATATACAGGGAACAGACATCGAGATGGTGACATCCTATAAGTACCTGGGTGTTCATCTGAACAATAAACTAGACTGGTCACACAATACTGACGCACTCTACAAGAAGGGACAGCGCAGGCTGTTCCTGCTGAGGAGACTCAGGTCTTTTGGTGTACAAGGGGCGCTGCTGAAGTCATTCTATGACACGGTGGTGGCATCAGCCATCACTTTTGGAGTGGTCTGCTGGGGCAGTGGCATTACTGCAGCCGATAGGAAGAGACTGAACAAACTGATTAAGAAAGCTAGCTCTGTCCTGGGGCAGCGCCTTGATCCGATGGAGGAGATAGGAGAGAGAAGGACGGTGGCTAAACTGTCATCTCTGCTGGAGTCCGAGTTCCACCCTATGCAGGACATACTGGATGCACTGAGGAGCTCATTTAGCAGCAGACTACATCATCCCAGGTGCACAACCGAGAGGTTTCGTAGGTCCTTCCTACCAACGGCTGTCAGACTGTACAACCTAAGCAGGGCTGCTCGCAGAGATAGCAAAAGACGTAACAAACTAATAGTTTTTTGAATGCAAAAGATGCAATAGACTTACACAATGGTCCCCTCCGGCATACAACTAGGAACATACCGGTCGCTATGGAGGGTGAGAATATGTATGGGCACATAATCATACCATGTAGGATAACTAAGTAGACGGTTATGCTGTTTCATCCCATCTAGCAACAATGCTCTGCACTGTGTGTGTTTATATATTTACATATTTATTCCATCTAGCTACAATGCTCCGCACTGTGTTTTTATATATCTACATATTATTCCATCTAGCTACATTGCTCCGCACTGTGTGTGTTTATATACTTGCATATTTATTCCACCTAGCTGCAATGCTCCGTACTGTGGGTGTTTATATATTTACATATTTATTCCATCTAGCTACAATGCTCTGCACTGTGTGTTCACACTGGCTTTTCCCTGCACTGTGTGTTCATATACTCATATATTTATTCCATCCAGCTACAATGCTCTGCACTGTGTGTCTGTGTGTGTGTGTGTATATATTTATTTTATAGTAATATGTACATATGTATATTAGCCGCTCTTGCTTGCTTGTTTTTTTCTTGCCTTCTGATTGTTGCTCTGAGTGTTGCTATCCCTGTGCTGTTGCAATCCTGGAATTTCCCTGTTGTGGGACTAATAAAGGCTTATCTTATCTTATCTTATCTTATCTTAAATACGAGGTTGAGGCTTTCCTCGCTATTCTTTAAAATCATGAGCACCTGTCGCCTAAAAGACATGACATGCTTTAAACGCGGGGACTTAAAACCGAGAGGGATGTGCTTAATCGGGGACAAAAGCTGCCCGTGTCTCGACAGCTCCTTCTCCAACAGCTCATTCTTTAAAAATGGTGGGACATTTGAGATCGTAATTCTCTTCGCGGGATTTACCAGAGACAGAACAGGAACCAGTGCGTCTTTAATCACAACCCCGCTCTCCACTACCTGGTTAACTTTTTCAATACTATCCAGGAAGATCACTACAGCACTATTCATTCTAGAAGCTGATCTAACGCTTTCATAACCGACCAGCTCCCCCACAGCCAGACTACATTCCTCCACTGAGCAGCTGACAGCCGGAGTCAGTTTGACAGCATGCCGGCGTGTCAGCTTCTCGAACCCGGAGCCTCGCTCCAAAACCATGCTGACCAGCAGAGCTGGCAGCAGAAACCCCCCTCCCAGAACGCCTACCCCACCCCAGCTACAGAAAACAACAAAAATTAAGATTATTTAGCAGAAAAAAAAACCTTAAACACAAAAAGATAGAGAAAAGTTTGAGATAAATCACTCACGCTGTCACACGCTCTCAGCTCGCACTCACGACCACGCCCACTCAGAGAGAGAGAGAGAGAGAGAGAGAGAGAGAGAGAGAGAGAGAGAGAGAGAGAGAGAGAGAGAGAGACCTAGATAGATAATCACTTAATTGATCCCAAGAGAAATTGTCTCCACAGAGAATATATTAATTGTAGTGTTAGGTGACTATTGTTTAGTAAGGCCTTTCATGTTTTGTTTCCAGGTGGAAGTGTACAACAACACTCCATAGCAGCAGGCATAAATATAGCTCACTGTTATAATATAATAAATATCAGTTTCAATAGAGCTACCCTTCAAATAAGGAACCTACTGCCACACTGACAAAATAAACTAAACTGCCAAGGTCTTATCACATTCGTCATATATTTTTCCCTCTTTAATATGTTATCTCTGGAAGCATACATTCAATGAGTGGCCAACCAGACCTACCTGTGCATAGTCCCGCTCCAGCTGACCCTTCTTTAAACTGTAGCTCCTGCAAAGAAAAACAACAGATTTGTTGAGTTGTATGGGGTTGAAAAGACCTTACATTTATACCACAAGAGGTAACACCTACAATATAAAGACTATAAAATACTTTTTTTTTACCACATCTCACTGCCATTATTTTTCATGACTGTTTTCATGCCATTTCAATTTCTATCTTGGGGAATAGTACAACTACTGTAAACACTGTGATTTCACTGAAAAAAGAAATACAATAAATGTTTCATCTACAGGTTCATACACTATTCATCAACTGAAGTGCTTTCATTGATGTGGCGCTTAATTGTGACTTAACCAGACAAGTGAGATGACTAAATTACAGAAAAATAACTACTTAACTGAAGTAAAAAGAGGTGCAAGAAATGTGACAAGTAACATTTTTATTTTTTTAGAATGGTCCTTCGGTTGGTTTGCAAAAAAATTTACATTATGTACTTTTACATGTGTTTTTACATATACTAAATAGAGGTGGGACAAAGACCAATTCAGTGATGTATTGCAATATGCACTCGTGATGATGCACTGATCCGTAAAAGCACTTACCAGTCGTTTATTAATTATATACAGTATATTTACGTAAATGTTGCAAACTCCTGGGTATTACAGTAATCAACCAATTGCATTTTCAGTCCACTAGATGACACAAAGTAAGTAAATATTGTCAGGTGAAGTCATAGCTTGTCTCGCGAGATTTGCAGCCAGGTGTACAAGTTAGAAAGCAGTGGGATGTGGTGTAAAGTAAGCTCAAATGTCAGGCTTTTTGTGGATTTTATAACAAAGAAGGAACAAAAGACCTTGACATGACACACTCAACCCCTTAAGGCATGCCGCATGAGAAAAAAAAGCCCACACAGAACATGTGGGTCGGCACACTCCTCGCGGAGCCATTCAACAACAGCAGCTTAGCAACAGCTGAACTAAAAGCATGAGCAGTGCCAACCCTGGTGAACAACCAACTCCAAACACTTCCCGCGCAGCAAAGCCACCTCCAAACTCAGAGCGAGCCAAGTAAACAACACAGTCCACCACCCTCCCTGTGTGCAAAGATGTGTTGCCATGAAAAATGAAGCCCCGTGAAATAAAAAAAATGTGGTCATTATACATTACATTTTGTTTTAGGGGAATGCAATGTTTAAGTTGAGCATGATCAAATTTTATATAAATATGTGCTGGACAGTAAGGAAAAACTACAATAATTTATAGTTGCTATCATAACACTACGGGTGCTGGCCAATTAAAAAAAATCAAACACATCGTATTAGTGTTTTTCCTTTTTTTTTTTTTTTTAGCTCAAATCAATTTTTGATTGTTCTGTCAATGAAAGAATTATCTCATATTTAAAAATACTGGTGGCTGCCAGTGGTACCCCTCAGCCACTGTTTGTTGCTGAGGTGTAGTTTATATGGCATTTTAACCTTAACCTTTGACCTTGCAATCCCAAAACCACAGGCAGATGTCAGAGTGACAGGATAAACATGTGTACAGGGTTTGGTGAGCCTAGCTTTACTCATTCTATAGAGGTATATACTGTACAGTGGGGCAAAAAAAGTATTTAGTCAGCCACCAATTGTGCAAGTTCTCCCACTTAAAAGATGAAAGAGGTCTCCAATTTTCATCATAGGTATACTTCAACTATGAGAGACAAAATGAGAAAAAAAAATCCAGAAAATCCCATTGAAGGATTTTTAATGAATTAATTGGTAAATTCCCCAGTAAAATAAGTATTTGGTCACCTACAAACAAGCAAGATTTCTGGCTCTCACAGACCTGTGACTTCTTTAAGAGGCTCCTCTGTCCTCCACTCGTTACCTATATTAATGGCACCTGTTTGAACTCGTTATCAGTATAAAAGACACCTGTCCACAACCTCAAGACTCAAAACTCCACTATGGTCAAGACCAAAGAGCTGTCAAAGGACACCAGAAACAAAATTGTAGACCTGCACCAGGCTGGGAAGACTGAATCTGCAATAGGTAAGCAGCTTGGTGTGAAGAAATCAACTGTGGGAGCAATTATTAGAAAATGGAAGACATACAAGACCACTGATAATCTCCCTCGATCTGGGACTCCACGCAAGATCTCACCCCGTGGGGTCAAAATGATCACAAGAACAGTGAGCAAAAATCCCAGAACCACACGGGGGAACCTAGTGAATGACCTGCAGAGAGCTGGGACCAAAGTAACAAAGGCTACATCAGTAACACACTACGCCGCCAGGGACTCAAATCCTGCAGTGCCAGACGTGTCCCCCTGCTTAAGCCAGTACATGTCCAGGCCCGTCTGAAGTTTGCTAGAGAGCATTTGGATGATCCAGAAGAGGATTGGGAGAATGTCATATGGTCAGATGAAACCAAAACAGAAGTTTTTGGTAAAAACTCAACTTGTCGTGTTTGGAGGAGAAAGAACACCATACCTACTGTGAAGCATGGGGGTGAAAACATCTTGCTTTGGGGCTGTTTTTCTGCAAAGGGACCAGGACGACTGATCCGTGTAAAGGAAAGAATGAATGGGGCCATGTATCATGAGATTTTGAGTGAAAACCTCCTTCCATCAGCAAGGGCAATGAAGATGAAACGTGGCTGGATCTTTCAGCATGACAATGATCCCAAACACACTGACATAATGCATGGCCAAGGAGACACACACGCAGGCTCAGGATAGATTTAACAGCTTTATCAGCAACAAGGAAGTGTATGGCTGCGTGTCTGTGGAGTAAGAATGTATTGGTGGTGGCGTCTGCGTCAGGCACGGGGGCAGGAGGCCGTACAGCCGGACAACCCTGTGGGAGAGAGCAGAGGGAGAAGGGTAACGGGCACCACACCAATACAGGGAATAATGATGATAGCTGGCTTACTTGGTTATGACAGGTGGCTGGCGTCGACAAGGGCGAGGCCCGGGAGACAGCGACTGCGGTACCTGTGGCAGCAGCGTAGAGCCAACGGCGAGGTGAGGAAGTCCGCCGCCGGGAATGTCCACCTGTGCACAGGGGAAGGCTAGAGGAGAGAGGTAAGGGGAGCTTACCCAAGAAATCTTCACTAGTCGGTTGAGATCCGTAGTAGCAAAGGGGCCGAAGTTGAGAGACGGCTTCAGGCCGAAGCCCAGGGTAGAGTGGATTAAATACCTCACCGCTGACGAGGAGCAGGTGTGCGCGCGGCTGGCGCCGCTGATGAGCGGCGAGTCATAACAGTACTCCCCCCTCTAGCAGCGCCTCCTGGCGATGGTTTTTCCGGGTGCGCTCGATGAAACTCAGAAATGAGTGACCGGTCCAACACCAGCGAGGAAGGCACCCACTGTCTCCACTCGGGTCCATAGCCCTCCCAATCCACCAGGTATTGCAATCCGCGACCCCGGCGTCGGGCGTCCAAGATGTCAGCGACGGTCCAGGCCGGATGGCCACCAATCATCCGGGGAGCGGGGTGCGCCGCAGGTGGAGGGCAGAGGGGGTCAGAGACCACCGGTTTAATTTTGGAGACGTGGAAGGTGGGATGGATGCGGAGGGAGGAGGGAATAGCCACACGCACAGCCACCGGGTTGATGATTCTGGTTATGGGATAAGGGCCGATGAACCGTTGGGCCAGCTTTCTCCTCTCACCCTTTAGGTTAACGTCCTGTGTGGATACCCAAACTTGCTGTCCCACCTGGTAGGCAGGTGCAGGTCTCCTATGTCGCTCCGCCGTAGACTTATTGCGCTCCGCCGTGCGTAAAAGCGCATTACGCGCCGTGGACCAAAGGGAGCGGCACCGCCTCAGATGTGCCTGGACAGAGGGAACAGCCAACTCGCCCTCCTGCGCAGGGAATAGGGGTGGATCATAGCCCAAGGATGCTTTAAAGGGCGACATCCCGATGGCCGTAGAGCGAGAGGTGTTGTGGGCGTACTCCACCCAGGCGAGGTGAGAACTCCAGGACGTGGGTTTGGATGAAGTGACGCAGCGGAGCGTAGCCTCCAGCTCCTGGTTAGTCCGCTCACACTGCCCGTTAGACTGGGGGTGATGGCCGGAGGAGAGGCTTACCTTGGCTCCCAGGGCGTTGCAAAATGACCTCCAGACGTCCGAAGAGAACTGGGGGCCGCGGTCGGAGACCACGTCGACCGGGATTCCATGCAGTCTGACCACGTGCTGGATGAGGAGGTCCGCCGTCTCCAAGGCTGAGGGAAGTCCACGTAGGGGCACAAAGTGGGCAGCCTTGGAAAAACGGTCAACAATGGTCAGAACTGTATCAAAGTTGTTGGAGACAGGGAGCCCGGTGACGAAGTCCAGGGCGATGTGCGACCAGGGCCTGCCAGGGACGGGCAGGGGCTGGAGCAGACCCGCAGGGGGAGCGTTACCTGACTTATTGGTAGCACAGACGGGGCAGGCCCGGGCATAACGGGCGGCATCCTTCTGCAGGCCTGGCCACCAAAAGGATCGCTGGAGAAGGTCAATCATCCGCGAAGCTCCAGGATGGCAGGTGAGCTTGGAGGTGTGAAGCCAGTGTATAACGTCCCCCCGGACGGCAGATGGTACGAAGAGCCTCCCCTCCGGTCTGCCGCCAGGGTCCGGTTCCAACTCCTGCGCCCTCCGGATCTTGTCTTCTATGTCCCATGTAACAGCCCCCACGACGCACGACCTGGGCAAGATGGTGTGAGCAACGTCTTCTGCGGCCTCCGGGGCAAATTGCCTGGAGAGGGCGTCGGGCAGGCCGTTCTTGGAGCCAGGCCTATATGTGATGCTGAACTTAAACCTTGCAAAGAACAGGGACCAACGCGCCTGGCGGGCGTTCAGACGCTTGGCAGATCTTAGGTACTCCAGGTTCTTGTGGTCAGTGAGGACCACAAAAGGCAAGGCTGCCCCCTCCAGCCAGTGACGCCATTCTTGAAGGGCAAGCTTGATGGCAAGAAGCTCTCTGTCCCCCACGTCGTAGTTTCGTTCCGCCGGGGACAGGCGCCGAGAGAAGAAGGCGCAGGGTCGCTTGACTCCATTGGCTGGGGACCGCTGGGACAACACCGCCCCCACCCCCGTGTCCGAAGCGTCCACCTCCACAATGCACTGCAGCGCGGGATCGACCTGGCTGAGGACCCGGGAGGAGGAAAACTCTGTCTTCAGCGCCTGGAAGGCCGAAGCGGCTTCTTCAGTCCACCGGAACGGGGTCTTAGGAGAGGTGAGGCGGGTCAGGGGCCCAACGATGGCTCCAAAGTTCGGGACAAAGCGGCGGTAGAAATTGGCGAACCCGATGAATTGCTGAACCTGTTTCCGAGAAGTTGGTGTGGGCCAATCCACCACCGCTTTGATCTTCGCTGGGTCCGGAAGCACCTGGTCATGGGAGATGACGAACCCCAGGAAGGAAGTTGTTTTGGTGTAGAATTCACATTTTTCCGCCTTGACGTACAGACGGTTCTCCAGCAGTCTCTGCAGGACCCGCCTCACGTGGACCCGGTGTTCATCCCTGGACCTGGAGAAGATGAGAATGTCGTCCAGGTAGACGAATACAAACAGGCCGATGAAGTCCCGGAGGACGTCATTGATGAGGCGCTGAAAGACGGCTGGAGCGTTGGTCAACCCAAACGGCATCACGAGATATTCAAAATGACCGTTTGGGGTACGGAAGGCGGTTTTCCACTCATCTCCCTCCCGGATCCGGACGAGGTGGTAAGCGCTGCGGAGATCCAGCTTAGTAAACCAGGTCGCCCCCTGGAGGGAGTGGAAGGCTGTGTCCATAAGGGGCAGGGTGTACCGGTCCTTCTCCGTGATATCGTTGAGAGCTCGATAGTCGATACAAGGACGAAGAGATCCGTCCTTCTTTCCCACGAAGAAGAACCCTGCACCTACCGGAGAGGAGGACGGTCGGATGATCCCAGCACTGAGCAACTCCTTCAGATAGCTGTTCATTGCCTCCTTATCCGGCGCTGACAGACTATAGAGGCGTCCTGAAGGTAAGGGCGCCCCCTGGCGGATGTTAATGGCGCAGTCGTAGGGCCGGTGAGGAGGCAGAGACATCGCCTTGGACTTACTGAAAACAGCACCCAGGTCGTGGAACTCTGAGGGCACTAGGGTGAGATCCGGGGGCGCGGTGTCCTGAGCTGTGGGAGGCGAGGATGGGGCGCAGGCCGCGGATTGGAGGCAGGTACCCATGCAGAAAGTGCTCCACGCTGACACCTTCCCAGTCTTCCAGTCCAAGGCGGGGTTGTGGAGGCGGAGCCAGGGATAACTGAGGATGACAGGAGTTACTGAGGTGGGCAGGACGTAAAAGGAGATATCCTCCCGATGGTTTCCAGAGATGATTACCGGAACGGGGGACGTTTGGTGAGCTACTTTTCCCAGGGAAACTCGGGAGAGATTAACCAGGGCGAGAGGAGTGTCGAGGGGGTGACAATGGATGCCCAGTCGGGTTGCCAGGCTTTGTGAAATAAAGCTACCCTCCGCGCCTGAATCCACCAGTGCATGTGTGAGGTGCCCAGTGAGGTTGTGACAGAAGCGGATGGGCAGCGTCAAATGTGTGAGGGGATTTAACCGATTAGCGTCTGCGAGGCCCCCTACAGTGACTCGCGGACCACCTCGTTTGGCTTCTCCGGACAATGCTCCACCGTGTGCTGGCTACCTCCGCAATACATGCAGAGGCCCAGGTCACGACGGCGCTGTTTCTCCGCCAGGGGGAGCTTTGTCCGGCCCGTCACCATTGGTTCCGACTCCTCAGAGACCTCCAGCGGCGGCAACGCCAGGTGGCGAGCTTGGGGCAGACGTGTAGAGGCGCCCCGCGAGCGAGAAGGCTGCTTCCGCTCGGAGGCGCGCTCGCGCAGCCTGTTATCCAAACTGATGGTGAGAGAAATCAGCTCCGCCAGCGTCTCCGGGGTATCCCGTCCAGCCAGCTCATCCCTCAGACCAGAATTTAGGCTGCGGAGGAAGATGCCGCAGAGCGCGCGCTCTTCCCAGCCAACTTCCTCCGCGGTAACCCGGAAGTCGATCGCATAGTCGGCCGCCGATCGGCTCCCCTGTTGGAGTCCGAGAAGGCGGTCGACCTGGACACTGTCCAAACGCGAATGATCGAACACTTCCAGAAATTGTCGCACGAACTGGCCATAGGTGAGGGTGGCGTAGCTGGGCTTCACCATAATGGCGTAAGCCCAGGTAAGCGCACGACCCTCAAGGAGATTACCTATATAGCCAATTCTGCTATGGTCTGAGGGAAAATCTCCGGGAACGCGAAGAAACACGGACTCACACTGCATAATAAAACCCCGAGCTCCACCCAGCTTACCGCTGAAGCGAGCAGGAGTGGGGATTGGTGTGAGCCGTGTTGGCGCACCCGGAGCGGACTGGACGGCCACCGGAGCCGCAGGAGTCACGCCACCCGGACGAGCCGAGGGGAACGGCTGCTGGGGGTCCAAGCGGTCTAATCGGTTAGTAATGATAATTAATTGATTTAATATCACCTGTTGCTGATGAGCTATTAAATCCACCCGAGCCTCGAGGGTGGAAAGACGGCGTGCGAGCCCGCTGTCTGCCGAGCCGCTCTGCTGAAGCCGTACTGACATAATGCACGGCCCAGGAGACACACACGCAGGCTCAGGATAGATTTAACAGCTTTATCAGCAACAAGGAAGTGTATGGCTGCGTGTCTGTGGAGTAAGAATGTATTGGTGGTGGCGTCTGCGTCAGGCACGGGGGCAGGAGGCTGTACAGCCGGACAACCCTGTGGGAGAGAGCAGAGGGAGAAGGGTAACGGGCATCACACCAATACAGGGAATAATGATGATAGCTGGCTTACTTGGTTATGACAGGTGGCTGGTGTCGACAAGGGCGAGGCCCGGGAGACAGCGACCTGCGGTACCTGTGGCAGCAGCGTAGAGCCAACAGCAAGGTGAGGAAGTCCGCCGCCGGGAATGTCCACCTGTGCACAGGGGAAGGCTAGAGGAGAGAGGTAAGGGGAGCTTACCCAAGAAATCTTCACTAGTCGGTTGAGATCCGTAGTAGCAAAGGGGCCGAAGTTGAGAGACGGCGTCAGGCCGAAGCCCAGGGCAGAGTGGATTAAATACCTCACCGCTGACGAGGAGCAGGTGTGCGCGCGGCTGGCGCCACTGATGAGCGGTGAGTCATAACACACACAGCCCGGGCAACGAAGGAGTGGCTTCGTAAGAAGCATTTCAAGGTCCTGGAATGGCCTAGCCAGTCTAAAGATCTCAACCCCATAGAAAATCTTTGGAGGGAGTTGAAAGTCCGTGTTGCCCAGCGACAGCCCCAAAACATCACTGCTCTAGAGGAGATCTGCATGGAGGAATGGGCCAAAATACCAGCAACAGTGTGTGAAAACCTTGTGAAGACTTACAGAAAACGTTTGACCTCTGTCATTGCCAACGAAGGGTACATAAAGTATTGAGATGAACTTTTGTTATTGACCAAATACTTATTTTACTGAGGAATTTACCAATTAATTCATTAAAAATCATTCAATGTGATTTTCTGGATTTTTTTTTCTCATTTTGTCTCTCATAGTTGAGGTATACCTATGATGAAAATTGGAGACCTCTCTCATCTTTTAAGTGGGAGAACTTGCACAATTGGTGACTGACTAAATACTTTTTTGCCCCACTGTATATAGGGCATAGGGGAAGTTAATGTGATCTTGGTCATTTTCACACCTTCAGGGACCCTAAAGGGGCCTACCAGCTCTCTCCCCATGATTCTGGCCCAAAACATGACTCCACCGCCTCCTTGCTGACATTGCAGCCTTGTTGGACATGGTGGCCATCCACCAATCATCCACTACTCCATCCATCTAGACCATCCAGGGTTGTACGGCACTCATCAGTAAATACAACTGTTTGAACATTAGTCTTCATGTATTTTTGGGCCCACTGCAACTGTTTCTGCTTGTGAGCATTGGTTAGGGGTGGCCGAATAGTAGGTTTATGCACAACCGCAAGCATCTGGAGGATCCTACACCTTGAGGTTCGTGGGACTCCAGAGGCACCAGCAGCTTCAAATACCTGTTTGCTGCTTTGTAATGGCATTTTAGCAGCTGCTCTCTAAATCCGATGAATTTGTCTGGCAGAAATTTTCCTCATTATGCTTTTATCTGCATGAACCCGTCTGCGTTCTGAATCAGCCACAAATTTCTTCACAGTACGATGATCACGCTTAAGTTTTCATGAAATATCTAATGTTTTCATACCTTGTCCAAGGCATTGCACTAGTTGACACTTTTTGGCAGCAGAGATCCTTTTTCTTTCCCATATTGCTTGAAACCTGTGGCATGCTTAATAATGTGGAACATCCTTCTTAAGTAGTTTTCCTTTAATTGGGCTCACCTGGCAAACTGATTATGACAGGTGTCTGAGATTAATATCAGTGATCCAAAGAGTCCTGAGACACAACACCATCCATGAGTTTAATTGAAAAACAAAAAATTAAATGTTTATGACATTAAAATCCTATTTACATAATAATGTTGAACACGATGTAATCCTTATTTGTACAGTAAGTACGATCCATAGACTCATAAGGATCATCATCTATTTAAAGGTCTGATGACACTATTTTGACATTTTTTAGCATGTTGTGTAAACCCAAAAGTCATTGTCTAGGAACAGATCTGTGCATATATGCTTTAAAAGAAATTATAAGTAAGTATAGAAATCAAAATTCATCAATTTTTTTTGTGTTTTATTGACGCCCCTAAGGCGTTTGATCGTGTTAATCACAGGAAATTGTTTAGGAAAATGATTGATAGGGGGGTTCCCAAGTACTTAGTATGTATCCTGATTTACTGGTATGCACATCAGAAGATGCTGGTGAAATGGGGGAACAGTCATTCATCCCCATTTGGTGTGAGCAGTGGTGTCAGACAGCGCAGCATATTGTCCCCTATTCTATTTAATCTTTATATGGATGATTTGTCAAAGCAACTGAATGCCTGTAAAACTGGGGGTTTAATAGGGAATAAGTTAGTGAATCATTTTATGTATGCTGATGATCTAGTTATTCTCAGTCCAAGTAGTGCTGGTCTTCAGGAGTTACAGTATTAAGAGTGTGTACTGCTTATGGAGATGAAAATGACATAAAATATAATACAAATAAGAGTTGTGTGCTGATTTGCTGCACTAGAGAAGATTTGTTAATGAAATTCCCTGTCTTTGATTTGGCAGGCAGGGAATTAATTGTCAGGGATAAAATTAAATATCTGGGACACTTTATGAATGATAGAATGACTGATGATGATGATATTTTCAGACAACACTCCAAAATCTACATGCAAGCAAATATTCTTGCACGTTGGTTTGGTTTTTGTTCAGATGAGGTGAACCTGGTTCTTTTTAAAACCTATTGTACACCTTTATACACTGCTCATTTATGGATAAATTATAGGAAACAAAGTATGCAGAAATTACAGGTTGCTTACAATGTTGCTTTAAGAAGTTTACTTAAAAAGCCTCGATGGTGCAGTGTTTCTGAGTTATTTGTATCATCACGTGTAAATACACTGCATGCAGTAATAAGGAATCTTATGTATAAATTCATCTGTCGGCTTGATGCATCTAGAAATGAAATCATTCAAGTTATGTCTAGCATTAAGCTCAGTTCTATTCGCTGTCAGTCACAGTTTAGAAGGCATTGGTACAGTTGTCTTTTTAAGTCTTTTTAAAGTCTGTACTGTTTTTGTACTTCTTTTAGTAGTTGTTTCTTATTGTTTTGTAACTTTTTGATTGTTTTTCTTATTAACTGTTTCAATTGTCTTGTTTATTTTATTTTTGATGGACCATGAGTCTGGAATAAAGTTTTTGATTGACTGATTGATTGAATATAATATTTACAACCGCGCCTGCATAAACTAGTTATCATCAAAAAACTGCAGCCATTGACTGGACTGTGGTGCCGCCCACCGAATGAAGGGCAGCACCACCATCACGTAAGCGACAGAACGGATGCCGGTGTTGTTGACTGGAATGACAGCAGCTTTGTAGCTCACAGTTTCTCTAGTTTCTTGTTTTAATTTTACGGCTGTGTCTTCGCGTTGTCGAAGGCTTAGATAAACAGCAGGCCATGAAAGACCACATCACACACTTCAGCTCCAACTGTCATAAGCCTCCTTGAGCGCTCCTTGTGCGCTTTTACGCAGAAGGAGCGCACAAGGAGGGGAAGGATTAATGGATTTACGCGCAGCTTTGACCTACTTTCTGTGAGCACATGCTGACGCTCGCCAGTCCGGCCACGTCCCCTCTATCATTATCACCAGCTGATTCAAGCTCCCACTGATCATCTTTCCCAGTCCTCGCTCAGGTGCTTCTCATCACACCAAAACCAGCAGTGCGTGTACTTAGCAGCCGTTTGCCAGTCACGCACTGCTGGTCCATAGCATTGTCATCTGTGCTGTTAGTCTGCCAGTATTTTCAGCACTCTCACGACGTAATAGTCACTCCATGTTGGCCGTAGTTCTCGTGCGTCCTTGAAGCGATGTCGGCTCTGGGGCACGCCTGTGGCTAACACGTCTCCTCTCATTCGTTCGCTGGGCGATGCCGGCCCCCGAACGCCATCAGTAAGTGTGTTTGTGTTTTTTGTACGTCTTCACTTTTTGGAATTGTCTGTCTTTCTGTATTAAATGTGCTGTGGTGAACCCTGCAAGTAAATCCTCGTTATTTCATCCTCCCTCTCCGTGCCCTGAGTAAGGGCGCACGAGGAGGGAAAGGAAGAATGGATTTACGCGCATGATTCACAACAGCACATTTACTGAACATAAAGACGGATCCCAAAAGATGAAGACTTACAAAAATACACAGAAACACAAACAGTAGGCGTTCGGGGCCAACATTGCCCAGCGAATGTATGGAGAGGAAACGTGTTAACCATGGTTGCGCCTCAGAGCCAACATCACTACAAGGGTGCAATAGAACCACGGCTGTGTGGAGTGGCTAACACGTCGTGATAGTGTTGGCAATATTGGCTGGCTGACAACACGGCAGATGATGTACACAAAACATGAACAGCTGACTGTCAAAGAGAGAGGGGGCGTGATTGGACCGGTGAATCTTGGACAGTGCCCACCTGACAGTGGGTCAAAACGGCACATTATTCACATGTACAAAACATCAAAACAACAAGAACTCAAAAGATAATACATAATAAACCCAATGCCTGAGCCACAGAGAATACACTCCTATGATTTTCTTGAAAAATCAGGTTTAAATAAATTATATTTATGAACAAATAATTTGTTACAGTATCTGTAACAAAAGCATAACACTCAGTGTTCCCCTGCCGTGTGTTTGTCGCTGCTGCTGCGGAGGGCATGTGTGCCTCTCCACTGTCACTCTCTGAGTCTGACTCGCTAGGCACGATGCCCGCTTGGCATGGCTCAAACCTATAAGGTCTGATGCCCCCAGATTCTTCATTATCATCCCATTCTTCTGAACTATAATCGTCTGAAGATTGGACAACACAAACCAATTCCAGACTACATGTGCTGGAACCATCGTCAATGTTTTCTACCGCTTCCATCCTGTGTGTACAATGGGCAGCTAAACGCTGTGTTCTGTCGCTGATGTTACAACATGGCCGGGGAGTTTTCCAGCCACTGACGCAATTGGTGACGTGGCGCGCATGAAAACGTCGGATATTCACATTGAAAAAAAGGATGATTGACTTAGAACTGCACAGACCAACCTATTTTGTCACATTGAAATTATGTGTTGCAAAATTAGATGAAGTCAGAATCGTGTCATTAGACCTTTAACCTAGTAGTCGCCTATGTTGTATATAAAGTTATCTAAGCATTTTTACTTTACTTCCCGAAGTAACTCCTTTTTCTATTATGCTGTGTGTATTTCTGTTGGTTGGGCAGTCTGTGTCATGCTGCTGTTGCACTGTAATTTCCCAGTTTGTGATCAATAAAGTACATCTATCTATCTATCTATCTATCTATATAATTGCAGGCAATAAAAAAATCAGACTTACTGACAGCTGGTTTGAATATTTGATAAGGAGTCTTCAGTCATAACTATTACAAAAGCATTACAAGCAAGAAAAAATAGTGACATGATGAGATGTTGGGCTGCAGCCAACACCTCATCATTTGCACAGCACAAAACTGTATTTGAAACATCGGCAGCTCCACAGTGATTTGTTCTTCATTCAACAAAAGTAGGCATCCTCCTTGGTTATAATTTCGAGGATTATTTTTCTATAAAAGGCTGCATCTATTGTGGAAAAAAAACAGTTTTACAGATACCGTTAAGAGCCCATTTTTAACCTGATCCTAACTATAAACACATTAGGCTTAAAGTTTAATCACAGAGCTTGTATTTCTGTGAGAAATACAGAAAGCTCCATGTTTGTAATTCTCTGTGAGAAACAAATGCTCCTCGGTGTATGGATTGACTGAAATCTGTTGTAAACTGGGGCCGTAGCTCTTTATTTCCACAGATACGTACACGTTTAAACAGCGCCAGGAAAACCTCTCCACTATGGAGGCTGGTTTCAAATCTCGACACTTTCACACATCCAAATACCCGGCGTACAATGCACAGGCAGCTAAACTGGAGATGAACTTCCACGGTTTGGGGTAAAAACGTCATCATGTGCGTAGCCCCTGAGAAATCTTCCCAATTGTTCTTGTTTTCCAGTGTGGATAAGAATTTACTGTCAAAACACAGACTAATGTGGTGGGAGTTGTTTGCATATAAATGGTGACATTATGAGAGGATTTTACATGTAGATTTTCAGAACTCAGTGGTCCATTTGGAGGTTTAACTTCAATCAGTTGTAAAAAAGCAACACGATTTAAATGTGGCACTAGCCTCAAGTCATCAAAACAGTGCAATATTGAATAAACTCAATATAACAGACTGTTAAAAGCTACAATCAAACAACAAGGATGGGAAAGGAAGACAATATTCACTGTAAGCATAGACAGCAAAATTACTGCTGATTCTTTTGATGATGAATTACAGCCCAAATAAATAGGCCAGTGCTTTATGTCAAATCTTTCCCAATGCACCACTTTGTATTTAAGCAGCTGTGTTTTGTCTGATTTCTAAACAGAGGCTGGTGTAAATTTCTAGAAGTGATTAAAACAGTAACTTTGAAATCCTACAAATGAGAGCAGAATTTTAATTACCAATTTTCACCTAAGCTGAAGCATATTAACAGTGTTTAACATCATGATTATAAGACTACAGTAAGACATGCACCATTTTATGTTTACTCAGGGGCCGTGCACACAACTGTGCCCTAAACTGTGGAAGTTCATCTACAGTTTAGCTGTCCGTGCATATGATGCCGGCCATTTGTGAAAGTGCAGAGATTTGAAACCAGTCTCCAGAGTGGAGAAGTTTTCTCTTCGCTGTTTATTTGTGTCTGTGTGCACAAAAATAAAGAGTAACGGGATGTCAGATCCCCAGTTTACAATAGATTTCAGCCAATCCACACACAAAGGAGCATTTATTTCTCCCAGAGAAATACAAATACGAAGCTTGTATTTTTGTATTTCTCACAGAAATACAAGCTCTGTGATTATAAACTTCAGATGTGATGTGTTTATTGTTAAGATTAGGTTAAAAAAAAGCTCTTAATGGTATCTGTAAAACACTTTTTTACACAATAGATAAGATAAGATAAGATAAGCCTTTATTAGTCCCACAACGGGGAAATTCCAGGATTGCAACAGCACAGGGATAGCAACACTCAGAGCAACAATCAGAAGGCAAGAAAAAAAAAACAAACAAAAAAACAAAAAAAAAAAAAACAAGCAAGCAAGAGCAGCTAATATACATATGTACATATTACTATAAAATATATATATACACACACACACACACAGACACACAGTGCAGAGCATTGTAGCTGGATGGAATAAATATATGAATATATGAACACACAGTGCAGAGCATTGTAGCTAGATGGAATAAATATGTAAATATATAAACACCCACAGTACGGAGCATTGCAGCTAGGTGGAATAAATATGCAAGTATATAAACACACACAGTGCGGAGCAATGTAGCTAGATGGAATAATATGTAGATATATAAAAACACAGTGCGGAGCATTGTAGCTAGATGGAATAAATATATAGATATATAAATATAAACACACCCAGTGCAGAGCATTGTAGCTAGATGGAATAAATATGTAAATATATAAACACACACAGTGCAGAGCATTGTTGCTAGGTGGGATGAAACAGCATAACCGTCTATTTAGTTATCCTACATGGTATGATTATGTGCCCATACATATTCTCACCCTCCATAGCGACCGGTATGTTCCTAGTTGTATGCCGGAGAGGACCATTGTGTAAGTCTATTGCATCTTTTGCATTCAAAAAAAAACTATTAGTTTGTTACGTCTTTTTGCTATCTCTGCGAGCAGCCCTGCTTAGGTTGTACAGTCTGACAGCCGTTGGTAGGAAGGACCTACGAAACCTCTCGGTTGTGCACCTGGGATGATGTAGTCTGCTGCTAAATGAGCTCCTCAGTGCATCCAGTATGTCCTGCATAGGGTGGAACTCGGACTCCAGCAGAGATGACAGTTTAGCCACCGTCCTTCTCTCTCCTATCTCCTCCATCGGATCAAGGCGTTGCCCCAGGACAGAGCTAGCTTTCTTAATCAGTTTGTTCAGTCTCTTCCTATCGGCTGCAGTAATGCCACTGCCCCAGCAGACCACTCCAAAAGTGATGGCTGATGCCACCACCGTGTCATAGAATGACTTCAGCAGCGCCCCTTGTACACCAAAAGACCTGAGTCTCCTCAGCAGGAACAGCCTGCGCTGTCCCTTCTTGTAGAGTGCGTCAGTATTGTGTGACCAGTCTAGTTTATTGTTCAGATGAATACCCAGGTACTTGTAGGATGTCACCATCTCGATGTCTGTTCCCTGTATATTTACTGGTGCTGTGAGGGGCTGCCCATGCCTGCGGCAGTCCACCACCAGCTCCTTAGTTTTCCTCGCGTTGATCTGGAGGCAGTTCCGATGGCACCAGTCCACAAAGTCCTGGATAAGCCCTCTGTACTCAGCTTCATCTCCGCTGGAGATGAGACCAACGATCGCAGAGTCATCAGAGAACTTCTGTAGATGGCAATGTGTTGTGTTGTGTGAGAAGTCCGCAGTATAAAGAGTGAACAGGAAGGGAGCCAGCACCGTTCCCTGGGGGGCCCCCGTGCTACTGATGATCGTGTCGGAAACACAGTCCCGGGTTCTCACAAACTGAGGCCGGTTCGTGAGGTAGTCCAGGATCCATGATGACAGGTGCTGGTCCACCCCTGCGCACAGCAGCTTGTCCTTCAGGATCATCGGTTGGATGGTGTTGAAAGCACTGGAGAAGTCAAAGAACATGATCCTCACCATATTCCCGGGCTTCTCCAGGTGGGACAGAGAACGGTGAAGGAGGAAGATCACCGCATCCTCCACCCCAATGCCATGCTGGTAGGCGAACTGGAGTGGATCCATCGCTGGTTCCACCAGGGGGCGGAGATGAGCAAGGAGCAGTCTCTCCAGGGTCTTCATCAAGTGGGACGTCAAGGCCACCGGTCTGAAGCTGTTCAGGTCTTTGGGGTGGGAAGTTTTTGGTACAAGTACCACACAAGATGTTTTCCACAGCTGTGGTACCCTCCCCAGTTTCAGGCTCATGTTGAAGATATACGTCACAATCCCACACAGCTGGTCTGCACAGGACTTGAGGAGCTTTGCGCTGATGCCGTCCGGTCCCGACGCCTTCCTCGCCTTGATCTTCCTCAGCTCCATCCTCACCTGGGTCTTGGTCAGGGTCAGGATGGGGGGCTGTGTGTTGGGAGTGGGGGGGGTGTCGGTGGAGTGGGGAGTGGGTAGCAGGACTTGATTTCTTAGAGGCAGCAGTGGTTGTTGTGCAGACAGGGGGGAGGGCGGTTGGTCAAATCTATTGAAAAACAGATTCAGGTTGTTCGCCCACTCCCTGCCCCCCGTGGCCTGGGGGGAGGTATTCTGGAGCCCCGAGATGGTTTTGAGGTTTCTCCAGACCCCGCTGATGTCGCTCTGTTGCAGCTTGTCCTCCACCTTCTTCCTGAAGCTGTCCTTGCCTTCTCTGATCTTTCTCCTCAGCTCCCTCTGTACGGACTTCAGCATCTCCCTGTTCCCCGACCTGAAGATCCTCTTCTTCTCTCTCAGAAGTGTTTTTATCTCAGGGTTGATCCAGGGTTTGTTGTTTGAGTGACGCCGTATGGTCTTGGTGGGAACGGATTTGTCCACACAGAAGCTGAGGTAGCCCGTGAAGGTGTGAATGAGGCCATCGATGTCCTCACCATGTGGATCGCAGAGCTGCTTCCAGGCAGTGGCTTCAAAACAGTCCTTTAGAGTGTCCATTGTCTCCTCAGACCATAACTCCACAGTGTGCATGGCCGGAGGTTGTCTGTGCACTAGGGGTTTGTACATCGGTCGGAGATGAACCAAGTTGTGATCCGATCTCCCAAGTGGGGGGAGTTGTGATGAGGTGTACGCCTCCTTAGTGTTTGCGTAGAACAAATCCAGTGTTTTATTGTCTCTAGTGTGGCATGTGACATACTGGGTGAAAGTGGGCAGAATGGGAGACAGTGAAACGTGGTTGAAATCGCCTGAGATGAGGAGAAGAGCATCTGGGTGTTCTGTCTGCAGCCTGCTGGTTACTGAATGGATGACGTCACGCGCTGTCCCAGCGTTCGCCGTCGGATTTGCATAAACAACAATGCAGATCACGTGTGAGTGTTCTCTCGGGAGATATGTAGGCCTCATGCTAACAGCTAGCAACTCAATGTCTTTGCTGCAGTGTCGTTGTTTAACAGTGATATGTCCCGGTCTGCACCAGTTGTTGTTAACATACATTATCACTCCACCGCCCCTAGTTTTGCCACTCTCTGGTGTTTGGTCAGCTCGTATCATGTGAAAACCCTCCAGCTCAATGTTAGCATCTGCTGCTAGTTCAGTTAGCCACGTCTCAGTAAACAAAAGGAGAGAGCACTCCCGGTAAGTGCTATCATAACGGGAGATAGCCGCTAGCTCATCTAACTTTCCCAGTATCGACCGTACATTTCCCATGACAACAGATGGAAGGGAGGGTCTGTACCTTATATTTTTTGTCCTCCGCCTTACTCCAGCCCGGCAGCCGCGGCGTTTTCGCCTCAGTTCTCTCGGTATGTCGAGTTTTTCCAGTGGGACCGGGCGGCGGTTAAATGCTAGCAGCTCTTCCCTGTTATATCGTATCCTGCTATAAACAGTGGCTCCGTCCACCGGCTCAGGAGACATTTGGGACGATCTGTGTGTCCGTGATATAAGTGGGGTGAAAAAAAAAAAAGTGATCAAAAGAGAGAGAAAGGGAAAAAAAAACTCGGAATCGAGCCGCTGTTGCAAAAGGCAGCCGACTGGTGTGGCGCCGAGAGAAATGATATGAGAAATGAGAGAGATGCAGCTTTATATAGAAAAATAATCATCAAAATTATAACCAAGTAGGATGTCTACCTTTGCTAAATGATGGAAAAATCACTGTGGAGCAGCCGATGTTTCAAATACAGTTTTGCACTGCTGCACAAATGATGACTTTTTTACTTACTAGCAATGCTTTTGTAAAAGTTATGACTGAAGACTCCTTATCAAATGTTCAAACCAGCTGTCGCTAAGTCAGATTTTTTTATTGCCTGCAATGGACCTCTTGCACAGTGTAGAGTGCCTTACTTCGGACCGGAATGCCAAAGTAAGTATCCCCTGGTGCTTTCTTTTCAGTAAACCAATTTTATCACTTTCACTTATTATTGTACATACTGGAAATAGTGTGCGGGCAGATCGCTTTTTCTTTATCAAGTTTGTGTTTCACATTTTGATCGTTTTTGTAACCATACTGAGATGTTTAATAGTTCATCCAGTTAGCTTAACATAGCACAGCTATCGTCTCGTTTATGTCTGTACCATTCCAAATACAACTGCATGGGCTGTAATAGACCTGTCCGATCCCCAGTTGTTACCTGACATCTTTTAATATTACTTTGTGTATGCAGAATCCCTTGGTTATTAATGTTAGTGTTACTGTTATTGATATTAGCTTAGTTAGCTTCCAGTTGCTAGTGTGTTATATATTCTCATAACAAACATTGCCTCACTCCTAATAACACTGCATGGACTCAAATGAATGTGAATGAGCTCTTGTAAAGACTATGCACAGTACATATCCATTACACAGGTGAAGAAGGCGATGCACAGGCTTCATTACTCAAAGTTAAATTAAATATCCAATTTCCTCATTATGTGATTGGTGCAAATCTGCCGAAGAAAAAAACAACTGTATTGTCATTCAGTCAATCATGTACAGTAGAACGAAATTATGTTTCTCCTATCTACAATGTTAATCACATCTACAATCAGACGGGTCACTGCCATGCAAGCCGCTGCTACAAACAACTTCTCCTTCCCTCATGCTAAGCACCAAGCTAGAAGGTGGGAAATAGAAATTTTTTTATATGGTTTTTGGTATGACCTGGCTGGGACTTGAACCCCCAACCTCCTGGTTGTGGGGCAGATGCTCTGTCAACTAGGCCACCACTCCAGTGGCTCTCTAGCTCACCTTTTCTGGACCTGCCCAAAATTGTATAACTTTTGGGGCCACATTACAACGACGGGGTCGGATGATCAGTTGTCACTGACGAAAAATGTGTTTATGGGCATGTCAAAGTTCATTTCCTTACCACAACGGCGTAAAAACAAACCTTCCACCGGCACATGATGCAAAGAGGCCAGTCTAATCATTCAGAGGTGTGTTTTGGATAATCCAATCCAAAGCGCTCCATCCCACCCATTTAATGCAAATGGGGGCAGTATCTAAAGTGAACTGTGATCATGACAGTTTAAGACAGGTTTTGCGCTGACCAAAGCCCATTTGTGTGAGCCAAAATGCATGCGATAGTAACGCTGCTTGCTAATAAGGAAGACATCAATCACAGTTGATGCACAGTTAGTTATGTTAAAAAGAACAAATGGTGAAGAATGGGCTGAAAAATCAGCTGAATGTGCACGGACAGTCATCCGTGCAATTCTCCGACAGATTTTCTGTTGTGCGTCAGTGTTTTTGTTAGTTTCTGTCAGCGCATTATCTGTTTTTTATGCCTTGTATCACGCCATCAAACTGCCAATAGACAGTGCACCTGCATATGCACTCAGAGGAGGTGCCTCATTTCAAAGAGGTGTGGCGGCGCATAATCTAATGCGCATTACTATTATGGTGCATTCCATGAGAATCCGCTTTTGATCAGGAAAAAGGAGGTCTATCTTCAGAAGCACATTGTTTAGTGATATTTCAGTGCTGTGTTTTGACATCACGCAGCTCCGGAGCTCAGGAAACGGCATGCGCTGGAATCTTGTAACAGTCATAATCGCCCATCATTTTAATTATATGATGATCACACACTAGTTTTTTTTTTTTTTTTTAATTTCATCCACACTCTCATTTTAATTGCGAAGTCTATAGATTAGGCATTAATGTATGATTTTTCCCTTGCGATTTCCACCCCTACTACATTATATGACTACATTATAATAACAAGACTGTCATAATTGTATTGACCATACATTGGGGCTGGGCAATTCGACCTTAAATCAGCATCATGGTTTATTGAATTTTTCAGGTTGGTTTTGGGTTTTTTTTTCCCCTCCTCTCTTCTCCCTTACAGTTTACTGACAAGGTTCATAATTATTAAGCAATATTACACAGTGATGTAGTGAGGTAGCTTTGACTCATGTGGAAGCCATGGAGAAATGTATCAGTGTCTACATCCGCAGATGGCTTGGAGTGTCCCGAAACCTTATATCTATTGCACTGTATGGCAGAGGAACAAAGTTTCAACTACCGATAAAGTCCCTGTCAGAAGAGTTTAAGGTAGCGAAGTCAAAGCTTCATATGACGCTCAGAGACTCGAAGGATCAAGTTGTTAGGGATGCGCTCCCGAATGTCAGAATAGGCAGGAAGTGGCAGGCAAGTGTTGAGGTTGCAGAGGCTGAGTCCAGTCTAAGGATCCAGGAGATAGTTGGGGCAACCCAGCTTTACCGGAGGGGCTTGGGACACGGAAGAATGGTCTGGTGGTCACAGGCAAGTGTTAGACAAAAGCGGGACCTTGTTGCGGCTGAGGCTCGGAGGTCAGAAGAGCAGACTTGGATGACTAGAGCGGTATCCCAAGCCCAAGAAGGAGCATTGAAAAGATGGGAGCAGCTTCAGGAAAAGAGGATGCCATGGAACAATCTGTGGAGAGGTGAACCAGCCAGAATCAGCTTTATGCTAAGGGCAGTCTACGATCTCCTACCAGTGACATAACGCACGGCTCAGGAGACGCACACACACAGGCTTAGAGTAGTTCAAAGAGTTTATTAACAGCAGGAGTGAATGAGTGCGTGTCTGCGGGATGTAAATGTGTTGGTGATGGTGTCTGCTCCAGGCACAGAGGCAGGTGACCGTACAGCCGAGCAACCCTATGGAGAGAGCACAGGGAGAGGGTGACGGGCATACACCAACACAGGAGGGATTTATGGCGAGAGAAGGACTTACTTGGTGGGTCAGGACAGCTGGCACAACAAGGGGGCGAGGCCCGGAAGACAGCCACCTGGAGAGCTCCGTACAGCAGCGAGGATTGGGCAATGGAGTGGAGATGTCCGCCGCTGGGGAATCCACCTGTGCACAGGGGAGAAGACTGAAGAAAAGAGGTAAGCGATCTTCTTACCAAAAATGGTGACGCTGAAGGGAAGTATGCTCACAACGGTGAGGGACGAAGTCTGACGGCTTCAGGCCGAGCCTCCGGGCGAGACGGCCTTTATCCCTCGCCGCTGATGATTGTCAGGTGCGTGAGCAGGTGGCGCCGCTGATGAATGGCGCGGCGTGACAGTACTCCCCCCTCTAGCAGCGCCTCCTGGCGATGGCTTATCCGGGTGCGCTCGGTGGAAGTCCGCGATGAGCGATGGGTCCAACACAAACGACGGGGGCACCCATTGTCGATGCTCGGGCCCATAGCCCTCCCAGTCCACCAGGTATTGCAACCCACGACCTCGGCGCCGGGAGTCCAGGATGGAGGAGACGGACCAGGCCGGATGGCCACCAATCATCCGGGGCGCGGGTTGCGCTGCAGGAGGAGGGCAAAGGGGGTCAGTGACTGCCAGTTTCACCTTCGACACATGGAAAGTGGAATGGATGCGGAGGGAGGGGGGAATAGCCACGCGCACAGCCACCGGGTTGATGATCCGGGTGATGGGAAAGGGACCCATGAATCGCTGTGCCAGCTTCCTCCTCTCGCCTTTTAATGTGACGTCCTGGGTAGACACATACACGAGTTGCCCAACTCTGTACGCCGGGGCAGGTCTTCTGTGCCGGTCCGCCACGGTCCTGTTGCGCTCCGCCGTGCGTAAAAGCGCATGACGCGCGGCAGCCCAGGTGGAGCGGAACTGCCTAAGGTGCGCCCTAACAGAGGGGACAGTCACCTCGTTCTCCTGCGCTGGAAACAGCGGGGGGTCGTAACCCAGGGACGCCTTGAAGGGGGACATCCCCGTTGCAGAAGAGCGGGCGGTGTTGTGGGCATACTCCACCCAGGCGAGATGGTTGCTCCAGGACGTCGGCTTGGATCTAGTAACACAGCGGAGCGCAGCCTCCAGCTCCTGATTGGTCCTCTCACACTGCCCGTTAGACTGGGGGTGATGGCCGGAGGAGAGGCTCACCTTGGCTCCGATGGCGTTACAAAAGGATCTCCAAACCTCGGATGAAAATTGGGGACCCCGGTCCGAGACCACGTCCACCGGAATCCCGTGCAGCCTGACCACGTGTTGGACGAGGAGGCCCGCCGTCTCCAGGGCAGTAGGGAGACCTCGCAGGGGAATGAAGTGCGCAGCCTTGGAGAAACGGTCCACAATGGTCAGGACGGTGTCAAAGGAGTTGGAAACGGGGAGTCCGGTGACGAAGTCCAGTGCGATGTGCGACCAGGGCCTGCCGGGGACGGGCAGAGGCTGGAGCAGACCCGCTGGGGGGGCATTTCCCGACTTGCTGGTGGCACAGATTGGGCAAGCCCGGGCGTAGCGGGCTGCATCCCTCCGCAGGCCTGGCCACCAAAAGGACCGTTGGAGGAGGCTGATCATCCGAGAGGTGCCGGGATGACAGGTGAGCCGGGAGGTGTGGAGCCAGTGGATGACCTCTCCTCGGACCGCAGATGGGACGAACAGTCTTCCCTCCGGTCCGCCGCCAGGATCAGGTTCCACCTCCTGCGCCTTCCGGATCTTGTCTTCAATGTCCCAAGAGATGGCACCGAGGACGCACGACCTGGGCAGGATAGTGTGGGGCGTCTCCTCAGCCTCCACGGGGGTGAACTGCCTAGAGAGGGCGTCAGGCAGGCCGTTTTTGGAGCCCGGCCTGAAGGTGATCGAGAAGCGGAACCTGGCGAAGAACAAAGACCAGCGCGCCTGGCGGGCATTCAGGCGCTTGGCAGATCGTAAATACTCTAAGTTCTTGTGGTCCGTCAGGACCACAAACGGCAGGTCCGCCCCCTCTAGCCAGTGGCGCCACTCCTGCAAGGCGAGTTTAATGGCCAGGAGCTCTCTGTCCCCCACATCGTAGTTCCTCTCCGCCGGGGACAGGCGCCGGGAGAAGAAGGCGCACGGCCGTTTGGCGCCATCGTCAGGTGACCGCTGGGATAACACTGCTCCCACTCCCGTGTCCGATGCGTCCACCTCCACAATGCACTGCAGGGCGGGGTCGACCTGGCGAAGGACCCGGGAGGAGGAGAACTCCACCTTCAGCGCCCTAAAGGCAGCAGCGACCTCTTCAGTCCACCGGAACGGGACCTTCGGGGACGTGAGGCGGGTCAGTGGTCCGACGATCGAGCTGAAATTTGGGACAAAGCGGCGGTAAAAATTGGCGAAGCCAACAAACTGTTGCACCTGCTTCCGGGATGCGGGAGTAGGCCACTCCACCACCGCCTTCACCTTCTCTGGGTCTGGGAGCACCTGATCTTGAGCGATGATGAATCCCAGGAAGGATGTGGTCCTAGCGTAGAATTCGCATTTTTCAGCCTTCACGTAGAGCCGATTCTCCAGCAGTCTTTGGAGGACCCGCCTCACATGGACCTGGTGCTCGTCCCTGGACCTGGAGAAGATAAGGATGTCATCCAGGTAGACGAACACAAAAAGGCCGATGAAATCCCGGAGGACGTCATTAATGAGGCGCTGAAAGACGGCAGGAGCGTTGGTCAGCCCGAACGGCATGACGAGATACTCAAAGTGGCCGTTCAGGGTACGGAAGGCTGTCTTCCATTCATCTCCCTCCCGGATCCGGACGAGGTGGTAAGCGCTGCGTAAATCCAGCTTGGTAAACCAGGTCGCCCCCTGGAGGGAGTGAAAGGCAGTGTCCATGAGGGGCAGGGTGTAACGGTCCCTCTCAGTGATGTCATTCAGCGCTCGGTAGTCTATGCAGGGGCGGAGGGATCCGTCCTTTTTCCCGACAAAGAAAAACCCTGCCCCCACGGGTGACGACGATGGGCGAATAATCCCAGCGCTCAGAGATTCCTTCAGGTATGTATTCATGGTCTCCTTCTCCGGCGCCGACAGGCTGTAGAGCCGACCAGATGGCAGGGGAGCCCCCTGGCGGAGGTTGATGGCACAGTCATAGGGTCGATGCGGGGGAAGAGACATAGCTTTCGATTTGCTAAATACCATACCCAGGTCGTGAAATTCTGGAGGCACCAGTGACAGGTCCGGAGGTGCTGTATCCGCCACAGGGGGAGCCGCGGATGGGGAGCAGGCAGCGGACTGAAGGCAGGTGCCCATACAGAAGGTACTCCATGCCGATACCCCACCGGACCTCCAGTCCAGGACAGGGTTGTGGAGGCGTAGCCAGGGATACCCCAGGATGACGGGCGACACAGAGTTGGGCAGGACGTAAAATACCATCTCCTCCCGGTGGTTCCCTGAGATGATGACTGGGACAGGCATGGTTTGGTGAGAAACTCTCCCAAGGGAGGCACGGGAGAGATGGACCAGGGAGATGGGGTGTTTTAATGCCTGACAGCGGATGCCCAATCGGGTTGCCAGGCCTTGTGAAATGAAGCTGCCCTCTGCGCCCGAATCCACCAGTGCGTGGGTGAGGTGCCCAGTGGGATTGTGGCAAAAACGGATGGGCAGCTTTAATTGAGTGAGAGAGTCTAACCGGTTGGGATCCGCGAGGCTCCCTACAGCGATTCGCGGACCCCGCCGACTGGCCTTCCGCGGGCAACGCTCCACAGTGTGTTGGTCACCTCCGCAATACATGCAGAGGCCCAACTCACGGCGGCGTTGTTTCTCCGCAGGGGAAAGCTTGGTCCAGCCCGTCACCATCGGCTCCGACTCCTCGGGGCACAATGCTGGCGGCGCCGCCAGGGGGCGAGCTTGGAACAGGTGCGGCGAGACTCCACGAGGGCGAGAAGAAGAAGACTTCCGCCCCGAGGAGCGCTCGCGCAGCCTGTTATCCAAACTTATCGCTAAGGATGTCAGCTCCGCTAGCGTCCCAGGGATATCCCGTCCAGCCAGTTCATCCCTCAGATCACTATTGAGGCTGCGGAGGAACAGGCCACAGAGGGAGCGTTTCTCCCAGCCCAATTCCTCCGCCGCTACCCGGAAGTCGACCGAGTAGTCCGCTGCCGACCGGCCTCCCTGCTGGAGAGCGAGGAGCCGATCGACCTGGACCGTCTCGGTTTGAGAATGGTCAAAGACCTCCAGAAAGCGCCTCACGAACTGGTCATAGGTGAGGGTGGCATAACTGGGTCTCGCCATTACGGCGTAGGTCCAAGTTAACGCACGCCCCTCCAGAAGATTCCCTATGTAACCAATCCGACTGTGATCCGAGGGAAAATCTCCGGGCACACGGTGGAACACGGACTCACACTGCATAATGAACCCCCGCGCTCCGCCGAGCTTACCGCTAAAGCGGGCGGGGGTCGGAATCGGTGTGAGCCGAACCGGTGCCACCGGAGCCGGCTGGACGGCCGCTGGAACAGCAGGAGCCGCGCCACCCTGACGAGCCGGGGGAAACGGCTGTTGAGGATCCAAGCGGCCCAACCGGTTAGTTAAATTCAATAATTGATTAAAGATCACCTGTTGTTGATAAGCTATTTGATCCACTCTAGCCTCGAGAGTGGAAAACCGGTGTGCGAGCCCGCCGTCCGCCGAGCCGCTCTGCTGAAGCCGTACTGACATAACGCACGGCTCAGGAGACGCACACACACAGGCTTAGAGTAGTTCAAAGAGTTTATTAACAGCAGGAGTGAATGAGTGCGTGTCTGCGGGATGTAAATGTGTTGGTGATGGTGTCTGCTCCAGGCACAGAGGCAGGTGACCGTACAGCCGAGCAACCCTATGGAGAGAGCACAGGGAGAGGGTGACGGGCATACACCAACACAGGAGGGATTTATGGCGAGAGAAGGACTTACTTGGTGGGTCAGGACAGCTGGCACAACAAGGGGGCGAGGCCCGGAAGACAGCCACCTGGAGAGCTCCGTACAGCAGCGAGGATTGGGCGATGGAGTGGAGATGTCCGCCGCTGGGGAATCCACCTGTGCACAGGGGAGAAGACTGAAGAAAAGAGGTAAGCGATCTTCTTACCAAAAATGGTGACGCTGAAGGGAAGTATGCTCACAACGGTGAGGGACGAAGTCTGACGGCTTCAGGCCGAGCCTCCGGGCGAGACGGCCTTTATCCCTCGCCGCTGATGATTGTCAGGTGCGTGAGCAGGTGGCGCCGCTGATGAATGGCGCGGCGTGACAACCAGCTCCGGTCAACCTGGCCCTATGGTACGATGAGGTGTCTAACCTGTGTTCAGCATGCTCCCAGCATGGGACTCTCATCCTGAGTGCCTGCCCAAGCAAGCTCTCAATGTACCTGGTCATTCCTGGAGGAATGACCAGGTGTTGAGAGCAATCAATGAGGCCATTGAAGTTGCTGTGGAAAAGGCGAATAGGGAAAAGAGGACCATTGTCACCAAAAAGATCCACTTCCTTCCAGCTGGGACTGGGCTAAGGCGCCAGGCTTCTCATCAGGGTCTGGCAATGGGCCTCCTACAAGGAGCAAACAATTGGCAGTGTCAAGTACACCTGGACAAGGTACTTCAGTTCCCAGTAGAAATTGCGCTCACAAGGCTGAGGCCTGACGTGGTGATAACATCTAGAATGACAAAGACAGTGATCACTGGAGAGCTAACAGTCCCGTAGGAAGATAACATTGAAGAGGCCTATGAAAGGAAGAAGGAGAAATATGAAGAGTTGGTGTTACAGTGCTCGGAAAGAGGGTGGAAGCTACACTGTTATCCCTTCGACGTTAGTTGTCGCGGGTTTGTGGCTCATTCCATGATGGCATTCTCATGGTGCTTAGGGATAGAAGGCCAGAAGAAGAGAGCTGTGTGTAAGAACCTGAAGGAAGCAGCTGAAACAGCATCTGCCTGGATTTGGTAGAAGAAGTAAGAAGCAGTGCTTGTGGTATAGCCAACCAGTTGAGCATGTCTCCAGACATGGGTGACGTGGGCCCACCCCCTTTTTATAGTTGTACTAGGAATAATAAGCTAAGATAAGCCTTTATTAGTCCCACAATGGGGAAATTCCAGGATTCCAACAGCACAGGGATAGCAACACTCAGAGCAATAATTTAGAAGATAAGAAAATAAGAGCAGTCAATATACATATGTAAACATAAATATATATACACAATGCGGAGCATTGTAGCTAGATGGACTAAACAGCATAACCGTCTATTTAGTTACCCCACATGGTATGAATATGTACTCATACATACTGTCACCCTCCATAGCAACTGATATTGTCCTAGTTGTATACTGGAGGAGACTAACTAACTACTAACTAACTAACCTGCACTTATATAGCGCTTTTCTAGTCACAAAGACCACTCAAAGCGCTTTCATTAATACTAACCCTCTATTCTAAGGGCCTATAGGAAACGGATATCTAGGGACAATTTTAGAACAGCCAATTAACCTAACATGCATGTTTTTGGCATGTGGGAGGAAACCGGAGAAATCCCGGAGTAAACCCACGCAACACGGGGAGAACATGCAAACTCCACACAGATCACTGTTGGTCGGGGGCTGGGATCGAACCCACGATCCCATGATCCCCACAATCCCCCGGCCAAGGGTAAACTGTGCTGCCGCAGTGCTAACCACTGCGCCACCGTGCAGCCCGACCATTGGGTGGGCTGCCAGTTTATGTAACGGACTCGAACTAGTCAGCTACATTAAAATAACAAAATAAAATAAATCTTGGCCGATGCAGAGAAGTAGACGTCAGGCAGGGTCTCGATCAGTCAGTAGTCTGTTTATTTCTGAAACAGATTGGGGCAGACAATTTACACATGACACGGGAATAGGGACAAGTGCTGGCATTCCCCTTCCCAGGCTTCCAGCGTGTGAGACATAGCTTACAGCTACTTGGACTACATAACTTTAGATCGTATAGTTACAGTATACCACAAGCAAAGAAAAAGTTTAGCACCAAATACATGACAGCATTACATGACAGAGTTACATGACTGATCGTTTTTTCTATTTTTTACAACAGTACATTTAACATTTTAACATACCTGAAACAGATTGGGGCAGACAATTTACACATGACACGGGAATAGGGACAAGTGCTGGCATTCCTACAGAACAATGGACTCGTTAGCGCCTACTTAACTAGCCATCAATCATCGGTATTTATGACGCTACTTTGAATATTTGACATTGGTATTGCAAACGAAAATGTAACAGAAAATCTTACAATCAAAATTAGTACAATAACTTAAAGAAAACTACAGTAAATCAATCACATTAATCAATTTCGTTCCCTGAGGAATTACACACAACTTACCCCTTCCCAGGCTTCCAGCGTGTGAGGAAGTTCCCAGATGTGTCACACTAATTATCGCCCCATCAGAAACACTTGACATATTTACAACACGGACATTTTGGGAAGTTCATTACTGCAGGAACATATTTATTCTTAAAACTACTACATACTCCCCTCTGAACTTCACCAAAATACCACTACAAGTCAACCACCAATTTGGGACCATTTGTGTAAGTCTGTTGCATCTTTTGCATTCAATACTATTAGCTCGTCACGTTTTTTTGCTATTTCTGCGAGCAGCCCTGCTTAGGTTATACAGTCTGACAGCCGTTGGTAGGAAGGACCTGTGAAACTTCTCGGTCGCGCACCTAGGATGATGTAGTCTACTGCTAAATGAGCTCCTCAGTGTGTTCAGTATGTCCTGCATAGGGTGGGACTCGGACTCCAGCAGAGATGACAGTTTAGCCACCATCCTTCTCTCTCCTATCTCCTCCACTGGGTCAAGGCGTTGCCCCAGGACAGAGCTAGCTTTCTTGATTAGTTTGTTCAGTCTCTTCCTATCGGCTGCTGTAATGCCGTTGCCCCAGCAGACCACTCCAAAAGTGATGGCTGATGCCACCACCGTGTCGTAGAATGTCTTCAAGAGCACCCCTTGTACACCAAAAGACCTGAGCCTCCTCAGTGGGAACAGCCTGCGCTGTCCCTTCTTGTAGAGTGTGTCAGTATTGTGTGACCAGTCTAGTTTATTGTTCAGATGAACACCCAGTTACTTGTATGATGTCACCATCTCAATGTCTGTTCCCTGGATGTTTACTGGTGCTGTGAGGGGTTGTCTTTGCCTGCAGCAGTACACCACCACCTCCTTAGTTTTCCTCGCGTTGATCTGGAGGCAGTTCCGATGGCACCAGTCCACGAAGTCCTGGATAAGTCCTCTGTACTCAGCTTTATCTCCATTGGAGATGAGGCCGACGATCGCAGAGTCATCAGAGAACTTCTGTAGATGGCAGTGTGTTGTGTTGTGTGAGAAGTCCACAGTATAAAGGGTGAACAGGAAGGGAGCCAAAACCGTTCCCTGGGGGGACCCCGTGCTGCCAATGATCGTGTCGGACACACAATCCCGGGTTCTCACAAACTGTGGCTGGTTAGTGAGGTAGTCCAGGATCCATGATGACAGGTGCTGGTCCACCCCTGCGCACAGCAGCTTGTCCTTCAGGATCATCGGTTGGATGGTATTGAAAGCACTGGAGAAGTCAAAGAACATGATCCTCACTGCGTTCCCGGGCTTCTCCAGGTGGGACAGGGAACGGTGAAGGAGGAAGATCACTGCATCCTCCACCCCGATGCCATGCTGGTAGGCAAACTGGATTGGATCCATCGCTGGTCCCACCAGGGGGCGGAGGTGAGCAAGGAGCAGTCTCTCCAGGGTCTTCATCATGTGAGACGTCAGGGCCACTGGTCTGTAGCTGTTCAGGTCTTTGGGGTGGGAAGTCTTTGGTACAGGTACCACACAAGATGTTTTCCACAACTGTGGTACCCTCCCCAGCTTCAGGCTCAGGTTGAAGATGTGCTCCACAATCCCACACAGCTGGTCTGCACAGGACTTGAGGAGCTTTACGCTGATGCTGTCCGGTCCTGAGGCCTTCCTCGCCTTGATCTTCCTCAGCTCCGTCCTCACCTGGGTCTTAGTGAGGGTCAGGTTGGGGGGGCTGTGTGCTGGGAGTGGGGGGGTGTTGGTGGAGTGGGGTGTGGACAGCAGGTCTCGATGACTTTGGAGGCAGCAGTGGTTGGTGTGCAGTCGGGGGGGAGGGCGGTTGGTCAAACCTATTAAAAAACAGGTTCAGATTGTTCGCCCACTCCCTGCCCCCGTGGCCTGGGAGGAGGTATTCTGGAGCCCAGAGATGGTTTTAAGGTTTCTCCAGACCCCGCTGATGTCGCTCTGTTGCAGCTTGTCCTCCACCTTCTTCCTGAAGCTGTCCTTGCCTTCTCTGATCTTCCTCCTCAGCTCCCTCTGTACGGACTTCAGCATCTCCCTGTTCTCCGACCTGAAGATCCTCTTCTTCTCTCTCAGAAGTGTTTTTATCTCAGGGTTGATCCAGGGTTTGTTGTTCGAGCAACACCGTATGGTCTTGGTGGGTACGGTGTTGTCCACACAGAAGTCGATGTAGTCCGTGATGGTGTGAGGCCATCGATGTCCTCACCATGTGGATCGCAGAGCTGCTCCCAGGCAGTGGTTTCAAGACAGTCTTTTAGAGCGTCCATTGCCTCCTCAGACCATATCTTCACGGTGCGTATGACCGGAGGTTGTCTGTGTACTAGGGGTTTGTACACCGGCAGGAGATGAACCAAGTTGTGATCCGATCTCCCGAGTTGGGGGAGTTGTGATGAGGTGTACGCCTCCTTAGTGTTTGCATAGAATAAGTCCAGTGTTTTATTGTCTCTAATGTGGCATGTGACACACTGGGTGAATGTGGGCAGAATGGGGAACAGTGAAATATGGTTGAAATCACCTGAGATGAGGAGAAGAGCATCTGGGTGTTCTGTCAGCAGCCTGTCAGTTACTGAGTGAATGGCGTCGTGTGCTGTCCCCGTGTTTGCCGTCGGGATTTGCATAAATAACAATGCAGATCACGTGTGAGTATTCCCTCGGGAGATAGGTAGGCCGCATGCTAACAGCTAGCAACTCGATGTCTTTGCTGCAGTGTTGTTGTTTAACCGTGATATGTCCCGGTCTGCACCAGCTGTTATTGACATATATTATCACTCCTCCGCCCCTTGCCTTCCCACTGTCTGGTGTCCGGTCTGCCAGCATTGCATGGTGTATAATGGGCCGAAACCACTGGGGGCTCCTCGCTGAGGACTCAACTGGTTGTAGCAGAAGTCATGTAGTATGTCAGCCTGTTTGCTAATCATCACATCACTACGGTGCATAGTAAACGAGCATAATAGAACAGGCCTGGCTCCACTCACCTCTCCATCTGGCTGCATCAACTGCACCATTCTCGCAGAGAAGGTTTCCGAGCTGTAACAAAGACTATCCACACTCCACCAGATCCGTGAAGCCGAACTTCAGATAGACACCACCATCATCTGTTTCACTCAACCAAACTTTGCATCCTCCAACAGTTCCTTCACCGAGCCCTTCCCCGCTGAAGCTGCCTCTCCACCGGCATCTGACACCACCGCACCTGGCCAGGCTGCCACCGCCCCTCCACCAATCAGAGTCAGATGTCACCTGGACTCGGCAGGGGACCAAGTGTGAGAAACTTGCAACCACTACTCCATACAACCCTGTGCCCTGGTCCCTGGTCGTTTCTCATCACCGGAGAAACAATCAATCTCCTCAGGCACCCCTCCATAGCATCCAGCTTACCAATAAATACAACATCCTGGAACTCCACGACTTTCCTTCCCTAGCAGGTGAATCATAATCTCCACCACCATCCTCCCCGCTGTTCAAAAACCCATCACCTCCTCAGACCTCTTCTTCGTATTATCCTAAACACCCCACCCATCCCAGATCCCGCCGTCTCTCTGTACCATGCTTCACACTGGCTCCACAGTGCGCCCGTGCTGCTGCCCCCACCTGTCCTCTTCCCTGGCAAAATCCCCCCTGAAATCCACTCCATCTTCCGATGTTGCTGACCCACCTCCCGCTTCTCCCTGCCCCCTTTCCCCCCCCAACTGCTCTAATAATTGGAGATTCCATCGCAAGAAACATTTGCTTCTTCAATGCAATAATGTACTGTTCTCCTGGCGCCAAACACCCTAGCATCCTCCAAACATTCCCTTCATCTGTCCAGAGAATCATCGTTCATGTTGGCTGCGTGGATGCATCCCACCGCTAGTCAGAAATCATCAAAGCACAGTTCATCAAACTTATTCAGCTCCTTCACATCTGTGGCAAATCAGCTTTTATTAGTGGGCCAATCTCCCCTCACGGCCGTGGATACAGACTCTTCAGCCAAATCCTTTCCCTCCGCACCTGGCTTCTCTCTGCCTGCAAAATCCACAACCTGGGCTTCATTGCAACTTTAACCTCTTCTGGGGTCGTAAAGCATTTTTAAAACCAGATGGCCTCCACCCCAGTAACTTAGGCAGCCATATTTTAGCAGCTAATTTGCAGTTCACTGTCCAAACTCTCCAACGGCCACATGACTGACTATTTACATTCCGCCCTCAGCCCCCCCCCCCACCACCACCACCACCACCACGGTTTCAACTCAGCATTCCACCTCCCACCACAGCTCCCCCTACAGGCCCCAACCACCACTGCTTCCTCCTCCCACTGCTTTTCCCATTTACCCCACAGTCACAGTCAGATCCTCATCACATCATCGTAATAAATCGCCGGTAAACCTCTCCAATCACCGCCTCATTCCTCAGTCTTCTCAACCTGTCCCAAAGCAGCATCACCTGAAACTGGCTCTACTCAACACACACTCACTGAATAATAAAAGCCTCATTATGGACGAATTCATCACTGACAATAACCTGGACTTTCTCTACATCACTGAAACATGGCATAAACCCCTGGACTATTTATCACTCAATGAGACCACACCTTCCAGATTCACCTATATCAATAAACCCCACCCTAATGGCTGGGGAGGTGGTGTTGCTGTTATTCACTGAAAAAACATCAAAATAGCCAACATTCCCACCCCCGCAGTCCACTCATTTGAAGAGCTTGCCTTGAAACTCTCTGGTCCCACCCTCCTGATCACGCTGTTATCTACCCCCCCCCCCAAGACAAACTCCTCCTTTCTATCTGAACTCTCGGATCTGTTCACCCAGCTCTCTGCCATCTCACCCACCCAGATCAGACATCTCCACATCAATGCTACCCACTGCAAATCTGCCACCGACTTCCCAGAATTTCTTCAGTGCTTCATCTTCACTCAACACATTGACTTCCTGACTCACTCACATGGACACATTCTGGATCTGGTCTGCTCAACTGGACTAACAATACTCCAACTCAGCAGCATCAACCTCCATATTTCTGACCACCTGGTAATCACCATGGACATCGTCCCCATCCCCTCCCCCTAAAGAAATGCGCACATTATCCTTCAGAAATATCAAAACCATCACTCCTCCAGTCCTCTCAGCCTCACTCACCAGCATGATGTCTGCCTCCCCTCCCCCGCTCTCTGATGACCCCACAGCTCTAGTACGCTGCTACAACACCACTCTCTCTTCCTGCCTGAACCAGTTAGCCCCCATCAAAACTAAAACAGTCTCCTTCACTCACTCTGCTCCCTGGTATACTCCTGAACTCCACATCATGAAATCCTGTAAGCGACAGCTGGAAAGACTCTACAAGAAAACAAACCTAAGAGTTCATCTCCAAGCCTACAAGGACCATCTCCAACAATACAAGACTGCCCTCAACACAGCCCGGTCCAACTTCTACTCTCACTTCATACACGCTGGCTCCAACAACCCCAAAACACTCTCTTCCACAATAAACAAACTTCTCAAACCCATCAACAACACCTCCCCAGCGTTCGCTGCTGAAAAGTGCAACTCATTCCTGTCCTTTTTCCAAACAAAGATCACCACCATCCACAGACACCTGACTACCTCCCCTCCGATCCTAACCCCTCCATTAGCTCCTCCCCCCACCTCTATTCAGCCACTGTCTAATTTCCTCACACTGACCCCTCTAGAACTCAATAAAATTACCACAGGCATGAGAAGCCCCACATCCGTACTGGACCCCGTCCCCTCCATACTTATCAAATCCTACCTCCCACCCCTCTCCCCATTCATCTACACCATTATCAATGCCTTCCTCAGCTCTGGCTCAGTTCCTGACTCCCTGAAACTTGCCGCTGTCACCCCAATCCTCAAAAAACCTGGACTAAACCCCGACATCATGAATAACTTCTGTCCCATCTCCAACCTGCCCATCCTATCAAAAATCCTAGAACGTGTTGTTGCCACCCATCTCAAAACCCACCTCACCTCTAATGACCTCTGTAAGACATTCCAACCTGGATTACGCTCACAGCATAGCACCGAAACAGCCCTTCTCAAAATGACAAATGGCCTTCTCCTCTTAGCCGACTATAGACTCCTGAACATTCTCATCATGCTCAACCTCACAACAGCCTTCAATACAGTCAACCACTCCATTCTCCTCTCCCATCTGAAAACCTTCCTCAACATCACTGGTACAGCTCTCTCTTGGTTCCATTCATACTGTATCTCACCAACAGACAGCAATTCTTCCATGTCAACAACTGCACCTCCCTCACAGCCCCCCTCTCCCATGGTGTTCCCCAGGGTTGTGTTTGAACCTCTCCTCTTACTCATCTATATACTCCCGCTTGGCAACATCATCTGCCGACACGGCCTTAAATTCCATTGTTATGCCGATGACGTTCAGATCTACATTTCTACTAACTGCATAACCACAGTAACCTGCTCCATACTGGAAAACTGTCTCTCCAATATAAAATCCTGAATGCAAAAGAACTTTCTACAACTTAACTATGATAAGTCTGACATGATGATCATTGGCCCGGAATCTCTCATCAATGCCACCCACAACTTCAACCTCACTGTTGCCAACTCCACACTTTCCCCATCCCCACAGATACAAAACCTTGGGAGTCATCTTTGACAGCCACCTCACTTTTGAACTGCACATCAATCATGTCACCAAAACTGCCTTCTATCACCTAAAAAACATAGCCCAACTCCGTCCCTCACTCACCTTCTCCACCGCAGAAACCCTCATACACACATTTATCACATCCAGACTCGACTACTGCAATAGCATTTTTTACAGCTTACTCTACAAAGTCCTCCAGAAATTTCCATACATTCAGAACTCAGCCGCCCATCTCCTTACCCAGTCCCGCTCCTGCGACCATATCACCCCTGTCCTCCACAACCTCCACTGGTTCCCAATCTCACAATGCATACAGTTCAAAGTCCTCCTCCTCACCTTTAAAGCCCTCAATCACCAGGCCCCTTCCTACCTCACCAACCTGTTGCACCAGCATGCCCCCCCCCCCACACTGCCTCCCTTCCTCTGATGCAAATCTCCTCTCTCCACCACACAGAACCAAACACAGAACCTGGAGGGACAAAGCCTTTTCCATCGCAACCCCCTCCCTCTGAAACTCTCTCCCCCAACACATCTGTGACTGCACAGACTTAAACTACTTCAAATCATTATTCAAAATCTACCTGTTCAGATTTGCTTTTAATCTTTAATTTTAATCTTTAATTTTAACTTTTTTTTGTAAAGCATCTTTGAGTGCCTTGGAAATCGCTATACAAATAAAATGTATTATTATATTACTGTGATTTCACCAACAAAATTAAGCATTGTCCAGTGCTCAAGTTAGTGTGCTTACATACCGTGTGGGTCACGTGGCTCACAACAACATATCCTTAGCTTGTCTGCGAGTACATGCTGCCAGAGTTACGTCTGGATACACGCCGAACCCCATCTTAAACCGCACACTTTGCTTGCTTTTTTTTTTTTTTTTTTTTTTGGTTACTTATTTGTACCCGTAGGTAGATTTGGTTTGCAGTCTGGTGACAAGCCACCGGCTGCCGGTCGCTGCGTGCGCGAGCACCCTAAACCTACATGTTTTTGGTATGCGGGAGGAAACCGGAGAAATCCCGGAGTAAACCCACGCAACACGGGGAGAACATGCAAACTCCACACAGCTCACAGTTGGTCGGGGGTTGGTATTTTTATTGGTTGGTATTTTTATTGGTATTTTTATTTTTATTTATAATACTGTTGGTATTTTTATTGGCGTCTTCAGATGAAATAATGTCAATCATCACATACTATGTGGATGGAGACCACACTTCTTTTCATTCCAAGCTGTTTTACTTTTTCGCTAAGAGTGCATTGCTTCCGGGGTACGGTGGTGCGTGGCCACGCATGTATCTCCACAGACACATCTTAAAGGGGAAGTACATGAAAAGCTCAATATCAATATATAAAATAATTTTCAAAAAATTCCTGGATCCAGATCGTGATCCGGATCACCATCAAAATCTAATCATCTGTTCCCCATGCCATTACACACCTTTCCTGAAAATTTCTTCAAAATCCATTCATAATTTTTGGAGTAATGTTGCTAACAGATAGACAGACAAACCGACAAGCAAACCAACGCCGGCAAAAACATTACCTCCTCCTTTTGGCGGAGGTAACAAATGTGTATTGCCCAAAATAGAATATTGTGGCTTTTTAGCAACAAAAAAAACTTTCATTGCCTTAGAACTGCTTGGAAAGAGCGTTTACATCTTCCACCTACTTAGGTATGTGTGGACCTATGAAAATTCTAATTAGCTCCACCCATGCTCCCGCCCACCAGTAGCGGATGCTGCAAGGCCAGCCCTCCACTGTCTTCTGACCTGAGAACACTGAAGATTGCCTCACTAAACAATGGCTAGTCAAAACATCAGAGTGATTCAGCCATACATGTTTGAGCGACTCACAAGAACAGGAAGAAGAGGACATTGTACAAGGCTCCGAGAAGGCGATCCAACTTGACTATCTAGAGCAGGGGTGTCCAATCATGTGTCATGGAGGGCCAAGACCCTGAAGGTTTTCTCTTCTACCCAGTCTCTTCAGCAGGTATTTTCACTGATCACCAATCAGTGGGAAGAAGTTCAGTGAAATCTGCCGTTGAAGACACTGGTTGGAGGTAAAGCCTGCAGGGTCTTGGTCCTCAATGGCACATGATTGGATACTCCTGATCTAAAGGAAGTAAAAGTCATTACAAGCTTTCCGTACCTGCGGAAGAATCCTTCTCGGTGGAGCCTGGCCCCACATGGAGGCTGGAGGGCTCCCCACCGGTCTCTGGTTGCCCACTCGCCAAGGGTCTTCCCAGCTTGCTGTCCTAGTCTCTCTCACATGGGAGTCAAGGAGACAAGCTAGCGGGTGCGGCACCCCGTCCGCCGCAGCCCCCTGCCACCCCCTGCCACAGCAAGTTGGCTCTTGGCGGTCCCATCTGGGGGCTGACGGGTGCCTACTGGGCAGCTCGCTGGGGGCCGGTGGTCCGGTGTGCCCGCCTGCCGCCACGGAACAACAACTTCAGTGCGGCGCATGCAGCCTCGCCTCGGCCACTGCGCCACACACCCTCTGGGTGCCCAACTCTAAAGTTTCCTCCTCCGTCCTCCCTGGCGGGAATGCAATGGCATGCCTGGGGGGTTTTGCATCCCCCCTGAAAACCTCTTCACCAAACCAAGTCAAACAAATCCAAAATGGATGGGTAGCGGTCTTGGCGCTTTCGTCCCCTAAGAGCAGACGTCTCTCTCTGTTTCAGCCTTCCAACTGTGTGCCTCCCATTCCTCCGTCTCCCCCGGCCCCAGGGCGGTGGGGTGGAGTGCCTCCGGGACCCTGCAGTTGCAGGCACAGCAGCCGGTGGACTCCGGTCTCCGAGCTGACCACGCCCCGCATGCGCTACAGGATTCCAGAATACGGTAGCCCCAGCGGTGAAAAACTACGAGTGGCCATGGTCGGTTTTGCACCGTCCTCGGGAAGGGACAATGACTGAGGCCATGAGCCTCCATCCGTGGAGCCACGTCAACTCCTTCCTCCTCCCCTGGGGGAGTGAACTCAGGTATTTAGCCATGCCCAGCACTTAGCATGATTGGTTAATGTTATGGTAAAAAATGGTAAATGGCGTTCACTTATATAGCGCTTTTCTTCTCATCTAAGATGACCAACGCGCTTTACAGATCCTGCTATCCACCCATTCACGCACTGGTGGTGGCAAAGCTGCCATACACACAGGTGCTAACCTGGCCACCAGGATCAACTGGGGGTTCAGTGTCTTGCTCAAGGACACTTCAACATGCGGATTGCAGACAGAGGGGGGATGGAACCCATGACCCTCCCATCAGTAGTCGGCCACACTACACCTGCGCCACTGCCGCCCTTATGACCAATCAGTCTCAGCAAATACTTGCGTAGCTAGAAACACTCTGTCCAAAGTCACCTTTTTTGGGGGGGGTGTTGCTTGACTGAACAATCAAAGCAGAAAAATACAGACTTGGGACTTCCAAATGATTTTTCTCTTGATACAGACGTGGACAAAATTGTTGGTACCTCTCTGTTAATGAAAGAAAAACCCACAATGGTCACAGAAATAACTTGAATCTGACAAAAGTGGTAATAAATAAAAATTCTATGAAAATTAACCAGTGAAAATCAGACAGTGCTTTTGAATTGTGGTTCAACAGAATTACTTTAAAAAACAAACTCATGAAACAGACCTGGACAAAAATGATGGTACCCCTAGAAAAGATTGAAAATAATGTGACCATAGGGACATGTTCAACCAAGATGTGTCCTCTAATTAACATCACAGGTGTCTACAAACTTGTAATCAGTCAGTTGGCCTATTTAAAGGGTGACAAGTAGTCACTGTACTGTTTGGTGACATGGTGTTTACCACACTAAACATGGACCAGAGGAAGCAAAGGAGAGAGCTGTCTCAGGAGATTAGAAAGAAAATTATAGACAAGCATGTTAAAGGTAAAGACTATAAGACCATCTCCAAGCAGCTTGATGTTCCTGTGACTACAGCTGCACATATTATTCAGAAATTTAAGATCCACAGGACTGTAGAGAACCTCCCTGGACGTGGCCACAGGAGGAGACGGATAATACGAATGGTAACAAAAGAGCCCAGAACAACCTCTAAACACATTCATGGCGAACTCCAAGGTCAAGGTACATCAGTGTCAGATCGCACCAGCCGTCGTTGTTTGAGCCAAAGTGGACTTCATGGGAGATGACCAAGGAGGACACCACTGTTGAAAACAAATCATAAAAAAGCCAGACTAGAATTTGCCAAACTGCATGCTGACAAGCCACAAAGCTTCTGGGAGAATGTCCTATGGACAGACCAGACAAAACTGGAACTTTTTGGCAAGGCACATTAGCTTTATGTTCACAGACGCAAAAATGAAGCATACCAAGAAAAGAACACTGTCCCTACTGTGAAACATGGAGGAGGTTCTGTTATGTTCTGGGGCTGCTTTGCTGCATCTGGCACAGGGTGTCTTGAATCTGTGCAGGGTACAATGAAATCTCAAGACTATCAAGGTATTCTAGAGAGAAATGTGCTGCCCAGTGTCAGACAGTTTGGTCTCAGTCGCAGGTCATGGGTCTTGCAACAGGATAATGACCCAAAACACACAGCTAAAAACACCCAAGAATGGCTAAGAGTGAAACACTGGACGATTCTAAAGTGGCCTTCTATGAGCCCTGATCTAAATCCTATTGAACATCTGTGGAAGGAGCTGAAACATGCCGTCTGGAGAAGGCACCCTTCAAACCTGAGACAACTGTAGCAGTTTGCTCATGAAGAGTGGGCCAAAATATCTGCTGAGAGGTGCAGAAGTCTCATTGACAGTTACAGAAATCGTTTGATTGCAGTGATTGCCTCAAAAGGTTGTGCAACAAAATATTAAGTTAAGGGTACCATCATTTTTGTCCAGGCCTGTTTCATGAGTTTGTTTTTTAAAATAATTCTATTGAACCACAATTCAAAAGCATTGTCTGATTTTCATTGGTTAATTTTCATAGAATTTTTATTTATTACCACTTTTGTCAGATTCAAGTTATTTCTGTGACCATTGTGGGTTTTTCTTTCATTAACAGAGGGGTACCAACAATTTTGTCCATGTCTGCATGTCTTGTAAGTCATGTTACATGTTACAGACATAAAACAACCTTGATTTTTGGCGGTGTGTCACTTTCACTTTTCTCCATAATCTTAAAATTATATTCCATTATGTACCAGAAGTTAATCATCATTGTGGTAATTAAATTATGAAGAAAAAAAATATTGGATAATTACTGTACTGTCATTTAGAAAAGATCAGAAACTGATAGTGTGTCTTGTACTACTGCTGCTATGAGGTGGTGCCCACAGAACTAGAATCTCTTTGCCAGACAAAAAAGTAAAAGAATACAACTACTAGTGGTGGGTGATATGGCCAAAAAATGTTATCACAATATTTCTATGAATTTTCATAACAATATTCTTGACGATAGTTTTTTCTTTTTAATTTAAAAAAGACAGTTTCACAGGCCAGCATTATTTGCCTTCAACATCCATCCATCTATCTTTTTCCGCTTAATCCTTTTTGGGTCGTGGGGGGCTGGAGCCTATCCCAGCACCTTTTGGGCGAGAGGTAGGGTACACCCTGTACAGATCGTCAGTCCATCGCAGGGCCAACACAGAGACAGACAACCATTCACTCTCACAGTCATACCTAAGGACAATTTAAAATCCCCAGTTTTGTGCCAATTGACCTAACTTGCATGTTGTTGGCATGTGGAAGGAAACCGGAGAAATCCCGGAGTAAACCCACACAGACACGCAGGGATGGCAACAGGAAATTCTGATTTCAGCTGAAATCTAATTTGGTCGATTGACTTATGGGGGGGCCAGGGGGGGCACAGCCCCCCTGAAGCTGAGAGCTTTTCAGTAAAACAGAAGTAATTTAGACTGAAAAAAATGATTAAAAAAAAAATGAAATTCTAGACTTAGATAAATCATTAAATTTAATGAAAAGTTAACTTACTTTTTCTTCAGTGTTGTCTCACTGTCTTTAGTCCAACATATTTAACAGTTCTATAAGAGTTTATTACACTATTTACACTGGTCACCAAGAGGAAAAAAAAAAAAAAAAAAGCTTTTCCGGCCACGTCTGGTTTCTTCAGAAATTGTCCGAGTGTTTCTGTTACCTCGTCGAACTTTGAGCCAATTTTCACCTTTACTGTCACTTTTCTCTCAAGCCAATTCCATCGGAACTTATTTTTGACACTTTTGTCTATTTCTAGCACTGATGACTCCTGATCCTTCGATAAAAATTTCATAATTCCGCTGAAAACGATACCGAAAGCTCAGAATTCCAACACGAACACGCCACCATGAATTTTTGACAAAGCATACAATGAGCCATTTGATTGGTCCAATCGTTTGCAACTATCCAATCACAGGGCTGTTTACAATACAGCAGTAGCTTGAGTACAAAACATCCGGGTTATCGCGGGAGACTTGAACCGGGGAAGCGGCGAGCGCTTATGTAATCATGTTGATTTTCGCTAAAATCGGTAACAATAAGGTACCTTACCCCCCCTAAAATTTTCTCAACGGATTTAGACGATTCACAGAAATGATCAATTTGAAAATAAATCGGCGGAAATCCGCGGATCGGCGGAAAATTGCCATCCCTGGACACGGGGAGAACATGCAAACTCCACACAGATCACTGTTGGTCGGGGGCTGGGATCGAACCCAGGATCCCCCAGCCAAGGGTGAGTTGCTGTGCTGCCGCAGTGCTAACCACTCCGCCACCGTGCTGCCCAACTTCAACATATTCAGTTAAAAAAATATATACGTATATGTATACATACAGTACATACAGCGGGGAAAATACGTATTTAACAAGTCAACATTTTTCTCATTAAACATATTTCTGATGGAGCCACTGACCTGAGATTTTCACCAGATATCAGTAACAACCCAAGTAGCTCATACATACAAAGAAATCAAGGCAACTGTGTCCACAAAACAAGTTATATTTAATAAAGTGGAATAGCACAGGAAATAAGTATTGAACACATGAAGAAAAATTGGTGCAAAAAGGCATAGAAAGCCAAGAAACCAGCTGAAATCCATCAGACTTTAGGAAGCCGGTTAAGTCCTGACTAATAGCTTTTAAAAAGGTTTGCGAATATCAGATTGTTGCACCACAAAGAACTCATGATGGGTAGAAGCAAAGAGTTCTCTCTAGACCTCTGCAACCTTATTGTTGCAAAACATAATGATGGCATTGGTTACAGGCACATTTCTAAACTGCTGAATGTTCCAGTGAGCACTGTTGGAGCCATCAGTCGAAAGTGAAAAGAACATCATTTTACCATAAACTGGCCATGATCAGGCACTCCTCGCAAGATTTCTGACAGAAGAGTCAAAGGAATTATCAGAAGAGTTGTCCAAGAGTCAAAGACTACTCGTGGAGAGCTTCAGAAAGACCTGGAGTTAGCAGGTACTGTTGTTTCAAAGAAAACAATAAGTAATGCACTCAACCGACATGGGCTTTATGCCAGCTCACCTCGCAAGACTCCATTGCTGAAGAAAAAGCATGTTGAAGCTCGTTTACAGTTTGCTGCACAACCTTTGGGCAAGCCAGTAAAATACTGGGAGAAGATAGTCTGGTCAGACGAGACCAAAATTGAACTTTTTTGATGCCACAACACATCATGGTGTGGGGTGTTTTTCAGCACATGGTACAAGCAGACTTCATATAATTGCAAGGAAAGATGAATGGACAAATGTACAGAGACATCCTTGACAAGAATCTGCTGCCATCTGCCAAGATGCAGAAGATGAAACGAGGGTAGACATTTCAGCAAGACAATGATTCCAAACACACAGCCAAGGAAACTCTCAACTGGCTCCAGAGAAACAAAATAAAGCTGCTAGAATGGCCCAGTCGGTCACCTGACCTGAATCGCAATTGAAAATCTATAGAACAAACTGAAGATCAGAGTTCATAGAAGACACCCACCGAACCTTCAAGGTTTAAAAACAGTTTGTGTGGAAGAATGGGCTAAAATCACTCCTGAGTAATGCCTGCACCTAGTTTCTCCATACGGGAGGCATCTGGAAGCTGTCATTACCAACAAAGGCTTTTCTACTAAATATGAAATGAATTTCATCAAGCACGTTCAATACTTATTCCCTGTGTTATTCCAGTTTATTAAATATAACTTGTTTTGTGAACATAGTTGCCTTGATTTCTTTGTATGTATGGATTACTTGGGTTGTTACTGATATCTGGTGAAATCTCAGGTCAGTGGCTCTATCAGAAATATGTTTAACTAGAAAAGCACTCGGACAGCGCAGACCTCCACCGAGCGCCACAGTTCCCCCCATACAGTGTTTGTGTGTACGTTTTCAGATTCCTTGGCCATGAAAACATATGACTAGCAATTGGATTCACAATGATAGGATTAGTGGTTGAGTAGTTATTGACGAAAATGGCATTTTCCCTAATGGCGGTTTAGCGCCACAGTTCCCCCCATACAGTGTTTGTGTGTACGTTTTCAGATTCCTTGACCATGAAAACATATGACTAGCAATTGGATTCACAATGATAGGATTAGTGGTTGAGTAGTTATTGACGAAAATGGCATTTTCCTTAATGGCGGTTTAGCGCCACAATTCCCCCCATACAGTGTTTGTGTGTACGTTTTCAGATTCCTTGACCATGAAAACATATGACAAGCAATTGGATTGACAATGATAGGATTAGTGGTTTAGTAGTTATTCACGAAAATGGCATTTTGCGTAATGGCGGTTTTCTTGTGGACAGTGATCCGGATCACCACCAAAATCTAATCATCTGTAGGATACCCCATTTCTGACAATCTGTGAAAACTTCATGAAAATCCGTCCATAACTTTTTGAGTTATCTTGCTAACAAACAGACAGACAGACAGACAGACAAACCAACGCCGATGAAAGCATTACCTCCTTGGCGGAGCGGAGGTAATGACAAAAATGTTGGCATGTTCAATACTTATTTTCCCCGCTGTGTGTGTGTATAAATATATATATATATATATATACATATATATGTGGCGGCATGAAATAATAAGGCACGGCGAAACTCGCCCCTGCGCTGTGAGCGCGTGCAGGAGCGAGCCCTGTGCCTCTAGTCAGCAAGCAGGTGATGAGAGAGGGAGTTACAGAGCAATGCGGTATTTATACCCCACTACAGACAATACATGAAAGGCATGTTATCATCAAAGAACTTGCAGGAAGGCATGGGACATTTGCATTTGAGTACAGAGCAGGAAGTCATACATAACAGCAGGATACTGGCGCCTGAATTCGCCTCTGCTCCGGAGCTGTAGGACAAAAGAGGTTACAAGGCACATCTACATATTGTTATCAGTCCATAGATCACACTGCTATGCTAACTGCTCCCGCTGAGTGCTCTCCTTGTCCGTGGCTGTTGTGGGGGTTACCCATACACTCCCCCCCAGAGGGCTCAGCGGGGAGCTGAGGCCTCGATAGTCCGGCTTTGGTAGCGAGCTGCAGGGAAGGCTCGCTGCAGGCGGCGGTGGAGGGAGTGGGGGGTGGGGGTAGCGAGTGCCAGCCCGGGACGGCGAAATTGTCTGGGCCGCGCAAAAATTGCCTGTGGATCCGCGATGTTGAGGGGCTGTCCCGTTGAACGTGCGGAGGTCCACAGCAGCTGTAAGAAGAAAAATTTGTCTCTGACTCCTCTCGTGGCCATGAAGAAAAAAAGGAGCTGCAGCTGTGAGGGACTTGGCATGTTGACTTTAGGTGCGCGCGCAGTCCTAAAGTCCTTGGGGAAAGCTGACGGCTGAATTCCCTTTGTGCGCCGTGGCTGAGACCATTAGAAAATCCTGTGAGCGAGCTGCGTGCGTGCTTCAGGTGTGTGAGCAGCCCTGAAGGTTCTGTGTGCAGCGGCGAAGGACGATGGCGGTCTGTGTGGAGCCGGTATTGTCCCGTGCGTGGTGCGCTGTCCTCATAACCCCCCGGTGTGCGTGCGGGGTTCGGTGCATGGCAGGTCCGCTGTAGAGGCGAGTCAGGGTCAGGGAGCTTGCTGGAGATCAGCGTCGTCTGCGCCGATGGTCATCCCTGTAAACTGTTGCGTCGTTCGCTGTGTCGGGTCATGGTGCGTTGGAGCGGTGAGAGGGAGGAGATGATCTCTGTCCCTCGGGCTCGTGCAGATGCGTTGGAGCGGTGAGAGGGAGGAGACGATCTCTGTCCCTCGGGCTCATGCAGATGCGTTGGAGCGGTGAGAGGGAGTAGGCGATCTCTGTCCCTCGGGCTCATGCAGATGCGTTGGAGTGGTGAGAGGGAGGAGACAATCTCTGTCCCTCGGGCTCGTGTCGATGCGTTGGAGCGGTGAGAGGGAGCAGACGATCTTTGTGTCCCTCGGCCGGTTCCAGCGTGGATGTCCAGGTCAGAAGGTTGCTGCACAAAGTGTGTGCTTTCTTCGGGGTCACCAATGTGGCGGCATGAAATAATAAGGCACGGCGAAACTCGCCCCTGCGCTGTGAGCGCGCACAGGAGCGAGCCCTGTGCCTCTAGTCAGCAAGCAGGTGATGAGAGAGGGAGTTACAGAGCAATGCAGTATTTATACCCCACTACAGACAATACATGAAAGGCATGTTATCATCAAAGAACTTGCAGGAAGGCATGGGACATTTGCATTTGAGTACAGAGCAGGAAGTCATACATAACAGCAGGATACTGGCGCCTGAATTCGCCTCTGCTCCGGAGCTGTAGGACAAAAGAGGTTACAAGGCACATCTACATATTGTTATCAGTCCATAGATCACACTGCTATGCTAATTGCTCCCGCTGAGCGCTCTGCTTGTCCGTGGCTGTTGTGGGGGTTATCCATATATATATGTATATATATACACTACCGTTCAAAAGTTTGGGGTCACTTAGAAATTTCCTTATTTTTGAAAGAAAAGCACTTTTTTTCAATGAAGATAACTTTAAACTAATCAGAAATACACTCTATACATTGCTAATGTGGTAAATGACTATTCTAGCTGCAAATGTCTGGTTTTTGGTGCAATATCTACATAGGTGTATAGAGGCCCATTTCCAGCAACTATCACTCCAGTGTTCTAATGGTACAGTGTGTTTGCTCATTGCGTCAGAAGGCTAATGGATGATTAGAAAACCCTTGTGCAATCATGTTAGGTCTGCAATGCTGTAATTGCTGCAAATGGAGGATTCTTTGACGAAAGCAAAGTTTGAAGGAAAAAATTATTATTTCAAACACAAATCATTATTTCTAACCTTGTCAATGTCTTGACTATATTTTCTATTCATTTTACAACTCATGGTGGTAAATAAGTGTGACTTTTCATGGAAAACACAAAATAATTGTCTGGATGACCCCAAACTTTTGAACAGTAGTGTATATATATCCATCCATCCATCCATCCATCCATCCATCTTCTACCGCTTTTCCGGAGGTCCAGGTCGCGGAGGCAGCAGTTCAAGCAGAGAAGCCCAGACTTCCCTCTCCCCAGCCACCTGCTCCAGCTCTTCAGAGAGGATACCAAGGCGTTCCCAGACCAGCTGGGAGACACAGTCTCTCCACCGAGTCCTGGGTCTGCCCCGGGGTCTCCTCCCAGTGGGACGTGCCTGAAACACCTCAAGTGGGAGGCGTCCAGGAGGCATCCTAATCAGATGCCCATACCACCTCAACTGACTCCTTTCAATGTGGAGGAGCAGCGGTTCTACTCTGAGCCTCTCCCGAATGACTGAGCTCCTCACCCTATCTCTGAGGATGAGTCCAGCGATCCTATGGAGAAAGCTCATTTCAGCCGCTTGTATCCGCGATCTTGTTCTTTCGGTCATTACCCAAAGCTCGTGACCATAGGTGAGAGTAGGAACGTAGATTGACTGGTAAATCGACAGCTTTGCCTTAGAACTAAGCTCCCTCTTCACCACAACAGACCGGTACAATGTGCAGATGCTGCTCCAATCCGTCTGTCAATCTCTGGATTACGTGGCGGTCAAAGGCGGAGACCTTGGCGGACTGATCACAAGCTTTCTAAACTGGCTTTTGGTACGTGGAATATATACAGTATATACAGTATATATATATTTAAATTTCTCTAGTTTATAAACAGTAGCTCAGATTGAATTTAAAATATATTTTTAATTCTGTATCAAATATTACGAGAAAATAATACAAATTGCCACATATGCTGAATCGGTTTACCTGCATTAAAATCTCTGTTGCCTCTCCTCTGACTTTTTGGCTCTCGTTGGACTCAACAATGTGCATATTTTTTTCCTTCAGGTGGCTGAAAAAATTCAACATGAAGCAACCTAAATGAAACAAAATAGCCCACCATACACTGACAACTTCGTATTAGAGCAGTGTTGTTGGCATGCGGAAAAATTCACAGGCAGATTATCCACACTGCCGTACTGTTTTTTTGTTCATTTTGTTTTGTTTTTTAACATGGCAGCAGTCTGAGACAGCCACAAACCTTAAGGGGCGGCTTCCAGATGACCCAAGGCAACACCAAACAACAACCCAAAAAAAAAACAGCAAGGCACCCTTCCAGGGTGGGTTGTGGGGGCTCAAGGCCAGGCGGGCTAAAAACCACCCCCCCCCCCCCACAGAGCCCAAAAACACAAAATACAGATTGTGGGGAATAACCAAAGTTCACGGCCCCAAACCAAAAAGAAAAATGGATCGGGTGGTCTGCTGAAGTCCCAGGGCCACCGGACCAAAAGGCAAGGCGGGTCAGGTGGTCTACCAGAGTCCCAGGGCCACCGGACCAGAGAGCACAGCAGATCAGGGGGCCTACCCGAATCCATAAGCCACCCGAGGTGTGAACATGATGCATCGGGTGGCCTATCCAAGTCCCGGGGCCATCAGGCGAGAAAAAGCACACAAGCCCTTTGTTCTGAAAACACAGGATCTTCTTGTACCGAGGATAAAGATTTCAATACAGAATTTTTTTCATTCACAAGATAACACAGGATTTTCTAGATCAAAAGATAACATGGAAACCTTAAACTCAAGAGATGATAACAAGGAACCCAAAAACTCAAGAGATGGTAGCATGAACATATCAACCTCTGGAGATGATAACACGGACATATCAAACTCAGAAGATGATAATGTGGAGATAACAAACTCAGGAGCTGATAACACGGACATTTCAACCACAGGAGGTGATAACACAGACACTTCAACCTCTGGAGGTGACAACACGGACACCTCAATCTCTGGAGGTGACAACATGGGCACTTTAACCTCTGGAGGTGTTAACACTGACATATTAATCTCAGGAACATCAGGTGGTGGCGCGCTGGTCTCCAAAACAGCACGTGGAGGTGCACAACCTCTGGAGCAATGGATAGAGGTCTCCTGACCTTAGGAACATTGGCTGGAGGTCTCCTGACCTCAGGAATATCGGCTAGAGGTCTCCTGGCCTCGGGAACATCGGCTAGAGGTCTCCTGACCTTGGGGACATTGGCTAGAGGTCTCCTGACCTCAGGAACATCGGCTAGAGGTCTCCTGACCTCAGGAACATCGGCTGGAACATGGTCCTCCTGCGACCACATCCTCGACACGGCCACTGCAGCTGATGGAGGGAAACAGGCGTTCAGTGCGGCGACACTGCAGTCATTAACAGCAGAAACTGGTGGAGAGGACTCGGCAGCTGATGGAATCTGCACAGGGGTCCCCCCACGAGATGCAAGGCCAGACTTTTCAAAAATGATATTTGAACATAAATGAGAAGATACTTGCCTTAATTCCTGGTCTTCTGTTGCCGGGGTGACCACCTCAGAATCAGAAGCAGGAATACTGACAGGCAGAGCAGGAACAGGAACTGGTGGTGGTGCTGAGAAACAACGTGGAGCTGGTACTGGAGCTGGGTGGGGCCATGGTGCAGGCACTGGAGCAGGGTAGCGCCATGGAGCAGGCACTGGAGCTAGGACACGAAAATCCTCACACAGTCTAGGCACAGCCACAGGGGCAGTCGGCTCATCCCAGACCATCCGGTTACCACCCAGTATTGGCAAACCCTTGGAATCAACACAAGGGGACACAGGAGATGCAAGTGAGGATTGATGATAGAACAGGCAGCAGAGAGCGGTGGAAAGAGCTCAGGAATGATGGTAGGTGGCTAAAGCTGAGCCCCCTCCCCAAGAACAAGACAAGCCCTTTCATTTATTGATGGTAAAAAATAAGAGGGTACTTGTCGTTATTCCCCTTCTGCTGCCGCTGGAGAGTCAGACGATCCATCCTGGGATACGACGTGATTCACCCGATGAGGAGCCATTGCACGGTGGTATGATGCTGCATCAAGGGAGGAGGAAGCGGAGATCTGGAGGGCCTCCGTGGGAGCAGAAGGGCCAGGCCGCTGTGCTTGTCGACGCCGACACGAGCTGTATTTCCTGTCGGCTCGCTGTGTCTTCTCCTCCTTCTGCTCCTCCACCAGCCCACTGACCAACAGGTACAAGAACAGAACTGACTGCAGAAGTCTGGTGAGCTGGGGGTGATGCTGCAGAGTGGGAGAAGCATCAATCACCTCAACAGCACTTCCGAGGAGACTGAGAGCTCTTTCCGGTGTTTCGGCATCAAGGGTGTCCCCCACTAGAGCCTTGATGCGGGAAGCAGCCCAAACTTCCTCCTGATCGAGACCCATAAAAGAAAATTTATAGTCTGCTGGGTCCATCATCCCAGGTTCTTTCTGTCAGGGGATGTAGAAGGACTGGACCCAATTGCTGGACGTAAGTTCCAAAAATGATTTTTATTACAAAGAGCTGGCCACGCTGGCACAACTCGAGAGCTAAACAGAAATTAAAGAATGCAGCTCAGAAGCACAACAAAGGCAAAAACCAAGACCGACAGGACTGGACAGGACTAGACTAGAACAGAAGCTTGTAATCAAGCCAGCAGGACAAAAACAGACTTGACCGAAGCATGTAATCACGCCAACACGACAAAAGACTAAAAAGAAGCATGTAATCACGCCAACACGACAAAAGACTAAACAGAAGTGTGTAATCACGCCAACGTGACAAAAGAACTCGAACCAAACAGAAGTGAACCCAGACCTTAAATACATTGAACACAATTGGGGCAACACGAGACAGAAGGGTCACCAATGGTCAGGGGGTGGGGTTCGATCCCACCCCTTGGCCATCGGTGACCCTTCTGTGTGGTGTTTGCATGTTCTCCCCGTGTCTGCGTGGGTTTTCTCCGGGTACTCTGGTTTCCTCCCACAGGCCAAAGACATGCAGGCTAGGCTAACTGGCATCAACTGGCGATTCTAAATTATCCTTAGGTATGAATGTGAGAGTGTCTGTCTCTGTGTGTTGGCCCTGCGATGGACTGGCGATCTGTCCAGGGTGTACCCTGCCTCTCACCCAAAGATGCTTAGATAGGCTCCAGCCCCCCTGCGACCTGAAAAGGATTAAGTGGTATAAGATGGATGGATGGAGACTAGGGGTGGGGTCAAAAGATCAATATATCGATATGGATCGATCCACGTTTGACTGAGCCGATATCGATCCACAAAATCCGCGGATTGATCTTTTAATATTAATATATTTTAATATAATATTTTTACGTTTGTGAACGTCTGCTGAGTATAATCGGGTCAAAACGGGGTCAGTGAGCCAGGAACAACGGCCGAGAACCATAAACAACCGACGCACTAACGGAGCTAGCAAGCTAACGGATATGCTAGTTCTTCTTCTGTGGTGTTAAAACGGTTCTTATCCGGCAAGAGTTTCCTGCCGCGCGTGCTATTTCGTGTTTACACGAGCGGAGATAATAACGTGCATCTCTTAATTTAGCAACAAAAGTCACCGTAAAGATTGTTCTCAACAGCTTCTGAATATTTTTCATAAATAAAACTTCTGTGTTCCCCGCGGCGCGTGCATACGTCTTTCGTGTTTACATGACGCGGAGTTAATAACGTGCGTGTCTCTTAATTTAGCAGCAAAAGTCACCGTAAAGACTGTCCTCAACAGCTTCTTAATATTTTTCATAAAGCGGGGATAAACGGATTTTTACTCCGTGCAGCGCTGTGTTGGAACATCAAGTTGACGACTGATAAACGGAAAATGCGCGGAGGCTGAAACCCGTGAAGCAGAGGGAGACTTGGAGCTGCTGAGACTGTAAGTATAATATCATTTGTTTGTTTTAACGTTTGTGTCGTCAATTAATAATTTATCTGGCATAATGGTGGTTTCTTTTACAAACTATGGACACAGAGAGAACTGTTGGTTAAGCGCTGTGAATAAATGCAGAATTAAGGTATATTTTATGAGATTGACTTCTGCCACTTAAGAGATGTGAAGAGAATAAATCACAATAAAATTAATAAAGGCTGCAGTACAACAAGCTATTTTTACTCAGTAGAACTAAACTGAAATGAACAAACCTTCTCAGGAAATGAATTGAAACCCTTTTTAAACATTGAAAGTTAATTTGTAGTTAAAATATAAAAAAAAAAACTAAATTATTAAACCCTACTGTGGTGTGGCGATCTAAAAATATGAATGTTAATTTTACTGTGAAATCTATTCTTTTTATCTGCCTTCAGATGTGTGAAGACTGGAAGCTTCATTCTCACTGAGTCCTTCTGAAGGTCAGAGGTCGTCAGTGGAGGAGCATCCCTGCTTCATGTGGATTTCAGCACAGAAGACGACCTTCAAATTCAAGATTCAAGGAGGTGCTGCCATCATTTTCTCCAGACTAACATGCATTCAATGCAATTTAGTTGTTGTAATGACAAATTCTTTTATTTCTTTTTTTAAAGTTCTCAGCAAGAACACAATATTGGTCATTTTTTTTACAATTTTACTGAGCATTTAATTCTAAATAAATCACTGTTTAACAAGAAATTTTTGGCAATCCTGTGCTTTTCTTGTGGTGTTGCATACAATAGCATCACTGTAAACTATGGAAAAAGCAGCTGCTTCAAAATTTGTACTTCCTCACACAACTTTGAGTGCAAAAAAACTCTAAAAGTGCCATAACTTTTTGGAAAAGCTCCCACAAATCCAGGCTTTTTGGGCCACAACAATCACAAAAACAGCTGACAAAATCCTGGGGGGACTGAAATACAATGAGATTATGTATGCATGGTTCATGCATTGCATTTGTTTACTTACTCTGGGTGGTGAACTTGACACGACACACCCTTTGCACTAAAGAAAGCACCTGTGAGCATTTTATGAAATGATAAGTTAAATAATAAAAAGTGCATTATTGTAACTGATTTTGGGTCAGTTCTATATGTGATAATTTATGTATTAACAAAGTTAGAAGATTCTTGGTACAATTTGCAGCATTAGGTCTCAAAGATTTTTGTTTCATGGTAAGTAAAATGGCTATTAAAATGGTAATTCCCCAGATCGAATCGGGATCGAATCGAATCGATTCAGAATGTCAAGAATCGGAATCGAATTGATTCTGGAAATTAGGGATCGTTCCCAGCCCTAATGGAGACAGGTAGAGAGACTAATCACTGACAGCTGACACATGAAGCAGCTGACAGTGACAGGAGGGGCAGAGTCACACACACAGACACACAGGGAGTACAGACACAAGCAGGAAATCAGGGGAGACGTGACTATAACAAACAAAGACAGAACTAAACTATAATCATAATAATACTAATCAGAACTGAAAACAATCATGAATCCAACAAATAATGATAAATGCAGAAAACACAAAAACACAAGGTGAAAATGTGGATTGAGTCTATCCTTAAAGAAATACAATGATTGAAAATGAGCACGAGACTCAACCCACACCCTGACAGTTTGATGAATAAAACGATGAACACTTAAATGAAATGCTGCTGAGAAAATCATGAAAACACAATACAGTATCACTGCTTTAAACAAAATGTCAAGAAAAATAAACAAGTACTGTAGAAGGTCCAGTTCTTTGAATAATAGTGTAAAGAGTAATATGAGAGTGGAGGAGGAGAATCGCCATTATTATCAAGAAGTACTGCACCTCTTGACTATTTTGCACAATATCTTGTTCAGTGTTATTTCATGATTTGCTAACTAGAGCAATGAGAGGGTTTAACTAATGGCACTTCTGGGATTTGAAACCAGCCTTTCCTGTTTACTAGACAAGTGTTTTAACCAGTTAAGCCACAGCACCTTCCTAAGCACCATGAACAGATGCACTTGTGCTGCTTTCAGCTGAAGTTTCTACATGGTTGTCCATCTATTACAGCTAAAGATGTTTACAAAATATAACTTCATTCAAAAAGACTTATTGACATCTGGGATCAACAAGACTCACTTGTCACAGTAAAAGCACAAGTTTTAAACTCTGTTTATAGATCTCTTTTGTCAAATCTACTTATATTCGTCAAGATGGGAGTGCATGTGAACACAGCGGCTAGACGCTCCGGACTACTGCGTTAATTTTTGTGTCTTTTCTGCCTTTTTCTGTGCTCCTTCTGTGATAGACTAATTACCTACAGTCGCCAAGAACTTATAGGCATCAGTCGCCAACGTAACTCCGACATCTCCAGCGCCCAATTCAGTAATTTCCACCACATCCCTGAGATCGCCAGACCCCTGTGCGCTCTGTGGTTTGTTATGCCCTGCAATGGGCGTAGACGACGATTGTTGCCAACTCCACACTTTCCCCATCCTCACAGATACAAAACCTTGGAGTCATCTTTGACAGCCACCTCACTTTTGAACCGCACATCAATCATGTCACCAAAACTGCCTTCTTTCACCTATAAACATAGCCCAATTCCGTCCTTCACTTACCTTCTCCACCGCAGAAACCCTCATACACACATGTACCACATCCAGACTCGACTACTGCAATAGCATTCTTTATGGCTTATCATCCAAAGTCCTCCAGAAACTTCAATTCATTGAGAACTCAGCCGCCCGTCTCCTTACCCAGTCCTGCTCCCGCGACTACATCACCCCTGTCCTCCACAACCTCCACTGGCTCCCAATCTCACAACGCATACAGTTGAAAGTCCTTCTTAAATGTATTTAGGATTTCCTCTGATAACATTTCTGCGTGGTGGGCTGTCATCCTTGAAGTTATGCCGTCACGCTAAGAAGGAATATAAATTTAAGTAAAATAAATTAAGGAATGACACTCCACAAGCAGGCACACAAACATTGTGTGTGATAGTCTTCTGTGCGTTGGAATTCGCAAGTGTGCCACCCACGTGAAAGTCAGTCGGCATGCAGAGTGTCTCTCTAGCAATGCTGTCCGTGAGAAGCATGAGCTTATTAAAGTACTTTAACCATGAAAAAAAGCAGAAGAGGCATGTATGCAGTGGAGACATTTATGGTGGTTTTAACCCGCTGGAAACGGGAACAATAATGAAGAGTCACTTAGCTAACAGGTGTGGTTAGGTTTCATATGCAGGCTTCATATGCAGGGAAAGGCAAGAGTGACTGAATCGCTGAGGATTTACTTCACCACCCACTACAATAATTAACTAGGGGTGGGTTCAAAAGATCAATATATCGATATGGATCGATACATGTTTGACTGAGCCGATATCGATCCACAAAATCCGCAGATCGATCTTTTTTTTTTTCCACAATATCTTTATTGAACTTTTTTTTTTTTAAACAAACATGATACAAACAATCAAACACTAACACTAAAGTACTACAAAAAAAAAAAAAAATGCACTAAAAAACACCAACAACCACCAACAAAATCAAATCTTCAACAATGCTCCTCTGTTTAGTCTAGACAATCCAACACATAAGTATACATATTATGTTCACCAGTTTGGAATTTACAAGGTCCACACATATCATTCACCTTCTTCTTCAAGAGTTATGTTTAAATTTTTTACATAATCAATACAAGGTCTCCATATATTCTCAAACACAATTTCCTTTGATTTCAGTATATATGTTATTCTTTCTAATGGAAGGTTTGTTAACATCTGTCTTAACCACTGAGTCACATCTGGTCTATGAGTCTTTTTCCATAATAGTGCAATACATTTTTTGGCATTAAGCAAACTGAGGTCTATGAATGTTCTTTCACTTTTATTAAAATTATGCTTTTCTGGGTACAGACCCAACAAAAACAGTTTAGGATTCAATATGATTTGTTTTGAGATTATTTTTTCAATTGTTACCCTCACCTCTTCCCAAAACATTCTTATTAATCTACATTCCCATACACAATGAAATAGAGTTCCTTTACTTTCCATACATTTTGTGCACGTATCTGGTATATTTTTGTTATATCTATTTAACTCCTCCGGTGTAACATACATCCGCATTAACCATTTGAAATGTATCAATTTAAGGCGTACATTTATTGATTTGGTTTGAGCTTCTGTACAAGCCAATTCCCATTGTTCCTCTGAAATTTCAGTTTGCAGATCTTCTTTCCAGTTGTTTAATCTTTTCAGTGAATTTTCACTTGAAAATAGTGTCAATGAGTTATAAAACTCTGAAATAATACCCTTTCTTTTACTATCTTTCATCAACATTTTTTCCAAGGATGAATAAATAGGTCGAGTGAGAGCTTTATTTTGATTTGATCGAATAAAGTTTCTAAGTTGAAGATATTTAAAAAAATGTGTTCTATTGAGATTAAATTTGATCCTCAACTCTTCAAAAGACATTATGTTTTCTGCACATGGCAAATATAAATCCTGAATCTTTTGTATCCCTTTTAAATTCCATACTTTAAATACAGCGTCCGCTCTCCCTGGTTTAAAATATTGATTACCCCATATTGGACTAAATTGTGACAATAACTGTGGTTCTTTTAAATAGTTTTTAGCTTCACACCATATTTTGATCATATGCTTTACAAATGGATTTTTAACTTGTTTTTGTAATTTTTTTGCCGAATCTGAGTATATGAATATGGGAAGAGGTAAAGGTAAATTGTATGATTCCATTTCAGTCCAGTGAGGGAGATCATTTGATGAAAAATAATATGTCATAGACCTCAGTTGTGCCGACCAATAATACAACATAAAATTTGGACATTTCAGACCTCCACGATCAAATGGTAAATATAATAAAGACAGACGTAATCTAGCCCTCCTGTTGTTCCATATAAATTCCACTAACTTTTTTTTAATTCTTGAGAATAAATCTAAAGGTGGTGGTAAGGGAATGTATTGAAATAAATAAAGTATTTTAGGTAAGATATTACTTTTAAGTATATTAATTCTCCCGATCATCGACATTGGTAGTGACATCCATCTCTGAAGTAACTCATCAATATCTGTCATTAAGGCTTCATAATTGACACTGGCAACTGATTCTAGCTTAGGCACAATTTGGATTCCTAAATATTTGAACTGATTTACAACATTGAATTGATTTACCTCAGGGGCTGGGTAATTTCTCTGGGTCTCATTTAGCATTAATATTGAAGATTTAGTTTTATTTATTTTATATCCTGATATTTCCCCGAAATTCTTTATTAAATTCAACAAGGTCGGAATTGATTTTTTAAGATTCGACATAAACAAAATTATGTCATCGGCATACAGGGAGATTTTATGTTCTGTTGGTCCAACTTTAATTCCATATATTTGTGACTGTAGACGTATCGCCATCGCTAAAGGTTCAATTGCCATAGTAAACAGTAAAGGTGAAAGTGGACAGCCTTGTCGACATCCTCTATTGATTTTTATTGATTTTGAAATATTGTTATTTGTTAGAATTTCTGCAGTAGCATTATTATATATTATCTGAACCCATTTTATGAAATTATTTCCAAGTCCAAACCTTTGTAAGACTTCAAAAAGAAAGGGCCATTCAACTCTATCAAAGGCTTTTTCGGCATCCAGTGATAAGAGAGCTGTATCCGGTGCTTCTTTATTAGAATAAATAATATTAAATAGTCTTCTTACATTATGGAAGCCTCGTCTTCCCTTTATAAAGCCATTCTGATCTCGATTAATAATATTTGGTAAAATTTCTTGTATTCGTCTTGCTAAAATTTTACAAATTATCTTAAGGTCGGCATTTAATAGGCTTATTAAATTGCAATAATAAGCTGTGCTGTTGCAATCCTGGAATTTCCCCATTGTGGGACTAATAAAGGCTTATCTTATCTTATCTTATCTTATCTTATTGGTCTCATATTTTCACATTTATTAGAGGGCTTACCTGGTTTTGGCAACAGTATAATTAAGGCATTATTCATATATGATGGTAAATTACTATTTTGAAATGCTTCTAAAACCATTTCCAAAAAAGGTTTTGTTAATTTATTCTTAAATTTTTTATAAAGGTCAACTGGAAGACCATCTGGTCCTGCACTTTTTCCTGATTTCATATTATCAATGGCTAGTCCAACTTCTTCTTGACTAATTTTAGACTCCAGTATCTCCCTATTTTCATTTGGAATACACGGTATAAATAGTTCATTCAAAAACCCATGTAGTTTTGTTAAGTCAGATTCATTTTTGGTATCATATAATTTTTCATAGTAATCTCTAAAGGCTCTATTAATTTCTGAAGGATCTATAACTACCTGTCCGTTACTTATAATACTGGTAATTGGTGTTTTAGGTTCTAATTGTTTAATCTGCCATGCCAATAACTTTCCTGATTTTTCACCTTGTTCATAAAAAGATTGTTTCAATCTTAGAAGACTCGAGGCAGCTCTATTCGCTGATTTTTTGTCATATTCAGCTCTCAAAATCAGTAATTCGTTCTCCAACCTTGGATCTCTTCCTGCATATACTCTTTCTTGAAGAATTTTTATTTTATGTTCCAATTGGACTCTCTCCTCTCGAGTCTTCTTAGATTTTGAACCTGTATAACTAATAATATGTCCCCTAATAATAGCTTTGAAAGCCTCCCACTTTACACATGCTGATGTTTGTGTAGTATTGATATCAAAGAACTCATCTATCTGTTTTTCTATATACTTAACAAATTCCTCATCCTGAAGCCATTTATGCTGAAATTGCCATCTACCTGGTTCCTTTGTCAATTTCTTATCTACATACATTAGACAGCAGGGTGCATGATCAGAGATCACGATGTTATCATAAAAACAGTTTTGAATCTTGAGACCTTAATTCTGTGGAGATCAAAAAATAATCTATACGTGAGAATGTCTTGTAGGTATTGGAATAACAAGAGTATGCTTTAACTTGTGGTTTCATTTCTCTCCATATATCTATCAATTTCAATTCTTTCATAAAATGATTAATGGTCATCCTACATCCATTGTGCGTACAGTCCAGTCCTGTTGATCTATCTATACTGGGATTCAATGTACAATTAAAATCCCCTGCTATTATATGTTGCCCTGTAAGTGATGATAAGATAAGAAATAAATTGGCAAAGAACTTTTGATCATCTATATTGGGACCATATAAGTTCACCAAATTTATGTTTTCTAATAGCAAAGATCCTTGAATGATTACATATCTTCCAAATTTGTCTCCAATTACATTTTGCACTTGAAATGGGACTGATTTATGTATGAGAGTCATAACTCCCCTGGCTCGGGATGAAAATGATGAGGTGAAAACATTTCCTTGCCATCTACTCCTAATTCTTTTTACATCTTGCTCTATTAGATGAGTTTCTTGTAAAAACACAATTTTTGAACCCATGTCTTTTATTTTATTCATAACTTGTTTAAGTTTTTTTAAATTTTGTAGACCTCTGCAATTCCATGAAGTTAAATTAAGATTAACACTTTGATTTATAATCAATAGGGAGTTTGGGATTACCTTGCAGTGTAAACATGCTCAAACAGAAAAGCAAAAAAATGAGTGGTTGAACATTCACCCTACAAACTACACACAAACAAATTCCCCCTTCCCACATTTGTGGCAATCCCCCCAAAAGCAAAAGAAAAATTCCGTCTCCCGATATAGCCATCGACCGTTCCACACCCACGAGGATCAGCCAAAGCCACTCCTTCTTCATCCTCCCAATCACCCTAACTTTACTGCTTTTAATAACGTAACATTAACTCTCTTCTGTAATTTTCCAATTTAACTCCAAAATTTTTTTAGCAATTTTGTACTTTTTTTTTTTTTTTAATATGTAATACATTCTATATTTTGTAATCTTGTTATATGCTTCTAATCAGTTAAATGCTCAAATATTCTACCCTATATTCTGTTCATGCTTAGCTCCCACCAGTCTCTTCCTGGATCTTCTTGATGAGCTCCTGCGCCTCCTCGGGGGTCTTGAAGATGCGTGTTCTGCCCTCATATGTGACCAGAAGTCTTGCAGGGTGAATCACTCCATGACGAATCTCAAGGTTGCGCAGTTCTTTGCGGATGGGGTCAAACTGCTTCCTTAATTGTTGGATTCCTGAGGCCAGATCTGGGTAGAACCGCACCTGCTGATCTTGGTATTTAATTTCTCCTTTGGCCCGCACCGCGTTGGAGATCGTCATCCTGTCTCTGTAGCTGAGAAACTTCATAATTAGCGTCCTCGGTGCTGCCTTGTTACCTCTCGGTGGGCCAATTCGGTGGGAGCTTTCCAAGACGACTGATGATTTTAGCTCCGCGTTGTTCAGCGCCTCCGGGATCCACCCCTCCAAAAAGGAGCATGAATCACGACCTTCGGCTCCCTCCGGTAAACCCACCAGCCTCAGGTTGTTCCTTCTGGACCGAGATTCCAAGTCCAGAACGCTATTTTCCAGATCTTTATTTTTTTTTTCCAAAGTGCGCACCTTTATTTGAAGTCCGCTGATTTCATCCTCCGCACTTGAAACACGAAGCTCCGCCTGCGTCACTCGCTCCACGCAGTCACCCAACTCCTTTCTCATTGCATCCAACGCTGCCATAATCCCATCAAGTTTAGCGGAAAAGTCTGCTCTCATTGAGCTAATGGCAGCTAGCACTGCACCTGTGCCGCCACCGTCAGCAGCAGCAGTTACCGCACCACCGCTAGTTTCATCCGCCATATCCGCAGCTTTTTCTACTGCGCCACAAACTTTAAAGTCCGTTAATTTGGACTGCTTCGGCGATTCAATTTTTCCCCCTCCTGATTTCCCAGCCTTAGTCTTCACCGGCATATCCTCACCCAAACGCTGGGAAAAGTTCTGTTCCAAATGAGAGAGTTATTTGCCGAATTTTTATTTCCAGGGGCAGAGCAGAGTGATACGTGTCCTTCTAGGCGGCCGCCATAACCGGAAGTCGCGGATCGATCTTTTAATATTAATATGTTTTAATATAATATTTTCACGTTTGTGAACGTCTGCTGAGTATAATCAGGTTGAAACCGAGTCAGTGAGCCAGTAACAATGGCCGAGAAGCGTAAACAACCGACGCGCTAACGGAGCTAGCAAGCTAACGGATATGCTAGTTCTTCTTCTGTGGTGTTAAAACGGTTCTCATCCAGCAAGAGTTTCCTGCCGCGCGTGCTCTTTCGTGTTTACACGAGCGGAGATAATAACGTGCGTCTCTTAATTTAGCAACAAAAGTCACCGTAAAGATTGTCCTCAACAGCTTCTGAATATTTTTCATAAATAAAACTTGTGTGTTCCCTGCAGCGCGTGCACACGTCTTTTGTGTTTACATGACGCGGAGTTAATAACGTGCATCTCTTAATTTAGCAGCAAAAGTCACCGTATAGACTGTCCTCAACAGCTTCTGAATATTTTTCATAAAGCGGGGATAAACGGACTTTTACTCCGTGCAGTGCTGTGTTGGAACATAAAGTTGACGACTGATAAACGGAAAATGCGCGGAGGCTGAAACCCGTGAAGCAGAGGAAGACTTGGAGCTGCTGAGACTGTAAGTATAATATTTGTTTGTTTTAACGTTTGTGTCGTCAATTAATAATTTATCTGGCATGATGATGGTTTCTTTTACAAACTATGGACACAGAGAGAACTGTTGGTTAAGCGCTGTGAATAAATGCAGAATTAAGGTATATTTTATGAGATTATGGACTTCTGCCACTTAAGCGATGTGAAGAGAATAAATCACAATAAAATTAATAAAGGCTGCAGTACAACAAGCTATTTTTACTCAGTAGAACTAAATTGAAATGAACAAACCTTCTCAGGAAATGAACTGAAACCCTTTTCCAACATTGAAAGTTAATTTGTAGTTAAAATATTAAAAAAAAAAACCCTAAATTATTAAACCCTACTGTGGTGTGGCGATCTAAAAATATGAATGTTAATTTTACTGTGAAATCTATTCTTTTTATCTGCCTTCAGATGTGTGAAGACTGGAAGCTTCATTCTCACTGAGTCCTTCTGAAGGTCAGAGGTCGTCAGTGGAGGAGCATCCCTGCTTCATGTGGATTTCAGCACAGAAGAAGACCTTCAAATTCAAGGAGGTGCTGCCATCATTTTCTCCACACTAACATGCATTCAATGCAATTTAGTTGTTGTAATGACAAATTCTTTTATTTCTTTTTTAAAGTTCTCAGCAAGAACACAATATTGGTCTTTTTTTTTTTTTTACAATTTTACTGAGCATTTAATTCTAAATAAATCACTGTTTAACAAGAAATTTTTGGGAATCCTGTACTTTTCTTGTGGTGTTACATAGAATAGCATCACTGTAAACTATGGAAAAAGCAGCTGCTTTAAAATTTGTACTTCCTCACACAACTTTGAGTGCAAAAAAACTCTAAAAGTGCCATAACTTTTTGGAAAAGCTCCCACAAATCCAGGCTTTTTGGGCTACAACAATCACAAAAACAGCTGACAAAATCCTGGAGGGACTGAAATACAGTGAGATTATGTATGCATGGTTCATGCATTGAATTTGTTTACTTACTCTGGGTGGTGAACTTGACACGACACACCCTTTGCACTAAAGAAAGCACCTGTGAGCACTTTATGAAATTTTTTTTTTTTTTTTTTTTTTTTTTGTTACTTATTTGTACCCGTAGGTAGACTTGGTTTGCAGTCTGGTGACAAGCCACCGGCTGCTGGTCGCTGCGTGCGCGAGCGCCCTAAACCTACATGTTTTTGGTATGCGGGAGGAAACCGGAGAAATCCCGGAGTAAACCCGCGCAACACGGGGAGAACATGCAAACTCCACACAGCTCGCTGTTGGTCGGGGGCTGGGATCGAACCCACGATCTCATGATCCCTGCGGTCCCCCGGCCGAGGGTAAAACTGTGCTGCCACAGTGCTAAACCACTGCGCCACCGTGCAGCCCAAGTTTGTTGCGAAATGATAAGTTAAATAATAAAAAGTGCATTATTGTAACTGATTTTGGGTCAGTTCTACATGTGATAATTTATGTATTAACAAAGTTAGAAGATTCTTGGTACAATTTGCAGCATTAGGTCTCGAAGATTTTTGTTTCATGGGAAGTAAAATGGCTATTAAAATGGTAATTCCCCAGATCGAATCGGGATTGAATCGGAATCGAATCGAATCGATTCAGAATCTCAAGCATCGGAATCGAATCGATTCTGGAAATTAGGGATTGTTCCCAGCCCTATAATTAACCTCTTGCACTCCGGTGTACCGCGGACGGGCACGTCTCTGCGTCCTAGAGCGCACGAGGGTGCTGCGTCCAAGCGCGCACTGAAAAAAAAAAAAAAAAGTTCTTCCACTACAGACACAGCCGCGAACAGATCAGATATGACTGACCTCTCATTCGACTAATAAGAGCCTTGAACTGGGTTTCTGAAACCTTGAAGAACCGACGACTGAAAACCTAGCAAGAAGGACCCGCCTACCAACGCTGTAAATGCAGCGAGCCAATTGAAGCACAGAAGTTCGGGCTGGGTGAAGAGAGACTGACTGCTGCAGCAGATGAAAAAAAGGACCCGCAGGAAGAACCTGCTACAGACCCAGCAGCACGGAGACCACCCACAAGTGCGACCTGCACTTATTCCAGCAGAATAGACGTTTAGGATTCTCTTCCATGGTCATCATAGACCGACGGAGGCCGACGACAAAGGTCGTAAATCATTCGCCAAAACCGCAATCATGGAAGCGCAAAACCGCAATAATGGAATTATGTTTTGACCAGGAACCACGAGCGGACCAGCGTCGCGTTCGTCTGACAATGAGGAAGAGAAGTTCGCCAGGACAATGCTGCTGTGAAGAGGTAAGTGTTATAAGCTAAATTATTCTTTATCCCTGAAAATTGTAATCAAAAAATGACTTTTGACCGATCGGTAAATTACAACTGTGCGCCGCACGAAGTCCGAAGTGCGTGCGCCGCGGTACACGGTTCGTTCGCCGCGTCCGGACCGTGAATGCCCCCCCCCCCCCCCGCTACTCTTCTGAAGCTTCTATATTGAATCATTCAAAAGTTACAGACGTTTTTCCAAACTGTGCCATTTGGCACAATTTGGCACAGTTCAAAAACGCCTGGGAACTACCTGAGGAAAAAGCTATGTAATATATTCATTTTTTGTGGTATTGTTTCAAAATTTTGACCTCAGCTGGATAACACTTGGTTCTACATTTCTGTTGCATTTTCCAGCCCGGATCTGAAGCTGTGTGTTATTTGCAAGCATTTGTATCCAAAAAAACACCCAGGCCAAATTTATTTTCTTCAAGTTCAGTATGTTTAGATGAATGTAACTCAGTGGTCGGAGCACTTAGAGAGATTATGACTGTTTTGCCAAAAAATTCAAAGTGTTTTCTTTTAAATGAGACCAACCCCATGAAGATGCTGCAAAGGGTTGAAGAACAGCTTTCGATTTACTTTGGGCACATTATTTTTTGGCGTTTTTAGGGAAATTGACCGGAGTGCAAGGGGTTAACTAATTTATGTTCATTACTATGTACAGTATCTGGCAAGTTAAGATGACCAAAATTCACGAAGTCAATGACTTTAATCCGTCAGCAGCCTTCAGACAAACTAAATATGCCAACATTTGGATTTTAAGATAAGGAAGGTTTTTTCCTACTGTATGGCTGGTGAGGAGATTTCTAACAAACTTTATATAAATATATAGAAATATTATAACAGAAATAATGGAATCTATGGTAATTTAAGTTAATTTATTTCATTAATTTATTTCTGTTAGAGGGGATACATTGGAACAGAATTCTTGGCAGTTGCAGGGCAGTTTCCATAGTTACCCAGCACTGAGTGGCAAACACATGTGGCAGCTTTAGTTTGTATGCAGCAAAACATAAAATCACACAAAATATTTAGTCACAGTAGTACACAGAGTTCCTTTTTTAACTTTAGATGTTAATATCACACTGTTTACTTGACTGTAATGATGTGTGGGTAAGAGCACACCAGTGAAGAACTGGTTTTGAGCCTTTAAATATCTATTTATCTATTTTTTGTCAATTAATACAAGATGGAATGATAAGATTAGTTCTCTACAGTGCAAACAGGTACTCTATGTACTGCTGTGACTGAATACTGTGCGTATTTTTTGTGTTTTATTGCACAGACCCTAATGCTGCCCCTTATTTTTGCCACCCAGTGTTTTGCGACTACCATGAGTTCTGTTTGGTGACATCATACGCATACCTTCTATACCCACCTCTGATCATATAATTTAAGTATGCATGAGTAAATTACTATTATGAATGCTTTTTTCCCTTCTCTTTCCTACTCTTTCTCAATGAAGAAAAAACCCCCACTAGAATAAAAATACAAAAAAATACACATATTTTTGTCATTTATGTAAATCATGACAAAAAAATCCTGCAGAACAAAACATGACACTTAGTATTTTCTAACCTGTTTGTATACCACCATAGACAGAAACAGAACCTGAATTAGACAGGACTCAGACAGAGAAAGATGAGACAGACGAGATCAGCCAAGGAGAGGAAAGTGTTCAGACAAAGGGTCCTAAAGAGGTGAGAGCAGAGGAAGGAGATAAGGATAACACCAGTAAAAAGTCCAAACACAGGACGTCTGGGTGGGATCCCAACTGGCCCAGTATTCCAAGAATCAAGCCTTGGTTGTACAATACTTCATATGGTAAGTTCCATATGCAAAGTTATTGTGCAAAATTAAAAAAAAAAAAAGAAATAAACAGTATAAAATTAACATATTCTGGTTGCAATAGTGTCATGTGTTTTCTGACCCCCCCCCCCCCCACCCTGGAAAAATATGTTGCTACCGTGCCAAGATCTTTAACACTTTGAGTGTGAGAATTTGCGTGCTCCTAGTGGCAGAGCGCGGCACTGCGCCTGTCATCTCACTCTGACATCGCCGGTTGCATTGGGGATTTGTACTGATTTGTACTGATCTGCCAGTTTCAGAGGGTGGCAGACATGCGTTGGAGGACTCAATGGATGACACGTAATACACCAAAGAAGAAGAACTCCTCAATTCCTTTTCCTGTATTCCCCTTCTTTTAGCTCAGAAAGCTAATACGGCCACGATTGGTCATCGTCACCGCCACTTAGACAGCTTTGTACACAGAAAATAGCCGCGGGGTACAAGCAAAATTTATGTGGGATAATCATAAGACTTTGTAGATGTGGTAGACAGCATAAATGACTGACAGAACGCAAAATAACGACCACGATGGGTGAAAACGCAGCAAACCATGGTAGCGAGTGAGTCCCATTAGCTGCTGATAAGTCACTTATTTCTGTGTTTTTATTTTAATATTGTACTGATTTCTTGTTCATATACTTTGAAGATAAGATGATGAGGTACCTCTGTACAAAAAACGTTGTCAAAAGACTGAACCCTTCTTTGTGTAAATATGTCCAAAGTCCAGTTTTGACTGAGTTATGGAATTTAAAGAAGTGTTGCGACATTATGCAAATTAGATGCATAAATTTATTCCTATTTGAAACTTTGGATCATATTTTACATCTTTCTAATTGACAGTACGCCATTATCTCTCACCACTTTCAAATTATAGCCTTGGAAATCTGAATTATTTTATTGACAAAAAATACTTACCACTCTTGACCAGTAGGGGTTATGTCGCAATTCGGCGACAGACACACTCAAATGGTTAAGCCAGAGGAAACACTGGTATTATTTTATATATATATACTGTATATATACAGTATATATATATTTCAGATAATACAAGCCTATTTTCATGGTCAGCAGATGTATGTAGCTGTTGAAGCAGACATAAAAGTATGGGAGATTTAGCTGGATTGGGGACACCAAGTTGACTCCCTGAGTAACCAACTTATCATCATTTTCTTCCTCTTATCCCCCCATTGAAGGACTTGCCCAGCTAAAGCACACTCTTAGTGTATTCAGTATCCTGTCTCTTTCGTCTGGCTTTCTTTTCTTCACATTTTTTTCCTGTTTCCTTTGACAAATGACATGTGGGTTGAAGACATTATAATTATTATAACCTTGTGCACATATGTGTATCTGTGAGTGAGAGAGTGTTTTTGATTAAAGCCAGGCAGCCAGTGGATTAATTAGTTTAAATAACCTTAGAGCAGCTTTTGAGATTTAGGAGTTAAAATCAAATGTGTGCATTATGAGAGAACATGCATTTGTCTAGAATAAACGTTTAACATCATAAGACTATAGTCTGCTTATCTTTTAGTGTCAAGCAATCATTCATGTTTAAGTCCTAATGTGATGGCTACTTTGTACTGAAATTCGTTCACTCACAGTTTGCAAGCATTTATTGCATGCTGGAATTCATACTTACAAGAATGGCCCAATGTCTGCACTTCTTTTTTTTCTCTGTGCAACTTTTAAGAATTGTTCTATTATAGAAGGTTTTTTAAATAATAAAAAAGCTAATGTGTGATTTTGGTTTTAGTCTTTCCTTTACCAAACCAAGATAAACAAAACAGTTTATAGTTACCTCCGCCAAGGAGGTTATGTTTTCATCGGTGTTGGTTTGTCTGTCTGTCTGTCTATCTGTTTGTTTGTTTGTTTGTTAGCAAGATAACTCAAAAATTTATGGACGGATTTTCATGAAATTTTCAGAGATTGTCAGAAATGGGGTATCCTACAGATGATTACATTTTGGTGGTGATCCGGATAACCGTCTGGATCCAGGAATTTTTTAAAGGATACTTTTTTTTCTTTTTTTTTATTTAACATTGCGAGATAGGGCCATTTTCAATATTTACCTCCGCCAAGGAGGTTATGTTTTCTTCGGCGTTGGTTTGTCTGTCTGTCTGTCTGTCTGTCTGTCTGTTTGTTTGTTAGCAAGATAACTCAAAAAGTTATGGACGGATTTTCATGAAATTTTCACAGATTGTCAGAAATGGGGTATCCTACAGATGGTTAGATTTTGGTCGTGATCCGGATCACCGTCCACAAGAAAACCGCCATTACGCAAAATGCCATTTTCGTGAATAACTACTGAACCACTAATCCTATGTCAATCCAATTGCTTGTCATATGTTTTCATGGTCAGGGAATCTGAAAACGTACACACAAACACTGTATGGGGGGAACTGTGGCGCTTGGCGGAGGTCTGCGCTCTCCGAGTGCTTTTCTAGTTTTTCAATATTTTTTTTTTTTGTGCATGTAACTCTGCCAAAAAATCATCACAACACTTGGAAAAAAATAATACAGGATGAAAAAAATAAACAATGTATGAGGGGAACTGTGGCGCTTGGCAGAGGTCTGCGCTCTCCGAGTGCTTTTCTAGTTATTACTGCAATCAATGAACAAGAGCACTCTGAGATGAGTGCAATATCCCCCGCCTCTATTTTCTTTGAAGAGCCCAATATGTCACTGAAGGAGAGCTGTTTTCAATTTTTCCATATACTGTAATTATTAAGGCATAACTAAATTATGATAAGCCGATCATTCATGAATATACAACAAAAATAGCTGTATACAACCCATAGTTGTGGGGCAGGACCCCAAGGTGAACTTGTGTAGCAAGTTTGGTGACCCTATGTAGTGTTGAGTCCTACAATTTGTAAATATAATTAATAATTAACCTAAATTAATGCTTATTAATAATCCTAGTTATACCTTGTTTGTAACACTAGGTGGGGCACATCTACATTTTATAGAGGTGGAACCTCTGAACAAAAACCTAAGCTTAAGAATTTGGCAATTAATAAGTTAAGCCTTAGTTGATTTCATTGGGAATATTTGATCATTCTCATAATCTGGAAGCAGAATTCTTGACACTGAGTAGTTAGAATAATGGCCAAAAAGAAATGACAACCTTCTAGCTTTAGTGACCCTGTTTCATTAAAACATCAGAGCAAACAACACAAACCATAAGCATTCAAGTTCAGCGGTTCAGTTGTTCAAGTTCAAGTTCAGTTTTCTTCTTGCCTTGAGAGAGAGCAGTCGCATTTTTCTTCCCTCCTCCCCTGCCTTCCTGACCTATTCCCAGCTTTTGCAATGTTGCGTTTTTGTCTGTGTTTAGTCGCTCTTCTTCTGCTGAATCTTAATCTACACGGAAATTATGGATTTGGAAGCGGCTTAAATGTGCTATTGTCACTATTTTTCAACAAGAATTGGGCCAAGGGGGAGCCCAAGAATTGGAACCTACGAGAGACTCATGAACATTGGAATCCATGCGTCTATGGAAATATTATTGGCTATGATCTCAGGACTTCTATTTTTGGCTGTGGAGTTCCCTGATGCATCAGAAATTGAAGGAAGGTGAGAGAGCGGATCAAGCGGACCCAGCCAGCTCCTTCATCAAATTCGACCAGTTGGGGAGGGCACGAGTAGCGGCAAACGGTGAACTGAATGACAGTGTTTCAGTGAAGGATTACATCTGAAGCCCTGTGCTCTCTATGGAAAAACAGTTTAAGCCTGCATATACTGTATAATGGAAGCACAGAATTACACGGGTGAGGACAAAATTCTACTCTCTGAGTGCACTGTGCTGAGTTGATTTGATTTGACCTTGTTTGCCCCGTGTTTACATTCCTCCTGACTGAGATTAGCGGAAGAACCGGCTCTTATGTCTACCCATACAATCAACAATCAGTTGTTGTCGTCAGCGGATTGGACTCTCAAGGACAATGCCCATGTGCCTTCTGCAAGCAAGAGAAAAAGAGAGATAGACTCTGAACTCTGGACTTGTTTATAAGTCACATGATTATAACATCTATCCACTGCCAGGAGGCGCCCTCTGCTGCTCACTAACAACTGTTACATTTACACTACACAATGACATGCAAATATACACACACTGCTCTCCCTCCCTCTGCTGTGTGATTGTATCTATTGTCTGCTAATGTGCATAGAGGGTTTTTTTCTGTGTAATCAAAATTTGGCTCATTGAGCTTATATGAGCTTATACAAGCGTTATTCTGATAACTATGTTTTTTCTCTCTGCCTATTGTGTTCCCCCCCCCCCTTCCCCTCTTTACCCTCACTGCATGACAGGCGCCTTCATGGCTGCCGCGTCATTGGATGCGCCTAACGTGCGCGCCCAATGTCTGCTTTGGTGAGGTTACAAGGGTGTACATCCCCGAGTATGGAGTTGCTCAGTCAAAATATGTAATTTTTATTAATAAAGGTTTAGCCACCGCTCTGTCACCGCTCTGTCTCTTCATGCCCTTCAGTGTGTGCGGGGTGTCGGATTCACTCCGTGCTGACTAATATGTGGCATCACAACCAGTCAGTCACCACAGCGTTTCGCAAACAAAAAAAGGAAGTGAAAAGTGACAAATTTGACAAGAAAGAGCGAATAGTGAAGATGTAATGCTTAAAAAAATTATACTATAATGTAGCCATGATTGCGTATGTCTAAAGGATAATTTGGGGAATGCCAGAGTGGACTCGGGGTCTGCCATCTCCAACACTGGTGTTGGCGAAGCAGTGAGTGGAACGCGGTCCTTCGCACTGAAGCAAGCCCAGCCCGCCTGGTCAGCGGTAGATGGGAGTCCCTTTGCAGGACCACAACTCACCGTCACCAATGGCGCTCCTCTCAGTGTGCTCACACGGCTATCTAAAAATTAAAAGTTAATAACTGTGGAACAGAATGCCCAGATCAACTGCATATCATATACGGCCACATGCATGGTTTGACTAAACGACAACCATCACCAAACTGGACACTAAAACACTCAAATAACAAAATACATCATTTTTATTTAAATATTTACAGGCGAATGGGCAACACTGATGCAACAGTGCAGCCAAACAGATCATTCTGTGGTGTATAAGGCTGCGTGTCCACCAAATGCGTTTTTTGTCGCCTGACCACCCTAAACATCTTTTTTTCAGCGCTTGTGTGCTGCGCTCTGGAAAAAAAAAGTCTGTGCCCTGTATCAAAGCAACAGCTTGTCACTCATAGCTCAGCACTTCTGCTTTTCCTGTGGTCAGACTTTCTACTTATTTTTTAATAGCAGTCTCTAAATAACAATGGACAGGAAATGTATTTTAGCATTGGTAGCAGCTCTGGATGCAAAATATGATGACACGGAAAGCAGGAGTCTGAGTACAGACTGTACCGGCATCCTATGCCCCGTCCTTCCTTAATTCTGATTGGCTGTTTAGAAAGATCTGACATTGACGAGCACAGCTGCAGTCTGAAAAGTTGAACTTTTTTTTAACTCTGAGCGCCGCGACAAAAAACGGCCAACGCCAAGAGCGTTTCAGCACCGAGGGCGCTCAACGCTGTAAATGCTGGACTACACAAAGAATGAATAGAAAATACTCGCTCACAGCTGAAAAAACGCATTTGGTGGACACGCAGCCTAATATCGGTGTTTTGTACTTATAACATTCCTAAAATATAAAAGGATGCACTAGAATGGGTCTCAAATATTTGTAAACGTGCCCTGTCAGTGGTAGATGGCAGTCCCGACTTCCGTTTCATTGTGGAGCAAAACGGCCAGCTCAACTGCATATCATATGTGGACACATATGCAACAACAAGATGCAAAAATGCCCAAATAATGAAATAAATCATTTTTATTTAAATATTTAAAGACAAATGGGCAACATTGATGCAACAGTTGCAGCCAAATGGGTCATTCTGCTGTGTATAAAAAAACATGCAAGTTAGGTTAACTGGAGACTCTAAAGTAGCCCTAGGTGTGAATTGTGAAGGGACTGGCGGCATACCGTGGCTGCCTCATCCAACCAGGTGGATGCCCTGAATTTCCATCTGCGGATCAATAAAGTATACAAAATACAAATATGAAAAAAAAAATGTTCGGTGTTTTGTACTTCTAAAATATAAAAGGATGCACTACAATGGGTCTTAAATATTTGTAAACATGTCCTGTTATAATACTGCATGAGTTTATTGATGATAGACTATAAACTACACATATAAACTAAATTATAATGGTGACTGAACAACTCCCATTCCCCCAAGAGCAAGATACACTATTATGAATATAACTCATAAAAGATCACACAAATAAGTAATCTGACAAAAAAAAATAAACAAGCGGTTCTTAAACAGTCGCTAATATTGGATGTCCCATTCATTTTCAATTATTCTGTAATTAATATTCACACAATCAAATAAATCTCAGTGGCGTTCAGTCCCTTTCATATTTGTCAAAGTCTAACGTGTGATTCCCTACGTACAGTTATGTGAAAAAGTGTTTGCCCCTTCCTGATTTCTCAATTTTTTGTATGTTTGTCACACTTAAATGTTAACGATTGTCAAACAAATTTAAATATTAGACAAAGATAACACAAGTAAAACACAAAATGCAGTTTTTAAATGAAGATTTTATTATTAAGAGGAAAAAAAATCCAAACCTACATGGCCCTGCGTGAAAAGGTGATTGCCCCCTAAACCTAACAACTGGTTGGGCCACCCTTATCAGCAACAACTGCAATCAAGCATTTGCGATAACTGGCAGTGAGTCTTTTACAGCGCTGTGGAGGAATTTGGGCCCATTCATCTTTGCAGAATTGTTGTAATTAAGCCACATTGGAGGGTTTTTGAGCATGAACCGCCTTTTTAAGGTCATGCCACAGTATTTCAATCGGATTCAGGTCAGGACTTTGACTAGGCCATTCCAAAGTCTTCATTTTGTTTTTTCTTAAGCCATTCAGAGGTGGACTTGCCGGTGTGTTTTGGATCATTGTCCTGCTTCAGAACCCAAGTGCACTTCAGCTTGAGGTCACGAACAGATGGCCGGACATTCTCCTTCAGAATTTTTTGGTAGACAGCAGAATTCATGGTTCCATTTACCACGGCAAGTCTTCCAGGTCCTAAAGCAGCAGAACAGCCCCATACATCACACAAAAGTTCAACTTTTGTCTTATCAGTCCACAGAGTATTTTCTCAAAAGTCTTGGGATCATCAAGATGTTTTCTGGCAAAACTGAGACGAGCCTTTATGGGCCTCTTTCCACCAAACCGGTTCCAGTGCTAGTTTGGTTCTGGGGCTGGTGCTAGTGCTTAACCAGTTCTTCTGGAGTGGCTCATAAGAACCAGTTGGCTTTCCACCAATATGGAGCTAGTCAGGAAGTATGTCAGGGCTACGTCATTACGTAGTGTGAAGCGCCCAACCCCGGCAAAACACCAGAGAAGACGGAAGGTGGCGGTGTGCACCTCTCACTCGTTTGCTATCCGCCAGTAACCGAGAGAAGAAGAAGAAGTAGCAGCGCTAGCTTGTCAACATGTAGGAGCTTGCTGTCTCTTTGGGAGCGCTGCTTTTATTCCAAACCTGCATTACCATCCAAAAACAGTTTTATTCTTAATGGCAGAGAACGGCGGCTACGTTTAAGGACGCCGGTAATCATCAATATTTCAGTTATCAGCTGTTGTTAGATAAAGTCTGTAGCGCGAGCATTGACTACACTTTTAAACATAATATTTATGTCATTTCTGTAATAGGTGGTGTTACGGCACATTACGAGATGGAGGTCGCCTGTTATGTCATGCCAAAAAGTGTTCAGCTGTCCCAAAAAATGATCGCCAGGGGCCATATTGTTATGGGTTATATTAGCCGGTAAATATATATATTTCAACAGATAAACAGTACTTAGTTAGGTATAACAAGATATATTTAACACTTATGATGCATTTTGAACCCTAAACAAACTTGATCTGGGATTAAAAGCAATTAAAATAATGCAGTCACAAGGTTACATGGAAAAATGTATAGATTTACTGCATATATACATGAAGATACTGTATAAATGCATATTCTATACACCTCCAAACTACAGAGATGTGAAAGGTATACCCTTCTGTACTTGTGTCATCTATTCTGGTTAAAGTACTGATTCAAGTTTTTATTCATGTAGGGATAACAAGAGACAGACTGTAAAGTGTTCAAAGTTCTTTCCCCAGAAATGATCTTGTCCAGAGCTGACAGAATGTCATGTGGTACGTTGTCAAAACAAGATAAACTCATCATTTTTGAAGCTGGCAACTTGGAACATTTTCCACAGAAAAAGTACATAGATTTAAAGTTTGTTGCTGCTTGTTCTTTAAAAAATGTGAAAAAAAAGTTGTCAAAAATATGAGTAAGTCCACAAATACCTGATATATTGTCCAATACCTGGAAAAATGAACTTAAGTGCAGTAATTCAGTACTTGTACTTTCACTTCCCACCACTACAATGTTATAGTGATTTACATTGTCCTAAATAACTTTATATTTCATGCATATGAAATATAAAGTCTTTAACTTTTTAATATGACCCTTCTCTCTTATGTTTTTTCTCTTATCTCTTTGCCTTATGTCCTGATTGATGGAGCCTTGAGCACTTTTATCATGTTTATAGTCAGCTTCATGTGTGCCTGTGTTTGTGTTCATGTTGAATGTAACTGTAGCTTGTAAACATGGATGTCACCTGAGTGCAAAACAAATCTACCTACGGGTACAAATAAAGGAACGTGAACCTGAATATGTTTGGTGTGAGGATAACAATGTAGAAGCAGAAAAACACTTAAGGAAAGAAAGCTTTTATTTCCAAAATGTGCGAAAACTTCAGACTGCTACATATGAAATATTATGTACACACAGCCAAAAATATCAATGCTGTGATAGTTACTTTTTTTACAGTCCCTCAAGCACAGACACAACACGTCCCATCAGTCCAACAAGGGTGTTGGTCTGCTTTGCAGCAAAGCGAAGTTCAGCTGCTTTTCCCTCCTGCTCTGCTCCTGCTGTCTCATCTGACCGTAATCAAGAAGGAGGTCCATGTTTGTGTCACACTTCTGTTTCCCTGTTTTAAAGTACAAAAATAAGCAATATAAAATAACCACACACTGAAAAATGCAGGAATCGTCAATCCAAGATTGAATGTGTCTATTCAACATCCATTTACTGTTAGTGGCATCACAACATTCAATTCAAGTGTATAATTGGTTTAATTCACTCCCTCCTTTGTGTGACTGGGTCATGATCCATCCAGGTGGATGCCCTCAATTTTCCCTATGGGGATCAATAAAGTACACAAAATCAAAATGATCTGAACATAAATTACCTAATCTGGTCTGATTAGAAGAGCAGGAGGAGGACAAGCTTGGAGCTGGTGAAGGTGAGCTGGACACCACAGGTCTGGCTGGTTCTCCCTCATCATCCAGCTGTGATAAATCTGTAAATATATTTTTTTTTAAAAAGTGTTTTAGTTTGTGCAGTGAACAACTTAAGCCTTCCATTAAATGTGCAGACATAGAAGACAATTTTATTCAATATCAATGTTAGCAAAGCTTACATGTCTGATTATGGAACTGAAGAATAGGAATAGATGAAACTTCATTGTCACTGTACAGTTGTACAGTACAATGAAACTGTAGGTGCTCCACCAGGCTACTGTGCAATAAAGTAAGAGAAGGATTAGATAAAATACGGCTACACAACATACAATTAAACACGAGTGAAATTTTAAAAAAAATGGCCTAAGATTATGGAAATATTTCCAAAATAGTAAAAAAGACGACGTTACTAGTGTCTGGTAGAAAAATCTCCCATAACATAATGCAAGGCACCCATTCATACACAGTATTCATACCACAAAAAACGTATTTTGCGCTGGATGTCTTTATAAAAAAAAGTATTCTGTAAGATGCTAAGATTTGTGTTCTAGTTTCTCAAACGCGCATTTCTGTATGGCGAGGAGAAACGTTCGTGCTAAAAACAGTTAGCTTGTTAGCATAGCTAACCGAAAATACTATGGCCACAAGAGTGAGTAAAAAAAAAAAAAAAATCCGCACTTTGGCAGTTACATATCAATACAAGCGGTATACATTTGTCAGCAGAGACGACCTGTTCATTTCTTTATGGCGAGGAGAAACGTTTGGTCGTAGTAAAAGTACTGTTAGCTTGTTAGCATAGCTAACCAAAAATACTATGGTCACAAGAGTGACTAAAAAAAAAATCTGCACTTTGGCTGTTACATATCAATACAAGCGGATATATATGTATACATATATTGGTTAACGTCTGGCATTTTAAAGACAATACACTTACCAGCGTGTTTTAAGCAGTTTGTTGTCCAGACTAATCCACGGCAGTGACGATGGTCCGGATGGCTGGCCGATCCTCCAAAACAGTTCAGATGAGTGGCCCCCTCCAGCTGATCTTGTACTTCTGCTTATGTCCATAGAGCCAAGAAATAAGTCTCCTCTTCGCTCTAAATCTGTTTGGTTTTGGAATCCGTTGCGTGCTGCGCTGTTTGGAAAGCAACATGGCGGTCAGTAATGTTTTGAAGCTGGTCAGTTAACCACGCCCATGGCTGTGGACGTAACCAACGTAAACTGGTGCTGCTGTTGGCCCAGCTAGGAGTTGGGGCCACGATAGCCCCACTTTTGGGAGCCCGGGACTGGTGCTTTAGTCGGTGGAAAACCAAAGAACTGGTGCTGATGACGCTCTGGCTCCAGTTAAGCACTGGAACTGGTTTGGTGGAAAGAGGCCCTATGTTCTTTTTGCTCAGCAGTGGTTTTTGTCTTGGAACTCTGCCATGCAGGGCATTTTTGCCAAGTTTCTTTCTTATGGTGGAGTCATGAACACTGACCTTATCTGAGGCAAGTCAGTCCTGCAGTTCTTTGGATGTTGTTGTGGGGTCTTTTGTGACCTCTTGGATGAGTTGTCGCTGCGCTCTTGGGGTAATTTTGGTCGCCCAGCCACTCCTGGGAAGGTTCACCACTGTTCCATGTTTTCACCATTTGTGGATAATGGCTCTCACTGTGGTTCGCTGGAGTCCCAAAGCTTTAGAAATGGCTTTATTGTGGAGGAATAATCATGCGAGGTACGACGAGCTGGAAGGTTGCAGAGTTTTATTTCCTCCATCCAAACGAGACGCACTTGTAGCGCTGTGCGCTACTGTGCTGTACAGTGCTGTGCTGTCTTGTGTGTCCTGTCTTGTTGCGCTCTTATATGTTATACAAACAGAGAGAATGCATGGCACATTAGCATATTGATATACATATCAGTCAACACATATGATTAGCATGACCACTGGCGCCCGGACGTCTTCTCCTTAATCCAGGAATGTATAAACAATAGTCCATCATTCTGGTTCTCCCCTCAGGGGTTCTCTGTCTGTGTGTGAATGGTCCTTTGCTTCCTCCGGATCTGTTGCTGAGTGTGAGGATTGAATGTCCATGTAGATTGTGGTGGGTAACCACAGGGCTCCCCCCCAGAACACTCAGCAGGGGGTGTGACCCCCCCCACCGTCGTTTGGCTCCAGCCCCGGTAGAACTGTTGGAGGGCATGTCAGTCCGTGGGGGGGACGGGGGAGGGGTGGAAAGGACAGTGTGATCCACTCCGAGTTCCAGCACGTTGAACGGCCGTGGATCGTGGGTGCCGGGACCGGTGTGCAGTCCTGCGTAACGGAACCAGATGGCGATTGGCCAGCTTTAGGGAGTGAGATGCGGGAAGAGCGCTGTGGAGGAGGAGGGGGAGGGGGTGGGAGTAAGTGAGCGCTGGCTCGGGACGTCAAAGGTGTCTGGGCAGCACAAAAATTGCGTGTGGATCTGCAATGGGGAGGGACTTTCCCGTTAAACCTGGTGGTGATCCACAGTGGCTGTGAAAAAAAAAATTATGTCTCTGACTCCTCTCGCGGCTCGATCCAGCAAGGATGTGGGGAAGGCGAGCAGCCAAATTCCCCGAGGATGCATAGTGGCTGTGGAACAACTGCAGCTGTGTGAGGGACCTGGTGGTTTGGCTTTTAGGTGCTGGAAGCAGCCCTAAAGCCATCGGGGACAGAAATTAGCTAAATTCTCCTTGTGCGCCGTGGCTGAGAAACCCATACAAAGTCCTGTGTGCGGGTTGCATGTCTGCTTCAGGTGCGTGAGCAGCCCTGAAGGTTTCGAGGTTGGCGATTGGCCATGTTTCTCGGGCATGTGCAGCGCCGGAAGACGCTGTATCGGTCTGTGGAGCCGGCTTGACCCTGTGCGTGGCGCGCGGGTGGCGCAGTGACCACTTAGCTGGCAGTTGCGTTGTCCTCGTAATCCTGCGGTGTGCGTGCGGGGCTTCTGTGCGCGGGAGGTCTGCTTGTCGCAAACTGAGTCAGGGTCGGGGAGCTTGGTGGAAATCAACGCAGTCGGCGTCAATGATTTCCCCGTTCAGGCTGCTTCCTTCGTTTCGCTCGTGTCACGGTTCATGGTGTATGTCAGTCCAAGCGCTGCTCGCTCCGGGGCGAGCGCTCCAGTGAGGATGAAGAGGTTGCAGGCGTTCTCTGGTCCTCTGCTGTCCACAGCGCGGTGAGAGGGAGCAGACGGTCATTCTCTCTCATCAGGTCACCAGTGTGGAAGGATAAGATCAGGCCAGGGGCGCACCATGACGCGTGCTAGGGCTTCTGTAGCTACGGAGTCTGGGTAATGGTCATTTCAAGCCGAGGGAATGTGGTCCTCCTTGAAGCCTCGTGGGGATTCTGGCCAGCAGAATCCGGATGGATTCGTTCCTAGGTCACTCGGGGCTGGCGCTCTGGTCGGCTGCTTCAGAGAGAGGGGAGACCCAGTCCTCAATCTCAACCCGTAGATATGCTGGAAGAAGCAGCTGGTCTGGATACAAAGTTGGTGTGCATGTTCTCCCGCTGATCTGCAGCTAAACTAGATAAGCTCTAAAAAAAAAAAAAAATACTCAGGCTTTAATCACTAGGTCAAACAAAGGCGATCGCTGCAGAAAAACGTGACCTACAAAAATCTACAAAACAAGTAACTAGAAAAACGCAAGGCAATTGCCAAGGCAAAACTTAAAAAAGAGAGACAAAGAGTTGAGACGAAGGCGACGTAGACAAATGGAGAGCCAGAAACAAAAGAGCCTGAAAAGAGAGTTGTAATATTCATTGTGAATATTACACTGAAAAGCAATTCAAAAGTCAAGTGCAACTAGATGGTAAACTATCAATAATACACTTCAACAGCAGAAGTCTTAACAAAAACTTTCCACAGATTCAGGACTATTTAAAACAGCTAGACAGAAAATTTACAGCTATTGCAGTCTCTGAAACTTGGCTTAATGAAGAGCAGGCTCCTCTGATGGCAATACAGGGATATCAGATGTTTCATATTAACAGATCTCAAAAAAAGGGTGGTGGCGTTGCACTGTATATTGATGACCTGTATAGGTGTAAGCTTGTATATGGAATGTCCTTTGCACTGCCAGGGATTTTGGAATGTGTTACTGTTGAGATTGACCAAGATAAAACAAAAAATCTAATTATAAGTTGTATATATAGAACGCCGGGAACTTGCATTGAGACATTCAGAGATAAATTAGTCGAGCTGTACAATAATATTACTAGTAAGAAAATGGTAGTAATTTGTGGAGATTTCAATATTGATCTACTAAATCCATATCAACAAAATGTAATTACAGAGTTCATGAATTCTATGTACAGCATAAGTCTATATCCCACAATAACACATCCCAGTAGAATCACAGTTCACACTGCTACACTTATTGACAACCTGTTTGTTAATATTATTGATAAGAAAATAGAAAGTGGATTATTGATAAATGATATAAGTGACCATTTTCCAACCTTTGCACTTATCCATGGCCACACGGGGGCCAATACAGAAAAAATTTTAAAATCGTTCAGATACAAATCACAAAATGCAATCAGTTCTTTTAAAGAGGACTTGCTGAAGCAAGACTGGACAAAAGTCTATGTATCAGATGTAAATGAAGCCTATGACACATTTATAAACATTGTAACCACTCTTTATGAAAAAAAATTGTCCATTAGTAAAGAAAAAGCCTAATCATAAATTTGCCGATAAGCCATGGTTAACCAAAGGATTACAAAAGGCGTGTAAAAAGAAAAATTTATTATATAAAGCTTTCCTAAAGAAAAGGACAAAAGAAGCAGAGCAGCGGTATAAAACATACAAAAATAAGTTGACATATACTGTATAATAAGATGTAGTAAAAGAGACTATTGCAGTAAAGAACTGGAGAAAAACAGAGACAATATTAAAAATACATGGGCAATACTTAACAATATTCTTGGAAATAAAAACAGAAATACAAGCTACCCAACCGATTTTTCAAAAAATAAAACAACTCAGAGTGTGAATGCAGTTTCACCTGCAGATGAATTTAATAACTTTTTGTTAACATTGGTCCTAATTTGGCTCGAGAAATACCCATTACGGCACCTACAGGCAAAACAATAAGCAAAAACACTGCTATAAAAGACTCCATTTTCATAAAGAACACAGACGAGAGAGAGGTCATTGAAATTGTAAAATCCTTTAAAAGTAAAACATCTACGGACTGTGATGGTATTGACATGCTCTTAGTCAAAACTATTATTGAATGCTTAGTGAAACCACTGACGTATATCTGTAACCTGTCTCTCCAAACAGGTATACAGTATTTCCCAATGCAATGAAAATAGCTAAAGTAATTCCGATATACAAGACGGGTGACAGAGGGGAATTCTCAAACTATAGACCAATTTCACTATTGCCGCAATTTTCCAAGATACTTGAAAAAATATTCTATGAGAGAGTTGACAACTTCATACTGAAGAACAATTTATTGTGTGAGCAGCAATATGGGTTCAGACACAAGAGAACAACTGCATTTGCTCTAATGGAATTTATAGAAAAAATATCAACTGCCGTTGAAAATAAAGAGTATTCAGTTGGGGTATTCCTGGATCTTAAAAAAGCATTTGATACAGTGGATCATAATTTATTATTAAAGAAACTACAAAATTGTGGTATTAGGGGGGTAGCACTGTCCTGGTTATGTAGTTACTTAAAGAATAGATATCAGTATATATGTGTTGGTAACACAAACTCACAGTTACTGAAGGTTACTTGTGGAGTCCCACAGGGTTCAGTTTTGGGGCCATTGTTATTCAACATGTATATAAATGATATATGTAAAGTTTCAGAAAAAATGGATTTAATATTGTTTGCTGACAACACTAATTTATTATACAGTGGAAGCAATTTGGAACAACTTTTGGATACACTCGGAAAGGAATTAGGAAAGCTCAAACTGTGGTTTGATTCAAACAAATTAACGCTCAATTTAAGTAAGACAAAATTTATAGTTTTTAACAACCATCACAACAACTTAGTATCTAAACTCAGTGTAAATAGTGTAGAGATTGAAATGGTATCCGAAACTAAATTTCTTGGAGTAATAATTGATAATAAACTGTGTTGGAAGTCACATATTAATTATATTAAAGGTAAAATATCCAAATCAATTGCAATACTACACAGAGTGAAATATTTGCTGAATCAACCCACACTATATACCTTGTATCATTCATTAATACGCCCATACATGACATATTGTACTGAAGTATGGGGAAATACATATAAAACAAACATATATCCAGTCTTTATGCTTCAGAAGAGAGCTATTAGAATAATAAACAAAGCTGCTTACAGGGAACCAACAAACCCACTTTTTCTTAAATTAAAAGCTCTCAAGTTGAAAGATCTGGTTGACTTTAAAACTGCAGTAATAATGTTTAAAGCGAAGAATGTATCACTGCCCGCAAATATCCAAAAGCTGTTCCAAATAAGGGAGAAACAATATCATTTCAGAGGAACATGTATATTTCAAAAACCTTCAGTGAGAACTACCACCAAGCAACACTGTGTTTCAGTGCAAGGAGTCAGATTATGGAACGATTTTGGACCTGAATTAAAATCATGTACAACACTTGGACAATTTAAACAAAAACTAAAGGAAGAAATACTCCAAACATATATATATAAGATGACATGTAAAATCACATAAGGATTGTCATATCCAGTCTGCGTTGTGTTGTAGCTTAGTTTTTTTGTCACATTTTGTCTTAGCTTTGTTCTGAATTGTAACCGCTCTTGTTTTGTTTTTCTTTTGAATTCTTGGATGGAATATGGGTGGGCAATATAAGCTGCGGCTTCAGCCATCACCCATTTCGGATAACTTATGTTGAACTGTATAATCAGAGGAGTTATTGTCTAATTTGACCTTGTTGGATTTTCTTCCCCCTTTGTTATATTATTCTGTTTCTTTTAATCTGTACTTTTATCTATCCGAAATAAAGATTCATTCATTCATTCATTCATTCATTCATTCAGAGTGAGCTTCTCTCTGTGTCTGATTAAAACCCCCATTCCACACGCCACAAGGGAGGGGCTTAGGATTTTTGGACGAATCAGTGAGTAACTGCACGGAGGCCGGCTTTGTTACTATGGTTACCCAACATGCAAGGGAGAAGACAAAACGATGGGAGGAGTGATTCCCTGAGAAACTGAGGTTGCAGAAAAAAGGCAGTAACTACATCATATTAACATTACGACTAATACTAAGGCACACTTGTCTAAATTAAGTAATTCTACTTGGTTAATTATCTAATTTTACTAATCTAAATTGATCATAAAGCATGCAGATATTTTTAACAGGCAGACATGTGTGAAGCATTGCAGTTTCAGAAATGAGGAGGAACATTCTGATAATCAAGTCTGTGTGACCTTGAGTTCATATTTCCTCTGGGAAGCAAAAGTAGATTACTGACAGAGTCCAAATGCACAGTGAAATTTAAACTTTTGAGTGTGTGAATTTGCATGCCCCTAGTGGCAGAGCGCGGCACTGCACCTGTCATCTCACTCTCACATGATCGCCTGCATTGGGGATTTGTACTGATTTGTACTGATTTGCCAGTTTCAAAAGGTGGCAGACATCCGTTGGAGGACTCAATGGATGACACGTAATACACCAAAGAAGAAGAACTCCTCATTTCCTTTTCCTGTTTTTAGCATTTTAGCCCAGAAAGTTAATATGTCCGCAATCGGTCACTGTCACTTTTATCGCCTTTGTACATGGAAAATAGCCGCGGGATACAAGAGAAATTTATGTGGGATAATCATAAGACTTTGTAGATGTGATAGAAACTTTAAATGACCGACAGAATGCAAAATAACAACCATGATGGGTGAAAATGCAGCAACCACACCAGCCAGCCAGCCCCCCTTTGTCAAAAGTAAGTGAGAATTTTCTGGAGTTTTTTGTTGTTGTTTTTTTTTTTTATATTGTACTGATTTCTTGTTCATATACTTTAAGATAAGATGATGAGGTACCTCTGTACAAAAAATGGTGTCAAAAGACTGAACCCTTCTTTGTGTAAATACATTCAAAGTCCAGTTTTGACTGAGTTATGGAATTTAAAGAGGTGCCACAACATTATGCAAATTAGATGCGTAAATTTATTCCTATCTGAAACTTTGGATCATATTTTACATCTTTCTAATTGACAGTAAGCCATTATCTCTTACCACTTTCAAGTTATAGCCTTGGAAATCTGAACTATTTTATTGACAAAAATATTTACCACTCTTGACCACTAGGGGTTACATCGCAATTTGGTGACAAACACACTCAAAGAGTTAAGATCGTTTTTATATCAGAGAAACGTCACCAGTCGTCCTTTGGGCAACGTTTGGAGTTCCATGACAGTTTGAGTGTTCTGCTTTCTGGGGGAGAAGATGGGGGTTCAGCCATTTCTCACCTACAGTGGACATAAAAATTTACACACCTCTGTTCAAATGCCAGGTTTTTGTGATGTCAAAAAATGAGACCAAGATAAATCATTTCAAAACTGTTTCCACCATTAATGTGACCTGTAACCTGTACACCCAAATTGAAAAACAAACTGAAATCTTTTAAGGGGAAAAATAAAAAACTGACAATAACCTGGATGCATAAATATGCACACCCTTAAACTAATACTTTGTTGCAGCATCTTTGGCTTTTATTACAACACCCAGTCTTTTTGGGTAGGAGTCCATCAGAGTGGCACATCTTGGTGTGGCAATATTTGCCCACTCTTCTTTGCAAAAACGCTCCAAATCTGAGTTTGGTGTATGTGTGCTGCCGTACCCGCCCCTGGTCCTCCTGACATTTGCGCTTCTTATGAACTCCTCTCGACCAAGCCACCCCTCTGGGCTGGACCACATCAGCGACCCCTAGAGGAGCCCGACTTGGCTTCCAGTGTTTCTGTGTGGCACGTCATTTCATCGCGCCTGCCGGTCCTGCCCCACTTGCTTTCATTTCAGACGCTGGCAAAGCCATTGTGACCCCCTGCTTCTCGGTACCTCCCAGCCAAACTCCGAAGGCAGGTTGGGCCAGCCACTCAGCTCCAGCCACCGTCACGGGCATCCCACTGCGCCGCCCAGTTCCCTCAGCTAGGGTATCTTGGACCCTGGAGCAGGCACCCTCCCGCAATGGCCCTGGATGGGGTTGGTCCTGCTCATCTTCCAGAATACTAGGCCAAGGTTCGTCCCATATTGCGTCGTCCAACACTTGTGGAACCGGCCGGTCCTGCAAGCCACAGGCCGACCACTCCTCTCCACTATCGCTGGTGATCATGAAGCCAAGTCCGTAGAAAAGGTCGCAGCCCATCACATTCGCTCCACTGGTGGTCACCACAAACTGCAGATTGGCTACCTTTGCTGCCTTGTATCTAGCCGTCAGTTTCAGCAAACCCACAATGGGCAGTCTATTCCCACCATATCCATAAAATGACGTTGAAAAACCTCTCACTCGGTGATATGGGAAAAAACTCCTCACAGTAGGCCAGTTCAGCACGGACCTCATCGCGCCCTGGACAACGGTGCTGGGTGGTACAGCGAGGTGCCCGATGCAGCAAGCGGCACCAACCCTTCGGCTTGGCTTCGGGTCTCCCCGGAGTTCGGCCACAGGGGGCCGGAGTGTTTGGGACCACAACGGCGGTGTTGAAAGTGGTCGGGAGCGGACCGATGAGAATGGAGAGACGGTGTACTGGACAGCAGCATGGCGGGTCCTGAGGAATGAGGCAGTTTGTGGTGAAGAGTGACATTTTTGCAGGAGAGGTTGGTTTTCATGTCAGAGGCAGACGGCAGCCAGGGTCGTTCATGCCATGGGGCTGCCCGAGACCTCTGAGCCGGTCTTATCTTCAGCGGCCAGGGACGCACATGATTTGGGGCTGCCCTGGTCTCTAGGGCTGGTGTTACCGCTGGCTGCCAGTGGACACAGGTGTGACTTAAATATCATTGATGTAAATATGTAGATATATACTCTGCTGGTGTGCATGTGGGTATGTATGTTATGGGATTATTTTACTTATTTTTAGAGACATGGTCCAATTTAGTTATTTTTTGTATATTGAAAAAAAAAGGAAAAACACTGGTTTGAGTTATTTTGTGTGAATGTGATAGGCCATTTTCCTAAAGTTCATGATTCCTTGTTCCTTAGTGCACGTTTCGGGTCCTAAATTGGGGAGGGTCTCGATTGTGTGTGTGGTTTGCATTTTTGTAAGGGGGAGGGGAAATGTGGTGTAGTGAGAGTGGTGTGTGCGCGCTGCTGTACCTGCCCCTGGTGTGACGTCAAGCGGGCACGGCCCTTATTTATAAATAGTCCTGTTCTTATAATAAAGTGTTGCTGCATGACAGACGAGACTCCTGTCCCTCATTTTACATACATAACAAGATCGTGAGGGCATCTCTTGTGCACAGTCCTCTTCAAATCACCCCACAGATGTTTGATCAGATTGAGATTTCCACTCTGGCTGAGCCATTCCAAAATATTAATCTTCTTCTGGTGAAGTCATGAATCTATCTGGTGAAGGGTCTATAGGAAACAGATATCTAGGGACAATTTAGAACCAATTAACCTAACATGCATGTCTTTGGATTGTGGGAGGAAACCGGAGCCCCCAGAGTAAACCCACGCAGCACAGGGAGAACATGCAAACTCCACACAGAAAGGTTCCTACCTCTGCCAGCCTGGGGATTTGAACCTGGAACCTTCTAGCTGTAAGGCAACAGTGCTAACCACTGTACCACCGTGCTGCCCAAATGTGACAACAGAAGATTGCTGTCACATTTACAAAACAGCTGGTACTTGCCAGAAATTCCTGCAGCTCCTTCAATGTTGCTGTCGGCCTCTTGGCAGCCTCCCTGACCAGTTTTCTCCGCGTATTTTCATCAATTTTGGAGGGACAGCCAGTTCTTGGTAATGTCACTGTTGTGCCATATTTCCTCCACTTTATGACTGCCTTCACTGTGTTACATAGTATATTTAATACCTTGGAAATTCTTTTGTACTCTTCTCCTGACTGATACCTTTGAACAATGAGATCCCTCTGATGCTTTTGAAGTTCTCTGCGGACAATGGCTTGTGCTGTAAGATGTGTCAATGTCAGGAAAAGCCTACTAAAACAGCTGAACTTTATTTGGGGTTAATCAGAAGCACTTTAAATGGTGGCAGGTGTGTGCTGACTCCCATTTAACACAAGTTTGAATGTGACTGCTTAATTCTGAGCACAGCCACATCCCCAGTTATAACACAGTGTTCATATTTATGCAACCAGGTTATTGTAAGTTTTTTATTTTTTATTTTTCCCCTTAAAATATTTCAGTTTGTTTTTCAATTGGGTTGTACATGTTATAGGCCACATTAATGGTAGAAAAAGTTTTGAAATGATTTATCTTGGTCTCACTTGTTTTTACATCACAAAAACCTGGCATTTGAACAGGGGTGTGTAGACTTTTTATATCCACTGTCGGTGTTGATGAGAATTCCAAAGAGTGCTGCTTGAATACAAAGGCCGCATCAGTTGTTGGGAGAAAAGAATAGATATGAGCAGTTGTTTCTTATTGTTCAAAAGGGGTTGTGAAGAGACTCGGGGGTTGGTTAACAGAAGGCAATAACAGTTCCTCTTGTCTTGCTGTTAATGAGTGTCACTCAGTCTCTGAGTCCACCTGGTACCGGTCCCACTACACCTAGCTTTACTTGTTCTATAGTAATAGGGCATAGGGAATGCCAACCTTGATCTTTGACTTTTTGACCTCAAACCCATAGTCAGAGGTCAAAGGCTCAGAGTGAACCTGTGTAGCAAGGTTGGTGACCGGAGCTTTACTTATTCTATGGTAACAGGGAAAAGGGAATGTTCACGTTGACCTTTGACCTTTTGGCCCAAACCCATAGATGTAGGCCAGGGTCCCAAGGTGAACCTGTGCAGCAAGTTTGGTAACCCTAGCTTTCTTTGTTGTTGAGATACAGTTTATATGGCATTTTAACCTTGACCTTTGAACCCCTAACCCAAAATCAGAGGTCAGGGTCTCATGGTGAATCTGTGTACCAAGTTGGTGACCCTAGCTTTACTCGCTCTATAGTAATAAGGCATAGGGAATGCAAACCTTGACATTTGCCCTTTAACCCCCAAACTCCCGCAAACATCATCTGATGGGAGCCAAATTGTAATATGTGCATCATCAGTGTATATCAAACCCTGGTACCAACTTTCCAAACAATCGGAACAAAACTGTAGAAGGAGATGATTTCACAAAAGTTGGACAGACGGATGGCTAACCCCATGATATAATCCCCCTTTGGTCTTCGTCCAAAGGGGTCTTCAAAGTTTCAGTCGGCAGAGAATAATGTAATGTACTTTATTTATATAGCCCTTTAAAACAACCTGTAGGTGACCAAAGTGCTTTACAGAAAATTAAACAGCATTAAAAACACACATAGCATTAAAAACAAATAACAAAGAAATATGAATAAATACCTAAAAATGAGAATAAAATAAAAACAAATGCTAAGACAAATATCACCACTACTGGGTATTAAAAGCCATCCTAAACAAATATGTTTTAAGTTCTAATTTAAAAAGGGCCAGGTCAGAGATAGCACGTAGGTCAGGGGGGAGATTATTCCAGAGCCTGGGGGCGACAACAGAAAAGGCTCGGTCACCCCAATGTTTATACCTTGACCTAGGCACATCCAGCAAAAGCTGATTGGATGACCTCAAAGCCCTGCCTTGGTCACGGACAGCCAAAATCTCAGACATATAAACCGGAGCAAGGCCATTAAGAGCTTTAAAAACAAAAAGCAAAAGTTTAATTCTAAAATGGACTGGAAGCCAGTGAAGTGAAAAAAGGATCGGAGTAATGTGCTCTCGCCTAGGTGTGTTGGTCAAAAGACGGGCCGCTGCATTTTGCACAAGTTGAAGGCGGCCGAGAGAAGACTGAGAGATGCCAACATAAAGTGCACTGCAGTAATCAAGTCGAGACGTGATTAAAGCATGGATGGCTATCTCAAAATCATGACAGCTCAGGAAAGGTTTGGCTTTGGATAACAGACGTAATTGATAAAAGCTTATCTTGACTACATTGTCAATCTGTTTATCAAATTTTAAATGGCTGTCAAAAATCACCCCCAAATTTCTGACAGCTGAACTGAGCCTTAAAGAGAGGGTACCAAAGACAGCCATTACAGTATCCCCAAACGCAATACATTCTGTTTTTTCTTCATTTAAGTGGAGAAAATTTTGGCTTAACCACAACTTAATGTCAGTGATGCAGTCCAATAGAACACTTTGTGAGTTAGTTTGTTCTGGGTTCAAAGGTAAATAAAGCTGCAAATTGCCCACATAACAATGGAAAGACATGTTGTGCCTGGCTATTATTGACCCAAGTGGCAGCATATATAATGAAAACAGAATAGGGCCAAGGATAGAGCCCTGTGGGACCCCACAGAAGAGAGAGGCACTAGAAGAAGACATGTCACCAATCATTACAGAAAAAGTTCTATTAGATAGGTAGGATTCAAACCACTTAAGTGCAGTGCCATGGATGCCAACATGGTGATTCAGGCGTGACCAAAGGATAGTATGGTCCACAGTGTCAAAGGCTGCTGTAAGATCTAGCAGCACTAAAACCACAGGGCATTTGGCATCAACAGACATCATAATATCATTGTGCACCTTAAGCAGGTGACATTCCACGTACCAAAAGCCAGTTTAGAAAGCTTGGGATCAGTCCGCCAAGGTCTCCGCCTTTGACCGCCACCTAATCCACATAGCACCGGACCCCCATGATCCCTCCTGCAGGTGGTGAGCCCACTGGAGGGCAGACCCATGTAACTCCTTCGGGCTGAGCCCAGCTGGGTCCCATGGGTGGAAACCCGGCCACCAGACGCTAGCCTTCAAGCCCCTCCCCCAGGCCTGGCTCCAGGGTGGGGCCCCGGTAACCCCATACCGGGTGGGGTACACTGAATCCTTGATATAGAATTTATCATGAGAGTCTGTTGGATCGTTCTTAGTCTGGCCCTTCACCCAGGACCAGTTTGTCTACAGTTTGTCTCCGTAGGATTGCTGGACTCACCCTCAGAGATAGGGTGAGGAGCTCAGTCATCCGGGAGAGGCTCAGAGTAGAACCGCTGCTCCTCCACATTGAAAGGAGTCAGTTGAGGTGATATGGGCATCTGATTAGGATGCTTCCTGGATGCCTCCCACTTGAGGTGTTTCAGGCACGTCCCACTGGGAGGAGACCCCGAGGCAGACCCAGGACTCGGTGGAGAGACTATGTCTCCCAGCTGGTCTGGGAACGCCTTGGTATCCTCTCTGAAGAGCTGTTGCAGGTAGCTGGGGAGAGGGAAGTCTGGGCTTCTCTGCTTGAACTGCTGCCTCCGCGACCCGGACCTCCGGAAAAGCAGTAGAAGATGGATGGATGAATGGATGGATGGACCTTAAGCAGGGCAGACTCAGTGCTGTGACGAGATCTAAACCCAGATTGAAACTTCTCAAAAATAGAATTGTCTTCTAAAAAAGATTGCAACTGTATAAAAACAGCTTTTTCTAAAACCTTAGATAAAAAGGGCAAATGAGAAATGGGTCTAAAATTAGATAAAAATGAAGGGTCAAGGTGAGGTTTTTTAAGAAGGGACCTAACCACAGCATGTTTAAAAGCAGGTGGGACAAATCCTGAACTAAGGCAGGAATTAATAAAAATCAAAAGACCAGGCCTTACAGTATTAAAAACCCTTTTCAGTATTCCAGCGGGAACAACATCCAGTGAGCAATTTGTTGGCTTCAGAGACTTCACTATATCAGCAAGTGACGATAAAGAAACCAACTCAAACTGTTCAAACACAGCAGAGTAACCCGGGACAACAGACAAGCTCCCATTAAAACTGTTATTAATATCTCGTCTGACAGAGTCCACTTTATCAACAAAAAAGTGAAGAAAAGTCTCACATGTTGTAAACGAATCATCTATAACAGTCAGAGTGCGTGGGATTATAAAAGAGTTAATTGTGTTAAACAGCACTCTAGGACAGTGACTGCTGCTGGAAATAATATCAGAGAGATACTGAAATTTTGCCTTTTGCATGGTCCTCTGGTAATCAGCAAGACAATCCCTAAAAATTCCCAGAGACACATGTAATTTGTCCTTTTTCCATCTCCGTTCAGCCTGCCTGACCCGCTGTCTAATGGCACGGGTAGTGTCGTTTAGCCAGGGATCTGTTTTCGGTTTTGCCGATTTAAGCCGAAATGGGGCAATAGAGTCCAAAATCCCAGAGCAGGTGGTATGAAAGGAGGAAAGAATATTATCTGGATGGGAAGGGGAAACGAGTCCATTCAAGGCAAAAAAACCGTGAATCCCTAAAAGCAACAGAAAACTCCTCTGGTGTTGAACAAGTGATGATGCGACGCCAGCATGATGGAGCCACAGGCTTGCTGGGTGATGAAGGGGTCAACAATTCAAAAATAATGGGGAAATGATCTGAGATGACAGACTCAGAAATTTCTTTGAGAAAGATTGAGAGCCCAAAAGAGATAACAAGGTCCAAAGTGTGACCAAGACCGAATAACTGCGGGGGTTAACAGTCTAATAGAGAGCAATTGTTTCAATTCAATTTGATTTACGTTTCTCAGATTGGGGTAGGACATCGTTTATAACAGGTGGTCGACAGTAACCATATGAGCACTACGGCAGATCAAATACTGGACTGTTTTGTAAGAGTACATTAATGAGTGTAAAAACAAATGTGTAAACACAGAAAGAGAAATATCTAACTCGACATACCGGGAGAACTGAGGTGAAAACGACGTGGGTGTCGTTCTGGAGTAAGGCGGAGGGCAAGAAATATAAGGTACAGACCCACCCTCCCATCCGTTGTTATGGGGAATGTACGATCGTTACTGGGAAAGGTAGATGAGCTAGCGGCTATCTCCCGCTACGACAGCATATACCGGGAGTGTAGCCTGTTTCTATTCACAGAGTCTTGGCTAACTGAATTAGCAGCAGATGCTAACATTGAACTGGAGGGTTTCCACGCGATACGGGCAGACCGAACATCAGACAGTGGCAAAGCAAGGGCGGTGGAGTGATAATGTATGTTAACAACAGCTGGTGCAGACCAGGACATATCACTGTTAAACAACAACACTGCAGCAAAGACATTGAGTTGCTAGCTGTTAGCATGCGGCCTACATATCTCCCGAGGGAATACTCACACGTGTTCTGCATTGTTATTTATGCAAATCCGACGGCGAACGCTGGGACAGCGCGTGACATCATCCATTCAGTAACCGGCAGGCTGCAGACAGAACACCCAGATGCTCTTCTCCTCATCTCAGGCGATTTCAACCATGTTTCACTGTCTCCCATTCTACCCACGTTTACCCAGTATGTCACATGCCACACTAGAGACAATAAAACACTGGACTTATTCTACGCAAACACTAAGGAGGCGTACACCTCATCACAACTCCCCCCACTCGGGAGATCGGATCACAACTTGGTTCATCTCCGGCCGGTGTACAAACCCCTAGTGCACAGACAACCTCCGGCCATGCGCACAGTGAAGTTATGGTCTGAGGAGGCAATGGACACTCTAAAGGGCTGTTCTGAAACCACCGCCTGGGAGCAGCTCTGCGATCCACATGGTGAGGACATCGATGGCCTCACTCACACCATCACGGACTACATCAGCTTCTGTGTGGACAACACCGTTACCACCAAGACCATACGGTGTTGCTCAAACAACAAACCCTGGATCAACCCTGAGATAAAAACACTTCTGAGAGAGAAGAAGAGGATCTTCAGGTCGGGGAACAGGGAGATGCTGAAGTCCATACAGAGGGAGCTGAGGAGAAAGATCAGAGAAGGCAAGGACAGCTTCAGGAAGAAGATGGAGGACAAGCTGCAACAGAGCGACATCAGCGGGGTCTGGAGAAACCTCAAAACAATCTCTGGGCTCCAGAATACCTCCCCCCAGGCCACGGGGGGCAGGGAGTGGGTGAACAATCTGAATCTGTTTTTCAATAGGTTTGACCAACCGCCCTCCCCCCTGACTGCACAACAACCACTGCTGCCTCTAAAGACATCAAGTCCTGCTGCCCACTCCCCACTCCACCAACACCCCCCACTCCCAACACACAGCCCCCCAACCTGACCCTCACTAAGACCCAGGTGAGGACGGAGCTGAGGAAGATCAAGGCGAGGAAGGCGTCGGGACCGGACGGCATCAGCGCAAAGCTCCTCAAGTCCTGTGCAGACCAGCTGTGTGGGATTGTGGAGTACATCTTCAATCTGAGCCTGAAGCTGGGGAGGGTACCACAGCTGTGAAAAATATCTTGTGTGGTACCTGTACCAAAGACTTCCCACCCCAAAGATCTGAACAGCTACAGACCAGTGGCCTTGACTTCCCACATGATGAAGACCCTGGAGAGACTGCTCCTTGCTCACCTCCGCCCCCTGGTGGGACCAGCGATGGATCCACTCCAGTTCACCTACCAGCATGACATTGGGGTGGAGGATGCGGTGATCTTCCTCCTTCACCATTCTCTGTCCCACCTGGAGAAGCCCGGGAATGCGGTGAGGATCATGTTCTTTGACTTCTCCAGTGCTTTCAACACCATCCAACCGATGATCCTGAAGGACAAGCTGCTGTGCGCAGGGGTGGACCAGCACCTGTCATCATTGATCCTGGACTACCTCACAAACCGGCCTCAGTTTGTGAGAACTCGGGACTGTGTGTCCGACACGATCATCGGTAGCACGGGGGCCCCCCAGGGAACGGTTTTGGCTCCCTTCCTGTTCACCCTTTATACTGCGGACTTCTCACACAACACAACACACTGCCATCTACAGAAGTTCTCTGATGACTCTGCGATCGTTGGCCTCATCTCCAACGGAGATGAAGCTGAGTACAGAGGGCTTATCCAGGACTTCGTGGACTGGTGCCATCGGAACTGCCTCCAGATCAACGTGAGGAAAACTAAGGAGCTGGTGGTGGACTGCCGCAGGCAAGGACAACCCCTCACAGCACCAGTAAATATACAGGGAACAGACATCGAGATGGTGACATCCTATAAGTACCTGGGTGTTCATCTGAACAATAAACTAGACTGGTCACACAATACTGACGCACTCTACAAGAAGGGACAGCGCAGGCTGTTCCTACTGAGGAGACTCAGGTCTTTTGGTGTACAAGGGGTGTTGCTGAAGACATTCTACGACATGGTTGTGGCATCAGCCATCACTTTTGGAGTGGTCTGCTGGGGCAGTGGCATTACAGCAGCCGATAGGAAGAGACTGAACAAACTGATCAAGAAAGCTAGCTCTGTCCTGGGGCAGCGCCTTGACCCAGTGGAGGAGATGGGAGAGAGAAGGATGGTGGCTAAACTGTCATCTCTGCTGGAGTCCGAGTTCCACCCTATGCAGGACATACTGAATGCACTGAGGAGCTCATTTAGCAGCAGACTAAATCATCCTAGGTGCACAACCGAGAGGTTTCACAGGTCCTTCCTACCTACGGCTGTCAGACTGTACAACCTAAGCAGGGCTGCTCGCAGAGATAGCAAAAAGACGTGACAACCTAATAGTATTGAATGCAAAAGAAGCAATAGACTTACACAATGGTCCCCTCCGGTATATAACTAGGAAAATACCGGTCGCTGTGGAGGGTGAGAATATGTATGGGTACATAATCATACCATGTAGGATAACTAAGTAGACGGTTGTGCTGTTTCATTCTATCTAGCTACAATGCTCCACACTGTGTGTGTTTATATATTTATATATTTATTCCATCTAGCAACAATGCTCCACGCTGTGTGTGTTTATATATTTACATATTTATTCCATCTAGCTACAATGCTCCGCACTGTGTGTTTATATATAGATATATATTTATATATTTATTCCATCTAGCAACAATGCTCCACACTGTGTGTTTATATATTTACATATTTATTCCATCTAGCTACAATGCTCTGCACTGTGTGTGTTTATATATCTACATATTTATTCCATCTAGCTACAATGCTCCGCACTGTGTGTTTATATATTTACATATTTATTCCATCTAGCTACAATGCTCCGCACTGTGTGTGTTTATATACTCATATATTTATTCCCTCCAGCTACAATGCTCCACGCTGTGTGTTTATATATTTACATATTTATTCCATCTAGCTACAATGCTCCGCACTGTGTTTATATATTTACATATTTATTCCATCTAGCTACAATGCTCCGCACTGCGTGTGTTTTTATATATATATATATATATATATATATACTGTATATACTGTATATATATATATATATATTTATTCCATCTAGCAACAATGTTCCACACTGTGTGTTTATATATTTACATATTTATTCCATCTAGCTACAATGCTCCGCACTGTGTGTGTTTATATATCTACATATTTATTCCATCTAGCTACAATGCTCCGCACTGTGTGTTTATATATTTACATATTTATTCCATCTAGCTACAATGCTGCACACTGTGTGTGTTTATATATTTACATATTTATTCCATCTAGCTACAATGCTCCGCACTGTGTGTGTTTATATATTTACATATTTATTCCATCTAGCTACAATGCTCCGCACTGTGTGTTTATATATTCACATATTCATTCCATCTAGCTACAATACTCCGCACTGTGTGTTTATATACTCATATTTATTCCAGGGGTCACCAACGCGGTGCCCGCAGGCACCATGTCGCCCGCAAGGACCACATGAGTCGCCCGCAGGCCTGTTCTAAAAATAGCACAACTCGCAAGTGAGCTGCGTCTAAGATGTAATTTTTTCTGCCGCTATTTTTTAAAATCACACTTGCATTTATATAGATTTTAAAATGACAATGTCTTAAAAATAAAAAAAAATGAAAATATGTTCATTATACGTAAAGTTAAGATGAACTCTGACCTAGTTCAAAGGTCAGTATTGTGCGCATGACAAAACCTTCGCGCTTGTCGAGAGTAAGCTAGTGGGCAGTTAAGATGGTGAGCGCAGTGCAGTTTCCTAGCCCAAAAACATGGCAAAAAAAAAAAGACAGAAAATTTATCATTTTCAAAGTGAGCGGGAGGAAGAGTTCTTTTTTCCTACCGTGAAAGGAAGCTGCGTGTGTTTCATTTGCGGGGCGACGGCGAAGCGGCACTATGTGGACCTTGTTGTCAATAAAGTTTTGGGAAAAAAAAAAAACTTCAATGGGTGCGGTCGGGGCTACATCACTTCCGGTTAGTAACACATCGCCGCCATCTTAACTAGGTGAAAACAAACCTGTTACCAAGCCTTGTCTAGTGCAGTGTTTTGACTTTTTGTCATGGCCTGTGACTACATAGAAAAGCTTGATGAGTCAGCCAGGCTACGTTATCAGGAGAAACTGACAGCAAGTGGACTGACAGATTGCCCATACAAGCTACCAGCCGGAAAATGGGTTAATGACCCGACCAGGTGGCCAGCTGTGCAGTGGCCGGACGTGTACAGCTACTTGATTGACACCCCTGGTAAGCATATTTGCTTCGACCCATATTAACATGATTAACCCTCTTACATGTTTTGAATGTTTATAAGGAAAGGCCCCTATGGGTAACATGACCAATCCATTAAATATCAGGGCAGCACAGGAGTAATTCTTAAAAGAAATAATTAAATGATCCAGGGATCTTGAAAATCATGAAAATATGGTATATTCTCAAGACCCTGAGTTTCAAGTATTCAACTATTGTTGTCAAATGCAAAGTTGGCCCAACAGGTCTTGTTAAGTAATTGAACAATTAAGGCCACGTGGTTGCCTTTGTCACCTCTTTCATTAATGGCCTGCCCCTTTGTTGCACTATTTACTACAGTCTACAGTTAAATTAGTCAGGCTGACTGCACATAGAGAGGTCTGTATTGTTGGATGAAAACGGAATCAGTCATGCATTTCCACAGACGAAATGTCCGTCTCTGTTTACAATACGATACGGTCGAGTGCAAGCATGATGTTTGTGTCTGTGAACATCCCGTCTTTTGGCGAACTGATACGTAAGAATGTTTACAGTTTTATGAGAAGGTTGCTGGCATGTAACAATCATCTTATATCAGCAATTGTCAACTCGTCACTCACACTTCACTCCAGCATTTGGAAGTGGTGGCGCTCCATATTATACTGAGCCCATTACTGTATGTTATTGTTGTTACAAGATCGCCGAGTGTCTGCTGATATGTATATACTTTTATTTTATCTGTTTATCTTTTTTCTACTTGTTTTGGTTTTGCTCTTGCTATGAATCCTGAGTTTGAAATAAACGTTTGAATTTTGAATTTGAATTTACAATACAGAGAGGCTTGTGTCAGCGGCTAGCATTTTCAAAACGTGACCCATCAAGTGGCTGATGTAGGACGTGATGAGCTGAATATAATGTACTACGACGGGCTGGACAAGCTTGACTGTGTCACGGCAGCTGCCTGGGACTAGGTCACCACTGAATTGTTTTCACCTAGTACGGCGTTGCCATGTGGGTTGCTAACCGGAAGTAGGCCAAATGCCCGGATGCCTGACTGCGCCCATACGCGTCATGAAACTGCTGCCCACTTTTTTTTTTTTTTTTTTTTTTTTTTTTTTTGGTACCCGTAGGTAGATTTGTTCTGCAGTCCGGTGACAAGCCTTAACTCCCTAACCTGCATGTCTTTGGCATGCGGGAGGAAACCCACGCAAACATGGGGAGGACATGCAAACTCCACACAGATCACTGTTGGCCGGGGGCAGGGATCGAACCCACGATCCCCGCGATCCCGCGGCCGAGGGTAAACTGCTGCCGCGGTGCTGGTTATTACTCCAGCATGATTCTTGGCAAGAACTGTATGGATATAATTCCAGTGAAGAACACACAAAAGTGTGTTTATTAAATGTAACAGATTTTGAGCAGAATTGCAGCAGATTTGTTCAGTTAAAAATGTGATAAGATTTATTTAATATGAAAGTTGATTTTTCTTAAATGTTGCATAACTTTTTCAAACATGGTTCAACATAGTTCATGAATTAAAAGGGTTTAGTTTTTTATGGTTAAAAGGGACTAGTGAAAACTGGACATTTTTTAATGAAATGTAGAAGTGATCATCTGAACAATTGCTGAGATTAATAAAAATAAAGTGTTGAATATTGAGCTTGTCTGTTACCCACTCTAAGTTATTGATAATTATTTATTTATGTATATATATATATACATATATATATATATATATATATATATATATATATATATATATATATATTTATATATATATATACACAATTTGTTATTTTAGAGGAGTGTGTCAAGTTGGTGCCCTTCACATGACTCGATACCCATGGAGTAGCTGTTTTTTTTTTTTCCACAATATCTTTATTGAACCTTTTTTTTTTTTTTTTAACAAACATGATACAAACAATCAAACACTAACGCTAAAGTACTACAAAAAAAAAAAAAATGCACTAAAAACACCAACAACCACCAACAAAATCAAGTCTTCAACAATGCTCCTCTGTTTAGTCTAGACAATCCAATACATAAGTATACATATTATGTTCACCAGTTTGGAATTTACAAGGTCCACACACATCATTCACCTTCTTCTTCAAGAGTTATGTTTAAATTTTTTACATAATCAATAAAAGGTCTCCATATATTCTCAAACACAATTTCCTTTGATTTCAGTATATATGTTATTCTTTCTAATGGAAGGTTTGTTAACATCTGTCTTAACCACTGAGTCACATCTGGTCTATGAGTCTTTTTCCATAATAGTGCAATACATTTTTTGGCATTAAGCAAACTGAGGTCTATGAATGTTCTTTCACTTTTATTAAAATTATGCTTTTCTGGGTACAGACCCAACAAAAACAGTTTAGGATTCAGTATGATTTGTTTTGAGATTATTTTTTCAATTGTTACCCTCACCTCTTCCCAAAACATTCTTATTAATCTACATTCCCATAAACAATGAAATAGGGTTCCTTTACTTTCCATGCATTTTGTGCATGTATCTGGTATATTTTTGTTATATCTATTTAACTCCTCCGGTGTAACATACATCCGCATTAACCATTTGAAATGTATCAATTTAAGGCGTGCATTTATTGATTTGGTTTGAGCTTCTGTACAAGCCAATTCCCATTGTTCCTCCGAAATTTCAATTTGCAGATCTTCTTTCCAGTAGTTTAATCTTTTCAGTGAATTTTCACTTGAAGATAGTGTCAATGAGTTATAAAACTCTGAAATAATACCCTTTCTTTTACTATCTTTCATCATCATTTTTTCCAAGGATGAATAAATAGGTCGAGTGAGAGCTTTATTTTGATTTGATCGAATAAAGTTTCTAAGTTGAAGATATTTAAAAAAATGTGTTCTATTGAGATTAAATTTGATCCTCAGCTCTTCAAAAGACATTATGTTGTCTGCACATGGCAAATATAAATCCTGAATCTTTTGTATCCCTTTTAAATTCCATACTTTAAATACAGCGTCCGCTCTCCCTGGTTTAAAATATTGATTACCCCATATTGGACTAAATTGTGACAATAACTGTGGTTCTTTTAAATAGTTTTTAGCTTCACACCATATTTTGATCATATGCTTTACAAATGGATTTTTAACTTGTTTTTGTAATTTTTTTGCCGAATCTGAGTATATGAATAGGGGAAGAGGTAAAGGTAAATTGTATGATTCCATTTCAGTCCAGTGAGGGAGATCATTTGATGAAAAATAATATGTCATAGACCTCAGTTGTGCCGACCAATAATACAACATAAAATTTGGACATTTCAGACCTCCACGATCAAATGGTAAATATAATAAAGACAGACGTAATCTAGCCCTCCTGTTGTTCCATATAAATTCCACTAACTTTTTTTTTATTCTTGAGAATAGATCTAAAGGTGGTGATAAGGGAATGTATTGAAATAAATAAAGTATTTTAGGTAAAATATTACTTTTAAGTATATTGATTCTCCCGATCATCGACATTGGTAGTGACATCCATCTCTGAGTTAACTCATTGATATCTGACATTAAGGCTTCATAGTTGACGCTGGCGACTGATTCTAGCTTAGGCATAATTTGGATTCCTAAATATTTAAACTGATTTACAACATTGAATTGATTTGCCTCAGGGGCTGGGTAATTTCTCTGGGTCTCATTTAGCATTAATATTGAAGATTTAGTTTTATTTATTTTATATCCTGATATTTCCCCAAAATTCTTTATTAAATTCAACAAGGTTGGAATTGATTTTTTTAGATTCGACATAAACAAAATTATATCATCGGCGTACAGGGAGATTTTATGTTCTGTTGGTCCAACTTTAATTCCATATATTTGTGAATGTAAACGTATCGCTATCGCTAAAGGTTCAATTGCCATAGTAAACAGTAAAGGTGAAAGTGGACAGCCTTGTCGACATCCTCTATTGATTTTTATTGGTTTTGAAATATTGTTATTTGTTAGGATTTCTGCTGTAGCATTATTGTATATTATTTGAACCCATTTTATGAAATTATTTCCCAGTCCAAACCTTTGTAGGACTTCAAAAAGAAAGGGCCATTCAACTCTATCAAAGGCCTTTTCGGCGTCCAATGATAGGAGAGCTGTATCCGGTGCTTCTTTATTAAAATAAATAATATTAAATAGTCTTCTTACATTATGGAAGCCTTGTCTACCCTTTATAAAGCCATTCTGATCTCGATTAATAATATTTGGTAAAATTTCTTGTATTCGTCTTGCTAAAATTTTACAGATTATCTTAAGGTCGGCGTTTAATAGGCTTATTGGTCTCATATTTTCACATTTATTAGAGGGCTTACCTGGTTTTGGCAGCAGTATAATTAAGGCATTATTTATGTATGATGGTAAATTATTATTTTGAAATGCTTCTAAAACCATTTCCAAAAAAGGTTTTATTAATTTATTCTTAAATTTTTTATAAAGGTCAACTGGAAGACCATCTGGTCCTGCACTTTTTCCTGATTTCATATTATCAATGGCTAGCCCAACTTCTTCTTGACTAATTTTAGACTCCAATATCTCCCTGTTTTCATTTGGTATACACGGTATAGATAGTTCGTTCAAAAACCCATTTAGTTTTGTTAAATCAGGTTCATTTTTGGTATCATATAATTTTTCATAGTAATCTCTAAAGGCTCTATTAATTTCTAAAGGATCTATAACTACCTGTCCGTTACTTATAATACTGGTAATTGGTGTTTTAATTTCCAATTGTTTAATCTGCCATGCTAATAATTTTCCTGATTTTTCACCTTGTTCATAAAAAGATTGTTTCAATCTTAGAAGACTCGAGGCAGCTCTATTCGCTGATTTTTTGTCGTATTCAGCTCTCAAAATCAGTAATTCATTCTCCAACCTTGGGTCACTTCCTGCATACACTTTTTCCTGAAGACTTTTTATTTTATGTTCCAATTTAGCTCTCTCCTCTCGAGTCTTCTTAGATTTTGATCCTGTATAACTAATAATATGTCCCCTAATAAAAGCTTTGAAAGCCTCCCACTTTACACATGCTGATGTTTGTGTAGTATTGATGTCAAAGAACTCGTCTATCTGTTTTTCTATATACTTGACAAATTCCTCATCCTGAAGCCATTTATGCTGAAATTGCCATCTACCTGATTCCTTTGTCAATTTTTTATCTACATATATTAGACAACAGGGTGCATGATCAGAGATCACGATGTTATCATAAAAGCAGTTTTGAATCTTGGACCTTAATTCTGTGGAAATCAAAAAATAATCAATACGTGAGAATGTCTTGTAGGTACTGGAGTAACAAGAATAGGCTTTAACTTGTGGTTTCATTTCTCTCCATATATCTAACAATCTCAATTCTTTCATAAAATGATTAATAGTCATCCTACATCCAATGTGCGTACAATCCAGTCCTGTTGATCTATCCACACCTGGATTCAATGTACAATTAAAATCCCCTGCTATTATATGTTGCCCTGTAAGTGATGATAAGATGAGAAATAAATTAGCAAAGAACTTCTGATCATCTATATTGGGACCATATAAGTTCACAAGATTTATATTTTCTAATAGCAAAGAACCTTGAATGATTACATATCTTCCAAATTTGTCTCCAATTACATTTTTCACTTGAAAAGGAACTGATTTATGTATGAGAGTCATAACTCCCCTGGCTCGGGATGAAAATGAAGAGGTGAATACACTTCCCTGCCATCTACTCCTAATTCTTTTAACATCCTCCTCTATCAGATGAGTTTCTTGTAAAAACACAATTCTTGAACCCATGTCCTTTATTTTATTCATAACTTGTTTAAGTTTTTTAAAATTTTGTAGACCTCTGCAATTCCATGAAGTTAAATTAAGATTAACACTTTGGTCCATGATCAATAGAGAGTTTGGGATTACCTTGCAGTGTAAACATGCTCATACAGAGAAGCAAAAACATGAGTGGTTGAACATTCATCCTACAAACTACACACAAACAAATTTCCCCTTCCCACACTTGTGGCAAACCCCCCAAAATCAAAAGAAAAATTCTGTCTCCCGATATAGCCATCGACCGTTCCACACCCACGGGGAACAGCCTAAGCCACTCCTTCTTCATCCTCCCAATCACCCTAACTCTACTGCTTTTAATGACGTAACATTAACTCTCCTCTGTAGTTTTCCAACTTAACTCCAAAATTTTTAACAACTTTGTACATCATAGTTTTTTTTTTGTTTGTTTTGTTTTTGTTTTGTTTTTTTAATATATAATACAATCTATATTTTGTAAACTTACTATTTACTTCAAGTCAGTCAGATGCCTGTGCAAATGCTTAATTATTCTACCTTATATTTTGTTCATGCTTAGCTCCCACCAGTCTCTTCTTCTTCTTTGATCTTCTTGATGAACTCCTGCGCCTCCTCTGGGGTCTTGAAGATGTGGGTTCTGCCCTCATACGTGGTCAGCAGTCTCGCAGGATAGATTACACCATGACGAATCCCAAGGTTGCGCAGCTCCTTACGTACGGGATCAAACTGCTTCCTCAATTGCTGGATTCCTGTGGCCAAATCTGGGTAGAACCGCACCTGCTGGTCCTGGTGTTTAATCTCTCCTTTTTTAGCTCGTGCAGCGTTGAAGATCTTCATCCTGTCTCTGTTGCTAAGAAACTTCATAATTAAGGTCCTCGGCGGTCCCTTATCTCTCCGTGGGCCAATACGATGTGCTTTTTCCAGAACCACTGCTGATTGCAACTCCTCGCTGCCCAGCACCTCCGGAATCCACTTTTCCAGAAAGGAACATACGTCCCGACCTTCTGATTCCTCTGGAAGACCCACCAGCCTCAAATTATTCTGTCTCGACCGAGATTCCAAATCCAAAATATTATCTTCCAGAGATTTATTTTTTTTTTCCAAAGTGCGCACCTTTAATTGAAGACGGGTGACGTCATCTTCAGCACTAGCGAGACGGAGCTCCATCTGCGCCGTTCGTTCTACACAGTCACCCAATTCCTTTCTTATTCCTTCCAACGCTGTCATAATCCCATCAAATCTAGAGGAAAAGTCCGCTCTCATTGAACTCATGGCAGCCATCAGCGCATCTGCGCCATTCCCCGCAGATATCGCAGCGTTGCCAGCCTCCTCCGCCATATATGGAGTTTTGTTTACTGCGTCACAGACCTGAAAGTCCGTTAATTTGGACTGTTTCGGCGGCTCGCTTTTTCCTTTTCCTGGTTTTCCAGCCTTAGGCTTCGCCGACATATCTTCGCCCAAATGCTGGGATACGTTCTGTCCCAAATGAGAGAGTTATTTGCCGATTTTTTTTTTTTCCAGGAGCAGAGCAGAGCGAGACACGTCCGTCCTACGTGGCAGCCATAACCGGAAGTCCATGGAGTAGCTGTTGGTTTCAAAAAGGTTGGTGACCCCTGATTTATTCCATCCAGCTACAATGCTCCGCACTGTGTTTATATATTTATATACCTATCCCATCTAGCTACAATGCCCCGCACTGTGTGTCTATATATATATATTTATATGTACATATGTATACTCACTGCTCTTGTTTTTTCTCTTGCCTTCTGATTGTTGCTCTGAGTGTTGCTATCCCTGTGCTGTTGCAATCCTGGAATTTCCCCATTGTGGGACTAATAAAGGCTTATCTTATCTTATCTTAGGAATGTGCTTACATATTATATGCTAATTAGCCACCAGTGGTGTCTGTGCTATTTATCCATGCTCAGTTTATCCTGGAAGATTAATTAATGATCAATTAAAAAAATATTAAGCTCAATTAAAAAAATGTTAAAAGTTATTTGCTAAGTTTTTTTATTTTAAACAAGTTGGTAAATCTAAGAAGGAGGAAGAAACCATTTGTGCAGAAATGGTTAGTATTATCTGTGCAGTCATATTTCTTCTTAAATGAAGCTTACCAAAAAGCTTTGGGTATGTTATCATTTTCTATCATATAAGGTTATTAACCAGCAACACACAACTCTAATAACACCTGTACGCACACAATCGGACAGGAATCAATAGAGGCTCCATGATATGGTATTACTACGATACTTGGGCCACAATGCAGCATTATCACGATCTTGGAATACATTTAATATTGCAATATCACATGTTGTGATTTCCAAATACCTGGTCTTTTTCTTGACCAGTTCTTGGCTAGATCTCACGTGTTGCGCCAATGGTGCAATGACCTCACCACAGAGTGAGCATTTAGCACCATCTAGTGGGAACAAAAGTCAGCTGGTTAGGGTTCCAAGCAGCTGTGAAGTGGAAAACCTATTGTTTTTGTTCTGGTTCTTCTTCATCTTCATCTTCTTATTCTTACTATTACTGTTATTATTTTTAGGGTTCCAAGCAGCTGCACTGTGGGAAACCTAATGTTTTTTTTTGTTCTGATTCTTCTTCTTCCTCTTTCTGTTTTTCTTATTATTATTTTTCTCCACTAAAAGTGCATGGGGAGCAAAAACAGTAATACGTGGAAACTTGAAATTTTACAGTCTGATCAGAAACTCACCACTACTCGGAGACAAAAAAATCAAGGCACTGCATACATAGGTGGCACTATAATTAACAATTTTATGTTTCTGCAAATATCTTGAGAACGGCTGGGTCTAGACTAAAAGTTCTTTCATCATTCTATTCACTGTAACCTTCCGCAACTTTTTGTCAAAACTCTGAAAATGAAGTTTTCTGCAACATATTTTCAAAAATGTGCAAGTGAACTCAAAATGAACTCCTCCTAGACCATTCATCCACATTGCTTGAAATTAAGTAAAGATCATCTATACACAATGACAATGGAAAGCTGTTAAAATTATCCAAAAATGGCAGTCTGTTTTGATTTTTAGGCTAATCAAGTTGTACAGTTTCTCTTTGGCATGCAGTTTTGGGTTTAACGCCAGATATACTGATTCAAATTTGATGAAACTTCAGACTCACCATCAGAACAGTACTCTTTAGCTAACCACCAAATTTCATGCAATTCCGTTAATGTTCAAAAAATCATCCATTTTGTCTCATCAGTGGAACGTTTTTTTTTTATTGAGTGTGTAACCTAAAGCAGTTGCATGGTGTAGGGGTTAAGATACTTGTCTTTCATGTAGGCGCCCTGGGTTCAAATCCTTCTGGTAATGTATCATTCCTCTAAAGTGCAACATACCTCTTCTGTGCATTTGAAAACAATATATAGTGCACTTTAAATGCTGTACTACTGCTGCTGAAAATCTTTTCAATTTATCATTTGAGAAAGTGTGAAAACTAAAGCAGCTGTGTGGTGTTGTCATTATGGTGAGTGCTTGGAAAGCAGGAGGTCCCGGGTTCCAATCTTGCCAGGGAGGTTTTGTTCTTCTAAACAACAAATGAAGTACCACATGGCTCTTCTGTACATTTTAATGCAGCACGATGCTAGATTTTCAACTCAAGCAGGGTTTCCTCTGGTAACATTTCCATGTGGTGGGCCGCCACTCTTGAAGTTATGCCGCCACACCAAGGGAATATAAATTTAAGAAAAAAAATATGAAGGAATGACGCCCTGCAAGTGCGCACATGAACAATGTGCGTGACCATCATCCGCGCGTAGTTCAGATTTCGGAAGCGCCCTGCCTGCCCATGTGACTGTTCAGTCTGCAGGCAGAGTGTCTTTCTAGTGTTGCTGTCCAAGAGAAGCATGAGCTTATTAAAGTACTTTAAATATGGAAAAAAGCAAAAGAGGTATGTAAGCAGTGGAGGCATTTATTGTGGTTTTAACCTACTGGTAACGAGAGCAATAATGAAGAGTTGCTTAGCTAACAGGTGTGGTTAGAATTCATATGCAGGCTTCATATGCAGGGAAAGGCAAGAGTGACTGATGGATTGCTGAGGACTGACTTCACCAGCCACTATGTTCACAATGTTAACTAATTTATGTTGATTATTATGTACCTGGCAAGTTAAGATGACCAAAATTCATGAAGTCAATGACTTTAATCCGTCAACATCCTTTAGACAAACTAAACGTGCCAACATTTGGATTTCAAAATATGGGAGGTTTTTCCTGCTGTCTGGTTGGTGAGGAGAGTTCTAAAAATCTATAAATATATAGAAATATTACAACTGTAATAACTGCATCTTTGGTCATTTAAGTTAATTTATTTCATTAAACATAAATTTATAATTAAATATACATTTATTAATTTCTTTGAAATCAGAGTTAAATTATTGTTTTGTTCTGGCTCTGCACAATTATGATAAAAAGTGTAAATTGTAAATTTAATAAAAAATAGACAAAAATTAGCTATAAAATAATCGACAAGTTTATTTTATTATTGTTCTGTTCTGGCTCTGCAAAATTATGGTCAAAAGTGTAAATTGTATGAGGAACAAAAGTCAAAATTTTACCACAATCAAATGTACAAGAAAAGTCAATTTTACAAGAGGAAATTACAAATTAGGAAAATGGTTTCAAATTTAGATAAATTTACAGAGAAAAGCAGAAAACTATAAGAAAATTGTTATAAATTTTGGAGAAAAACCTCAAACCTTCAAGACTGAAGTCATTACTCAAGTTTTTAAGTGGGTGCTCTTTGCACCCTTAACTCAACCAGAAATTTTTGGTTGTTTACTTTTAATTATAAATTTCATAGCACTGCTTTTACATGAGTAGAATTTCTGGCTACTATACCCACCTCTGATCATATAATTTAAGTATGCATGAGTAAATTACTATTATGAATGTTTTTTCCCTTCCCTTTCATACTCTTTCTTAATTAAAAAAAAAGAAACGCTAGAATAAAAATACAAAAAAATACACATATTTTTGTCATTTATGTAAACTATGACAAAAAAATCCTGCAGGACAAAATGTGACACATATTTTCAAACCTGTATGTATACCACCATAGACAGAGAGAGAACCTGAATTAGACGGGGCATAGAGAGGGAAAGATGACACAGAAGAGATGAGCCAAGGAGAGGAAAGTGTTCAGACAGAGGGTCCTGGAGAGGTGACAGCAGAAGAAGGACAGAAGGATAACACCAGTAAAAAGTCCAAACACAGTACGTCTGGGTGGGACCCCAACTGGCCCAGTATTCCAAGATTCAAGCCTTGGTTGTACAATACTTCAAATGGTAAGTTCCATATGCAAAGTTACTGTGCAAAATTTTATAATATAAAATAAATAGTAAAAATTAACATATTCTGGTTACAACAGTGTCATGTGTTTTCGTCCCTCCAACCACCCCGGAAAAATATGTTGCCACTGCACCAAGGTCTTTAAGCCAAAGGAAACACTCTCAAGATAATGTCTGCAAAATTATTTTGATGTTTCACCAAGATTTGACCATATGAATGTCATCCATAGCCTGAGTGGGCCCACATTGTCTTCAACAGCTCTTTTTTTGGTTTGATTACTGAGCAGAAAGAAGATGTGGCCTCGGTCCCAGCAGCAAATCACAGGGCACGACTTTAGCCACCAACAACAAAAAGCCCTGTGGTTGACTATTGGGACTAGGGTTGTGGTTGCCGTGGTTGTGGCTTTTTCAGTGTTTCTACAAGAAACAAGAAAGTTACATAGTGCTGCTTTAAAACTAATGTGTAGCAGACCTTAGGTTTTAGATGCTGTTGCTAAGCAATACAAGACCTTGAAGTCCACACCTGCTTGGAATCCGATGATCGCTGCTTGCAGCTATATTTTTTATTGTTCAGCCACCCAAAAAGTTAAGTTTGTACTTGCAACAATTTTTAATAAAGTATCATGATGCTGGTGTCTCTGAATCAATACAATATAGCAGAGAAGAAGACAACTAACAGTTTAGCTAACAGTTAACTTTAAAGCCCCTAAAGCACTGTGCAGGTAAAAAAAAGTGATGTGAGTAGTTCGAGCTATTGTGGGCTGAACAGACATGTTCATCACAGCATGCTACTTGTGTAAATATCAGGGATGTCTGACTTTTCTGCTCTTTGGTAAGAGTCCTTCAATGTTAAATGAGTACTATAAGAGCAAGAGAAAAACTGCTAGGGTCTCATCCTCATGCTCAAGGATATATCAATATAGCAGATGCATGCGCTTCAGTTTGGGCTTGCCAATCGAAAAGCTATCTCCCTAATCACTGCACCACCCAAGTGCTTCTGGTTTTACCACCACGAGAATGTGTCATCAGATAATTACAAAACATTAAAAGCTGGAGAGACATACTGAGAAATCACTGCAGGCAGTGACATTCTACGATGGGGACAACAAAACCTATATGAAAACTTTTACCCAGTGGCATGTACCTCATCCCCTCCCTGTGTGAAAGAACTAACACATTGTGGTTGCATATGCTTAACTGATTCTCCCTCTCTCCCACAAGTGAGACCAGAGCCTTATTCACTCTCCAAACCCCAGCAGCAACAAGCCAATCTGTTCTCAAACAGCTGGAGCTGCCCCCAAGAGTGAGAGGGGGAGGAACAGAAATGAAAAACAGCGGGACGGAGGGAAGACTTTAACCAGAAAAGGCACATAAAAAGTGTGAAAGTTAGAAATAAAGGCAAAATGGGACAGAAGTGGAGAAGCAGACAGGATTAGTGAGTTTGCTGTCATAAATAATCAATGCTTAGTCAACAGAGAAAATAAGAGCATGTGAAGGAGCCAGGGTTTCCTCCTATTTCTAAATCCAAAAGGGAAAGCTGCCAGCTCACACACGTCACAAGTAAACAGGGCCGAGCCTAACTGAAGGAGATACATGGAGACAGGCAAAATGAGAATCACAGCAAAAGAGGCATACGACAAACACACAGTAGAGTTAAATTTGTATGTGAAGAAAGGAGCAGGAAGAAGACAGCAGGAAATGCCTCTGTCATTTTCCTAGCCTATGCTTCTCAAAAACTGGAATATGACAATCCCCCTCCTCCTGTTTTCCCACTTGTGCTGCTATTCTCCTAGTCCTTTGTTGCTCCTACTCTCTTTTTTGTACATGGCAGTATTCAAGCCAGTGTGCTGTGCAAGATTTCAAATCATCTGGCATTTGTTAGTTGTACTCCGCAGTTCTTTTTTTTTTTTCAGAGGACAAGAAACAGCCTGTGTAAGCATGTGACAGCGAGATGTGTTCGTACCTCATGTCTTCCAACAGGTCACATTCAGTTTGGTGCTTAAAGTGCAGTCTTGTCATCTGCTCTGTGTGAGTGTTTTTCAGCTCTTGTGTCACTTTGACCTGGAGGGAAAACAAAAAATGAGAATTTATTTATTTATTGATATCTCCTGTCTGCAGGCATGTTAATTATCTCTTGATTTACATTCACCTACAGAAAACCCAGTTCCAGTAATCTAGTGATAATGTAACCATTCACTTCTAGCGAGATTAATTCGTTCAGATTCAGTGGCATAATGTACTTATTGTACATATAAATTTTAAAATTAAGATGAGCAGTAAATTTGAAAGGCCTGAAGCTGTCATGAACTGGGTTTTTGGACCTTTTTCCGAAACCCAGCTTCATGGCATAGTGGCTGCATTTTACACCTGTCATATTGTTTATGCCTGTTGTTTGCCTGTTTATGTCTCTCCTCTCCCAGTTTGTGACAGGCAGCTGTCAGGAGGCCTTCCGGGGTTTTCTCTGCCTCCTGTCAGCTGACAGCCACAACTCCTCCTCCTGTCAGTGTTTTGACAGCTGAATACCATTAATGTTTGTATCCACTACTCAGCTTATTCATGCATGCACACATACACATACATGCATGCACTCTTTCTCACGCACACCTGTATCCACTCATTCGGCCCACACACTTGCACACACCCGCTCATTCCCGCTCACATACAGTACACTCACACAACACCTGTTACCACTCAGCTCATACACTTCCACCCACACTCTCATCACCTGGGTTCACTCTGTTGATTATGTGTGGCATTATTTAAGCTCTGCTGTCTCTCTTGTCATTTGCCGGATTATTGCTTTGCATAACTTTGGATTGTCTTCTGCATTGACACCTGTTTTTGTCATTCTGGATTGTCACTGGGGTTTTTGCCATGGACTCCTCTGTTCCCGGCCCCGTGAGGACTCTTTGTTCTCTTCTCTAGAAAGTCTCGTCTGGAAACACATTAGACTCTCTTTCTGCACCCCCCACTATCAGTCTCACCTGAAGCGCCTTGGGATTTCCCTGTTTCTACTCACTAGTGAGCTGAAGACCATCCTGCCTGTCCCCCAGTGATCCTTCATTGTACTACGTTCACCAGTTTGTTTGCTTGGACTGTAATATTACTTTTTGTCAATAAAACACACTCAACATCTCCTGCATTTGGGTTTCTGTCTCCCCTGCCTTAGAAAGGCAGGAAATCACGACAGAACCATTCCTGCAAAAACACAAATTCTTCCTATTCATCTAAACATTTTGATCTTGAATCACCTGAAATTAAAACCAGTACCCAAATGTTCAGTTACACTGATATTTGTTCATTGTGTGAGTAAATAACTTTTGAAATTTTGATGTTCAAATACTTATTTTTCCCATGTAAAAACACCTACAATCTCCTTCATTTTCAAAAGTGATCTTCAAACTTTACTTCACATCACTGTCACTAAAAATAGACATCTGTTTAGTGTGTTTTTATTAGGGGTGTAACAGTAGGCCTAAAATCACATTTCAGTGACCTTGGTTTTAAGGTCACAGTTTGGTTCATTTTCAGTACAGTGAGGAAACAAAACGCAAAATATAAAACTGCTTATTTTTTTGTATAAGCGGGAACAGCTTTGACAAAAAATAAAAAAAAAACTGCAAACTGCCAGCAATAAATTCTCCAATAAATAAAATGTATACAATAAAATAAATAAATTCTCTTTTTAGCAAATGAACGATGCAGACAAGTGCAACAATAGAAGTTTGAATAGTCTGAATTATTCTTTTATTTGTAGTAAATTGAAGTTCCTTATTGCCTGAAGCAGTGTTTATAACCAGGGTGCTCTGGTATGTTCAGGTTTCTGTGGGAACTCTATCCATAAACGCAAGATTTCACTGTCTGTTTGTGTGTGTGTCTGTGTGTGTGTTCCTCATGTATCTCTCAAACTGTTCGTCAGACTGACCTCAGATTTTACAAGTGCTTTGCTGAGGTTACAAGGGTGTGCATCCCCGAGGATGGAGTTGCTCAGTGGAAATATGTAGTTTTTATCAATAAATCCCCTTGACGCCTGAATTTATTTCCAATTATGAAAAAAAAAAATTCACTTGTGTTTTTGCTTTCAAGTAGATGCTAAATTAAGTTGAGAAAGTTAATTTGACTATAGCACATAAAATAGATATAATTTTAGGTATGATGCAAATTAGCGACAACAGGCATCTATGGTAAAAAAAATGGTAAAAAAGCACCTGTTCCCATCTCAAGTATGAAGAGTCTTTTATTTATGCAACAAAGTTATTTTCAGTATTTTCAACTCTCATGACTGCCAAACTATCATAAACCACTACAATGAACTATTAAAAACACATTATAAACACAAAACACAAGCAATGAACAAGAACAAAAACCTGCTGGAAACACCTCTTTCCTCCCACTCAGTTTGACTGTCCTTTCAATGCGAAGAGTGTGCATTGCTTCAGTTTATTTGCGGAATTCCCGAAAGCAGTTGTGGTTTTTGTTGAGGCACAGATGAATGTTGCACTTTGCACATTTGTACACAGTCTGGCCCTTGCATTGTGGAAGTTTGCAGCATTGCTGCCCATTTTCCACCTCTGGCCAGTGTCCCACAGCATCTGTGTGGACTTCCTGTGTAGGAATGGCCTTGGCTGGACCTCGACGTTTCTTCCTCTCAAACTGCCGTTCAATGTCAGATGAAGGCCACCCCCTTTTCTTCTCCGTCAGGTCCTTCCCTTCCATGCAGAGGGCCTGTGCGATGGATGATCTGAATTCCAGCAAATTCTTCTGCTTCTTTCTGAGTACACCTAGTGACTCACAATCACGCCGATACAACAACCAGCTGTTCACTATTACCATATCCACAAAGTGAAAAAACAACTGGTGGTAGTATTTTTTGGACCTGATGTGAATGCGGTAGTAGGCGATCAGTGCATCAGGAGCATCAACGCCACCCATGAACTAGTTATAAAGGCTGATGATGCTTGGGCATTCCACAGACACGTTCCTTTTCAGTTTTCTATCCCATCTTTGTATCATGGAAATGGGCTGGGCGCTGGCAAAAGTGCTGGCAACAATTACGCCTCTGTTGTCAAACCACTTGACTGCTCTAATGTCCACATTATCCACCACGGCCTGCTGCTCTTCAAATGTCCCTCTTCCCTTCTTCTTCACCTCTGAGTCTGCACTGAAACTGCACCCATGCAGACGATTTTGCTGCACGGTCCCAAGGGCTGGTATCCCCTTGTTTGCAAGAGCAACAAACAGATTCAAGGAGGAAAACCAGTTGTCAAAGTACAGTAGGTGGTTGACATTACTATGGATAACTTGTGCAAGCTCTCCTCTCTCACATCCAGCATGCTATGTTACTTATTGTTCACGTGAACTATGGTATAGAGTTTTAGAATGGCAGTTTCTAAATAAAATGTGTGTGAGTGTTGAACACCATCTAAATACGGCATCTTATTTGTGGCCGTTGTGGCCGACGGAGGTTATCCATTGTGGCTGAATGTAGCAAATTAGCATCACACCGAAATCGTCTAATATCTTCAAAAATATATGCCATAGGTACTCCACTCTTTCGTGGTAGTGATAAAAGTACACAATAAGCCTGTACATATTTTTATCTTAGTACAACTTACCTATTTTTATCTTAGTACAACTTACCTGAGATTGGACAATTTTTCCACGATTGTCTTCTGAAAATGCAGACGTGGCACGAGGCGAGCGTAGCAATCAGGAAATGGATGGTGCTCCGTCTCTGACCGTTCCTACAAGAAACTAATGCTTGCAAAAGGTTCCTAGGTATGTGTTGAAAGTGCATCAACCGGTAGTGGAGGAATACGGACGGTATTTTGGTTGCATTTGGAGCGGAAGCGGATTGATGCAAATTCGCAACAATCGACGTCAAGGGGATAAAAGTTTAGTCACCGCTCTGTCTTCATGCCCTGGCTTCAGAAAGTGTGAGTGGGGTTTAGCTCTGTGTGTGTGTGTGTGTGTGTGTGTGTGTGTGTGTGTGTGTGTGTGTGTGTGTGTGTGTGTGTGTGTGTGTGTGTGCGCGCTGCAGACAGCAGAGCTGAGCAGAGCTCTGTAGGGTTTTTTCTGTGAACAAACGCTGCAAATATGCCATTATAGGGTAGCTCCAAGTTAGAAACCCCTTCAATTATTCCCTTTATTAGGGCCCGAGCCATTGACAACATCAGTGGGCGAGAGTCCTATTGTATTTTTTTTTCTTCATCTAAGCTCTCGTTTTTGGAGTAGTTAACGTGCACAAAAACTCACCATTTTTTGCAGAGACTTCAAGACTGGCAAAAAAATTTTATATTTTGGAGGAAATATGAATGACCCCACAAAAATGGCTCTACAGCGCCACGTGAAGTCAATGGAGAATGGCACACGCTTACTTTCGCGTAGAAAGATGAAAATCGGGTGAGATTTTTATCATGTCAAGACATGCAAAAAACTCCATAGAAGTGATGGTCTACACCCAAAAGGAAGTCGGCCATTTTGGTAGGAAGTGGAAGAGACCTGATTTCCACCTCGCGCATTTGATTGAACTCGTCCTCGGGTTTTAGTCCGATTGAGCTCATTTGTGGTGACAGTCATCTATACCCATGTGCCATTAAAAGTCATTGAAAACTTTTCCAAAAGCTCAATGGTTTCGCCGTAGGGACGTGGCAAAGTTTGATGCCTCGCCATGATCATTCTGTGACCATTCTGACGGCAATAACTCTGGCATGCATTGTGGGATTTCAACCAAATTCAATATTATGGATATCAGTCCAATTCCAAACAGTTCTATAGAACAATAGTCATAGAAATCTACAGCGCCACCTATAGGAGGCAGAAAGTTTTGCATCAGAAAGTTTGCATCATGCTGTTTTTTTTCAATACCTCGGGAATGGAATGTCGGATTGGCACCAAGATAGGTATGATGTATACGGGTATGCCTCCGAACTAAATTATAGCTATGAATATTCATGAGTAGCAATAGCGCCCTCTCTTGGAGACATGAAGGTTACACCAAAGGTTTTCTTCAATATGTCTGAAATAAATAGTCTGATTGGTACCATTTATGGTGACAATCATCTACACCCATGTGTGATCAAAAGCTGTTGAAAACTTTTTCAAATGCCTAACAGTTTGGCGGAAGGGGCATGGCCAAGTTTGCAGCATCGCCATCACCCTTCCAATGGCTTTTACTCTGACATACATTGACTGATTTCAACCAAATTTTGTGTGGTAAATAGGTAGCCAATACTGATAATTTCTATAATAAAGAATGACACACAGCAACAGTGCCCCCTACTGCCAATGGACAGGAAGTTGCCATAACTCACATGCCATACTCACGCGCTGCTTGCCAGAATGACGTGCAATTTTCTGAGGTTTATCAGATCACCTGGTTGATCATAACTGCACATCACCTTTAGCATGGCGTCACTGCTGTTACCATGAACACGCCCTCCTCGCTATTCAATCCGTGATCTTGTTGGGATGGTTGGGAACGGCCTGGAGTCATGACATCTGGAACATAGGTTAAGGTGACTGTCATATGTAGTACTATATGGGTGGCCAACACATAACTGAGAGGAAAGTGTTGCCATGGCGACATGGCAAAGGTTGACTCCTCACCATGGAACATTGGAAAGTTGTAACTTGAACAAACTTTGTCTGATTTTCACCAAATTTTCTACGATGGATATTAGACCCGCCCCACACGCTTCTACATAAAAATGATTGACAAAAGTTACAGAGCCACCTACTGCTCACAGGAAGTACTGCGCCAAACGGTTTACTTTATTATTCATGCAGCACTTGCCACAATGACGGGAAATTTTCTGAGCCAGCTAGGTATGACGGGCGCCGGGGTCTGCGGTTGCACGGGGGACGAGGGCCCACTTACAGCTGCTTGCAGCTTTAATTAGGGCCCGAGCCACTGACAACATCAGTGGACGAGAGCCCTGTTGTAACTGTTAAATTTTTTTTTTTTCTTCTCCATCTAAGGTCTCATTTTTGGGGTAGTCAATGTGCATGAAAACTCACCATTTTTTGCAGAGACCTCAAGACTGACAAAAAATTTTATATTTTGGAGGAAATATGAATGACCCCACAAAAATGGCTCTACAGTGCCACCTAACATGTGAAATCAATGGGGAGTGGCCCATGCTTACTTTAGTGTAGAAAGCTGAAAATTGGGTGAGATGTTCATCATATCAAGACATGCAAAAAACTCCATAGAAGTGATGGTCTACACCCAAAAGGAAGTCGGCCATTTTGGTAGGAAGTGGAAGAGACCTGATTTCCACCTCGCACATTTGATCGAACTGGTCCTCGGGTTTTAGTCCAATTGGGCTCATTTGAGGTGACAACCATCTATACCCATGTGCCATTAAAAGTTATTGAAAACTTTTCCAAAAGCTCAATGGTTTCGCCGTAGGGGCGTGGCAAAGTTTGATGCCTCGCTATGATCATTCTGTGACCATTCTGACGGCAATAACTCTGGCATGCATTGTGGGATTTCAACCAAATTCAATATTATGGATATCAGTCCAATTCCAAACAGTTCTATAGAACAATAGTCATAGAAATCTACAGCGCCACCTATAGGAGGCAGAATGTTTTGCATCAGAAAGTTTGCATCATGCTGTTTTTTTCAAAACCTCGGGAATGGAATGTCAGATTGGCACCAAGATAGGTATGATGTATACGGGTTTGCCTCCGAACTAAATTATAGCTATGAATATTCATGAGTAGCAATAGCACCCTCTCTTGGAGACATGAAGGTTACACCAAAGGTTTTCTTCAATATGTCTGAAATAAATAGTCTGATTGGTACCATTTATGGTGACAATCATCTATACCCATGTGCCATCAAAAGCTGTTGAAAACTTTTTCAAGTGCCCGACAGTTTGGCAGAAGGGGCGTGGCCAAGTTTGCAGCATTGCCATCACCCTTCCAATGGCTTTTACTCTGATTGACTGATTTCAACCAAATTTTGTGTGGTAAATAGGTAGCCAATACTGATAATTTCTATAATAAAGAATGACACACAGCAACAGTGCCCCCTACTGCCAATGGACAGGAAGTTGCCGTAATTCACATGCCATACTCACGCACTGCTTGCCAGAATGACGTGCAATTTTCTGAGGTTTATCAGATCACCTGGTTGATCATAACTGCACATCACCTTTACCATGGCATCACTGCTGTTACCATGGACACACCACCCTCGCCATTCACTCCATGATCTTGTTGAGAAACTTGGGAAGGACTTGGGAGTCACGAAATCTAGAACATAAGTCGAGGTGACTGTCATATGTAGTCCTATATGGGTGTGCAACACATAACTGACAGAAGTGTTGCCATTGCAACATGGCAAGGGTTGACTCTTCGCCATGGAACATCGGAAAGTTGTAACTTGGACAAACTTTATCCGATTTTCACGACATTTTCTGCGATGGATATTAGTCCAACCCTGCACGCTCCTAGTAAAAATGGTTGACAAAACTTATAGCGCCACCTACTGCTCACAGGAAGTACTGCGCCAAACGGTTTACTTTATTATTCACGCAGCGCTTGCCGCGACAACGGGAAATTTTCTGAGCCAGCTAGGTACGACGGGCAGCGGGGTCCGCGGTTGCGTAGGGGACGAGGGCCCGCTTACAGCTGCTTGCAGCTTTAATTAGGGCCTGAGCCACTGACAAAGTCAGTGGGCAAGAGCCCTATTGTAATTGTTAGAATTTTTAGGGCCCAAGCCATTGACAAAGTCAGTGGGCGAGAGCCCTGTTGTAATTGTTAGAATTTCTTTTTCTTCTTCTACATCTAAGATTTCATTTTTGGGGTAGTCAACGTGCATGAAAACACCAATTTTTGCAAGGACCTCAAGGCTTGCAAAAAAATTTAATATTGTGGAGGAAATATGAATGACCCCACAAAAATGACTCTACAGCGCTACCAAACATGTGAAGTCAATGGGGCGTAGCACATGCTTACTTTCACGTAGAAAGATGAAAATCGGGTGAGATGTTGATCATGTCAAGACATGCAAAAAATTCCACAGAAGTGATGAACTATACTCAAAAGGAAGTCAGCCATTTTGGCAGTAAGTGGCAGTGACCAAATTTCCACCTCGCGCAACTTAAGTGCATTTGATTGAACTCGTCCTCGGGTTTTTGTCTGATTGAGCTCATTTGTGGTGACAACCATCTATACCCATGTGCCATTAAAAGTTATTGAAAACTTTTCCAAAAGCTCAATGGTTTGGTTGTAGGGGCGTGGCAAATTTTGATGCCTCGCCATGATCATTCTATGATCATTCTGACAGCAATAACTCTGGTATGCATTGTCGGATTTCAACCAAATTCAATATTATGGATATTAGTCCTATTCTAAACAGTTCTATAGAACAACAGTCATAGAAATCTACAGCGCCACCTATAGGAGGCAGAAAGTTTTGCATCAGAATGTTTGCATCATGTTGTTTTTTAATACCTCAGTAATGGAATGTCGGATTGGCACCAAGATAGGTATGATGAATATGGGTATGCCTCCAAACAATTACAGCTATGAATATTCATGAATAGCAATAGCGCCCTCTCTTGGAGACATGAAGGCTACACCAAAGGTTTTCTTTGGTGTAGCCTTCATGTTTGCAGTATCGTCATCACCCTTCCAACATCTGTAACTCTGACATACATTGACTCATTTCAACCAAATTTTGTGTGGTGAATAGGTAGCCAATACTGTTAATTTCTATTCTAAAGAATGGCACATAGCAACAGCGCCCCCTACTGCTAATGGACAGGAAGTTGCCATAACTCACATGTAGAATGTCCAATTGCTGCTAAACTTTATATATATGACACTAGTCATACCCAGAAAAGATTTTTGTAATGATAACAAACATAGCTATAACACCCCCTAGGAAAAAAACAAACCTTTATAACTCAGGCATACTTTGTCCAAATTCAACCAAATTTTGTGTGGTGCATCGGTAGCCTGCATTGAACCTTTGTATAATGAAAAATGACACATAGCTATAGCGCCCCCTAGCAGAAAAAAAACACAAAGTCTTAAAACTCTGAAATACTTTGCCCAAATTCAACCAAAGTTTGTGTTGTGCATGGTTAACCAAAACTGAACCTTTCTATAATGAACAATTAGATAGCTCTAGCACCCCCTAGCAGAAAAACAAAGCTTAATAACTCTGGCATACTTTGTCCGAAGTCAACCAAATTTAGCGTCTTGAATAGGCAGCCAATGGTGAACATTTATACCTACCGCCAATGGACAGGAAGTTGTCATAACTCACACATACAATGTCCAAATGGACCCAAACTTGATATACAAGGTACTAGTACCACCCAGAACAGAGTTATATGAGTATACCACAAATAGCTATAGTGCCCCTTCAGTAAAAAAAAAACAAAAAAAAAAAAAACAATTGTAGCAATGGCATAGCTTGTCTAAATTCAAACAAATTTTCCTGGTGAAATTTTCACCAGAAGTGGCCTTTATGCTACAGATTAACATATTAGATTTTTGAGGTAATCCACGAGCTTATACAGTACCTCTGCTGACACGCTATCTTGCAATGAACAGATAGACAGATGGACGGACTGATAATGAATGGCTGTATGGACGGATGGACGGGTGAATGGACTGATGGACGAATGGATGGCAGATGGATGGGCGTAAGGCGTTATGGAAGGACGGACGGAAAGAGTGGTAGGGAGAGGGTTGGAGAGGGAGGAATGGAGCCTGCGCGGAGTTACACGCTCTGAGTGGCAAGGCCAAGGTCTAGCAAGGACGCGAGGGCCTGTTTATCGCTGCTCACAGCTTTAATTACTGGACTGTAATTTTGTGGGCTCCGACTGCACAACTTCAAAATTTCGTAGAAGCTGAAACTGTCAGACAAGCAGGCACACAGTAACAGCACATTTACTGGATGCTGCAAATTCCTTTTTCCATTTAAACAGCACACCATGAGTCTTGGCTGCTGCGTAGCTCTAAAAGATAGTTCAGCATATCGACAGCTGAAATACAAAACCTCCTATCTGCAGGATTTTCTGATTTGTGTAATTCACTGTGGATGATGAGAACAAGGACAGCTGCTCATATCTGTCTGCAAGATAGTCCTTCCCTTTATTGTGACAGAAAATTATTCTGATGAAAAAAAAAAACAGCATAGCATTCTGCAAGAAAACAAAGAGTTTTTTTTTTTAGTTTTCTCAAAAAAGTGCATTTTTCATTTTTCAGATAAGAGGTTTTGTGATAACAAGGTGTGCCCGGGCGGTGGGGGGGGGGGGGACCGGCTTATCACAGTCCTTCCCAGGGAGTCAAGCCCAGCCTGCCCGATTAATGAGGACAGAGTCTCAACTGCTGCTTCACCCGTGCCACCGCTGTCCTTTGCGGCACTGCGGGTTCAACATGGCGCTCCTCACGGTGCGCAGCTATCTAAAAATCAAAAGTTAATAATACCACCATGATTGTGGAGCAGAATGGCCAGATCAATTGTATATTATGTGCGCACGCTTTGACTAAACGACGATTGTGACACAAACCACCCAAATAACGAAATAAATCATTTTTTTATTTACTGACAAATGTGCAACATTAATGCAACAGTTGCAGCACACTGCAGTCATTCTTCTGAGTATAATAATGTTGGGTGTTTTGTACTTAGAATATTGCTAAAATATAAAAGGATGCAGTACAATGGGTCTCAAACATTTGTAAATGTGTCCTGTTACAGCACTGCACGAGTTTATTGATGATAGACTATAAATTACACATATAAACTAAAACAATTATAATGATGGCTGAACAACTCCCATTTCCCAAAGTGCAAGATACAACACTTATGAATATCAGTCATAAACTAGAAAAGCACTCGGAGAGCACAGACCTCCGCCAAGAGCCACAGTTCCCTCCATACAGTGTTTGTGTGTACGTTTTCAGGTTCCTTGACCATGAAAATATATGACTAGCAATTGGATTCACAATGATAGGATTAGTGGTTGAGTAGTTATTCACAAAAATCGCATTTTCCGTAATGGTGGTTTAGCGCCACAGTTCCCCCCATACAGTGTTTGTGTGTACGTTTTCAGATTCCTTGACCATGAAAACATATGACTAGCAACTGGATTCACAATGATAGGATTAGTGGTTCAGTAGTTATTGACGAAAATGACATTTTCCGTAATGGCGGTTTAGCGCCACAGTTCCCCCCATACAGTCTTTGTGTGTACGTTTTCAGATTCCTTGACCATGAAAACATATGACAAGCAATTGGATTGACAATGATAGGATTAGTGGTTTAGTAGTTATTCACAAAAATGGCATTTTGCGTAATGGCGGTTTTCTTGTGGACGGTGATCGGGATCACCACCAAAATCTAATCATCTGTAGAATACACCATTTCTGACAATCTGTGAAAATTTCATGAAAATCTGTCCATAACTTTTTGAGTTATCTTGCTAACAAACAAACAAACAAACAGACAGACAGACAGACAAACCAACACCGATGAACACATAACCTCCTTGGCGGAGGTAAAGATCACACAAATAAGTCTGACAAACAAATAAACAAGGGTTCTTCAACAGTCACTAATACTGGATGTCACATTTATTTTCAATAATTCTGTAATTAATACTCACACAATCAAATAAACCTTAGTGTTCAGTCCCTTTTATATTTGTCAAACTCTAACATGTGTGATTGCCTACATACAGGCTACACATCTTTGTATTCCACTTTCAAACACAGCCTACATTTGGGCCTGTAAAGCCTAATTGGCCTACCTGTTTTCAGACCAGAATACTTGCTTTCTACAGGCATGCACAAGTATAAACTAAATTATAATGGTGACTGAACAACTCCCATTCCCCAGCATAATAGTGTGCAATAGTGCACACTATTATGAATATAACTCATAAAAGATCGCACAAATAAGTGCTCTGTCAAAAAAATAAACAAGCGGTTCTTAAACAGTGGCTAATATTGGATGTCCCATTCATTTTCAATTATTCTGTAATTAATATTCACACAATCAAATAAATATCAGTTCAGACCCTTTCATATTTGTCAAAGTCTAATGTGTGATTGCCTACATATAGGCTACACCTTTGTATTCCACTTTCAAACAGTCTACATTTGGGCCTGTAAAACCTGATTGGGCTACCCGTTTCAAACAGGAATATTTGCTTTCTACAGGTATGCACCAGTTAATTATCTAATTTCACCTGTTAATTGGTCAAAAAATTGCAAATAATTTGTCACTGTTGTGTATAGGCTCTGAAGGCACCCATGCACAACAACTGCAAATTATTTGCAATTTTCTGAACAATTAAGAAGTTAAATTAAATAATGTCCCACGTCAGAGTGTGGGTTGAGCTCATGTCCTCGCCTTGTATTGTAAATTATATTTTCTTGTTACCAGAACATGAGTCTCAACTCACGTCCTCGCCTTTAGTTCACTTCTAGTTCACTATTAGTATTATCATGTTCTTGTTTATGCATCCATGTCTTGTCCTCAGTTCCTGGTTTCTTAGTATTATTATTTTCATCATCATGGTTTTCCTCAGTTCTGGTTTGGGCTTTTACTTTGACAATATTTCTGTTTATTTCCACCTTAGACAGAGCCATGTTGATTTCTTGATTATCCACATCTGTTTCTGATTTAGCAATCAAGCCAGCGTTATTTAATGATTACTGCCAATCACCTGGTGTGGCGACCTTGAATCAATTTGGCGTCTCATACACACTTCTGCCTGTCCTGCCAGAGAATTCATGTCAGCCTGTTTGCCAAGCCTAGCTTGTGTTTTTTGTTCAGCCCACACGCTGCTTACGTTTTTGTTCTGTTTGTACATTAAAACCATGGTTTACCAAATAAGCCTGGCGTTTGGGTCCTCACCTTCTTCGCCCCAGAGGGGCTCTTATAACAGAAGGTCGGCACCAGTCCAGGACCCTGTGCGCGAAAAAAGTGGAGTCGGGATGAGCTGGAAGTGGTGGCTATGACTGAGGACATGGCTGCCAGCGCTTGGAGCAGCTCTTCTCGGGAGGATGAGATGCTCTGCTGGCATGGAGTCGCCAACTTGCTCACAACCAGACCGAGCGTGTGCTCTCACCCCGGGGTACAGAACCTCACCCTCCCTCCGCTACCACCATTTCCCACCGTCTCCTCCTCGCCGGAGCCAAAAGCCCTCCCGCCACTGTTATCCCCTGTGGAGTCCGCCGCTGAGAATGAAGAGGTTTGTGAATCTCGGTTGCCTTTCTGCAGGTCTGGTGGAAGAAAGGCACCGGGAGATGCCACTCCTCGTGACGTCACGTATCTCTGGCTCTGTCTCTTTGTCAGACAAGCTCCAGGTTTTTCTGGGAGGACTCGTCTGACTTTCCCGTGGCGGCAGAGTGGGAACAGAGGGAAGTACCTTTCCATTTTTTAACATCTGCCACAGAAACATCAACATTCTCCAGGACCTCTACTCCAACACGACATGCAGGGTACACGCCGAGGGTGATATGTCAGACCCTTTTGTCACCACCTCTGGAATCCGGCAGGGATGTGTCACATTGCCAAACCTCTTCAATGTTGCGTTTGACTACTGGGTCAAGAACGCAACAGAACACTGCCCCAATCTTGGAGTTGACTTCCACTCCCACTTCACAGACCTGTGCTATGCGGACGATGTGGTACTTTTTGCCATGCATATAGACATAATCACTGAGGCACTGGAGCTGCTTGCAGAGGAGCATCACCCTTGGGCCTTACCATCAGCTGGACAAAGACAAGGATCCAGTCACTGTCAGACTTCTTGCCACCACACAAGTAATCACCATCAAAGACAAGCCGGTTGAGACTGTCAACAACTTTGTCTACCTCGGATCTAAGATCACCAGCTCCTGCTCAGCAGACCCAGAGATTATTCGCCGTCTGCAGCTGTCTCGCAGTGCTTTCAGCCGCTTCCAGAGAGTCTGGCGGAGCAAGATCCGCACAACCACAAAGTTGCGAATCTTTAACACCTGTGTGATCCCCGTCCTCCTTAACGGGTCCGAGACCTGGACCCTCTCCACCACAACCATCCACCATTTGAATAAATTCCATAGGACCTGCCTCCGTAACATCCTCGGCATCCAATGGTTCCACCACACCACAAATGATGAGGTCTACAGGAGGGCTGGCTGTCCTACTCCCATCTCCACCGTCATCAGAAGATGGCCCTCTCCACCAGTGCTTGTCCACCCCCCAGGGCTGGCATCGCCCCTGAGGTCGGTCCAGACTATCCTGGACAACCCAGATTGCAATGATAAGACCTCTGGCTGACCTCATTGCCCTGCATTGCAAAGATCGCCCTGCCTTCAGACGACTGGCCACAATGGTCACTTAAGTGGCCAGACGAGGATTAAGTTAAGTTAAGCCACAGAAAGGTCTTGTTCTGTTTCCGGTGAGGGGGCTCAGCAGCAGTTAATTACCACCACTGCTGAGCTCTCTCCACCGTTATCTGCTGCATTTCTGCCGCCGCTGTTTCCGCCCCTCCATCCTTACCTGCATATCCTGTGTCCCCTCGTGTGTTTTCTGAGTGTCTGTCAATACTGGGTGGCAACCGGATTATCTGTGAAGAGCCCACAATTCCTGAGGACCTAGTGGTTTGCTGGATTAGGGCTGCGGCATTGGAACCCCTGTGTGGAGGTGACGAAGAGGAGAAGGAGGAGCACCGACAGGCTGTGCTTGCCCAGAAGGAGCTTATGCTGGACTAAAAACCATGGCTCCTTCCAGACCATGTGTCCCAGCTGGGCTGGAACCAGCTGGCAATGAATGCACCAACTCCACGATGCCTCCTAGCTCCAGTACCTGCTCCACTGTGCCTCCCACCTCCAGTACCCGCTCCACGGTGCCTCCCTGCTCCAGTACCCGTTCCAGCTGTAGCTCACCCAGAGCCCACCATTCCAGCTTTTGATCCTGAGGTAGTCACCCCGGCAGCAGGAGACCAGGAGTTAAGGCAAATACCTTTTCATTTATGTTCTAACACCATCTTTGAAAAGACTTGTCTTGCTCTTGGGGGGGGGGGTATATTCCACCAGTTGCTGAGTCCTCCCCACCAGTCTCTGCTGCTAATAGCTGTGGTATCGCCTCACTGATCTCCTGTTTCCCTCCATCGTCCGAGATGGCCATGTCAAGGATGGGGTTGCAGGAGGACCACACTCCAGCCATTGTCCCAAAGATCAGGAGACCTTCAGCCATTGTCCCAGAGGTCGGGAGACCTCCAGCTGATGTCCCAGAGGTCAGGAGAATGCCAGTCCTTGTCCCAGAGGTCAGGAGACCTCCAGCCGATGTCCCAGAGGACAGGAGACCTCCAGCTGATGTTGCTTCAGAGGTCAGGAGACCTCCAGTCCATGTCCCAGATGTCAGGAGACCTCCAGCCGTTGTCCCAGAGGCCAGAAGACCTCCGGTCGATGTTCCAGAGATCAGAAGACCTCCAGCCAATATCCCAGAGGTCGGGAGACCTCCAGCCATTGTCCCAGAGGTCAGGAGACCTCCAGCTGATGTTGCTTCAGAGGTCAGGAGACCTCCAGTCCATGTCCCAGATGTCAGGAGACCTCCAGCCGTTGTCCCAGAGGCCAGAAGACCTCCGGTCGATGTTCCAGAGATCAGAAGACCTCCAGCCAATATCCCAGAGGTCGGGAGACCTCCAGCCATTGTCCCAGAGGTCAGGAGACCTCCAGCCGATGTTGCTTCGAGGTCAGGAGACCTCCAGCCGATGTCCCAGAGGTCAGATGACCTCCAGCCATTGCTTCAGCGGTCAGGAGACCTCCAGCCACTGTTTCAGAAGTCAGGGGACCTCCACCCATTGTCCCATCCTGTTTCCCGGTTCGGAGGCCAAAGGACAGTAGCAGGCCACCGGACCAGCCCTGCATTTCGGTCTGGTGAGGTATGGACTTTGGTAGGCCACCAGACCCACCATGTTCTCCAATTCGAAGCCCTTTGGACTTGGGTTGATCCCGACTCACTGTAATGTATATTGGGGCCTTGGACTTTGTTTAGCCCACGAACTTTACTTCTGTTTTGGACTCTGTGTGTGTGTGTGTGGGGGGGGGGACTTTGTTTTGGCCCGCCTGGTCTTGTACCCCCACCCTGGGAGGGTTTTTTTGTTTTCTGTTTGTTGGTGTTATTTTGTGGGGTCGTCTGGAAGTCACCCCTTAAGACGAGGGTAGGGTCAAAGCATGGGTTGAGCTCATGTCCTCACCTTGTGTTGTAAATTATATTTTCTTGTTACCAGGAGATGAGTCTCAACTCACGTCCTCACCTTTAGTTCACTTTTAGGATTTTCTGTGTTAATCATTATAATTATTATTATTATTATCAATATTACTATTGGGCAGCGCGGTGGTGGAGTAGTTAGCACTGCGGCAGCACAACAACTCACCTTTGGCCGGGGGATCCTGGGTTCGATCCCAGCCCCTGACCAACAGTGATCTGTGTGGAGTTTGCATGTTCTCCCCATGTCTGCATGGGTTTACTCTGGGATTTCTCCGGTTTCCTCCCACATACCAAAAACATGCAAGTTAGGTTAACTGGCATCAAATTGTCCTTAGGTATGAATGTGAGAGTGAACGGTTGTCTGTCTCTCTGTGTTGGCCCTGCGATGGACTGGCGATCTGTCCAGGGTATACCCTGCCTCTCGCCCAAAAGATGCTGGGATAGGCTCCAGCCCCCCCGCTACCCGAAAAGGATTAAGCGGAAGAAGATGGATGGATGGATGAATATTACTATTATTATTACCACTATTAGTGTTATCATGTTTTTGTCTATGCATCCATGCCTTGTCCTCAGTTCCTGGTTTCTTAGCATTACTATTTTGATCATCATGGTTTTCCTTAGTTCTGGTTTGGGCTTTTACTTGACAACGTTGCTGTTTATTTCCACCTTAGCCAGAGCTGGGTTGATTTCTTGATCAGAAGAAGTCATCTCTATTGTCAATCAGTTCATACAGCCAATCATGTACAATAGAACAAAATTACGTTTCTCCCATCTACAGTGTTAATAACATGTAGAATCAGAGGGTCGCTGCCATGCAAGGCGCCGCCACAAACAACTTCTCCTTCCCCCATTCTATTATGCTGAACACCAAGCTAGAAGGTGGGAAGTACCATTTTTATATGGTCTTTGGTATGACCTGGCTGGGACTTGGGGAGATGCTCTATCAACTAGGCCACCACTCCGGTCCACATCTGTTTCTCTTGTAGCAATCAAGCCAGCCTTATTTAATGATCGCCGCCAATCACCTAGTGTGGCGACCTTGAGTCAATTCGGCGTCTCACACACACCTCTGCCTGTCCTCCCAGAGAATTCATGTCAGCCTGTTTTCCAAGCCCAGCTTGTGTTTTTTGTTCAGCCCACACACTGCTTACTTTTTGTTCTGTTTGCACATTAAAACCATGGTTTACCAAATTCGCCTGGCGTTTGGGTCCTCACCTTCTTCGCCCCAGAGGAGCTCTTATGACACCACAAAAATCTGAACATACAGTCATGTGAAAAAATTAGGACACCCCATTAAATATTCAGTTATCAAGAAATGTTCTCATATCTATGTCTAACCTTGTTTTTCTTTTTATTTGCATTTTTTAACATTTATTTTAGCCATTTTAAGTGGGAATGAATGTGGGGGTGTCCTAAAAAAGATGGGGTTGTCCTAATTTATTCCTCACTATTTGTTTAGAATTACATTTTACAGAACATCTGAAAAAGTCTTTAAATCATTTTAATTGTTTAGTTGTATTACATGAATCTCCCAGTACTTTTAACATTGATATTAAATATCCATATGTCCAAATATGTTAAAAAACACACAGGCTTATACAGGGTGTCCTAATTTTTTCACATGACTGTACCAGGGCACCCTTGAAAAACACTGGCCTAAAGGGCAGTATTAATAGATTTAGCTTTTTCTTAAAAGGGTGGTATTATTTTCAGGCTGAAGTGGACACAACAAGGAACTTCATACCGGGGCTCAGTTACTATAGAACTATGACTCGCATGGTAATTGTTAATTTATATGTAAATTATATATAAATTTACTATTCCTGCTGTAATTCCGTTACTTTATTTATGTGTTTCAGATGCTGTTATCATTAGTTGACTAATAAAGGATTCTGAAAAGATTGACTAAAGAGTTGTACTCATCGATGATAACTCCTGATCGCATCCCACCACAATGAAATAGTCAGCCAATTTCACCATGTCTGCAGCATTTTCCGATATACCAAGACTATTCAGTATTTTTCCTTCTCCCACAGCACAGCCATGTCTGACAGAAGGAATGCACAAGCGCTGCTGGATGATGCCACTGCTATCTTCAACACCCTGTGCTCAGCCACCAACGCCTCGCCCACGGACATCCATACCAACACACTAGAGCACCACATATACAACAAGTTTTGCAACACATGGAAACGGCGAGCATCCGACATTCAACCCTTCATCAACATCTCTGTCATGGCAAAACCAGCTGACGCCCATGCCTTGGGCCTCTCTACTCCACTCCATGGCTCCACCACATCAGTTTCCTACCCTGCCATGGCTGACACTGACTGCCAGTCTTGCCTAGCCGGTACAAAGCTCTTGTCCAAAACGGGGCTGGAGAAAAGACACCTCATCCCAATCAACATGAAAATGATCACTGCGAACAATCATAGCACTGACATAGTAGGTGCCTTGGTCTTGTGCATTTCCGGTATATCCCCCTCTGGGAAGACTCTCGAAACCCCCCAGATAGTGTATTTCACCGACTCATCCTATAGGTTGTTCATGCCAAAGCAAGCATGTGTCACGCTGGCATGATCTCCAGCAGTTTCCTCACCATCCGTGAGGCCAGTAGGTCCTACAATTCTGGCATCGCGTCCTGTACAATATCCACTTGTGAATGCCCTTGACGCCAGCGACCACCCACTCAATCCACATCTCTTCCCATTCCCGGCCACAGAGAAAAACCGTGAGAAACTGGACACCTGGCTGCTTGATCACTACAAGTCAAGCACATTGAACATATGTGAGCACCAACCATTACCAATGATGACCGGTCCCCCACTAAGAATCATGTTGGACCCTGATACTCAACCTGTTGCCTCCCATATTCCCATTCTCATATTCCAGACAAGGTGAAGGCAGGTCTCGACCAAGATGTATGACTTGGGGTCACTGAACCAGTCCCATTGGCACCCCAGTCACATGGTGCCACAAAATGGTGATCTGCCCCAAGAAATCTGGCAACCCAGGCGGACAGTCGACTTTCAACCCCTAAATCGCCATGCTGTCTGAGAGACCCATCACACACAAGTCACCCTTCCATCAAGTGTGTGCAATCCCACCGCACACTCTTAAAACAGTCTTTGATGCATGGAATGGGTACCACAGCATTGCCCTACATGAAGACGATCACCACTCACTACATTTATCACTCCTTGGGGCCACTATCATTACCATGTCCCCCCCCCCCCCCCCCACGGCTACATCGCTTCAGGGTGATGTGCACCATGATGTGCTCACAAGCAGAGTCTTCATTCTTCTGGCCTGGCATGACTCCCGCCATTACTGAGATATGGGCCCGCTGTTCATCCTGCAACCAAAGCCGAGCTCGCCACCCATTCCTCCTGCCCAGCCCAAGATTCCGTTCTAGTGCATTGCCGCAGACTACTTCACTAATCGTGGCAAGAATTACTTGGTCGTGGTGGACAGGTACAGTAACTGGCTGATTGTCAAACACAGCGCTAACACCAAGGGACTAATTGCTGCCCTATGCTGTATTTTTGTGACCTACAGCATCAGCGATGAACTGACATCAGATGGTGGGCCTGAATTTACAGCGAGCGCCACCCGCAATTTCCTACATGATTGGGGCATGCATCATTGCACTTCATCTGTCACCTTCCCTCACAGCAATTGCCATGCAGAAGTGGGTGTTAAGACCGTGAAACCCCTCCTCACTGACAACACTGATGCTGAGGGCTCACTCGACACCAGTGCCTTTCAGCGTGTGATACTTCAGTATCGTAACACACCTGACTACAACATCCTTCTCTCCCCTGCCATGTGTGTTTTTGGACGCCCAATCCACGACTTCATACCAATTCATCCTGGAAAGTAGGGGTGGGCGATATGGCTCAAAAATAATATCACAATACTTCTGTGAATTTTCATGATAACGATATTCTTCACGATATCAAAGAATACAGTTTTTTTCTTTTAAATTTATAAAGTACAGTTTCACAGGCCAGTGTTAATTATGTTAACCATATTCAGTAAAAACAAAAACTCTTATTTCTCCAGTTTATAAAGCAGTTATATTACCAGAAAGTATTATAAACCACCACATCTTAAGTGCACTGGGTGGTAGACTGGGACAAAAATTCAGACCGGGAATTTGACTTCATCCTAGGCCACCCTGTTGTTGGAAACCAGAAACCACCACAGTTTTAGTAGGGCAACATTTTAAAATAGCAGGCATCAAACTAGTTATAAATGTAATTATAACCTTCAGCTGGGAGGAAAATTATAAATTTGGATTTTAATAGTCAACTGATCTATTGATTTTTTTAAACAACTGATTGACTAATTTAATTTTAATCTGAACAAAAACACAAGGTAAAAGGCTTTAGGTAAAAAGTTAACAATTCTGCATGAAAAAGGTCACGGATTTGTCACCAAAAATGTTCAATTTTTTTTTTTTTTTTAAATGTACCCTTATGAAAAGATGTTTAAAAAACGAGAAAATAAAACAAATTTAGGAGAGAACGGTAACAAGCAGATTTTTTTTTTTTTTTTGTTACTTATTTGTACCCGTAGGTAGACTTGGTTTGCAGTCTGGTGACAAGCCACTGGCTGCTGGTCGCTGCGTGCGCGAGCGCCCTAAACCTACATGTTTTTGGTATGCGGGAGGAAACCGGAGAAATCCCGGAGTAAACCCGCGCAACACGGGGAGAACATGCAAACTCCACACAGCTCACTGTTGGTCGGGGGCTGGGATCGAACCCACGATCTCATGATCCCCACGGTCCCCCGGCCGAGGGTAAAACTGTGCTGCCACAGTGCTAAACCACTGCGCCACCGTGCAGCCAGATGAGAGTGAAGTTGATACTGCAGACTACATATAGACCATAGTTTTGAAAATTATAAAGGTTTTTCTTAAAACATCTGAATAGTACTGAAAACACTGCCTTATAAATGTAAGAGCAATTTAGCAATGGTTAATGCAACCTACTTATTAAAAACGTAAACCCTAAACTACAGCAGGGTAATATAACCACAGACATCATTCACCACATTACTTCTGTCTTCATCTCATTTCTATGCTCTGGGCATGAGGGGATTTTGGTCATTTTAACAAAATACATTAATTTAATCTGTTATTTAACCGGGTCAGGAAGAGGGCCTAAATAAAACAGGGAGGGAGTGGGGTTAATTTAAAAGTATTATTTCATCATTTGGCCTACCTGTCTGCCGTTTCGCCAAACAAGACACCGACTGACATCTCTGCTACCCCATCACCCGAGTTCAACTGTACCCACCCTGCTTTCTACGCAGGCCAGCTCAGCTCCGTCACCAGAAACCCCTACTGTAGCCCAGGAAATGCCACCGCCAGTTGCCCTTCTGTCACCTAAGGGGTGAGAACCAGTGGCCAAAAACCACATCCCCCAGGCTCTTCGCAATCTCATGCCTCACAACGCTCCAGGTCTGAAGGCACAACAGGCCCCTCCATCGAACCAAACCTCACCCAACCATCGCTCACACCCTTCTGCCACACGGCATTCGACATGACAATCAAGACCACCGGCTTGGTTCCGAAATGACTTTTAACCCCTGATCTTTTATGGACTCAATTTTTGTGTGTGTGTGTGTGTGTGTGTGTGTGTCACGATTTCATTTTATTTTATTTGTGTGTCATTGCAGTTACATATTCCATACTCACACTCCCCTTTTTATCTGATGTTCCGTCTTTAACTTCTAAAGACTGGGGGGGGGGGCATATAGAACTATGACTTGTATGATAATTGCGTTACTTTGCTTTATATGTAAATTTACCATTTGTGCTGCAATTCCATTACTTTGTTTATGTGTTCAGATGCTGATATCATTAGTTGACTAATAAAAGGATTATGAAAAGATCAATTAAAGAGTTGTACTTGTGATACCTTCAGTATGTGTATAAACCCAGTGTTCTCAACAACTGAATACAGTGGTACCTCTACTTACGAACGTCTCTACATACGGAATTTTCAGGTTACGAGACGCCTCAACGGGAAAATATTGCCTCTAGTTACGAACGAAATTTCAGGATACGAAAGGCAAAAAAGTACGCGCTCCTCGCAGCTTCCGTAGTTTACCGAACGTAAACATACCTGTAGCTGCTCTGCCATTGGCTATCGCCTAGCATCTTCCTGGTATCCCATTGGCCACGAAGTTTTTTTTTTTCAAAACTTTATTAAGAACAAGGTGAAAGTTTTACGTGTGTGTACAGTACAGAATTAACATTTATTCGCTATGGGCCCCAAGAAAGTGACGGAGATAAGTGGAAAAGGAGAAAAGAAGAGAGTTTTTTTGTCCATACAAACAAAGAAAGGAGATAATCGAAAGGTATGAAAAGGGGATGCATCTTGCGTTTGGATGCGTTTGGTTGATCTCGCCAAAGAATATGGCCGTAATACATCAACGATCAGCACGGTATTAAAACAAAACGAAGCACTTACAAGCCGACAAAAGCAAACGTCCTTGGATCAGAACATGAACCAAAGAAGGCAAAGGGTGACGACGTCGACGACGATAGCAGTTAAAGGGTAAATGAACATAATTTTTATTATTCTTTCTCTTTTATTATTCTCTTTTATTATTCTTTCTCTCATTTTAAACTCTCATTTTATGTTTATTGTGCAGTAATCTAATTGTAACATGTATTTGTTACATGTTTTGATGCGTTTTTACGATTTATAAAAAAATTATGCCCGAATTTTGGGGGCTTGGAACGGATTACGGCATTTACATGTAAAACGCGCCTCTACTTACGAATTTTTCACGTTACGAGAATTCTTCCGGAACGAATTAAATTCGTAAGTAGAGGTACCACTGTATGGCCTTTGATCCGCTGCTATAAAAACACCAGTGGCATCTGTTATTGCTTTGGCTTGATCTGAAAAGCCCTTGAGAGGCTGCTGCTGAAAGCTGCGCATGTACGGTGCTAGTTTTTTTTCTGTGCTGCACTGATATTCACATTCGCATAGTGCCGTTTCAAATGAGTTAACAAGTTTAACATATTGTCACAAGCATATCTGATGCTGTTTTTGTTTTATTCACTTGCCTTTGTCTGTTTACATATTCCACCGGAAAGCCGAAGTGTTCCCAGACAGGAGACTTGTGAAGAGGGTCTTCAAGCTCTGGCTTCTCCGTACAGCTAGCCATGATGTTCCCTTGTCAAAGGCTGGGCTGCACTGTTTGTTTACATGTACAGCGAATAGTGTGAGGCAGTTACACTTCCTGTCTGTCACTCAACATGGTCCATATGGAGCCTCGGTATGCCTCTGTACCGAACCGAAGGTGCCATACTGAAAAATCGGAATCCAAATGCATGTACCGTTACACCTCTACTTTTTATACTCACTCATTGAGTATATCTTCCTTTCCTTCCTCTTTGAATGAAACTTTAAAAATTTGTTGTTTACTGCATGGAACTACTTGAAACTCAAAACTACATTTAGAACAGCCCCACAACATTCACTTGGGCTACTTTCTAAAGTCCTTTAGAATTTTTGGATATTTATGCACCTTTATCAAGGTATTTCTTTCCCCAAATAAAGCTTCAAAATATTTGCTGTTCATAGTAAGCAAATTCTGATATTCAGACCTTAAAAATAACATTCAAGGCTAATGTACAGTAGGATAGTTAAAGTAGTTTGGTGGTCCACGCATTTTATCATTTATTTTATTTAACTGGCAAAGAGGAGTGCAGGAATAACTGGTGACTTTCTAAAGGGTGTCCCTGTGTTTCCGTTCAATCAAAGGGCAACATGTGATTAAAGGAATCATTGGTGACTTACTAAAGGATGACTGTGTTCATCTTCAATCACCTCAGAGATAAGTAGAATTATTATTAATTCATTCCACTGGTAATAGGATTTAAAATTTGGTATTCAGATATTCACCCCCCACCCCAAAAAAACTGTTTGATTCTAATAAAGTTAAGTTACAAATTGCAAATTCAACTTTAATAAATTTACCATAAAAAATGTCCTGTAAATTTAGGGGGGAAAAAACACAAATTCACAAAAAAAAAACAGCAACTTGGTGAAGAAGTCACAAAATTTACCAAAAGGTCACAAATTTAGATGAATAAATGTGCAAACATATACATAACAAAAAATATATAATATACACTGCAAAAATCACAAAATTTATGAGGCAAAAAGTTCTAAATTTGCAAGAAAAGCTGTAAATTTAGAATAGAATAGAATAGAATAGGCTTTACTGTCATTGTATAGTTGTAAAGTACAACGAAATTATGGGTGCTCCACCAGGCTACTGTGCAGTAAGGTAAAGTATGAGAAAAAAATATATAAACAATATTACACGGGATAGCGTACAGTATCAATTTATATAGTAACTGCGGGTGTGATAAGTCTAATGCCTCACCTTTACTGTCAATGGAACGGTATTGTAATAGCTATGCCGGGCCACTAGAGGCAGCAGTACAAGTCCCAACATTCCTCGCCCGCAAATAGTCGCAGTGAACTGCATATGCGCCCAGAAACTCCCACCAGAGGAAAGTACTGAGCAATCTGCCAATACTGGGTGAACAAAAGTCCATCTTTTTGCCCGTCTGTTTTCTTCCTCTGCCACTAAACAGCAAAAGCTCTTGTTCATCTTGATTGTCATTGTATTCATGCACCTCCATCGCTTCTGCCATTTAAAACGTCTGCCACCATGCTCTTCTTTGTGTTTGGATTGCAGCTGTTCAAATCAGGTTGGTGGCTCTTGGCTGCCACCAACAGTATGGACATGTGAACTGCAGATTATTTTCACTGTGCATGCGTGTACTCCAAAACTACTGGACTGATTTGGATTACATTTTTACCAGGGGTGGTCCTTGGACTAGAGAGGAACCCATAATCTTTTGGTAATGATCCCTGTATGTATACCTCCACCAAGGCTCTTATCTTCTCACAGTGTGTTAGCAAGAATACTCCAAAACTACTGGATTGATTTGGATTAAATTTTTACCAGAGGTGGTCCTTGGACTAGAGAGGGACCCATAACATTTTGGTGATAATCCGAGAATGCATACCTCTGCCAAGGCTCTGGCAACAATTTATTAAATGACAGCAATAACTGGACAAAATATTATGATTTGTTTGTTTAACCAGTTATTTTACACAGCTGAGAAAAAAATCGCCCCTTCTAAATGTAGCCAGTAACTGTTGCTAAACATTTCAATCAGCATGAAGACGTCTATTGTCATTTCACACACATGTAAACAAATGAAATATTGTCAAGTCCAAAAGTAATACGTGTTTATAAAACATACACCTGTTGAGTCGGTACTGCAGAGGACCCCAGATCAAAACGTATCCAGAACACCGTAGCTAGCCGGTAGTTGGTAGTTACCATGCTAGCGATTTAGCACACTTTGCTCGCTTTTCTTCGCATTTTCAGATGAAACAATGAGTCCATCACCACAAAGGTACTGTGGTTTGTTAATCAAGACAATAAATCAAACTCTAGCACTGCCTATTTTTTTAAACAGACATGAAATGGCTTAATGAGCTTAATGACGGGCAGAAGGAATCAAGTTTTTTCAAAAGGGTGGGACTTCCGGGTCACGGATGTATAATTTCTTGTCAAACAGCACCTCACTGTGGAAATTAAGGTATCCAAAATAGTACTGAAATTCTCAGAGAGTTGATAGTAAATTACTGTTAGTAATTAATGCTTACATGAACACCTCTGAAGTTGGAGTGCAATTATCGTGGAATATTGGGCACATAATCATACCATGTATGGGCACATAATCATACCATGTAGGATAACTAAATAGACGGTTATGCTGTTTCATCCCACCTAGCAACAATGCTCTGCACTGTGTGTGTTTATATATTTACATATTTATTCCATCTAGCTACAATGCTCTGCACTGGGTGTGTTTATATTTATATATCTATATATTTATTCCATCTAGCTACAATGCTCCGCACTGTGTTTTTATATATCTACATATTATTCCATCTAGCTACATTGCTCCGCACTGTGTGTGTTTATATACTTGCATATTTATTCCACCTAGCTGCAATGCTCCATACTGTGGGTGTTTATATATTTACATATTTATTCCATCTAGCTACAATGCTCTGCACTGTGTGTTCATATATTCATATATTTATTCCATCCAGCTACAATGCTCTGCACTGTGTGTCTCTGTGTGTGTGTGTGTGTGTATATATATTTTATAGTAATATGTACATATGTATATTAGCTGCTCTTGCTTGCTTGTTTTTTCTTGCCTTCTGATTGTTGCTCTGAGTGTTGCTATCCCTGTGCTGTTGCAATCCTGGAATTTCCCCGTTGTGGGACTAATAAAGGCTTATCTTATCTTATCTTATCTTAAGTTCTACCTATTTAAACATTTTTACGTTTGGACCTCCTGCTAAATTTGTGAGTGCGCCCCATCCCCCTTGTTAAACAATATCAGCTCACCTACTGGCCAACAGCTAGCACATGTGTCAGTGTTATTACACCTGCATCCCATCTAAGACAAAAAGATCATCCAGAATGAGGCCGGGACATGAGAGCTGTGACTGACAATGGATGAGTGAATCAGCTGGGAGCACACATGCATCTAGTGGGGTGAGCCATAAAAACCACAGTTACTTTGCTAAGCTAACTAGGCTAGCTGTGCTCCTGGTGCATGGCTTCAGAAGTTCACGGGGACGTGTCTACTCCCTAAAGTGGTTGGAGATAAAGACTGGTAGACACCGTTCTCACTTCACAACTGAAGTAAATCAGAACAGTTCACTGAGCTTATCTTATCCTACACTTTATTACATGTATAGTTTATTTCTCTTATCTTATCATGTTTAATGTTGCAGCACTGTACCGAGACAAATTCCTAGTTTGTGTACTACATGAACAATGGCAATAAACCTGATTCTGATTCTGACTTTGTTAGATCCTGGCGTCAAGGGATGCGGGGTATTCATAAATTTAGCATATGGCACAAACATACAAGATGCCAATTTAAAAGGTAAGAAAGCCAGAAATTACAATTAAATTACACAGAATAAATATTTTACCAGCATACAGACGAGCACTGCAAATTTTAAAAAGGTGAAAATTTACAGGGAAAAAAACCCTGCTAATTTATGAGAAAAAAATTACAAATCTAGGAGAAAAAAGTCACAATTTTTTATGAGAAAAAGGTGCAAATTTTTGAGAAAAAAGACAAAAATTTATGAGGGAAAGAAGGTCAAAATTTACAGGAAAAATGTTAATTTACAAGAAAGTTTTTTGAAAATGTATGATAAAAATTGCAGATTTTTGAGAAAAAGATGGAAATTTATGAAGAATGAAGATAAGATTTTCAAGCAAAAATTGCTAATTTAAAAGAAAAAATTTGCAAATTTATAAGTAAAGAGATTAAATTTTGACGAAAAAAATTTGAAAACTTACAGGGGAAAAATGACAATTTACAAGAAAAACTTTTGTAATTTCATGAAAGCAGTTGCAAATTTATGAGAAAAAAGATGAAAATTTATGAGAAAAAAAATGTTAATATAAAATATTTTTTTTTTTACAAATTTATGACAAAATATTCCAGATTTATTAGAAAAAAATGAAATTTATGAGGATAAATTTCTGCACTGTGTGTGTTTATATATTTACATATTTATTCCATCTAGCTACAATGCTCTGCACTGGGTGTGTTTATATTTATATATCTATATATTTATTCCATCTAGCTACAATGCTCCGCACTGTGTTTTTATATATCTACATATTATTCCATCTAGCTACATTGCTCCGCACTGTGTGTGTTTATATACTTGCATATTTATTCCACCTAGCTGCAATGCTCCGTACTGTGGGTGTTTATATATTTACATATTTATTCCATCTAGCTACAATGCTCTGCACTGTGTGTTCATATATTCATATATTTATTCCATCCAGCTACAATGCTCTGCACTGTGTGTCTCTGTGTGTGTGTGTGTGTATACGTATATATATTTTATAGTAATATGTACATATGTATATTAGCTGCTCTTGCTTGCTTGTTTTTTTTCTTGCCTTCTGATTGTTGCTCTGAGTGTTGCTATCCCTGTGCTGTTGCAATCCTGGAATTTCCCCGTTGTGGGACTAATAAAGGCTTATCTTATCTTATCTTATCTTATATATATAATATACTGCTCAAAAAAATAAAGGGAACACTTTGAAAACACATCAGATTTTAATGGGAAAAAATAAACTGGATTTTGAAATTGTGCCAGGCTAGTTCAGTTTACTCAGATTAAAAAGTGTTTCTTTAATCTGAGTAAGCTGGACTAGCCTGCCACAATTTCGATTGAGTTTGTTCAATGCTGAGCTGTAGTCCACAAAGAGCATCCTCACATAGCTCTTTGTGTTCTCCAGGTGGCTCAGCGCTCTGTGAAGTGTAGTGGCGATGGCATCTTCAGTTGACCAGTTCACTCTGTAGGCAAACTGGGGGGGGGGGGGGGGGGGGGGCAACACATCAGTCCGTGATGTGTTAAGACACCAGTTGCTCAAAACACTTCATGACTACAGACATGAGTGCTGTGGGTCTGTAGTCATTGACGCTGTCTATTACAGTCTTTTTGGGGATGGGGATGATGGTGGAGGCCTTGAGGCATGTGGGGACGGTGGCGTGTGTCAGGGAGAGGTTGAACAGCTTGGGGAGGATCCCTGCCAGCTGGTCAGCACATGCTCTGACCACCACTCCTGGGATGCTGTCGGGTCCAGCAGCTCTCCGAGGGTTCACTGCTCTCAGTTTCCTCCTCACTTATATATTAGTATTATATATATATATATTACATATTCCTGTAGAGAGAGGGGGAATGGGGGAGGGGGAACAAGCTGGAAGAGGAGGGGGCGGTGGGTGGTGGTCTCAAACTGGGCAAGAAGCTGTTTAGGTCTTCTGCCAGTGTGAAGCTGCTGTCAGATGTAGGTGGGCTCTGGCCTCTGTAGTTGGTGAGGGCCTCTTCACATCTGTCGGGGGTTGCTGTCCTTGAGGAAGCCCCCCACCTTCCTCCTGTAGGCCTCCTTGGCCTGTTTAATGCCTCTCCTCAGGTTGGCTTTGGCGGTGCTGTACAGAGAGCTGTCCCTCTACCTGAAGGCTAAGTTACGAGCTCTGATCAGAGCCTGGACTTCACTGGTCATCCAGGGTTCCCACTTTGGAAAGACCCGGATGCATTTGGTGACTGTTACATTTTCTACACAGCACTTAATCAGTCCCTCCAAGATTTTGTGGGATTTTTTTTTTTTTTTTTTTTTAATTGTTGCGGTAAGTTGCAGGGCTTTCCTTGGGGATTGTCTGAATCGCGCATTGGTCCATGTCCAGACCGGAGAGTCACAGCTTTAAAACTCATTGACAAGATGTAGTAGTGACTTTTACCTCTAAAGATGTATAAACTGTTACAACAATAGCTGTAGTATTAGAGTCACTCGTTTTTTGTGGTTTTACTGTGTGTCTCCTCACGCGCACTCCCGAGACAGGGGTGCTTTCAGGCAGGCAGATGTTTTTCAACACAAACCCAGCACTTCATACACGCAGTCATTACGGAGACTCGAGGAGACGTTCACTGGTGGGCCAGGGGAGACCAAGGAAGAAACGATGTGGTAAAACTCGCAGTTCAGTGTTTTGTTTTTTTTAAATCACACACTTTTTGCTGATGTGTTCTGTATATACTCACTGTAAACACGGAAGTGAGCACGATGCAGTGCCACATTTGATTGGTCAGATTGATGACATACATGTTTGCACGCTATTCAGGGATAAACTTCATTCCCGAAATTGACGGAAGTTGACGACAATGCCAAAATTGCGGTAAAGTTGCAGTGATTAGACAAAATTCAAATTATGCAGGACCTGCTGAAGTCGTGGGAATTGGTAGAATCGCAACATCACGAAATCCTGGAGGGACTGCTTAATGTAGAAAAGGACAGACTTGGTGTAGGAGCCCAGGTCCTGCTGCTCATAAATGTTCCACTCTGTGCAGGCAAAGAAGTCCTGGAGCTGGAGGAGAGCATTTTCAGGCCAGGTTTTAATTATCTGTTTGCCTGGAGGTGATCGCTTCCTGAGGGGGGTGTAAGCAGGCATTAGAAGCAGGGACAGGTGATCTGATTGTCCAAGGTGGGTCAGGGGCATGGCTCTGTAGGCATGCTTGATGTTACTGTAAACGTGGTCCAGTGTTCTTTCCCCCCTTGTGGGACACTTCACATGTTGGTGGAATTTGGGGAGTACAGTCTTTTAGCATGCTTTGTTAATCCCCCACAATTATGTGGACTCCATCAGGGTGGTCTTTCTGCAGCTTGCTAACAATGAGCTGAAGGTGGCTAAGTGCTAAGTTAACGTTAGCGTTGGGAGCAATGTAGGCGACTGTGGCGATTACTGCCATTAATTCGGGAGGAAGACAGAAAGGCCTACACAGGAAGGACATGGCCTCCAAGTCCGGTGAGCAGTGGCTGTGAATTATTCTGTTGTTATTACACCAGGCTTGGAGCACAAAAGCACAGAGCCTTCTGCCCTCCCCTTACCGAAGTCTCCGTTGTGGTCCTGGTGTTGTCTGGCCTGGAAGCTCCACTGTAGCATCTGGGATTTGTGGATGCAGCCAGGATTCCGTCATAATCAGAACATCACAGTCCCCGATGAAGCGGCTGTAGGCGATCTCTAACCGTAGCTCATCCATTTTGTTGGTGAGGGATCTAGCACTGGTGAGAAAGATTGATGGTATCGGAGGTTTGTTGCATTGTTTACATAGCTGAGATCGGAGGCCTGCTCTGCACCCTCGCTTCTGCTTCCTCTACCGGTGCTGCCTCCGACACCTGCAGGACCCGACAACAATCCACAGAGCACCCGGTGGTCTTGCAAGCTCCGCAGGGATATGGTGAGTCTGAGTATAGGTGCTAGTGATGTCGGAGTTAAGTTGGCAGCCAATACCTAGTAATTCCTAGTGACTATAGGTGATTAGTCCATTGCAGAAAGAGGACAAAAAAAGACATAAAAACCACAAAAATGTACATAGTAGTCTGGAGCGACTAGTCGCTGCGTCCATATGTGCCGCCATCTTACTGTCCATAAAAATTTAAATGGTAAATGCCGTTCACTTATAAAACACTTTTTCTCATCTGTAGACGACCAAACCACTTTACAGATCCCGCTATCTACCCATTCACACACTGATGGCGGCGGAGCTGCATACACAGGCCCTGGCCTGACCCACCAGGAGCAACTTGGGGTTCAGTGTCTTGCTCAAGGACACTTCGACATTCGACATGCAGACTGCAGACAGAGTGGGAACGGAACCCCTGACCCTCCAATCAGTAGTCGGTCACACTACACCTGTGCCACTATTAAAACTACAAGGAAAATTTACAAGAGATATACAAGTAATTTACAAGTAAAGTTGCAAATGATTGAGGAAAAAATTGCAAGAAAAAACTTGCAGACTTATATAAAGAAGTTTCAAATGTATAAGTAACAATTCTGAAATACACTGATGCTGATGCAGTCCTCTGAGGGAGATGACTGTACAGAAAATTTGGATAATCCCTCTAGATTTCTCCTGAATACCTGGAGTTCCAAAACTTATATTTGGGGTAGTCTTAGTATTTACATGTCCAGGTCTATGTGACTGGAGCTTTAAAAACTTCTTTTTTTTTCTATCCATGAAGTATACATAATAGTATACAGTAAGTATACAATAAGTATAAAGAAAAATAATCGTTCTTAAATTATTCTTCACAGAGCTCTGTGTTCACTGACAGAAGAACCTCTTTATTCGGGGAATGGGTCTCTGCATACCTTGTATGGTTCTTCGAAGAATTGAGTTGAGAATTTTCACTTAAGTTGTGAAGGCAGAATACTGGATATTTCTTTATAAAAAAAAAAAAAAAGGTTCTTAGGAAAATCTTCTTACTGTTTCTTCACGGAACTCAAAATGTTCTGTTTTTTTTCCCTATGGCATCACTCTCAAGAACCTTTTGGCTCCCAGTGGGGAACTTTATTTTTGTTTGTGGGTCTTTCCTTTAAAAATCCTTGCAATGTTTGTCTTTCTATTCCTGATAAAGAACACAGACTCCATGAACTGTTAGGTAAAAGTGCTTTAAAAAGCACAAATTTGTTTGGGTGATGATCCCAGACTCAAACACCAGCATCTTGTACTTGAACAGACACAGCACTCACCCTTAATATGCGCGCAGACAAGCACAGACAAATGCACACACAGACACCTTCTGCCAACACAAACTGAGTCACTGTGAAGGTCATTGTACATTGTCCACTGAATTCCATCAGCTATTCACCCAGAATAACAGTGGGCAAATTCATGATTGTTCCAGACAAAACAGCTAACAACATGTCAAACGCACTACACTGGCACAAACACCAACATGCGCAGCGGAGTGCCTTTCTTTCATGTGCTGTGCTTTTGAAGATAACGGAGGGAGTGGTTCATTACATTATCGAGCCCAAATGACTTCACTTGATTTCACCTTTTATCACTGACTGGCAACAGCACAGGGGAGGGGCAAGGAGTGACTGAAATAATGATGAGAAGAAGTGGATGAAAGGAGGATGGGGATAAAAAGAGAAGGGAAGAAAGATGTAGAGTGAGGGGAAAAATAGAAAAGGCACAGTGGAAATGATAGGCTATAGAAATATTTAAAGAAACTGCAAGACAAAAACGATAAGAAAAAGACATGACAGGCCATATTAAAAGTAAACCTCTGCTGGTGGTGTAGTGGATGATGTAGCAAGCAGTTCTGTGCAGCAACACTAAAAACACTGATACAAGTGATTTACTGAAGTTCTGATGTTAAATCTGACCTCATAACAGCACGACTTTATTACACGGGAAATGACAGTTAATTTATCAAAGTGGAACATTAAAAGTGAAAAACACAAAGATAATACAGAGTAATACCACAATGCAGACTTTTCGTCTGTTTAATGGCATCCTTTCTTCTATAACCAGACAGACACCTTGATTTATCAGTAAAGGGGATTTTTGCAGCGCATTCCCAGAATTCCTGTACTGTGATCTCAACATTATTGTGGGGAAATTTGACAGTGTTCTATCATGACTTGTTGTGTAAGTTCCAACCCTATTTCTGTGCTTCCCCTTGGTCTTTATGTGTCCTGTGTAAAAGTAGTGTGAAGTGGTGAAAATACAGGGTTGATACGGTTGGATGAAATGGTTGTGCTGTGGCCAGTGGTTGTTATGGATAGATGACAATGAAACAACAGATGAACTGAGACACAGACAAAAAACACTTCAGGTCCCTTATGTGTCACACAGGGAGAGAAATTATTAGCATCCAACATCTAAATGCTGACACTAGCTGCGATGCTGAGGGCCGAGTGCACTGAGTGTGCCTGCCACACTGGCAATGGGCAACTACACTGTCATTTTGCAAATTCTGTTTTAATCCTGGAGGTATTCTAACAGCAGCTGAATTAAAGAAACAGCAATGATGCACTTGATGCCAGGCAGAGGAAGTTATAGTGAATGATCAGCTTCAGTTACAAAATGACAAACTCAAGTGTGTAGGTCTGCTTTACAGGGCATGATGTGACATGTTCAAGGCCAGCCTATGAGGAAGCACCGAAAGAATTATAAAGGTACACCGTATGGGGGTGCATGTGGTAATTAAGTAGCAGGGAAATTAGCTTTTGTGCATCTAATTTAGGACATTACGATATAAAATAGAAGGCAGTGAATCAAAAACCTGAGCACAGCTTCATCACGCACACACACTAACACACTGCGCACTATGCTATAGGTTGGATGTGGTCTTTTCCATCACATAGCAGAACATTAAGTCAGCATCAGACATCATTCATGCTGCCTTGGTGTCTCTGTGTGTGTGGTTGTGTGTTTAGCTTTTGTTAGTTCAATCTCGGATAAATTGATGTGACCAAGGTCCGACTCGAGGTCCTTCTTTAAGACAGGGATGCTTCACCAAGAGCCACTGCTTTTGTTGTGCTGTCTGGAAAGGACTGCTGTCACAATTCACAATGTGTATATAATGAAACCAACAAGTTGAATCAATATAAAATACTGCACAAATGTTATCACATGCCATTAAGGTTAAATATGATGATACTGGTAAACAGCAACTTATGCTGAAGCGTGAAACCGTGTCAGGACTCTTCTATACGGTATCTGGGACCATTTTGGGTTAATCTATTATTTGCTGGATGGCTGGTATGGTCTATCTAACAATGAGTACATCAATCATGAATGTCAGTGTTTCAAAACCTGCCTTCCCAATTAATATGACTGGTTTAATAAAAGATTCGGGGGGGGGGGGGTTGTTGCATGGCACTGGATAATAACCAAAAATCCAGATGTGGCAAGAAAAGACAGATGTGAGAATGGAAAAGCATCACATGCAAGGGATGCACAACAGACTGAAGGAAGGTGATGGATTGGACTGTTTTTGTTTTTAATGTTTTGTGTCTGTAGTATTTTTGCCTCCATGTTGCCAGTGTGTAACGCTGTCTTATTTTGTGCCTGAGTGTTTATGCGTGTCCTTTGCTTTTCAAGAAAAAAAAAAAACAAAACAATAGTAAAACCCAAACAATGACATTTGTACATAAAAATACAGACTATAACACACGTGCAGCTAGCAGACTGGTTGTGTGTATGAAGCGTCTTTTAATAGCCCACCTAGCGCTTTCTAGCTAACGTTAGTAGACGGTTACACACGTTATTAACATAAAGGTTAACGACTAAAACACGCTAGCAGACGCTGCTAATGTTTGCTAGCGTGTGTCTTTTATCTTTAGTTTAATGTCTATTTTTAAGCCCGCAGAATAAGGCGCTTTTTTGTGCTGTGTGAGCTGAGGTTACAGCAGTGTTATCTGCCTGTCATTGTGTGCACGGCTAGAACATAACGGACTCACTCACCTTCCTCGGCGGCGGCTGCATTTTGGAGTATTGACATGAATGGTGTTCCCCTTGTGAGATGTATTGTAATTCCGAGAAGAAATCCAAATCAGCGTGGGGCTGATATTTTTTTTTTTTTTTGGGGGGGGGGGTCCTCAAACAAACAATAAAATATTAAATCCTCCCCTCCTCCGGACGAAAGGGGAAGAGGGGGAGACTGGAGTTAAATTAGTACTCCGGCGGCCATGATTGATGGTAAACGGCTGGTTTATGCGGAGCAGAGACTGGAGAGAAGAGGCTGGACGCGGCTGTGTTGCCGTTACTACACGGTGCCTGACTACTGTGTGTGTGTGTGTGTGTGTGTGTGCGCGCTGCTGTGAGCAGCGGAGCGGACAGGCGAAGAAGGGGGAAAAACACACAGAGGGAAGGGATGGAAACCCTTCAACAGCCAGGCCAACGGCTCCACGGTGCGGCGAGAACCGGGGATAGCACCTGATGTCTGATTAAAAAAACATCGGGAGCAGAAAGAGCCTCATTTTTTTTTTTCCCCCTCGCGTCATCAGCAGCAATTGGTAAGCTCTCATACTAGGTGTTTTAAAGCGAATAACTGCACCTAAGGAACAGGGAAACTGGGTGAGTTCCCCCCTTTTGTCGTCACAATGGTTTTACCGGAACCTTCACAGGCTCGTAGGGCGCAGGCACCGGCAGAAGACCTGCATAGCAACAGCAAAACGCGTTCAGGATGCGAAAAATCAGTCCTGAAGCGAGACAAAAACGGGATTAAGTAAAGGTTTGTAAGAGCAAGCATTTTTTTCCCCTGAAGCACAGACACACCTAGGTATATCGCCTATTTTCAAAACATCAGTAAAATCTAAAATAGCTGAAAAAAAATGCTTAAATAAATAAAAAGCGTATCGGTAAATATATTGTTTTCTGTTAAAGAATGATTCATTTCTAGCACCATTCTTCACTAAATGGCTGCCCTTTTTTTAATGTAGCATTTATAATTATCAGCACAGAGCTTAAATAAGTTAAATAGGGTCATTGGGTTCACAGGAGGAAGGTGCTGAGTGAATGATCCAAGGGTGTCGGAAACACATAATGAGTTCTCAATAGGGTTATCTGTCATCAGTTGGTCCCTGCAGGGCGATGGACTGACAGTCTGTCCAGGGTACCCTGCCTCTCACCCAAAGATGCTGGGATAGGCTCCAGCACCCCCCCCCCCCCGACACACACACACACACACACACACTAACTAACTAACTAACTAACCTGCACTTATATAGCGCTTTTCTAGTCACAAAGACCACTCAAAGCGCTTTCATTAATACTTAACCCTCTATTCTAAGGGCCTATAGGAAACAAATATCTAGGGACAATTTAGAACAGCCAATTAACCTAACATGCATGTTTTTGGCATGTGGGAGGAAACCGGAGAAATCCCGGAGTAAACCCACGCAACACGGGGAGAACATGCAAACTCCACACAGATCACTGTTGGTCGGGGGCTGGGATCGAACCCACGATCCCACGATCCCCACAATCCCCCGGCCAAGGGTAAACTGTGCTGCCGCAGTGCTAACCACACGAAAAGAATTAAGTGGAAGAAGATGGATGGATGGATGGATGAGACAGAAAGGGAGACCCAGGCCGCTGGACTGCTAGTTGTGCAATTTAATGGAGAAACACAAAGTCCAAACAGTGAGCACAAACAAACTTGCAACAACAGAGGAGTGCAGGAAAACGGCGAGGAAACAGGGTAGGGGTTCCACTGGAGTAGAAAAATAACCTTGACACTTTGAGGCACTGACAATAAGCAAACGGAGCGAGCAGACTTAAATAATGCAGGCAATCAAACATACGAAGTGCCATCAGGTGTGGATCTCATGAGCGGGCAGGTGACCTAATTACTGAGCAACACATGCAGAGTGATAACAAGGTGGGAGTGTCTGGAAACAGAGGTGGAGAGCTCCTGGCACAAAGAAACAAAATATAAACACTAGGAACTAAATGCCAGGATAATAATAATAATTACAATAGGACATGAATGCATAACCGAATGACAACTAGGAACACGTCCTAAACCAACATACAGTAAAATAAACACACAACACTGGGAAAATACAGGAAATAATCAGAAATAAATTAAGAGCCTGAGCATGGTGACACACCGCGATCAGCCTCATGACATTATCAGGATGCGCTATCTGCATGTAGGTCATTTTCCAATCAATTTAGTGCATGGTTACACAATACTTTTATTTCCCACTTTTGAAAATGGTAAAAAAGAAAGAAATATTAAAGCTTTGCATAAAGCAAAGAGTCAAGTTTAATGTTTATTTGAAAGGGACATTACATACTAATGAACATTAATACAAATCAGTGTTTCCTCTGGCTTAAAGACCTTGGGGTGGTGGCAACATATTTTTCTGGTGGGGGGACACATGACACAATTGTAACCGGAAATGTTAATTTTACACTGTTTTTTTTTTTTATTTTGCACAGTAATATTGCATAATGGAACTTACCATTTGAAGTATTGTACTACCAAGGCTTGAATATTGGAATATTGGGCCAGTTGGGGTCCCACCCAGATGTCCTGTGTTTGGACTTTTTACTGGTGTTGTAGCACCTTGGGGGAGTCAGATTATTTAGCATCTCAGACAAGAGACAGTGGATAAGCATGGGAGAACAATGCTCAGGAGGTTCCTGGCAAGATAGCAAGAAGGAGTCAAGGACATAGGGGGTTGAATGCAGTGTAATGCAAATGTCATGTTGTGTGTGGAGAAATGCCATGAAACTTGTGAGGAGAGATTTGGGTAAAAGAAGAGTGCCTGCTGAAATGTGTCAGTCTGTTCTGTGCTTGAGAGATGTGAAGTGTGTAATAAACCGTCTGCCATGAATCAGCCTCTTATTTCACACACTCCACAGTGTCATCCTTCTCTCCTTCCTCTGCTCTCACCTCTCCTGGACCCTCTGCCCGAACACTTTCCTCTCCTTGGCTCCTCTCTTCTGTCTCATCTTTCCCTCCATGAGCCCTGTCTAATTCAGGTTCTCACTCTGTCTATGGTGGTATAGAAACAGGCTAGAAAATACCAAGTGTCATGTTTTGTCCTGCAGGATTTTTTTTCATGGTTTACATAAATAACAAAAATGTGTATTTTTTTTGTATTTTTACCTCCGCCAAGGAGGTAATGTTTTTACTGTGGTTTGTCTGTCTGTCTGTCTGTCTGTCTGTCTGTTACCAACATAACTCAAAAAGTTATGAACAGATTTTGACGAAATTTTCAGGAAAGGTGTGTAATGGCACAGGGAACAGATGATTACATTTTGGTGATATCTGAGAGTGCATACCTCCACCAAGGGCTTTGTTTGTATTTGTGCAGCAGGATTACACAAAAACTACTGGATGGATTTGGATGAAATTTTCACCAGAGGTGGTTCTTGGGCTTCAGAGGAACCCATTATATTTTGGTGATGATCTGAGAATGCAAACCTCAGCCAAGGCTCTTATCTTCTCGCAGTGTGTTAGCAACAATACTCCAAAACTGATGGACAGACTTTGATGCAATTTTCACCAGAAGTGGCTATAGGCCTACACACAAACCCATTACAGTTTGGAGGTGATCTATGACAAACGGAAGGACCCTTGGCGGAGGTATGCACTCTATGAGTACTTTTCTAGTTATTCTAGTGTTTCTTTTTTTCCATTGAGAGTGTAGGGAAGGGAAAGCAACATTCATAATAGTAATGTACTCAAGCATACTTAAATTATATGATCAGGTGGGTATAGTAACCAGAAATTTTACTCATGTAAAAGCAGTACTTTGAAATTAATAATTAAGAGCAGGCAACCAAAAATTTCTAATTGAGTTAAGGGTACAAAGAGCACCCACTTAAAAACTTGAGTAATGACTTCAGTCTTGAAGGTTTGAGGTTTTTCTCAAAAATTTATAACAATTTTCTTATAGTTTTCTACTTTTCTCTGTAAATCTAAAGTTGAAACCTTGTTCCTCAAATTTGTAATTTCCTCTTGTAAACTGACTTTTCTTGTACATTTGAAACTTTATTATAAATTTGTGGATTATTTTATGACTAATTTTTGTCTGTTTTTAAAATAAAATAAAGTGGATTTTTTTAGATAAATTTGAAACAGAATGTGGTAATTTTTTACTTTTTCCTTATAACAATTTACATTTTTGACCATAATTTTGCAGTCAGAACAAAACAGTAATTTAACTCTGATTACAAAGAAAAAATATTAATAAAATTATATTTAATGAAATAAATTAACTTAAATGACCAAGGATGCCATTACTTTTGCTATAATATTTCTTTATATTTATAGTTGTTTTTTTGTTTGTTTGTTTTTTTTAGAAATCTCCTCACCACTCAGACAGCAGGAAAAACCTCCCTTATTTTGAACTCAAATGTTGACACGTTTAGTTTGTCTGAAAGATGCTGACGGCTCCCAGTCGTTTAGCAACGGCCGTTATAGTTATGCGCTCTGGCTTTCTCATCAGGCACCTCTCTTGGCAGCCGCTGAAGGACCTCAGTTTTGAGCTAGCGTTTTTAGCTATTGCTTTGTCACTGTCGCTGGAGAATAAAAATAGCACGCTTGCTCGTGCGAGAAAAGAGAGAAATTGCCAGTCTCATAACTTAATATTGTAGTGGCTGGTGAAATATATCCTCAGCAATTCATCAGTCCCCTGCCTTTCCCTTCATATAAAGCTGGCTGCATGTGAATTGTAACCACATCTCTTAGCTAAGCGACTCTTCCATTATGGCTCCCGTTTCCAGCTGGTTAAAATCATGATAAATGCCAGTGCTTACATACCTCTTATGATTTTTTTTTTCCGCGTTTAAAGTACTTTAATAAACTCATGTTTCTGTCGGACAGTCACGCTTAGCGAGATACTGTCTGTTGACTGACTGGAAAACTCATGTGAGTGGGGCACTTCTAAATTCCACGCAGATGACGGCCACGCGCGTTGTTTGTGTGCGCGCTTGCGGAAAGTCATTGCTTCATATATTTTTATTAATAAAATCATATCGGCTTGGCGTGGCAGTATGATTTCTGGCGAGGCGGGCCGCCACGGAGAAATGTTACCAGAGGAAACCCTGCAAATTAAGTATGCCAGCTTTAGCAATACTGCTATTTTGCATCTGTAGTCCCCTGGCAGGTCACAAAAACACACAGTCACACACGAGAAGAACATCTGCAATGAAACTGTACAAAGTGGATATGTTAGTCAGTGTCTTTATGTACAGTTGGGAATTAATCTAAATTATTCCTTCCCTTACACCTTTCCAATATTAAGCCAGAGAGCAGGCAGAAATTTCAACTCAAGAAAAAAATATTGTTATTCTGATTATAATCTAGTACAAGAATAGTTACTAACAATTACATGCACAAGAGCAGCTTAATATCACTTATGACTTTAATCAAGTTTTTTTCTATCAGACAAGGAACAAAGTATAAGGTATAAAATAGTTATAAATGGCAAACTAGGCATGTGTATACCTAATGATTTTTTTTTTTTAAAAATCAAAATGACATCATACAGTGTAGACAGTAATAAATTTTGAGACAGAATGGAACAAGGATTTTAGTGCTAAATAAATTTTATCCCCTCAAAAAAAGGAGACGAAACCAGTACGATGCACTAATTGTGAAATTTTGGGCCATAAAACAATAAGGCAGCCTATAGCCAATAGCCACACAGATTGTTTTTGTCTTTGTTGTCATCTGTTTCACTTTTAATGCAAATTTAACGAAGAAACATCCATGATGAAAAAAAAATGAAATACTTTAAAACAGTTCAGTTCATAATGTTATCTGAATTTGCAGCTGCAGGCTACTGTTGTCCATTTTTAAGTCAAACATCCCTGCCACATAACTGAGATAGCCTAAATCAGGGATGGGCAACTGGCGGCCTGCAGGCCGCACGTGGCCTGCCCCCTCATCCACTGCAGCCGCCAGTCCATTTCCAAAAATCATTTATTTATTTATATTGTAGCACCTTGTGTGAGCCAGATTATCTAGCATCTCAGACAGGAGACAGTGATAAGCTTGGGAGAACAAAGAGCAGGAGATTCCTGGTGAGATAGCAGGAAGGAGTCAGGGATGAAGGTTGTTGAATGCAGTGTGATGCAAATGTCATGTTGTGTGTGATGTAAATGCCATGAAACTTAAGGGGAGAGTTTCTGCTTGAGAGTTCATTCTGTTCTGTGCTTGAAAGATGCGAGTGTGTAATAAATCGTCTGAAATGAATCTGCCTGTGATTTCACACACTCCACACTGGTGACCCAAGACGTATTATGGAACACGAGGCAAGATCCCCGGAGCCGGCCCGGTCAGGAAGCTACAGCGAGGCGGCAGCCATCCCACAGACAGCCCGGACTGGAACCTACAGCCACGCGTGTGCGGTTTCAGTCAAGCTACCGGATTTCTGGCAGCACAACCCGTGCTCTTGGTTCCACCTCACCGAGGCCCAGTTCGCCCTCCGGGGAGTAACGGCAGATGATACCAGATTCTACTATGTGGTTGCAGCGCTCGACGCCCACACTGCTCAGCAGGTAGCGAGCCTGCTCGATCAGCCACCAGCCAGCAGCAAATACGAGACGCTAAAGGCTGCGCTCATCCAGCACTACATGCTCTCGGACTGTGAGAGAGCGGAGAGGCTCCTGACGCGGACCGAGTTAGGAGATGGTTCGGCTGTAGACCTGATGGAGAAGATGCTGGCGTTGATGGGCATGGACGACGGGCACTTTCTGTTTGCCCACCTCTTCCTCCGGAACCTTCCGACAGTAGCGAGAGTGGTTCTGGCCAGTTCGCCGTGGCTGGCCGCGCGCGACTACCGTGCGCTAGCCCAGGAGGCAGACCGGATCATCATCACCACCAGGGCGATCACAGTCAACGCGGCAGCGGCGGAGCCCAGCGAGACAACCAGAGGAGGCAAGGAGCCACCGACGGTAGCAGCAGCGGGGGCCAAGGAGCGCCAGAGAGACACGCTCTGTTTCTACCACCGCCGCTTCGGAGAGAAGGCACGCAGATGTGCGCCACCGTGCCAATTCAAGCGCTCGGGAAAATGCCAAGGCCGGGGATCGGTAGCAGCCGCGACCCTCGGTGAAGAGAACAAGCTGCTCTACTTGACGGACGCACGCTCGGGAAGGCGTTTCCTCGTGGACACCGGAGCCCAGAAGAGCTTCATCCGGCCGACCTACGCTGACCAGCTGGCAGGATCTAGCCGCCCCGGGATGTTGGCAGCAAACGGCTCGGATATTAAGACCTTTGGTGAGAGGACTCTGCTCTTATCTCTACACGGCCGTGCATATGAGTGGACTTTTGTCGTAGCAGCACTGAATAACCATATACTGGGGGGTGATTTTCTGTGTGCACATGGTTTACTGGTTGATGTTGCTAACAGGCGCTTGGTTAATGCACTGTCTTTTGACTCTCTCCCCTGTATAGCTCGAGTGACCCAGCCAACAGCACAAGCCAACGTCACAGCTACAGGCGGTAAGTTCCACACACTGCTCACTCAGTTCCCAGCACTCACGGTCCCGACGTTTTCGGCGGCCATCGCTAAACACAGGGTGGAGCACTTTATCACCACCACCGGGCCGCCCGTTTTTGCAAGACCTCGGCGCTTGGACGCAGCTAAACTGGCCATAGTGCGTGAGGAGTTTGCTAACTTGGAAAGGTTGGGCATCATCAGGTGCTCGAACAACCCATGGGCATCCCCGCTACACATGGTCCCTAAGGCTGAAGGATCGTGGCGACCTTACAGGGATTTCCACAGGTTGAACAACGGCACAGCGCACAACCGCTACCCAATTCCCCACATACAGGATTTTTCCGTTCACCTTGCCGGAGCACGCATTTTTTCCAAAATAGACCTGGTCTGCGGTTACCACCAAGTCCCAGTGTGCGCTGAGGACATACCCAAAACAGCGGTAATAACTCTGTTCGGTTTATTCGAGTTCCTGCGCATGCCATTCGGGTTAAAAGGAGCGGCACAGACGTTCCAGCGCATGATGGATGCAGTGCTGCGCGATCTCCCATTTGTGTTCGTCTACCTGGACGATATCCTGGTAGCCAGTGCGTCCAAAGACGAACACGAAACCCACCTCACGATGGTTTTCCGGAGGTTGGAGGAGCACAGGTTAATAATCAACTCGGCAAAATGCCAGTTCGGCGTGACAGGGATTGATTTTTTGGGGCACCGCGTCTCTCCTGAAGGAGCGATCCCGCTTCCCGACAAAGTGCGCGCCGTGGCGGATTTTCCCCGGCCTCAGACGGTCAGGGCGCTGCAGGAATTTTTGGGGATGGTGAACTTTTATAACCGTTTCCTTCCCCGCGCGGCGCAGCTCATGCAACCATTGTACGCCGCGCTCAAGAAACAGAAACCCGCGGATAGGGTCGAATGGACCCCGGAGCAAGAGCGAGCATTCTCGGAAGTTAAAGCCGCCCTGGCAAACGCCGCACTGCTGGCGCATCCAGACCCAACGGCCCACATAGTGCTCACCACTGACGCTTCAGACGTGGCCATAGGGGCGGTCGTGGAGCAGCGCGTCGCCGGGGCTTGGCAGCCGCTCGCCTTTTTCAGCAGAACTTTGCGCAACAGCGAACATAAATACAGCGCGTTCGACAGAGAGTTTCTGGCTCTCCATCTGGCCATACGCCACTTCCAGTTCTGCCTGGAAGGGCGCAGCTTCACCGCGTTCATGGACCACAAGCCACTAACATTCGCGATGGCCAAGGTTTCAGAACCATGGTTGGGCCGGCAGCAGAGACAGCTGGCCGCGATCTCAGAGTTTACTACCGATATTCAGCATGTGTCTGGTAAACTGAATGTAGTGGCAGACTGCCTCTCATGAGCCGTGGTGGCCCCGGTCTGCGTGGGGATAGATTATGCAGCCATGGCCGCGGAGCAGATTAGCGATGCAGACGTGCGCCGCTCCAGTCTGGACCAACAGGGTTAAGGCTGGAGAGCAGGGTGCTGCAGGATGGCGGCCCCCCCCTAATCTGCGATGTCTCCACGGGTCGCCCGCGTCCAGTGGTCCCGGCCGCGTGGCGCCGCCGCGTGTTTGAGTCAGTTCACACTCTGGTGCACCCAGGAGTGCGCGCATTGGTCAAAATGGTGGGAGAGAAGTTTGTTTGGCCGAGCCTGCGCAAACAAGTGAAGGGGTGGGCTGCAGCCTGCGTGGCATACCAACGAGCCAAGGTACACAGACACACGAAGGCTCCCTTGGAGCCGTTTCGTATTCCGGCTAAGAGGTTCGACCATGTTCACGTGGACCTTGTGGGCCCCCTCCTGCCATCACAGGGGTGCACGCACCTCCTGACAATGGTGGACCGCACCACACGCTGGCCAGAAGTGGTCCCGCTGGCAGCAACCACGTCCGCGGACGTAGCGCGCGCTTTTTTAACAGCATGGGTGGCGCGTTTTGGAGTCCCGTCGAACATTACATCCGACAGGGGCCCGCAATTTGTTTCCGAACTCTGGTCCGCGATGGCCCGCAGCCTGGGTGTTACAATTCACCGCACAACCGCGTACAACCCACAGGCCAATGGGTTATGCGAGCGTTTTCATAGATCACTAAAAGTGGCACTCAGGGCTTCATTGACGGATGCAAATTGGGTAGACAGGCTGCCATGGGTTTTATTGGGGTTGCGCTCCTCGCCAAAAGAGGATCTGGAAGCTTCCCTAGCAGAGCTCGTTTTTGCGCAGCCACTACGGCTGCCCGGGGAATTTCTGCCAGATAATCCCGCGCCGGGCAGCTGCCCGTCTCAGCTTTTGCAGCGTAGTGCAAACACAGGCATGCTGCCGGGCCCTGCCCACCACTGTTTTCCGCGTGTTTTCGTGCCTAAAACTTTGAAGAGCGCGGAGTTCGTTTTCGTCAGACACAACGCCCACCGCCCTCCATTGCGCCCACCCTATGATGGACCGTTCAGAGTGCTGGAAACAGGGGATAAGCATTTTTTGCTAGACTTGGGGGGGTAGGAGAGAAAAAATTGGCATAGACAGACTCAAACCTGCTTTCGTTGTGGCGAACGAGCAAGTGCTGTTGGCTAGGGCCCCTCGGCGTGGAAGACCCCCACGGAGAGCTCCCCAAGGAGACGATTCTCCAGAGCAGCCACACGGACAGACCAAAGTGCCCCCCCCCAAGCAACAGCCCACCCGCAGTCAGACACACTTCCAGCAGTCCCCCACTGGCACAGCAGCGCCGCGGAGGCGGTAAACCCCAGTTACAGCAGATACGGGAGGAGATGGAAGCCCAAGCAGCATGTGGACTGATGTTCAATTGTTCTATCACAGCATGTGGACTTTTATTCTATTGTCCTATCTAAGATGCTGGGGGGGGTGTAGCACCTTGTGTGAGCGAGATTATCTCGCATCTCAGACAGGAGACAGTGATAAGCTTGGGAGAACAAAGAGCAGGAGATTCCTGGTGAGATAGCAAGAAGGAGTCAGGGATGAAGGTTGTTGAATGCAGTGTGATGCAAATGTCATGTTGTGTGTGATGTAAATGCCATGAAACTTAAGGGGAGAGTTTCTGCTTGAGAGTTCATTCTGTTCTGTGCTTGAAAGATGTGTGTGTAATAAATCGTCTGAAATGAATCTGCCTGTGATTTCACACACTCCACAATATCACGTTTGGAACCGCATTCTTAAATGCAATTATAGAGTCCGCCAGCAGAGGGAGCTTTAATCGAAACCTAGTGCCGCTCTCTGCAAGTGATAGAGCATAGAGCAAGAATGAGGGAGCTACAGGCAGGGGCTGCATAAACTGCGTTCCAATCGCAAAGTAGTGTACTCCGAAGTGGACTGTGTTATGTCCATAACCAGTGTCACAATAACCAGGTCAGAGGTGCAATAGAACTTGACTTTATTGTGCAACTCACAGACACCAGGCACTCCTGTACAGGCAGAGGCGAGGGTCAAAAGAGACCGTGCCTCTTCCGCATCAGCCCTTTATACTCAGGGTGGCAGCGGAACCAGAAAGGTGGAGCCACCACCCACATCACACAATGATACGTCATATTAATATATAACGTCCCCCCCCTTAGAAAAGTCCAAAACACATGCACACTAATTAGGCCCTCCCAAATTTAGTACCTGATCACACTCTAATGACAAACAAATAAAGTGAGCCTAGCCATGCACACAAACAACTAAAACTAGAGGGGGACAGGTGGACTACTGTACCCACCTCCACACGGCCAGACGGATTATTGTGCCGTCTCTGATAATAAAAGTCCATAAAACAAAATACTGCCATGTTCCTAATATAATACAAAATAACCCCATAAACATATACAGTACATAAAGGTAAGAACTCAATTTAACAAGCAAACAATCAGTTAACATGCACATTCATGCACTGCTATAACATTCTCAATTATACCACCCCAACCCGGGCAAACCCGCCATAATACACACCCAAAACATGGTGACACACACATTACATGTTTTGTTTTGTTTTTTCACAAGGGCACCTGTTGTAGCAGGCTGTCATGAGAAGCATATTAACTACATAGCCCGGGCAATTCACATTTAACCCAACCCATCACCCCTTGCTACTGTACAGTCTCGATGGAGAAGCCACCCCCCCCCCCCGGGGACTCCTCTGGCAGGTCCCGCCCAGAGCTCCTTCATCTCTTTGTCCCTGGAGATGAGCAACATCGGGGCCCCGACATCATCTTCTCCTCAATAACACACCGCAGTTCATTGGCGTGTCTCCATGAGTCATCTGACAGCCAAAGGTACCCGTCCTCCCGAACAGCCACAACCTTCAGCCGCCCCTGGTCCTCCCGTCACTTCCTCTTCCTATGGACACCTCTCAGCTGAGCCTCCTCTCTGGGTCAAACCACGTCACCTACTCCCAAAGGAGCTCGACTCGACTTCCAATGTCCACAATGTCTCAACTGGGCCTCCACACCGGGTCGCGCCACACCGGCGACCCTCTGCAAAGCCTGACTCGGCCTGTAGTGTTCCTGTGTGATACATCTGTTTCCCGTGCCAGCCGGTCCTGCCCCGCTCTCTTTCATTTTGAATGCTGGCATAGCTGTTGTAGCCCCATGCTTCTCGGTATCTCCAGGCAGAACCCCAGAAGCAGAGGGAGCCATCCTCACAGCCTCACCCGCCATTATGGGCATTCCACCATGCCACCCAGTTCCCTCACCTAGGATAATGTGGGCCCTGGCACCGGAACCCTGCCCTGATGGCCCTGGGTGGTAATTGTCCTGTTCATCTCCCAGAATACTAGGCCATGTACGTATCATCCCAAACCGCATCGTGGACCACTTGCAGCACCGGCCGGTCCCACAAACCACAGTCCGACCATTCCTCTCCACTGCTGCTGGTGATTGAAAAGCCCAGTCCATAAAAAAAGGTTGCAGCCCATCACATTCGACCCACTCGCGGTCACCATGAACTGCAGGCTGGATACCACCGCTGTCTTGTACCTTGTCGTCAGCTCCAGCAAACCCACGATGGGCAGCCTATTACCGCCATACCCACAAAATGTCATCGACAGACCTCTCACATGACAGTAGGGGAAAAAACTCCTCACAGTAGACCAATTCAACATGGACCTCACTGCGCCCGTGTCCACCAACAACGGCATGTCCTCGCCATCCAACGGAACTGTCAAATATGTACAGCCTTCTGTGCTTGGGGAGATGGTGTGAATAACAATAGGAGTCGTGGCGGGGGAATCCATTTCACATCGTCATTCCCCTCCCTCAAACTTTTTACAGACCCTGGTGAAATGATTTAGAAGTCTGCACTTGCCACAGCATTTGCCTTTTGCCGGACACTCTCTCGCCTTGTACCGGTGCTTGGTAGACCCGCAGCCAAAACACTTTGGCGATCCCAGGGCGGACCTAATTTTTATAACGGTAGCGTATTCTTCTCTGTCTTCCATGCTGTCATCGCTATCCGGGTCCACAGCCTGCACCGCTGATTGTGAGTCGGGTTGCCCCAACGCTGTTCTCTCACCAAGGTCCCCTGACAGTTTATCCGCTGCTTCGAACTGTTGGGCTATCTCCACAGCTTTGGCCAACGTCAGCTCACCGGAATGCGTAAAGAGTCTTGATCATGCCGCTGCACACAACGTGTGCTCTGCCAGCTGATTGCGGACCATTTCCTCTCCTAAGGACCCAAACTGGCAACACCCAGCCAGTTGGCGCAGGTCAGCAACGTACCACTGCACCGACCCTCCAGCCCGCTGTCGGCAGTGTCGGAACTGGATCCTCCGGACGATGACATTCTCAGGGGCGTGAAAGTAGCGCGCCATTAGCCCAACCACGTCCTCAAAACTGTCGCTCACTCCCAATGTGCTAAGAATGCGCTGTCCATCCATGCCAAGATTATGGATCCATATTGCCCGTGCATGCAATTTCTCCAACTCACCGAGGTTCAATGCCACCAGATAATTCTCAAATGCGGCAAACCACCTCTCCCACAGCACCGGCGGCTTGCCAGGAAGCTCCAGAAATGGCTGAATGCCCGAAATACCTTCATCCATACTTTCATCCTCGTCGCCAAATGTTATGTCTATAACCAGTGTCACAATAACCAGGCTGGAGGTGCAATAGAACTTGACTTTATTGTGCGACTCACAGACACCAGGCGCTCCTGTACAGGCAGAAGCGAAGGTCAAAAGAGTCCGTTCCTCTTACACATCAGCCCTTTATACTCAGGGTGGCGGCGGAACCGGAAAGGTGGAGCCACCACCCACATCGCACAATAATATGTCATATTAATATATAACAGACTGTACAGGGTATCCGCCATATTAACTGAGATTCCAAACCGAAGGGAGCAAACTGTCTTCAGTTCAAAGGGAACTGAAAACTGTGCAGGGAAGAAGTGAAAAACAGTACATCACTTCACCAGAAGTTGACAAGAAAATAAGCCACAAGAAAATAAGCCACTGCGCCTCAAATACAAGTAAAACAAACTATTGTTGCTAACATTATTAACAAGCTAAGCTCATGATGGTTATTATTTATATCAACTGATAGTAATAAAAATATATTTGTATTAATATTTTATTTAAGAAATTTAAATTATCCACCATAGTATCAGTATGTGTCCATGGTTACCGCGGTAACGCACGAAGGATGGAGCCGACGGTTACAGGGTGTTTCAAATAAAGAAATTTTGTGAAGGGCAATTAACTTACTGATATTCCCTGAGAACGGAGCAGAGGGCAGGGAATACAGTTGAAGTACACTGTGGATCAGAATGTAGCTAGTGACTGTGTGCACCGAAGTGTTGTCAGCAGTGTTGAGCAAGTTACTAAAAAATAGTAACTAGTTACAGTTACTACTTTTCAAAAGTAACTGAGTTACTTACCAATTACTGCATGATTGAAGTAACTAGTTACTTGGAAAAGTAATTATCACGTTACGTTTAAATGCATACTTTGTAGAGGGTGCGAAGGAAAGGATGTGGAGGCAAGGCACGAGCGTAGGTCGGCACAGATTCTTTATTGACCCTCTAACATGAATACAGCCTGTTGACCTCTTGAGAGTAGAGCGTAAAGAGCGAGAGCTGAGAGTGAAACAAGCTCTTTTATACCATGATACAGACAGAGAGAATGCATGGCACATTAGCATATCAATCATCATCTAATACACATCGGTCAATACACATGATTAGCATGACATTGGTTGGCTCGAGGACGCATGCATATAGTTCCGTCTGACTGCTTCCTGTGGTTCCCTATCTGCATGTAAATTGTCCTCTGCTTCTTTCAGCCCTGCTGCTGGGTGTGAGGAATGTTCCACAGGAATGTCCTCCCACTGTGTTTAGTGTCACCACACCAGCCCCCCCCCCCCGAACACCCAGAAAGGGCTGTGACCCCTCCTGTTGTTTGGGCTCAAGTCGACGCCAGTGGAGGCTGCAGCGGGGGGGGGCGGGTGCCGCTCCGGTCGAACTGCCTGCTGGTGAGGAGTGTTGGAGGGCCTGTAAGTTTGTGGGGGGAAAAGGGGAGGGGTGGAAAACCCGGTGGTTGTGAAAAAAAAAAAAGAAAACTTACGTCTCTGACTCTTCTCGCAGCCCGTCCTGCGAGGATGTGGGGAAGGTGGGCGGCCAAATTCCCCGAGGATTCGTAGCGGCTGTGAAACAACTGTAGCTGTGTGAGGGACTTGGCGGTGTGGCCGTAGATGCGGAAGGGACAGCAATCGGCTAAATCCCCATTGTGTGCTGCGGCTGAGAAACCCATACAAACAATGGAGCTGGTTTGTCCCTGGTGCGTAGCGCACGCTGCGGCCACATAGCTTCCAGTTGCGCTGTCCTCATAATCCTGCAGTGTGCGCACGTGGCTTCTGTGTGCAGAAGGTCCGTTGCCAAGAGGTGAGTCAGGGTCAGGGAGCTTGATTGAAATCAACGCAGTCGGCGCCAATGGTCTTCCCTGTTCAGGCTCTTTCTGTGCGTTGCTCGTGTTGTTGATCCTTGTGCGTCTCGGTCCTAGCGCTGTGCTCTCCGTCCTGCCCTGGAGGTCGCCATCGTGGAGAAAGGACAAGGCACACGCGCTCCCGTGTGGGTGCGAAGGATGTATGCAATCCCCGGTCTCTGGAATCCACAGTGCAGTGAGAGGGAGAGATAGTCCATTTCACGTTAGGTCACCAATGTAGAGGGTACGAAGGAAAGGATGTGGAGGTGAGGCACAAGCGTAGGTTGGCACAGATTCTTTATTGACCCTCTAACATGAATACAGCCTGTTGACCCCAGCGTTGCCGCTGGGGCCCTCTTGGATGGTCTTGAGAGTAGAGCGTAGAGAGCGAGAGCTGAGTGAAACAAGCTCTTTTATACCGTGATACAGACAGAGAGAATGCATGGCACATTAGCATATCAATCGTCATCTAATACACATCGGTCAATGCACATGATTAGCATGACATTGGTTGGCTCGAGGATGCATGCATACAGTCCCGTCTGACTGCTTCCTGTGGTTCCCTGTCTGCATGTAAATTGTCCTCTGCTTCTTTCAGCCCTGCTGCTGGGTGTGAGGAATGTTCCACAGGAATGTCCTCCCACTGTGTTTAGTGTCACCACACCAGCCCCCCCTCCCCCCGAACACCCAGAAAGGGCTGTGACCCCCCTCTGTTGTTTGGGCTCAAGTCGACGCCTTTGGAGGCTGCAGCGGGGGGTGGGGGGAGGGTTGCCGCTCCGGTCGAACTGCCTGCTGGTGAAGAGTGTTGGTGGGCCTGTAAGTCTGTGGGGGGGAAAGGGGAGAGGTGGAAAACCCGGTGGTTGTGAAAAAAAAAAAAAGAAAACTTACGTCTCTGACTCTTCTCGCGGCTCGTCCTGCGAGGATGTGGGGAAGGCGAGCAGCCAAATTCCCCGAGGATGCGTAGCGGCTGTGAAACAACTGTAGCTGTGTGAGGGACTTGGAGGTGTGGCCATAGATGCGGAAGAGACAGCAATCGGCTAAATCCCCATTGTGTGCTGCAGCTGAGAAACCCATACAAACAATGGAGCTGGTTTGTCCCTGGTGCGTAGCACACGCTGCGGCCACGTAGCTTCCAGTTGCGCTGTCCTCATAATCCTGCAGTGTGCGCGTGTGGCTTCTGTGCGCAGAAGGTCCGTTGCCAAGAGGTGAGTCAGGGTCAGGGAGCTTGATAGAAATAACGCAGTCGGCGCCGATGGTCTTCCCTGTTCAGGCTCTTTCTGTGCGTTGCTCGTGTTGTTGATCCTTGTGCGTCTCGGTCCCAGCACTGTGCTCTCCGTCCTGCCCTGGAGGTCGCCATCGTGGAGAAAGGACAAGGCACGCGCGCTCCTGTGTGGGTGCGAAGGATGTAGGCGATCCCCAGTCTCTGAAATCCACAGCGCAGTGAGAGGGAGAGATAGTCCATTTCATGTTAGGTCACCAATGTAGAGGGTGCGAAGGAAAGGATGTGGAGGCGAGGCACGAGCGTAGGTCAGCACAGATTCTTTATTGACCCTCTAACATGAATACAGCCTGTTGACCCCAGCGGCCCTCTTGGATGGTCTTGAGAGTAGAGCGTAGAGAGCCAGAGCTGAGAGTGAAACAAGCTCTTTTATACCGTGATACAGACAGAGAGAATGCATGGCACATTAGCATATCAATCATTATCTAATACACATCGGTCAATACACATGATTAGCATGACATTGGTTGGCTCGAGGACGCATGCATACAGTTCTGTCTGACTGCTTCCTGTGGTTCCCTATCTGCATGTAAATTGTCCTCTGCTTCTTTCAGCCCTGCTGCTGAGTGTGAGGAATGTTCCACAGGAATGTCCTCCCGCTGTGTTTAGTGTCACCACAACTTATATCATCTTGCACGCATAGCAAGACAGTTTAATTAATGGATTACATTACGGGCTTACTAATGTCAGGCTGAAAACAGACTGTTTCAGACAGAGCTTTTAGAACATGTTCAGTCTGCTTTATCCTGACTTGAGAGCTCTTATTATGGGAAAAATCTGAAGAAAATCAACACAAAATTGCCAGTAATTTCCTCATTTTGGAGTGAGAAATAGGGTTTGTGGAGTGAGAGAGAAGAAAAAGAGTGAGTTGACAACACTGCATAAAGCTGTCAGTTTCTTCCCTCTGTCTGTGTATGTCGCCAAACTGCGACTTAACCCCTAGTGGTCAACAGTGGTAAAGATTTTTTTCAAGAAAATATTCAGTTCAGATGTCAGAGATTTCCAAAGCTATAACTTGAAAGTGGTAAGAGATAATGGCTTACTGTCAATTAGAAAGATGTAGAATATGATCCAAAGTTTCAGATAGCAGTAAATTTATACATCTAATTTCCATACAAACAAGCAAAGACATGACCAGACATGACCAAACTTCACATGATCCAGTCTCTTAAATTCTTTTTGGAGATCAAATGCATTTTTGCACAGTCTTTATCCAGGTAGCAAGTAAATGTGTTTTAACTTAAGTGAATCACAGTCTCAGCAGTCTGATGGAAAATGACTGTTATCAGATCTTTATTCTGTAATGACGTATCTGGCAATCAGTTGGTTTAATTCTTGCTGGGTCACAAACTGTCCAGATGCATACCTGTGCTCAAAATCCAGCCGTGCCTGTTCAGATAGCATAAATCCACTAACACGGTGTTAGCTTAGCATAGCATAGCATAGCACTAGCTTTGTAGGACCTTGTTGCTGTTCTTAGGCGCTTCTGGAGCTTGCAGTCGGTCTCAACCGCATTTAGCTTGCAACCCACCAATATGCTTTTGTCCTTAACTGTGACAAAGGAAAAATAATCTGCCTATTTCCACAAAAACAAAGTACCTTCATCTTTTCCTCCACTCAGTAGTGAACAGGTTCTTTTGCAACAGGTTGACTGACAGCTGCGTCAACTACAGTTTGTATTTATTTGCGCTAAAAATATCTATCCATATTAATAAAACGAGTAATGCAAACAACGCATCTGATGAAATTTCCGTAACTGTAACGCATTACTGAATTTTTAAAAAGCAATTTCGTTACACAGCACGTTACTGCAAAAGTAGTGCCATTACAGTAACGCATTACTCCCAACACTGGTTGTAAGATATGTTTTGCATATTAAGATTGCATTAATAGGCTGTAAACAGCACTAAATGTACAAAGTAGACTGCTTTTAAACAAGAATAAATTGTATAGCTGAGGAGCTGTAGCATTTATTCTTGTTTGGCAGTGTTAGAATAATATAAATAGTGAAGATTAGTTAGATATTACACAAAGTGCTTGCATACACATATCCCTTAGATCCACACACACTCACAGACATGCAAGTCAGACCCACACATTCACCATTCACACATAAATGCCAGTCGCTTACACACATAATACACACATACTAAACGCACATGTGTAATGATCAGTGTTTACCACTAGGCGTCGCTGCTACCTTGTTACCGCTTGTTGGAATGATGCACTCAGTAGAATAAGAAACGGCCAACATGGGAGCCGATGTGAAAGTGTCTGTGTAAGCTGCCGCTAAAAAATAAAGTTACGTTGGTTCAACTGCAAGTCTCTTCTCTCCTCAACGAACACGAACACAACATGGTACCAGGAGTAAACTGCATGAACTGAGCGACCACGTGAGAAGTCGTCATGGAGTTGAAGCCGCCGGAAAACCTGAAATTGGCAGGTAACGTGGATGAAAAATGGCGGGCATTCAAGCAGCAGTTCAACTTGTATGTCACGGCCATGGGACTGGACACGAAGCCGGACTCGAGAAAGGTAGCACTTTTGCTGAACTTAGCGGGGCCACAGGCCATTGAAGTGTACAACACGTTCGTGTTCGGAACGGGTGAAGACCCAAATAAGCTGGATGTCGTGCTCGCTAAGTTTGATGCTCACTGCACTCCTAAGAAAAACGAGACATATGAAAGATACATGTTTAGATCTCGTATGCAGCAACAGAGTGAGCCCTTTGACAGTTTTTTGACAGCTCTCCGTTTGAAAGCACAATCCTGCAATTTTGGGACATTGAAGGACTCAATGATCAGAGATCAAATTGTGTTTGGTGTTGAGGACAAAAAGTTACGAGAGAGACTGCTTCGTGAGACGGAGTTGACGCTGGAGATGGCTGTTAAACTCTGCCAGGCAAGCGAACTGTCCCAGAAGCACATGAAAACGTTCTGCGGCATGCCAGGCGCCACACCTCCGAGTGAAGGAGCAGCGGTCGGCGCCGTGTCATCTCAGAGCGGGAGGCGTCGCTCACGGGCCGGGACTGCACAGCGGACCGAGGATCCCACGTTCTTCTGCAAGCGTTGCGGATTACAGCACAAGCCAAAGCAATGCCCAGCGTTTGGTAAAGTATGCTCCAACTGCCATGGAAAGAATCATTTTGCCAAGCAATGCTTCACCAAAAGAAAGGAAGGAAAGAAAGGCAAAAACGTGAATGTAGTCGAAGACACAGACTTAAGTGACACTTTCTTTGTGGGCATCGTTGACTGTGAAAATGAAGAAGAAAAAGTCAACAGCATTACCAATGAGGACAAGTGGACCACTCCTCTGCTGGTTAACGGGACTATCGTCACTATGAGACTGGACACTGGTGCAAAAGCTAACCTCATTAGCATGTCTGATGTAAAGGAAATGCAGGTTAAGCCACACATATACAGAAAGAAATCAGGGTTGAAAGATTACAATGGGCAACCCATACAGTGTTTTGGTACCTGTAAACTGAATGTTGTTGTTAAAGGTAAAGTGCACAATGTAAACTTTTCTGTTGTGAATGAGAAATGTGAATCACTGTTGGGTGATAAAAGCTGTGAAGAGCTAGGGTTAGTGAAAAGAGTGTACTGCATTGAATCAGATTCCAAGTGTGACACTAACGCTATTGTGCAAAACTTTTCTGATGTGTTCAAAGGTTTTGGCACACTGCCCTTTACATATAAAATCCAGCTAAAAGAAGGCGCCCAACCAGTTGTGCACGCACCACGTAGGGTCCCAGCTCCACTGCGTGAAGCCCTCAAACGAGAACTAGACAGGATGACCAACATGGGCGTGATCAAAAAGGTGCAGGAGCCCACAGACTGGGTCAACTCGATGGTCGTCACAAAGAAAAAGAATGGTGAGTTGAGAATGTGCATGGACCCAAAAGATCTAAATGAGAACATTAAGCGCGAGTACTACCAAATCCCCACACGTGAGGAAATAGTCAGTGAGATGGCAGGAGCTAACTACTTCACAAAGCTCGACGCTTCTCAGGGTTTCTGGCAGTTAAAACTGGATGAGAGCAGCACTAAGTACTGTACTTTTAACACACCTTTCGGTAGATACTGTTTTCTTAGGCTGCCATTTGGAATAAAATCTGCACCAGAAATATTCCACAGAGCGATGGAACAGATCATTGAAGGCCTAGAGGGAGTCAGAGTTTACATAGATGACATTATTGTATGGGGCTCGACTCTCCAAGAGCACAACCAGAGACTTAACAAAGTGATGGAGCGCATTCAGAAGTACGGGCTGAAACTCAATAGAGCCAAGTGTGAGTTTGCAGTACAAGAGATTCTCTTCCTCGGAGACAAACTCACAGCTCAAGGCATACAACCAGATGGCGATAAAGTGAAAGCAATACTGAACATGCCAAGACCAACAGACAAAACGGGCGTGTTACGCATCATGGGAATGGTAAATTTCATAGGCAAATTTATTCCCAACCTCACAGCAAAGACGTCATGCATCCGAGAGCTCTTACACAATGACTGTGACTTTAAATGGGCCGAAAAACATGAGCAAGAGTGGCAAAGACTTAAGCAAACTCTTACCAGAGCACCAGCATTAGCCTACTATGACCACCGGAAAAAGCTCAAAGTGTCAACTGACGCGTCCAAAGATGGCATCGGAGCAGTGCTCCTACAGGCAGAAGGAGAGTACTGGAAACCAGTAGCCTATGCGTCAAGGGCTATGACAAAGTCTGAATGCAAATATGCCCAGATTGAAAAGGAGTGTTTAGGCGTTTCCTACGGGCTGGAGCGGTTTCACAGTTATGTCTATGGACTGCTGTCTTTTACTGTGGAAACTGACCACCGCCCACTCGTCTCCATTATCAAGAAGAATCTTAACGAAATGTCCCCACGGATCCAACGCCTAATGATGAAAATGCAAAGGTACGATTTTGAACTGGTTTATACACCGGGAAAGCACCTGATACTCGCAGATGCCTTGTCCAGAGCACCTGCTGAAAAGTGTCTGAGTTCCACAGATGAGGATATTGAAAATCACATCAACATGGTGTCGTGTGCTCTGCCAGTATCTGACACAAAGTCGAAACAAATAGCTGAGGTGACATCACAGGACACCGAGCTACAGCGTGTCATTCAGAACATGGACGAGGGATGGCCTGCAGGATCTTGCCCTCGCTATTACCATGTCAGAGGAGATCTCAGTTTTGTTGATGGACTATTACTGAAGAAAGGAAGAATAGTCATCCCTGAGGCTCTAAGACCAGATTTGTTAAACAGGATACATGAAGGACACCTTGGGACTGAAAAATGTAAAAGGAGAGCAAGGGAGTCAGTGTACTGGCCTGGACTAAACAAAGACATCGAGACGCTTGTGAGTAGTTGTGAAACGTGCCAGAAACACCGAAGTAAACAAAGCAAAGAGCCAATGGTGATATCTGAAAGTCCTGCATCCCCTTGGCACAAAGTAGGGATAGACCTGTTTCACCTTAAAGGCAAAGACTACTTAGTAGTCATGGACTACTTTTCCAACTTTCCAGAAATGGCACTACTCTCAAGCACTACATCAGCCTGTGTGATCACTCATACCAAATCCACATTTGCTCGGCATGGCATCCCACACATTGTGGTGACAGATAATGGACCATGTTTCAGTAGCAGGGAATGGCAGCAGTTTGCAGAACAGTATGAATTTCGGCATGTGACGTCAAGCCCACACTATGCACAATCAAATGGACAAGCAGAAAAAGGTGTCCACATTCTGAAGCAACTGCTTAAGAAAGCTGCAGACAGCAACTCGGATCCATACTTGGCTCTACTCAGTTACCGCGCCTCTCCACTTCAGTGCGGACTGTCACCTGCTGAGCTACTAATGAACAGAAAGCTGCGTACAACGCTTCCCAGCTACCCAAATGCTACTTCACAAAGGAAAGATACAAAACTCAGAAACAAGCTTGAGAAGCAGAAACTGAAACAAAAGACATTTTATGACACTTCAGCCAAACCACTCTCTCCACTGGCCAACAACGACCCAGTTAGGATCGAGGATGCATCTGGCTGGAACACTAAAGGAGTTGTATTACAGGAAGTTGCTCCAAGATCATTCACAGTGAGAACCGAGGATGGACAGGTGCTCAGGCGCAATCGCCGCAGTCTCCTCAAGACTCCACAAGCACCTGGTGGGCCCAATAATGCTCACCCAGAATCTCCCACAACCACACCTCTTATGAACTGTGAAGCAAATGTTCCACCTGACAAAGATGAACCGAGAAGATCAAAACGAGAAATAAAGAAACCAGATAGGTTGGACTTATAAGAAAAAAAAAAAAAGCAAAAAGCAAAGAATAAGAAAAATGTAACAGATGTTAATTTCTTTGGGCATGTTGATTCAGGGAGAACTGAAATTTGTGTTTTGTATTAGTCCATTCATACTGAATACATATACACTGTTTTGCATCAATGTTTATCAATGTTTATTAATGTTTATTCACCTCAAAGAAAGGGGGATGTAATGATCAGTGTTTACCACTAGGCGTCGCTGCTACCTTGTTACCGCTTGTTGGAATGATGCACTCAGTAGAATAAGAAACGGCCAACATGGGAGCCGATGTGAAAGTGTCTGTGTAAGCTGCCGCTAAAAAATAAAGTTACGTTGGTTCAACTGCAAGTCTCTTCTCTCCTCAACGAACACGAACACAACAACATGCACACACACATAATAGCTTCAGAGGAAAAGTTTCTGTTCTTGTTTCCATATATGGGCATGTGTAAGGCTGAAGACATCTGGACAGGATGGAAGTCAAAAAGAGAGCTCACCTACATTGAATCAATAGACATGTATTGTTGGAGAGTGGTTGGGATCCGCCCACCAACTCAGAAGCTATATGTAGGAGGGACTTCCTTTGTTCAGGGTCTTCCCAGGCCATGTGGACTCCTTGTGTGGTAAAGTTAAAGTTAACCCTTTGTCTGTGAATTTCGCCAAACTGCAACATAACCCCTAGTGGTCAAGAGTAGTAATGATTTTTTTCAATAAAATATTGAAAGAGAGATTTCCAAGGCTATAACTTTAAAGTGGTAAGCGATAATGGCTTACTGTCAAATTAGAAAGATGTAAAATATGATCCAAAGTTTCAGATAGGAATAAATTTATGCATCTAATTTGCATAATTTCGTGGCAGCCGTATCGAATTCATAACTGGTCAAAAGTGGACTTTGGGCATATTTACACAAAGAATGGTTCTGTTTTATGCCACCGTTTCTTGTTTTTTTTTGTTTTTTTTCTTATCTTTAAAGTATTTAAAGTATATGAACCAGAAATTCAGTAGAATGTACACAAACCGAAACACAATCAGACCTACCGCTGGTGGCTTGTTGATTCATCCACTCTCATCATCTATGGTCCTTATTTCGTCTTCTGTCAGGCAATTTTGCGTTCTCTTCCACATCCAGAAAGTCTCACATGAATCTTGTTTTTTTCCACCGCAATTTCCATCATAAATGCTGTGATTGTTTGCAATTTCATTCATAATTGCCACTATCGTCCCACTGGCGACCAGCCATATTTAACTGTGGAGGTCTTCTTCTTCTCCGTTTCTTAAAGAAGGAGTTTCTTCTTCTGTGGTGTATTCCGTGTCCTCCAACGCATGTCTGCCATCTTGGGTATGGGCATGATAGGTGCAAATCGTCCATAGAGCCGGCAGTGTTTTTGGCAGGTGATTACAACTTGACAGACGTAGTGCTGCATTGTGCCACTAGGGGCGTGCAAAATATACAACGTCAAAGGGTTAAGCTGAGAAATAGTATTTCTTCTGTGATTACTGGTTGGTAAACCCGATGACTGCTTATGGCGCTCCATTGCGCCGTTTCCTCCTCTCCCCTTGGTGGTCAAGATTTTTTTCAAGAAAATATTCAGTTCAGATGTCAGAGATTTCCAAAGCTATAACTTGAAAGTGATAAGAAATAATGGCTTACTGTCAGTTAGAAAGATGTAGAATATGATCCAAAGTTTGAGATAAGAGTAAATTTACGCATTTAATTTGCATAATACCATGGCAGCCATATCGAATTACATAACTTTCAGTCAAAAGTGGACTTTGGACATATTTACACAAAGGATGGTTTTGTTTATTGTCACCGTTTGTTATATTGGGCATTTTGTTCTTATCTTTAAAGTATATGAACCAGAAAATCAGTTATAATGTAAACAAACAAAGAAATTTGTCACTTACCGCTGGCCAGGCGGCACGCTTTGCCCATTTTCGTCTATCCTGGTCGTTATTTTGTCTTTTCTCAGTCATTTCCGCTTTCTCTCCCCCATCCAGAAACTGTTATGATTATTCCACCGCAATTTCGCTTTTATTCCGCCGCAATTTATCTCATATGACGACCGGGAACCGGGAAAGTGGATGGGGTTATATGGGGGCCATTAGTCCTCCAAGGCAAGAGCAGTAAGTTATATGTGTCTGCCACCTTGTGAGGTAGAATACTTAGTACAACTGGGGGGTTTTATGACATCACGTGACACGTCACATGACAGGTGCAGCACTGCGACATAGACAGTGAGGGCACTTTTTATGTCCATAAATAGAAGGATGTCAAAGTGTTTACTGAAAAGATTCTGCTAACTGTCCAGAAAATTAATTTTTACAAGTATGGTGGAGAATGCAGGTAGTTTGACAACTAATTCTGAAAAAAAAAAGAAGAAGAAGATAAAAGGTGATGGACAACAATGGAAGACAAAGTCTTTGTCTGGGTGTCGCGGACAATCAGGCACCCCCACTGATCAAAAGGTGAGCAGAACCTCTTCTAAAATCTCTGTAGGATTGTCTGCAACATTCAGTCAAAGTAAGTCTTTGGTCCTGCTTTTTTTTTAATTCTATTGGAAAACTTAATATAAAGATAATGTTATATTTTGTGGCTATTTTCTATGTTTAACACACAGGGAGTCATAAGCATGCATGCATTCACATGTTAGGGACAGATTAATGAGCCTGTTTTTAAAGATACATAAGGTGTTTTAATATAAAACAAAGCTTTCATATGTTATAAATACATAGAAAGTCTTTAGATTTTCATGTTACTAATGATACATGGGAAGTTTTTATGTAAATAGGACTTTCACATGTTACTAATAATGCATAGAAGGGCTTTATGTAAATAAAGATTTTCATATGTTATTAATGATGCATGGAAAGTCTTGAGACTTTTATATGTTACCAAAGATAGATAGGAAGTTTTGATGTACACTGACTTTCATATGTTACCAATGAATTTTTATGGATACATGGGAAGTCTTGGTGCGAAATAAAGCTTTTATATGTTAAAGAATAAGAGATTATGGTACAAGAAACTTAGAAACAACAAATAATGAGTCATTGTAACCGCCAGTTTGTTAAAATTAGTTGGACTAATCTCCATAATAAGCTATCACTTGGTCTGATTGTGGACGTGGGGTTAGGGAAAATAGCCTCTATATGGAGTTAAACTGGTCATGAAGCGGCAGGGACATATTCACAAAAACTCTCTGTAAATATTGTGCATGTTGATGTTGTATGTGGGATATAGGTGATTTAACTTAAACAGAGCACTTCTTGCTCTGCGGGGAACAATGGCGAATTTGTGTTTTTCCACAAATGGGAGGGGATGCTTCACCCGCTCTCTTCTTAGATGAGCTGAGAGATTGTTTAAAGTGTGATAAAGTTACTAAGAGGAGATTGAGGAACAGCATTGAATTGAGCATGAAGTTAAAGTTGTAAGATTATTCTTGCATGAATAAAACTGGATTAAAGGGAGGCAGTTCTTTGGTTTCTTTGAAAGAACAAGTCATAATTTGTTGACAATAGGCTTCGTGGCCACGTTGCATGTTCACATTTGCGTGTGACTGAAACGGCCACGTGGCATTCAGTGCGCGTGTGCGTGTAAACACCATCTTGAAATGCCTCCAAGCAATGTCACGATGTCTCCTCCTCCTTGAGTGCAGAAGGAACTGCCTCCATCTTGTGGTCAACTATAAGAATTGCATTCTTTCATAAATTTATCTACAAATCGAACTTCAAGTTAACTTTAAAGGAAATTTTCCCAACAATTTTGGGAACCTTAGTATCTCTCTGGCTGAAAGGAATTGCCGCTCTGAAAAACCGTGCTCAGCAAAATAAAGTCCTCCCACACCCGGCTCAATAGCCGGGTTTTGAAGCAGTGAGGCACAGAGAGGCTGCCCTCAATCAGCTGGAGAGTGAAGAGGTTCAACTTTAATTTGGGCAGAGGAGAGAATAAGTAGATTTATTCTTAATTATAAAAGGGAATATGTTGTTGTGAAAATCCTAGGTTGAGAATATATAAAAATAAGGTAATTCAAACAGTATTGAAGAAAAAGGAAAAAATAAGAAAAGAAATAAATGAATGTGAAAGTTTTGTGCAGGATTTAAGGGGAAAGACCGAAACGCAGGAGTGTTTTGGAAAGAAGGGAAGAAAAAATGTAAGAATGAGAGACTGATGCTGCAACAGTAAGATGAAAAAATAATAAACAGGACAAAAATGGAAAAAGAAAAAAGAAAAAGACGCTGTTTAACAGTTTTTCTATTTCTTCATTAAACCAAGACGATGGTGGTGGCTGTGGTTCTGGGCCATCCACCTCCCTACCCCAGCGACTGTGTGAGTTCCTCTTCAGACCCACTTGAATTGGCTGCGTCCATCCCCTCCTTGTCATCGCCTAACGACCCCCTCCTCCCTCCGTGACTACAGTAAAAGAATTTAAAACAAAGGGACATCGAGAGACGGGACAAAAATGATCAAACCGATCACACGTAAGTAAAATACATTATATTGTTGTTTTTCCATTTACTTTTCTGATAGTGTCTCAAATATTGAATCTCATTCAAGAACATTTTAGTGTTAGTGTCATGGTCTGAGTGTCGATCTCGTCCGCGCTTGGGCCATGCAGTATTTTCATCCCATTCTGTATTATTTCTTATGGTCTCTCAGAGCTCTTATTCTGACAGCGTCTCTGCGGGGCTTCTGGCTGTCAGAGCTGAGCTCAGCAGTGACAACTGGATTAAATTCAGCTGATGACGCCCTCATCAGCTGATTAATCCTTTTGCCCTATTTAAGGGAGCAGCTCCGGTCACTCGGGGCTGCGACCTCGCCTTATCCAGACTGGGTTCCCTACGTCCGAAGCCAGTTCCTTTTAGCGTTAGGTTCTGCCCTCGCTATTTGCTTATAAGTGTTGTATCCTTGTCTCCCATCAGTCTTCCTAGTTCTCAGTTTATCGTTGTTGTGTCCTAGTCTTAGTCTTCATTTGTGTTTTGCCCCACATGGCTCATTATTTTGTATCCTTGTCTTCCTTTAAAAAATATACAAACTCTACAGCTGCCTATAGCGTGTCATTAGTGGTCCTCGAGGACCGCACCATGACAGTAGGTCACAGCCAAACGAGACGCCGGCAACCGTGAGTTTGAACTGTTTGGGCTTGTAGTTTTTTCCTTTTGCGCATACCAGTGTGCTGGGAGATGGCGTCACCACCCAAGGGCTATGCCATAAGTTTAGGCTACGAGCTAGTGATGGCTCTCATCGAGATCGACTGGATCCTCTCCAGCGCTCGCAGTCACCCCGTCCCCAGTGGCTCATGCTGGTATCTGGACCTCGCTGAGGCGACTATTAACCACCATCCTCGCTACGCTGACCACCCTGAAATCATGGCAAGGATGGTGGACATCTCTGCTCACCGGGAGAAGCTCCATGGGCTGAAGGGAAACTCTGGCAGGAAGCCGCTGAGGAGACATCCTCGCTCCTCATCTCGAGATTCCATTCCTGTCCCCCATCCAGTCCAGGAGTTCACACCACCCAGGGGTCATCCCCAGCGGAGAAAGACATCAGCTGGGATTCCCTCGGCAAAGCCTCAGCGAGAACCCCGTCCGGATCCAGTTCCGGGTCGCCAAAGGAACTCTGTCTCCCAGCCAGCTGTTACTCCTGCGTCACAACAGGAGGAAAACCCAGCAGCCTTCGCCTCCGGGTCTCCTGTCCCTGCTGTTCCGTCAGCTCCTCGTTCCCGCATCACCTCGGCTGTTCCTCCCTCCTCCTCAACGCTACCCCCAGCTGTTGTGAGCTCCACGAGTCCTGCTCCGGCGATGCCCGTCATCGATCCTGTGCGAACGGCTTCTCCTCGTCTTCCCAGGGGACCTCCATCACCGTCCAGCAGGGGAAGGGAAGAACCAAGACCACTGCAGCAGCTTCCACCGGCCCTCAGCGGAGCAGGCAAGTGCCTTTTCATTCTTTTCCTTCACTGGGTGAATTGCCTTGTCTGACCCCTGGGGGTGGGGTTCGGGGTTCACAGTCCCCTGAGCTCCCTCCACCTGCTGCAGTGATTAATTATGAACCTGCTACCTTTGTGTCTCCTTCCCCTGAGCGTTCCTCGGCACCAGGTCTACGCCGTCAGACAAGGAGGGAGCCTGTGGGCCTGGTGAGCCTGGTTCCAGCCCTGCAGCCACAACACGGGCAGAGGAGGAGGGCAGACTGCAAATTGGAGCCTGCGCCGACGAGCAAGCGTCCCCGGGTCTCCACGGAGGGACAGTCCGACCCGGCAGGTCACAGATCCTCTGCCGCTACGCCGTGTGGGCCCTCGGCCTGGACATCAGCGTCAGGGAATCCCCGGACTGTGGACACCATCATGCCGGCTGCGGAGCCCACCGTAGCCAAGTGGGAACCAGAGGAGGACCTTCTAGTTGCTGAACCCGGATTGCCGAAGTCCTGGACAGCGGCAGAACTTAGAGATCAGGCAAGAGCTCTATTTTGTCTTTCTCCTGTCTATTCTGGAGCATTTTTTCCTGTCTCTCAGGGAGACGAGCCGGGTGCAGCCGTCCGCTTCTGGGTCGGCCACCCGACAAACTGGATTCTTGTTTCGGCGACCTGGTCCGGCCGCCAGAGGTACTGTTTCTCCGGGCCTGGGACTGGGTTAAGCTGCCTGAACTCATCCTTGTTCCCCTGCCTGCGATCTGGACGCTAGATACGGGTAGACCGCCTGAACTATTGTTTTTCTTTATTCCATTGTGCTCTGCCTGCCGTCATCCCTGTGTTTTTTTTTTCCTCCTTTTCCCTCTCCCTTGAAATATTTGGGATGCGCTTGTGTTTTGTATATGAACTATATTGAACTGTGTATTTCGCTGCCTTGTAGCATGTGTTTCTTTTTTCTTCCTCCTCCTTTGTATTTGGTGATTGGGACTGTTTCTGAACTGTATGTATATCGCCGTTATTTAGCGTGTTTCTTTGTTTTTTCCTCTGTAGTCCGAGATAGGTTCTGTTATGCCCAGTTATTGGGACCTTACCTAAACTGTTTGTATTTCGCCGCTCTTTAGCGTGTGTTTTTTTTCTTTCATTTTCCCCCTCTGTAGTCTGTATATGCACTTTTGTCGCCCCTGCCAGTTTATTTGGATTTGTGGAACTGTCTGTATCTTTCCGCTATTTAGTGTAATTTTTTGTTTTCCCTTCCTCTGGCTGAGAGACGCCTGTGTATTATGGTCGTTTAGCTTTGTATCTGTTATTTGTATTCATTGTCCTGCCTGTTTCTTCCACCTGTGCTTTATGGAGTATATTTGTAGTTTTGTTTTGTTTTTTCCATGCCCTGTTGTTGTATCAGGTGCTGATTTGTTTCTGTATTCCCCCTTGTCATTTTTTGTTCCGGTTCCTTTCTTGATGTTTTTTTTTCTGGTTCTCGCCCTCCTGGCCTTACCCCCCCCCCCCCCCACTCTGGGTGGGCCGTCTTAGCCCTTTTGGGTGGGGGGGGGGCTTGGATGTTACGTTTACACCCAGAGTGCGTTGTTTGGGGGGGGAGTACTGTCATGGTCTGAGCGCCGATCTCGTCCGCGCTCGAGCCATGCAGTATTTTCCTCCCATTCTGTATTATTCCTTATGGTCTCTCACAGCTCTAATTCTGACAGCGTCTCTGCGGGGCTTCCAGCTGTCAGAGCTGAGCTCAGCAGTGACAGCTGGATTAAATTCAGCTGATGACGCCCTCATCAGCTGATTAATCTTCTTGCCCTATTTAAGGGAGCAGCTTCGGTCACTCGAGGCTGCGACCTCGCCTTATCCAGACTGGGTTCCCTATGTCCAAAGCCAGTTCCTTTCAGCGTTAGGTTCCACCCTTGCTATTCGCTTGTAAGTGTTGTATCCTTGTCTCCCATCAGTCTTCCTAGTTCTCAGTTTATCGTTGGTGTGTCCTAGTCTTAGTCTTTATTTGTGTTTTGCCCCACGTAGCTCATTGTTTTGCATCCTTGTCTTCCTTTAATAAATATGCAAACTCTACGGCTGCCTATAGTGTCTCATTAGCGGTCCGCGAGGACCGCTCCATGACATTTAGTCTGTGTAAATCATGCGTATCTTGCCAGGAAGCTGTGTTAGTACTAACAAGCCACTCCAGACTCAACAAACTGATTATAAGTTATCCTAGCATATGTAAACAGCATTCGTGAATCATTTGCAGTCAGCACGTGTTCATAAGAATTGAAGATTGCATAACTGATGCCTAAAACTACTGCTAAAGTCACATTTCACAGTAATTGACCAGCAGTTTCATTCACTAGAAGTCTAAGAGAGAGAAAGAGAAGAGGAAAAAAATCCAGCGAACCTGGAGTTCTACACAGCATAAGCCTGAATGTAATGCTATGTTGCAAAAACCATTTTTACTGTCTTGGAATGGCATTATTTTAAACAACTATGGCATAAAATACATCTGAAATTGGATTTTAGGTGGGCACTGTGATCTGCTTTCAAAACTGTATGTATCCATATTGCACTGAGCTGAGACTCTCCCACTTTGCAGAGCATTATGACACATTTCAACAATATGGGTTTAGAATGTGTGTGTGTGTGTAAAAAGCAATAGAAATTACTCTAGCTAAAATTCACAGTATAGTGTGGAAATAAAGATTACTTTCCCCTTATTTTTTCCAACTCTGCACCCTAACCCAGAAGCAAGGTGCACGCTTTATGTCAAAGCAATAAAAATCAGAATTATATCCATCTGATCCTATGTGAGTTGATCAATTAGTGATCATCCAAACATTACTGTCATGCTGGACATTTCTCACTGCACTGTCCTACAGAATAACGGAGCAGTGTGTTCTTATGTTACTGGGAAAACAACGTTTAGAATCTTTTTGCATCTGATATGATTTGGACGTAGATGAAATGGTAATGTTTAAATCATCCTTAATTATTTTTAATTATAACCTAAATCAAAGCATGAAATCTAGCTTATAGGGATTAAACTCTTAGACTTGATTCAGATAAATAAAATGTTGAGTTATTTAGTGAAAACTAAGCTTAGAATAACAAACTATTTAAACAAAACTCTCAACTGGTCTGGATCACTTGTAAATATTATTTGACATTGTACTAAATTTCAAGATATTAACAGATTGGTGTACTGTGTCTGAAAATTGGGAATCTAGGTGTGAAAGGAAAAAAAAATTAAAGAAAAACCTGCAATGTGATTGCTGACCCATGGGAGCCTGAGGCTCCCCATGAATTCTGTCTTTTATTAAGGAAGCCAGAAGGAGGAGGGGGAGGACAACAGTGGAGGAAGAGGGGTTGTGGCCGAGGGGGGAACGCACCCCCACAATTGAAACTGAGTGATGGCAAGACCGGCCGCTGGGAAGGGAAGGTGCCCATGAGCCACATCCACTACGACAAAACTGGACTGCATGATTAAGACTAAAACAGATAAGTGGACTCACTCCTACACATATACAGAAAATTAGATTATTAGAAAATTATTAGAAAATAGCAGACATCTTCCATTTACCTGACTTTGATCTAATGTTAACAATATAGTGTTTCCCAGAAGTAATGTTGGAAGTTCAAGGTACTTCCGATTAAATTTGTGTGATGCAGGTGGATGTAGATCAATAATTTCAGGTAATGACATACAGGGTTTTTCCAGGTCAGAATGAAAAGTAACAGTTAAAATCTGCAAATGGCAAACTAACCATATAATACTTACCAAATCTGTAAAAGTAAAGGATCCTGCTACCGGTAACATTATTGAAGGGTGGTTCATTTTGTCAGAGGCTACCCACATGTTGAGAAAGTAAACATAGTTTATGAGACTTCCAAATTGAAATACTGATACTCACTCGACCTGGTTGCGGCTGGACCATATTGAGTGATATCACAGCATTTTACATCCACAGTTCCTACTGATTGACAATTTCCAAATCAATATCATTGTACCATGTACTATAGGCAATTGAACAGATCTGATCCAAATTATGAACAAACTTTTTTTTTTTTTGCAAATCCATCCTCCAGATTGGTCATAAAAAACTTGTACTGGTCACCAAGGGGAAATGTGGAAGCATCTATTGTCTTATCTGTTGAGGATAAGAGACATTGTAAACAATGGGAGGTTCCACACATCTCACTGGTCAGACCCAAACACATGGATTGGAAAAATGTTGGACATTTTGTCACCTCTGCTGAGGAATATAGCCATCCATGGGAAGCCAACATTTGAACTTAAGATAGAATATTCTCCTAAATTACAAACATATGTATTGTCACTTAACTCGGTAACCACAGCACAAAAGGCTATGCACACTGACACCCAGAAATCTCCTACATGACCAAACTTAACATTAACAGAAGAGAGGATGAACAAATTTGAAGCAAATTCTAAATTCGTTATGGTAAAAAGATAAAATAGATGTTGGTCTAACAAATGGGAGCAGAGTATGCCACTGTATCTTCAAAGTCACACTATTGGCAATATCCTCTCTGTCCAGAAGATCAAAAATGTGCTAAACAGGTCATAAAAGAGCTAAAAAAGCAGCAGATGTTATAGTGTCATGCTCAGCCTCCCCATTCCTGTGGGAAACATCCTGATGATGCAGGACCTGCAGAAATTAACAAAGCTATAATTCTTTGTGCTCATTGTGTACCACGATCACACATATTGTCGAATTAACTAAAACTCCAAATGCAATTTTTCACAGTGGTAGTCACTAGCAATGTATTGTTAGAATACCAGTACACCCCGATAATCAATTCTGGTTTACATTCATATTTGAAAACAAAAAGTACATATTTACCAGTCTACCACAGGGTTACTGTGAGTCTCCTACAATTTTTTTCTCAGGCAATGTCAGCAAATCTTGCACATTTTATACCTCCTAATAGAAACCAATTGCTCCTCTATGACATATTGCTGGCATCTCCTGATAAAGAAATATGCAAACAAAACATATCTCCGTAGGCTGGAGTCTATAGTTGATTAAATAAAGGTGCTGTTTTTAATCAAAGTTCCCAAATTTATACCTGACCAAAGGGTAAAACCATCCTTCCACAAAAATTATTTCACTATGTCGCTACTTGAACACAAGGGAGGGATGGTGCTATTGGTTATTGTCATGAACCGAGCAGGGGAATCTCCCGAGCTCGGCTTCATGGCTGTTTTGTGTTCCCTTATGATCTGTGTTTTATGTTTCTATTTTAGTTCTATATTGTGTTTCTCTGTTTAGCCTTGTCCTGTTGTATTTTTGGTTCCTTTGGGCCCCTCCTCTCCTGTCAGGTTCTGACAGGTGATTCCAATCTGTCATTGTCTGCTCCTTTCCCTGCTCAGATCCATACACCCACTCTCGTGCACACACATACAAGCACACACTCATTCACACCTGCTCTCACTCAATTCAACACACACCCACACATTCTCACCTGCATGCACACATTCACACACACACCTGTTTCCAGTCAATTCAGCCCACACATTCCTACTCACACGCACACACCCACTCACACCGGCAATCACTCTTCTCATCATGTCTTGGTTTATTTAAGATCTGTCTGCCCAGTTATGTTTGCTGGATTATTGTTGCTTGCCTTCTGGATTGTCCTTCAGTGTTGTTTTTTCTGGGATTATCGCCATGGACTGCCCTGTCCCCAGCTCGGTGAGTACTGCTTTGTTTCCCCTTGCTTCCAGTTATGTTTGGGGCACTTTGGGTCCTCTCTCTTGCTTCCCCCCCACTGACAGTTACTTCTGCAGTGCCTTGGGTTTCCTCCGTGAGTACTCACCTGGAGTTGAGGGTAGTGATGGGTCCATGAGGCGTCATGATACGTTTCGACACATTGCAAAACTGTATTGATACTGTGTTGAAACTGTGTTGCTGAATACTGACACCTGCTGGACCTTAAAAATCCCTACAGGCAACCTAGTTGACAGACTCAACTGACACTGATTTGATGACCTAGTATATACAATAATATACTGCTAAAAAAAAAAAAAAATAAAACTGTCCACTTAGAAAGCAACACTGACAATCAGTTTCACCTGCTGTTGTGTGATTTTGTTGTCAGCACATTCAACTATGTAAAGAACAAAGTATTTTAATATTTCATTCAAATCTAGGATGTGTTTAGTGTTCCCTTTATTTTTTGGACCAGAATATAATTTAAGTCATTGTATTTTATATTGTATTATTTCATATCTTCATTTTAATTTCAAATATCATTGATATTTTTAGATACAGTCAATAAATTTGTATCACCGTTACAGGCCCGGTACCGTGGCTCTGAGAGAGATCCGTCGCTACCAGAAATCCATGGAGCTGCTCATCCGTAAGCTGCCCTTCCAGTGCCTGGTGAGGGAGATCGCTCAGGACTTCAAGACCGACCTGCGCTTCCAGAGCTCTGCCGTCATGGCTCTGCAGGAGGCCAGCGAGGCCTACCTGGTGAGTCTCTTCGAGGACACCAACCTGTGCGCCATCCATGCTAAGAGGGTCACCACCATCATGCCCAAAGACATCCAGCTGGCCCGCCGCATCCGCGGAGAGAGAGTTTAGACTTTCTGCTGCACATCCACCAACCACAATGCTCCGCACTGTGGGTCTATATATATATTTATATTAATATGTACACTAGTTGTTCTTGTTTTTTCTTGCCTTCTGACTGTTGCTCTGAGTGTTGCTATCCCTGTGCTGTTGCAATCCTGGAATTTCCCCATTGTGGGACTAATAAAGGCTTATCTTATCTTAAATAATGTGAACATGTATCATAACGTGAAAATCTAAGTGAACATGTTGTGAATGAGGATGCTTGTGGACTGTGATTTTTTTTTTTTTTTTTTTTTTTTTTTAACAAAAGTTCTTTTTACAAATTTTTATTCAAAAAAATAAGTTTTTCCAAAGTTTTAAAATTCAGGCGGTTGCGCTTTTTGGACACAACTTCTCCAGCTGTTGAAAATACGCGCTCACATGGCACAGATGAGGCTGGAGTGCAGAGAAATCCTAACGCCAGCTGGAAGAGGTTTGGATAGCTGGCCTTTGTCCCAGTATCTCAGAGGATCCTGGGACCTGGCAATATTACCCTCTGCCAGGTACCTCTGCACCTCCTGGATGGCATCAGCTGTGGCGTTTTTGGTCTGCCTGCCCACTTCGATGTCCAAAGGTTCTTAAAAAACAAAAAAAAAACACACACAACAAATTGGCATTTTAGTGCATGATTTCCAAACAACAAATTATGCTGAATAACATGCCTGAAGTGGGTGCAGACAGCGGTTGTGAAGACGGTCCCGGCTGGGGCTCATTTGTGCGTCCGATTACAGACGCACATTCTGCCCGCAGTCTACTGATGGCGTCATTGCACTTGGAGGAACTGCGGAACCCGAGTGATTTAAATCTGGGGTCTAGAAGTGTGGCTAGGGTCAACACACTTAATGACTCCAGGTTGGAAGCAGTGTCTGTGACTCGACGCTTCAGGTGTTCTTGTAGGTGTATGGCTGCCTGTGTGTGCAAGGTTGAAGCATTACGCTCTAGTGTAAGAGCATTTTCATCATCGGGATGACCTTTGACCCTGACACTCGCCTCTCTTCAGACAACTCCACTGTAGCTTGATGGAAAGGAGCAAGCACAAGAAGTGTTTCTCCTAAGATGGTATACTCATCAGCTGTAAGTGGAGTCAAATCGCTTTTTAGAGAGGCCAGAGATACCCACACTGGTTCCCTCTCATCATGTAGCCTTGACAACATTTCATATGTGCTGTTCCAGCGTGTTGGCACCTCATTGATAAGTTTCAGGCTTGGTCGTCCCATCTGTTGCTGCACTTGAGCGAGCTTCTCCTTGGCTGTAGTGCTTGATTGTATGTGACAATGTGCCTAGCTTTGTGTCTGATGGATGTAAGTGTGGGGATCTGATCACATGATTTACTAACTAATAAATTTAGACTATGTGCAATGCAAATTGAGTGCCAAATTTGAAGCTGTCGAGTGGATGCAATCATGTTTGGTGCTGCGTCGGTCACAAGACACTTTACTTTATTGGTTATGGCCCAGTCCTCCATCATGCCCCTTTTGACTTGGGCCAAATTATCAGCAGTGTGACTTTGTGGAAAGTATTGCACTCCCAACACAGACGTACACAACTGCAAATTCTCATTAATGTAGTGACAGGTAAGAGCCAAGTAAGCCTCCATGTTCACAGATGTCCACATGTCAGCTGTTATACTCACTGCCACAGCTTGCTGTACTTCCTTTTTCACTCGTTCCCGTTCCTCCTCGTACTTTTTTGCCAGCATTTGTTTGATGGTCTGAAAATTACACCAAGTCAAACCAAAAGCAAATCCATATATTTAAATTAAAGATTAAATAAATTGGATATATCAACTACTACTATAGATAATTTCCACAAACCTTTCTGGTTGGCAAAACATATGAGGGCTGAAGGGCCTGAATCAGTTCCCTGAACCCTTCACTCTCCACAATGCTGAGGGGCTGGCAGTCCTTCACGATGAAATTGAGCACAGCTTCATCCAGCATCTGCTTACTGAAAGCTTGATGGTTAAAAATGAAGTCAAAAATAAATTAATAGGAATTAATTATCAATAAAGCGACTGTGAGTAAGTAGTAGAAGGGCTGTATACCTGCGTCTATCCTGGGTGTATCCGGGACTTCATGTTCATGCCTGGCCCTATAATGTCTCGGCATTGAGGCGGCACTCTTGTTGAAATATGACAACTCTGTCGAACAAATGCGACATTTAGCCTGCAGAAAATATGAAGAGTAAACTAAGAGTCACTTTCAAATGAATTTGAATTCAGATAAATCAAGTGGAAACTCTGAGAGGAACAGGATGAAACAAGGAAATTAAAACAAAGAAAATAGTATTTTAAAAATACTATATGTTTTGGAAATACCTTATTTTCCGATATCAGATCAAAATGGTCCCACACGGTGGAAACCTTTCTTTTGCCTTGACGCTGCTGCTCGTGCTCCATAATTCGTGATAAATTTGTACAAGGACCGTCCACAACACATACGAGTCTTTGGGCAAATGCATCCCATTGACAGATGCGCTTCCTTCTAAACGCGGGCGCGTCAGTGTTTCGACGCCCTAGCGTCACGTGACCGATACAGTCCCTGCATCGGTCACGTGACTTTCTTAATGCGAGACGCACCGACACGCAACGAAACTGGGTTTCGCTCTATGAGCCCGACGCATGCGCCGACGCATCGGTGTTGCCGGACCCATCACTAGTTGAGGGGCATCTGGCATGTAATCCAGTGATTCCTCTTTGTACGTTTTCTCCTGTTTGTTTGGACTGTTTGCACGTTTTGTTCAATAAATATACACAACATCCTCCTGCATTTGGGTTTCAGTGTCTCCTGCCTCAAAAAGGCAGGAAATCATGACAGTTATTAGTTATCACAGCCTATGATTTTTTTATTTTTATTTTTTTTAAATTTGATTTTGTGTGCTTTTTTGATCCCCAGAGGGGAAATTCAGGGCATCCACCTGGATGAATGAAGCAGCCACGGTACGGTGTTATCCCTTCACCATTTACACACACATTCACACCTAGGGCTACTTTAGTCTCCAGTTAACCTAACCTGCATGTTTTTGGCCTGTGGGAGGAAACCGGAGAAATCCCTGAGTAAACCCACACAGACACAGGGAGAACATGCAAACTCCACACAGATCACTGTTGGTCAGTGACTGGGCTTGAACCCAGGATCCCATGGCCAAGGGTGAGTTGCTGTGCTGCCACAGTGCTAACCACTGCGCCACCGCACTGCCCTATGGGTTTGAAAATTGAAAATTTTGCTACAAAATTTTGCCAGTAATGTGTAATTTGTGCACAAAATCATGCTCAGGATGATATCAAGACCAGAGAAGGGTAGTTTTCCATCATCAAAATAACCATTTCAGAACATTTGCATGGACTTCATTGAGCTAACCAAATGTGAAGGGAAGAGATGTTTATAGTGGATATGGTTACAGATTATTTGACATTTAGGGAAAGTCTTGTATAGTGATTTGAAACACCATGCAGCATATCACCCACAGTCTGCAGGATTTGTGGAACGACATAACTGGACCATTATAGAAAGATTACGAAAACAATGGCACAAACAGGACAGAATTAGATTTACTGTTTACCTTGATACTATTTTGAGAATAGTGCTTGCAAAAGAAGGTTTATCTCCATTTAAAGTTTACAGGAAAAGATTTAATTAGTACCCCCTCTTAGAGTATTTAACCCAGAAGATGAAGAGATTTGGTTTAGCAGATTACATGTTAAGAATGTTGACTCAAAGATTCTGTTAATGCTATTCTTCCTAGGATGGAACACACAGGAGGAATCATCACCATAAAACCCGGAGACCAAAGCTTTACAAAGACTGTTAAAAGAAGACCTGGTCAGAAGCCCCCCTGGCAGGGGCCACATAAGGTGATATTGTCAATTCCAACAGCTGTAAAAGCACAAGGCAGAGACACTTGGGTACACCTTACACACTGTAAATTATTATCAAAACAAACCACAGAAGCTATAGGAGAAAAGCCATAGACAGTGTTGCTGTTGTGGAGGAAGTCTGGGGCAACAAAGGGAGTCGGTATTTTAGTTGACTTGATTGTCTCAAACCTTGAAGAAATTAAGAGTCCACAGCAGGTAGAACACACTCAAAATGGCTAACAATGAAAGGCCCCTCAGAGATTACTGATGCAGATTCCAGTTTTTTGAATGGCTCACATGTGTGTTCCTTGTGCTTGTCCTTGTCATAGTCCTCCTGATACAGTTGTTGTGCAGCTCAATTACTATTTTAAAAGGTAACTGACAAATCAATAAACATTGACATTAAGGATAAAGGGACACCACCCACCATCACGTGCACTGAAGACAAAGCTTGTGTAGTCTAGTTTAACTATTGTGATAAATATACTTGTGACCACTCCATGCACTATGAATCTGAGTCTGATGTATGAAAAGAGTCATAAGTACATGTGCACTCCTCCATGTAACTGGGCTGATGTGTTCAGTCACACAGGACCCGATGACTCTTAAGCTGGACAATATTATGTTGGAGTAAATGTACTTGGAAAAGACCCCTTAGAGAGCGAAGCCGTGGACTACTACTAAGCCAAGTAGAACAGGTATTCACAACTAAATATTGGTGGGGATATGCAGAGTTCCTTGCTAGTAGGACAAATAAAACAAATTTCTCCTGCTCAGGACTTAGGAACATTTCAAACAGTTCCTCCAAACCATCCTCTGCAGTCGTAGTCCCATCATCAATGGCACCAGGGCAGAACAACACCTTTGAACTAAATGGAGGATGGTGGTTCTGTGAGGGTCTACTCACACCTGCCTCTAACTGGGAGGTGTCTATGCCCCTGTATGATTGACTGACCACACTATCATGATGTATCTGGATTAAGTCAGACAGTTAGGGCGTTGAAAGAGGGACCTAGAATACAAACCACATGATGCAGTCTGAGCAACGAATATATCAGTTGAATTTAACATTATAGCATTGGCCGAAAGGTCACACTCGCACTATTTCCTTGGACAAGGGTTGGAAAGAATATTCTTAGGACTGAGTTTTGGCCTAGATAATATAGGTATGAACCCGAGATCTTCACTGCCTGGCTACAATCCTTCTTTAGACGGTGAGCAGGAGTGGAGAAAAAAAAAAAAAAACACATTATCCCTCATGATTGGAATTGCTATCCTTATGTGTGTAGGATGTTGCTGCATTCCCTGTTGTAGATGCCTTATTGAAAAAACAGTACCTGCAACTGGTGCATACCAGTGTCTCATATTGGCTCAGCAGGAGGAGAGCGACAAGGATTCAAGTGATGAGGACAGACAGGTTTAATATCATGTCTACCAGTGTCTCTGCAAGAAAAAATGTTGGTATTGACAATATGCCTATAAGATAAGCCTTTATTAGTCCCACAATGGGGAAATTCCAGAATTGCAACAGCACAGGGATAGTAACACTCAGAGCAATAATTTAGAAGATAAGAAAATAAGAGCAGTGAATATACATATGTACACATAAATATATAAATGTGTGTATATATATACACAGTGCGGAGCATTGTAGCTAGATGGAATAAACAGCATAACCGTCTATTTAGTTACCCTACATGGTATGAATATGTACCCATACGTATTGTCACCCTCCATAGCGACTGGTATTGTCCTAGTTGTATACTGGAGGGGACCATTTGTGTAAGTCAGTTGCGTCTTTTGCATTCAATACTATTAGGTCATCACATTTTTTTGCTATTTCTGCGAGCAGCCCTGCTTAGGTTATACAGTCTAACAGCCGTAGGTAGGAAGGACCTGCGAAACCTCTCGGTCGCGCACCTAGGATGATGTAGTCTACTGCTAAATGAGCTCCTCAGTACGTTCAATATGTCCTGCATGGGGTGGGACTCGGACTCCAGCAGAGATGACAGTTTAGCCACCGTCCTTCTCTCTCCTATCTCCTCCACTGGGTCAAGGCGTTGCCCCAGGACAGAGCTAGCTTTCTTGATTAGAGCACCCCTTGTACACCAAAAGACCTGAGCCTCCTCAGTAGGAACAGCCTGCGCTGTCCCTTCTTGTAGAGTGCGTCGGTATTTTTTTTTATTTTAACCTTTATTTAAAGCGTACCTATGGTGGTCGTGAAAAAAAAATATTATATTGAGCCCGTCTCACATTCTAGTTCAAGTTTAAGTTGAAATTCACGTTCAAAGCAATTTGATATAAATCCATTGCTGATGTGCTGGTTCAGCTATGTCAGCAAAACATGGGTACAGCCATACTAGCGGCTACATCGACTTCCAGGACGCTTCCTGTGACGTAATTTTGTGGCTACTGCGATCTGGATCAGTATTGGCTGAGCCTCGAGTACCCGGATGTGCAGCGGCTTTGGGGATATTCAAATTCAAACGTTTATTTCAAACTCAGGGTTCATATTAAATGCAGAACTAAAACGAGTAGAAAATAAATAAATAAATGCTTAAATTCAGCAGGCCGTACTTTCTGATCTGAGCTCGTAAAGGCCGATGATTCTAAAACTATGCGATCTGAGTACCCGGATGTGCAGCGGCTTCGGGGATATTCAGACGTTTATTTCAAACTCAGGGTTCATATTAAATGCAGAACTGAAACGAGTAGAAAATGAATAAATAAATACTTAAATTCAGCGGGCCGTCTTTTCTGATCTGAGCTCGTAAAGGCCGATGATTCTAAAACTATGCGATCTGAGTACCTGGATGTGCAGCGGCTTCGGGGATATTCAAATTCAAACATTTATTTCAAACTCAGGGTTCATATTAAATGCAGAACTAAAACGAGTAGAAAATAAATAAATAAATGCTTAAATTCAGCGGGCCATACTTTCTGATCTGAGCTCGTAAAGGCCGATGATTCTAAAACTATGCGATCTGAGTACCCGGATGTGCAGCGGCTTCGGGGATATTCAAATTCAAACGTTTATTTCAAACTCAGGGTTCATATTAAATGCAGAACTAAAACGAGTAGTAAATAAATAAATGCTTAAATTCAGCGGGCCGTACTTTCTGATCTGAGCTCGTAAAGGCCGATGATTCTAAAACTATGCGATCTGAGTACCCGGATGTGCAGCGGCTTCGGGGATATTCAAATTCAAACATTTATTTCAAACTCAGGGTTCATATTAAATGCAGAACTGAAACGAGTAGATGAATAAATAAATAAATGCTTAAATTCAGCGGCTTGTCTCATCTGATCTGAGCTCCTAACTGCCGCAACACGGAAGATGTTTCTAAAACTATATACAGAGCAGCAGACACTCGGTGCTCTTGTAAAAACAAAAACCTACAATGCGATATGGATATTGCAACATGGCGGAATGTAAAGCCTTTGGATGTCTGAATAATAAGCGAAAAAAACAAACACTTTTTTTGTGTACCCAAACACAGCTCACCTTGTCAGAAGATCGGAGCGGAAACAGGGCACAGACAAATAATTTCAGACGAAATTGCGTTGTGTGTGAGGACCACTTCGTCACTTTAACCCTCAGAAGACCTTTCTGGCTCAAACATGTAGCCATGTCGCCCGAATTCTTCCGCACAGTCAGAAAATTCGGCCATAATTGAATAAAAACAATGGACAACAGCACCGTAATCGCGGGGAAACACTGATTATTGTGTTTTCGTATCCACGAAGTGACGTCACATCCGCAAGTGTCATGGCTGCGCCTGTGGCGGTTTGGGGAAAACCCCCACTTAACAGACTAAGGACAGACAGCTCGCTACTCCTGGTTTTTTCCGCTACACTACTGTGATAATGTTACCTTTCATGCATTGTGTTCATGCGTCCTGTCCTGACTGTGACCTAGAGACTCAGATCAATATGTAGATGTGCCTGTTAACCTCTTTGTTCTGCAGCTGGAGCAGAGTCTAACAAATCTGCCTATTGTGATGTATGTCTCACAAATGCAAATATCTCATGCCTGTTCTGCAGTCCCTTTGATCAGACCAACCGCTGTGAATCTGCTTTGATGTATTGTTTGAGTTGGGTATAAATACTGCACAGGTTCTGTAACACTTTCTCTCTCAACCTCTGCTGCAGGACACAGACTTTGTGTCCGCCTCCTCTCCTTCTCTGAGAGCCGTGGGCTCGCTCTCGGCGCACATGCATGGTGCCGGGAGCGGAGCTTGTGACGGCGGTATGATAATAAAACTCTACTTAAAACCTCCAACAACGCCACATTATTTCATGCCGCCGCACTGGTGACCCGACGCTGAAACGAACACGCTGCCAGCGAACGCAACACCCGGCGGTGATTCTCCGACGACAAGCGAACGCGGCAGCCTGACTGATCTGCCCTCCCTTCTGCTTCAGGGAGACCGCAACGCGGAGCTTCCAGGCGAAACTTCCCGGAGAACACCCACGACCGGGAAAGCTGAGCAACGTTTCATGGTGAGATCTGCACGCCTAGATCGGCACATCCACGCTGGACCGGCCGCGCTCACAGCTCCTCCACACGTGAGCGCATGCACCTCGTCCCCTCTCCACGACGGCGATCCCCATGGCCGACGGAGCACACGTGGGCCTGAACGCACCATGACCGAGCGAGTGACAGAGCGTCTACTTCCCTTCACCGCTCCAACACGCTGAACAGGGATGATCAAGCTCCCTGACCCTGGTTCTCCTCTCCAGCGGCCCACCCACGCACGGGACCCCGGCACACGCACCGGGGAGTCACGGGCACGGCGCACCACGCACGGGACACATACGGCTCCACAGACCGCCTTCCTTCTGCTGCACACTGGCCCTTCAGGCTTGCTCGTTCACCTGAGGCACGCAGCTTGCTCACTGGATTTTATGGTCTTAGCCACGGCACACAAGGGGAATTCAGCGGTTTGCGGTTCCCGAGAGCTTTAAGGTTGTGCCCGCAACTAAAGCCAACACGCCAGTCCCTCTGCTCTCATCACAGCCGCCACGCAGCCTCGTCTTTTCTTCATGGCCGCTATTAATCCTTGCAGGACTTAATCGCGGGAGGAGCCAGTGACTAATTTTTCTTCTTGTGGACCTCTGCACGTTCAACGGGACCAGCCCTTCGACATCGCGGACCCACAAGCAATTTTTGCGCGGCCTGGACGTTTTCATCGTCTCCGGCCGGCTTTTACTACCCCCACCCCCCTCCACCCCCTCCTGCACAGAGCTTTTCCCTGCTCGCTGCCCAAGCTGCACTATCGAGGTCTCGACCACCTGCCGAGCCCTCTGGGGGGGAGCTGTGGCGGTTTGGGGAAAACCCCCACAAACAGACTAAGGACAGACAGCTCGCTACTCCTGGTTTTTTCCGCTACACTACTGTGATAATGTTACCTTTCATGCATTGTGTTCATGCGTCCTGTCCTGACTGTGACCTAGAGACTCAGATCAATATGTAGATGTGCCTGTTAACCTCTTTGTTCTGCAGCTGGAGCAGAGTCTAGCAAATCTGCCTATTGTGATGTATGTCTCACAAATGCAAATATCTCATGCCTGTTCTGCAGTCCCTTTGATCAGACCAACTGCTGTGAATCTGCTTTGATGTATTGTTTGAGTTGGGTATAAATACTGCACAGGTTCTGTAACACTTTCTCTCTCAACCTCTGCTGCAGGACACAGACTTTGTGTCCGCCTCCTCTCCTTCTCTGAGAGCCGTGGGCTCGCGCTCGGCGCGCATGCACGGCGCCGGGAGCGGAGCTTGTGACGGCGGTATGATAATAAAACTCTACTTAAAACCTCCAACAACGCCGCATTATTTCATGCCGCCGCAGCGCCCACAGTTTTCATTGGCTGCCCATGGCCAAGGTCCTATTTGAATATATGTCTGGTGGTATATGGCTGGCAAGAATTATTTACCAAAATAAGAAATACTTTTTCATAATGTTTTCAAGTTAAATGCGTCTTCACGACCACCATAGGTACGCATTAACCAGGAAAATCCCATTGAGATTAAAAACCTCTTTTTCAAGGGAGTCCTGGCCAAGAGGCAGCAAAAAAATCACAATTACTTACAATGACATACAAATCATATAAAACAGTTACAAATTAGTGAAGCCGTCTCAAGTGTTCGCTATCTGGATTTAAAGTCATTCAGTGAAACAAGTACCATTAGTTTCCAGTCTTTTTGCAACATGTTCCATGTAGAAGGAGCTGAGAACATGAAAGCTCTCTTTCCCAGCTCAGTACGGGCAAATGGAATAGAAAGCAACAAATGATCATTAGAACGCAGAACATAAGAATCAACACTTCTCAGTGTGATTAAATTACAGATGTAAGGGGGCAGCAGTCCAAACATGGCCTTGTAAATAAAAATGTACCAGTGAGTCAACCTCCTGATAAACAAAGGCCATCCCACTCTAGAATACAGTTCACAGTGATGGGTCAAGGCTCTACAGTTTGTAACAAACCTCAAAACAGCATGATATTTAGAGTCAATCTTACTCAGACACTGAGCTGAAGCATTCATATACAAAAAGTCTCCATAACCTAAAATGGATAAAAAAGTTGCAGTAACAAGACGCTTTTTAACCTCAAAAGAAAAACATTTATTTCGGAATAAAAAACCCAGCTTCAGTTTGAGTTTCTTCACAAGATTTTCAACATGGGGCTTAAAAGTCAGAGCGTCATCAAGCAAGATACCAAGATACTTGTACGAGTGAACCACCTCAATTTCATTTCCCTCAAAAGTGGACACTGTGGAAATAATTTGTGTACTCTTCCTAAAATTTGAAAACCACATCAGTTTAGTTTTGTCAGCATTAACGACTAGTTTTAGCTGCAGAAGTGTATGCTGCACCACATTAAAAGCTTTCTGCTGAGAAGCAACAACATTAGCAGGGGAAGAGCCAAAGCAGTAAATAATTGTCATCGGCATAAAAATGCAAACTAGCATCAGACACATTTTGTCACAAATCATTAATGTACATAATGAATAGGAGGGGTCCTAATACAGAACCCTGTGGCACCCCCTTGTGGACACTGACAATATCAGAACACAAACCATCACATTTTCACATGATACGAGCTGAACGAACACCAGAGAGTGGCAAAACTAGGGGCGGTGGAGTGATAATGTATGTTAACAACAACTGGTGCAGACCGGGACATATCACTGTTAAACAACGACACTGCAGCAAAGACATTGAGTTGCTAGCTGTTAGCATGAGGCCTACATATCTCCCGAGAGAACACTCACACGTGATCTGCATTGTTGTTTATGCAAATCCGACGGCGAACGCTGGGACAGCGCGTGACGTCATCCATTCAGTAACCAGCAGGCTGCAGACAGAACACCCAGATGCTCTTCTCCTCATCTCAGGCGATTTCAACCACGTTTCACTGTCTCCCATTCTGCCCACTTTCACCCAGTATGTCACATGCCACACTAGAGACAATAAAACACTGGATTTGTTCTACGCAAACACTAAGGAGGCGTACACCTCATCACAACTCCCCCCACTTGGGAGATCGGATCACAACTTGGTTCATCTCCGACCGGTGTACAAACCCCTAGTGCACAGACAACCTCCGGCCATGCACACTGTGGAGTTATGGTCTGAGGAGACAATGGACACTCTAAAGGACTGTTTTGAAGCCACTGCCTGGAAGCAGCTCTGCGATCCACATGGTGAGGACATCGATGGCCTCATTCACACCTTCACGGGCTACCTCAGCTTCTGTGTGGACAAATCCGTTCCCACCAAGACCATACGGCGTCACTCAAACAACAAACCCTGGATCAACCCTGAGATAAAAACACTTCTGAGAGAGAAGAAGAGGATCTTCAGGTCGGGGAACAGGGAGATGCTGAAGTCCGTACAGAGGGAGCTGAGGAGAAAGATCAGAGAAGGCAAGGACAGCTTCAGGAAGAAGATGGAGGACAAGCTGCAACAGAGCGACATCAGCGGGGTCTGGAGAAACCTCAAAACCATCTCGGGGCTCCAGAATACCTCCCCCCAGGCCACGGGGGGCAGGGAGTGGGCGAACAACCTGAATCTGTTTTTCAATAGATTTGACCAACCGCCCTCCCCCCTGTCTGCACAACAACCACTGCTGCCTCTAAGAAATCAAGTCCTGCTACCCACTCCCCACTCCACCGACACCCCCCCCCACTCCCAACACACAGCCCCCCATCCTGACCCTGACCAAGACCCAGGTGAGGACGGAGCTGAGGAAGATCAAGGCGAGGAAGGCGTCGGGACCGGACGGCATCAGCGCAAAGCTCCTCAAGTCCTGTGCAGACCAGCTGTGTGGGATTGTGACATATATCTTCAACATGAGCCTGAAACTGGGGAGGGTACCACAGCTGTGGAAAACATCTTGTGTGGTACCTGTACCAAAAACTTCCCACCCCAAAGACCTGAACAGCTTCAGACCGGTGGCCTTGACGTCCCACTTGATGAAGACCCTGGAGAGACTGCTCCTTGCTCATCTCCGCCCCCTGGTGGAACCAGCGATGGATCCACTCCAGTTCGCCTACCAGCATGGCATTGGGGTGGAGGATGCGGTGATCTTCCTCCTTCACCGTTCTCTGTCCCACCTGGAGAAGCCCGGGAATATGGTGAGGATCATGTTCTTTGACTTCTCCAGTGCTTTCAACACCATCCAACCGATGATCCTGAAGGACAAGCTGCTGCGCGCAGGGGTGGACCAGCACCTGTCATCATGGATCCTGGACTACCTCACGAACCGGCCTCAGTTTGTGAGAACCCGGGACTGTGTTTCCGACACGATCATCAGTAGCACGGGGGCCCCCCAGGGAACGGTGCTGGCTCCCTTCCTGTTCACTCTTTATACTGCGGACTTCTCACACAACACAACACATTGCCATCTACAGAAGTTCTCTGATGACTCTGCGATCATTGGTCTCATCTCCAGCGGAGATGAAGCTGAGTACAGAGGGCTTATCCAGGACTTTGTGGACTGGTGCCATCGGAACTGCCTCCAGATCAATGCGAGGAAAACTAAGGAGCTGGTGGTGGACTGCCGCAGGCATGGGCAGCCCCTCACAGCACCAGTAAATATACAGGGAACAGACATCGAGATGGTGACATCCTACAAGTACCTGGGTATTCATCTGAACAATAAACTAGACTGGTCACACAATACTGACGCACTCTACAAGAAGGGACAGCGCAGGCTGTTCCTGCTGAGGAGACTCAGGTCTTTTGGTGTACAAGGGGCGCTGCTGAAGTCATTCTATGACACGGTGGTGGCATCAGCCATCACTTTTGGAGTGGTCTGCTGGGGCAGTGGCATTACTGCAGCCGATAGGAAGAGACTGAACAAACTGATTAAGAAAGCTAGCTCTGTCCTGGGGCAACGCCTTGATCCGATGGAGGAGATAGGAGAGAGAAGGACGGTGGCTAAACTGTCATCTCTGCTGGAGTCCGAGTTCCACCCTATGCAGGACATACTGGATGCACTGAGGAGCTCATTTAGCAGCAGACTACATCATCCCAGGTGCACAACCGAGAGGTTTCGTAGGTCCTTCCTACCAACGGCTGTCAGACTGTACAACCTAAGCAGGGCTGCTCGCAGAGATAGCAAAAAGACGTAACAAACTAATAGTTTTTTGAATGCAAAAGATGCAATAGACTTACACAATGGTCCTCTCCGGCATACAACTAGGAACATACCGGTCGCTATGGAGGGTGAGAATATGTATGGGCACATAATCATACCATGTAGGATAACTAAATAGACGGTTATGCTGTTTCATCCCACCTAGCAACAATGCTCTGCACTGTGTGTGTTTATATTTATATATCTATATATTTATTCCATCTAGCTACAATTCTCAGCACTGGGTGTGTTTATATTTATATATCTATATATTTATTCCATCTAGCTACAATGCTCCGCACTGTGTTTTTATATATCTACATATTATTCCATCTAGCTACATTGCTCCGCACTGTGTGTGTTTATATACTTGCATATTTATTCCACCTAGCTGCAATGCTCCGTACTGTGGGTGTTTATATATTTACATATTTATTCCATCTAGCTACAATGCTCTGCACTGGGTGTGTTTATATTTATATATCTATATATTTATTCCATCTAGCTACAATGCTCAGCACTGGGTGTGTTTATATTTATATATCTATATATTTATTCCATCTAGCTACAATGCTCCGCACTGTGTTTTTATATATCTACATATTATTCCATCTAGCTACATTGCTCCGCACTGTGTGTGTTTATATACTTGCATATTTATTCCACCTAGCTGCAATGCTCCGTACTGTGGGTGTTTATATATTTACATATTTATTCCATCTAGCTACAATGCTCTGCACTGGGTGTGTTTATATTTATATATCTATATATTTATTCCATCTAGCTACAATGCTCAGCACTGGGTGTGTTTATATTTATATATCTATATATTTATTCCATCTAGCTACAATGCTCCGCACTGTGTTTTTATATATCTACATATTATTCCATCTAGCTACATTGCTCCGCACTGTGTGTGTTTATATACTTGCATATTTATTCCACCTAGCTGCAATGCTCCGTACTGTGGGTGTTTATATATTTACATATTTATTCCATCTAGCTACAATGCGCTGCACTGTGTGTTCATATATTCATATATTTATTCCATCCAGCTACAATGCTCTGCACTGTGTGTCTGTGTGTGTGTGTGTGTATATATATATTTTATAGTAATATGTACATATGTACTGTATATTAGCTGCTCTTGCTTGCTTGTTTTTTTTCTTGCCTTCTGATTGTTGCTCTGAGTGTTGCTATCCCTGTGCTGTTGCAATCCTGGAATTTCCCCGTTGTGGGACTAATAAAGGCTTATCTTATCTTATCTTATCTTATCTTATTTAATACACTGGGTCCTGTCACTCAAATAATTTGTGAACCAGGAAACTACATGTTCCAACAGACCAAAACTGATGAGTCTTTGCTTTAAAACTGTGGTATTGTGTGACCAGTCTAGTTTATTGTTCAGATGAACACCCAGGTACTTCTAGGATGTCACCATCTCAATGTCTGTTCCCTGGATGTTTACTGGTGCTGTGAGGGATTGTCCTTGCCTGCGGCAATCCACCACCAGCTCCTTAGTTTTCCCCATGTTGATCTGGAGGCAGTTCCGATGGCACCAGTCCACAAAGTCCTGGATAAGTCCTCTGTACTCAGCTTCTCTGTACTCAGCTTGGAGATGAGGCTGACAATCACAGAGTCGTCAGAACTTCTGTAGATGGCAGTGTGTTGTGTTGTGTGAGAAGTCCGTAGTATAAAGGGTGAACAGGAAGGGAGCCAAAACCGTTCCCTGGGGGCCCCCGTGCTACTGATGATCGTGTTGGACACAATCCTGGATTCTCACAAACTGTGGCTGGTTAGTGAGGTAGTCCAGGATCCATGATGACAGGTGCTGGTCCACCCCTGTGCACAGCAGCTTGTCCTTCAGGATCATCGGTTGGATGGTGTTGAAAGCACTGGAGAAGTCAAAGAACATGATCCTCACTGCGTTCCCAGGCTTCTCCAGGTGGGACAGGGAACGGTGAAGGAGGAGGATCACTGCATCCTCCATCCCAATGACATGCTTGGTAGGTGAACTGGAGTGGATCCATCGCTGGTCCCACCAGGGGGTGGAGGTGAGCAAGGAGCAGTCTCTCCAGGGTCTTCATCATGTGAGACGTCAGGGCCACTGGTCTGTAGCTGTTGAGGTCTTTGGGGTGGGAAGTCTTTGGTACAGGTACCACACAAGATGTTTTCCACAACTGTGGTACCCTCCCCAGCTTCAAGATCAGGTTGAAGATGTGCTCCACAATCCCACACAGCTGGTCTGCACAGGACTTGAGGAGCTTCGCGTTGATGCCGTCCGGTCCCAAGCCCTTCCTCACCTTGATCTTCCTCAGCTCCGTCTTCACCTGTGTCTTAGTGAGGGTCAGGTTGGGGGGCTGTGTTCTGGGAGTGGGGGATGTTGGCAGAGTGGGGTGTGGACAGCAGGTCTCAATGATTTTTAGAGGCAGCAGTGGTTGGTGTGCAGTCGGGGGGGAGGGCGGTTGGTCAAACCTATAAAAAACAGGTTCAGATTGTTCACCCACTCCCTGCCCCCCGTGGCCTGGGAGGAGGTATTCTGGAGCCCAGAGATGGTTTTAAGGTTTCTCCAGACCCCGCCGATGTCGCTCTGTTGCAGCATGTCCTCCATCTTCTTCCTGAAGCTGTCCTTGCCTTCTCTGATCTTCCTCCTCAGCTCCCTCTGTACAGACTTCAGCATCTCCCTGTTCCCCAACCTGAAGATCCTCCTTCTCTCTCAGAAGTGTTTTAATCTCAGGGTTGATCCAGGGTTTGTTGTTCGAGCAACACCGTATGGTCTTGGTGGGTACGGTGTTGTCAACACAGAAGTTGATGTAGTCCGTGATGGTGTGAGTGAGGCCATCGATAGGTGGCCATTGATAGGAGTGAGGCTATAATGACTAAAGCATGATGTAACACTTAAATTGTGTAAATACATTTATTGGAAGTTTTTTAAGTTTTTATTTTTGATATAGAAATTGTAATACTGAATGTTTGTAAATGATGACTCATCTCTGATTGTCAAAGGTAGTAGAAGTGTGGTGAGAATTTTTCCTGTATAAATGCTCAAAGAATGAAGACTGAAAAATTGCATTACAATGATTACTCATGAAAGTATGTACTGCTTATAGGTTTTACACTCATTACACATGAGAATAACATCAGGTGTCTGATAGCTGTTTATTATAGTTATTCATTCATTGATCTTCTTCCACTTAATCCGTTTCAGGTCGCGGGGGGTTGGAGCCTATCCCAGCATCTTTGGGCGAGAGGCAGGGTACACTCTGGACAGATCGCCAGTCCATCGCAGGGCCAACACAGACAGACAACCATTCACTCTCACATTCATACCTAAGGACAATTTAGAATCCCCAGTTTGATGCCAATTAACCTAACTTGCATGTTTTTGGCATGTGGGAGAAAACCAGAGAAATCCTGGAATAAGATAAGATAAGCCTTTATTAGTCCTACAATGGGGAAATTCCAGGATTGCAACAGCACAGGGATAGCAACACTCAGAGCAATAATTTAGAAGATAAAATAAGAGCAGTGAATATATATATATATATACAGTATATATATACACACAGTGCGGAGCATTGTAGCTAGATGGACTAAACAGCATAACTGTCTATTTAGTTACCCTACATGGTATGAATATGTACCCATACATATTGTCACCCTCCATAGCGACTGATATAGTCCTAGTTGTATACTGGAGGGGACCATTTGTGTAAGTCTGTTGCGTCTTTTGCATTCAATGCTATTAGGTCGTCACGTTTTTTGCTATCTCTGCGAGCAGCCCTGCTTAGGTTATACAGTCTGACAGCTGTAGGTAGGAAGGACCTGCGAAACCTCTCGGTCACGCATCTAGGATGATGTAGTCTACTGCTAAATGAGCTCCTCAGTGTGTTCATTATGTCCTGCATAGGGTGGGACTCACTCCAGCAGAGATGACAGTTTAGCCACCATCCTTCTCTCCTATCTCCTCCACTGGGTCAAGGCGTTGCCCCAGGACAGAGCTAGCTTTCTTGATAAGTTTGTTCAGTCTCTTCCTATCGGCTGCTGTAATGCCGTTGCCCCAGCAGACCACTCCAAAAGTGATGGCTGATGCCACCACCGTGTCATAGAATGTCTTCAAGAGCACCCCTTGTACACCAAAAGACCTGAGCCTCCTCAGTAGGAACAGCCTACGCTGTCCCTTCTTGTAGAGTGTGTTGGTATTGTGTGACCAGTCTAGTTTATTGTTCAAATGAACACCCAGGTACTTATGTCACCATCTCGGTGTCTGTTCCCTGGATGTTTACTGGTGCTGTGAGGGGTTGTCCTTGCCTGCGGCAGTCCATCGCCAGCTCCTTAGTTTTCCTTGCGTTGATCTGGAGGCAGTTCCAATGGCACCAGTCCACAAAGTCCTGGATAAGTCCTCTGTACTCAGCTTCATCTCCTTTGGAGATGAGGCCAACAATTGCAGAGTCGTCAGAACTTCTGTAGATGGCAGTGTGTTGTTGTGTGAGAAGTCCGCAGTATAAAGGGGGAACAGGAAGGGAGCCAAAAAACCCACGCAGACACGGGGAGAACATGAAAACTTAGTTATTGACTCCATAAAATGGAGTCACGAGAGGAAAATTGTTAGAATAATATAAATAATGAAGATTGGTTAGTTAGATATTACACAAAGTGCTTGCATACACATATCCTTTAGATCCACACACACTCACAGACATGCAAATCAGACCCACACATTCACCATTCACACATAAACACCAGTTGCTTACACATATAATACACACATACTAAACGCACATGCACACACATAATAGCTTCACAGGAAAGGTCTCTGTTCTTGTTTCCATATATGGCCATGTGTAAGGCTGAAGAGAAAACATCTGAACAGGATGGAAGTCATAAAAAGAACTCACCTACTTTGAAACAATAGACATGTATTATTGGAGAGTGGTTGGGATCCACCCACCAACTCAGAAGCTATATGTAGGAGGGACTTCCTTTGTTCGGGGTCTTCCCAGGACAGAGCTGGGAGGATCCGTGGCCATGTGGTCTCATTGCGTGGTTCAATAAAGTTAAGCTGAGAAATAGTATTTCTTCTGTGATTATTGGTTGGTAAACTGAAAAGATTCTGCTAACTGTCCAGAAAATTTATTTTTACAGCAGGTGAAGCCCATGTCAGCAATAAAAGTTCAGAGACTGGTCATTGTAATCTGCTGATCCCCGCCCCCCCCCCATTTATACCAGTGGCTCTTAAACTTTTTTTTTAATTACCCATTTTGGGGATCCAGACATTACCAAGCCCACACAGCTATTTCTCTGTCCCTCCACACCCACAATTAATCCATGAGCAAACAAAGCCTCGTCAAATTTCCTTTTCTTCTTGGCTTCTTTTGTTAACTATCATTTGGAATTGATCTTTGCTCATCATTTTGATGGAGTTTTAAAAATTAGGTCATTTATCGATCCACCCATCTTCTACTGCAGGGCTATTCAATTACAAAATCATTTGGGCCACAATTTGAAATCAAGACATGTAACTGGGCCGCACATGTTCAGTGATGTTGATGACGATGATGATGATGACGTTGATGACGATGATGATGAAGTTCTGTTGAATATGATAATGTCAAACCAACTGAGATCAGTATGATGAAAAATATGCACTTTTTATTCATTGGCTTGGTCTTAAATGTGCACTTGGGACATGACAAAGGCACATCAAAAGTGCATAAAAACTGCTGGGGTTGAGCAGAACTTGAAGTAGTAATATTTTTCCTCTTAAACGACAGTTAAATAAATAGAATTGGGGGGGGTCAAATTCTGTAGATGACCATTTTGATCACATCTTACTCAGGCATATCTGAAATGCATTAAAAACTGGAAGTATCTGAATAAAGCTAACCACCAGCCCACACAGATTCCCAATTCCTTCCCTCATTCTGGCCAACATACACTCACAAGACAACAAAATGGACCACATACAGCTCCTGAGAATTACGCAACGTGATGTGCGGAACTGCTGTTTTTATCTTTACGGAAACATGGTTAAATGACAATATACCAGACTCTGCCATACAGTTAACAGGGCTAAAATGCTACTGCAGTGACAGTGTTCACAGAAGATGGGAAGACCCACGGGGGGGGGGGGGGGGGGGGTCTGTGTCGACATTAATGACACCTGGTGCAGGCACACAACTGTTGTACACAAACACTGTTCTCCATTGAAGTTTATGATCAAGTGCTGACCCTTTTATATTCTGAGAGAATTTTTATCTGTCCTACTAATCACTGTGTATTCCCCACCCACTGGTATTGGCAAGAGGAGCAAAGCACTAAAACTATCAGGCCATCAGTGAGACACAGTGCATCCAGATGGATTCTTCATCACAGCAGGAGACTTCAACCATGCAGATTTAAAGGCCCTTCTACCAAACCTACACCAACATGTAGACTTTCCAACAAGAGACAATTTGCTGGACCTGGTGTACACAACTCAGAAGAAAGCATACAGAGTCTCCCCCACTTCCCCACCTGGGTCTCTCTGATCACATCACCATCCTGTTAAGGCCGGCATACAAACCCAGTGTGAAAACAATTAGACCAACAAAAAAGCAGGTACGTATGTATGAGGAGGAATCTGATGCTCTGAAAGACTGCTTCAGCAGTACAAACTGGGACACTTTCAAGAATGCAGCCCCTCACAGTGGACACACAAACCTAGAGGAGTACACTAAGGTTGTTGTAGCATGCATAGCGAAATGCATTGATGATGTCACTCACTGCAAAACCATCACTGTTCATGCCAACCAAGAGCCATGGATGACAGCAGAGGTTCACAGGCTCTTGAGGGCTTGGGATGCAGCCTTCAGGGCCAGCGAAACTGCAGGATTAACAGCATCTAGGGCCAACCTGTCCCGTGGCATCAAGGAGGCAAAACGACAGTACAGCAAGAAAATATCCGTCCACTTCAATAACACCAGAGATGCACATTCCTTCTGGCGTGGCATACAGACCCTCACCAACTACAAACCTCCACCTCTGACCAGTGTGAGTGACAGCACACTGCTCAACAACCTAAATGACTTCTCCAGCTGCTTTGAAGCACAAAAGAGCACATCAGCACAGAAGACCACTCCTCCTCCAGATGAGCAAGCCATGAGTCTGGATCCGGCTAGCGTGAAGAGGACCCTCTGCAGGATCAACCCATGCAAGGCAGCTGGACCAGACAACATACCGGGTCGCGTCCTGAAGGACTGTGCAGAGGAGCTCAAGAATGTCCTAGCTGACATCTTCAACATCTTCCTGACTCAAGCTGTTGTCCCCACATGTTTCAAAGCTGCCACCATAATACCAGTCCCAAAGAAGCCCATCCCATCCAGCTACAATGATTATTAGCCCGTAGTACTGACCCCCAACATAATGAAGTGCTTTGAGCGGCTGGTCATGCAGAACATCAAGTCCACCCACTCCCCATGACTCATCTCAGTTTGCATATAGGTCAAACAGATCCACAGAAAATGCCATCGCTGCTGCTCTCCACCCAGCCCTCACCCACCTTGACTCAAAGAACTCCTTTGTGCGAATGCTGTTCTTAGACTTCAGCATTCAACAAAACCATCCCAAAACATCTGATGCAAAAACTCAGACATTTGGGACTCAAAACCTTTCTCTGTAACTGGGTGCTGGATTTTCTCACAGAGAGGCCACAGAACATGCGGGCTGGCAGCAGCACCCCCCAGACCATCACACTGAGCACAGGGGCCCGACAAGGGTATGTACTCAGCCCTCTACTCTTCACCCTGCTGACTCATGACTGTATACCAGCCTACAACACCAACCACATCATCAAGTTTGCGGATGACTTGACGGTGGTGGGCTTCATCACCAACAACGAGGAGGCCAACTACAGAAATGAAGTGAGCCAACTGGTCCAGTGGTGTAAAGACAATAACCTCTTGCTGAACGTGGGAAAACCCAAGGAGACTGTAGTTGACTTCAGGAGGGGACACACACAGCACCCTCCTCTGATCATTGATGGTGCAACTGTGGAGAGGGTGAGTAGCACCAAGTTCCTGGGGGTGCACATCTCTGAGGACCTTTCCTGATCCAACAACACTACATCACTGGCCAAGAAGGCTCAAACTCACCTCCATTTCCTCCGCAAACTGACAGCATGAGTCCCACCCCATCATGTGCTCATTCTACTGGGGCACAATTGAGAGCATCCTCACAAGCTGCATCACGGTGTGATATGGAAGCTGCACCACCTCCTGCCAGAAGACACTACAACGCACAGTGAAAGCAGCCAGCAAGCTCATCGGTGCCCCTCTGCCTCCCCTTTCGGGCATCTACCTCACCCGCCTCACCCACAGAGCCATCAACATCGCAGGCGACACCTTCCACCCCTCACACTCCCTCTTCAGCTGCCTGCTGTCGGGGGGGGGGGAAAGGTACCGGAGCCTCTGGGCCTGCTCCACAAGACTGCTAAACAGCTTTGTTCATCAGGCCATCAGGACCCTGAACTCTGCCCCCGGCTCCCCCCGGACCGTAGCGCACTCACCCGCACAATAACTACCTCAGCTGTTGGCACAGAAAGACTGGCACACCAACAGTAATACATTTGCTGTTGTATGTCTCTGCACTTTACTACAGCTATTTGCGCAAATGCCATACCTGCTGCTGTCTGTCTGTCACTGCAATACTCATCATGTGCAGTCCTATCTGTCACTGTCTGCACCTACACTACCGCATTGAACGTGCAACTACGGGTATTACATCCCTACTTTTCTGTATATAGGATTGCTGGGTTTCACCATCGTTAATCGTTTATCTTTATTTGCACAATGGGAGGTCTGGGTCTATCTTTTGTCACCATTTGCACTACGGGTTGCATTACTGTACATACAGTGGTGTGAAAAAGTGTTTGCCTCTTCCTGATTTCTCATTTTTTTGTATGTTTGTCACACTTAAATGTTTCAGATCATCAGACAAATTTAAGTATTAGACAAAGACAACACAAGTAAACACAAAATGCAGTTTTTGAATGAAGGTGTTTATTATTAAGGGTAAAAAAAATGCAAACCTATATTGCCCTGTGTGAAAAAGTGATTGCCCACCCCCCGTTAAAACATAAATTAAGTGTGGTTTATCACAGCTTTGGAAAGCTGAGTTCAATTTCTCTAGCCACACCTGGGCCTGATTACTGCCACACCTGTTCTCAATCAAGAAATCACTTAAATAGGACCTGCCTGACAAAGTGAAGTAGACCATTTGGATCATGCTGTGATCCAAAGAATTTCAGGAACAAATGAGAAGCAAAGTAATTGAGATCTATCAGTCTGGAAAAGGTTATAAAGCTATTTCTAAAGCTTTGGGACTCCAGCGAACCACAGTGAGAGCCATTATCCACAAATAGCAAAAACATGGAACAATGGTGAACTTCCCAGAAGTGGCTGGCTGACCAAAATTACCCCAAGAGTGCAGCGACGACTCATCCAAGAGGTCACAAAAGACACAACAACAATAACCAAAGAACTGCAGGCCTCATTTGCCTTAGTTAAGGTCAGTGTTCATGACTCTACCATAAGAAGGAGACTGGGCAAAAATGCCCTGCATGGCAGAGTTCCAAGATGAAAATCACTGCTGAGCAAAGACGACATCAAAGCTCTTCTGAGTTTTGCCAGAAAACATCTTGCTGATCCCCAAGACTTTTGGGAAAATACTCTGTGGACTGATGAGACAAAAGCTGAAGTTTTTGGAAGGTGTGTGTCCCATTACAGCCGGTGTAAAAGTAACACAGCATTTCAGAAAAGGAACATCATACCAACAGTAAAATATGGTGGTGGTAGTGTGATGGTATGGGGCTGTTTTGCTGCTTCAGGACCTGGAAGACTTGTGGTAAATGGAACCATGAATTCTGCTGTCTACCAAAAAATCCTGAAGGAAAACTTCCGGCTATCTGTTCGTGACCTCAAGCTGAAGCGCATTTGGGTTCAGCAGCAGGACAATGATTCAGAACACACCGGCAAGTCCACCTCTGAATGGCTTAAGAAAAACAAAATGAAGACTCTGGAGTGGCCTAGTCAAAGTCCTGACCTGAATCTGATTGAGATGCTGTGGCATGACCTTGGAAAGGTGGTTCATGCTTGAAAACCCTTCAATTACAACAATTCTGCAAAGGTGAGTGGGCCAAAATTCCTCCACAGCACTGTAAAAGACTCATTGCCAGTTGTCACAAACGCTTGATTGCAGTTGTTGCTGCTAAGGGTGGCTCAACCAGTTATTAGGTTTAGGGAGCAATCATTTTTTCCACACAAGGCTATGTAGATTTGGCTTTTTTTTTTTTTACCTTAATAGTAAACACCTTCATTTGAAAAATGCATTTTTTGTTTACTTTTGTTATCTTTGCCTAATATTTAAATTTATTTGATGATCTGAAACATTTAAGTGTGACAAACATACAAAAAAAAGAGAAATAAGGAAGGGGGCAAACACTTTTTCACACCCCTGTAGACTGCTCTTGTTTTTCCAGCTTATTCCTTTTTCTTTTCTATATTGTGCACACCACTGAAGAGAGAGAGAAACGTCATTTCAATTCTCCTTTATGTCCTGTACGTATAGTAGTATTGACAAATAAAATCTTTGAATCTTTTATCATTTGTTTCCCTTTTGAAATAAATTATACTACACATCCTGGGGGTGGCTGTGGTGCAGGTGTAATGTGGCCGACTACTGATCGGAGGGTCAGGGGATCAATTCCCGCTTTGTCTACAGTCTGCACATCAAAGTGTCCTTCAGCAAGACACTGAACCCCCAGTTGCTCCTGGTGGGTCAGGCTGATGAATGGCATCTCTGCCGCCATCAGTGTGTGAATGTGTCTGTGAATGGGTGGATAGCAGGATCTCGAAAGCGCTTTGGTCATCCAGAGATGAGAAAAAGCGCTATATACAGTGGTGTGTAAAAGTGTTTGCCCCCTTCCTGATTTCTCATTTTTTTGTATGTTTGTCACACTTAAATGTTTCAGATCATCAAACAGATTTAAATATTAGACAAAGATAACACAAGTAAACACAACATGCAGTTTTTAAATGTAGGTGTTTATTATTGAGGGGAAAAAAAATCCAAACCTATATGGCCCTGTGTGAAAAAGTGATTGCCCCCTGAGCCTAATAACTGGTTGGGTCACTCTTAGCAGCAACAACTGCAATTAAGTGTGAAAACTGGCAATGAGTTTCACAGTACTGTGGAGGAATTTTGGCCTACTCATCTTTGCAGAATTGTTGTAATTCAGCCACATTGGAGAGTTTTCAGCATGAAACGTCTTTTTAAGGTCATGCCACAGCATCTCAATTGGAGTCAGGTCAGGACTTTGACTAGGCCACTCCAAGGTCTTCATTTTGTTTTTCTTAAGCCATTCAGAGGTGGACTTGCTGGTGTGTTTTGGATCATTGTCCTGCTGCAGAACCCAAGTGCACTTCAGCTTGAGGTCACGAACAGATGGCCAGACATTCTCTTTGAGGATTTTTTGGTAGACAGCAGATTTCATGGTTCCATTTACCACAACAAGTCTTCCAGGTCCTGAAGCAGCAAAACAGCCCCAGACCATCACACTACCACCACCATATTTTACTGTTGGTATGATGTTCCTTTTCTGAAGTGCTGTTACTTTTACGGCGGATGTAATGGGACACACACCTTCCACAAAGTTCAGCTTTTGTCTCATCAGTCCACAGAGTATTTTCCCAAAAGTCTTAGGGATCATCAAGATGTTTTCTGGCAAAACTGAGATGAGCCTTTATGCTCTTTTTGCATTGTAGTGTATTTTGTCTTGGAACTCTGCCATGCAGGCCATTTTTGCCCAGTCTCTTTCTTGTGGTGGAGTCATGAACACTGACCTTAACTGAGGCAAGTGAGGCCTGCAGTTCTTTGGATGTTGTTGTTGGGTCTTTTGCGACCCCTTGGATGAGTCATTACTGCACTCTTGGCAATTTTGGTCGGCCGGCCACTCCTGGGAAGGTTCACCACTGTTCCATGTTTTCGCCATTTGTGGATAATGGCTCTCACTGTGGTTCGCTGGAGTCCCAAAGCTTTAGAAATGGCGGGACTTCCGGTCTGGACGCCATGGCGACTGCAGCTTAACACTGAAGCTCTCAGACCCAATCCAGGATAACACTTTGAAAATCAAACTTAACGGATTTTTGGAGGAGTGAAAATCAAAAGACAAAATCATCATGTCTAAAGGAAAACAGAAGAAACTGAAATTCTCCAGGCCAGGACACGTATCGGCCGGAGAATCTGAACTGGAAGATCTCCGTTCAGAAGACGAGGAACTGGTGATAGCTAACAAAAAGGTTAGCCTGAAATCACTATTTGAGGAACTACGACGATTTCGCCGAGAAGTTACGGCCGAATTTCGGGAATTCAGAGAAGAATTGAAAAGGACAAACAGCAGAGTGGACCAGGCCGAGAACCGAATCTTGGAAACTGAGGATCGAATAAAAGTGCTCGAAGATTCTGTGCTGGACCTACGCAAAAGACAAGCATCTATAGAGGCTAAGCTAACCGACCAAGAAGGAAGACAAAGAAGAGACAACATAAGAATTCATGGTCTGATAGAAGGAGCCGAAAACGGTTTTAACTCAATGGCAGAATGCGTGGAATCCTTACTAAGAGAGAAATTGGATATTCCACAAACCACCGACTTGAAGATAGAAAAGGCACATCGTTCATTAGCCGCTAGGCCGGCGGCGGAAGCGCCCCCACGTTCGGTGTTGGTAAGATTTTCTAATTTCAAAATAAAACAAGAGGTTGTAAGACTGGCCTGGCAGAAAAAAGGATTTATGCACCAGGAGAGAAAAGTCTACGTGGAACACGATTACGCCCCGGAGGTCCTTAAAAAGCGCAGGGAATACAATGACGCGAAAAAGGTGTTAAGAGAGAAGAAATTGCGCTTTCAGACTCCATTTCCTGCGAAGTTAAGGGTCTTCTACGGCGATGAAACGTGTCTCTATAATTCGGCGGAAGAAGCAACAGCTGACATGGCGAAAAGAGGGCTCCCGGTAACGGTATTTAAACCCGCAGCAGACCCGAGTGAGAAGATCAAAGCGCAAACATGGACAACACAAAGACCTTCAAAATCCACGGACCAGCAGCGGGAAACCCAGCGCCAGAGCGTCGCGGATAAACTATCCGTTTTCAGGTTGGAATAGCGACCTTTTTTTTTTTTTCTCTCTCTTGAATCAATCCGCACATCCAACCCCCCTCATACAAGGTAACAAACATTAAAGGAGATGCGTATTCAGTATGTGGTAAAACATTTCATGGAACAGTCATAATATTTGAAACAAATAAGTCTTTGTAATAAAAAAAAAAAAAAAAAAAAAAAAAAAAAAACTTGTTAAAATAGAAATGTGACAATAATCCACATGTTCTCCTCATACTAACAAATACTGTTTTTGCGTGAATGTTTGATGTGATGGGGGTGGGAGGGGGTGGGAGGGTGCACACAATTTCACAGGGTTTAGGCATAAAAGGAAAAAAAAAAAAATCATTACAAGTTTGGATTGGGTTCTGAAACTCACGTTAAAAGCATGGGGCAGCTTACAGGTGTAAGAGAGGGCCCTCAACACGTAACAGAGTTTGAGGAATTTCCCTCAGGGCCTTCACTCCATCAAGGCTCTTCCAGGGTCTTTAAAAAGACCTCAGCTCAGGAAGTTCTTCTGACAGCTTTTTGTTTTAAAGTTTTATACACTATGTTCTTAATGTTTTTCTTGTTTTTAATGTTCTTTCAGTTTCTGAGTAGCACAAATGAGGGCCACCACACAGTTATACTAAACAAAACAACACAATGGAGAAACAGGGTGTAACCAAAATAATTTCATATAATGTAAAAGGAATCCTGAATCCAGTTAAAAGATCCAAGATTCTAGGCAAAATGAAAAAAGACAAAGCAGGAATAATATTTTTACAAGAAACCCACCTAACAGACGTGGAACACAATAAACTCAGTAGACAAGGGTTTAAAATGATCTCTTCATCTTCATATAAGTCAGGGAGGAGGAGGGGAGTAGCGACATTGATATCTACCAAAATTACATTTGAAAAAAAAATCAGAACACAAAGATAAAGAAGGGAGATACAGTTTGGTAACTGGGCGGCTAGAGGGAGAAGATATCACCCTGCTGAATGTGTATGCTTCCCCAGGGGCTAACTGGAAATTTTATAAAAATGTATTCGACCTAATGATAACTAAAGCTCAAGGTTTAGTGATATGTGGTGGGGACTTCAATCTTAGACTGAATCCATACTGGGATGCTTCTGGTAATTCTCCACATCAAAATAACACCCAAAACAGGAAGACTCGGATGCTACTAAAAGAAATGGGAATCTGTGACGTGTGGAGGGAACTCAACCCCAGTGTAAAAGACTATACATTTTACTCAACTCCACATTCATCTTACTCAAGGATTGACTATTTTTTTATGTTTAATAGAGACATTGGAAGAGTAAAAACATGTAAAATAGGACTGATGGATCTCTCTGACCACAGTCCGATCTACATGGACTTAAATATCCAAAAATACACAAATAATACATTTTCTTGGAGGTTAAATCCAAATGTCCTGAAAGGACCATTGAAAGATGAATTGGAATCAGATATTCTCAGATATTTGGAAGATAACGATAATGGAGAAGTATCCCCTTTAATACTGTGGGATGCATGCAAAGCTGTAATAAGAGGAAAGATTATTGCAAAACTGGCAACCCAAAAGAAACTAAGACAAGAAAAACTATCCACATTAGAGTCAGAACTTAGGAACCTAGAAAAAGAACACAAAGGCAACACTCATTCTACTGACTCGCTCAAGATTAAGGAAATTAAAAACCAAATAAATGAGATCTACACAATAGAAATCCAGAAGAAACTTACATTTTTGAAACAAAAATACTATGAAGCAGGCAATAAATCGGCAAAATTGCTAGCCTATAAATTGAGGAAACATCAAACAGAAAGAGCAATCTACAAAATCAGAGACCCAGTATCAAAGGAAATAAAATTCAGAATTCAGGATATTCTTAAAAGCTTCGAGAATTACTATAAGAACTTATACTCCCACAAAAAACATAAAAACGCATCCGAGGCATTCCTAAACACATTAAACCTTCCCCAACTTACGGAGTCACAAAATAAAACACTACTGTCAGAAATACATCCTAAAGAATTGGAAAAAGCAATTATGAAACTTAAAGCTAACAAATCCCCAGGAGCTGATGGCTATACAGCAGAGTGGTACAAAACCTTTAAACAGCAACTATCTCCTCTCCTCCTGAAAACATTTAATTATGTCCTCCACACAGGGGAAATCCCCCCCTCCTGGAGAGAAGGGGTCATTGCAGTTATACCTAAACCTGAAAAGGATAAACTAGAGTGCTCCAACTACAGACCAATCAGTGTACTAAATCAGGACTATAAGCTTTTTACCATTATCCTTGCCAAAAGGTTAGAAAATATACTGACAGACCTAATTCATTTAGACCAAACAGGTTTTATAAGACAAAGACAGACACAAGACAACATTCGACGCACTTTACACATAATTCATCATATAAAAAAATATAACTTAAATGCAGTCATATTGGGATTAGATGCTGAAAAAGCATTCGATTCGGTTGACTGGTCTTTTCTATATAGAATCTTATCCAGTTTCAATTTTCATAACAACTTCATTAGAACTATACAGGCATTATATAAAAAACCAACAGCTAAAATAAGGATTAATGGTAATTTATCATCATCTTTTGAACTGGAAAGAGGATGTCGTCAGGGCTGCCCCCTGTCTCCACTGCTCTTTGCAATCTTCATAGAACCTCTGAGCCAATGGATAAGACAAAACCAAAAAATTCAAGGTATTACACTTGGTCAGAAGGAACACAAAATAGCACTCTTTGCTGATGACATTTTAATATACCTAGGGCAGCCGGACACTTCTTTACCAGAACTAACCTCAGTTTTTTCAGAGTATGGAGATTTATCGGGGTACAAATTAAACATGCATAAAACCCAAGTTTTAACATTCAACTATGACCCAAATCATTATTCACTAAGCAAACTCAAAACTAACTGGGAGTCGGAATCTATGAAATATCTGGGGGTCAATATCCCGAAACAACTCAACAAAATTATATCACTAAACTATGATCCACTGGTGACAAAAATAAAATCTGACCTAGCAAGATGGAATATGATACCATTCTTGGGTACTGCACAAAGAATTGAAGCAGTCAAAATGAATATACTTCCACGTCTTCTATACCTTTTCCAAACAATACCGGTAGAACCTCCCAAAAAAACATGGCAGGAGCTGGACAGAAGGATCTCAAGATTCATATGGCAGGGCAAGAGACCTAGAATCAGATATAGAACCCTACAGTTAAACAAAGACAAAGGTGGGGTCGCGCTGCCAAATATCAGGGACTACTTTAAAGCCGCACAAATTAAAACTTTAGTAGAGATATGTAACCCAGTCTACACTGCACAATGGAAGGAGATCGAATGCCAAATAACAAGTGACATCCCCCTACAGGCGATAATAGGGAACAATGCCTTACCTAAGCTTTTGAATAACACTAACCCGTGGATAGAGACCCCGCTAAAAATTTGGTTTAAGATAGTCAGAGAGAATCAAACTAAAGAGCCCTATCGACTTCTGCAATGGATTGCTTATGATCAGGACTTTACTCCTAATAAAACAGACACCAGATTTAAAAAGTGGAAGGAGAAAGGGCTGATAAAATATTACGATTTTTTTAAAGGGCAAATCTTAAGAAGTTTTGAAGATTTGAAAAAACAAGGCCTAATAAATCAAGACCTTTACAGGTTCTTCCAGCTTAGACACCACATAAACAATATACTTAAAAAGGAGGTTTTGGAAAGGGCCCAGTCAGGTGTTCTGAAGGTCTTCTTAATGGCATATAAAGGGATCCCAGGGATCAGATACATTTCTAAAATATACCAAGGTCTTCAAGACTTAAAAGGAGACAACACATCTTATATAAAAGAGAGATGGGAAAAAGAGGGGAATTTCACTTTACAACTGGAAATATGGGAAAAGCTAAATAAACAGCAATGGAAAAGTACCTCATCCCTGCAGTGGAGAGAATTTGGATGGAAAAACTTGGTAAGATTTTTCAGAACACCTGCACAAAACAAATTTACCCATAAGGGATTGAACTGTTGGCGCTTGTGTGGTGAAAAGACTGCAAATCATTTTCATGTGTTTTGGTCATGCCCAGTTATCCACCAATATTGGACCAATGTACAGACAATATTGGGGAAAATATTCAAAATAACAGTTCCCTTTTCTTTTGTAACTTTGTATTTGGGTTTACTACCGGACTCACTGGAAAGACGAGGAGAAAAATACTTATTCAATGTTTTAATATTGGCAAGCAAAAAAGCTCTAACTAAAAAATGGATGTTGAAGGACTGTCCTACACCTGAAGATTGGACTAACGTGATCCAAGACATTTACTCGATGGAAAAGTTGACATTCGCACTGAGACAGGACATGGATGGGTTCATGAACTTTTGGCAACCCTGGATCGCATATGTGTCTTCCATTAGATCTAATCTTTGACAAATACCATTTCAATAATGGTTCCGCTCTTTGTTCCAACTCTACTCAGATGCTCTTTTATCTTTATTTACTTACTTTTTCTTTTTGTTTGTTTTTTGCTGGTTTGTTTGTTTTTTTTGTTTTTTGTTTTTTTCTCTTTAATTTCACTTTTTCTTTCTCTTTAAAAAAAAAAAGGGGTGTTGTAAGAATTAATCTTCCAATGTTGTCAGATATCAGAAAATAAGGGAACATGTGATGAAAATGTAAACAATGCATTGCTGTAACGACCTGTATACCCTTTACAAAAACTTAAATAAAAAAAAAAAAAAAAAGCTTTAGAAATGGCTTTATAACCTTTTCTGGACTGATAGATCTCAATTACTTTTTCTCATTTGTTCTTGAATTTCTTTGGATCACAGCATGATGTCTAGCTTTTGAGGATCTTTTGGTGTACTTCACTTTGAGGCAGGTCCTATTTAAGTGAATTCTTGATTGAGAACAGGTGTGGCAGTAATCAGGCCCGGGTAGGGCTAGAGAAATTGAGCCCAGCTTTCCAAAGATGTGATAAACTGTGGAATGTGTAAATGACGAGACAGATTTGTCTTAGGCAGTTTATTACACATCTCCAACATGAGCATCGTAGCAAGAGGACATCTCAGAAGAAAGTCAACCCTTAAATACTCAGGTCTTCCTACAGCTCACAAGTCACATTGCATTCACATCAAAGGACACAATACATTCACTTCCTTAATCCCCTGACATCCCCCTCGCAGCCTCTGAACACAAAGGAGCCTCCTAGCAGTCTCCGACGCACAAAAGATCACACTTTCACAACTTCCTGTTAACTCCAAGGAAACTCTGCACTTTGTTCTTATCTAAGATGCTAGACATTATGTTCTCCCCATGTGCGGCGCTTCTGCGGCCACAAAACCACAGTTAATTTATGCTTCCACGGTGGGGGGGGGGGATCACTTTTCACACAGGGCCATGTAGGTTTGGATTTATTTTTTTTTTACCCTTAATAATAAACACCTTAATTCAAAAACTACATTTTGTGTTTACTTGTATTGTCTTTGTCTAATATTTAAATTTGATGATCTGAAACATTTAAGTGTGACAAACATACAAAAAAATGAGAAAACAGGAAGGGGACAAATACTTTATCACACCACTGTAGTACTGGGTCACCTGACTTGAGATAAATCCAAATGAGCTGGAAGAGCTTGTATTCTCTTTCTTGCCTCCTGTTTTGTCCTCAAGGTTAAGAGCTAGGTAATCATTAATACACAATGTTTCTGGAGCAGGTAACACATTAAGCACTTTCTTTCTCACCTCCTACTTTTCAGTATTACACCTTCAACTATAACCCACAGTCAGAGGTTTCAATCACATCTTTCATTATCTATATTTCATTTTCTGACAGAGACACAGAGGAAAATGCCTAACTTTCACTTGTGGATCATGGCTTTTTTGAAAGGATCCTGCCAGGACTGGTTTTGATCTATGGCTACAACAGTGGGGTTTTTTTGTTGTTTTTTTTTCCTTGCATATATAGATATTCCTTGGGCTGTAACAAGGTAAGAAACTGGAAAAATTATATTGCTCTTCGGAAATTTTTTTTATCTCAAACGTTTTGAGTTTGATTAATACTAGGCCAATTTGTTGAATATACAGTATAAACACTGTGGTAACCCCATTATGCTCAAACATTCTGAAAATCCTCTATAGCTTGTGGAAGATGAAAGCAAACAAGACAGCGAGCTGGATGACACCCAAACTTTATTCACCTTCCAACAGAAAACTTCTCTCGGGGTCTCTGGGCGCCTCCTTTTATACTGTACCACTTTATTTCTGCCCAGTGAGACCCAGGGAGCCAAAGACAATACACACGGTACTCAAAGCCTGTCTGGCACATTAATATTACAGAACACGAAACCCTGCTTATCACTCCCGTTCACACTCTAGCGAACGCTGGTGTCTCCTGACTTCCCAGGGTGCAGCTGGTCCTTTCTGTTACCTCTGAGACCTCCCGGTGCCACTTCCTGCTTCAGTCTAATATTCCACCCCCCCGACTTCCGACTCTGGGTGGAGAACCCCCCACTCAGTGCCACCACACAGCACCCCCCCCCCCCCGAACACCCAGAAAGGGGACTAACCCCCCGGTCCCTTGGGCTTGAGCCGGCACCCATAGTGGCTGTAGCGGGGGGTCACTGGTCTGGTCGAAGCGCCCTCCTGGCGAGGCGTGCAGGAGGGCATGTTGGTCTGTGGAGGGGAAGCGGGGGGGAAGGTTAGTTTTATGAGCGCAGTTCTCTACCAGGGGAATACCAACTTGCGGAACCACCGTCGGTGGGCGTCCATGCCGGGGAGCTTGAGCCAACACCACCTGTTTGTCTGCCAACACATAAGCGGGCTTCAGCCTGTAATGCAGACGGTCTCCTTATGCCCCCTCCTCCCCCAAGTCTAACACAAAATGCTTTGCCCCAGTTTCCAGCACTCTGAACGGTCCGTCGTATGGTGGGTGCAGTGGGGTTCTGTGTGCATCGTGCCTGACAAAAATGAACTTGGCGCTCTGAAAGCTCTTTGGGACCAAGGTGTGGGGGAAACAATGGTGGGCCGGGCCAGGCACATTAGCAGCCTCTGTTCTGTGCAAAAATTGCATGGGCAGGTCGATCCCAGGTGTGGGGTTTTCCGGTAAAAATTCCCCGGGGATCCACAGCGGCTGTGAAAAAACGAGTTCTGCCGGGGAGGCTGCCAGATCCTCCTGAGGCGCGGAGCGCAACTCTAACAAAACCCAGGGCAGGCGGTCAACCCAATATGCACCCGTGAGTGAAGCTCTGAGCACTGCTTGGGGACCTTCCTGTGGTAATGTATCGTCATTTTCTGTGTTGCTGGCTGTCTGTGGTTTGCTCTCCTCATCCTCCCCAGGATTTTGCCTTTAATTGTATTTTAATCACTTTTTTCCATCTACCATTAGCTCTCACTTCTGTTTATCAAGTCTCTTGCACCTGTGTGCGCACTCAGTGTCATCTAATCACCCTCTTTAGCCTTCTGTTCACCTTTCATCTGTGTTTTTGTTAGCTTTGGGTTAGCCACTAGCTATGGCTACTAGCTCTCCTTCCTCTCCTCCTCTGGTGTGCTCTCTCTGTCAGATGTGTAGCTACACCTCTGCCTCTTTTAGTGATAACGGTAAATGTAATAAATGTTGTGTTTTTGAGGCGCTCGAGGCGAGGTTGTCTGATTTGCATTGAAACACCGTCTGCGCCAGTTAATAACGACGGACATCCCTTAGCTGCAGTGGAGCTCCCTAGCTTAGGGAGGCCTGCTAGTGGTCCTCCGGTCCTCCTCAGCAGCGAGGAGACTGGGTGGGTGATGGTGAGAAGAAAGCCTAGCCACAAAGTCCCGGTTAACCACCAACCTGTTCATGTTTCTAATCGCTTTTCCCCGCTCAGCGACACACCCGCTGAGGAAAAAACTCTGATCATTGGTGACTCTGTAGTCAGAAACGTGAACCTAGAGACCCCAGCGGCCATAGTCAAATCCATTCCTGAGGCCAGAGCAGCCGACATCGACTCAAATTTTTAAATGCTTGCTAAAAGTAACTGTAAATACTCCACAATTGTTATCCATGCCGGCATTAATGACGTCCGACTCCAGCAGTCGGAAATCTCAAAACTTAACGTGGAATCGGTGTGTGACTTTGCAAAAACAATGTCTGCCTCTATAGTATTCTGTGGGCCCCTCCCCAATCTGACCAGTGATGACATGTTTAGCCGCTTGTCATCCTTCAACCGCTGGCTGTCTGTGTGGTGTCCTGCAAGCAATGTGGGCTACATAGACATTTGGAACTCATTTTGGGGAAAACCTGGTCTTATTAGACGAGACGGCGTCCATCCCACTTTGGATGGTGTGTCTCATTTATCTAACAATCTGGCATCATTTTTGTCCAAATTTTCAAAACCTTGACAACTCAGAGTTGGGACCAGGAAGCAGAGTCACAGTCTTACATGCCTCTCTGCAGCTCCTCTTCATCCGCCACCCCTCAACTTAGCCCCTGTCTTCCCATCAGAGAATCATTGTCTGCTCCCTCCAAAGTAAATAAAAATATAATGTATAAGCATCCCAAAGTGATAAAACAAAAAGTTGGTAAAACTCAAATTAAACATGAAGCCTCTAAATTGAATGATTTGGCCTCTGTTCCTCCTCATGATTTAAAAATTAAATGTGATTTGTTAAATATTGGGTCTCTAACTCCCAAGTCTCTGCTAGTCCATGATCTGTTAATTGATCATCAGATCGATTTAATATCCCTTACAGAGACTTGGTTAGGACAAGAGGATTATGTTGGTTTGAATGAATCAACTCCCTCTGGTTATTTAAACTGTCAAAATCCCAGAAGTTCTGGTCGTAGAGGAGGAGTAGCAACAATTTACCATTCCAAATTACTAGTTAGTGTAAAGCAAAAAACACGTTATAGTAATTCCTTTGAGGGCCTGGTCCTCAGTATTGGGCATTTTAGCAATTTTAGGCTAAACCCAATTTTATTTGACATAGTTTATCATCCTCCATCAACCTACTCAGAGTTTTTATCCGAATTTGCCGAATTCTGAGCTGATTTAGTGCTGAAATCAGAATTATTATAGTAGGGGACTTTAATATACATGTAGATAGTAATTGCCTTAATTTGGCATTTAATTTAATATTAGACTCGATGGGGTTTTCTCAGAAAGTAAGAAATTCTACCCATTATCTCCACCATACGTTGGATCTTGTTCTGACATATGGCATAGAAATACAAAATCTGGTAGTGTCTCCTCATAACCCTGTACTGTCAGACCATTGTCTGTTAACCTTTGATTTGTTCTTAACACCCCACAGACTGACTGTTTGGAGGCCTCCTCTGAGTTATGCAATGATTTTATGAACTTTTTTTATTGATAAGGTGGCCACCACCAGGGCTCTCATCTCAGCTCCTGCCTCTGATCCCTCTGTCTCTGTCCCTTGTTCTGCTGTTTTTAATCAGTTTGAACCTGTGACTCTGTCATTGTTAGAGGACGTGGTTGGCCACATTAAGCCCTCAGGGTCTCCCTGTGATGCTGTCCCTCCTAGACTTTTTAAAGAGGTGCTTCCCAGTATAGGCCAGTCAGTTCTCACTATCTTGAACAGTAGCCTGTCATCTTTACCCCTGGACATTAGACAGGCACCTTCACTGTCCATTTTTAAAACACGTCTTAAAACACATTTTTACTCCCTGGCCTTCGACCCAGTATGAGACATTGATTTTATTGAATGAAATGGATTTTTATTTATTTTACCTTTTTTTTTTTTTTTCTTGTGTCAGTGCCCTTTGTGTTAGTGCCCTGCTTTTATGTTCTCTTGTTGTACAGCACTTTGTGTAGCGAGTGTTGCTTTTAAAGTGCTTTATAAATAAAGTTGATTGATTTTACTATTTCTCACTATTTGGCTCCTAAGGAAAAATATTACTACAGTAGATGCCTCTCAGATGATGTTACCAAATTTATGCAGATTGTTTCCTCTATGCCATGTGTCAACACAACAGAAATAAGCTATAGACAGCTTGCTCCTTCTGTAATTGATAGCATGGTAGATGGTGTTACAGCTTCTCTGCACCAGACTCTAGACATGTGGCCCCTTTAAAAAAGAAAAAGTCTAATCAGAGATTTCTAACTCCTTGGCTCAACACAGAAACTCATAGCTTAAAACAGAAGGCTAATTTAAATTAATTAAAATTAATTAATTAATTTAGATGAAATCTATTTAGCTTGGAGAAATCATCTTTTAATTTATAAAAAATCTCTGAAAAAAGCTAGAATGAGTTATTCTGCATTAATAGAAGAGAACAAGAATAATCACAGCCTGGCTACAGTTCTTTTCAGCACTGTAGCCAGGCTGACAAAAAGTCAGGACCTGTCAATCCTAGCATTCCCTTAGAGCTTAGTAGTCAGGACTTTATGATCTTTTTTTCAGTAATAAAATTTCATCTATCAGAGATAAAATCAGTCAGGTTCTTCCAACTGTTAACTTAAATACAGTAACTACTACAACTCCTTCAATTGACATCTGTTAGGATCAGTTTACTCCAATTGGCCTTTTAGAGTTAGACAAAACAGTTTCCTCATCCAAGCCTTCAACTTGTCTTTTAGACCCTATTTTTACCAGGTTATTTAAAGAAGTCTTCCCATTTATCGATAGATAGATAGATAGATAGATAGATAGATAGATAGATAGATAGATAGATAGATAGATAGATAGATAGATAGATACTTTATTTCGAACAAAAAAGTATAACAAAAACAAAACAAATGACAAATGCAATAAAGTAACAGTATACAGTGTTCGAAAGGGAGAAGGAAGAAGTGAACACTTATTAATTCCATCTCCTCTTTTCCATAAATACACCCATGTGAATTATATACAAATTACCACATTTAAGACCCCAAGTAAACAATTAACTGTATTTTGTACATATCAACATTAACACCCATCCATCCTAGCATACATTGATGTCCATACATCAAAACCAGCCTCAAACAACACAGATATACACAGTGCTGTCCCACCCACCATTCCATAGTGTCCCATAGTGTCCCAGAGTAAGCATAGTGAATCGTACATATAAATACTACCCTTCCAACATATATCCTTTCAGCAAATAATGTTTGTACCTCTTTTTGAATTGATTTCTGTTTGTACATAGTTTCAGTTCCGGCTCCAGACTGTTCCACAAATCCACCCCACAGACAGATATGCACATACTTTTCTTGGTTGTTCGTATCTTGGGTTTTGTAAAGTTTAAGTCTCCTCTCAAATTATGATCATTGTCTCTTTTTTTAAATATTTTTAGTATATTAGTTGGGAGTTGATTATTAATTGCCCTGTACATGACTTGTACTGTCTTAAAATTAACTAAATCGATGAACTTTATAACATGTGACTTTAAAAACAATGAATTGGTATGGTCTCTATATCCTACATTATTTATTATCCTTATAGCTCTTTTTTGTAATGTGCATATTGACTGTAGGTTGGTCTTGTAGGTGTTTCCCCAGACTTCTACACAGTAGTTAAGATAAGGTAGAAACAGTGAATTGTACAGTAAGACCAATGATTTATAGTCCAAGATGTGTCTTGTCTTCCCCAGTATGCCTATACATTTTGCCAACTTGGCCCGGATGTGACTGATGTGAGGTTTCCAGCAGATTTTATTGTCTAGCGTCACCCCCAGAAACTTATTTTTCTGTACTGTTTCTATTCTGGTATCATCTATCGTTACCATTATTTCATGATTTATTTTATAATTTCCAAACAACATAATCTTTGTTTTTTTAGATTTAGAGATAATTTATTTTTGTTGAACCACTGCGTTAACTTTTTCATTTCAGTTGTGACCACCTCTAAAACCTGCTGCAAATTCTCACCAGTGCAAAGGATATTTGTGTCATTCGCAAACAAAATAAATTTCAGAATTTTTGATACTTGGCATATGTCATTTATATACAAAATAAAGAGTTTGGGTCCCAAAACTGACCCCTGGGGCACACCACAAGTGATGTCCATGAAGGGTGTTTTGTGCTCACCAATTTGTACAAATTGTTGTCTGTTACTTAAATAAATTTCCACCCAACTCAGTCCGACCCCTCTTATCCCATACCTTTCCAGTTTCCTTAGTAGTATTCTGTGGTCAATGGTGTCAAAAGCTTTCTTTAAATCTATAAATACTCCTACAGCAAACTTTTTTTTATCTATACAACTAGTAATTTCTTCTATAAGTTCGATCAGTGCCAAAGATGTAGATTTATCTGCTCTAAAACCATACTGGCTGTCTGTAAGGAGGTTGTGTTTTTCAATGAAATCATCCAGTCTCTTAGTGAAGATTTTTTCAAGTATTTTGGAGAATTGTGAGAGTAAAGAGACTAGCCTGTAATTTGTGAAACAATGACTGTCTCCTGTTTTGTATAGAGGTATTATTTTTGTTATTTTCATTTTGTTTGGAAATTTACCAGTTTGAAATGACAGGTTACAGATGTGGGTGAGTGGCTTAACAATTCCTTCAATTACTTTTTTCACTATTGTCATGTCAATTTCATTCCAGTCCGATGATTTTTTGTTCTTAAATTTACTCACAGTCTCAATAATTTCCTTTTCAGTAACTGCACCCAAAAAGATTGTTTGGATTTCTATCTTCTATTTCATTTACAGAACCACTGTTGTTTGTTTCTGTTGCCACTATTGATTTTGCTAATTCAGGACCAACGTTTACAAAAAATTTATTGAAACCACTGACCACATCCTCCATATTATTTATCAAATTGCCATTTTCAATAAAATATTCTGGATAATTAGCATTCTTAGGTCGATTACTAATAATCCCATTGAGTACTTGTCATATTCCTCTTAAGTTATTTTTATTATCCTCTAATATTCTGTTATAATATTCTTTCTTACAGGTCCTCATTATATTAGTAAGCTTATTTTTATATATTTTATATTTGATCTCAGCCTCCACCATTCTGCACTTAATGAATTGTTTATATAATGTATTCTTCTTTTTACATGCATTTATTAACCCCTTGGTGACCCAAGGAATATTTTTCTTTTGTTGTCTGTCACTGTATTGTTTTATAGGACAGTTTTTATTGTACAATGATTGAAATATTTGCAAAAATTTATCATATGCTTTATTTATATCATTTTCATCATAAACTATCTTCCAATCTTGTATTAATAATTCCTTTGTCAGTAAATACATAGATTCTTCGGTTCTTATTCTTTTATATTTAATATTTTTGGTATACTTTTTCTTCCTATAATCACATTGATAGACAACAAAAATCGGCAGGTGGTCACTGATATCATTCAATAAAAGCCCACTCCTGATATTATTTTCCATAATGTTTGTGAATATGTTATCTATTAGTGTGGCACTGTGTGACGTGATTCTGCTAGGTCCGGTAATTGTTGGATGTAAGCCCATACTGTACATTGTGTTGATAAATTCTTTTGTCAAACTATGTTGTTTTGAATTCATCAGATCTATATTGAAATCCCCACAGATGAACATAACTTTATGAGTTAGTTTTGCATACATTTTTTCCATCCAGTCCTTAAATAAGTCAGTGTTTGATCCAGGTGTTCTATATACACAGCTCACTACTATATTCTTCACATTGTCCAGACAGATTTCTATTGTAATACATTCAAATAAATCATCCACAGTTACTGACAGATTTTCAACAACCTTGTATTTCAAGCTCTTGTCAACATAAATTGCAACTCCTCCTCCTTTTTTCACTTTTCTATTTATATAATTTAATTCATAGCCATCCATGGTAAAATCCTCTCCTTTCTCTTCACTGAGCCACGTCTCTGATATTGCCACAATATTGAATGGCTCTTTAAACTGATGTAAATAATCTTTAATGTTATTAAAGTTGGCATAGAGACTTCTGCTGTTGAAGTGGATCATAGAAATATTGAAATCAGATGTGACCATTGTGTTAAACTGTTCATCCGTGTAGTAACTACAGTTATTATTGATGGAGCTAAATAAATTATTGTCAGGGTCTATGTTATATTCTACATCCTGTGGGTTGTGATCTGTATATTCAAAAACTTTCAGTTCCTGTTGTTCCTGTTTGTTGATCTTTTGTTTCATGTTGTTAAATGTCTTGTAGCAGATGAGTATATCCCTTCAGTCTCCTACAATTGTCTGTTGTTTCTGTCGACTCCAGTTCATAATATTCATTGATATTTGTCCAGTTCCATAATATTACGGATGTTAATGACCTTGGCTTCTTCAGGTGATCCGTTTAATTTGATGTATATTTTACAGTTTGATGTCCAGGTGTTTTGAATCTTTTTCTGCTTTCTCATGTATCTTGCTTTTCTGGCTATTTCTGCGTTTTCTTTTGTGAGGTGCTCGTTTATGTAAATGTTCGTTCCTTTCAGTTTCCTACCTTGTTTTAACAGCGCAGTCTTTTGTTTTCTGTTGAAAAACCTCTTGATCACAGCCGGTTTGTCGCCGTTTTTCCTGGGCAGAGGGTGGCAGGTCTCTATGGTGTTACAGTCCAGCTGGATTCCTTTGGACTGCATGAAGGCCGCCACTTGTTGCTCCGTGGATTCGTCTTCCAGCGCGTCGAGCCTCCCTCCGCTGTCGGTGGCCACCGCTCGCGCGTACGATCGTGGTTTAATGTGGAGCCCCGTGATGATCACGTCATTCACCCGAGTGTTCTGCTCCAGTTCAGACACTCTGCTCTCCAGATACGCCAGCCTCTTGTCCTTCTCGGCGTTCTGGATCCGCAGCGCTTTCACCTCCTCAACCAGGTCCAGGATGTTTCTTTGCTGCATTATAACTGACTGCATTGGTAGCTTTATTCTTCAAGTAATCAATTCTTCATTAACTTTAGGCCATGTACCGCAGGCTTTTAAAACTGCTGTAATTAAACCCTTACTCAAAAAGCCAACGCTGGATCCAGGAGCTTTAGCTAACTATAGACCAATCTCTAATCTCCCTTTCATTTCAAAAATCTTAGTTGTTGCTACGCAATTATTTGACCACTTGCAGGGAAATGGTTTATTTGAAGAGTTTCAATCTGGGTTTAGAATCCATCATAGTACTGAAACAGCCTTAGTGAAGGCCACTAATGACCTCCTGATCGCATCTGATAATGGACTTGTTTCTGTACTTGTCCTTTTAGACCTTAGTGCAGCTTTTGATACTATTGATCATAATATTCTACTTGATAGATTAGAACACTATGTTGGACTTAATGGAACTTCGTTGCAGTGGTTTAGATCTTATTTATCTGATTCCGGTTTGTTCATGTCAATAATGAGTTTTCTTTCAACTCAAAGTTCAGTCATGGAGTTCCACAGGGATCTACTCTTTTTAGTTTATATATGCTTCCCTTAGGCAGCGTTATCAGAAAGCACTGTGTACATTTTCATTGTTATGCAGATGACACACAATTATACCTGTCAGTGAAGCCAGATAATAGTAATCAATTAGACAAGTTAGAAGCCTGTCTTAAGGAAATCAAAGCTTGGATGACTTGTAATTTCCATCCATCCATCCATCCATCTTCTACCGCTTTTCCGGAAGTCCGGGTCGCGGAGGCAGCAGTTCAAGCAGAGAAGCCCAGACTTCTCTCTCCCCAGCCACCTGCTCCAGCTCTTCAGAGGGGATACCAAGGCGTTCCCAGACCAGCTGGGAGACATAGTCTCTCCACCGAGTCCTGGGTCTGCCCCGTGGTCTCCTCCCAGTGGGACGTGCCTGAAACACCTCAAGTGGGAGGCGTCCAGGAGGCATCCTAATCAGATGCCCATACTACCTCAACTGACTCCTTTCAATGTGGAGGAGCAGCGGTTCTACACTGAGCCTCTCCCGGATGACTGAGCTCCTCACCCTATCTCTGAGGGTGAGTCCAGCAATCCGACGGAGAAAGCTCATTTCAGCCGCTTGTATCCGCGATCTCGTTCTTTCGGTCATTACCCAAAGCTCGTGACCATAGGTGAGAGTAGGAACGTAGATTGACTGGTAAATCGACAGCTTTGCCTTAGAACTAAGCTCCCTCTTCACCACAACAGACCGGTAGAACATCCGCATCACTGCAGATGCTGCTCCAATCCATCTGTCGATCTCTCGCTCTATTTTCCCCTCACTCGTGAACAAGACCCCAAGATACTTAAACTCTTCCACTTGGGGCAGGAGCCTGTCCCCAACCCGGAGAGGACAATCCACCTTTTTCTGGCTGAGGACCATGGACTCGGACTTGGAGGTGCTGATTCTCATCCCAGCCGCTTCACACTCAGCGGCAAACCGTCCCAGCAAGAGCTGTAGGTCATTGCTGGATGAAGCCAACAGGACAACATCATCTGCAAACAACAGAGATGAGATCCTGTGGTCACCAAGCATGACACCCTCCATTCCCTGGCTGCGCCTAGAAATCCTGTCCATAAAAATTATGAACAGGATCGGTGACAAAGGGCAGCAAAGGTCGGTTGTCACTGACTTGTAATTTCCTACTATTAAATTCAAATAAGACTGAAGTCATTCTTGTTGGTCCAAAAAACTGTAGAAATTCCTTTCCAAATCAAACTTTTAGTTTGGATGCAGTTACTCTTTCTATTAATAGCTCTGTGAGGAACCTTGGAGTTATTTTTGATCAAGATCTGTTTTTCAATTCACATATTAAATTTGTTTCTAAGACTGCCTTCTATCATTTGTGTAATATTGCCAAGATTAGGAGCATCTTGTCTCAGTGATGCTGAGAAACTGATCCACGCTTTTGTTAGCTCTAGATAAGATTATTGTAACTCTTTATTATCAGGTTGTCCTAAAACATCTCTAAAAAGTCTTCAGTTGATCCAAAATGCTGCAGCAAGAGTTTTAACAGGTACTAGAAGTCTGGCTTCCCATAGAGTTTAGAATTAAGTTTAAAATCTTCTTCTCACTTTCAAAGCTCTAAACAATCAGGCCCCTTTTTTTATTTAAAAGATCTGATATTACCCTATTATCCTAACAGAGCACTACGCTCCCAAAATGCTGGATTACTTGTAATACCTAAAATCTCCAAAAGTACAATGGGGGGCAGAGCCTTCAGTTATCAAGCTCCTCTCTTGTGGAACCAGCTGCCAATCTGGATTCGGGAGTCAGACTCGATCTCTGTTTTTAAGAATAGGGTTAAAACCTTCCTTTTTGATACAGCCTACAATTAGGGAGGGATCATGTGTTTCTGAACCCTCCCTTAGTTATGCTGCTATTGGGTTTAGACAGCCGGGGGTCCTCCAATAATTGCACTGGGTGTCACTCCTTTCTTCACTCTCAATGAATTTTTTTTTTTTTTTTTTTTTTGCTGGTCATTAACATCTGTTTCTCTCCCATAGATTGAGTCCCCACCATGCTGTTTGCTCTCTACATGTCTGTTCTTTTCATCTTCTCTATCCCCTCACCCCCCAGCCCGTTGCAGCAGATGACTTCCCCTCCCTGAGCCTGGTTCTGTTGGAGGTTTCTTCCTGTTAAAAGGGAGTTTTTCCTCTCCACCGTCACTAAGCACTTGCTCACAGGGGGTCGCCTGATTGCTGGGGTCTTTCTGCAATTGTGGGGGTTTCCCCTACAGTTGAAAGTGCTATGAGATGACTGTTGTTGTGAAATGGCGCTATATAAATAAAGTTGAATTGAATTGCTTTAAGCGACCTATGAAAACATTCACATAACCCGTTAGCCTGGGGGTTGTACGCGGTGGTGCGGTGGATTTTGACCCCCAGGCTCTGGGCCATCATGAACCAGAGTTCCAAAACAAATTGCAGACCCCTGTCGGAAGTGATGTCAACGGGGATCCGAACCATGCAATCCAAGTTGACAAAAAAGCGCAAGCCACTTCGGCGGGCGTGGTGGAAGCCAGCGGGACCACTTCAGACCAACGTGTGATGCGGTCCACAATTGTCATAAGGTGCGTGAAACCTTGCAACGGCGGGAGGGAGCCCATCAAATCCATGTGGATGTGGTCGAACCTCCTGGCCGGAATTTGGAATGGCTCGAGAGGGGCTTTGGTGTGCTTGTGCAGTTTGGCCCGCTGGCACACGACGCATGCTGCAGCCCACTCTTTCACGTCCCTGTGTAAGTGAGGCCAGACAGATTTCGCCCCCACCAGTTTCACCGAGGCACGCACGCCGGGAAGTGAAAGGAAGTGGACTGACTCAAAAATGCAGTGGTACCAAGAGCTCAGAGCCACCGGGCATGGGCAACAGGTGGAAACGTTGCAGAGCAAGGGGGGGCACCCTTCTTTCACCACCCTGCTCTCCAGTTTTAACCCAGTAGGCGCAGACTGGAGTGCGCAAATGTCCAATTCCCCGATTTGCTCCGCAGCCATGGCAGGGAAATCTATTCCCATGTAGACCGGGGAGACTAACGCATGCAACAGGCAATCGGCCACAACATTAAGCTTACCGGCTATGTGCTGAATGTCGGTCGTGAACTCTGAGATCGCAGCCAAATGTTGTTGCTGCCGGGCCAACCACAGTTCTGAGACTTTCGACATTGCATACGTTAGCGGCTTATGATCAATGAATGCAGTGAACTCATGACCTTCCAGCAAAACTGGAAGTGGCGCATCGCCAGGTGGAGGGCCAACAACTCTCTGTCAAACGTACTCTATTTGTGTTCATTGTCACGCAAAGTACGGCTGAAACATGCAAGCGGCTGCCACGAACCGGAGACGTACTGCTCCACCACTGCCCCCATGGCAATGTCAGACGCGTCAGTGGTGACTGCTATTCGCACTGATGGGGCAGGGTGGGCTAGCAAAGCGGCATTAGCGAGCACTGTTTTGGCATTTGTGAAAGCCTGGACCCGCTCGGGGGTCCAGTCAGTGTTTTCCGTGGGCTTCTTTTTTTTGAGCGCGGCGTACAGTGGTTGCAGCAGTTGGGCTGCTCGGGGGAGGAAATGGTTGTAAAAGTTGACCATGCCCTAAAATTCCTGTAGGGACCTCACGGTCTACAGACGCGGAAAATCTGACATGGCGCGTACCTTATCAGGCAGCAGAATCACGCCCTCCGGCAAAATGCGATGACCCAAAAATCAATTGCTGGCACACCGAACTGGCACTTTGCCGGGTTAGCGATAAGTCTGTGCGCTTCCAACCTCTGGAAGACTAGTTTGAGATGGGCGAGGTGCTCCTCCTCGGACGTGTTAGCCACCAAAATGTCATCTAAGTAGACAAAAACATAAGGTAGGTCACAGAGCACCGCGTCCATCATTCTTTGAAAGGTTTGCGCCGCACCCTTTAACCCGAACAGCATACGTGAAAACTCAAAAAGGCCAAAAGAGGTTATTACAGCTGTTTTGGGCACGTCCTCCACGCGCACCAGGTCCTGGTGGTAACAGCGGACCAGAAACACTTTTGAAAAAACACGTGTCCCGGCCAGATGCACAGAAAAATCCTGGATGTGTGGGATGGGATACCGATCGTGTTCCGTGGCATTGTTCAAGCGCTGGAAATCGCCGCACGGCACCACGACCCATCAGCCTTGGGCACCATGTGAAGCGGGGATGCCCACGGGCTGTTGGAGTGCCTAACGATACCCAGCTGCTCTAAGATGGTAAACTCCTCGCGCACGCTGGCTAGTTTAACTGCGTCCAGGCACCGAGGTCATGCAAACACCGGTGGGCCTTTTGTGGTTTTGAAATGTTCAACCCCGTGTTTGGTTACTGTAGCAGAAAAAGTCGGAACCGTAAGTGCTGGGAACTGTGAAAGTAAATGCTGGTACTAACCCCCTGTAGCTGTAACATTAGCCAGTGTTGTTGGCCCAACTCCGTGAGCTGTGCAGGGCAAGGAGGCAAAAGAGACAGCATCCACTAAACGTCTATTGGCAACATTGAGTAACAACCCATAAGCACATAAAAAATCTGTGCCTAAAATGGGGACAGAACATGCAACTACCACAAAGTCCCACTGGTAATTGCGTCCGTGTAAGCATACCACGAGGGTACCACAGCTGTGGAAAACATCTTGTGTGGTACCTGTACCAAAAACTTCCCACCCCAAAGACCTGAACAGCTTCAGACCGGTGGCCTTGACGTCCCACTTGATGAAGACCCTGGAGAGACTGCTCCTTGCTCCAGCGATGGATCCACTCCAGTTCGCCTACCAGCATGGCATTGGGGTGGAGGATGCGGTGATCTTCCTCCTTCACCGTTCTCTGTCCCACCTGGAGAAGCCCGGGATATGGTGAGGATCATGTTCTTTGACTTCTCCAGTGCTTTCAACACCATCCAACCGATGATCCTGAAGGACAAGCTGCTGCGCGCAGGGGTGGACCAGCACCTGTCATCATGGATCCTGGACTACTTCACGAACCGGCCTCAGTTTGTGAGAACCCGGGACTGTGTTTCCGACACGATCATCAGTAGCACGGGGGCCCCCCAGGGAACGGTGCTGGCTCCCTTCCTGTTCACTCTTTATACTGCGGACTTCTCACACAACACAACACATTGCCATCTACAGAAGTTCTCTGATGACTCTGCGATCGTTGGTCTCATCTCTAGCGGAGATGAAGCTGAGTACAGAGGGCTTATCCAGGACTTTGTGGACTGGTGCCATCGGAACTGCCTCCAGATCAACGCGAGGAAAACTAAGGAGCTGGTGGTGGACTGCCGCAGGCATGGGCAGCCCCTCACAGCACCAGTAAATATACAGGGAACAGACATCGAGATGGTGACATCCTACAAGTACCTGGGTATTCATCTGAACAATAAACTAGACTGGTCACACAATACTGACGCACTCTACAAGAAGGGACAGCGCAGGCTGTTCCTGCTGAGGAGACTCAGGTCTTTTGGTGTACAAGGGGTGCTGCTGAAGTCATTCTATGACACGGTGGTGGCATCAGCCATCACTTTTGGAGTGGTCTGCTGGGGCAGTGGCATTACTGCAGCCGATAGGAAGAGACTGAACAAACTGATTAAGAAAGCTAGCTCTGTCCTGGGGCAACGCCTTGATCCGATGGAGGAGATAGGAGAGAGAAGGACGGTGGCTAAACTGTCATCTCTGCTGGAGTCCGAGTTCCACCCTATGCAGGACATACTGGATGCACTGAGGAGCTCATTTAGCAGCAGACTACATCATCCCAGGTGCACAACCGAGAGGTTTCGTAGGTCCTTCCTACCAACGGCTGTCAGACTGTACAACCTAAGCAGGGCTGCTCGCAGAGATAGCAAAAAGACGTAACAAACTAATAGTTTTTTTTGAATGCAAAAGATGCAATAGACTTACACAATGGTCCTCTCCAGCATACAACTAGGAACATACCGGTCGCTATGGAGGGTGAGAATATGTATGGGCACATAATCATACCATGTAGGATAACTAAATAGACGGTTATGCTGTTTCATCCCACCTAGCAACAATGCTCTGCACTGTGTGTGTTTATATATTTACATATTTATTCCATCTAGCTACAATGCTCTGCACTGGGTGTGTTTATATTTATATATCTATATATTTATTCCATCTAGCTACAATGCTCAGCACTGGGTGTGTTTATATTTATATATCTATATATTTATTCCATCTAGCTACAATGCTCCGCACTGTGTTTTTATATATCTACATATTATTCCATCTAGCTACATTGCTCCGCACTGTGTGTGTTTATATACTTGCATATTTATTCCACCTAGCTGCAATGCTCCGTACTGTGGGTGTTTATATATTTACATATTTATTCCATCTAGCTACAATGCTCTGCACTGTGTGTTCATATATTCATATATTTATTCCATCCAGCTACAATGCTCTGCACTGTGTGTCTGTGTGTGTGTGTGTGTATATATATATTTTATAGTAATATGTACATATGTATATTAGCTGCTCTTGCTTGCTTGTTTTTTTTCTTGCCTTCTGATTGTTGCTCTGAGTGTTGCTATCCCTGTGCTGTTGCAATCCTGGAATTTCCCCGTTGTGGGACTAATAAAGGCTTATCTTATCTTATCTTATCTTATACCGTCAACATCCATTCGCCAAATGTCCTGATGTTGGATCCATTGGCGGCCGTGAGCTCGGGACCGTTGCCTCCTGCCGACCTGTCTGCACTGACCGGCAGAATGAGGCGAGCATGTGTCTGTGATTAAAAGCAGCTTGTTCCTGTTGCCAGTGGTCGCAGCTGCTACTGACTGCTGGCCGTGCCGTTTCCCAGCTTCTTGAATTGGCACGGCGGCAGACAGCACTGGGCATTCGAGCCAAAACGGCGGTGACAGAAACAGAGCGTCCTGCTCCTGCATCTCTTGGCGTCTGTCCCAGCCACCGCCAATGGCTGCTTGACCTCGCTGGAGTCCTTCATGGATGCTGGTATTGTCGCGTGCATGCTGAGAGCTCTGGTCACTAGGATGATGCTGTCCGCTTCCTGTGCCAGAGCGTGGTAGTTCTTGGTTACCAGTAGCGGCGAGTTGGCCAGGATCACCTTGGCTGTAACGGGTAGGTTCCTGAGGAAGAGTTGGGCAAACAGGAAGGATTCGTCGTTCTTCCCTATCAATGTTAACATGCTCTCCATCAGTTCCATGGCTGATCTGTCACCTAACTCTGAGCGCGTTAGGAGTCTCTCTACTTTCTCACTATCCGACAGGGTATAACGCTGAAGTAGCATCTGCTTGAGCACGTCGTATTTCCCCTGGACCGGCGGCTCGTGGAGCAGGCTCATCACTTGCTGCATGATGTGCACATCCAGTGCAGTAACCACATGATAATATTTGATGTTGTCCGTTGTGATCCCGCGGAGTGCGAATTGGGTTTCCACAAGTAGAATCCAAGTGGTCGGATTGTGAAGCCAGAAGTCTGGGAGCTTGACTGTGACAGTGCATGCCACGCTGGTGTTCTCTCTCTGGGTTGTCTCCGGGGCGGTGCTCGGCTCGTTCTCCATTGCACATCTTAGGGTCACCGATGTGGAAGGTGAAAGCAAACGAGACAGTGAGCTGAACGACACTTGAATTTTATATACCTTCTAACAGAAAACACAGAAAACTTCTCTTGGGGTCTCTGGGCACCTCCTTTTATACCACTTTATTTCTGCCCATTGAGACCCAGGGAGCCAAAGACAATACGCACAGTACACAAAGCCTGTCTGGCACATTAATATTACAGAACATGAAACCCTGCTTATTACTCTCTCTCACACTCTAGCGAACTCCGGTGTCTCCTGACTCCCCGGGGTGCGGCTGATCCTTTCTGTTACCTCTGAGACCCATGATGCCACTTGCTGTTTCAGTCCTCTAATCCAGTGGTCTCCAACCTTTTTTGCGCCACGGACCGGTTTAATGTCAGACAATATTTTCAGGGACCAGCCTTTAAGGTGTGGCGGATAAATACAACAAAAGAACATGATACGACCGGCATAAAAACTGTGGTATTTTCTAAATATATTAATAAACATGAATCCACCGTGTACTCGTTTGCAACTTTAGCAGCATCCTCTTAACATTGCAACAACAACAACATAACATGAGTAATATCCTCTCTGCCCACAACGCTCTCTGGTCACTATGGTAACATTTAAACATGCCTTCAAAATAAGATACACCACAAACACAAATATAAAGTGCAGGAAAAATACAACTCACCACAACGCTGAATCAGTGGGAGCCCTGAGCTTGTTTCTCTGCAACGATACGGTCCCATCTAGGGGCAATGGGAGACAATGACACCCGAAGTGTGTCGCTTATGTCCAGTCTACTTCATAATTTTGTTTTGGTCGCTGTCACTGCAGAAAACCCCACTTCACACAGATATGATGTCGGAAATGGTGACAGGGTTTTCAGTGCTGTTGTGGTGATCTCAGGGTATTCAGCCATGACTTTAATCCAGAACACTGGCAGAGCTGTTGTCTCGAACATACTTTTAAGGCCGCCGTCATTTGCGATCTCCAGCAGATGATTTTCTTCTTGCACAGACATGTTGGAGTCACCCGGTTTGTTAAGAAATGGGTTGCGCATCCATTCTTTGGCAGTTCGTGTATTTTTTGTTGTTGGGAAGTAGCGCTCGAACTCTTTTAAAAGCAAAGACAGGTGATCGTGCACCAGCTGGGAGAATGAAGGCTTGGGCTCAGTCTCTTCCAAAATCCCCGCTAATGTTTGAAACCTGTCAAATATACCTCCATTCACGCGCCGTCCTCTCAAACCCAATTTGGCTTTAAATGCAGCTACTTTATCTGCCAACTTGAAGACAGTTATCATTTTCTCCTGAAGTGACAGATTGAGTTCATTGAGCAGGCTGAATATGTCGCACAAGTAAGCGAGTTTTGCGACTGATTCCCCGTCACTGAAATGTGCTGCCAGCGGTGACTCCTTTTCTGAGAGAAATCTCTGCAGCGACTCTCGTAATGTCTGCTGTCCAGCAACGGCCTTTAATTTTAGCGTTAACATATCACGTCACCAAGACAAGTGTCTTGATGTGCATCAAGAGTGAGCCGTAGATGGATGTAATGGAGAGAATCCGGTAATTTTTCAAAATAAAACATCATTCAGACTCTGATAATAAATAAAACAGACGTAATGTAAGTTATTTATTTTTTCTGTGCGGCCTGGTAGCAAAGGACCCACGGACCGGTACCGGTCTGCAGCCTAGGGGTTGGGGACCACCGCTTTAATCCACCCCCCCACCCCCCGACTTCCAACTCTGGGTGGAGAACCCCCCACTCAGTGCCACCACAAGCTTGTGTTTTAAATCTCTTATTAAGGAGTCCTAGTTTAAAGTGATTAAGGAGCACTCTTAGAACAGCTCTAAACAAGGAAGATCCAAAAACTTTTATCAACTTTAGCTTTACTAACTTTATCAAATTTTTTATGTACAGCTTGGTAACTGCTTGTGCTAGTGGGGTCCATTGTTGTTGGTCACCTAGCTGTGATGTTAGCTTGTCGGCGGCCTCCAGCTGGAATGCTAACTTCATCACCTTTGCCAGCAGCAGGTCATCCAGCGCCATCAGCAGCTTTGCCCGCAGCCATGGGCTGCTGGTGTGCTCCGCTAGCTGGCCCAGCACCATTTCGTCTTCTAATTGGCCAAACCTGCATGTGCTTGCCAGACAGCAGAGGTCAGCGATGTACTGCTGGGTTGCTTCTCCCGCTCTCTGTTGGCACTGACAGAACCTAACCTACTCACCAGCATGCTTTCGGGCATCGCGAAATGTCTGGCTAACAGTGTAATGCACTCCTCGCATGTGTCCGCTTGTCCCAATGTACTAAACACCCACTGCCCCTCGGTACCAGGCTGTGAATCAGGAATGCCCACAACCGCACCTTACCAACTTTAGCTAGGTCCATAGATGACACGTACATTTGGAATGAATCGAACCAGTGAGGCCATGGGATGGGCAGCTCACCTGGGGACGCAAGAAACGATGGTAGGGGCACCAAACACACTTCCATGTCAATGTTTAAAAAGTTTGTCCTTGTCGCCAGTGTTATGTCTGGAAAACAGGGACAGTGGAGGCGATGGCTGTGCCGAACTATGGCCTTTATGGAACAGTTCAAGATTCAAAGGCTTTATTATCATGTGCACAGTTAAGAAATGCAACATTTCCTGAGCAATGAAATTCTTACTCTGCTCTACGAATGAATGCCGAGGTAATAGGTACACAACATACTAATAAGGTCATAACACACCTAATACTAATGGATACAAATAACACACACTATACACACAGTTAGACAATTAGGACTCCTTAGCACACCTTGATACTAAGTACTAATACTAATGAATACTAGTAACACACATTAGGCAATTTGGACAGCTAAAGCAGTTAAAGCAGTCAAACTAGAGGAAACAAGAAGAGTGAAATTGAAAGTTCACTGGATGACTATAGTAGACAGTGGTATATTGATATCAGAGATGATATGAACTTGAGATGGCATAAGTCTATGTACAGTGTGCAAATGAGCAGTGTGCAAATAGATAGATGTACTTTATTGATCCCAAACTGGGAAATTACAGTGTAACAGCAGCATGACGGTAGACAACCAAACAGAAACACACACATGACAGACAAAGGGATTATCCATGAAAAGTAAAAACTAACACAACTATAAAACCTATATACATCATAGCTTAATATATGATGACCCGTATAAACACATGAATCATCCCATTGCACAAAGAAGGACTATCAGGAGCAGAGTGAAAATGTGAGGTACCAATTAGTCTGTAAGGTGCAGTGTGGCAGCATAGTTATGACCAGAATACAACATCATAGTGAATTATTGTACAGTGAAATTGCATGTGGCAGGAAAGATTTCCTGTACCTGGCCGTTCGACAACGAAGCTGTAGTAGTCTACTGGAGAAAGTGCTTCGCTGTCTATCTAGTGTGTGGTGGAGGGGGTGATCAGGATTGTCCATGATGGATCGCAGTTTATTTAGTGTTCTCCTCTCCACCACTGTCTCAAAGGTCTCCAGTCTGAGACCAATTACAGAGCCAGCCCTCTTGATAATCTTGTCAAGTCTGTTGGTATCTCTGGCCCTGATACTGCTACCCCAACAGACAGCAGCAAAGAAGATGGTGCTGGCGACAACAGTCTGGTAGAAAAGCTCCAGCATCCTGCGGCACACGTTGAAGGATCTCAGCTTTCTCAGGAAGTAGAGTCTGCTCATCCCCTTCTTATGCACAGCATCGGTGTTGGATCTCCAGTCCAACCCACTGCTGATCCTGACACCCAGATATTTGTAGTCCTCAACCATTCCCACATCCTCCCCCCAATCTGCAGTGGCTGAGAAGGAGTCTTCCTCTTCCTGAAGTCAATCACCATCTCTCTGGTCTTGCTGACATTCAACCTCAGGTGATTCTGCTCTGTCCACTCCACAAATCTGTCTACCAGTGCCCTGTACTCCCGTTCCTCTCCTCCTCTTATACACCCCACAACAGCTGAGTCATCAGAGAATTTCTGCAGGCGGCATGACTCAGTGTTGTACTGAAAGTCAGTGGTGTATAAGGTAAAAAGAAAAGGAGAGACACAGTCCCCTGTGGAGCTCCCGTATTACTAGCCACCACTCCAGACAAGAAACTGCCCAGCCGGACAAACTGTGGTCTGCCTGTCAGGTAGTCAGTAATCCAGGAGATCACAGAGCTGTCAACCCCCATCACCTGCAGCTTCTCACCCAGCAGCAGTGGCTGGATGGTGTTAAAGGCACTGGAGAAATCAAAAAAGTGATTCTCACAGTATCTCCTCCATCATTCAGGTGCAGATGGGCTCGTTGCAGCAGGTACACTACCGTTCAAAAGTTTGGGGTCACCCAGACAATTATTTTGTGTTTTCCATGAAAAGTCACACTTATTTACCACCATGAGTTGTAAAATGAATAGAAAATATAGTCAAGACATTGACAAGGTTAGAAAGAATGATTTGTATTTGAAATAATAATTTTTTCCTTCAAACTTTGCTTTCGTCAAAGAATTCTCCATTTGCAGCAATTACAGCATTGCAGACCTAACATGATTGCACAAGGGTTTTCTAATCATCCATTAGCCTTCTGACGCAATGAGCAAACACACTGTACCATTAGAACACTGGAGTGATAGTTGCTGGAAATGGGCCTCTATACACCTCTCTAGATATTGCACCAAAAACCAGACATTTGCAGCTAGAATAGTCATTTACCACATTAGCAATGCATAAAGTGTATTTCTGATTAGTTTAAAGTTATCTTCATTGAAAAAAAGTGCTTTTCTTTTAAAAATAAGGACATTTCTAAGTGACCCCAAACTTTTGAACGATAGTGTAGATGACAGCATCTTCAACTCCTAAATGGGGCTGATAAGCAAACTGCAGAGGGTCCAGCCACATCTTCACCCGCAGCCTCAGGTGGGCTAAGACCAGTCTCTCCAGGACTTTCATCACATGAGATGTGAGGGCAACTGGTTGGTAGTCATTCAAATCCGATGGAGATGACTTCTTGAGGACAGGAACCAGGCAGGATGTCTTCCACAGCACTGATACTCTCTCCAGACTCAGGCTCAGGTTGTACAGGTGTTTCAGTACCGGAGCTAGTTTGTTGGCACAGGTCCTCAGGGTCCTTGCGGAGATGCCATCAGGGCCTGAAGCCTTCCGCTGACGGAGTCTCTCCAGCTGTTTCTCCACCTGATCTGTAGTCACCGTGAAGTGAGGGAGGGTCCTGGCGCCCCCTGAGGAGGAGAAGGGAGGAGATGGAGAGAGATTCTGCACAGGAGGGTGGGTGGGGAGGGGTGCGTGGGGGTCTGGTTGTGTTGCTCGGGTGACAGACTGTGAGTTGAACCTATTAAAAAACAGATTCAGTTCTTCAGCTCTCTCCTGGCTCCCAGATGGCTGCCCAACTCTCCCCTTGCACCCAGTTATTTGTTTCATTCCCTCCCACACATCTTTAGTGTTGATAAAATGAGCTGAAATGAGATGTATACAAATTACAAATTAGCACGCAGTGTGAGAATTTCTCTATAATGATAATACCAGTTGACTGTACATGATAATTAGCAGCAGAGATGATGATATGGACATCAGACAGGGTGAGACACTGTACAAGTGAGCAATGTGCGACTTTAGCAACCGGTGTGTGAGTTCCTATTTGCAAAGCTGTGTTGTGGGGTCCCGGAGGATGGCGTCAGCTCTCCTTTGGATTCTGCCGTGGTAGATGCTCTGCAGAGAGGGGAGTGGAGTCCTGATGATCTTCTCTGCTGTCTTCACCACTCTCTGCAGGCGTTTGCAGTCCAGGGCAGGAGTGCTGTCGTACCACGCAGTGGTGCAGTTGGTCAGGATGCACTTGATGATGCAGCTGTAGAAATTGCTGAGGATCCTGGGGGACATGCAAAACTTCTTCAGCCTCCTCAGAAAGTACAGGCGCTGTTGAGCTCTCTTAACCAGCTCTGTGGTGTTGTGTGTCCACATAAGGTCCTTGCTGATGTGGATGCCCAGGTATTTAAGCTGCTCACCCTCTCCACCTCAAGCTTCTGGATGAACAGCGGCCAATGGGGTCTCCTGCTCCCCTTCCTCATATCCACTATCATCTCCTTTGTCTTGTCCGTGTTGAGGGTGAAGTTGTTGTCCTCACACCATGACACCAGGCTGGCCACCTCCCTCCTGTAGGATGCTTCGTCATCACCAGTGATGCGTCCTATCACTTCTGTGTCATCCACGAACTTTAAGATGTTATTGTCCTTGTGAGAGGCAACACAGTCATGGGTGAAGAGGGTGTAGAGGATGGGGCTGAGAACACAACCCTGTGGGACACCTGTGTTTGTGATGATGCTGGCTGAGATTCTGTTGCCCATCCTGACAGACTGGGTCCTGCCAGTTAGAAAGTACATTAGCCAGTCGCAGAGGGTGGGGTGCAGGCCAAGTGAAGACAGTTTCTTGGTGAGTTTGTGGGGGATGACCATGTTGAAGGCGGAGCTGTAGTTGACAAAGAGCATCCTAATGTAGGAGTCTTTATCTTCCAGGTGGGAGAGAGAATAATGGAGTGCTGCAGCAATGGCATCTGAGGTGGACCTGTTGGGCCAGTAGGCATACTGCAGAGGGTCCAGGGTATTCGATATGCTGTTCTGAAAGAGGGGCAGTACCACTCTCTCAAAGCACTTCATGATGATTGGAGTGAGTGCTACCGGTCTGTAATCATTCAGGCAGGTCGGCAGGTTCCTTTTGGGGAGGGGGATGATGGTTGTGGTTTGAAGCAGGAGGGGACTATGTTCTGGTTGAGGGAGAGGTTGAAGATGGATGTGAGAATGTCAGTCAGCTCAGCAGCGCATGCTCTGAGGGCCCGCCCAAGGATGTTGTCTAGTCCTGCTGCCTTGCGGGGGTTGATATTCCTCAGTGCTTTGTTTACCTGGCTTGGTGAGACTTTTAGTGGAGGGAGAGGGTGCGTGAGTGTGTCTCTCCTCTCTGCATTGTAGCTGGTGGTCTCAAAGCGGGTGTAAAAGATGTTGAGACCATCCGGCAGGCTGTCTGTAGAGCTGGTGGTGATGCTGTTGGTCCTCTTGTAGTCTGTGATGTGTTACAGGCCTTGCCACATGCGCCCCGGGTCAGGAGTGGAGTAACGGCTGTCCAGCTTTTCCCTGTACTGCCTCTTGGCTGTTGTTATAGCCTTCCATAGTACATACTTTGCTGCTTTGTACTCAACCTCATTGCCTGATTTAAATGCAAGAGAGTGAGCACGCAGCATCTGACGTACCTGACTGCTGATCCAGAGCTTCTGGTTGGGGAACTTCCTGACTTGTATGGTGGGTATGATGGTATCAACACACGTGCTGATGTACCCAGTCACATACTTAGCATATTCCTGTATATTTTCAGAAGAATCCTCTCGGGTGGCTGCAGCTTTAAACACATCCCAGTCTGTACAGGCAAAACAGTCTTGCAGGGTGCTCTCAGCCTCTGGAGTCCAGTGTTTAATTTGCTTAATAACAGGGTTTGTTTGTTTCAGCTTTTGTGTGTAGGCTGGGTACATAAACAGTGAGATGTGATCTGACTGTCCGAAGTGGGGGTGGATTGCTGCTCTGTAAGCGCCACGTATGTTGGAGTAAACATGGTTGAGTGTGTTTTTATTGCAGGTGGAAATGTATTTAGGGAGTACTGTCCATAAACTGCACTGGTTAAAGTCACCAGCAACAATAAAAACAGCATTGGGATGGGTCGTCTCTACTCCGCTGATGACATCATGGAGTTTACTTAACGCTACTGTGTAGTTGCTTTGCGGGCAAAAACAGTGGCCAAAAACACAGCGGTAAATTCCCTCGGTAGATAATAGGGGCAGCATTTCAGCAGTAAAAGCTCCACATCAGGCGAACAGTGCTTGTAAACAGTCTGTACATCTCCACACCACGAGTTGTTTATAAACTCACACACACACCCTCCCCTCATCTAGGTGCCAATTCTGTCTGCTCAATGTGTTGAGTGTGTCTGTAGTTGAATGGCACACTCTGGGGCTCTGTCCAAGAGCCAGGTTTCACAGAAAATTAGGGCGCAGCACTCTTTTATCCCTCGCTGGTCTTCAATCCTTACTCTTAGTTCATCTAGCTTGTTTTCCAAAGACCACACTGTAGAATAGTAATATAGTATGATATATTAGTATGCCGGTGCCCTAGGCTGGGAGGGGTGATGCCCCGCCTTTGGGGGGTGGCGTCACCTGGGATATAAAAGCCTGGTGCACGAGACATGCTGTCTCCTTGCCAACACTCCTGTACTTGTGGTAGGTTCTCTCGAGTGTGTATTAGTTCTTGTTATTAAACTATATAAAACGTCACCTCGCCTTCTTATTATTCGGACACTACATGTATGTTAGCCAGCAAGAGGCTGGGTAGTGGTGGTCGGCAGGCACGAGCCCTTAGCCTAGCATGTAGCCCTCCTCTTTTACCTCGTCTCCGGCGCTGCCTCCGACGTGCTATCTTGGAGTCAGCATGCTCATGCGGGCTCAGTGCTTCGGGGCCTTCCTGGGGTTGGTGCTGATCCCTGCGTGGACGCACAATGCATTGTAGATCGGGTGGTATGAAGCCAATAAATTCTGTATGACTGCTCGTCTTGGCGATGTCCAGTAGTGTCCGTCGGTCATATGTTAGCAGCGCATGACTTTCATGCACTGTAGAAAGAGCAGCAAACATGCAAAAAAGGAGAAAAAGTTGGCATTCTTGAATGGAACAAACAAAGACGTCTGCCTCGATGGGCGCCATCTTGCTTTTTACAGTTAGCCAACACGTGGAACATACAGAAATACAGTGGGGCAAAAAAGTATTTAGTCAGCCACCAATTGTGCAAGTTCTCCCACTTAAAAGATGAGAGAGGTCTCCAATTTTCATCATAGGTATACCTCAACTATGAGAGACAAAATGAGAAAAAAAAAATCCAGAAAATCACATTGAAGGATTTTTAATGAATTAATTGGTAAATTCCTCAGTAAAATAAGTATTTGGTCACCTACAAACAAGCAAGATTTCTGGCTCTCACAGACCTGTAACTTCTTCTTTAAGAGGCTCCTCTGTCCTCCACTCATTACCTGTATTAATGGCACCTGTTTGAACTCGTTATCAGTATAAAAGACACCTGTCCACAACCTCAAACAGTCAGACTCCAAACTCCACTATGGCCAAGACCAAAGAGCTGTCAAAGGACAACAGAAACAAAATTGTAGACCTGCACCAGACTGGGAAGACTGAATCTGCAATAGGTAAGCAGCTTGGTGTGAAGAAATCATCTGTGGGAGCAATTATTAGAAAATGGAAGACATACAAGACCACTGATAATCTCCCTCGATCTGGGGCTCCACGCAAGATCTCACCCCGTGAGGTTAAAATGATCACGAGAACGGTGAGCAAAAATCCCAGAACCACATGGGGGGACCTAGTGAATGACCTGCAGAGAGCTGGGACCAAAGTAACAAAGGCTACATCAGTAACACACTACGCCGCCAGGGACTCAAATCCTGCAGTGCCAGACGTGTCCCCCTGCTTAAGCCAGTACATGTCCAGGCCCGTCTGAAGTTTGCTAGAGAGCATTTGGATGATCCAGAAGAGGATTGGGAGAATGTCATATGGTCAGATGAAACCAAAATAGAACTTTTTGGTAAAAACTCAACTTGTCGTGTTTGGAGGAGAAAGAACACCATACCTACTGTGAAGCATTGGGGTGAAAACATCATACTTTGGGGCTGTTTTTCTGCAAAGGGACCAGGACGACTGATCCGTATAAAGGAAAGAATGAATGGGGCCATGTATCGTGAGATTTTGAGTGAAAACCTCCTTCCATCAGCAAGGGCATTGAAGATGAAACATGGCTGGGTCTTTCAGCATGACAATGATCCCAAACACACTGCCCAGGCAACGAAGGAGTGGCTTCGTAAGAAGCATTTCAAGGTCCTGGAGTGGCCTAGCCAGTCTCCAGATCTCAACCCCATAGAAAATCTTTGGAGGGAGTTGAAAGTCCGTGTTGACCAGCGACAGCCCCAAAACATCACTGCTCTAGAGGAGATCTGCATGGAGGAATGGGCCAAAATACCATCATCAGTGTGTGAAAACCTTATGAAGACTTACAGAAAACGTTTGACCTCTGTCATTGCCAACAAAGGGTATATAACAAAGTATTGAGATGAACTTTTGTTATTGACCAAATACTTATTTTACTGAGGAATTTACCAATTAATTCATTAAAAATCCTTCAATGTGATTTTCTGGATTTTTTTTTTTTCTCATTTTGTCTCTCATAGTTGAGGTATACCTATGATGAAAATTGGAGACCTCTCTCTTCTTTTAAGTGGGAGAACTTGCACAACTGGTGGCTGACTAAATACTTTTTTTTCCCCACTGTAGGTAGTATGCTAACTACATGGGAATACAGCCTAAAAAGAGACAGGCTGCTGCTGTCAGTCTTCTAATAAAGACATGGCATGTTGACATCACCCATGCCTGCGCCATCACGTCTGTGCTGCACCTAGTTGTGATGGCAATACATGACAATACCCACCACTGTTGGTGGCTTTTGTTTCAATAATTTGTTTGAGATGAGAAAATCACCATTGCATACTTCTGCTTAAATACACTACTTTCATGATATAATATCATTGTAGTGTGAACTTTTAATATTTTCCATAAATTTCCCCTGAAAGCCAAATAATCCCTAACTTTTTGTGAGTAGTAAATTTACACATTTATCTGTTCGATTTTTGTTAATGCTTAGTGTGGAGGAAAGGAAGCAGACGAGGCAACGAGCTAGACGACACACAAACTTTATTCCTCCTCCAACATCAAGTACAGTACAACTCTGACTGGGTCTCTGAGCACCTTCTTTTTATAACCTTTAATTCCATGCCTTGAGACTCAGGGAGCCCGACAACAATACATTCAGTGGAACAAAGACATGAGTGGCACATTCACATAATGCCAGTACCGCTTCTCACACCCTCTCCTCCTCCAGCGGTTCTGGCGCCTCCTGAATTCCCCGGGGGGCGAATAGGTGGAGAATCCCCCACACCATGCCACCACACAGCCCCACCCCCGAACACCCAGAAAGGGCACTAACCCCCCACCCCCCGTCCTTTGGGCTTGAGCTGGTGCCCATAGCGGCTGCAGCGGGGGGGCGCCGATCCAGTCGAAACACCCTGCTGGCGAGGTGGGATGGAAAACATGTTAGCTTCACAAGCGCAGGTCTCTACTGAGGAAACACCAACTTGCGGAGCTACCGACGGTGGGCGTCCGTGCCGGGGTGCTTGGGCCAACACCACCTGCTCGTCTGCCAAAACAAAAGTGGGCTTAAGCCTGTCTATGCAGACAATCTCGCTACGCACCCCCCCCCCCCCCCAAGTCTAACACAAAATGCTTTGCCCCAGGTTCCAGCACCCTGAACGGTCCATCGTACAGTGGGAGCAGCGGGGTCCGGTGCACATCGTGCCTGACACAAACAAAACTGGTGTTCTGTAAGTTTTTCGGGACGAAGGTGCAAGGAAAACAATGGTGGGCCGGGCCCGGCACAGTAAAAGCCTCCGTACTGTGCAAAAAATTGCGCGGGAGGATCGGCACGGGCGCGGGGGTTTTCCAGTAAAAATTCCCTGGGGATCCGCAGTGGCTGTGAAGAAACAAGTTCTGCCAGGGAGGCTGCCAGATTCTCCTTCGGCGTGGAGTGCAACCCTAACAGAACCCAGGGCAGGCGGTTGACCCAATTTGCATCTGTGAACAAAGCTCTGAGCGCTGCCTTAAGCGATCTATAAAAACGCTTGCATTGTGGAGGAATAATTTCAGGCGAGATGCGACGAGCTGGAAGGTTGCAGAGTTTTATTTCCTCCATCAGAATGAGACGCACTTGTAGCGCTGTGCGCTACTGTGCTGTGTGTGCTGTGTCATGTTCTGAGGCCTGTATCGTCAGCACTTTTATATGTTATACAAACCGAGAGAATGCATGGCACATTAGCATATTGATATACATATCAGTCAATACATATGATTAGCCTGACCAACTGGCGTCCGGGCGTCTTCTCCTTAATCCAGGGGTGTATAAACAATAGTCCATTGTTCTGGTTGTCCCCCCAGGGGCTCTCTGTCCGTATGTGAATGGTCCTCTGCTTCTTCCGGACCTTCTGAGTGTGAGGATGAATGTCCCTGTAGATTGTGGTGGGTCACCACAGGGCTCCACCCAGAACACTCAGAAGAGGCTGTGACCCCCCCCCCCACCCTGCCGTCGTTTGGGCTCCAGCTCCGGTAGAACTGTTCTGCTGTAGAGGAGTGTCGGATGGCTTGTCAGTCCATGGGGGGGATGGGGGATGGGGCAAAAACCGTGTGCTCCGCTCCGGGTTCCAGCACGTTGAATGGCCGTGGTTCGTGGGTGCACGGGGCCGGTTCATGTCGTGCATAATGGAACAAGACGGCGATCGGCCGGCTTTAGGGAGTGAGGTGCGGGAAAAGCGCTGTGGAGGAGGAGAATCAGAATCAGAATCAGATTTATTGCCATTGTTCATGTAGTACACAAACTAGGAATTTGTCTCAGTGCAATGCTGCAACATTAAACATAATAAAATAAAAGAAATAAACTATACATGCAATAAAGTGTAGAATAAGAATGAGTAATACTAGTCAGCAGTTTAAATATATTAGCGAGCAGCAGATAATGTGGAGAACCATATAGTGCAGTCGGTAATGCAAGAAGAAAACAGTGATGATTGACATGAGTCTGGTTGAGCTGCTGTACATAGTGCACAAGAGTCAATAAGTCACTTAGTGTTCAGCAGTCTGATGGCAGAGGGGAAGAAGCTGTTCATGTGACGGGAGGTTTTAGTCTGAATGGACCGAAGTCTTCTACCTGAGGGGAGGGGGGCAAACAGTACGTGACCAGGGTGTGAAGGATCGGCTATGATCCGGCCAGCACACCTCCGGGTCCTGGAGATGTACAGATCCTGGAGAGATGGGAGCTTGCAGCCGATCACCTTCTCAGCAGTGCGCACAACGTGCTGCAGCCTTGTCTGTCCCTGGCAGTGGCTCCTGCGTACCACACGGTTATGGAGGTGGTGAGGATGGACTCGATGATGGCTGTGTAGAACTGCACTAACATCTTGGTGGGTAGCTTGAGCTTCCTCAGCTGCCGCAGGAAGAACATCCTCTGCTGGGCCTTTTTGATGAGGGAGCTGATGGTCGGCTCCCACTTGAGGTCCCTGGTGATGGTGGTGCCTAGGAAGCGGAAGGAATCCGCAGTGGTGATGGGAGAGCCTGTGAGGGTGAGGGGGGGCAGAGGGGTTGTGACTTTCCTGAAGTCCACAATCATCTCCACTGTCTTCAGAGCGTTCAGCTGCAGGTTGTTGTTGTTGCACCAGGACACCAGCTGGGCCACCTCTCTCCTGTAGGCGGACTCGTCGCCGTTGGAGATGAGCCCGATGAGGGTGGTGTCGTCCGCAAACTTGATCAGCTTGACAGACTGGTGGCTGGAGGTGCAGGAGTTGGTATAAAGGGAGAAGAGTAGGGGGGGAAGTACACAGCCCTGGGGTGATCCGGTGCTGATGCTAACAGAGTCTGAGACAGTCTTTCCCAGCCGCACATGCTGCCTCCGGTCCGTCAGGAAGTCGGTGATCCACCTGCAGAGGGAGTCAGGCACGTTGAGCAGGGACAGCTTGTCCCGGAGCAGAGCGGGGCGGATGGTGTTGAATGCGGAGCTGAAATCCACAAACAGGATCCTGGCGTAGGTTCCCGGGGAGTCCAGGTGCTGCAGGATGGAGTGGAGGGCCAGGTTGACTGCGTCGTCCACAGACCTGTTGGCTCGGTAGGCAAACTGCAGCGGGTCCAGGAGGGGAGTGGTGATGGACTTGAGGTGGGGCAGGACCAGGCGCTCAGAGGACTTCATGCCTACAGAGGTGAGCGCTACAGGTCTGTAGTCGTTAAGTCCAGTGATCCGTGGCTTCTTGGGGACAGGGATGATGGTGGAGGATTTGAGGCAGGTCGGCACTGGCATAGCTTAAGGGAGGTGCTAAAAATGTCTGTGAAGACAGGAGCCAGCTCTTTCGCACAGTGTCTCAGGGTGGAGGGAGACACGCTGTCCGGACCGGGGGCCTTGCGCGGGTTCAGTCTGGAGAACTGTTTGAGCACGTCCTGCTCACTGATGACAAGGGCAGGGGGGAAGGAGGGGGGGGCCGCCTTTGATGAAGTAGGGACCATGGAGGCTGTGGAGCTGGAGGGAGGGGGGGAGTTGGACACAGCTGACGAGGTGTCAAAACGGGCATAGTGTTGGGACAGTCTTTGACAAAGGGCTTTGTCATCCTGACCTTTAGGAGCCTGAGGCCGATAATTGGTGATTTGCCTCAGTCCTCTCCACACAGAAGCCGAGTCGTTAGCAGTGAGCTGTTGCTGGAGTCTCTCAGAATACACACTTCTCTACAAGAAGGGACAGCGCAGGCTGTTCCTACTGAGGAGACTCAGGTCTTTTGGTGTACAAGGTGCGCTGCTGAAGACATTCTATGACACGGTGGTGGCATCAGCCATCACTTTTGGAGTGGTCTGCTGGGGCAGTGGCATTACTGCAGCCGATAGGAAGAGACTGAACAAACTGATCAAGAAAGCTAGCTCTGTCCTGTGGCAGTGCCTTGATCCGGTGGAGGAGATAGGAGAGAGAAGGACGGTGGCTAAACTGTCATCTCTGCTGGAGTCCGAGTTCCACCCTATGCAGGACATACTGAATGCACTGAGGAGCTCATTTAGCAGCAGACTACATCATCCCAGGTGCACAACCAAGAGGTTTCGCAGGTCCTTCCTACCAACGGCTGTCAGACTGTACAACCTAAGCAGGGCTGCTCGCAGAGATAGCAAAAAGACATAACAAACTAATAGTTTTTTGAATGCAAAAGATGCAATAGACTTACACAATGGTCCCCTCCGGCATACAACTAGGAAAATACCGGTCGCTATGGAGGGTGAGAATATGTATGGGCACATAATCATACCATGTAGGATAACTAAGTAGACGGTTGTGCTGTTTCATCCCATCTAGCAACAATGCTCTGCACTGTGTGTGTTTATATATTTACATACTTATTCCATCTAGCTACAATGCTCCGCACTGGGTGTGTTTATGTTTATATATCTATATATTTATTCCATCTAGCTACAATGCTCCGCACTGTGTGTTTATATATCTACATATTATTCCATCTAGCTACATTGCTCCGCACTGTGTGTTTACATATTCATATATTTATTCCATCCAGCTACAATGCTCTACACTGTGTGTCTGTGTGTGTGTATATATATATTTTATAGTAATATGTACATATGTATATTAGCTGCTCTTGCTTGTTTGTTTTTTTTGTTTTTCTTGCCTTCTGATTGTTGCTCTGAGTGTTGCTATCCCTGTGCTGTTGCAATCCTGGAATTTCCCCGTTGTGGGACTAATAAAGGCTTATCTTATCTTATCTTATTTAGCTCTCCTCAGCTCTCTGTTAAACCGATATTTCACCACCCTGTAGCAGTCCCTGTCTCCACTTTTCAGCGCTGCTTCCTTCTCCTTCCTGATCTGTCTGAGCTTAGCAGTGAACCAGGGCTTGTCATTTGAGTACCTCACCCTGGTGCGCGATGGAAGAATGCTCTCCTCACAAAAGTGGATATAAGAGGTCACAGTGTCCGTGTAGTCATCCAGATCATGCGTGGCTCCTTTAAACATGCCCCAATCAGTTATTTCCATGCACGTTTCCAGCTTCTCCTCAGCTTCACTGGTCCATTTCTTCGTAGTGCTCACAACAGGTTTAGTGAGCTTCAGTCTCTGTAAGTGGGAATGAGGTGGACCATCACGTGATCAGATAGTCCGAGCGCAGCGCGGGGAACAGCGCGATACGCGTCCTTCACTGTGGTGTAACAGTGATCCAGCGTGTTTTTTCCTCTGGTGGGGCATTTAATAAACTGTTTGTAGCGGGGGAGATCGTGGCTCAGATTGCTCTGGTTAAAGTCGCCAACCACAATAACCAGAGAGTCCGGGAAAGTCCGCTCCGTATGTTGGATGTGATCCGCGAACGTGCGCTGAGCTTCGCGCGCGTCCGTGCGGAGGGGGAAGAGGAGTGGGAGTAGAGTGAGTGCCGGCCCAGGATGTCAAAGGTGTCTGGGCCGTGCAAAAATTGCATGTGGATCCGCGATGGTGAGGGACTTTCCCGGTAAACTGGCGGAGATCCACAGTGGATGTGGAAAAAAAAAAAAATGAAGTCTGACTTCTCTCGCGGCTCGGTCCAGCGAGGATGTGGGGAAAGCGAACGGGCAAATTCCCCGAGGATGCGTAGCATTTGTGAAACAACTGCAGCTGTGTGAGGGACTTGGCGGTTTGGTTTTTAGGTGCGGAAGCAGCCCTAAAGCCATCGGGGACAGCAATCAGCTAAATTCCCCTTGTGCACCGTGGCTGAGAAACCCATACAATGTCCTGTGTGTGGGCTGCACGTCTGCTTCAGGTGCGTGAGCAGCCCTGAAGGTTCCGAGGGTGGCGATCGGCTTGTTTCTCAGGCATGTGCAGCGGCGGAAGACGATGTATCAGTCTGTGGAGCCAGTTCATCTCTGCGTGACGCGCGCTTAGCGCAGTGACCACATAGCTGGCAGTTGCGCTGTCCTCATAATCCTGCAGTGTGCATGCGGGTCTTCGTTGTCGCGAGCTGAGTCAGGGTTGGGGAGCTTGGTGGAAATCAACGCAGTCGGCGTCGATGATTGTCCCCGTTCAGGCTGCTTCCTTCGTTTCGCTCGTGTCGCTGTTCATGGTACGTGTCAGTCCAAGCGCTACCCACTCCGGGGAGCGCGCTCCAGTGAGGATGAAGAGGTTGCAGGCATTCTCTCGTCCTCTGTGTCCACAGCGCGGTGAGAGGGAGCAGACGGTCATTCTCTCTCGTCAGGTCACCAGTGTGGAGGTAAAAAATCAGGCGAGGGGCGCACCATGACACGTCGGGGTCACCAGTGTGGAGGAATAAGTTCAGGTGAGATGTGATGAGCTGGAAGGTTGCAAAGTTTTATTTCCTCCATCAGAATGAGACGCACTTGTAGAGCTGTGCTGCTGTGCTGTGTGTGCTGTGTGTGCTGTGTCGTGTTCTGAGGCATGTATCGTCAGCTCTTTTATATGTTATACAAACAGAGAGAATGCATGGCACATTAGCATATTGATATACATATCAGTCAATACATATGATTAGCCTGACCAACTGGTGCCCGGACGGCTTCTTCTTAATCCGGGGATGTATAAACAATAGTCCATTGTTCTGGTTGTCCCCCCAGGGGCTCTCTGTCCATATGTGAATGGTCCTCTGCTTCTTCCAGACCTTCTGAGTGTGAGGATGAATGTCCCTGTAGACTGTGGTGGGTCACCACAGCATAACCCGTTAGACTGGGGGTTGTACATGGTGGCGCGGTGAATTTTGACCCCCAGGCTCTGGGCAATCGCAGACCAGAGTTCCAAAATGAATTGCGGACCACTGTCAGACGTGATGTCTGACGGGGATCCGAACCATGCAACCCAAGCCGACAAAAAAAGCGCAAGTCACTTCTGTGGATGTGGTGGAAACCAGCGGGACCACTTCAGGCCAGCACATGGTGCGGTCCACGATTGTCAAAAGGTGCGTGAAACCTTGTGATGTCGGGAAGGGCCCCACCAAATCCATGTGGATGTGGTCAAACCTCCTGGCTGGGATTTGGAACCGCTTGAGCGCTTCATATTTCCCTTGGGCTGGCGGCTCCTGGAGCAGGCTCGTCAACTGTTGCGTGGCATGTACATCCAGCGCAGTGACCACATAGTATTCTGTGTTGTCCGTTGTTAGCCCGCAGAGCGCAAACTGGGTTTCTATATGCAGGAACCACACGGTCGGGTTGTGAAGCCAGAAGTCTGGGAGCTTGACTGAGACAGCACGCATGGCACTGGTGCTCTCCCTCCAGGTAGTCTCTGGGGCGGTGTTCAGCTCGTTCTCCATGGCACGTCTTGGGTCACCAATGTGGAGGAAAGGAAGCAGATGAGGCAATGAGCTAGACGACACACAAACTTTATTCCTCCTCCAACATCAAGTACAGTACAACTGTGACTGGGTCTCTTAGCACCTTCTTTTTATAACCTTTAATTCCATGCCTTGAGACCCAGGGAGTCTGACAACCATACATTCAGTGGAACAAAGACCTGCGTGGCACATTCACATAACGCCGGTACCGCTTCTCACACCCTCTCCTCCTCCAGCGGTTCTGGCGCCTCCTGAACTCCCCTGGGGGCGAATAGTCCTTTCTGTCCCATCTGAGACCTCCCGGTACCACTTCCTCCTTCAGTCCATTATTCCCTCTTCCCCCCCGGCTCCCGACTCTGGGTGGAGAATCCCCCACACCGTGCCACCACATTAGTTCCATTTTTGTCCATTTAGTGCTTTTACTGTTTCTTTTTTAAGAAAGGTATAGTGTAATATTATCTATCTGTGTTCAATGAAATACAATTTGTATCACATGAACTGCTAGAATAATAACTGTATAACACTAAAATAATAAATACTTTAGCAGTTTAGGAGTGTGGTAGAGATTTTACATTCAGAGGTAAAACCAAGGGCCCATCCTCTATGTACAGGCTGCAGCTTGTCTCTCTCTCTCTCACACACACACACACACACACACACACACACACACACACACACACACACACCCCTCACATCAGTTTTTCACTAACTCAAGCATCTCAGGCATGTTCAGCCATAAACAAACCAAGGATACACTACACTGGATTTTCACCGTGATAGCACTCATAAAGAGTAAGTTGCTTGTTATTCCTTGGAGTGTTTGTGGACATTGTTCATTAGTTTTGCAGCGAATAGCACAGATTTCTTTACTGCTGAAGTTGTGTTTATTTTTTCATGTTAAAAGACTGAATCGGTTTCAGGTCTGTTATCTTTTAACTTGCAGTTGTTTTATAAAGAGAGAGAAAAGAGGAAGAGATCAGGATAAGTGTTTTGATAAAGACAAAATAATGCCAGAAGCAGGCGGTAAAAACAAGCATGCCTGAAACTGCCATGTCTGCCATTTATTATTGTCTTAATTGCATGTTCTGCTGTTATTATGCCTCAGTGAAACTGAGAGTGAAAAGTGTCCTTAAAATAAAATAGCTGTGGTCCTAAAACTAAAAAATATACACAATTAAAAACTCCTAAAATGTGCTATAATAGAACAACAGTTAATATGCACAACCACAGTTTCGTTGCTAGCCCCCCACCCCCACCCCCCACTTCAACACACCCACCCCACAATATGGGCAATTCACTAATAAACAAAACACACTTTCAAACATAATATAAACAGTGCTGTTTTTTTTTTTTTTTTTTTTTTTTTTTTTTTTACTAACACAGGGCAAAAGCAACCAGTCCATACTAACTATGTGACCTTAGGGTAAGCTGACATATCAACAACATTACTAAACCATGCCAATAGCCCCCCCCCCCTTACAGTCACAGTGGGAGACCCACCCTAGGATTTCCGTCAGGCGGATCCCTCCCAGAGTGCCTTCACCTCTTCTCCTCTGGAGACGAGCCACGCCGGCGTCTCTTTTCATCCATCCGCTGCAGCTCATTCGGATGTCTCCACGATTCATCAGACAGCCTCAGGTAGCCATCTTCCCGGGCAGCCATCACCCGCAGCCACCCCTGGTCATCACGTCGCTTCCTTTTCACATGCATGGCCCTCACCCGAGCTTCTATCCTGGGCCAGACCTCTTCACCGATGTGCAGGGGAGCTTGATTGGGCTTCTGATGACCATCACGTTGTAACCGGGCTCCCGCCCTGGGTCAAACCTCGCCACCGACCCGATCCAGAGACCTCCCGGGTCTCCAGTGTCGTCGCCTGGCGCATCTTGGAATCGCGCTTGTCGGTCTCGCCCCGCTCTCTTTTATTTCCAACGCTGGCACATTCACTGCAGCTCCCCACTTCTCAGTACCACCAGAACAAACTCTGAAAGTTGAGGGAGCTGGCGTCCTGGCTCCTTCAGCCATCCCGGGCATTCCGCTGTGTCGTCCAGTTCACACATCCAGGCAACTTGGACACTGGCACTGGAACTGGTCCAAGATGGCGCTCCACATTGCTGATCCTGCACTCCTCCCATGATACCAGGCCAGTCACTGTCCCACACTGCACTGTCCACCACGTGCGGTGCAGGTCAGTCCCACAATCCGGAGCCTGACCACTCCTCTCCGACGCTGCAGGCGATCGAGAACCCTAGACCGTAGAACATATCACATCCCAAGATGTTCGACCCAGTGGCAGTCACCACGAACTGAACACTCGACATCATCGCTGACTTGTACCTCTCCGTTAGTTCCAATGAACCCATGACGGCCAACTTCATTCCACCATAGCCGAAGTAGGGTGTCGATAGATCACTCACGCGGTAGTGTGGGAACAGACTTCTCACAGTGGACCAATTTAATACCGAAACCATATCCACCATCAACGGCACTTCTACGCCGTCTAGCAAAACGTTACAGTAGATTCTTCCATCTGTTCTCGGGGAGGCGGTATGAATAACCGTAGGAGTCGCTGTGGGCCAATCCGTCTTCTGTCTTCGGTCCCCTTGCTCAAAATTCTTGCAGGCCCTGGCGAAATGGTGCAGCAAACCACACTTTCCACAGCGCTTGCCCTTTGCCGGACACCCTCTTGCCTTGTAATGGTGTTTAGTGGACCCTCAGCCATAACACCTTGGCATACCCGGGGCCGACCTAAAATGGCTCTCACACGCAGCTTCTCGAGTTCACCGAGGTGCAGGGCCATGGGGTAGTTCTGGAAGGCCGCAAACCACCTAGCCCAGGGGACGGGCGGCTCACCCGGAACCTCCAAAAAATGGCCGAAATGCAGCGGCAGCTCTCTCCATACCTTTTATCTCCTCATCGCCAAATGTTATGTCCATGACTTGAGCATTCAAGGAGGAGGCTGAAGTATATAGTTGAATGTACTTTATTATAGCAATCGTAATAACAGGTGCTGCGGGGCAATCTGTCTTCGGTCCCCTCGCTCAAAATTCTTGCAGGCCCTGGTGAAATGGTACAGCAGACCACACTTTCCACAGCGCTTGCCCTTTGCCGGACACTCTCTTGCCTTGTAATGATGCTTAGTGGACCCGCAGCCATAACACCTTGGCGTACCCAGGGCGGACCTAATCTTCACAGTGGCAGCGGATTCTTCTTCGTTCACGCTTTCTTTGCTCTCTGAGTCCACAGCTAGCGCCTTTTAACGTGGTTCAATGCGCCCCGATGCATTTCTCTCATCGAGGTCTCTGGATAATTTCTCTGCTGCTTCGGACTGCTGCGCTAACTCCACAGCCGTGGCTAACGTCAGTTCACCCAGGTAGTTCAGGAGCCTCGATCTTGTTGCTGAGCAAAGAGTGTGCTCCGCTAGTTGATCTCAAACCATCTCTTCCTCCAGGGCTCCAAATTGGCACTCCCCCGCCAGCTGCTATATATCTGCGACATAGTGTTGCACTGACTCTCCTGCCCACTGGTGGCGCTGCCAAAACTGAATCCTCAGATTACGATGTTTTCCGGAGTGCGAAAATAGCGCGCCATTAGCCTGACCACGTCTTCAAATGTATCAGCTCCTCTTAATGTACCGAGGATCCTCTGACCCTCCATGCCAAGATTGTGGACTAAAATAGCTCTCGCACGCAGCTTCTCGAGCTCACCGAGGTGCAGGGCCACGGGGTAGTTGTGGAAGGCCGCAAACCACCTAGCCCAGGGGACGGGCGGCTCACCCGGAACCTCCAAAAATGGCTGAAATGCGGTGGCAGCTCTCTCCATACCTTTTATCTCCTCATCGCCAAATGTTATGTCCATAACTTGAGCATTTAAGGAGGAGGCTGAAGTATATAGTTGAACGTACTTTATTATAGCAATCATAATAACAACAGGTGCTCCGTACAGACCAAGGATCAACAACGAAAGAGACTGTGCTCTTCCGTGTCTACCCTTTTATACCCCGGAGTGACGACAGAACCGGAAAGGTGAGACGGTCACTCCCACTACACCCCGGGTGTACCCAGCGCCATATTGGTACACCACAGTTGTTTTTGAAATAAACACAAAAATAGCTCACTTTTACCATCAATGGAACAGTACTGCGCATGAGCCCGGAAACTCCCACCAGAGGAAAGTGCTGAGCAATCCGCCAATACTGGGTGAACAAATGTCTGTCTTTTTGCACGTCTGCTTTCTTCCTCTCCCACTAAACAGCAAAAGCTCTTGTTTGTCTTGATTGTCATTGTATTCACGTACCTTCATTGCTTCCACCATTTAAAACGTCTGCCACCGTGCTCTTCTTTTGTGTTTGGATTGCGGCTGTTCAAATCAGTTTGGTGCCTCTTGGCTGCCGCCGACAGTACAGGCATGTGAACTGCAGATTATTTTCACTGCACATGCATGTACTCTAAAACTACTGGATGGATTTGGATGAAATTTTTACCAGAGGTGGTCCTTGGGCTAGAGAGGAACCCATAACACTTTGGTGATGATCTGAGAACACATACCTCCGCCAAGTCTCTGGCACCGAGGCATCAGCACCTTGTTGCTTTCATTGTAAAACTAGTTTGAATTTGGGATTGTCATCTAATCTGAAAAAAAAAGACTTAATCTGTGTGAGCCAATAATCAACTAAGCATGCCAGAGTACAAGAGAAAGAAAATTTCCAAAGATATCATAACTGGATCTGGTTTGAATTGGTTATCGTTCTGCCTTTCCTTGTGATGGTGAGGTTTTAAAAAAGTTGCACATACAGTGTGGCAGGTTGAATCTCCTCTTTTGCTTGATACCATATTTTGTTAAAATCTTTTTTCAAAACAACAGCAGTGTTTCAGTGGCTGAAACAAACTTGCAATTAATGTTTCTAAAACTGCTTTCAAAACTGTCAGTGCTATCTTTTTTCAGTGGTATGAATGTTTTTTGTGGGTGAGATGAATCTGTTCACCATGTGATGAAACATTATGTTGCACTCATACGGAATAAACAACATACAATTCTCTAATTCCACAGTATATCTTATGTTGTCAGAAAGCGCTCACTGACTGAGTATATACAGTCACACAGAGACACGTCCTCACTGTGTTTTTTAGAGTTGTTTTTATTTGACATGGCATTTATGGCTCTATTTTGTTGCTAACTGGAGTGGTGTCTAGTGGTAGAGCATTCGCCCCACACCAAAGAGCATATAAAAATGACACTATCAGAGTTGGTGCTCTGTATAATAGAATGGGGAAAGGAAAAGCTAACACACAGAGCTACTGGAAAGCTGAATCCCCCACTCTAGCTTTCACTACGTACAGCAGCTGTGTGGCCTAGGGTCATAGAAACGGAGATAAGCTGCTGCTCCTATACACTGTATGGTGTCCCACATGCTGTGGAAAGGAATTAACTTTGTTGCTCTAACCTAATGAATTAGTGGACTGTGGATGAGAAGCTAAACTAACCTTCATTGTCTTTAAAGGTTCCATACTGTGCATTTTCCAGGATTCATTTAAGGTTTTGACATTCTCTGGGACAAATACTGTATATGAAGTATGAAAGACAAAAATAAATTTCTGTTATTTCACAGTCATAAAAATCTGACGTGTGTTCAGGCTAAGATCATTAAAATTAGTGACCCTCTAATCTGTTTGGGTCAAGGTTTTGTAAGTGGCCCAATCACAAGTAAGGAGATAGTCAGGGTGGGCTTGGTTTGCTAAATCAAGCTAGGTTCCAATCCACAGTGTACTTCAACTGCATTCCCTGCTCCATTCCCAGAGAATATCAGTTAACTGCCCTTCACAAAATTTCTCAATTTGAAACAACCTGGAACCGTTGGCTCCCTATTCCGTGCGTTACCACGGCAACCATGGACATGAACTGATACTATGGTGGATAATTTATATTTATTAAATAAAATATTAATACAAATATATTTTATTACTATCAGTTGATCTAAACAATAACCAACATCTGTTTAGCTTGTTAATAAGGTTAGCAACAATAATTTATTTTACTCGTATTTGAGGTGCAATGGCTTATGGGTAGTCTTGTCAACTTCTGGTGAAGTGATGTACCATTATTCACTTCTTCCCTGCTCAGTTCTCAGTTTCCTTTGAACTGAAGACCTTTCGCTCCCTTCGATTTGGAATCTCACTTAATATGCCAGAATCCCCTGTGCAGTCCACTTCGGAGTATACTACTGGGTGATCGGAACGCACCTTCAGAGAACTGAAGGCAGGACTTGTTGGTGATGTCATAAAACCCAGGAAGTGCAATCCACTCATTTCGTGAGGAGTGCAATTAAAGGTGATAGAGATAACATTGTGACCCCCTGGCCAGTAGGTGTTGAACTTACTCTTTCCCCATAATAATATTGTACTAGCTGGTGGGGACAAACATCAACAGGCAGCACAGACTATTCCACAGTCTCAGTTCTTTGGTCATTATGAGCTAGGTACAGCATGTCATGACTCTTTTTTTGTATGAACTTAATATAAGGCAACAAACGTAATGTGACATCAACTCGGTTATGCTATTGGACATCCTTACCAGCCATTGGATTGTTGTCATTCAACTGCTCCGATTGTACTGTCGATAAATGAGATGAAAAAAGGAAGTCATACTTTGTGAAAAGCAAAATCACATTAAAATGAAAATTAAAATGTATAAAAACTGAAAGTTACAATGGGCAACCATTACATTTTGGACTGTGCTTCATTGGGATCATATGGATAACTGTACCATTTCACTAACCAAACCCATTTAATGTGTGTATGATGACTTTTTCATGGTTTAAGCTAAATAAAACATTAAAATGTGCGTCTTTTCATTAATGCGCTCTATTTTCTTGTTCTTCCTACAGGTGTAATCCCAGTCATGATGTCCAACCAAACCAATTACAGTGCCTTCTACTGTAAATTTGAAGAAGATTTTAAGTATATCCTCCTTCCTGTCAGCTATGCCCTGGTCTTTGTGATTGGCCTGGCTCTGAATGCAACAGCTTTGTATGTGATTTTGTGTCGTACCAAGCGCTGGAAGCCCTCCACTATTTACATGTTCAACCTGACGATGTGTGACACCCTCTACATCTTCACTTTACCTTTTCTCATCTACTACTATGCCGATGAGAATGACTGGCCATTCAGTGAAGCATTCTGCAAGCTCATACGCTTCCTGTTCTACGCCAATTTATATGGTGCAGTAATATTGTTTGACATATTATGGCAAAAAGAAGCATGAATCAGTGGAGTGAAAGATAGCATTTTATGGGTTATTACATTACAGAATACACTTAGTTGTTAAAGGTGAACATGACTGTATTTTCATGAAAGCAAATACATAAAAAATAACACATCAAAAATATTTAAATAGGTGCAGAATTAAAGTCATCGTATTCTTCAAAAACATAATACATTGATGATAAAATATTTTTTATAATTTTTACGGGTCCTAAATAATGATAATATTTACATCTGGGCAGTTGGATGACGAGATTCCAGTCTATGCTCCAGTGGCCTGTAGCATAGATGTATGATACACTAGATAGGACATGGCTAACGGTTTCATTGTGAAAGGAGGCACCATATTCTGTAGGTAATTATAATAGTTGACAGCACCTTCAGCATCGTGATGACAGGATACACAAACAATTGTTCATTGTTTTTTATTGTCAAATAAGTAAGCTATGTATATGAAGCGTGACTAGCCTAGTGGCTAGCCATGTTCGATCTAATGTTTACATAGTACTATGTACATACTATGACTGCTAAAGATATAGCAGCCAGTCACAGCCAATAGCATGACTGGGTTGATGTCATGTGTCTCTACCAACTAGTTAGTGCAAGAATTAGTGTGACACCTACTGGCCAGGAGTTCAGAATCTTGTCTCCATCACCTTTAAACATATTGTAGTGTCAAATACAATACATAATATAAGATGTATAGCATGCAAAACAGGTAGTTGTAAATCAGATCACACTAATACAATATTTATTGTGAAATGCAGAAAATTAATTTACTATGTCATCGACAAATCCAATCCATGTTATATGCGATACGATACAAAAACCATTAAATGATAACAATGCAATTTATATCACTCACGGAAGGCAGGAAATAAAGAAAATAATATGAACAAAGCACATAAAATATTTATCATCACTCCTACAGGTTCCATTCTGTTCCTGTGCTGTATCAGTCTGCATCGGTTTGTTGGCATCTGCTATCCGGTTCGCTCCCTCAATTGGGTCACCGCTCGCCGGTCCAGGCTTGTGTCTGTGGCAGTGTGGGCCTGTGTATTATTCTGTCAGGCTCCTGTTCTCTACTTCTCAAGAACAAGGTCATTTTACATGTCTATAATGTGATTCTCCTGCTTTCTTTCTCACCAGTTATATATGAACTATTAGCTTTTGTTCAATTTCAGTTGCCAAGTGCTTATTCTCAAGTATCTGAATAAATTGTATAATATAAACAACTAATCTGCTGAGTCAGAAAATCAAAGCATATCTCTAATGCCAATTCAAAACAAGGGACTGTCACTGACAGATCATAAACAAATGTTGTCTTATTTATTTATCAGGGATACCGGGACTGAGCTGATCTGCTATGACACCACCAGCCCAGAGTTTTTTGATGACTTCCTGTTGTACAGCTCAGTCGTCTCAGTGTTCATGTTCGTCCTGCCCTTCATGGTGGTGATGGTATGCTACGGTCTGATGCTGAGAAAGCTGCTAGAGCCTGGTTGGGAGTCTGAAGTTAGACCTGAAGGGGAGAGAGGAGGTCAAACAGCCCAAAGGTCCAAACAGAAGTCAGTGAAGATGATCATCATTGTGCTGGCGGCATTTATGCTGTGTTTCCTGCCCTTCCACCTCACCAGGAGTCTTTACTACTCATTCAGATACCTGAGGCAGGTCAACCCAGAGCAGGTGAAGAAAGACACTTTAGCTTAAATAGTTATGATGTTTTAAAAGTTAAATATTTGATATATTTACATCTTTGCCAGGTTAGCTGTAGTCTGCTGGAGGCCTCTAGTGTGGCCTACAAGATGACACGGCCTTTAGCCAGTGCCAACAGCTGTGTTGACCCAATCCTCTATTTCCTGGCTGGTCAGGACGTTCGCTGCAACCTCACCAAGAAGAGCAGAATGTCCTCCCCAAAAACAAGAAGTGTGAGCCCATGCTTGACAACTCAACTCTGATCCAGAATGTGAATTGTGCCTTGTTGAAAATGCAAAATATTTTGGGGACAGAGTCACTCTTATCTTGTGGATGTGACACCTCAAAACTTGCTTCAAAGGAGCACTTTTCAATTGTATGTTGTTTTTTTTTGTTTTTTTTTTTTTTTTGGGGGGGGGGGTTACAACCATAAGAATTTTGAGGGTTGGAGACTCTAAGAGATATGTTTTCAAAAATAGTATGCTGTACACAAAAAGTATACTGAAGATGTTTTGAATTGACAGATAATGAATATTTTCATGTTGTTTTAAAATGACTCCTAATTTGAGTTTTACAAATTATCTCTTGATGACTAAAGATTATAATTACAGTACATACCAAAATCATACAATTATTCCTGACTTGAAGGAATAAAGGATAGAATGATTGTATTATGGCTGGAAGCTCACATTATTGATCTCCTGTGTCTTGTGTTTGTGGTGAATGTCATATAGAGTGCTGCAAAAAAGTACTGTATTTGCTCCCTTCCTGATCTTATACTTTTGCATATTTGTCACACTTAAATGATTCAGATCATCAAGCAAATTTTAATATTAGACAAAGATAAGCTGAGTAAATGCAAAATGCAGCTACCCCTCAGCGTTCCAGCCCATTTTCCTTCGAAGCATCTGAAAAAACATACCCAAACTAAATTCAAAGCTGTTCTTCAACCCCTTGCACTTCATGAGGTTGGTCTCATTCAAAAGAAAACGCTAAATTTCTTTAGAAAAACAGTCACAATCCCTCTAAGTGCTTCAGCCACTGAGTAACGGTGATCTAAACATACCAAATTTGAAGAAAATAAAGTTTGTCTAGGTGTTTTTTTTAGATACAAATGCCTGAAAATAACATACATCTGTTAGATACTGGCTGGAAAACACAATAGGAATGTAGAACCAAGTGTTATGAAGTTCAGGTAAAAATTTGGTAACAATCGAAAAAGAAATGAACACATTACACACCTTTTGTCTCAGGCTCTAACCAGGCGTCTTCAAACTGTGCCAAATGGAATCATGGTCACCCCCCCCCCCCCCCCGTGATTCTTCAGCTAATGGCTGGGTCAAGTAATTAATAATTTCTTCTGTGTTCAGTGTTAATTTTAGCCATTTTTCAAAAAGGTGAGCGATGTTACAACGCTTCTGCCTTGGATTCACAGACTGGTTTACACTAGCTTTATGCACAGACTTTAGAGGGGGGGGAAGTGGCCTGAATCCCCCCCTTGTAAGGTATCCCTGAATTGAGAAATTAATTGGCTAAGCCACACGTCCATCATTTGCTTACTCTGACACAATTGGCTTGTTGTATTCCCGTTAGCCATGAGGCTGGACCTTCATGGACCTTTATCGCTCACTGGGTTTCTACAGCTTTCAATCACAAAATGGAGGCTCTATTGTGTCAAATGAGCTGTCAATCAATTGCAGAGCTCCGCCCCCGCCTTGGGGTTTCTGCTTCCTGTTCAACCTTCCAGAAGTGATGTGTTTTTAGCATAAAAAGCTCATCTTTTTTGGCCGATTTTCAAACAAATGCTCCTATTTTATGGGCAGTTTTCCCCGTCGTCATCAAGATGGACAATAAATCTTACTCAAATGGACCTATTGCAATACAAATGGACCGTATTTGTTGAACAATCATTCATTCAGGAACGGCAAGAAAGCTCCTTTGGTGAGTCACTCGTTCGATTTCATGCTAACGCTAGCTGATTAAAAGTTCTATTTAAATCCAGTGGTATGATTTTTTCTGAAATCTGTTTTAATAACTAAATAGCTGAAGTTCTAAGCTTTCAAACGATGTAAGGCATGACTGCCTACTGTAAGCATGTTTAACACAATTCACTGTGTCGCAGCTGAAACTTTTAAACGGACATTTAAATACGCCCATCCGCAGTACCTCTGAACGTTAAGAGGTTGATTTCATTTATTAAGGGAAAAAAGCTACCCAAACCTACCTGGCCTTATGTGAAAAAGTAATTGCCCCCTAAACCTAATAATTGGTTGGGGCCACAACTCTAATCAGATGTTTGTGATCACTGCAATGAGTCTTTTACATCACCGGTGAGGAATTTTGGCTCACTCTTCTTTGCAGAATTGTTTTAATTCAGCCATATTGGAGGGCTTGAGGTCACGAACTGACGACTGGACAGTCTCCTTCAAGATTTTCTGGTAGAGAGCAGAATTCATGGTTCCATTCATGGTTCACACGTCATCCAGGTCCTGAAGCAGCAAAGCAGCCCCAAACCACCACACCACCACTACCATGTTTGACTGTTAGAATGATGTTCTTTTTATGAAATGCTGTTAGTTTTATACTAGATATAATGGAAGTTCAAGTTTTGTCTCGGCAGTCCACAGAATATTTTCCCAAAAGTCTTGTGGATCATCAAGATATTTTTTGGCAAATGTCAGACAAGCTTTTTTGTTCTTTTTGGTCTGTAGTGGTTTTCGCCTTGGAACTCTCTCATGGATACCATTTTTGCCCTGTCTCTCTCTTATTGTTGAATCATGGACTAGTGTCCACACTGAAGCAAGTGAGGCCTGGAGTTCTTTAGATGTTGTTCTGGTGTTTGTTTCTCTTCCGTTCTTGAATTTCTTTAGATCACGGCATGAAGTGTTGCTCTTGGAGATCTTTTAGCCTACTTCACTTTGTCAGACAGGTTCTATTTAAGTGATTTCTTGATTCAACAGGTCTGGCAGTAATCAGGGCTGGGTGTGGCTATTTAAATTGAACTCAGCTCTCCAAAAAAATGTGGTTGATAATTTAATTAATTACGTAACAAGGGGGCAATTACTTTTTCACATAGGGCCAGATAGGTTTGGATAGCTTTTTTCCCCTTAATAAATGAAATCATCATTTAAAAATTTTGTATTTACTCTGGTTATCTTTGTCTGATAATAAAATTTGTCTGATGGTCTGAAACATTTAAGTGTGACAAATATGGAAAAATATAAGAAATCAGGAAAGGGGCAAATCCTTTTTCCACAGCACTGTATGTCTATCACTTAGGCTCAAAAACATGAAGGATGTTTAAATTATGTGATAATAAGTATGTATATGATGACGATGTATACAGTATATGTATGTATATGATGATAGCAACACCTCATGTATTCACACAGTACAACATTGTCATAGTTGCAGAGGATGGTTATAAAAAAAAAATGAAATGAGATAGCAGCTGCGTCAGAATAGTGGTGTAAATTTTGGAAGTTATTAACTGTTACTTGTGCAAAGAGTGTCTAGTTTCAGAGTAAATGATCCACTTAATCTCACTGGAATTATCTCCAGTTACGTAACTGAGTTTCCTTTTATTTAAAATCTACCACCAGGGGGCAAAAGAACCAAGCAAACAGGAGAGGCAGTTGCTAATATTAAGCCATATCACACATGCACAGAAGAAACAATAAATATCACTTAAAATACACCTTTATTTTAAGTATGGAAACATCCTACAGAAAAATCTTATATCAAATGAATAAATCTTACAAAGCAGAATATATGAATATTTTTCATCCTTTTTCCCTGTCAGCTCCACCTCAATTTAAAAATATTCCAATATAAACAAAGAATATTAATAAAAAGAGAGGGAAAGAAAAGAAGTAATGCAGCTCCAACCAATAAATATTCTGTCCTCCAGACATGCTGTCATATTCCTCATCGCAACATAATAAGAAAATATGAAAATGAGTAGTTAAAAAGCCTCTATGATTACAGTACACATTTCATAAACCCACAGGGATGAAAACTAAAGCCATTTGAGCAGCATGACTTTCAGATGTACAAACCACTAAGTCTGTGCAGCCACCGGGTGGTTTACTTCATCAAGCTATACTAAATAAACAAGTGATGTGTGTGTCTGTGTGGACGTGGTTTCACTGAGTGATGAAGATATCATAACCAGAGCCTGGCCATGTGTGTGTTGCATCCACTTATACATACGCATGTTAATTTGAATTTGGCTGGATTAACCACAACTTGATAGAGTGTGTTGCTTTTCGTGAATGATGGAGCAAAATAAGCCATGTTTTATCAGTGTAATTGTCTTATTGATTACAGTTTATCTAATGCATAACCTCATATATACCGTTAAAATGATAAAACACTATGTTTCTCTTTCCCCCCCATATTTACAATATGTACACTTATATATGTGTTTGCTTCCTAAAAAAATGCCCTCTACCTGCTGCATATACAGTATGTACTGTAAGACAACTATACCTGCAGCCTCTAAAAAGCCGCCAGGCTGTAGTACCATTAAAATGTGGTGATCTACATTATACTGCATATAGGCCCTTAAAACAAAATGTGGCCCCTGCTCTTCTATTTGACTCTTATTGAAGAGTTAAGTGAACTCTGCTGAGTAAACTATATCTTAGTGAGTGTAGTGAGTCTCTTAAAAGACTACATTCGACATCTTAAACATCAGTTCACCTGCAGTTTCTACAGGAGAAAAAGCAAAAGAGATTTAATTGCTAATAATTATAAATACAGGAAATACACAGTAATTTGAAGTGAATACATAGTAATGTAATCCTAATTTCTTTTTTATTCACTAATTAGCTCAAACTGCTACTGATGAAACCCTCTTTATGCTTGTGTGCGTCTTCACGTGGCACTTTGGATTTGACTTCCCACTATTTAACATCCTCATAAATTAGATTTATCACCTTGAAAATGGGAGTTTTCCCCCCCCACCACTGACAAGTGCTCGCTCGCAGGAGAGTACTACGTTTTTAATGTTCTCTTTCTAAGACTGTAGGGTTTCTGCCATGTTGTTCAAAGTGCTTTGAGATGACTGCTGTGAATTGGTGCCATGAATCAGATCCTCCACAGCATCTTGTCCTCTTTGCTGCTTCAAGTTCCACATGGTCGTGTAAATTGTGAGTTGTTACAAATATGAATGACTGTGTGAGACTATATGGTTTGGATCCTTGTACATTACTACATGGATACACAAACATCATGTTTTGAGAGTCAATGTGATTTCGTTTCATTTGCTTTACTGTTTATCAAGAGGTGTTGAAAACAAAATTTGTCAGTTCTGTCCTCCATGTATTCTATCCAGACTGAACAGCTTTTTTGTTTGATTAAACATTTTTTAAATAATAAATATAGTGACATTCCTCATATTGTATAATGAGAAATTGACTTCTTCCTGCAGGAGGTGGGTTTGGCGTCAGTTGTCACTCATTAAAAACCTTCCTCTCTGCCAGCAGTCAAGTTGTCACAAGAAGATGACGTCATCTTCAGCGAGGTAGCATTATAATGCAGAATCTCTGTTGCTTCACCTGAAAACACAAAATGTGACCAGGAAGATGAATGAGCAAAATATACTGTTATCATTACCTTGAAAACAAATCACATTGATCTTATTGTTCTTCACTTAAGATGACTGTGAAGCATTACTTTCCACTTCAGGGCTTTATTCTACATGTTGAACATGTAAAAACAAATGAGTGTAAGCAGGCCCAGATGACTGACTGATCATCTCAACCTGAGCTGTCCCTCTGATATACTCATTATTAATCCTGTCCCTCCTGGTCACTCCCAGTGAGAATCAACTCAGCCACCTCCAGCGCTGCTTCCTGTCTTTTTGTCAGTACCACTGTCTCTAAACCTTATATCATAGCAGGTCTCACTACCATCTTGTAAATCTTCCCTTCCACTCTAGCTGCTATCTTTCTGCCACAAATCACCCCGATACTCAACTCCACCCTGCCTGCACTCTCTTCTTCACCTTTATTGTGCATTTTCCATTGCTTTGGATGGCTGACCCCAGGTATTTAAACTCATCTGCCTTCACTACCTCTGCTCCTTGCATCTTCACTGTTACACCTGCCTCCCTCTCATTCACACACATGTATTCTGTCTTGCTTTGTTTCGTTCCTCTTCTCTCCAGCGCATACCTCCACCTCTTCAGGTCTTCTTCCACCAGCTCTCTACTCTAACTCACAGTTAGAAAATCTGTATCCAAAAGTTTCACTGCTCTTTCAACAGTTAGCGATGAGTGAGTGAAAAGTGAGAGAAACCAATGATGTCCATTAGTTAGACAAGCATAGGGAAAAAAAGTGTGTGTGTGTTTTGCAGAACTTACCTTCTGATACCAGATGAATAGGAGAAGCGTTTCCCACCAAAGAAAGAGTTCCTCTGCTCCTTGGATGATGAGGATGAAGATGATGTCTGGGTATCTACAGTGCAAGGTGTCTGCTCAGGGATCTGAGCCACTTGAAATCTGTGAATTGAGCAAAACAAACTATTTATTTGACTGATTTGGTGTGTCAGTGACTGATGCTACCAGAATTCTTTTAGGACCAAGTAAGTATTAGATTCACTGGTGTAAATGTGTTGGAAAATGTTTAGATTTATCTGTTTCTTAAGTAAAAGCGGCAATACTACCAGTTACATTTTTTTTTCAGGCAAAATAAAATAAGCAAATGGTGAAATTGGATTATATCATATAATACTGCAGAGTTTTTAAAAAGATAACAATATAACTGATAGGTTGACTGACTAAAACTTTGTTCAAGTGTGGTAATAATATTTTTTTGTTGTTGTTGCTGGGTATGTTATGAGATTACCATTTATTCCAAATCCTTGAATATTTGTGCCTGAAAAGTAGATAAAAGAATAAAATAGCAGAAAAAGAAAACGATCAAATGAATGGAACTATCTAAAAAAATTGCAGATATGAACACTATATGATTGAATATAGTCAGTTAGATGCTACTCTGCATAAAAGATGGACATAACCATGACTTCATCTTGACTTGAACCCAACGACATATATTGTCCTGTAGTTTTAAGCCAGACATCCTGAGTCAATCACAAAATATTACCTTTATGGTTTTTGAGATTATTATTATTATTATTAGCTACATGAAATAATTAATTTACACATTTGATCATTTGTTATCTGTTTTAGTTTGTTGTAAATAGATTTGAGATTAGGAACTGAGAAGATAACCCATCAGGAAAAGTGTTTAGAGAGGTCACATATGTATATTAAAAGAACAGTAAGATCATTTTTCCATATATGCCCATCAATCAATCAAACTTTATTTGTATAGCATTTTCCAAACATTGCATGCTGCACAAAGTGCTTTACATAGATAAAAACAGTAGGCAAATTTAGTTACATATATATTACATGATACATCCTGCCCCTTCCAACCCTCCCATACACACACCCACAAAACACACACGCACACACGCATGCACGCACACACACACACACACACACACACAGAGGCACAAGCACTACTCCCTACTTCTCTCACACACGTACAAAATAAAAGAGACATATAAAATAAAAGAGACATAGCTCGGCACCGTGTGAAGGAGCAACCATCCTGTGAAGCCTCCCACGCCAGGAGACCACATAGCCTATGACCACAGGGCATGTCACAGAGGCCACCCCGACTAGGACAGGCCAGGACCCACACCACAGCTGTAGGCAATGGCATAAGTCCCCCACCCACCCAAGCTAGAGCAACCCATGAGACCAACACCCGTGCAGATGGGCCAAGCTGCATCCGGCATGAGGGGCTCCACTGAGGAAACACTGGCGCTAAAACACATAAAATACAAGATAAAACTAAGAACACATAAAACAAAGGGAAATAAAAACCCATAAAAAAATAAAAACAAATAAAATAAATAAAAATAAAAAAAAAAAATAAAAAAAAATAAAAAAAAATAAAAAAAAATAAAAACACCGTTCCCCCCAGGGAACGGTGCTGGCTCCCTTCCTGTTCACTCTTTATACTGCGGACTTCTCACACAACACAACACACTGCCATCTACAGAAGTTCTCTGATGACTCTGCGATCGTTGGCCTCATCTCCAATGGAGATGAAGCTGAGTACAGAGGGCTTATCCAGGACTTCGTGGACTGGTGCCATCGGAACTGCCTCCAGATCAACGCGAGGAAAACTAAGGAGCTGGTGGTGGACTGCCGCAGGCATGGGCAGCCCCTCACAGTACCAGTAAATATACAGGGAACAGACATCGAGATGGTGACATCCTATAAGTACCTGGGTATTCATCTGAACAATAAACTAGACTGGTCACACAATACTGATGCACTCTACAAGAAGGGACAGCGCAGGCTGTTCCTGCTGAGGAGACTCAGGTCTTTTGGTGTACAAGGGGCGCTGCTGAAGTCATTCTATGACACGGTGGTGGCATCAGCCATCACTTTTGGAGTGGTCTGCTGGGGCAGTGGCATTACTGCAGCCGATAGGAAGAGACTGAACAAACTGATTAAGAAAGCTAGCTCTGTCCTGGGGCAGCGCCTTGATCCGATGGAGGAGATAGGAGAGAGAAGGACGGTGGCTAAACTGTCATCTCTGCTGGAGTCCGAGTTCCACCCTATGCAGGACATACTGAATGCACTGAGGAGCTCATTTAGCAGCAGACTACATCATCCCAGGTGCACAACCGAGAGGTTTCGTAGGTCCTTCCTACCAACGGCTGTCAGACTGTACAACCTAAGCAGGGCTGCTCGCAGAGATAGCAAAAAGACGTAACAAACTAATAGTTTTTTTGAATGCAAAAGATGCAATAGACTTACACTATGGTCCTCTCCGGCATACAACTAGGAACATACCGGTCGCTATGGAGGGTGAGAATATGTATGGGCACATAATCATACCATGTAGGATAACTAAGTAGACGGTTATGCTGTTTCATTCCATCTAGCAACAATGCTCTGCACTGTGTGTGTTTATATATTTGCATATTTATTCCATCTAGCTACAATGCTCAGCACTGGGTGTGTGTTTATATATTTATATATCTACATATTATTCCATCTAGCTACATTGCTCCGCACTGTGTGTGTTTATATACTTGCATATTTATTCCACCTAGCTGCAATGCTCCGTACTGTGGGTGTTTATATATTTACATATTTATTCCATCTAGCTACAATGCTCTGCACTGTGTGTTCATATATTCATATATTTATTCCATCCAGCTACAATGCTCTGCACTGTGTGTCTGTGTGTGTGTGTATATATATATATTTTATAGTAATACGTACATATGTTTATTAGCTGCTCTTGCTTGCTTGTTTTTTTTCTTGCCTTCTGATTGTTGCTCTGAGTGTTGCTATCCCTGTGCTGTTGCAATCCTGGAATTTCCCCGTTGTGGGACTAATAAAGGCTTATCTTATACTTATAAACTGAGCTAAAAACACATCAAAATAAAAAGAGATGAGAAAATCTAAAAACAAATGGAGCTAAGAAGAATGTAAAACAATGGAACATAAATGACTACTTCAATTATAGTTAAACGGGTTTGTTAAAAGCCAAATTAAAAAGGTGCAAAATGAAACTGAGCACATAATACAAGAGGAACTTAAAACCCATACTTACAAACTGAACTAAAAACACATCAATTAGAAGAGATGAGAAAATCTAAAAACAAATGGTGCTAAGAACATCAAACAATGGAACATAAATGACTACTTCAATAACAGTTAAACAGGTTTGTTAAAAGCCACATTAAAAAGGTGGGTCTTGAGCCTATTGTTAAAAACATCTATTGACTCTGCGGCCCTGAGGCTCTCTGGCAGGCTGTTCCACAGACGAGGACCATAATAATGAAAGGAGGCTTCATCGTAGGTCTTGGTCTTGACTTTGGGAACCATTAAAAGGCCAGTACCAGAGAATCTCAGGGTTTGCGAGGGCTCATAAGATAAAAACAGCTCAGATAGATAAGAAGGCCCAAGACCATTGGGGCATTTAAAATCTACTAAGAGAACCTTAAAACCGATCCTAAAACGTACGAGGAGCCAATGCAGCGATTTAAAAACTGGTGTAATATGCGTGCCCTGGTCCTTGTCAGCACTCACGCTGCTGAATTTTGGAGCAGTTGGAGATGTGATATCCTTTTTTGGGGAAGACCAGAGAGCAGAGCACTACAATAGTCTATACAACTGATAATAAATGCATGCATCAAGACCTCCGTGCTGGCAAGAGAGAGAAAAGAGTGGACTCTACCTGTATTCCTAAGATGGTAAAATTCAATTTTTGTTATATTTTTAATGTGTGAAATAAAATTAAAGTCAGAGTTTAGAAGAATGCCCAGGTTCTTGGCATAATGTGTAGGTTTTAAACCTAGCAATTTGGGTAAAAGTTTCTCTCGCTTGTCTTCAGGACCGATGATTAAAACTTCCGTTTTGTCCTGGTTGAGCTGTAGGAAGTTCTCTGCCATCCATGACTTTATATAATACATACTTTATACTTTATATAATACAGTTCAAAAGGGTGTTAATTGGTTTTGTGTCATAAGGAGTAATGTACAGCTGTACATTCATAGCTATGTAAACAGCATAGCTATGAAAATTGATGCGGTATCTCCTGATAACATCCCCAAGTGGTAGCATATAAAGATTAAAAAAGTATTGGGCCTAAAGTTGAACTTTGGGGTACCCCACACTTGATTTCATGGATTCCCGAAGAGCATGTATCCATACTTACAAAATAGCAACGATCTGTGAGATAGGAATGAAACCATTCAAGAACAGTACCTGAGAGGCCCACCAGGTGTTTGAGTCTGCTTAATAAAATGTGGTGATCTACTGTATCAAAGGCAGCACTGAGATCCAGCAGCACCAGGACTGACAGCTTGTTGGAGTCCATATTACACCTGACATTATTAACAATTTTTAAAAGGGCTGTCTCGGTACTGTGGTTTGTCCTAAAACCAGATTGAATTTTTTTCAAAAATGTTGTGGTCAAAAAGAAAATTGTTTAACTGGATAAAAATGTTGCGTTTTTTTTTTTTTTTCTAAAACTTTACTTAAGAATGGTAAGTTGGATACAGGTCACTAGTTACTGAGAATATCAGGATCTAAATTATTCTTCTTCAAAAGGGGCTTCACCACGGCCATTTTAAAGGCTGTGGGGAAGACACCAGTCTGAAGAGAGCAATTTAAAATATTTAAAATCTCATGTTCAAAGAATCCATAAAATGTTTTAAAAAGTGATGTGAGAATCGGATCTAAAAGGGAGGAGGTCAAGTTTACCTGGGAGAAAACTCTACCAAGCATCTTAGCATCAACCAGGGCGAAACAGTCCAGTGTTTCCTCAGCTAAAAGAGAATCTAAGATTCTATTAAAAGCAGTCTTCTGGCCAGATAAAATGTTGGATCTAATACAGGGGTGTCCAATCATGTGCCATGGAGGGCCAAGACCCTTCAGGCTTTACCTCCAACCAGTGTCTTCAACAGCAGATTTCACTGAATTTCTTCCCTCTGATTGCTGTTAAGTGAAAACACCTGCTGAAGAGACTGGGTAGAAGAGACAGCCTGCAGGGTCTTGGCCCTCCATGGCACATGATTGGACACCCCTGATCTAATAGAATCAACCTTGCACCTGAAGTGGTCTCCAAATCTCTCACATAGAGAGCTGGATAGCAGGTTTGTGTGTTTATTAAAGTCTGGTTTGGTTAAGTGATCACTGACCATGTTTACATGGTCACAAGAGTAAAGTGATTACTGGAGTAAACCGATAAAGGTAATAAACAGCTTATGGTGTTTACATGCACTGAGTAAACAGTTTACTGGGCAAATAAACTAGGTATGTTAATTTGTTTTCTCATAAATCATTAATAAGCCTTTGACCCTGTTTACATGTTCACGAGTAAACCGATTACTGGAGTAAACCGATAAAGGTAATCAGATTATTCTGTTTATGTGACAGTTTGAATAATCAGGTAACTCCAAAAAGCTGATTGTAATCGGTTTACTCATGACCATGTAAATAGGGTCTTTAACTGATAAAGATAATTTGATTACTCTGTTTACATGACAGTTTGAATAATCAGGTAACTCCAGATAGCTGACTGTAATGGGTTTACTCGTGACCATATACACAGGGTCAATGTTTGTAAAATGGACTTTAAGATTATTGTTATGGGTTGAAATTATGTTGGCAAAATACTCTTCTTGATTTTTTTGACTGTATTATTGTATATTTTTAATTTATTCTGTAGTATTTGATAATTAATAGTTAATTTGTTTTTCCTCCATTTCCTCTCAGTCATCCTGCACTCTCTTTTCAGTTGCTGGATTTAGTTGTTTCCCCATGGAGGCTTTGGTTTATTCTTAAATGTCTTTGTGATTATTGGGGCAACTCTGTCAAGGGTAGATCTTAATTTACTGTTAAAGTTATCGACAATAAAACAATAAAATCACAGCTGCGAGAGTGTTGCATAAGAGTTTGATAAAATCAGCAGCCACTTCAGGTATCAGATGGCGCTTCCTCACAATTTGCACCGAGGTCTCCCATTGCATAATGGATAGAGCCAAGTCAACAACAGAGGACACACTAGTGGGCAGACCACGGCTAATGACAAGATCCAGAGTGTGTCCCCTGTTGTGAATCGGCTGCATGACATGTTGAGTAAAATTCATGGACGTAAGCAGATTATTAAATTCTTCTGTCATATGGTTGCTCTGCTTATCAGTGTGTAGATTAAAATCACCGGAAATGAGAATAAAATTATACGAGGAGTGGATTACTGATAAAAACTCAGAGAACTCATTAATAAAAACAGGGCAGTATTTGGGTGGTCTGTAAACTGTGAGGCATAAAATTGCAGGGCTGCTAAAGACAAAAGCATGGTGCTCAAATGCGGTATAATGATCGGGTAACATTTGCTTTACCGCAAGTGAGGAAGAAAAAACAGAACAGTACCCCCACCCTTCCTGCCCTTTCTTATGGAAAAAAAACTGAACTAAAATTTGGTGGGGAGGCCTCAGTGAGATCTGCTGGTGCATCCGTGCCAAGCCATGTCTCTGTTAAAAATAAACAGCCAATCTTTTTTTTCTAAAATCAGGTCATTGATGATAAAAGTCTTGTTGGCAAGTTAACATATATTTTAAAAGAGCCATATTTAGAGTAGATGGTGAGTTATTAATGGGTGGGTAATTTGTTTTCTGTGGATTATTGCAAGGTGACTGATCCACAGAATGTAGGCAGCATGGGTGTGAGTTCTTGTGAGCTGTATGTTTTATGGATAGAGGTCTGTCCATGATGAGTGTCCTAATGGGGAAGGTGGGTAGTGAATGAATTTCCAGACCAGATGGCGGAGGCTGACAAAGAGGGGGCTGGTGCTGGATAGTGGTCTTCTAGAGGTCAGAGATGTGAGTGGATCCAGGGTGGAGGGGGTCATGGGATGTAAACAGTCAATCGCGTGTTGTTGGTTGAATGACATGCGTTAGGTTTGCTGCGAAAAGCCAGCTACCCGACGCATTTAAATGTATGTCATTGGATTTATAGATGATGTGGCAGCCCCAAAACAAGTTAAAATTGTCTATAAAACCAGTGTTGTTGCTGCTGCAGGCGAACTTGAGCCAAGTTGAGAGGGCAAGAACACAACTAAAACGATCTGATCCACAGAGCAGTGTGGGAATGGGACCAGAAATAAAAACAGGCTTTCCGCTGTTTGATAAAATATTAAAAAGTAATTTTAGTGATTTCAGACTGCCTGTGGGTGGTGTCGTTGGTCCCTATGTGAATCGTAATCCATGTGATGGAGGGGGGTTGTGACTGCAGCAAATCCGGGAGCTTTACTAACAGGTTGGGGGCAGTAGCTCCTGGGAAACAGTGAGTGATAGAGTTAAAATACCTGATGTGCCTTATGATGGAGTCACCAACGAGACATCGTGGCTGGGAGAAAAAGCGGGCGGGAGTTGGTGGTTGTAGGGTCTCTCGGCGAGAGTCAGTGCGGTGAGGTGGCGGCAGAGTGGGAGTCCCGTCGTTGGGAGAGGTAGGGCCCCGTACCTCACCAGCCGATGAGCAGGGCAGCAAAGCAGTGCCAGAACCGAAAAAGGGATTCCCCGACTGCTCCATGCAGTGTGGCCTCCCGGAGTGCCAGTGAACAGCCTCCCTCAGGATCATATGCCAGGTACAGGGTGCTCTAGAGCAGGGCCAGAGCCACTGAGGCTCAGCTGGGGCCACGCCAGCCACCCCACTGCAGTCAGCCCTCAGCGGTGGAAAGGCCGCCGGGTCGTCCAGCGAAGGGACGGCTGTAACCGTGGCGAGGGCTGCACACTGAGCTGAGCCTGGACAAGATGGAACCGATGAAGCAGGAGCATCAGTGGAAGGTGGATTATCAGCTGTTGCCAGAGCCTCATAGTGGTTGGAGACAGTCAAAGGAGGGCTGGTGGTAGACGCATCTGAGTTCCTTTTTTGCCCCTGTCCACCACTTCGAACCAGGCCATCTGATTTGGCATTGAGCAGGAGGAGGAGGGCCGTGGACAAGCGGAGGGGCCCTAGGCGACTGTGTCCCAAAGGGATGAGTCACTCAAGGCCGTTGTTTTTGGATTCTTGAGCCACTAAAAGACTCATAGTCGGTGACAGCAGTGGGAGATGTAAGGTGAAGCTTGAGAGGAGCATGTTTTTCTGCTGCAGTTCAACAGAGAGCCGTCGAATATCCTCCTCCAGGTCAGCAATTTTCTTTTGTGCTTTCTGCAGAGGAATTTTATCTTCCCCAGGCACTGACATGTCCATTTTTGACTTTAAAAACATAAGCAGTCCAGCCGTTGGGAGCTGTATGATCAATATAGCTAATTAATAAAGTTCTAGCTCTAGTTTAAAAAGTTAACAGCAATAAGTAAAAAGTTAATATCAATAAAAAAGATCAGAATTTAAAATGAAGTAGGTAAAATAAATAAAAACTGACAGAATAACCAGTATGTGTAAGAGCGACCGAGTTTTCAAACAGATGCCGACACATGCACACTCCCAACCTCAACCTATAACCAGAAGTGTTGGCCCCTACTGCTCACCAGAGTGAACTCAAAAGCTACTTCACATTAGCTAAAACTGCTACATTTATCTTTTGTGTGCACATTATATCACCACTGTTCAGTTGAACTATGCAACTCATTATACTTAACGCAAACTAGACCTACCTGCCTACGGACAACACCATGAGCTCTCCTTCCTTTTTCTCCTTCTCTTCACTCCCTTCCACTTTTTCCTGAACAGTTTTTGGCACAACAGCTTGTGTTTGGTGAGTGTCCATGAACATTTCACCCAGCAGGGGTCTCTTCTGCTGGTCATTGGAGGAGTTCATGGAGGGCAGGATCAGAGTCTGGGGGGGCTTCAGGGGATCTTTGAGAGAGTCCAGAGGAGGAATGAGAACTGGGGGCCACTTTCTCTGGGCACAACGGGAGCAGCGGTATCCGTGTCTGGGCGCCAAACCGGACAGGCCGGAGATGGTGTGGAGGTGGGACTGATGGGGGCAGAGCCTGGGAAGGGAACGGAACGGCGACAGGGGCGACAGCATTGGGAACCTGGAAGAGAAGACATACTGTAGGTGCTATTTATAATATTAAATGTCCATGAGATACAACACACACAACAACAGGAAACTAAAAATGTGGCATGTCAAACTGTTTTGTTTGGAAAAGGGCAACAAAACAATGTGCAAATCAGTAATTTAAGTGTACTGCTTCCATAATCCATCTACTACATCTTTATATCAACTAAAACACCCATCACAGCCATATGCACAGTAACAAAATTCTTTATGTTATCATTAAAATAGTGCAGTAAAAAGATGTCTGAAATGTCTGAAATTGTAATGGCATCTTAATTGACGATATTTTTAAACTGAGCATTTGTGTTGCTGGATAACACAGATAACACAAGCATGGCATTCAAGTAATTGGTTCTACTGTGTTTTTATTGCTCTTATCCACAGAAAATAGCAGAACTAAAAATATGGGTGTGAGTATATACACCTGTTAGTGACTTGTACTGCCAGTTAACCCCTACAAAACCTCCTGTTTTACATACACGTACTGTGGGATCTGCAAGCTCTGCAGAACTGTGATTTCCCCTTAAGTGTAAAGGCCTGTATATAGTCCGCAAGAACAGAGAAACTCGTTCTTTTTCTTGAGGTGGCAAGAACAAGAACCAAGTTCTTTCTGCCCAGGACATTTCATACTTCACAACAAACTCAAATGTAGAACTCGTGGGAAATTTAAATTTCTGACCAATCACACAATAGTTGTCAGACACCACACGAGCAAAGTTCTGCCCAGATGATGTATAAAGAACAAGCTGCAAGAACTCCCAAACCAGGGCTGCAAGAACAAAATGATATAATTTTGTTCTTGCAGCCCTGGAAGACAGAACAAATTTCTCTGTTCTTGCGGAGTATGTAAAAGCCTTAAACTAGGAAAAGTTCTCAAATTTGAAGATCACATAACAGCAGTCTGTTGAGCAAAAACGGACCTCTCAAGGACTGGAATGAACTCCCACCATACAAGTGAAGCTTTGTCAAAGAATACAGGACAGTTGTGGCTTACACTTGACAAACAACAGACCCCAGGTGGAAGTGGCACAAATATCAGAGCTCAGTAGGGCAGACTGTGGTGTAACATGGCATGTTAGTGGACTTGTGAGATTACATTTTGGTTACAAGAGCAATTTTAATGTCGTAAGCTACAACCAAAGTTCAGACCACAACTACACTTTGGTTGTGTAAATTGTTTGACTTTAAGCTATGTGACAGACAGGCTGACTAGACAGTTGTTACAACTGTGTGAGGAAAAGTGAGTCACAGAAAATCAGACCCACACTGAGGAAAAGCAGGCCACATGGTCAGATGTGTACTACTAAGTTATAATCAGCTTACTTTTGTTTGTTGAAGAAGTACAGAAATCAATAAATCACACACGGCATTTATATGTGGTATCATAAACCTAGAAATGCTTGAATTATATCAAGTTTAGACATGAGTCCTCAGGACAAGAAGAAGGAATATCAGCAAAGCAGCAAACATTTTCTTTCCTTGTTTCTGCCAGTACAGTCTGTCAAACAAACAATTCCACACATATACAGTACATGATCAATCCAACATGTTTTACAGGAGCCTCTTGGAGACAAGCCTGATTTACTTTACTTACTGCCTTTCTCACTCATAAACTTCCAATGAAGTCTTGTTAAATGTGACCTTGAGCAACATGACTCAGCAAAAAAAATGATGATTTGTTGATGTGTAAGACCGTGTGTGTGTGTGTGTGTGTGTGTGTGTGTGTGTGGTCTCATACTTGATTGAAGAGCCTTTGCTCATCCGTTTGTCCTCGTACTCCAGCAGCAGTTCCTCCAGTGCAGCAGCATTTTCTAACACACACACACACACACAGTACATTTAGTCCACTGCATTGGCTGCTATCAATTATTTTTGCTGTACTTGTTCTTGACAACATAAATCTGAAAAATATTTTCCCATTTGTGAGGAAGTAACTTTAGAGCCTATTACATAATGTGTAGTTGAGAAAGAATCTAGCAGAGGCATAACAACTGAAATGTTCTGTTGGTAAAAAAAAAGTCTCCCACAAACAGTTTAACACAAAAATCAATAGTTACTGTGAACTGATTAGTTAGTTTGATAAATCTGTATACTGTATATCACTGCCCTCTCACTCAATTTTACCATCAACCAGATGGAAAAGGAGCAACATCCGGTGAGTCCACATGTGTTTAGTAGTGTGTGAAATGCTGTATGACACTGTGGTTTTGTCTTCCCTCAACATAATCCAATGCCTCTAACCACTGACTCATGTGTGACATCACTGCCGGTATTTGCCCTACATATACAGTAGCCTACCTTTTTTCTCTGTGATTAGACGAACCAGAACACTGATGGTGTCTTCATTCAGCTCGTCTGATATGTAGGGACAAGTGTTACCTAAAGCAAGAAGAAAAAGAGAGAAAACAGTATAAACAGAGTTTCTGAAACTACAGATAATGGAATTTTAGATTCTGTATGTAGTATATAATGATGGATTGCATTTATATACCACCTTTCAAAATACCCAAAGCGCTTCACAATGAGTGCATTATTCATTCTCTCCATAGACAGACAATGGCAGTGGTAAGCTACTGCTGTAGCAACAGCTGCCCTGGGGCAGACTGATGGAAACATGGCTGCCAATCTGCGCCAACGGCCTCTCCGACCACTACCCAACATTTATACACATTCATACCCAGTGTCATGGACACTGGAGGCAAGGTGGGTAAAGTGTCTTACCCAGGGACACAATGGCTTGGGAGAGCGGGATTTGAACTGCCAACCCTCTAGTTATTGGACGATCCACTCTACCTCCTGAGCCACTGTCGCCCACATTTCCCTCCTCTGTTCCATTTTTGATGAGCATTAAGCTGGACGGCAGGAAGTTCCACTTTTATATGGTCTTCGGCATGACCCGGCTGGGACTTGAACCCTGACCTCCCGATTGTGGGGCGGATGCTCTACCTCCAGGCAGAATTTGAATATAAGATAGTGTCATACAACATCCAAATATGAAATGAACTTGACCTTGCCTGTGACCCTGAAGATTGTTCAGGTCTGGTTCTAGTTAATCTGGGCACTCCCATTACAATAGGGAGTCATTTACTTTGAATTTACCATAGACTTCCACCCCAATTAGGATAGGGCTCCAAGGCGTAGGTCTGCATCTTTGTTGAGTGCATTTCTAGCTTTAATTGTGTTATTCAGCTCACATTAATTGAAAAAATTAAAGCAGTTTAATATTAACATGTTAACACAATTAATTCCAGTAGTCTAATTAATGGATTAAATTTTTTTAACATAAACTAACACCCCCACGGTACTCCCTGTTATAGCAGAACTGTGAAATGCAAAACAACTGTCCCACCCAGACAGTCTTTGGCACAACACATCAATATCATGTTGACTTCATTCAGATGCTGTCACAATAAGAGCTCTCAAGGCAGTGCTGTCGAGAGATGGTCAAGGGTAAATAAGTGGATGTGTTGAAAAAAATTAACTGTTTATGTTTATTGTGTGTATGCCTGCTCACTCCACCCCTACCCCCCAGTTTTGCAGTTGACTAATTAATCAGCTTTTTTAAGAAAAAAAATGAAAGAAAGAAAATCAATTGTGATTAATGTTAGAAAATGTGTGCAATTAATTGGGGGTGGGGAGGGGGGCATCAAACCCAAAAGAAAGACAGATGCTTTTATCTTGGCACTTACACACAAATAGACACATTACCACATTTGGAAATTTTGGCTTTCAAAGTTGCTTTGACATAAAGCGGTACATAAACACAGACGTTACTAATGACACTAATACTGAGGCATAAGTTAATTAGTCTTCTTAGTCACACCTGTTTGAACTATTTCTGAGTGGCTGTTGTGAATTAGGTTTGTTCACAGAAGATGCTCCACTTTCAGGTATGAAAAAAACTTGATCTTCCAAAATCAATTAAATATACTTCAAATGTAAAATGCATTGGATATACAGTATTTGCTCAAAATACTTAAAATATACAGTACTTCTACCTGTACTATATTTATTCCTTTTAAGTTTAAGTTGTTATTTTAAGGGGAACATTGTGTAACTTTCAACACTACTCCGTGTACACTCTAGGACTGATAAGGACGGACATGGATGACTGAATATGGAAGAATAGATATGCCTCCATGGCAATCCAGGTCCCATAATAGCACAGCACCGTGACTCAGAGTTGAGAGGAGAGCAATCAGGGTAACTGGGGGTACAGGGGGATCAGAATAGCTCAGTCAGCGTTCAGGGTTTGTTCAGCACTGTTGGAGCACACAGAGCTCTGTGTGTGTGTGTGTGTGTGTGTGTGCGTGCGTTGTTTTTAGGATGTTAGTACCACACCCCAATGCATAGGTGTCATTGTGCTACACAGCATGTGACTGTATGTATAGACTGTAAATGTGTGTATTTCTGTCGATCTTGCATAAGCAGCATTAGGCCGTTGTTAGGCCATGACAATAGCTCTGTATCCACGGTGGCTGTTGCTGTGTGGGGGTTATAGCAGCATCAGTTTCACAGGGTGGCACTCATTCTTTTCTATTTATTCCTCCAACGAAATCAGATTTATGCATTCAAGGCACTGGACAATTTAAAATCTTTTAAAATTCTGATGTTCCACTTGTGGAACGTTTCACATTGGCAGGAATGCTAAAAGGTTAAATTCATACTATCAGTTCAAGTTGATTCCTCATTTTACTGTGAAAATCATCAAATCCTGTACAGTATATTCTGTTCATTCTGCTGCATCTTTCTAGCTCCACTTCTTGTATTATCAACTCCACTTTTGTTCTTTGTTTCCTCCCACCAACTTTACTATCTGTGCATCCCAAAACAAGACAAGCCCTTCTGCCTGCATCTCTGCATTGTCAAAGTCACCACAGCAAAATCTGATTTCGTCCCTGTGGTGCTAAGCTTGGCCTTGCTTCATCATCCCCTTGGATGTTCCCCCTGGGTGGAGATGATGAGAAAAGTGCTGAAGTAAGAAGTTCCTCAAACTAGAGGTTGGTCAGGTTTACAGCATACAAGGACTGCTGCATAACAAAGAGCAAGAAAAAGAGTAGTACAGAAAGTGCAGGTGCCCTCGACTAATGTTTTTTGTATCATTTTTTAAAATTTATCATCTGCAGTCATTTACTCCCTTGCCTTACCCAGCTTTTTCCTCATCCTTCATATGACACAACTGGCCTCATGCAAGAGCACGTTAGTATTAGTATGAGTATTGTAAATCCCTCATACTTTGTTAGTAAGCCACGTTAGTATGAACCATTCACTCCAGATTCAACAAATGCTTGAATGTATATCATCCTTCTTCTTCTTTCGGCTGCTCCCTTTAGGGGTCGCCACAGCGGATCGTCTGCCTACTATCCCACCCTATCCCTTGTATCTTCCTCTGTAACACCAACCCTCTCCATGTCCTCCTTGACTAGATCCATGAATCTCCTCTGAGGTCTTCCTCTTTTCCTCCTGCCTGGTAGCTCCATCTTCAACATCCTTTGTCCAATATATCCACTATCCCTCCTCTGCACATGTCCAAACCATCTCAGCCTTGCCTCTCTTACTTTGTCTTCAAACCACTCAACCTGAGTTGTCCCTCTGATATACTCATTTCTAACCTTGTCCCTCCTAATCACTCCCAATGAAAATCTTAGCATCTTCAACTCTGCCACCTCCAGCTCCATTTCCTGTCTTTTTGTTAACACTACTGTCTCTAAACCATGCATCATCACAGGTCTCACTACCATCTTGTAAATCTTCCCTTTCACTCTTGCTGCTACGCTTCTGTCACAAATCCCCCCTGACACTCGTCTCCACCCACTCCACCCTTCCTGCACTCTCTTCTTCACCTCTCTTGTGCATTTTCCATTGCTTTGGATGGTTGACCCCAAGTACTCATCTACTTTCACTACCTCTACTCCTTCCATCTTCACCATTACACCTACCTCCCTCTTTTTCACACTCATGTATTCTGTCTTGCTTCTACTGACTTTCATCCCCCTTCTCTCCAGAGCATACCTCCACCTCTCCAGGGTCTCTTCCACCTGCTTCCTACTCTCACTCCACATCACAATGTCGTCTGCAAACATCATGGTCCATGGAGACTCCTGCCTGACCTCATCTGTCAGCCTGTCCATCACCATGCAAACAAGAAGGGGCTTGGAGCCGATCCCTGATGTAACCCCAACCCCACCTTGAACCCATCTGTCACTCCTACAGCACACCTCACCACCATCTCACTGTCCTCATACATGTCCTGCATTACCCTCACATACATCTCTGCGACTCCTGACTTTCTCATACAGTACCACATGTCCTCTCTTGGCACCCTATCATATGCTTTCTCTAGATTCACAAAGACACAGTGCAACTCCTTCTGACCTTCTCTATACTTCTCCATCAGCACTCTTAAAGCAAACATTACATCTGCAGTACTCTTTCTTGGCATGAAACCATACTGCTGCTCACTGACTGTCACCTCTCCTCTAAACTAGGGAGGAGCCGATACCACTTTTTCAAGTTCAATACCGATACTGTGACGTTGAGCATCGGCCGATACCGATCCAAACCCAATACGGTCTCTCTTATTTAAAACATCAAAAGTACAGAACATACTTTGGTAATGACTGGTTGCATTTTGCACACAAAAGTCAAAAAATATTACAAATTTGACTCAGTTCAGCAACGCTGCTGCTTTTTCTTATTTTAAACTTTGCAACATTAGCAGCATTTCACTGGTCAACACTATGTAAACACGCAAGTTTATGCAAAACTTTGAAGCTGAGTATTTAAGTAAACATTCAGATGAAATTCAAAGTGCCACTTTATGCGTGATGTAAACAATGCTGTAGATCTGAAAATAAAGGAACTAACCCTCTAAGTTGTATTTTTGACATTTATTATTATCATTAATATTATTATTATTATTATCATCATCATCATAAGGATTCTTCTGGTCCTCAGTTTATTTAGTAGTGTTTTTGATCTTATTTTCTGTCCATTCTTAGATTTTGGTTTGTTCTTATTTTGAAGTCATTCCTGTTCCATTTCATGTAGCTCTGTTGTTCTAGTCCTGCATTCCAGTTCACTGTTATAATTTGCTATTTATGTTTCTGTCACCTACCTCTCATCAACTGTAACTCTCTGTTGAAAGGTAAGCCCATGTTATATCTTCGATTCCATGCTCCAGTCTGGCTTTTACTTTCAGTTTCGTTCTTTTGCTTAGGTTTCACTTTTAGCGTCCAGCCTCCGAGCTGGAAAAGCACTTCCTTCTGCTCGGTTCTTGACAAAATTTAACATACTCCTTTACCATGATACTTTTGTAAGTGTTTTATCAAGTTGCTGGTGTTGACGTTCTGATGAAGAAAGAAAGAAGGAAATTGTAAACGCTGGTACCACACAGCAACATACCGAGGCAAGTCCCAGAGACAGGCTCCAGTGAGGTGACATTCGTTGCTGAGCACAGAAGCAGAGAACATGATCACACCTTCATTTTATTTTAATGCTATTAATGTATTGGATCTGTAAATTACTTTTATTCCTTACCGATACAGCCATTTTGCCTAGATCGAACCCAATACCGATACAGCGGGTCAGATTGGCTCATCCCTACTCTTAACCTGGCTTCAACATCTCTTTCTCAGATCTTCATAGTGTGGCTGATCAACTTTATGCCTCTGTAGTTACTATAGCTCTGAGCATCACCTTTGTTCTTGAAAATTGGTACCAAAACACTTCTCCACTCCTCAGGCATCCTTTCACTCTCCAAGATTGTGTTTAACAGTCTGGTTAAAAAGTCTACTGCCATCTCTCCTAAACATCTCCATACCTCTACTGGTATGTCATCTGGACCAACCACCTTTCCATTCTTCAACCTCTTCAAAGCTGCCCTCACTTCTGCCTTGCTAATCCTCGGGACTTCCTTGTTTACTTTCCTTCATCCATCCCCCTCTCTCTCATTTTCTTTATTCATCAGCTCTTCAAAGTACTCCTTCCACCTTCTCAACACACTCTTGTCATTTGTTAGTACATTAACATTTCTGTCCTTAATCAGCCTAACCTGCTGCACATCTTTTCTAGCTTGATCTCTTTTTTTAGCCAATCAATACAAGTCTTTTTCTCCTTCCTTAGTGTTTAGCCTCATACATCTCACTATACTCCTTTGCCTTTGCCTTTGTCACCTCTCTCTTTGCCATGCACCTAGATTCCAAATACTCCTGTCTACTTTCTTCATCTCCCTGACTATTCCACTTTTTCTTTGCTAACCTCTTCCTTCGAATACTTTCCTGTACCTCCTCATTCCACCACCAAGTCTCATTGTCTTCCTTCCTCTGCCAACTGGATACACACATGCCTTTCTACCCATTTTCCTCAATACTTTTGCTGTACTTTCCCAGTCATTTGGTAATTCTTCCCTTCCACCCAGAGCCTGTATCAACTCCTTCCTGAACTCTGTGCAACCTTCTTCCCTCTGTAACTTCCCCCACTTAATGTTTGGCTCTGCCTTCACTCTCTTCCTCTTCTTGCTTTCCAAAGTCATCCTACTGACTACCATCTGATGCTGTCTAGCTACATTCTCCCCTGCCACCACCTTGTATTCTCCTATGTCTTTCAGACTTCTCCTTCTGCATAAGATGTAGTCTACCTGTGTGCACCTTCCTCCACTCTTGTAAGTCGCCCGATGTTGCTCTGTTTTCTTGAAGTATGTGGCCACCACAGCCATTTCCATCCTTTTAGCAAAATCCATAACTACTGTACCTATCCTTCCACATTTCTTTCCTTAACTCCTTAAGGATTAAATTTGATTACATGATCTACCTCTTCTGTGGCTGGTGTCGCAGATACACACCTGTCACGTGATAGGTCAAAAAGTATGAACCCCCCCCCCCCCCAAAAAAAATAAAATAAACCCAGATGTACCAAGCATTTCACATCACTAGATGGCAGACACATATAGCTCACTGCTCTTCACTGGAGGATTCAGTTCAGCCCACCGGAACTTCTTCGAATCTGATATCACTTCCAGGGCACAGAAGAAGAGAAGTATAAACAATTGCGCAACATATGTCAACAGGGAGGAAGCATTTGTTCCAAATTTTGTCAGCTATGATTCTAAAAGGGATTATTTAGCTTCTGAAGGGAAATATTTACCTTCTGTAACAGCAGAAGATGGACTGGAGCATGTAAACTTTTCGTCCGCCATTGACAAAGCTGCACGTGACAGAGAGGGCAATACTGCCAGTTCGGCGGCATTATCTAACTGAAATCGAGGTGGAACAAATCAGAAGATAAATGTGAGAGTTTCTGGATGTGGGAGAGAAAGCAAAGATGACCGACAGAAGACAAAATAAGGACCGGGGATGAGCACACGGACGCATGGCGACACATGACATACTGAATGCACTGAGGAGCTCATTTAGCAGCAGACTACATCATCCCAGGTGCACAACCGAGAGGTTTCGCAGGTCCTTCCTACCAACGGCTGTCAGACTGTACAACCTAAGCAGGGCTGCCCGCAGAGATAGCAAAAAGACGTAACAAACTAATAGTTTTTGAATGCAAAAGATGCAATAGACTTACACAATGGTCCCCTCCGGCATACAACTAGGAAAATACCGGTCGCTATGGAGGGTAAGAATATGTATGGGCACATAATCATACCATGTAGGATAACTAAGTAGACGGTTATGCTGTGTCATCCCATCTAGCAACAATGCTCTGCACTGTGTGTGTTTATATATTTACATATTTATTCCATCTAGCTACAATGCTCCGCACTGGGTGTGTTTATATTTATATATCTATATATTTATTCCATCTAGCTACAATGCTCCGCACTGTGTGTTTATATATCTACATATTATTCCATCTAGCTACATTGCTCCGCACTGTGTGTGTTTATATATTTACATATTTATTCCACCTAGCTGCAATGCTCCGTACTGTGGGTGTTTATATATCTACATATTTATTCCATCTAGCTACAATGCTCCGCACTGTGTGTTTATATATTCATATATTTATTCCATCCAGCTACAATGCTCTGCACTGTGTGTCTGTGTGTGTGTATATATATATTTTATAGTAATATGTACATATGTATATTAGCTGCTCTTGCTTGCTTGTTTTTTTTTCTTGCCTTCTGATTGTTGCTCTGAGTGTTGCTATCCCTGTGCTGTTGCAATCCTGGAATTTCCCCATTGTGGGACTAATAAAGGCTTATCTTATCTTATCTTATGACAAGTGGTAGGTCTGATGTTTTTATCAGTTTGTTTACATTCTACTGATTTTCTTATTCATATATGTTGAAGATAAGATAACAAAAACAAAGACAAACAAACAAAACCATCCTTTGTGTAAATATGTCCAAAGTCCACTTTGACCAAAAGTTATATAATCTGATATGGCTGCCGTCACATTATGTAAATTAGATGCGTAAATTTACTCCTGTCATAAACTTTGGATCAAATTCTACATCTTTCTCATTGACAGTAAGCCATTACTTCTCACCACTTTCAAGTTACAGCCTGTGGAATTTGTGAAATCTAAACTGAATATTTTCTTGAAAAAAATCTTTGCCACCAGAGGGTGCATGCAGATGGTGTGGATCTGCACCATCTGCATGCAATGGACCTTTAATGGACCTACATGTCCATTAAAGTCCGCTCCAATCACCACTCTCTACCACTTCATCCAACTTCCTCCAGAATTCCTCTCTCTCTTCTACCTGACATTCACCTTGGGGGCATACGCACTGACAACATTCAACATCACACCTTTGACTTCTAACTTCAAACTCATGATTCTGTCTGACTCCCTCTTTACCTCCTGAACACTCTTCACATACTCTTCCTTCAATATTACTCCTACTCCATTTCTCTTCCTATCTACACCATGGTAGAACAGTTTAAATCCACCTCCAATGCTCCTAGCCTTGCTTCCCTTCCATCTGGTTTCTTCAACACACAGTATACAGTATCTACCTTTCTTCTCTCCATCATCTATCAGCCAGCTCTCTGTCTTTACCAGTCATAGTCCCTACACTTAACATCCCTACTCTCTCCTTCACACTTACCTTTCCTTTTCTCTCTCTCCCTCCTAACATGCTTTCCCCCTCTCCTCCTCTTTGATCTTTCACCAAGAGTTGAAGTGTATGTATATCCTGCAAGTCCTAATATCCCTTCACTTTTTGATTTTCGGTTTTGTTCAGTGTTTTATGCATTGTACAGCTTGCTAATGCACTAAATAAGATCTCAACTTCCAGATCAAATCAAATTCCTATCAATATTCACTTTGTCTCAGTCAAACCCAGCAAAGCAAAGGAAATGGCTTCTTAGACAGCACATGCTGTAGGTTGATGGCTTAAATCATTCTACCCTTCAAACAATAAAAACAAGCAGAAGAATGGAGGACAGAGAACAATCCTGAGAAAAAAAATGGAGAGTAAAAAAAGAACGAGAAGGCAAAGAATGATGCAATGGTCGAACTGAATTATTGATCTGCCTGAGAAAGAAGAGATACGGTAGACGGTGTCATGTTCAGGTGAGAATGGAGGACAGGGGTAGAGAGCCAAGAAACCGGATAGATGGGGAGCAGGACGGCCACAGAATAGCTGCAGGTGGTGGAAATTCAGGGGCATCCCCTTTAGGTGCAAGAATTAGGGATGTCCTGAAATATTCTTCAGCAGCCCAGAGTGAATATCTGAATATTCTGTACAGTCTTTCCTTGCTTTCAGTGGACTGAGTCAGCATCATTTTATTTTTTCAGAAATATTACTTTTCAAATAAATTTTGAATTTTTCCATGTAAATCTGAAACTTTTTTGTCAAAAATGTGTAGCTTTTCTTGTAAATTTGAGAGCTTTCCTCCTTTCTTTTTACTTCATTTTTCCACATATGTATTTTGTTTCCTATAAATTAAAAATTTCTTTACTAAATATGCAACTTTTGTCATAAATTTTCTTGTAAAGTTGCAATTTTCAATTCAATTCAATACAAATTTATTCATGATCATTTTTGACTCTCCTGGTAAATTTTGAGACTATCATCAAGTTGCTGTTTTTCTTGTGAATTTGTGAGAGTTTTTTCCTAAATTTTGTAAATTTAGCAAATATCAATTTGTAATTTCCCCTTGATTAAATCAAGCAGTCAGAGGGGAAAAGTAATTATTCAAATGCCAATTCTGAAAACTGAACACCAATGTAACAAACAAATATTAAAATAATCAAATATTTGGATACAGACCGAGCAGCAATACCTCACCTACAAAGAAGGACTTTTTCAAAGCATATAGCATGGCCTTTGATCCCTTGTTTTTCAACCAGTGACCCTTGGGACCCAGGGGGTCCTTGAGAGAATGTTCAGGGATCCTCGGGAAATTTTCTAACTGAACTGCTTAATTGATCCAAAAAATTGTAAATAATTTGCCATTGTTGTACATGGGTGCCTGCAGTGGCTCTTCCATGTCAGTGGATGGCAGCAAGAACACAATCCCTCCTCTTCTTCCTCCTCTTGACGACAGGAAACCTTCACAACCCCTGCAGCCACACTGCATCTGCCAGGGAAATTAAAAAAAAAAAAAATGCTGCCATGCCTAAGCCCACAACACTATCTAGGTAGGAAAATGCCACCACTTCCCCCAGAAACCAAATCTTGACCTCATCTTGGTAAGTGGCCGTTTTATTTTCAGACCAATTCATTCTCCTAGCAATGGTAGAACACCAATATTAAATGACCATGATGACCAAACATCAAGCAAACTCCTGACCCAAGATGAACAAAATCCAGTCATGGACTCGGGTCGCTTGGCTGAGTATGCATAAATAACAAGACTAAATTGTCATTAGATATGCCATAACAGGCTACAGTGTGTCATTTTGAAGCATTTTTTGTTGGTGGGGGGGGGATTTTTTCAACGTGAAAAGGGTTCCTTGGCTTAAAAAAGGTTGATAAACACTGGCTTAGATCACCCTGGCTTCCACTTAATACATGAAATATGTGATGTAGACTCACTTGAAAAGCTTGCTTAAAGTTTGCTCTTACACCCAAAAGTATGAGTGTCATTTGTGCATATAGCAAAGTTGGGATTACCGTAGAACTCCCAAATAATAAACTGCCAATTTAATGTTTTCAAACAGCTCTTTGAACCTTAAAATTACTTTGTCTTATATCTGTTAATTTCATGTTTGTCTGTATGGAAAAGCATGGTCCCCTATTAATAACAGCAGATAAAGTATCTATAGCAGCAGGTGTTGTGCAAACTTGTTGTGAGGCATGCTGTTGTGATCTGTTGAGGCTGCAGCTGTGCTCTGACGCCCTTGACTCCTAACAGCCGTCTGAAGAGCCTTGCACCATCAGGTGAGTGAAGTAAAAGCCAGCTTAGCCTTTAAATCTGTTTATGTTTGAGCTCTAAATGACATTGAGTGCCAGTAGTCAGTATGATTGCTGTAATAAAGGGAAGAGATGTGCATAGACCCATTCTGGATGCATTATGCAACACTGAGGTTGAAAATTAAGTCAAAACAGGAGGTAATTTACTACGCAGTGTAGAAAAAATAAATGTGAGCACTAATCTTGTTCTGACTCTGCTGTCTGGGTCACACATGCAGACTAGCAGTTGGGGGAAAAAGTAACACAGAAAGCAATGTAGAGTATGTAATGTATGAAAATATTATTATTATTATGTGTTATGGGTGACGGCTACACCTTTCCGGTTCCGCTGCCACCCAGGGTATAAAAGGCCGACCTGGAAGAGGCACGGTCTCTTTTATGACCAAACCTCTGCCTAAACGGGAGCGCCTTTGTATTCAGTGAGCTGGATAATAAAGCTAAGTTCTATTGCACCTTCGGCCTCGTTATTGAAGTCACGGTTATGGACATAACATTTGGTGACAAGGATAAAGTTATGGATAAAGGAGTTTCTAGTATTCTGCCTTTTTTGGGAGCTCCCAGGCGAGCCGCCAGTTCCCTGGGCAAGGTGGTTTGCAGCGTTCCAAAACTATTTGGTGGCACTGAACCTCGGCAAATTGGAGAAACTACATGCACGAGCAATATTTGTCCATAATCTCGGCATGGAAGGGCAACGTATTCTCAGCACATTGGGTGAGAATGATAGCTTTGAGGACATGGTTGAGCTAATGGCGTGTTACTTTCACGCTCCTGAGAATGTCATCGTCCGGAGGATCCAGTTCAGACGGTGCTGCCAGCGGCCGGGAGAGTCAGTGCAACGGTATGTTGCAGACCTGCACCAGCTCGCTGGAGATTGCCAGTTCGGGGCTTTGGAGGAAGAAATGGTCCGCGATCAGTTGGCGGAGCACACGCTGTGTTCAGCGGCACGGTCAAGACTCCTCACGCACTCCGGTGAACTGACGTTGAACACGGCTGTGGAGATAGCTCAGCAGTACGAAGCAGCGGATAAACTATCAAAGGACCTCGGTGAGAGAACGACGTTGAGGCAGCCTGACTCACAGTCAGCGGCGCAGGCTGTGGACCTGGGTAGCGATGACAGCGCAGAAAATAAAGAAGACTATGCTACTGCTATTAAGATTAGGTCCACCCCAGGATCACCCAGATGTTTGGGCTGCGGGTCCACCAAGCACCAATATAAGGCAAGAAAGTGTCCGGTGAGGTGCAAACGCTGCGGCAAGTGTGGACTGCTACATCATTTCACCAGGGCCTGCAAAAAGTTTGAGCGAGGGGAACGACGACATGGAGTGGATTCCCCCGCCACGACTCCTACGGTTATTCACACTGTCTCTCCGAGCACAGATGGACGCATATACTGTGAGGTGATTCTGGACAGCATGAAAGTACCATTGTTGGTTGACACGGGCGCAGCAGTGTCCGCATTGAACTGGCCTACTGTGAGGAGTTTGTTCCCGCATTACCATGTGAGAGGACTGTACGCTGTATAGTGGCTATGGGGGTAACAGGTTAGCCATCGTGGGTTCGCTGGAGCTGATGGCGAGATACAAGTCGACTGTGGTGTCCAATATCCAGTTCGTGGTGACTGTCAGTGGGTTGAACGTGATGGGCTGCGACCTATTCTACAGACTGGGCTTCATGATCACCAGTGGCATCGGAGAGGAGTGGTCGGGCTGTGGTTTGTGGGACCGACCGGTTCCAAGTGTGGTGGACGATGCGGTATGGGACGGAGATTGGCCTAGTATTCTGGGAGATGGACAGGACCAATCCCATCCAGGGCCATCATGGGAGGGTTCCGGTGCCAGGGCCCAAGTTATCCTGGATGTGGGAACTGGGCGGCACAATGGAACGCCCGTGACGGCGGTTGGAGCTGTGAAGATGGCTCCCTCTGCTTCTGGAGTTCGGCCGGAAGGTACCGAGAAGCAAGGGGCTACAACGGCTTTGCTGGCGTCACAAATGAAAGACAGCGGGGCAGGACCGGCTGGCACGGTGGACCGACGTACCACACAGGAACACTGGAGGCCGAGTCAGGCTTCTTGAGGGTTCGCTGGAGCAGTTCGACCCAGAGGAGGCCCAGGCTAGATGTTGTGGACATTGGAAGCCGAGTCGAGCTCCCCTGGGGGACCGCTGACATGGTTCGACCCAGGGAGGAGGCTCGGCTAAGGGGGGTTCACGACAAGCGGAAACGATAAGAAGACCAGGGACGGCTACAGGTGGTGGCCGTTCAGGAGGACGGTTATCTTCAGGTGTTCGATGGCTCATGGAGACACCCCAATGAGTTACGGCGTGCCATTGAGGAGAAAGAGGTGTCAGGGCTCCGACGTGGTTCATCTCTGGGAGCGAAGCGAAGAAGAAGCTCTGGATGGGACCCGACAGATGGGTCTCCGGAGGGTAGTCTCCCCATCGAGACTGTATGGTGGTAGGAGGTGATGTGTTTTGAGCTGAATTATTAACATGTTAATGACTGTAACGTTAATGTGTGCACTAACCAGGCTGCGTTGTTGTCCTGTCGAAGTGATGAATGCATGAAAGTGACTATGTTAAGTGCCCATTCTAAAATAAAAAAGAAAGAAGAAAGAAATTCTTTTACCAAGGGGTTTGTGCTGAAATGTGCGGTAATGTTAATATGTGTGAATTGCCCAGACCACATATTTAATGTTTCACATGCAGCTGCTATGTGAATTAACCAGTTTGTCTTTGGGAAAAAAAGAAGAAAGACAACAAACCCAACAGTGTTTGTATTATTGTATTTACTACATGTTTGATGTGTGCTCTGCCCGGGTCATGGGGTGAGTGTGTTGGGAGGGGGGCTGTCACAGCAGGGTGTGAATGAATGCATTAACGGGTTTGTTTAGTGATTTGGAGTATTTCTGTTCTGTACATATGTTTTGGGATTACTTTACGTATTATATTAGGAACACGGCAGCTTTCTTTGTGCTACGGACTGTATTGTGATAGAGACGGCAGAATAACCCGTCTGGCCGTGTGGGGGTGGGACAGTAGTCCACCTGTCCCTCTCTAGTTTTAGTTTTGTGTGCACGGATAGGCCCTGTTGTTATACCTACTGTTAGTGTGTGATTCGGGTTGCAGATTTGGGTGGGTCTAAATGGTGTGTGTTTTGGACTTTTTTATGGGGGGGGGGAAGTAATGTATGAAAATGTTATTATCATGTGTTATGGGTGACGGCTACACCTTTCCAGTTCCGCCGCCACCCAGGGTATAAAAGGCCAGCCTGGAAGAGGCATGGTCTCTTTTACGACCAGACCTCTGCCTAGACGGGAGCGCCTTTGTGTTCAGTGAGTTGGATAATAAATCTAAGTTCTATTGCACCTTCGGCCTCATTATTGAAGTCACGGTTATGGACATAACAGAGTACACAAACCCTCCCCCTATCCAGGATCTTTTGAAAAGTAGCACATATCAGAGTGTTTTAGGTTGGTCATTTTTAACTGTTCAGTGCCTTCGTAGAAAACCCCCGTGTTGCTTTGCTAATGTGTGAAAAGTGCAGCTAATATTAAGAGTATGTAAAGCTCCATGTGGGCTTCACGTGTACATTTTAACCAAGCAGCGCCCCCACATAAACTACATGTAGTGTTTCCACTGTGAACAAGCTAAAAGTGGATGACTTCCTTCTGTGTGCTGAGTGTAAGTTATGGAAGCTGTGAAAAATACAAGCTCTATTGTGAGAATGCCTCACATCACCATCAGAAAAAACACATTTTCTATAGGAAAGTGTTTCTTGCTTTCTCTTTTTAAAAGTATATCCACTTTTCTTTTCATTAATTTTTAAGTGCTCAAGCCCATGAGACTTGTGCAACATATTTTTTTTAAAAAGAGAGTGGTCTTATGCTTTTATCACTCAGTCTTCCCTTTTAATTCTCTTAAGTTTTAAATTCACAAATATCTGCCTTTGCTTAACACCCTCTGCCCTCCACACTTCACTGTAAACCCTGCTCTGATGTCAGTAGCTACATGATTCGAAGAGAATGCTTTTTAAACCCTTTTCCAATTGGAACATCACCGTAATAGCAGCGGATGCTTAAGCAAAACACAGCGAGACATGTAAATATCCCTCCATTGTCAAAGGCCAAGCAGATAAAAGGCCTCTCACACAGACTAGCATGCAGCAGCATCACGGATGTATGACTACTGACCCAGGATTTACACCGACTCCGGCTGCAGTACGTTACGGCTGCGATATGGCCTCCGCAGCAAATAGTTACCATTCTCATCAATTTTCTAATCCCCATCTGGTCTGGAACACTGCGGAACGAATCCGGCTTGTCAAATGTGGTTCGCTAATGAAACACGACGAGTCTATTTTTGACAGATGCCGGATCCAATCTATAAGGAAATGCCACTGTGTCTTTTGGTATTTAATGGCCATTTGATCATTAAAAATGATTTAAAAATTGTCCGTTATTTTCTGAGGTCTACTCCTCCACCACTGTGTCAGAGAATTAAAATTAACGGGCTACTTGCGTTTTATTTAGAGCCCAAAAATCCAGGTGGAGAGCCACTACATCACACTTCCTTGTTGCTACCACATGATCGCGATTGGTCCATCTCAGTCACTCTTGGGTCTTTCTTGAGATCTCGCGTTATTTTGTATAATTCTTGCACAATCTTGTATTTTTAAACGTTGTTCTTATCCATGCCGCTGCAAAACACAAACAAAGCTGGTAGGGATGAACACAAGGAAACATCCGCACTGCATCTGCAACGGACTGCAGTTGGTGTCGGTGTAAATCCTAGGTAAGGCCGTATAAAAAGAGCTTGGTTCCACCCTGACTTCCAACAAATCTTGACCACATCATGTGTGCAAATTTGCCATTTTCACGTGTGAGCATAACAACCTGAACATATTGCTTTTCATGCCACTCTTTTCTGTAACTCTTAATTCCCACTTTTCACCTCTCTCACCTTCTTTCTGTGGTGTGGCAGTCTCTTCGTCTCCTCCATCCTTCTCACCAGCGCAGTGGTACCCCTTCTTCTTCAGGATGTTGCAGACGAGAATACCCAAGAGGCCCATCACACAGAAGACGGGCACCAGAGCAAACACGGCATACTCGGCTGTCTTCTCCTCAGCGCTACGCACCACTGTACTGTTGGCTGGGCCTTCTGCTCCGCCCGATGGATCTTTACTGACGGTGCGGACCTTTCTGACTTCTAAACCTGCTGGGAGACAGGAGATGGAGAAGTGGAGGGGAAGTGGGATGATTAGAGAAAAGCAGAAAACAATAGCTGAAATTTGTCTTCGTAAAGAGCAGTTTGCGAGATGGTAAGCAGCGGGAATCTTACTCACTTTTCACACAGGGGCTTTGAGAGGAAAGTTGCCCTGTGGCAGTAGAGTGAAACCTGCAAACGGATAAGATGGAACAAATGAAAATGGCTTCACTAGTGAAATGTGCGTGTGTGGGGTGGGGGGTGGGGGGGGGGGGGTGAATCAACCGGTTTAGCCCGTGGCATGTAATATTTAATAGTGACTCCTCATCCTGACTACCCATTGTGGTGAATGACTGCATTGGTGTGTGTGGTGTTTCCTTATTTTTGTTTTTAAAGACAGAAATATATATCAGGACTTAATTTCAAAATAATCAACTAGAATTTCATAGCTTGTGAATGTCTTGCCTGCCATCTCATTACATTGCGGGTGCGTTATCACTCAGACAGACCACGAAAGAGCCAGCTCATCAGTCCTTACCCGCTCAGACAGTCCCCACACAGGGCATCTGAGGTTGCGGTGCCCGAGGCTGCAACCTGTCGACCAAGACTCTGACAAGAGGTGTGCAGACGACAAAGCTCAGAGTCAAAAGCATCTGAGAAGCTTCCAGCTGGGCATGACTGACATTGCACTTCCTCTGCTGGACTCTGGATCCGATCACAAGCCTGGGAAGAAAGAAAATTAACTTTACAATTCAGAAAAAAAGAAGAAAACACTTCTCTGATGCTGTCAAAAGTTTAGATCAGGTAGGTGGCAAAGAACTAAGGAGTCTAATTTACATCCTGACATTTCTTCAATCTCTACAATTCCTAACCAGGGGTACAAGTGCACAGATGGTTAGTTTTACAGTAGCCAGTGGATATGTGGATAAAGTAATAATCTACAAAACAAAATACTGTAGTTCAAAGGGCTTAAACAGATTTAAGAAGAAAAACTAACCAGTTATTTAAAAAAATGCATATAAACTATTTAAATATAAAATTGTCAAAGAGTTACAAAAAAATTAAAGCACCTTATTAGAGATATGGCTAACAGGCCTGGTGTAATTCAGTTATGGGTATAAATGGTTTGTTAAAGTTTAACGATTAAGCTAGTTAGCTAAATTCATCAACAAAAAAGTTGACATTTTTTAACAAGAGGGTATAGTTACAGCGTTTGAAACGATTTCCAAATGAAACACAAAACTTTAAATGCTACATGAAATTATCACTAAACTTTGCGTGTTTTAACCAACAGTGTGGCAGTTAGCTAACCATCGGCACAGATAAATATGCATAAACACAATATAAATTAGTTAAATCAATTAGGAAAGCTCTCAAAAGTGATTATAGCAAACATAAATAAGGGCTTAAATGAAGTAATAACTAAAAGTAGTTGACAAATTGTCCAAATAATTAGGCAATAGTTGCATGTCATAAGCTAGGCTAATTATAAAAGGCAAAAAGAGGTTGTGTTGGTGAAAGACAGGTCTTTGTTAAAAATCAAGAGAAAATGTAGAGACGTTTTGGTATCTACTGTACAACCGAAAGCTGAGTTCACACTTCAAGTGACAAAGTTACATAATAAAGACCAAGTGTGTGCAAGGGCCCCTTTACACAGCGTGGAGATCGTTTGGAGACCACTGAGAGATCAAAAACTGGCCCGATCTTTCAATGATCTCCTAAAGCCTTGAAAAAGCCATTTCTATGTAAATGTTTGTGAGATCTTTTTGAGTTAAAACTTAGAGAAGATCATAGAGTTCACTGGAAGATCATTGAGATCTGGCCAATTTTTGATCTCTCAATGATCTCCACCCCTGCGTAAAGGGGTACAGCTGGAGTGTTACAAAGACTTCATCTGCCGAACAAGAGTTTGCTGATGTTGTCCCTGGGCTTCCCCAACACTGTGAAAGTAAAAATGGAAGCATATGACTGGTCACTGCTATGCCACTACAGTACTGGAAAAGGTGAAGACAAATTAACCATGTGGTTTTTAGGCTACTTTGTTGCTTTACGTCACTAGGTTATAAATTATGACTTAATCAGAGTCCATATATAAATTTAATTTTTTTGTTTAAATGCTTACTCTGTAGGGACAGATGTGGAGACAGGTCATTGATAGAACAAAGCAGCACTTCATACTGTTTACATCTAGCTGGGCATTTGCAGCATATAGCAAATTCTAAAAAATGATTATAAACAATACAAAACTACATAAAATAAGCAAGATAAACATGAAGTTAAATGTAAATAAAAATATATAATGTATAAATACAATACAAACCCCAATTCAGTTCCTTGATTAAACCTTCTGAATACAATCACATTGTCAAACAGGTCGCAAGCAGCATTTCAAAAGAAATTTAGATCTACTCAGAAGTGATAACACATATTTAGACTTCCCAAATGACTCCTATCACCATCCTGTTTGATCTCTACAGGTACAGGGTTACACTTTGTCAACTCACTGTCAACTGTTCGAAGGAGATTTTGTGAATGATGAACAGAGGTTCCTGACCTGAAAACTGAACCCAATGAGGAAACCCCTAAAGCTGTTTACTGAAAATGGCCAGCAGAGGGAGACACCTGTGGCTGCAAATCAGTCTTAAGCCCAATTCGTAGTGGCAAAAACGCGTTGGTACGTGAACTAGCACAGTGGACACATTTGTGCACAAACTATACGCAGAGGGTGAGCGCTGACCGAGCGCATGTGGCCCCGAAAAAGTGAATGCACGTATGAGTACACAAATGGTCACAGTGAACTATGCATGCACCTGGAAACTCCCGCCAGAGGGAAGTACTGAGCAATCTGCCAATACTGGGTGAACAAATGTCCGTCTTTTTGGCCATCTGCTTTCTTCCTCTGCCGCTAAACAGTAAAAGCTCCTGTCCGTTTTGATTGTCATTGTATTTTCACTACCTCCATCGCTTCCACTATTTAAAACATCTGCCACCTTGCTCTTCTTTTGTGTTTGGATTGCAGCTGTTCAAATCAGTTTGGTGGCTCTTGGCTGCTGCCGACAGTGTGGGCATGTTGGCGGCAGCCTAGTCATTAACATCTGTTTGTTTTCTCCCATAGATTGAGTCCCTGTTGTGCTGTTTGCTCTCTACATGTCTGTTCTTTTCTCTTTTTTTCTATCCCCTCGCCACCAGCCAGTCGCAGCAGATGACTGCCCCTCCCTGAGCCTGTTTCTACTGGAGGTTTCTTCCTGCTAAAAGGGAGTTTGTCCGCTCCTCCCTCGCCAAGTGCTTGCTCATAGGGGATCGCCTGATTGCTGGGGTCTTTCTGCAATTGTGGGGTTTTCCCCTACAGTTTGACAGTGCTATGAGATGACTGTTGTGAAATGGCGCTATATAAATAAAGTTGAATTGAATTGAATATGAACTGCAGATTATTTTCACTGCGCATGCGTGAAACGTGGTGGCTGAGCGGTAGCTGCAGTGGCTCAAAAACTACTCTGAATACTGCTGTGTATGCAAACATAATCTAGAGAATGCAAACGTTTTCCCCTCGGAGGGACTCTGAACAGGCCTTTACTCTGTAGATGTCTATGGATAATGGCACGCTGGCTTTCATTCGCAGTGACACCCTCGTAACTAGTGAATGCCCTTAATTGCTTGCATCATATCAAACAAAACATTTTACAAACTTGCGCACATCATTTTCCACATTGAAGCAGGTACAATACCTACCTCATAATTAACAAGTTGCCCATAAGTGTCCAGTTTCCCTCATTAAATCCAGTTATAATGGAAAGAGCTTAACTCAAGGCTTAATATCAGGACTCTGTAAACCAGTGGATGGTGTCATAGTAACTACATCAGTCTCTTATAAACAGTGTATGTTTGCAACCACTATTGAGCTGGTAGTGCGAACACTATGGCACCAGCACATTTACACATGGTTCAGCAGGATGAGAGAACAACGCAATGAAGGTAACTTACAAAGTGTACAAAAGTTTTTATTAGCATTTTGTTTTTATTAGCATTTTTATTAGTTAATTATCTCACCATGGAAGGCTCCTGGCCTGCGGGGCATCGCAGGCATGCACATCCTTCCCTCCACCGACACTGCACTGCTGCAGTCCCTCCACAGCCAAACACCTGAAAAACACACACATACCAGATGAGGCCACTGAGCTGCATGACGATCTACATGCATCCTAATTTCCTATGGAAAGCACGCTCACACAAACGCACGCAGTGCATTTACCGTGAGAAGGACAAGAGCTGAGCAGCAAAGGTGGTTCCTCATCTTCTTCAATGTATTCTTCTATGTACATATGATCTAAAGAGGAAACAGACGGGGTAAAATGTTCATCATTTTAATATGTATATGGAATTTTAAGCGCTGATGACCTAGGGAACATTTCCAAAGCCAAATCTTTCCACTCTGTCTCGTAAGTCTGCACACTCTCACAAAACCACACAAGCTCACATGGCAACAAAACACCTGAGTCATTTTTGAGAGGTAAGGAGCAGCTCTAAAGACTGTAAATAACATTTAACATGAATCAGGACCTTTATATATTCAACCATGAATAAACCAGGGATTTTCTGTTGCTATTTTGGAGCTGTAGATACTCACATATTTGAAGTAGTGATTCACTCGGCAACACTTTAATTTGCCACCACATGCTGACTTTATTTTTAAAAAAAAGCTGACATCAGCTGATCTGAGATGAGTATTTATAGAAAATAAGTTGAGTGAGGGGAAAAAACAGTTCAAAGAGTCAATTAAAATATGTGATGAAGCCTGACAGTGGACATAACCATACAGAACTGAGGATGAATTAGAAAGTTGATCACCGTTTAGATCTGTGAGCAAATAGGTTACAACAGAGGCCAAATGGATGGTGTCATATCTAAAGTTAAATGTCTACAGCTGAATTACTGAGCATCTCTTATTACCTGCTACCAGGCACACTTACTCACTCATAATTAAAGCGTATGGTTGACCTTGAGTTCCTCAGTGTCCTTTATTGATCCTTCTGTTTAACTTAACAAGCAGTCACTGGTGTTCTTACCAACTTAAGTTACAGCGTCCTGACACATCGGCTTCACCTCACCGGTGACTAAGCAGAACCGTCAACAGTGTGGCTAAAACCTGGACTTCTCATTCTCATTGGATGTCAACATTTTCACAGCTTAGTCAAGCAAATTTATTATCTGGCATTCTTGGTGTGACATGTAGTCAAAAATATGCACTTAAAATTTTAAGTTATTTCCAAACGAACTCAGCCAAAAGTGAAAACCATATAATTTAATTTTCATCATAAAAATACGAAGTGATGCAGTTAGACTTTGTCTTTTTAATTCTTTTTCTAATTTATGCACACAGTACATAGCAACAACTAGTCAATATTAATAATGGATGGCCTATATTTTCTCCTATAAGTCTAGGAATAAATCACAGATGCACATTGAAAAAAATATTTCCTCTGCACTTTTCTTTCAGAAAGTTGAGAATGAGAGATAGTTGACATAACAGGACTGTAAAACAGGTAAAAACTTAAGGATCATGTACAATATAGCAAATAAAAAAGAGAGAACTTATGCTGAATGTATTAAAACTTAAGACAGGAGAGTTAAGTAAAGAAAAATGAAAAATTACCAACTAAGTACAAAGATAAAGACTGATAAATCAGAGGTAGGCAGAGCAGCATACTTACCCCAGACCTGCAATGGACTGACACAGTTGCCGTGGCAACGCAGAAAGGATGCTATGTGTACCGTCACTATCTACTGCTAGAAATGCTGAGTTAGCACCAAACTTAATTATTTCCCTAAACTTCAAGAAAAGAAAGGGAAAAAAAAAATCAAATACCCAATTATCTTTACCTCATAAAGTCTTTAAATGCATAAAATAAAGACTCAACTAAAAATTCCTATAAGATTGTAAAATATTTATCTGCTGAACAGAGTTAAGACTAAGATGCAACTTTCAAACAATAAGAAAAGCAGAAATTAATCTCAGCCACATGCCAGTCAGTGAAGCTGAATGGGGAAATGTGTGTACCTGTCACTGCCTTATACTGCCACTCTGACCACAGACACACCCCTGGGTTCTTTGGACATGCCCCTAGTGTCACCGCTAAAACACCGTGTGTGTGTGTGTGTGTGTGTGTGTGTGTGTGTGAGTGTGTGTGTGATTTGTGCATTTGTGGGGATGAGGTTGTTTCAGGGCTCCTCTTCACCTTTAGCCACACAGAAAGACACAATTTTATAAATGATTAAAAGTAAATAAACACCTTTCCAAACAGAAATTGGTTTGATTTATGTGCTCACAGCACACATGCATTTGGTGACACTGATATGATTTTGCACTTGTAATCGGTGTTCATTTAAGCTTGCTGTACATGGACATTAACACCAATGTGAGGCTCAAACAAACAAAAAAATAAGCATGTAAGAAGTTCATCATCTGGTCTTATATGGAGCTCATGCCAATACCAGGCTTAGTTTCAAGGCATAATTTTAGAAGGCAAAGGTAAAGCCAAGTCCCCAAAAAAAACCCAAACCATGAGCTTGTAGTGGAAAGGAGACTTTAAAGAGGAGAAAGTGGCAGGGAGTGACACAGCTAAAACTTAAGTCCGATAACATGATAAATATAGAAGCATTTGTCAAAATGCCACACCGACCAAAGTTTAAGGCTAATTAGAAGTCATCAAGCATGCACACACAAACATGCAAACATGCACCCTCGTGCACATACAGCTGAAAAAAAGGGGGATTGTTCAATAAAAACGACAATGACAGAGCACGCAAAATAAAAATGATACCTAAAATTAAGAGCAGCTTTTTGGGCAAGTGTCAAGTAACAAATTGGATCGGTCAACAGTAACAAAGGAATGTACTGATTCTCACAGACAGCCTGGTTTGACTGTTACAGTAGATGCAGCAGCAGAGTGAAGTTAAAGAAGTTTTACTGTGGGATGACTGCGTACAGTCATAGTGATTTATAATATGACTGCAGATCAAATGCTGTATAACCATCAGTTTGGACATGTGGCTCTACAGAACAGTTCATGTGCTGACTGTCCACACTTAACATGCAGTGAGAGCGTATTTGAAACACAAAATTATGTGAAAAACTTATGAAAGAATTCTTTTACAAAGCCACCACATGCTAACCACAACCTTTAGAAGTCAATAATTTACAACTAGTTGATCACAAGTGTGTCTGTATGTGAGGCTTTTTCAACTAAAATCCAATTTACTGAGGGGTGACACACGTGGGACTTGCTATGTCCACAAACCTGGTGATGAACGAGGCCGACAGAGATGTAGCGCTGAACACTGCTTTATTAAATGTAGAGAACACAGTCACATGGTATGCACCCAGCGGAGTCATCCGGCACAAGAGGAAGTCCTCATGGCGGGTGCCCCGTAAAATAGGGAGGTGTGATGACGCAACAGGAAGGCGGCATCATCGCACCACACTTCACAATAAATACCACCATAACACCCCCCCCCCTTTACAAGGTCCAAAAACACTCACTCAAATTGAACCCACCCTAATTTAGAACCCCAATCACACTCTAAACTAAAATCACCCAAGGTCTAACACATTCACACAAAAAACTAATATAGGATCGGTGGGTGGACTACCACACAGCCCACTTGGCACAGTGGGTTATTCTGCCACTGGTATCCCTACAAGTCTTTAATCAAACTAAAAATTTTGCTGTGCTCCTAAGTTAAACACACAGAACTTTAAACGGAACTATAAGCATGGGAAGCTGTCACAGCACAGTCACTCGAGGAAAAGGTGGAACCGGTAGGGGGGGCCCTGGGCAGCCCCGCAGCAGGCGTGCTACTGGAGGCATCAGGCCCCCAGGGCGAAGGCTGATCTTCTGGACGTCGGAGCCTGGATCCCAAACCATCTTCACCGACTCCCGTCCAGCCCTGCCACCTGGAGCATCCTCCTGGACACGCCGCAGCTGGTTAGCGTGCCTCATCAAGCCATCAAGACACCCGGAAGCATGCCGCCCTCAATTTGGCAAATATCCGCAAGCATGCTCTATGTTTCGTCGGCTGTCGTCTGGCCCAACTTCGTCGTGGTCGTTCATCACCCTGAATCCAAACCAAGTCCATAACTCAAAGTGGAACCTTACTCAGCCTGACGTGCTGCTGCTGAGCATGCAGTAACTCCATGCTCGTCGGTCATGCCCCGCCCTCTTATAAGAACATTGCAGTGGTCACCTTCGCAGCTGCAGACCCCCCCACCCAACCATGGCTGAGTACCGGAGGCATCCAGAGCTAGCATGGTGACGCTCGCCGGCACGGGTGCCCCGCCGTCATGCTCGGCCCCCCCAACTACCTCTTTCCGAGCGCAGGCACTAAGACTTTCCCGCACTGACACTGAGCGAAACTGGTCTTGCTTGAAAGCGAGGGTGTCCATTAGTTCCTCATCCCACACTTCGTCCTCTTCGACCACTGGAGCCTGTGAGCCCCAGCGGCCACAATCTGAACATTCGTTCCCAGCGCTGTCCTTGATGGCGAAACCCAGACTGTAGAACAGGTCACACACCATGATGTTATTGCCGCGTGCTGCCACTTGGAATGTGAAGTCAATCATCATTTCGGACTTGTAACGAACCGTCAACTCCACAATCCCAGCAGTGCACAGCCTGCTACCACCGTAGCCATACAACGGCACTGGGTTACTCCTAATCCTGTGATGGGGAAAAACTTCACCGTGGCACAATTCAGCATCGACCGCACCACCGCCGTGTCGAGTAACAGTGGCACCTCCACGCCATCTAACTCCACTGTACAACACGTATATCCGTTGGCATTGGGACTCACCAAGTGGATAGTTGTCGGGGGCGAGCAGGGTGATTTCTTCCATGGGCTCTCTGGATCAGAAAAATGGCACACCCTGGCATAGTAATTCAAGCATCCACATTTACTGCATCGTTTCCCTCTTGCCGGGTACTCTCTTGCTTTATGGTGGTGTGTCGCGGACCCACAACCCCTGCAATGGGGGTTCCTCAGAGCAGACCTTCGGCTGGCAGCACTGGTCTCCGAATAATCTTCATCCAAGCTATCCTCGCTATCAGGGTCTGCAACATTAGCTGAGGCGGGCAGCTCTGCCAGCTTCTGTGAATGGCGCCAGTTTAGCTCCAAAGCTAGCTTGTCTGTGGCCTCCAACTGGAGAACTAGCTCAACAGCCCTAGCCAGCGTCAAGTTGTTAGGCGCCGTTAATAGCCTACAGTATAGTCCAGCGTTACACGTGTGCTCGGCCAACTGGTCGCGTACCATCTCATCTTCAAGCAGCCCAAAACGACACTCGCTAACTAGCTGCCTCAAATCAGCGACATACTGGTGGGTAGGCTCACCGACATGTTGACGTCTCTGGTGAAAGCGAATTCGCTGAACAGTCACGCTGTCTGGGGTGGTGAAATGGTTAGCTAGCAGCTCCACAATGTCCTCAAATGAGTCCGATGCACTGAGTGTCCGCATGACCCGCTGGACTTAGATACCCAGGTTGTGGACGAGGAGCGCATGTGCCCTCAATTTATTGAGCTTCCCGAGTTCCAGCACGGTGATGTACACTTGGAAGGCCTCAAACCAAAGACAGCATGGCACCGGTGGCTCGCCCGGGAGCTCAGGGAAGGGACGGAGTTGTGTAACGCATGCCTCCATATGTTAATCCTCAGTCGCCAAATGTTATGTCCACAAACCTGGTGATTTATTTAGCGAATGCAAAGTCCTTAAGCCAAGCAGTTGCCTCCTGGTTTGCTGTATGGAGGGTGTGTAATCCTCCTTCCAGTCTTTGGAGCGGGCAAGCCTCTATGATGTGTTCCATTGTTTGCTCCTCTCCACATGCGCACAGAGGGCTAGGGCTACTGCCCCATCTGTAAAGGCTGGCCAAGCAGGGGCCATGTCCAGTCCTGAAGCGATTGAGTGTAGACCACTGTCTCCTTGGGAGGTTGGTGCCCGGGACCTGTTGGTTGGGGTTTATCACCAGCTGTTTGTTTGGGACCTCCTTGGTCTCCCATTCCTCTTGCCAAGCTGTCTGGATGGTAAAGTCAGCTGGGGGAGGGTTTTTCCAAATCGGCCGTCTGGATGAAAGTCGGGCAGTGGGTGGAGTGTAGATATCTGCATGGATTGGTAAGTGAGGAGAATCTTTAACTTTTTGGAGCATCCTTTGAGTTAATGCTGCTCGCCGGATGTGTGGAGGGGCTATGTTTGACAGTACAGAGAGCCAGGGGAGTGGTGTTGAGCGGATTGTTCCAGTTATAGTTCTCATGGTTGTGTTGAGCTGGGTGTCTACATGGTGTGTGTAAGATGACCTGGACCAGACAGGGGCACAATATTCTGCTACAGAGTATGAAAGGGCCAGTGCTGAGGTGCGCAGGGTGGAGACTGCCGCCCCCCATTTTGCACCAGCGAGCTTGCAGAGCAGGTTGTTTCGTACCTTCACCTTAGCAGCCGTCCCCTTTAGATGTTCCTTGAAGGATAAGGTCCTATCAAGGGTCACTCCAAGATAAGTTGGATTTGGGGCATGCTTAAGCTTGAGTCCGCTCAGGTGGATGTTTAGTTCTCTGGCAGCTTTTGCATTGTGGAGATGGAATACACTGGAGACGGTTTTTGCTGGGCTTGGTTTTAGACGCCAGATTTTGCAGAACTGGTCCAGTTTGGCAAGATCTTCCGTGAGCACCCGTTCCAGTGGTTCAAAGTCTGGTGCTTGGAATGCCAAACAGATGTCGTCTGCATAGGTGAATTTGCGGGATTTTGTAGTAGGCAGGTCGTTTATGTAGAGGTTGAACAGAGTTGGAGCTAGAACTGAGCCTTGTGGGAGTCCGTTTTTCTGCATTCTCCATGCACTTGTCTTCTGACTGAGGTGGACTCTGAACCTTCGGTTGGTCAGCAGGGTTTTTATAATTGCTGTTGCCCAAGCAGGGATCGCCTTTATAAGTTTCAGGAGGAGGCCTTTGTGCCAGACCGTATCATAGGCGGCTGTAAGGTCGAGAAACACAGCCCCTGTCTTCAGTCTGCTCTCGAAGCCATTTTCGATGAAGGTGGTTAGGGCCAGTACTTGTTCTCCTGTACTGCGGTCCTTGCGGAAACCTGCTTGATCCACACTTAGAATATCCTCTACCTCTGGGGAAATGCGTTGCAGAATTAGGCGCTCCATGATTTTGTAAGGAACGCTGAGTAGGGAGATTGGGCGGTAGCTTGCTGGTAATTTGTGGTCTTTGCCAGGTTTTGGGATGGCAATGACCTTTGCTGTCCGCCATTTCTTTGGGATCGAGTTTGTTTGTGTGATCCTTGTGTAGAATTGTGTCAACCAGGTTAGGGCTCGGGGGCCAAGATTTTTCATGAATTCTGGGAAGATGTTATCGTATCCTGCTGCCTTTCCACATTTCAGGCTCTGTAGGACTTTCTCCAGTTCAGCAGCCTCGAAGGGTTCAGGGTTCGTTTCCTCTACAGGCATTTTTTGGTGTTTTTTTTAGCTCAGTTGTAACTGCTCTTTTGGTGTCTTTGTCTTGGGGTGCTTTGGCGATAGTCAGTAGGTGGGATGCAACTTGGTTGGGTGTGACGGATGCTCGGCTTTGGCTAGGGGGCTTCTGTGCAGCTCCTAGGCGACGGATGAGGCTCCAACATTTCCTGCTAGAGTGGGTAAAGCTCCGGTCAGCAACTGTCTCCTCCCATTTCTTTCGCCGAGCTGTATTTAGCGATTCAATGAGATGGTCTGCTATCTCTGGGTCCCCTGATGTTTGATAGGATTGTAGGAGGGCAGCACTTTCTCCGTCCAAACATAGGACATAGAGGGGTCGGTAGTCTCGTGGGATTGCAGTATGGGCAGCCTTGAAGATTGCGCTGCAGAAGCGGTTGTATGCTTCATCTACAGTGATGGTGTGGAGTGGGATGGTAACAACGCTCCGGTCCAGAGTTTCACTGAATTTCTTCCAGTTGGCTTTGCGGAAGTTCCAGCGCATCTTCCTTGGGCTGTATATGACTGGAAGTTGTAGGCCAATGTCATCACCTTGTTCATCGTGTCGGCCTTGTTCATCACCTGGTGATGAACAAGGCCGACAGAGATGTAGCGCTGAACACTGCTTTATTAAATGTAGAGAATACAGTACACGGTATGCACCCAGCGGAGTCATCCGACACAAGAGGAAGTCCTCATGACGGATGCCCCGGAATATAGGGCGGTGTGATAACACAACAGGAAGGCAGTGTCATCACACCGCACTTCACAATAAATGCCACCATAGCAGGACTTGAACTGGACCTACAGGCACATGGCTGGTCCTTGCCTTCTTTGTAATCACAAATCTGCTATCAAAAGGGTCAGACTTTATGTTCATAACCTTACAAATAAAGTTATACACAACAGCTAGAAATAAAATATCAGAGTCCATAAAGTTCTTGTCTGCCTTTTTTCCAAAGGTGATATAATTTACCTAGTTTAATAAAATATGCTTGTTTGGCGGTTCGGTTAACCCCCACAACAGATTAAGGACACTCAGCTCTCTTCTCTTGTTTTTTTCTGCTGCACTACTGATTTGTAGATGTGCTTTGGTGTAACCCCCACAAACAGACTGATCAAACACAGCGCTCGGCTAGAGCAAATAACAGAACAGTGAAATGTGTATTAATGTCTACAGGCAGACTCGTTTCGTCTGGCTCACTTCTGTGATGTTAATGTTGCCTTTCATGCATTGTGCTCATGAGTCCTGTCCTCACTGTGACCTAGGGACTGAGATCAATATGTCTCTCAAATGCAAATGTCTTATGCCTGTTCTGTTATCTCTTTGATCATACCAACTGCTGGGGTATGCCCTTGATGTATTGTTGTAGTCGAGTATATATGCTGCAACTCTGTAACGCAAACCCTCTCATTCTCTCTTTCTGGTTCTGCATCTGCTGCGAGACACACACACTGTCTCCTCTTTGAGAGTCTGAGGAATTCGGCTTCAGCCTGCTCACACTATGGGCTGGAGCCGAGTTCTGATGAAGGCGGGTGATAATAAAGCTATTTAAAAATCCAACGCTGCCTTTATTTTATCATCCTCTTCACTTGTAAAAAAATTTAAAAACCTGACCTCACAGTCATCTTATTTAACTCTGCATCCATACGTATAGTATATGAAGCAGAAAGCCAAAAAAAAGCAGCTTCATTGACTTTAGAAACTTTTCTCTACTAAATTTTCCTTACATTCTTAAACACAGTCAATATGAAAAAAAACATGAATTTTAAATGAAGTAAGTCAATTTTATGAAATATATATTACACTTTTGTGTTCACAGGTGGGGTGCTTGACGTTTAATCCTGGGTCAGCTTTAGTGCACCACTGCACTGTAGTCCACATTTGGTCTGAAAAACAGCGGTCTTTAGACTGGGAAATGGGAGAACACCAAAAAGAATTGATAGAAACTCTGGTACGTTTTTTTTTTTTTCTTTCTCAAATCTAGTCAGTAATTGGAGGGTTTTAAGGATTATAATTTGGAAGTTTCTTTGACCTCCCTTCATTTTCTGCTTATCTGTAAACCAACTTGCAACCAACTTTAACCTTTAACCCCCTGTATTTTCATGCTGTTTCTAACCAATGAATGTTGACTCTAACACCTGGTTGGCAGTCTTTCAGCTACTTCCTCTTCCTTCTGCTGCTTAGGTAAACATTTAAATGGACAGAGACATCCTAGAATTGATATGAATTATTTTTGGCAAGTTGTAGCACTTATAAACATTTTTTTATTGACATTATCAAATTTATATTTCTATTTTCTTTGTTCTTTGTGGCCAATACATTATATTACATGCAGTGCTGTGCTGTCTGAGGTCAGAAACATTTGAGTCAACATCATAACCGAGTTGACCACATTCCATATCACACATCTTTCAAGCCTTTTTATTTGATATTGGTGATTACAGTTTACAAATTATAATTGTAATTCTAATTTACTGAGATGCACTAGATGATAGTATATACATACACATGCATGCAATTTTATGTTTTTTAATTAGATTGGAGGTGGGTACAGTAGCCACAAACTGTCCACAAGGTGAAAAAAATAGTGTTACTTTATTATATTAATTTATCAAGTATGTGTAATCACCCCCCAAAAATATTAAGACCATTAACATACTATTAATTATGTAATGTTCTCATCATTATCAGTAGTGATAAACATACGCATATTCATATATGGACAGAGAGGCCGCTGGCACAGATTGGCAGCCACGTTTCCGTCAGTCTGCCGCAGGGCAGCTGTGGCTACAATAGTAGCTTACCACTACTACTGTCTGTGGAGTGAATGAATAATGCATCCATTGTAAAGCATCTTTGAGTGTCTATGTCTATAAGTGCTATATAAATCTGATGCATTATTATTATGCATTCATAATTTTGTACTGAGGGACAAGGAATAAATAGGCAAGCTCAAAATGTCCTCATATAGTAAGGGCAACTACGTATATGACACAATATCACATTTTCTCCAGAGGAGGGATTCTACAGCATGTAGGGGCACCATTTACAGCCTTGCAACATGATATCCACTGGAAGAGCACTTCACTATTGGATTAAAACCAAACTGGGCACCACCGACACCATGTTTTCTAACTAGCAGGAGTACCTTAAACCAGTGTTTTTCAACTGGGCTGCCGTGGGACTCTAGGGTGCCGTGAGAGAACGTTTGGGGTGCCGCAGGAAATTGTCTAACTTCACTTACTTGGTCTACAAAATTGCAAATAATTTTCTTCTAATGTGCATCAGTGCCTGTAGTGGCTCTTCCATGTCAGAGGGTGGCAGTATGAACGGCCGCAGAGTGCATGTGGGATTTGTTTTGATGACATCATCACAATGCTCCAGAACAGCTGATAGACAGTATGAGGGAATGGGTAAGCAAAGAGTAAATAAACTTTCATTGAGAGCCCCCATGGATGGATCTGGAGCAACGCTAGATTCCAAGAGATTTAATGACAGTCAGACAGTTTAGGCTGGAGAAGCTGAGGATGTTCCGCAGTTCCATGGGAATATTTTAACATCTACACAGTCATAGTTATTCACAGTCATGCTACTTCTGGATGGAACAACAGTAATCTGCTGCAGCCAGCCAGCGATTGCTGCCATGCCAAGTGGAAGACACCCCGACAGTCTGGACCTCCCGGAAGTTGCAGAGAGCAGACCCAGAGGAGCACACCAGATCTAAGGAACTGCAGAATGGCACTTCTGCCATTGACCACAGCGGATAGCAACAACAGCAGCAGAGCAGCGGCACCGGTGAGTACAGAAAGTACACAAAAGTCATCCTATAGTATCATCCAGTGATGAGTCAGTTGTAGTGTAGCAAATAGAGAAAAACCCCAAAAAACAGAGAAAACACAGGCTTTGACTTGGAATGAGAAGCAGCGAAGCACATGTCAATGTCCTCTCCAACTGGAAGCGGAGATGCAAACAAGAAGAATAAGAATAAGAACATGGACTATTCTGTTAATCTCTCTGAGCACACGGAGAAACAGGGAACTTTATTTATGTATGCCTTTCTTCAGTTCCTGTAGGATATCAGCCCTATGTTCACTTAAACAGAACCAAGTTTCACTCTGAGTGAGTATAAACTAATTACAAGACTAAATTACCATTATGTATGCTGTAATAGGTTACAATGTGTCATTTTGTAACATTTTTGATTGGTGGGGTGCCATGAAATTTTTTCAATGTAAAAAGTGTGCTGTGGCTCAAAAAAGATTGAAAGAGGTGGGACACCACTATATCTAACTTACTGTAACAGAATGCAAGGTAAGGGTAAGATGTACTGGATGCATCTTTTACAGTCATATTTGCCATAGTCCAGTGTCCTATATTTAAGTTTGTTAACTTTTTCTTTGTTTCTCACACTCTCAATAATGAAACTTTCATTAGTTTTTTACTGTTTAGATGTTTCCAGTTTTATAGTCCAACTTGCTGCACACCTGTGTTGACCATGTAGTTTGGTTTAAAGATGACACTCAGATGGGTTTAAAGAACTGGTTAAAAAAGGGAGACAAGAAAGACAAATTATAAGAAAGTGTGGGGGAAGAGACAATAGTGGTGGGCTTACAGGGTAGAAAAAAAATTAAAACCTCTCAGAATATCCCAGTAAACACATCAACACCCACACCGCTGTCGTCATTTTATGTGAATGGACGAAAACAGCTTGAGAAAGGAGAGGAGCATGACTACTTTTCCTAAATTCCATAAAACAGTAATTACTGGAAACTCTCCATGCTGTTGTCTGACACTTTCAAATAACAAGTTGCAGCAACGTCAGATGACCAGTCACGTTTTCTGTTTTGTTCACGGGAGCCCAAAATAGCAATAAAGAAGTAGTAGCAGCTGCATGACAAAAACACGGACATAATTTTGTTCTGTAGTGGTTTTGGAGGCGAGGACGAGTTAAATGTGTTTGAGAGCTTTTTTTGGCTTCTTGATGTCATGCTGCCGCTCTGCTAAGAAATCCCACTGGATGAAGCTGTGAAGGAAGGAAGGAACCACAAAAGAGGAAACACAAGAAGGAGTGGAGCTCCTCGCCTTTTAGTTTGAGGTGACTGGGCATCACGAGACATCACGGGTAAATCAGAGCGAAGCCACCACGTTATGGGCATCCAAACAATGAGCTGGGCTTGTGAAGAAGAGATGAGTTTGCCTTTACTTTTTATCACCAGCACACAAGAACATCTCAGTCATGCTGACATATCAGACAGATATAGTGTAGACTTATTTTACAGAAAAGAAGCAATCATAACACGGTGACTTATGAGTAATGTACCACATCAGGAGCTTCATCGACTGGTTGAGACACTGAATTGGATTCTTGCTTTAAAGCTTTACAGCTAAATGTGAAATTTTGGGCTGATATTGATACTGATGTACAGAATAATCGATTGACCAATGGGCCAACTTAGCCAATATTGAATTTTTTATTTTGTTTTCATTTATTTCATCTTCATTTGTTAGGGAGACAAGGTAATAAACTACATTAAAACTAACTGAATTTGGACTTCCGGTCTGGACGCCATGGCGACTGCAGCTTAACACTGAAGTTCTCAGACCCAATCCAGGATAACACCTTGAAAATCAAACTTAACGGATTTTTGGAGGAGTGAAAATCAAAAGACAAAATCATCATGTCTAAAGGAAAACAGAAGAAACTGAAATTCTCCAGGCCAGGACACGTATCGGCCGGAGAATCCGAACTGGAAGATCTCCGTTCAGAAGACGAGGAACTGGTGATAGCTAACAAAAGGGTTAGCCTGAAATCACTATTTGAGGAGCTACGACGATTTCGCCGAGATGTTACGGCCGAATTTCGGGAATTCAGAGAAGAATTGAAAAGGACAAACAGCAGAGTGGACCAGGCCGAGAACCGAATCTTGGAAACAGAGGATCGAATAAAAGTGCTCGAAGATTCTGTGCTAGACCTACGCAAAAGACAAGCAGCTATAGAGGCTAAGCTAACCGACCAAGAAGGAAAACAAAGAAGAGACAACATAAGAATTCATGGTCTGATAGAAGGAACCGAAAATGGTTTTAACTCAATGGCAGAATGCGTGGAATCCTTACTAAGAGAGAAATTGAATATTCCACAAACCACCGACTTGAAGATAGAAAAGGCACATCGTTCATTAGCCGCTAGGCCGGCGGCGGAAGCGCCCCCACGTTCGGTGTTGGTAAGATTTTCCAATTTCAAAATAAAACAAGAGGTTGTAAGACTGGCCTGGCAGAAAAAAGGATTTATGCACCAGGAGAGAAAAGTCTACGTGGAACACGATTACGCCCCGGAGGTCCTTAAAAAGCGCAGGGAATACAATGACGCGAAAAAGGTGTTAAGAGAGAAGAAATTGCGCTTTCAGACACCATTTCCTGCGAAGTTAAGGGTCTTCTACGGCGATGAAACGTGTCTCTATAATTCGGCGGAAGAAGCAACAGCTGACATGGCGAAAAGAGGGCTCCCGGTAACGGTATTTAAACCCGCAGCAGACCCGAGTCAGAAGATCAAAGCGCAAACATGGACAACACAAAGACCTTCAAAATCCACGGACCAGCAGCGGGAAACCCAGCACCAGAGCGTCGCGGATAAACTATCCGTTTTCAGGTTGGAATAGCGACCTTTTTTTTTTTTTTTTTTTTTCTCTTGAATCAATCCGCACATCCAACCCCCCTCATACAAGGTAACAAACATTAAAGGAGATGCATATTCAGCATGTGGTAAAACATTTCATGGAACAATCATATTATTTGAAACAAATAAGTCTTTGTAATAAAAAAAAAAAAAAAAAACTTGTTAAAATAGAAATGTGACAATAATCCACATGTTCTCCTCATACTAACAAATACTGTTTTTGCGTGAATGTTTGATGTGATGGGGGTGGGAGGGTGCACACAATTTCACAGGGTTTAGGCATAAAAGGAAAAAAAAAAAAAAAATCATTACAAGTTTGGATTGGGTTCTGAAACTCACGTTAAAAGCATGGGACTACTTTCAGTGGTAAGAGAGGGCCCTCAACACGTAACAGAGTTTGAGGAATTTCCCTCAGAGCCTTCACTCCATCAAGGCTCTTACAGGGTCTTTAAAAAGACCTCAGCTCAGGAAGTTCTTATGACAGCTTTTTGTTTTAAAGTTTTTTACACTACGTTCTTAATGTTTTTCTTGTTTTTAATGTTCTTTCAGTTTCTGAGTAGCACAAAAGAGGGCCACCACACAGTTATACTAAACAAAACAACACAATGGAGAAACAGGGTGTAACCAAAATAATTTCATATAATGTAAAAGGAATCCTGAATCCAGTTAAAAGATCCAAGATTCTAGGCAAAATGAAAAAAGACAAAGCAGGAATAATACTTTTACAAGAAACCCACCTAACAGACGTGGAACACAATAAACTCAGTAGACAAGGGTTTAAAATGATCTCTTCATCTTCATATAAGTCAGGGAGGAGGAGGGGAGTAGCGACATTGATATCAACCAAAATTACATTTGAAAAAAAATCAGAACACAAAGATAAAGAAGGGAGATACAGTTTGGTAAATGGGCGGCTAGAGGGAGAAGATATCACCCTGCTGAATGTGTATGCTCCCCCAGGGGCTAACTGGAAATTTTATAAAAATGTATTCGACCTAATGATAACTAAAGCTCAAGGTTTAGTGATATGTGGTGGGGACTTCAATCTTAGACTGAATCCATACTGGGATGCTTCTGGTAATTCCCCACATCAAAATAACACCCAAAACAGGAAGACTCGGATGCTACTAAAAGAATTGGGAATCTGTGACGTGTGGAGGGAACTCAACCCCAGTGTAAAAGACTATACATTTTACTCAACTCCACATTCATCTTACTCAAGGATTGACTATTTTTTTATGTTTAATAGAGACATTGGAAGAGTAAAAACATGTAAAATAGGACTGATGGATCTCTCCGACCACAGTCCGATCTACATGGACTTAAATATCCAAAAATACACAAATAATACATTTTCTTGGAGGTTAAATTCAAATGTCCTGAAAGGACCATTGAAAGATGAATTGGAATCAGATATTCTCAGATATTTGGAAGATAACGATAATGGAGAAGTATCCCCTTTAATACTGTGGGATGCATGTAAAGCTGTAATAAGAGGAAAGATTATTGCAAAACTGGCAACCCAAAAGAAACTAAGACAAGAAAAACTATCCACATTAGAGTCAGAACTTAGGAACCTAGAAAAAGAACACAAAGGCAACACTCATTCTACTGACTCGCTCAAGATTAAGGAAATTAAAAAACAAATAAATGAGATCTACACAATAGAAATCCAGAAGAAACTTACATTTCTGAAACAAAAATACTATGAAGCAGGCAGTAAATCGGCAAAATTGCTAGCCTATAAATTGAGGAAACATCAAACAGAAAGAGCAATCTACAAAATCAGAGACCCAGTATCAAAGGAAATAAAATTCAGAATTCAGGATATTCTTAAAAACTTCGAGAATTACTATAAGAACTTATACTCCCACAAAAAACATAAAAACGCATCCGAGGCATTCCTAAACACATTAAACCTTCCCCAACTTACGGAGTCACAAAATAAAACACTACTGTCAGAAATACATCCTAAAGAATTGGAAAAAGCAATTATGAAACTTAAAGCTAACAAATCCCCAGGAGCTGATGGCTATACAGCAGAGTGGTACAAAACCTTTAAACAGCAACTATCTCCTCTCCTCCTGAAAACATTTAATTATGTCCTCCACACAGGGGAAATCCCCCCCTCCTGGAGAGAAGGGGTCATTGCAGTTATACCTAAACCTGAAAAGGATAAACTAGAGTGCTCCAACTACAGACCAATCAGTGTACTAAATCAGGACTATAAGCTTTTTACCATTATCCTTGCCAAAAGGTTAGAAAATATACTGACAGACCTAATTCATTTAGACCAAACAGGTTTTATAAGACAAAGACAGACACAAGACAACATTCGACGCACTTTACACATAATTCATCATATAAAAAAATATAACTTAAATGCAGTCATATTGGGATTAGATGCTGAAAAAGCATTCGATTCGGTTGACTGGTCTTTTCTATATAGAATCTTATCCAGTTTCAATTTTCATAACAACTTCATTAGAACTATACAGGCATTATATAAAAAACCAACAGCTAAAATAAGGATTAACGGTAATTTATCATCATCTTTTGAACTGGAAAGAGGATGTCGTCAGGGCTGCCCCCTGTCTCCACTGCTCTTTGCAATCTTCATAGAACCTCTGAGCCAATGGATAAGACAAAACCAAAAAATTCAAGGTATTACACTTGGTCAGAAGGAACATAAAATAGCACTCTTTGCTGATGACATTTTAATATACCTAGGGCAGCCGGACACTTCTTTACCAGAACTAACCTCAGTTTTTTCAGAGTATGGAGATTTATCGGGGTACAAATTAAATATGCATAAAACCCAAGTTTTAACATTCAACTATGACCCAAATCATTATTCACTAAGCAAACTCAAAACTAACTGGGAGTCGGAATCTATGAAATATCTGGGGGTCAATATCCCGAAACAACTCAACAAAATTATATCACTAAACTATGATCCACTGGTGACAAAAATAAAATCTGACCTAGCAAGATGGAATATGATACCATTCTTGGGTACTGCACAAAGAATTGAAGCAGTCAAAATGAATATACTTCCACGTCTTCTATACCTTTTCCAAACAATACCGGTAGAACCTCCCAAAAAAACATGGCAGGAGCTGGACAGAAGGATCTCAAGATTCATATGGCAGGGCAAAAGACCTAGAATCAGATATAGAACCCTACAGCTAAACAAAGACAAAGGTGGGCTCGCGCTGCCAAATATCAGGGACTACTTTAAAGCCGCACAAATTAAAACTTTAGTAGAGATATGTAACCCAGTCTACACTGCACAATGGAAGGAGATCGAATGCCAAATAACAAGTGACATCCCCCTACAGGCGATAATAGGGAACAATGTCTTACCTAAGCTTTTGAATAACACTAACCCGTGGATAGAGACCCCGCTAAAAATTTGGTTTAAGATAGTCAGAGAGAATCAAACTAAAGAGCCCTATCGACTTCTGCAATGGATCGCCTATGATCAGGACTTTACTCCTAATAAAACAGACACCAGATTTAAAAAGTGGAAGGAGAAAGGGCTGATAAAATATTACGATTTTTTTAAAGGGCAAATCTTAAGAAGTTTTGAAGATTTGAAAAAACAAGGCCTAATAAATCAAGACCTTTACAGGTTCTTCCAGCTTAGACACCACATAAACAATATACTTAAAAAGGAGGTTTTGGAAAGGGCCCAGTCAGGTGTTCTGAAGGTCTTCTTAATGGCATATAAAGGGATCCCAGGGATCAGATACATTTCTAAAATATACCAAGGTCTTCAAGACTTAAAAGGAGACAACACATCTTATATAAAAGAGAGATGGGAAAAAGAGGGGAATTTCACTTTACAACTGGAAATATGGGAAAAGCTAAATAAACAGCAATGGAAAAGTACCTCATCCCTGCAGTGGAGAGAATTTGGATGGAAAAACTTGGCAAGATTTTTCAGAACACCTGCACAAAACAAATTTACCCATAAGGGATTGAACTGTTGGCGCTTGTGTGGTGAAAAGACTGCAAATCATTTTCATGTGTTTTGGTCATGCCCAGTTATCCACCAATATTGGACCAAGGTACAGACAATATTGGGGAAAATATTCAAAATAACAGTTCCCTTTTCTTTTGTAACTTTGTATTTGGGTTTACTACCGGACTCACTGGAAAGACGAGGAGAAAAATACTTATTCAATGTTTTAATATTGGCAAGCAAAAAAGCTCTAACTAAAAAATGGATGTTGAAGGACTGTCCTACACCTGAAGATTGGACTAACGTGATCCAAGACATTTACTTGATGGAAAAGTTGACATTCGCACTGAGACAGGACATGGATGGGTTCATGAACTTTTGGCAACCCTGGACCGCATATGTGTCTTCCATTAGATCTAATCTTTGACAAATACCATTTCAATAATGGTTCCGCTCTTTGTTCCAACACTACTCAGATGCTCTTTTATCTTTATTTACTTACTTTTTCTTTTTGTTTGTTTTTTACTGGTTTGTTTGTTTTTTTTTTGTTATTTGTTTTTTGTTTTTTTTTTCTCTTTAATTTCACTTTTTCTTTCACTTTAAAAAAAAAAAAAAAAGGGGTGTTGTAAGAATTAATCTTCCAATGTTGTCAGATATCAGAAAATAAGGGAACATGTGATGAAAATGTAAACACTGCATTGCTGTAACGACCTGTATACCCTTTACAAAAACTTAAATTAAAAAAAAAAAAACTAACTGAATTTAAATGCTCTCTAAGAAAACCTCACAAATTTAATGTCTCAAATAGGCAAGAAAAACCGATTTAAAAGACAAAAGTTCAAATTTAATGGAAAAAAAACAATATGAAAAAATGTATTAGTGAAGAGTTGCACATTACAACAAAAAGTTCAAAATTCACAAGAAAAAATTAGTAAATTTAAGAGGAAAAAAGTCACATTTATAAAGAACAAAAAAATATGAAAAAAGAAAAGAATCAAGTGAGAAAACCTCACAAATTTGCAATAGTAAATAATAACAGTAAATAACTATTTAGCTGATGTTTACGCTTTTTCAAGTTAACTCTTCTGGTGACTACTCTTGCTTGCATTTGAGTAAATACATAACATCATAAGGTAGCACAAATTTTACTTGATAACAATGTCTAATACTTACTTCTCCCAAGATGTTAGGTGAGCCGTCCTTTTTTCACTGTTTGTTTGTTTGCAGGATTATGCAAAAGCCACTGGATGAATTTGCATGAAAAATTCGTCCGTGATAAGATAAAATTGGATAAGCCTTTATTAGTCCCACAATGGGAAAATTACAGGATTGCACCAGCAAAGGGATTGCAGCACTCAGAGCGACAGTAAATAAAATATTAAAATAAGAATTGGTCAGCCAATGCAGTAAATAAATATACATATTGGCATCAAACTGGGGATTCTAAATTGTCCTTAGGTATGCGTGTGAGAGTGAATGGTTGTCTGTCTTTCTGCGGAAGAAGACGAATGAATGAATGAATGTACACAGTTATATACACAGTGCAGGAGCATTGCAACTAGATGGTATTAGCAGCAATAAAGAGCGATGGCAAGAACCAAGCAGACCGCCCGTAAATCTACTGGAGGAAAAAGCCCCCCCAGGAAGCAGCTAGCCACCAAGGCTGCTCAAAAAAGCACTCCAGCCACCGGCGGAGTGAAGAAGCCTCACCGTTACAGGACACGCTGAATTCACCGCTTGCCCTCCTTCCACCCCGCACATGGGGTGGAGGGAGGGCAGTGGACAGCGGGACTAGATGAAGGTGGAGGCAGCAGGGGTCGGTGGGCAGGCAGAGAAGAGGGTGGTTGGTCAAACCTGCTGAAGAACAGGTTCAGATCGTTCCCCCACTCCCTAACCCCCATGACCTGGGAGGTGGTATCCTGGTGCCCAGAGATGGTTTTGAGGCCTCTCCAGACACTGTTGACGTCACTCTACTTCAGCTTGACCTCCATCTTCTTCCTGTAGCTGTCCTTCCCCTCAGATCTTTCTCCTTAGCTCCGTCTGTACGGACTTTAGCTCCTCCTTGTTTCCAGACCTGAAGAGCCTTTTCTTCTCCTTCAGCAGTGTCTTTATTTCATGGTTGATCCAGAGTGTGTTGTTTGAGAAACACCGTATGGTCTTGGTGGGTATGGTGTTCTCCACACAGAAGGTGATGTAATCTGTGATGGTGTGTGTGAGGCCGTCGATGTCGTCACTATGTGGATCCCAGAGCTGCTCCCACACAGTGGATTCAAAACAGTCCTTCAGAGCGTCCTCCGCTGCCTCGGTCCATATCTTCACTATGTGGGTAACAGGAGGTTGTCTGTGTACCAGGGGTTTGTACACTGACAGGAGGTGAACCAGGCTGTCATCAGATCTACCAAGGGGGAAGGGGTGATGAGGTGTATGCCTCCTTGGTGTCTGCATAAAATAAGTCCAGTGTTTTATTGTCTCTGGTGTGGCACATGACATACTGGGTGAAAGTGGGCAGAGTGGAGGACAGGGAAGCATGGTTAAAATCCCCAGAGATGAGCTGGAGAGCATTTGTGTGTTGGGTCTGCAGCCAGCTGGTGACTGTGTGGATGACGTCACATGCTGCCTCAACACTTGCGGAGGGGGTTACATAAATGGCGATCACGATGACGAGTGAGAACTCTCTGAGAAGGGAGACCAGTCGCACGCTACCAGCTAGCAACTGAATGTCCTTGCTACAGTGTTGTTCTTTAATCATGATGTGCCCAGGATTACACCATCTGTTGTTAAACATTATCAGCCCCCGCCTCTGCTCTTGCCACTATCTAGTGTCCGATCTGCTTGTAGTAAGTGGAAACCCCCCAGTCCAATGTTAGCGTCTGTTGTTAGCTCGGTTAGCCATGTCTCAGTGAATAGCATGACGCTAACCTCTCTAAAGGCACTCTCATATTGGATCAGCACCGCTAACTTGTCCGTCTTGTTAACCAGCGAGCTCACATTTCCCATGACAACGGATGGTAGAATGGGGTTGTACCTTGTCTTCCTCGTGTGTCGCTTCAGTCCAGCTCGACATCCACATCGTTTTCTCCTGATTCCTCGTGTAATATCGGGTCTCTCAGTTAGCACTGTAGAGCTGCGCAGTGCTAACAATTGACTCCTACTGTAAACAGTGGCTCTGCCACTCACCAGGTTAGCAATCACTGGCAATATGAGCAGAAAGACGGTTAATATCAATGCCAGTACGGCGATATTAGTGTCCATGGTGTCCGTGATGGATATGGGGTAACAAAATCAGAAAAACTGTAGCAATGAAAAATGGATAGTAAATAAAAACGCGAAAGAAAAACTCAGAACTGAGCCACTGCTGCAAAAAGGCTGCCAACTCGTGTGGCACCATAAGTATTATGAATTAATGAATAAGGCTTTGCCCAAATCATTTTTTTGCTTTTTTCTCAGCCCTGCCAGAGTCTGGTCCACATGTTAGTTTAGTAGATGTTGCCAGTGCACCTACTGTATAAGCTTCTTTGTCAGCTGCAAATAAAACAAGAGGTTAAAGAAAAAAGCCTCGGCAGAGGTATGCAGTCTAGGACTGTAGTACTTTATATTTACTGATAGTGCAGTCAGTGTGATCCTCTACCTCAAATCAATGCTGACCACAGACGTCCATCTGTGTTAACAAATGTCCCGAAAAAGCAGCTCAGAAACCACGGTGGATGGCTCCTTAAGAGTCGCTCTTGTGCTAGCTCTGGCAGAATACAAATAAATACAAAGCCAATCTGATAAATCTATCTACGTGTCTATGTAATAATTTGACTGCATTACGTATTTTGGATTTTGAGTTTTAGAATGCCAGACGTGATCTTGGATTACAAGAGGTTCGCCTGAGCTCAACAGCAAAAAAAAAAAAAAAAAACACTTAATGGCCTGAAAGTTCTCGTTGGACCCACGCCAAATCAGTGTTTCTCCGAGATGAAGGAACACACCATTTGCTCTGAGACACTCCCACCTACCATCCCCATTTTCAAAAGAAATGTCAATAACCAAACATTCATTAAGTCAATTCATTAACCTCGTTCATTAGGCTCTGCAAGGCAGGAGCCACTATATACAGGCTAAAGCAGCTAAATATGTTGCTTAGACAGATACCAGATGACTGAGTTGACAACTGCTGAAGGTACCCATAGAGAGGGCAATGTGGTTAAAAGTGTAGTTAAGCTTGACTTTGGTGGCACACACACACACACACACACACACACACACACACACACACACACACACACACACACGTGCGCGCGCACACACACACACACGTTCATGCACACACAATTAGATGTTCTGGACTTATATAGAGTGATGATCTAGAGGTAGTGTATGTGGCGGTAATGCACCTGTAAGCTGGTTGCCAACCGCCAATCAAATCTAAAAGAAGAAGAAGAAGAAGAAATTCTAAACTGCTTGATTAAATTTTTAAACAAAGTCACATTGGTGCAGGGAAGCTCTGCTATGACAATTACGCGCACACACACACGCACGCACATTGGAGAAAAAAAAATCCAGAAAATGGAGTAGAATATGCAGCCGTGAAAATGGATGGCTGGACAAATCCATTGCTTAAAACATGGCTTGTTACTTCCACCAAGGAGGTTACTGTATGTGTTTATTGCAGTTTGTGGCTCTGTCTGTCTGCTGTTGGCAGGAATATGCAAAAATACTGGACAGATTTTGATTACATTTTCTTCAGTAATGATCCATGGCCCCAAGAATGATCCTTTTCCTCTTCTCTTGATCCGGATCTGCCTCAAAACCTGTTGAGGTTTTGAGGCAGATCCGGATCAGTATGTACTGTATATTCTGCATCGCTGTTTAACATAGACCCTGGTTACACGGTCACAATAAACTGATTACTGTGAATAAATCGATAATGCCAATAATTAGTTTTCTTGTGTTTACATGCACTGAATAAATGGGTTATTGGAGGGTAAACCACTTAAGTTAATGACCCCAGTTACATGGCCTGTATCAGATTATTCTGTTTATATGGCCACTTGAATAATCAGATAACTGCAGAAATCCAATCATAACCAGTTTATTCATGTACATGTAAACATGTTCAAACTGTATCTGTTTTTTTAGGGTTTAATGCAGCACAGCTGCAGGAAACCTTTTGAGTTTTTTGTTTTTGTTGTTATCATTCTGATGCTTCTCATTATTTTTCTCCACTGAAAGTGCATGTGTAGCAAAAACCATAAGGCACAGAAACATGAAATTTCACAATCAAGTCAGAAATTATTCACTACTCAGAGACCCAAAAGTAAGGTACCATGTCCTGAAGCATCACTATGTAGCTGCAACTTTGTTTATGTGGTCTTATGCTTAAATTTCTGCAGCATATTTTCAAAAATGTGCACGTAAAGGTAAAATGAACTCCGCAAAGGCCAATTAGCCAAATTGCTTGAAATTAAGTATGCATCATCTACAGATATTGATAATGAAAAGTTGTTAAAATTATCACTAAATGTCAATTCATTTTTAATTTATAGGCTAATAATTTTGTATAGTTTCTATTTAGCCATTATTTTCTGATGCGTCTTCTGATGTACTAATCCATCAAATTTTATAAACCATCAACACTCACAACTATATTCTTCAGAAGCACACCAAATTCTGTTACAGTGTGTGCCACAAATCATCTTTATGGAATGTCTATCAGCTTCTGTATCTTATCAATGGAACATTTTGTGTTGAGAACGTAAGGGATAATCAACCTGAAAATGCACAGGCACAGACAACTCATGATTCTCTGTCCATTTCGGAGTTGTCAACTTTTCAGAAAAGCTTGGAGTGAGATTTAGAGGGAATTGTGCATGGGGCAGATTAGCAGGTAGGGGTGGAGTGAGCATGCAGGTGCAGAAAGCACATAAAGAGTTATTTTTTTCAACAATTAAACTTCTTTACCTCAGAATAAGTTTTAGGGCATGTTCAATCTGCCTTATGCTGCATTGAGAGCTCTTATTGTGGAAAAATCTGAAGAAATTCAACATGATATTGGCAGTAATTTCCTTATTTTGGAGTGAGAAACAAGGTTTATGGTGTGACATAACAGAGCAGGGGGGAAAGAGTGAGACTCACTCCAAAAGAATGAGAGCTGGCAACATTGGTATTTACAGATTTTTGTAAATTGACAAAGGGGTTGAGCTAACACAAAAATTACAAAGCTTAAGCTTTTATCTCATGGAGCAGCAAATGCTGATGAACTTTGCGATTTTTGGGGTTTCATCAGGGTTCCTGAGAGGTTGCTAAACAGTTCACAAACAGTTTTTCTTGTTTTTACACAAACAGTTGCAAACGTTTGCAAAATAGTTGTATGCATTTGCAAATGGTTGTGTAACATGTGTCGCTAAAGTTTGTTTTTGGTTTGCCAAGTAATGAACACTAGCAACTGTTAAAGAACCTTTATGGACCCCTGAAATCTGAACGCTGCAGAAAAAGGTCCTAAACATTCCCAAACAGTGGCAAACAGTTGCCAATCATTGCAAACACTGTTGCTAACATTTGCTAACAGTCGCTAATGTTCGCCAGTTGTCTTTTGCAAACTTTTTCGCAAATATTTACATGAATGGTGCTCAAGGTCGTTAATGACAGAGGTGAACCCTGACTTTCGTGAACATTCATCAGAAAATTCGGTGATTTTGAAAATCTCAACATTTGTCAGCATTCACCGCTCCATGAAATACTAGCTTAGCAATAATAGTCCATCAATATACACAATTACATTTTATTTACAGAGTAGTGGGAACTTGATTGTTTATACTGAAGCTTGAGAATGAGAATTACAGCTTTAATTTAGTAGATGTAAAGGTTAAATCTTTGAACAAAAGAGAGAAATGCCACTGACTTGCAGCATCCTGAAAAACTTTTCTCAGGTACACAGGTTACAATAGTGACAGTTCCAAGACTAAGGAGTGGAACAAGATTATTTTACCTTCATTTTACCCCAACAGCTGATAACATTGTGCTGAGATTATTCTTTGTTCCAGCTTAGACTCATTTTAAAGGTGATCCTGATGTTTTAGCAAACAGAAAAGTCTTAGATCTCCCTCTCCATCATTATGTAAAAAGGCCTGAGATAGATAAAAAGCCAACCACCAATTCCCATAATGGCTACCTCTTAAACTGAGTATATCATGTAGCATGTCGTAGCGCTGGGGCACATCTCGCAGTGATGCATGCGAGTAGCTATTATCTTACGGCCCAAGAAGGGAATTACAATAAAAAATAACTGAGGTGGCAAAAAGAGCTTAAGGTAATTACACTCCATTCTTCATCAGACATTTCGTGTTCCGAGAGATAATGTGCACGTGTATGACAACGACGTGATCAGGACAACCATACCCTCTGTTTGACTCTATGGAGGTGCCCATTATTGGCAAATGAAAGGCTGATTTACGCCAGGGCTTTCTACGTTAGTGCTCAGACAATGTCTCATTATGGGGAGGGTGTCTGATAGCTGTAAAAGTGTCAAGAATACACACACGTCTGCAGACAGATGCCTTTCTCTCACTCTCTCACTCTCTCTCTCTCTGTCTCTCTGGCCTTCAGCTGGTTTGATATGAGCTATCATGTCTTCCAGTGGAATTGGACACAAGTCCAAAGTTAATGAGGTTCTCTTGTGTTCATCAAGCATTTATAAATTGGAACAAGTGATGCTGAAATGGTTAGATGGAGTAGAAAGAAAGAGGAAACATAATATACACTATCAGAGGTAACAACAGAACGGGATGATTCTTCACTATCGCATTTCTTACTGCGACCCGTGTATTTGTTTGGGCTCATTCCCACTTTTGCTCTTCACAAAAGTAAACATTATGATCATTTTTAACCTTGCTTAGAGTCATTTTTAAAATAATGTTTATGTATTGTCTTGTGCTGGGTTAATTTTTAATGTTCTGTTTATGTTACTTGCTCAGAAGATACACTACCGTTCAAAAGTTTGGGGTCACTTAGAAATTTCCTTATTTCTGAAAGAAAAGCACTTTTTTTCAATGAAGATAATTTTAAACTAATCAGAAATACACTCTATACATTGCTAATGTGGTAAATGACTATTATAGCTGCAAATATCTGGTTTTTGGTGCAATATCTACATAGGTGTATAGAGGCCCATTTCCAGCAACTATCACTCCAGTGTTCTAATGGTACAATGTGTTTGCTCATTGCGTCAGAAGGCTAATGGACGATTAGAAAACACTTGTGCAATCATGTTAGGTCTGCAATGCTGTAATTGCTGCAAATGGCGGATTCTTTGACGAAAGCAAAGTTTGAAGGAAAAAATTATTATTTCAAATACAAATCATTATTTCTAACCTTGTCAATGTCTTGACTATATTTTCTCTTCATTTTACAACTCATGGTGGTAAATAAGTGTGACTTTTCATGGAAAACACAAAATAATTGTCTGGGTGACCCCAAACTTTTGAACGGTAGTGTATAAATTAGCAAAACTGCTATAATCTGGTATACACTTTGTTTGATCATTAACGTGCACTGTCCCTGCCAAATGAATAAATAGATAAAGAGATCAGTATTGTCTGAATTTCACTGAAGCTCAACAGTACTTTCTGGATGCTGCTAGAATATGTTGTAAAGAATTTTATTAGAATTTCATTTGCTTTTTCCACTGATTTAATCTACGTTGTTTGCTCACTACTCAAAGCCTCAAAAAAAGGAAAAAAAAATGTTTTTCACAAGTAGACAATGACACTTCAGTATTAAGCCACCAGAAGTCAACCACAAACCAACTATGATGGCAAAACAACCCCAAAAGTATCAGACTTTGGCTTTTTTCAGGATTTCTTTCATGGCACAGACTGTGTTACAAAAATGTGCATCAGAGTGGTTGTTTTTGAGCTCCTGCTCTTTTCCCTTGCATCACCACCACCATTAACTGTGGATGTAAATCAGCTCCTTGTGTTCCGACATCATTCGAAGTTTCACACACACATGGCTGAACTTTGAAAACAACCCTTCCAACATGTTATCTCAATTTGTCCAACAAATACGAAGGATCTACTTAATTACTGTTTTAGTGACTGGAAGAATGTGTCTTAGAGGTTGGGCTCAGGTGAAGAAAACAGGATTTTCACTTGTTAACCAGTATTATTCATACGTGTATTATTCATAAATGTCAGGAGGTTTCAGAGATAAGTAAACCCTTGAAGAATTACATATGCTTACAGGAAGACAAAATATACAATATGTTCCTTGAATGGTTGTTGGATCAAAATATGCAGTGATATTTTAAATCTATGAGATATCACACTACTACTGTGATTACAGCACAGCTGATACATATTGCTTGGTCAATATTAAATGGGTACTTCTTGCAGAAACCTTTTACAAGGCCTAAAAGAAAGAACAAAAAAGATTCCTCTAGCTTCATGTTTGAACTGCAGAACATTGCACAAACAAGATTGGAGTTTTTGCTCCTGTCAGAAATGCCCCTCCGGGGCAGAAAGACAGACCCACGCGCTGACCTGTAGTTGTGACATTTATTGACAAAAGAGAACAAAAATTCCAAAACTGAGTAGACTATAAAAAAATGCAAACCAGAAGGACTTACAGACAAAGGCACTCCAGAGCTGGATTAGCTCTGGAGGAGATGAGGAAACGATATCGACGAATGAAGTCCATTCAAGTCCAAACAAAGTAATAGTAAATAATAAGAAAATAAATGAGCGGCAGGTGCGGGGCAGCTGATCTGGCAGGTGACCTAATTACATAACTGCTCACAGCTGAGATGACAGAAGAACAGACTGTGAGCAGTGAGTGGGAGTGTCTGGAGAGAGGAGGGCACAACAGACAGAAAATATATACATGAACTGACAAAATAATAATAACAGACATACAATACTCAAAAATAAGTTAAGAGTCTGGGCTCTGTGGAAACACTGCGCCCAGACTCATAACAGCTCCTACATATGTATGTACCCTCTAGAACAATAGGAACCATGTGTGATGTTTGATTACTAACTGAAATGATTTGTGAAGATAAGATAATCCTTTATGTCATGGTTGGTGAGCGTGCGCCCCCTCCTTCCCGTTTGTTTCTCCTCAGGTGATCAACGCACCTGGGTGAGGAGACGCACCTGCTGCCTCTCATCAGCCAGCGTTTAAAAGGAGCAGCTCTTCAGTGCTTTGACGCTGGCTCGTCTGGGTATACTGCCTAGCAGATCCAACTGAAGAAAGTATTGTTCATGCTTATTGGTGAAGTTTCCGCACTCACCTGTTTCCCTTCTCTCTTCTCCAGGTTGCTACCACTGTGTGGGTGCGTCTTCGGGGACTGCATGTGCTCACCTTGCCCCATCATCCTCACTCTACTGCAACCATACTCCACACAGTCAGGCACCACCAGCTCCACCAACCTCACCCTGCTGGTTTGTCTCTTCCACGCTGGGGTCCCTGCCAGTTCTCCCTATTACCTCACGTAAGCGGCAATTTGCCTCGCCCATTTTCCCGATCTCCATTCCTCCTCTCACAGCTCTCGCTCTCTCTCCACAGGCTGCTTCTTCTGGTGAGTGATGTTTTCTGTAGCTGTGCAGCGGACTTCTTGAAATTTAATAAATCCTCAAACGTGTATTGTGTTTTTGATTGTTCCTTTGTGGCTGCATTGTGCACGTGGGCTGGCTTTATTTATAATCATGACACTTTATTAGTCCCATGATGGGGAAATTTATAGTATTGCAGCAACAAAGGGATAGCAGCACTCAGAGCAATAATAATAAATAATAAAATAGGGCAAACACAGAATATACACGGTGCAATAAGTTAAAAAATAAGTAAAATAGTATTTAGAGTATAAATATATAGTACCAGTGAAAAGTTGGCAATGTTCAAAAGTTCACTGACAATGAATGTGTGTCCAAACTTTTAGTGTATATATAATAATAAATATTCACTTATATATAGTGGTGTGAAAAAGTGTTTGCCCCCTTCCTGATTTCTCATTTTTTTGTATGTTTGTTACACTTAGATGTTTCAGGTCATCAAACAAATTTAAATATTAGACAAAGATAACACAAGTAAACACAAAATGCAGTTTTTGAATGAAGGTGTTTATTATTAAGGGTAAAAAAAATCCAAACCTACATGGCCCTCTGTGAAAAAGTGACCCCACCCCCCCACTCCCACCCCCGTTAAAACATAAATTAACTGTGGTTTATCACATCTTTGGAAAGCTGAGTTTCAATTTCTCTAGCCACACCCGGGCCTGATTACTGCCACACCTGTTCTCAGTCAAGAAATCACTTAAATAGGACCCCTTAATAATAAACACCTTCATTTAAAAACTGCATTTTGTGTTTACTTGTGTTATCTTTGTCTAATATTTAAATTTGTTTGATGATCTGAAACATTTAAGTGTGACAAACATACAAAAAAATGAGAAATCAAGAAGGGGGCAAACACTTTTTCACACTACTGTAGCACTTTTTTTTCTTATCCCTGGATGACCAAAGCACTTTACAGATTTGGCTATCTATCCATTATCTATCACTATAAATAGTGTGTATTATCATTATCTAGCAGATTTACATTCTCTGATTGCGGTGGAGCAGTCATGACCCACTAGGAGCAATTTGGGGTTCAGTGACTTGACCAAGAACACTTCAACATGCAGACCATAGAGAGAGCAGGAATCCATAGCTCCATTTAATTATAAATACAGCATGATTCATTCTCCACAGTACAGCAATGTAGAGGGGTAAATGAAAATAAAGGGAAACTAGAATAACAACTGCCTACAGACGTGGACAAAATTGTTGGTACCCCTCTGTTAATGAAAGAAAAACCCACAATGGTCACAGAAATAACTTGAATCTGACAATAATAGCACTAATAGCACTAATAGTGCAATGAAAACTTAGTCATTGTGTAGTCGCATCAATTCCCTAGTACCAGCTGCACTGCTCAACGGACATGGCAACTTTTTTTCTTTTCTCAAAATTAAATATGGAAAGAAGAGTCTTGGCTTTGATGCAGTGAAGGAGGTTCTGCATGCATCCATGCATCATGTGTACAGAAACAGGTGCTAAGATAAAGGCTTTAATAGAGGGATCAAAAGAATGGTGAAATTTTTGCTTTTTTTTTAGTTTAATTTGGGCTTTAACTGTAGTGGTTGCCTACTGTAGTTCACAGAGTCCATAGGCATAAACCACATTAAAATAACTCAAGCAGATAATCAATCAAGACATAATTATGTAACTCTGTAGTTTGCCCACAACATACAACCCAAGCGCTGACACACACATCCCTCACATCCTCGTACATTTACAGAATTCAATATGCTGTTCTGAGTTGTGTTCTCTAACTTTCTGAAAGCACTGCTGCAGATGAGAGATTTAATTTCCTGCTTTGTTCACTACATACTCATTACTCAGTGGTCATTTTGAAACAGGGCGTGTCTGCAGCACCCAACACATGTGAACAACACTCATAAAATCACTCCCTTGTGCCCTGTCACAAAGAACTCGAGCCGGACTCGACCCGCTGCTGTGTGATTTGCTCTGGCAGCTAAAAGCCAGCGATTGGTGACTGGCAAGTTCAGATAGCAGATTGTGGTTGAGTTCAGATTTATCTTTCCCCCACCAGAGCCAGCTCTTTTTCCTCTTTTTTTCCCTTAAACCTTATTTTTGAGACTGTATCATTAAGCAACTTAGAGTAGGGAGTGACCGGGACAAGTGGAAGATACAGGAGGTGAAAAGTCACCAGGTCAAGTAGGGGAGACTACTGTGACACTGCAGCAGGCCAGACTTTAGCAAACTTTGGAAAACAAAGAGCCAAGACATCTGGGAAGTGACTCTTCTACAGACTGACTTCAAAAAGAATGAGCCTGTCTGGTAGGAACCCTCCGCAGTGTGACTGTTCATTTCACAATGAAATGTGTGCAAGCATCAGTTTTCAGTAGGAGAAAATTAACGCTCATGCCAGCATCTCTCCAGGTTTTTGTGTCCAGGCCCCTCCTGTAATTATCCAATCCTCCACTAAACTGCGTGTGTGGATGCTGAGCCAGCTCGGACTGGGATCTGTGGTTGGTTGCAGAGGGAGTTTTGTTGGTGTAGAGGTCCCTGGCTGACATTGGGACAGGCAGGAAGGCAGCTGTGGCATGGGGACGGGAGGCAGTAGGGCAGGAGTCCCAACCACTCCAGTTGGACGGCTGGACAGACAGATGACAGGACTGAAAGGTTAATTAAAGCTTAGCTGAGTCGCTGACTTCCACATGCACTTAAACTCACTCAGAGGTCAAGCAGTGCATTTGCATGTTACATGTAATCTCGTGTTTTTAATCATCTCTGAGATGAAACAGACTTAATAGGTCATCATTAAAAATGTGCAGATGTAGAGTCCATCTTCACCCCCTTTTCCCCAAACTATTACTCTTTAACGATCATCTCTTCATGATACCTAGAATGCATGCTGTGTACAGTAAAAGTTGGGAGTGGTAGAGTGGAAAAATGGGGCTTAAAACACCTCATTAGAGAGGGCGCCTGGGTGTAATTACAGGTGTTAGTTTTGCTGCAGTTAACTTCAGCAGTCTCCTAGCATGCAACATGACAGTAAATACAGGTTTTTGCCCTACGCGATGTAGCTATGCACCCAAGGTACACATTTGCACTGCACGTTGTACATTATTAAGTAACACAAAAAATGATCTTGCTATTCTTGCTATCACAATTAAGAAAACAAACAAGAGACATAAAATGAGCTGAAGCAACTGAAACACTAGCAAGCCTTCCTAGAGTGCAGACCTCCACCAAGATATGAAGTTTCCCTCATAATGTGAATATACCGGTATATAATCTTGTGAATAAAAACAATGCACGTGAAATCCTATCTTCTACATAAAAACTGAATTAATTTTTCACTTTCCATAACAGTAGGTGGCAGCAGGCTGTCGGATACCTACAGGAAGCAGGAGGTGGTTGTACTGTGAGCAGAAGAGCACCATCTTTGTGTATTTTCGTTCTTTTTTTTCTGAATATCAGATATGGGTGGAATATTTTTAGGGCCTGAGCCACTGACAACGTCAGTGGGCGAGAACCCTACTGTAATTGTTAGAATTTTTTTTTTCTTCTTCTCCATCTAAGATCTCATTTTTGGGGTAGTGAACGTGCATGAAAACTCAGCATTTTTTGCAGGGTCCTCAAGACTGGCGAAAAATTGAATATTTTGGAGGAAATATGAATGAACCCACAAAAGAGGCTCTACAGCGCCACCTAACACGTGAAGTCAATGAGGAGTGGCACACGCTTACTTTCGCATAGAAAGATGACAATCGGGTGAGATGTTTATCATGTCAAGACATGCAAAAAACTCCATAGAAGTGATGGTCTACACCCAACAGGAAGGCAGCAATTTTGGCAGGAAGTGGTGGTGACCAAATTTCCACCTTGCGCATTTGATCGCACTCGACCTAGGGCTTTTGTCCGATTGAGCTCATTTGTGGTGACAATCATCTACACCCATGTGCCATTAAAAGTTACTGAAAACTTTTTTTAAAGTTGGACGGTTTGGCCGTAGGGGCGTGGCAAATTTTGATGCCTCGCCAAGATCATTCTATGACCATTGTGATGCAGTAACTCTGGTATGCATTGTTGAATTTCAACCAAATTCAATATTATGGATTGGAGATCCTGGGTTCGATCCCAGCCCCTGACCAACAGTGATCTGTGTGGAGTTTGCATGTTCTCCCCGTGTCTGCGTGGGTTTACTCTGGGATTTCTCCGGTTTCCTCCCACGTGCCAAAAACATGCAAGTTAGGTTAATTGGCATCAAACTGGGGATTCTAAATTGTCCTTAGGTATGACTGTGAGAGTGAATGGTTGCCTGTCTCTCTGTGTTGGCCCTGCGATGGACTGGCGATCTGTCCAGGGTGTACCCTGCCTCTCACCCAAAGATGCTGGGATAGGCTCTAGCCCCCCGCGACCCGAAAAGGATTAAGCGGAAGAAGATGAATGAATGAATGGATATCAGTCCAATTCCAAACAGTTGTATAGAGCAATATTCACAGAGAGCTACAGCACCGCCTAGTGGTTAAAGGAAGAATTGTTGAAAACTCTTTTCTTTATTACTCACACGCCATTTGCCAGAATGACAGGAAATTTTCTGAGATTCACCAGACCACAGGGATGATCATAACTACACATCAACTTTACCATGACATCACACTTGTTACTATGGACACGCCCTCCTCGCCATTCAATCCGTGATCCTGTGGGGAGGGTTTGGAAGGTCCTGGAGTCATAAAATTTGGAGCATAGGTAGAGGTGACTGTCATCTGTAGTCCTATATGGGTTCGCATTACACATCTGATAGGGAAGTGTTGCCATGGCAACATGGTGAAGGTTGACTCCTCGCCATGGAACCTCAAAAAGTTGCATCTTGGACAAACTTCATCCGATTTTTACCAAATTTTCTACGGTGGATATTAGTCTGACCCTGCACGCTCCTACGTAAAAATGCTAGACAAAACTTACAGCACCACCTACTGCTCATGAGAAGTACTGCCCCACTCGCATTTGAACGAACTCCTCCTGGGGGCCTGCTCCCATTGAGCTCATTTTCACATGGCGGCATCTATTGGCATTGGCCATACAAAGTTGTCAAATGTCAGTCGCAGTCTCAAAAGGCGTGGCCATGACACCATGGCGAACTTTGTCTCCTCTGCTGACAACATCAAACAGCTGTAACTCAAGCAAAACTTTCCGATGTCCACCAAAGTTTCCAAGATCGAAAACAGTCCAGCCCCAGATGAGTCTACATAAAAATACCTGACAACATATATAGCGCCACCTAGTTGTTAAAGGAAGAATTGCTGAAAGCTGTTTTATTTATTAGTCATGTGCCACTTGCCAGAATGACGTGAAATTTTCTGAAGCTTATCAAACAACGTGGTTGATCATAACCGCACATCACTTAGCATTTTGTCACTGCTGGTACCATGGACACGCCCTCCTCGCCATTCAATCCGTGATCTTGTCGGGATTGTTGGGAACGACCTGGAGTCATGAAATCTGAAACATAGGTTCAGGTGACTGTCATATGTAGTCCTATGTGGGTGGCCAACACATTACTGACAGGGAAATGTTGCCATGGCGACATGGCGAAGGTTGACTCCTCACCATGGAACATCGGAAAGTTGTAACCTTGGACAAACTTGGTCTGATTTTCACCAAATTTTCAACGATGGATATGAGTCCCGCCCCACACGTTCCTACATAAAAATAATTGACAAAAGTTACTGTGCCACCTACTACTCACAGGAAGTACTGCGCCAAACTGTTTATGATTCACGCAGCGCTTGCCACAACGACGGGAAATTTTCTGAGACAGCTAGGTACGACGGGCGCCAGAGTCCGCGGTTTCATGGGGGGCGAGGGCCTGCTTACAGCTGCTTGCTTATTGTAATTGATTCACTGAAACCATCTAGTGGTACGGTTGGTTGACTGGAAATGATTACTGATTTTTTTTTAATTTTTTTAGCATGTGTACAGCTAGCACAAAGCATTATAGGAAATTAGGAAATCTGACTGCTGTGATTTGGAGCAAATGTTGCCCTCTGCTGGTGAACATCTGAAAAGATTTTAAAGATGCACTCCAAATCTCCGACTAAAAACAAATCTAAAATGGCATCTTATGCCCTTTTTTTCTACAAACAAAACCTTTCATTATCTTACAGTTTCATATCAAAATCCCCCCCCTCCCAAGCTCGGTGGAGCCGTGGTTAGTGTTGTGTTGGGATTCGCCAACCATCATCCTGCCTCATCCTTCACCCAGGTATTTCCATACATAACAGTTAGCACAGTGGCAGCACAGTAAGAAGGTCACGGGATTGATTCTACCCCTGACCATTGTGGGTTCAATCCCACCCCCTGACCATCATTGACCCTTCTGTGTGGGGTTTGCATGTTCTCCCCGTGTCTGCATGGGCTGACCCTGGGTACTCCGGTTACCTCCCACAGGCCCAAAACATGCAAGTTAGGTGAACTGGAGACCCTAAAGTGGCCCTAGGTGTGAATGTGTGTGTGAATGGTGAAGGGATTGGCGGCATACCGTGGCTGCCTCATCCATCCAGGTGGATGCCCTGAATTTCCCTCTGGGGAGCAATAAAGTATACAAAATGCAAAAATAGAAATGCCAGAATCAATGACTAGGCCCAACCCACATACAACAAGGTTCAGGTTCAGGTTCAGGTTCAGGTTACTTTATTTGTACCCGTAGGTAGATTTGTTTTGCAGTTGGTGACATCCATATTTACAAGCCACAATTACATTCAACATAGACACAAACACAGGCACACATCTTACAAAATAGGTAAATATAAAATATGTACAATATAATTTTTATAGCTTGTTCAACTCTTTGACAGCAGCAGGGACAAAGCTGTTTTTGTAGCGCTGGGTTCTACTTTTTGGGACAGCAAACCTCCGTCTGGAGGGAAGAAGCTGAAAGTTGCAGTGCAAAGGGTGGGAGTCATCATTTAAAATCGAGTCGGCCATCCTCTGTACTTGTCTGGTGTACAGGGATGTCAGGCTCAGCTGTGACTCACCAAGCAAACGACTGGACCATCTGACTACCTGATCCAAGGATTTCCTCTGTTTCAGTTTTATCTGACCAAACCATGACATTAAAGAAAAGGATAAAACAGATTCAATAAAAGCCCGATAGAACATAGTCATTATGGTTCGGTCAATTTGGAAGCGTGCAAGTTTCCTCAAACAATGCAAATTTTGCTGACCCTTTTTGCACACCCTTTCACAGTTCACCTCAAAGTTCAATCCACTATCAATAATCGTCCCAAGATATTTGTACGATTGTACACATTCGGTGGTCTGGCCTTTTAGTATGGTGACTTTGTGCCTGGGAGTTTTCCTCCTAAAGTCAATAATCATATCTTTCGTTTTTGTTGTATTCAGCTGCAGGTAGGAATCCTCACACCAGTGAACAAAGTCATCAACTACTGGGCCATGGCCACTCTCACCATCCTGGAGGAGACTGACAATGACTGAGTCATCAGCATACTTTATAATGTGTCTGTTGTCATGTCTGCTCCGACACATGTTTGTGTACAGGATGAAGAGTAGTGGTGACAACACACACCCCTGAGGAGAGCCAGTAGAAGAGCACTTTAGGTCAGACAATGTACCATTGACCCTTACTCTCTGCGTCCTGTTGGTTAAGAAATCCAGAATCCAACCCACCAGATTATTGCTTAAATCAAATTGTTGCAGGAGCCTTTCAACTAAAATATGAGGTTGGATTGTATTAAAGGCAGAAGAAAAGTCCACAAATAAAAGCCTGGCGTGTGTCCCATTAAAATCCAGATGTTTAAAAAGCATGTTAAACCGAGTGACAGTGGCATCCTCCACTCCTCTGTGAGGCCTATAGGCAAACTGCAGAGGATCCAATGCATGTTCAGTCTGCTTTAGGACCTCACATCTGACCAGTTTTTCAAAAATTTTCATTAAAATTGAAGTCAAAGCAACTGGTCTAAAGTCATTTACCGTTTTAGGACAGCTGGATTTTGGAACGGGAACAACCACGGCATCTTTCCAGATCTTAGGCACATGTTGTGTCTGTAAGGACTTATTGAAAATGTAGTGAAATATAGGACTCAGTTCATGTGCACAGGACTTTACCAGGCGTCCACATATATTATCAGGGCCCTGACTTTTGTTCACTTTTACAGCGCGGAACTCCCTTTCAACATCCTGCATCTCAATATTAAAGTGCTGATTGTCTTTGAGTTTCTGTTTCAAATCTTGGATTTCTGTGCTAAAATCAAAGGAGTCAAAACGACCATAAAAACAATTAAGAGCATTAGCCAGCTCTGTGTCTGAACTAAAACCATCTAAAAACACACGATTACTGCGCTCTGTGCTCTGAAGGCCTGCAATTTTTTTCATACTGGCCCAGGCCGAACCAAGTTTATTTGCTGCCATCTTGCTTTCCAATTCTGATTTATAATTCTGTTTTGCTCTTAAAATTTCGGCCTTTAGCTCCTTAGTGGCAACCTGTAGCGCAGAAACAGACCCCTGTTTAAAGGCAAGTGCTTTCCTCTGTAAGCAGGATTTAACTGATTTAGTAACCCATGGTTTGTTGTTGGGATATATTTTGACACGTTTACGTGGAACAAACTTATTTTGACAGTGAGCCATGTATGAGCATGTGAGCTCAGCCAGAGAGTCCAAATCATCCCCGCAGGCCATTATGAACATCTTCCAGTCTGTACAGTCAAAGCATTCCTGGAGGCTGTGCTCTGAATCTTCTGTCCACACATCAATGTCTCTCATCTCCACCTTGCCTCTTCTGAGAGCAGTTTTATATGTGGGCAGCAAATGAACACAGTTGTGATCTGATGATCCTAAAGGAGGAAGGGGGAGTGATTTATAGGCCCTCTCTATGGATCCATAGCACAGGTCCAATGTCTTTTTTCGCCTGGTTGGGCAGGAGACATACTGATGAAAGTTTTTAAGTGTCTTCTTTAAAGAAACATGGTTAAAATCCCCAAGAATGAAGTTTGGCGCCTCTGGAGAAATTGACTGCAGCCGCTGGATCACATCAGAGATGGTGCTGGAGGCGGAGTCAGCGTCTGCCCTCGGATGAATGTACACAACTGTGATGAAAAGTTGGGGAAACTCTCGAGGCAAATAAAAGGGGCGAAGCGACACAGACAGCAGCTCCACATGGGGTGTACAGATGCGCTCTCTGACCGTGACAGATGTGCAGTACTGCTTATTAATGTATAAACATACTCCGCCCCCCTGACGTTTCCCCGTTACCTCTTCCTGCCGATCCGAGCGCAGCGGAGCTCCAAAGCCGTCAATCCACAGGTCTGCGTCTCGATCATGCGCAGTAAGCCAAGATTCAGTGAAAGCCATGACGCAGCAGTTCTTAAAATCCTTCTGGTAACGTACGTTGCCTTGAATTTCCTCCACCTTGTTTCTCACAGACTGTGCATTCCCAAAAATGATCGAAGGAAGAGGAATGTTACCAAACTGACGTCTCCTAAGGCGCAATTTCACACCTCCACGTCTTCCACGCTTCCTCCTGCCGCTTCTCTTTTCACCGCTGTGTCCGTCTCTCAAAATAAAGTCCGGCAGCTGAAATCTGGGCGCAATCAGAGACTCTGCACCAGCTGTGTTAAAGCGCAGCAACATGTCCCTGGAATATTGTATTCTGCCCGCTATTCTGCTCGCCATGGAGCTGAACGCGTTTACCTCAGAGACAAAGAGCCACAGCACAGAAAGCAGTAGTGCGAGATATGACAGGAAATCCATGTTGCAGATACCAGGGAGCTGTTCGCCATATATTCCACCAACGCTCCAGGGCAGAAACGACACAGAGGATTTTCTAAAAACGTAAAAAAGTACAAAAAACACACACACGCACACACGCACTATATCACCAAGCTGCTGGTCGCTGCGTGCGCATGCGCCCAATTGGGCTAACAGTGGCTAGCGCGACATTAAACAGCATAAAGCCTGTGATAAAAAGACTTACCAGTTGAAGGACATGTCCAATTGTATGCACAGTGGCCCAGGATAATGACTGAAACTTCATCAGTCCTTAAAAGCAGTTTAAAGGTAAAGCACATCTTAATTTGGGTCAAGTTTTCAAAGCAGCTAGCCCAAAAAATGCTAACTGGCCGGAGGCTAACTTCATTTAGGCCAGAGAGTCCTAATTGGCTTAACACTACTCACGTGCCACTGGCTGTACATATCTACATCACCAAAAACACTCCTTTTCAACTTGCATTTTTTCGGGGGGCAGGGATTAGGTGAAACTTTAAAGCAAAAAAAAAAACAAAAAAAAACAGACGCATGAGACATTTGAATGATTTCACTCTTGATGTCTTGTAAGTCATAAAAAATGTTACAGACTTGTTAGCAAGAAAAAAAACTTGATTTTTGGCAGAGTGTCACTTTAAGGAAACAGAAGTTTGGTCTTACAGTTGAAGTTTGTGAATTTGTTCGTTTGGACGATCTGCCTCCACCTCAACCAATCCCTTGCATCCTCTTTTCTCACACTAACCCTCTCCATGTCCTCCTTCTCTACATCCATGTATCTTCTCTGTGGTCTTCCTCTTTTCTTCCCGCATGGCAGCTCCATCTACAATATCCTTTGTCCAATATATCCACTATCCCTCCTCTGCACATGTCCAAACCATCTCAGCCTTGCCTCTCTTACAATGTCTCCAAACCACTCAACCTGAGCTGTCTCTCTGATATACTCATTTTTAATCCTTTCCTTCCTGGTCACTCCCAATGAAAATCTTAGGGCACATTCAGACGGCCATTGTTTGGTCCAGACCAAAGGACCAAACAGTGGATTCCGCGGATAGTTCGGTTCCTTTGGTGCCGTCTGAACACGCGATGGAACTCTGGTGCACACCAAACAAGTGAAGTCTGGACCCCCTGAAAATGGGGGTCTTGGTTCTCTTGCAAATGAGCCTGGTGTGCTCCGCTTGCAGTGTGAATCCAAACGGAGTATCCAGCAGACCAAAGGGCAGAAGTGTCCCTCGGCGTTTGTGTAACCATAGCAACACATGGTCTGAGAAGAGGAAGTGGCATTTACTATACTACATTTTGGGTAGAAAATAATAAAGACAACAGCGCGAATCCAAGAAATCCTTTTACCAGTGAAAGCCGAGGAGAAAAGTTAAAAAATGTCTTGTTTGTGGCAAACAAACATCCCAGATGAAGGGAACGGATTTCCATTTTCGGTCCTGGCCAACCGATGAGCCTGATTTTTCTTCTTTGCCAAAATTTTTTCTTCCTGGTCAGTGGTGGTTTCGCTACAGCGCCCCAAACGAGCAGTTGTTGTAACTGTGTGGCCTTGTCCAGGCAGTTTGGACTGCTGCAGTGTAAAACCAAACAAAGGTGTGAAAATTCTCAGCATTCCCCGACCAGTCAAACCGAGACCCTTGGACTATCCTGGTCTGAATGCAGCCTTAGCATCTTCAACTCTACCACCTCCAGCTCCACCTCCTGTCTTTCTGTCAGTGCCACCAATTAACACCACTGTCAACACACCAGTCACAGTTGGAGGAGAGCCCATCAGAGAGGTGGAGTCCTTTGTTTACCTTGGAAGTGTAGTGGATCGACAGGGGGGCACAGACCGAGATGTCACAGCCAGGACTGGCAAGGCAAGAGCAGCTTTTGTTATACTGAAGAATATCTGGGCATCAGAAAAGATCTGCACGAGAACAAAACTTTGCATCTTCAACTCGAACATCAAATCTGTTCTACTTTATGGATGTGAGACCTGGAGGATGACAAAGATGATGCATCAGAAGATCCAGAGTTTCTTTAACACATGCCTGAGGTGCATCTTTAACATCGGGTGACCGGAGAAGATCAGGAATGAAGACCTGTGGGAGCGAGCGGGACAGAAACCAGTGGCAGAACAGATTCTGCAGGGGAAGTGGAACTGAATTGGACACACCCTCAGGAAACCAGCATCCAGCATCACATGCCAAGTCCTGACATGGAACCCACAGGGGTAGAGAAAGAGAAGCTGGCCTTGAAACAGCTGGAGACGAGACACTGAGGCGGAGCTGAAACAGCAGGGAACCAACTGGAGGGGAGTAGAGAGAGCAGCCCAGAACCGAGTGCGATGGTGAGGGGTTGTCGATGGCCTATGCTCCATGGTGAGCTATGGTCTTAAGTAAGTAAGTACCGTCTCCAAACCATATATAACAGCTGGTCTCACTACCATCTTGTAAATCTTCCCTTCCACTCTAGCTGCTATCCTTCTGTCACAAATCACCCCTGATACTCGTCTCCACCAGCTCTCCCCTGTATGCACTCTTCTTCACCTCTCTTGTGCACTCGCCATTACCTTGGATGGCTGACTCCAGGTATTTAAACTCATCTACCTTCATTATCACTACTCTTTGCATCTTTCTCATTATACCTGCCTCCCCCTCATTCACACACTGCTTCTATTTCCAACCTCTCCTGAATATGTCATCAAAATCTGTAAATAACTGTGTAAGTTATGCTGTACACACACGAACAAACCAAAAAACATAACCAAAAGCATTACCTCCTTGATGGAGCTAATAATGGAACATCTTTAAACTGTTACAAAAAGATTAAGATAACTAATTATAAAAGAAGATTTTTATGTGAATTCTTAAATAAGCTTCTCATGTATTCAGTTTACTCTTGCAAGCCGGCCCATGTAGTTACACTTCTGTGACTATAATATCAACTGTTTAACTGTTGTTCAATATATTCTGTATTCTTAAAAAATACACATATTTGCTTGCTGAAATCTGGACAAACAATTAATTATCCATCCATCCATCCCTCCATCTTCTACCACTTATTCAAACAGCACCATGATCCCTATGATCCCTCCTGCAGGTGGTGAGCCCACTGGAGGGCAGATCTGTGTGGCTCCTTTGAGTACACTGGGCCCTTGTTGTAACATTTTTTCACGGGGATCTATGGGCCGCTCTTGGTCTGGCCTTTTACCCAGGACCAGTTTGTCTTGGAAGACCCTACCAGGGGCAAGTTGTCCCTTGACAACATAGCTCCTGGGATCATTAGGGCACCCAAACCCCTCCGCCACAATAAAGTGGCGATCAACAAAGGGGACAACTAATCATATGCAGTTAAAAAAAGATTAAGACCTCTTTTCTGCTGCTCTTACAACAAATTACCTATTTTCTGAGCTGATATATGGGACAAGCTGCCAAAGATATTTAGCTGCTCACTCAGTAAAAGTTGCTTTCACACGTAACTACAGGCAAAGCACTGGGAGGGACTTTGAATATGCCCTCCCTTACAATGGTCTTTCATCATAGTCAGTGAATGCACTCGACAGGAAACAGGATGTCTGTCTTACCAAATGTCAAATATGTCCAGCTGCGGCAAGACGGTACCGCTGAATAAACTTCACAAATCCACCAAAATCCTTCCTTAAAATGACTGTATTGTAATAACAATAATAAAGGGATGAGACGGTGAGGCTGCATACATGGCCCTCTTCTGGTGGAAGTGTGTGTGCACGTGTGTCATCTCCTACTGAAACAGGCATACGGGAATTTGGACCCAGACAAAAGGAAGCCCTCATGCTGGTGCTTGAGCATTGGTTCTGCTGTGTGTTTTAAGACAGGAGCCGTCCTCGGAGCTCACTGTGCTGCAGCACATCCTGTCAAAATCACTCTAGTTATGTAGAGTGTGTGTGTGTGTGTGTGTGTGTGTGTGTGTGTGTGTGTGTGTGTGTGTGTGTGTGTGTGTGTGTGTGTGACAGACAGCGAGGGAGAGACAGAGACAGAGCTGGATGAGACACAATTCAAAGAGCAGTGACTAGGCCAGGGTTCAGTAACTTTCACTACTGTATGTAAAGAGTCATTTGGAGGGATTTTGTCTCAAAAATCTGCATAGAGCTGCAAAACATGTTTGAGCCTTAAATAAGGGCAAACGAGTCAAGCTGTAGCCTGCTAGTGCTATTAATAGGTGACTTCCTCTGAAATGTGCAAAATTTCCCTCATAAATTTGCTTTCTTGCAGATTTCTCTCTCATTTTTCGCATATCCTTGCATATCTTTTCAACTTTTTCTCATAAATGGACAAATATCTTAAAAATCTGCTACATTGTTCTTGTAAACTGGCAGTTTTTTATATACTATAAAAAAAAACAAATATTTGTCATACTTTGGGTAAACTTACTTATAAATGTGCAGGCATTTTTAAATAAATTTGCCACTTTTTTCTTGTTTGTTTTTGTCAAAGCATGCTGGCCGTAAGCTGTAGACGCCTGTTCTTAGCAGCCAAAATTGTCCAACATACCATGCAGGTATGTTGGACAGTTGTACCATACACATAACATACTATACCAACATACATTTTTAAAGACTGTTATGTTGTTTTTATTGTTTCCCTGACGCCCCTACCCCTTCTTATTTTATGTGGGCCCGCTTGTGTGTCTGAAATAAAGATTGATTATTATATCTTTTCAGGTGCTTCCTCCTAGCTTTAATGATTTGACTTTTTAATCAACTGTTTCAGTTCCAGTAATCTGAGCTGATCAGCTGGTTTGAATGGTTTCAGATGATTCTTGTTAAAAAAAAAAAAAAAAGAAAGAAAGAGGAACTTCATGATACCGGTGAGGTCATCACGCGCCCATGACGGCGTTTCTTCCTGCGCGTGCTTAGTCTGACGTCACACAGGGGTTCATACATCTACTATGAGTTTATTCTATCAAATTAGGGGGGATATTCACTTATTTAAAAAGAAAACAAGAACAACCACTCACATGAATGACAAAAACCCGGTATATTTATGAATTATAATCAATTCTCATAAATTGACTACAAGCACAAGGGCTGAACCAGTGTTGTACTAGAATTTATGAGATCACAGAAAAACATACAATCCAAATACGAGCTGAGCTGTAAGAAATAACACGATAACAAAGTGGAACGCTTAACTCCGCGCGTTTACATAAACCATGTATTTCTTAAGTCAGAACAAATAGCTGAGACTTTGTTCGCCCCAGTCCAGAGCCCTGGCTCTTTCTCAGGTCAAGTCATGTTACCGCCGTGCGTAAAAGCGGTCAGGCCGGCCGCGCCGGTGGAAGCCCCACAAACACACACAAGTCTGACACAACTAACTACCGGCTTCAGCGGCAGCCGTCCGACTTCTTTCTGCCAGGTTTGAACGGGGGGGAAACAGTAGTCACGCTTACCGGTTTGGTGAATAAATGGGGTTGAAATCAGAGTTCAGACAGGAGCATCATCGGCTACAGAGGAGCTGGCAGGTGGGATTAAAACTGGAGGAAACCGGTGAAAACCACAAAGCCGGTGAGGTCCCCCTTCCTCTCCTCCTCGCGGGTCCTTGGTGTGTGCGAGCATCTGCGCGTGAGCTCACTGTGCGTCACGGCTGCAAGCTGAAACCCCCGCGTGAGTGCGGCGTAAACCCCGAGAGGTGGCTCTGGTTCACAACCTGGCGGACTCACATGGAACTGGCTAAAAGCGCCCGATGTTCTAAGGTTCCGAAAAAGAACTGGGTAAAAGCTGAATATAATACCGAGATTAGGAACAAAATACATCAAGAACATGTAAGATGTATTAAAAAAAAACAAACAGTTATGCTGAATGACCCATACTGCTATCTTAAATTTTAGTTTATTACATTTATTTATTAGTGAACACAATGAACGGGTCAATTATACGCATACTACCCATTTTTGATAGTAAAAAATACAACATAAAAATGATCAAATTGACCCATTTCTACTGTAAAAGTTAAATTAAGTTTCCAATTCACCACTGAAGTTGATTTCAATGAATTTCCCAACATGCTCTGGGACAGTCTTAAGTTTAAGTGGTTTTAGGTTGCACAGATATATTGGCCAATATATTGGTATCAGCTGATATTCACCTTATTGACCAATATTGGTTATTATTACCTCCGCCAAGGAGGTTATGTTTTCATCAGCGTTGTCTGTCTGTCTGTCTGTTTGTTAGCAAGATAACTCAAAAAGTTATGGACGGATTTTCATGAAATTTTCAGAGATTGTCAGAAATGGGGTATCCTACAGATGATTAGATTTTGGTGGTGATCCGGATCACCGGGGGAACTGTGGCGCTTGGCAGAGGTCTGCGCTCTCCAAGTGCTTTTCTAGTTGGCAAATAAGATACTGGCAGTGGCTGATACACTGGTATTAATTTTTCCCTGAAACAAACAATAGTAGACTCATTCATTCATTCATCTTCTTCTGCTTAATCCTTTTCGGGTCACGGGGGGGCTGGAGCCTATCCCAGCATCCTTGGGCGAGATGCAGGGTACACCCTGGACAGATCGCCAGTCCATCGCAGGGCCAACACAGAGAGACACACAACCGTTCACTCTTACAGTCATACCTAAGGACAATTTAGAATCCCCAGTTTGATGCCATTTAACCTAACTTGCATGTTTTTGGCATGTGGGAGGAAACCGGAGAAATCCCAGAGTAAACCCACGCAGACAGGGGGAGAACATGCAAACTCCACACAGATCACTGTTGGTCAGGGGCTGGGATCGAACCCAGGATCCCCTGGCCAAGGGTGAGTTGCTGTGCTGCCGCAGTGCTAACCACTCTGCCACCACACTGCCCTCTCGCCCAAAGATGCTGAGATAGGCTCCAGACCCCTCACCCCACCCCGCGACCCAAAAAGGATTAAGCGGAAGAAGATGGATGGGTGGATGTTTATAGAGTATGTTTTTCTTTCTAAATGATTTCAAAATGCCACTTGTAAGCCAGGTTTTCTGATCCCCTGCATCACATTTTATGATCCTTTCAGGCATGGTGGAGTTTCCAAAATTAGTTATGACATCAATGCGAGCATTGTATGCCTCATCTGGATTTTTGCAACACTATACAGAATCCCACAACTTGTTTTTAAGATTTTCAGATAATTTGAGCAAATTGTTTTCATTCACCACTTTCACTTTAGTTTTTAAAGGCAAATCTTTTATCTTTTTAGCAAGATCAATAAAAAGTACTAAGGGATAATGATCTGTGATATCTGACAGTATTACACCCAAGTCAAAATCAGCACTGTAAATGTTTGTGATGATATTATCAATGGCTGACTTGCTGGATTCTGTTTCTCTAGAATACATGTTTATAGTGGGATAGAAGGATGAAGAGTGGAGGGTATTAATGAAATCATTTTTGTACTATTCTCTTTGGATAAATCAATGTTAAAATCACCGAGAATAATGCAGGTTTTATTTGCTTTATTTATACAAATTAATAGTTCATCCAATTTAACCTTGAAGATGCTAAAATCAGAATCTGGCGGTCGATAAATCACTCCTACAATTAAGTTTTTTTTCATTTTTTTAATATTTATCTCAACAAATGGGGAATCAGAGTTTCCATCAATAATTAAATCATCACAGATACTCACAGAATACAGTGAAGTTACATATAAGCAAACCCCTCCACCTGGCCTACCAGGTCTGTTTCTATTGTGCAGTGTATATCCATCTAGATTTAAAGAATTTAAATACGTTCTTTCATTTATCCAAGTTTCACTACACTCAATTACCTCAAACCTGTGGCCTAAACTGGCCAGGAGGAACAATAGATCATCACGATGCTTATTTAGGCTTCTAGTGTTTAAATGTAACAATGAATAGGAATATTTTTTATTGTTTTTATAGTTTTTAGATTTTCTGGTGTATGGCGCTTACAATTTAGGTTCTTAATTAAAGCAATGCTGTTCAACTACTTCACAATTTCGCTCACTGATTATCTCATGAAAACCCATTTTTTTATCTCATGAAAACTATAGAATGAGTAAAGGTAGGGTCAACAAACTTTGTACACAGGTTCACCCTGTGACCCTGAACTATCCCTATGCTTTTGGGATTGCAAGGTCAAAGGTCAAGGTCAAAATGTTGCCATCAAAGGAAGAGGCTGAGGGGTACCACTGGCAGCCACCAGTATTTTTTTTTAAAAATGTTGTTGTTAATCATATGCGTTTTACTTTTTAGTGTTTTTACTGGTTTTCAGTGCTATATTTAGTTTGCAGTTTTCTTATTAAATGCTGCACCATAAGTGTGTTTACCTGTTAATGTACCAAACTCTTCCTTTGGAAACCTATCAGTGATGCTCTGTTGTCATACTTATTGGAGTCTGTGAAGTTTGTGTGACACAAAGGATGTGATAGCCAGGATGCTGAGCCACTATAAGGGCAGTAGTGGCTCAGGAGGTAAAGCAGGTCGTCCGATAATTGGAGGGTTGGTGATTCATATCCCGCTCCTCCCACCCTGCCTTTTTACCCACCTTGCTTCCAGTGTCTTCATAACACTGGTGCATGAATGTGAATTAATGATTGGTGGTGGTTGGAGAGGGCGCTGGCGCAGATTGGCAGCCGCGTTTCTGTCAGTCTGCCCGAGGGTAGCTGTGGCTACAGAAGTAGCTTACCAGTACCATTGTCTGTGGAGTGAATGAATAATGAACTCATTTTAAAGCATCTTTGGGTGTTCTGAAAAGCGCTATATAAATGCAGTCCATGATTATTTTAAGAACTCAAATTATGAGTTTTTAGTCAAAAATCCTCAGTTCATAATAGCAAATGTAATTAACCCTCGTTATTAAAAATTATATTAAGAGGAGTAACAGTTGTCTCCTCACAGTCTTGTCCTCATGTTAGTCCCACATAACCACTGGGTCCACACATTGTTAAAGGATTTGGCAGAAATCTTTATGCCGGATGTACTTCCAGATGCAACCCTCCCCATTTACCAGGTGTAACTGGCCAGAATTCACCCCTGTCCAATTTTTCCTTGGGGTAGTTCTATAGGCCAAACATAATCCGGGGTAACTGTAGCCATGTCTAGGTTTACCCCCAGGGGTAAAACTGGCATAGCCCATTTTTCACCCCCTAAGACCAGAATTCCACCTCCTCTAAATGTATAACCACTATCACAACAATAAAATACAAAAAACAATATTACCTACTGTACTTCTACTTCATTTGATTTCCTTTCAAATTTGTATTACATTCACATATAGGTTACATTTGTTTATTTGTTCTGCAAAATAATATTAAATATTCACATTATAGTATGTTAGAAGTCAGATTTATGCTTATTACATTTTTAACTCAATTCCACTGTCAAAATGAAGATATTCAGGCTTGTTTTTTAAGTACATTTAGAAACTTAAATCTGTGCTAAAAACTGAGGTCTATGACTACTGCTACTACCTCTACTAATAGGTAATGTGCACCTAATTTTAATCAGCTTAAATAATGTAGTCTTCAACTGTTCACATGTTCAGTTTTTGTTTTCAGTTGTGCTTTCACTCAACTCCAAAAGCACTGAAGTGGTCAGCGTTATCTGCTAGCTGTATATGCCAGTCCCTGTAGTACCCTGTAGACTGAAATGACTCACTGCATACTTTCATCTACTTTGGAGTATACAACAATATCAGCACCAAAGAGCAATGCTGTGCCCATGAGATCAGCATCTGCTGCCCAAACACTGCATTTCTCCATAGCACTTGAAGCCATATACAGTGCTGTAAAAATGTATTTGTCCCCTTCCTGTATTTGTATTTGTATTTGTTCCTGTATTTGTAATGTATTTGTTCCTGATTTCTTACATTTTTTGCACATTTGTTACACTTAATTGCTTCAGATCATCAAACAAATTTTAATATTAGACAAAGTATGATAAATGTGCAAAAATACAAGAAATCAGGAGTGGGGCAAATACTTTTTCATAGCACTGTTCTCATTGATAAACTGGTTGAGGTAGCTAGTAAAGCGTCTCACTGATACTCCCACCCATATGTTGCACAACACTGTCACAGCTAGCAAGGTGATGCCCTTCAATTATGATTTTTTTAAGGCTTTACCTGACGTTTCAAGGGTTTACCTGACTTTAGAAGGGGTACCTATTGATGCAAGGCTCTAAAATTTAAATAACACAAAATAAAATAAATATGCCACTCACCTGAGAATCGCAAGAGTGGATCCAAGAGTATCTAAAATTATCTAAAAGGAGTTTAATAGTAATGCGCAACTGAATATTTTACAGCAGTATTGTACATCATGTGGGAGTGTGTCTTCAATCATGCTGCTTCTATTTATATGGATGCCGAGAGAAACGCAATTTCATCTTGCCTGCACTACAGTTGTATGTACAGCAATATGACAATAAAGTTTGATTTGATTTGATTTGACCATCAAAGCTAGGTAAAACATAAGGAAAACACCAGACTTGGGGGTCATTTAGACCCCTCCAGTGGCTCCCCAAACAAAGACAAATTCAAAATCTCTTTCATCTTTTGATCTTTTCAATATTATTCACAACAATGTATTATTAAACTCAAACAATTACCAAGTAGCAAACTTTATCTGAGATAACACTTCATCACATCAACAGAATCAGATGGAAACTATTATACATGTCTTTGTCTCTGCACGTCTGGACTACTGTAATGATCTTTTCACATATTTGAATAAGTCTTCTATAGATCACTTACAGTCAGTCCAGAATGCTGCTGCTCGTCTCCTAACTCGATCTAGTAGGTTCTGTCATGTATCACCCATTTTATCCTCCCTGCATTGGCTTCCCATTCATTTTAGAATTCAATTTAAAATTCTTGTTTTTACCTATAAAGCCCTTCATGGTGAGGCTCCTTCTTATATCTGTGACCTACTGCCTCCATACTCTCCTAGCAGGTCTCTTAGGTCTTCCAGTCAGAACCTTCTCTTAGTACCAAAGACCAAAGGTGACAGAGCCCTTGCAGCTGTCGCACCAAATCTATGGAACTCCCTACCCCTCATTTTAAGATCTGCACCTTCACTCTCTCATTTTAAGAAGCAGCTAAAAACCCATCTTTTTACTTTGGCGTTTTATTAATCCTCTGCTGGTTGTACATTGTTCTTGTGTCTTTTATTGTTTTTATTTTTATTGTCTTTTATTTATTCACTGTTTGATTTCATGGAAAGCACTTTGTGACCCTGTCTGTGAAAAGTGCTCTACAAATAAACTTATTATCTTTAGTTCAAAAGCAGTCAAACTCAGTAATCTAATCTTAGATTAGCTCAATCTTAATTTATTTTAGGAGTGAAATTTGGTTTACGGGGGTGCTAAATATCTTAGTCTAACTTCCTCCCAGTGGGAAATCTAGCTCAGGCCAGTTTTCACCTCTGGGGGGAAAATGGACAGGGGTGAATTCTTGCCTGTTACACCGGGCATGCTGGCACTAGGACTACACTGGTTTGTGCTCCACTGTAACCAACTTTCCTTTCGCCAGTCTATCATGCTGAGTGCCAAGCTAGAAGGCAGAAAGTACAATTTTTATATGGTCTTTAGGTATGACGTGACTGTGGCTTAAACCAGATGCTCTACCACTAGGCCACCACTCCAGTAATTGCTCACAATGAAGAGTAAAAAATGATCAAAATGTTTTGGTAATTAGTTTTGTAATGTACCGAAAAATGTTAGGTAGACTTTACTCATTTGTTTTTGTGTTTCACATCTTTTCATATAGATACTATTTACTAAAAATATTTAATAAAAGCTATCTAAAGAAAGTAAGTGCGAATTGTTACCTTTTAGCACCTTGAAAGAGCCAGATTATGTAGCATCTCAGACAGGAGACAGTGGATAAACATGGGAGAACAATACTCAGGAGGTTCCTGGCGAGATAGCAGGAAGGAGTCAAGGACGTAGGGGGTTGAATGCAGTGTGATGCAAATGTCATGTTGTGTGTGGAGAAATGCCATGAAACTTAAGAGGAGAGTGCCTGCTGAAATGTTCAGTCTGTTCTTTGCTTGTGAGATGTGAGTGTGTAATAAATCGTCTGAAATGAATCTGCCTCTTCATTTACACACTCCACAACCTCAGTTTTACTGGGGAGATTCTCTGGGTTGCTTTATACCATGTATTCAGTTTCTTTCCTCAAAGGTGTAATTTTGTGAGTAATTTTATTGTAAGAAATTTTTTTGTTGGAGTACATTTATAAAGAATAAACTCAAATACATTTGGTAGTACTCTGAATTACTTTTGATTTCACCAGTTTAAAACAGGTTGCAAATGTACTTGCTTATAATAACTTGTTCTTACCAGAAGTGACTACATCTTTAGTCTTTTTAGTGAAATTTTAATTATTTTTATTTTAAATCAGTGATGAAATGGTTATTTTTATATTCCGGCTCTGGGAATATAAAGCTTTTTGCTGTTTACAGTTTATTTATTATGATATAATTTGGATTATATTTAGATAATTTACAGTTTATTTTCCCCTGATGATCACATTAAAAAAAAAATCAAAAATAAAGTTGGTAATCTATGAGAAAAAGCTGCAAATTTATCACAAAAATCAAGCAAGTATATAAGAACAAAACAGCAAATTTATTATAAAAAGTCTCAAATTTATGACAAAAAATGCGCATTTGAGAGGATAAAGTTAATGTCAAAAAATCTACATAAAAAGTTTAAATATTAGAAGAAAAAGTAATACATTTATGAGAAGGGTCAAAAATTTAGAAAAAAAAAAAAACCCTCACAAATCGGATAGAATTGTCTTTACTCACCACTCAAGTACTTTTTACCTTATTTGAGTTATTTTTAATTTACTCTTCTTAATTTTTTTAAATTTAGTATTGTAACATTCCTGGAAGCTCCATCCACCTCTACAATATACTTAGACATCTAAGCTTTTTTTTTTTTTTTTAAATAAAGTCATTAAAAAGGTAATTCATTTTTTTCTCTCACAAGTCATTTTCAGTAATGTGAAGTATTTGCTCAAATAAAATCTTTTACTCTCTGGAGATATATAATTTGGGCAACACAGCAGTAAGTGGAATAGTGTGTTTTAAAACTATTAAAACACACTTATACTCCCATAGTACTCAGTGAACAAATCTATGTTTAGTCAATGTGACTGGGGGATATACCGTATCTCGATCCTGAAGATGAATGACCTTGAAAAGAAACACCTTTTCTCAGGGACCTCAAATATTTCTGACACCAGCAGCTGGTGGAAAATGTTGGTGTTCTTCCTCCGGGCTGAGGCAGTGACTGAGAATGAGTCACAATATCGGCCAGTCATTCTGCTGAGGCACACGTGAACCTCTGTGCTGCTGCCTTTCACTCATCACACAGATGACACTGTGTGCCGTGGACCCTGCGTGAATCTTCGTGGTGGGGGGTGGCACATTTGCATGTGCGCAGCCTCCATTCAGTTGTACTGCAGGACGATCATATCACAGTCAGCTTCATTGTAGGTCAGTGGGTTAAAGTTAGATGAATGCTGGAGTCGTGTTAAAGGACGCCTGGAAGGCACAGAGGAGACACTGTCTTCAGGTCAGAGGAGGAAACATCAGAATGATCTGTGTTGAGTGTGCATTTTTAAGAAATACATTTGTCTCACTTTTTAAATAATGCTCAAACATAGTTTCTTTTTTTATTTTAAAGTCTTAAGCTTTATTTAAAAGGATAAAACAGAGAATCCCGATCCTCACAGAAGCTTTTAGGTCAGAGGCCTGCAAAGTGTGGCTTCATAACTTCAGTTTCAATTCAACTTTATTTATATTGCAGCCTACTCGTGTGGCGCCTCTCTCGGCGCCACACGAGTAGGCTGCCTTTTGCAACAGCGGCTCGATTCCGAGTTTTTTTTTCCCTTCCTCTCTCTTTTGATCAGTCTTTTTTTTTCACCCCACTTATATCACGGACACACAGATCGTCCCAAATGTCTCCTGAGCCGGTGGACGGAGCCACTGTTTATAGCAGGATACGATACAACAGGGAAGAGCTGCTAGCATTTAACCGCCACCCGGTCCCATTGGAAAAACTCGACATACCGAGAGAATTGAGGCGAAAGCGTCGCGGCTGCCGGGCTGGAGTAAGGCGGAGGACAAAAAATATAAGGTACAGACCCTCCCTTCCATCTGTTGTCATGGGAAATGTACGGTCGATACTGGGAAAGTTAGATGAGCTAGCGGCTATCTCCCGTTATGATAGCACTTACCGGGAGTGCTCTCTCCTTTTGTTTACTGAGACGTGGCTAACTGAACTAGCAGCAGATGCTAACATTGAGCTGGAGGGTTTTCACATGATACGAGCTGACCGAACACCAGACAGTGGCAAAGCAAGGGGCGGTGGAGTGATAATGTATGTTAACAACAACTGGTGCAGACCGGGACATATCACTGTTAAACAACGACACTGCAGCAAAGACATTGAGTTGCTAGCTGTTAGCATGAGGCCTACATATCTCCCGAGAGAACACTCACACGTGATCTGCATTGTTGTTTATGCAAATCCGACGGCGAACGCTGGGACAGCGCGTGACGTCATCCATTCAGTAACCAGCAGGCTGCAGACAGAACACCCAGATGCTCTTCTCCTCATCTCAGGCGATTTCAACCACGTTTCACTGTCTCCCATTCTACCCACGTTCACCCAGTATGTCACATGCCACACTAGAGACAATAAAACACTGGATTTATTCTACGCAAACACTAAGGAGGCGTACACCTCATCACAACTCCCCCCACTCGGGAGATCGGATCACAACTTGGTTCATCTCCGGCCGGTGTACAAACCCCTAGTGCACAGACAACCTCCGGCCATGCACACTGTGGAGTTATGGTCTGAGGAGGCAATGGACACTCTAAAGGACTGTTTTGAAGCCACCGCCTGGAAGCAGCTCTGCGATCCACATGGTGAGGACATCGATGGCCTCATTCACACCTTCACGGGCTACCTCAGCTTCTGTGTGGACAAATCCATTCCCACCAAGACCATACGGCGTCACTCAAACAACAAACCCTGGATCAACCCTGAGATAAAAACACTTCTGAGAGAGAAGAAGAGGATCTTCAGGTCGGGGAACAGGGAGATGCTGAAGTCCGTACAGAGGGAGCTGAGGAGAAAGATCAGAGAAGGCAAGGACAGCTTCAGGAAGAAGATGGAGGACAAGCTGCAACAGAGCGACATCAGCGGGGTCTGGAGAAACCTCAAAACCATCTCGGGGCTCCACAATACCTCCCCCCAGGCCACGGGGGGCAGGGAGTGGGCGAACAACCTGAATCTGTTTTTCAATAGATTTGACCAACCGCCCTCCCCCCCTGTCTGCACAACAACCACTGCTGCCTCTAAGAAATCAAGTTCTGCTGCCCACTCCCCACTCCACCGACACCCCCCCCCCCACTCCCAACACACAGCCCCCCATCCTGACCCTGACCAAGACCCAGGTGAGGACGGAGCTGAGGAAGATCAAGGCAAGGAAGGCGTCGGGACCGGACGGCATCAGCGCAAAGCTCCTCAAGTCCTGTGCAGACCAGCTGTGTGGGATTGTGACGTATATCTTCAACATGAGCCTGAAACTGGGGAGGGTACCACAGCTGTGGAAAACATCTTGTGTGGTACCTGTACCAAAAACTTCCCACCCCAAAGACCTGAACAGCTACAGACCGGTGGCCTTGACGTCCCACTTGATGAAGACCCTGGAGAGACTGCTCCTTGCTCATCTCCGCCCCCTGGTGGAACCAGCGATGGATCCACTCCAGTTCGCCTACCAGCATGGCATTGGGGTGGAGGATGCGGTGATCTTCCTCCTTCACCATTCTCTGTCCCACCTGGAGAAGCCCGGGAATATGGTGAGGATCATGTTCTTTGACTTCTCCAGTGCTTTCAACACCATCCAACCGATGATCCTGAAGGACAAGCTGCTGCGCGCAGGGGTGGACCAGCACCTGTCATCATGGATCCTGGACTACCTCACGAACCGGCCTCAGTTTGTGAGAACCCGGGACTGTGTTTCCGACACGATCATCAGTAGCACGGGGGCCCCCCAGGGAACGGTGCTGGCTCCCTTCCTGTTCACTCTTTATACTGCGGACTTCTCACACAACACAACACATTGCCATCTACAGAAGTTCTCTGATGACTCTGCGATCGTTGGTCTCATCTCCAACGGAGATGAAGCTGAGTACAGAGGGCTTAACCAGGACTTCGTGGACTGGTGCCATCGGAACTGCCTCCAGATCAACGCGAGGAAAACTAAGGAGCTGGTGGTGGACTGCCGCAGGCATGGGCAGCCCCTCACAGCACCAGTAAATATACAGGGAACAGACATCGAGATGGTGACATCCTATAAGTACCTGGGTGTTCATCTGAACAATAAACTAGACTGGTCACACAATACTGACGCACTCTACAAGAAGGGACAGCGCAGGCTGTTCCTGCTGAGGAGACTCAGGTCTTTTGGTGTACAAGGGGCGCTGCTGAAGTCATTCTATGACACGGTGGTGGCATCAGCCATCACTTTTGGAGTGGTCTGCTGGGGCAGTGGCATTACTGCAGCCGATAGGAAGAGACTGAACAAACTGATTAAGAAAGCTAGCTCTGTCCTGGGGCAGCGCCTTGATCCGATGGAGGAGATAGGAGAGAGAAGGACGGTGGCTAAACTGTCATCTCTGCTGGAGTCCGAGTTCCACCCTATGCAGGACATACTGGATGCACTGAGGAGCTCATTTAGCAGCAGACTACATCATCCCAGGTGCACAACCGAGAGGTTTCGTAGGTCCTTCCTACCAACGGCTGTCAGACTGTACAACCTAAGCAGGGCTGCTCGCAGAGATAGCAAAAAGACGTAACAAACTAATAGTTTTTTGAATGCAAAAGATGCAATAGACTTACACAATGGTCCTCTCCGGCATACAACTAGGAACATACCGGTCGCTATGGAGGGTGAGAATATGTATGGGCACATAATCATACCATGTAGGATAACTAAGTAGACGGTTATGCTGTTTCATCCCATCTAGCAACAATGCTCTGCACTGTGTGTGTTTATATATTTACATATTTATTCCATCTAGCTACAATGCTCAGCACTGGGTGTGTTTATATTTATATATCTATACATTTATTCCATCTAGCTACAATGCTCCGCACTGTGTTTTTATATATCTACATATTATTCCATCTAGCTACATTGCTCCGCACTGTGTGTTTATATACTTGCATATTTATTCCACCTAGCTGCAATGCTCCGTACTGTGGGTGTTTATATATTTACATATTTATTCCATCTAGCTACAATGCTCTGCACTGTGTTCATATATTCATATATTTATTCCATCCAGCTACAATGCTCTGCACTGTGTGTCTGTGTGTATATATATATTTTATAGTAATATGTACATATGTATATTAGCTGCTCTTGCTTGCTTGTTTTTTTTCTTGCCTTCTGATTGTTGCTCTGAGTGTTGCTATCCCTGTGCTGTTGCAATCCTGGAATTTCCCCGTTGTGGGACTAATAAAGGCTTATCTTATCTTATCTTATATTGCGCCATATCACAACAATAGTCATCTCATAGCACTTTCAAATGTAGGGGAAACCCCACAGCTGCAGAAAGACCCCAGCAATCAGACGATCCCCTGTGAGCAAGCACTTGGTGACGGTGGAGAGGAAAAACTCCCTTTTAACAGGAAGAAACCTCTAGCAGAACCAGGCTCAGGGAGGGGAAGTCATCTGCTGCGACTGGCTGGGGGGTGAGGGGATAGAGAAGATGAAAAGAACAGACATAAAGAGAGCAAAAATTAAAGAAGAGAAGCAAAGTACATTATTGGAAGTCATCCGGCAGTCTAAATCTATTAACAGCAAAACAAAGGGAGGGTTAAGAGACACATGATCCCTCCCTAATCGTAGGCTATATTGAAGAGGAAGGTTTTTTTTTACCCTATTCTTAAAAACAGAGATCGAGTCTGACTCCCAAACCCAGACTGGTAACTGGTTCCACAGGAAAGGAGCTTGATAGCTGAAGGCTCTGCCTCCCATTGTACTTTTGGAGATTCTAGGTATTACAAGTAATCCAGCATTTTGGGAGCGTAGTGCTCTGTTAGGATGATAGGGTAATATCAGATCTTTTATATAAAAAGGGGCCTGATTATTAAGACTTTGTAAGTGAGAAGAAGGATTTTAAACCTAATTCTAAACTCTATGGGAAGCCAATGAAGGGAGGCCAGAACCGGAGAGATATGATCTCTCTTTCTATTACCTGTTAAAACTCTTACAGCAGCATCTTGGATCAACTGAAGACTTTTTAAAGATATTTTAGGACAACCTGATAATAACAAGTTACAATAATCTAATCTAGAGCTAACAAAAGCGTGGATCAGTTTCTCAGCATCACTCAGAGACAGGATGCTCCTAATCTTGGCAATATTATGCAGATGATAGAAGGCAGTCTTTGAAACAAATTTAATATGTGAATTAAAAAACAGATCTTGATCAAAAATAACTCCAAGGTTCCTCACAGAACTATTCAGAGAAAGAGTAGTTGCATCCAAATTAAGAGTTTGATTTGGGGGACTTCCGGTTATGGCGGCCACGTGAGGGGGACACGTCTCGCTCTGCTCTGCTCCTGGAGACGAAAAAACGGCAAATAACTCTCTCATTTGGGACAGAACCTATCCCAGCGTTTGGACGAGGATATGTCGGTGAAGCCTAAGGCTGGAAAACCAGGTAGAGGAAAAAGCGAGCCGCCGAAACAGTCTAAATTAACGGACTTTCACGTCTGTGACACAGCAGATAAAGAAGCTCCATATATGGCGGAGGAAGCGAGCAGCGGTGCGGTGAATGTGGGAAACGGCACAGGTGCGGTGCTTAACGCCATTAGTTCAATGAGAGCGGACTTTTCCGCTAAATTTGATGGGATTATGGCAGCGTTGGAAGGAATGAGAAAAGAATTGGGTGACTGTGTAGAACGAATGGCGCAGGTAGAGCTTCGTGTCGCTAGTGCTGAAGATGACGTCACCTGTCTTCAATTAAAGGTGCGCACTTTGGAAAAAAAAAAAATAAAAGTCTGGAAAATAATGTCTTGGACTTGGAATCCCGGTCGAGACGGAACAACTTGAGGCTGGTGGGTCTACCGGAGGAATCCGAAAGTCAGGACACATGTTCCTTTTTGGAAAAGTGGATTCCGGAGGCGCTGGGCAGCGCGGAGCTGCAATCAGCAGTCGTTCTGGAAAGTGCATATCGTATCGGCCCACGGAGAGATAAGGGACCACCGAGGACGATTATTATGAAGTTTATCAGCAACAGAGACAGGATGAAGATCTTCAACGCTGCGCGAGCTAAAGGCCAGATTAAACACCAGGACCAGCAGGTGCGGTTCTACCCAGATTTGGCCACAGGAATCCAACAATTGAGGAAGCAGTTTGATCCCGTACGTAAAGAGCTGCGCAACCTTGGGATTCGTCATGGTGTAATTTATCCTGCGAGACTGTTGACCACGTATGAGGGCAGAACCCACATCTTCAAGACCCCAGAGGAGGCGCAGGAGTTCATCAAGAAGATCCAAGAAGAGACTGGTGGGAGCTAAGCATGAACAAAATATAAGATAGAATATTTAAGCATTTGCACAGGCATCTGACTGACTTGAGGCAGGTAGCAGGTTTACAGAATGTGGATTGTATTATATATTAAAAAAAAAACAACAAAAAAACCCAAAACAAAACTATGACGTACAAAGCTGCTAAAAATTTTGGAGTTGAGTTGGAAAACTACAGAGGAGAGTTGATGTTATGTCATTGAAAGTAGCAGAGTTAGGGTGATTGGGAGGATGAAGAAGGAGTGGCTTTGGCTGATCCTCGTGGGTGTGGAACGGTCGATGGCTATATCGGGAGACGGAATTTTTTTTTTGATTTTGGGGGGATTGCCACGAATGTGGGAAGGGGGAATTTGTTTGTGTGTAGTTTGTAGGATGAATGTTCAACCACTCATGTTTTTGCTTCTCTGTATAAGCATGTTTGTACTGCAAGGTAATCCTAAACTCCCTATTGATCATAAACCAAAGCGTTAATCTTAATTTAACTTCATGGAATTGCAGAGGTCTACAAAAATTAAAAAAACTTAAACAAGTTATGACTAAAATAAAAGATATGGGTTCAAAAATTGTGTTTTTACAAGAAACTCATCTAATAGAGGAGGATGTAAAAAGAATTAGGAGTAGATGGCAAGGAAGTGTTTTCACCTCATCATTTTCATCCCGAGCCAGGGGAGTTATGACTCTCATACATAAATCAGTCCCATTTCAAGTGAAAAATGTAATTGGAGACAAATTTGGAAGATATTTAATCATTCAAGGATCTTTGTTATTAGAAAATATAAATTTGGTAAACCTATATGGTCCCAATATAGATGATCAAAAGTTCTTTGCTAATTTATTTCTTATCTTATCATCACTTACAGGGCAACATATAATAGCAGGGGATTTTAATTGTACATTGAATCCCGGTATAGATAGATCAACAGGACTGGACTGTACGCACAATGGATGTAGGATGACCATTATTCATTTTATGAAAGAATTGAGATTGCTAGATATATGGAGAGAAATGAATCCACAAGTTAAAGCCTACTCTTGTTATTCCAATACCTACAAGACTTTCTCACGTATTGATTATTTTTTGATCTCCGTAGAATTAAGGTCCAAGATTCAAAACTGCTTTTATGACAACATCGTGATCTCTGATCATGCACCCTGCTGTCTAATATATGTAGATAAGAAATTGACAAAGGAACCAGGTAGATGGCAATTTCAGCATAAATGGCTTCAGGATGAGGAATTTGTTAAGTACATAGAAAAACAGATAGATGAGTTCTTTGATATCAATACTACACAAACATCAGCATGTGTAAAGTGGGAGGCTTTCAAAGCTTTTATTAGGGGACATATTATTAGTTATACAGGTTCAAAATCTAAGAAGACTCGAGAGGAGAGAGTTCAGTTGGAACATAAAATAAAAATTCTTCAAGAAAAAGTATATGCAGGAAGTGATCCAAGGTTGGAGAACGAATTACTGATTTTGAGAGCTGAATATGACAAAAAAATCAGCGAATAGAGCTGCCTCGAGTCTTCTAAGATTGAAACAATCTTTTTATGAACAAGGTGAAAAATCAGGGAAATTATTGGCATGGCAGATTAAACAATTAGAATTTAAAACACCAATTACCAATATTATAAGTAACGGACAGGTAGTTATAGATCCTTTAGAAATTAATAGAGCCTTTAGAGATTACTATGAAAAATTATATGATACCAAAAATGAATCTGACTTAACAAAACTAAATGGGTTCTTGAACGAACTATCTATACCGTGTATTTCAAATGAAAACAGGGAGATACTGGAGTCTAAAATTAGTCAAGAAGAAGTTGGGCTAGCCATTGATAATATGAAATCAGGAAAAAGTGCAGGACCAGATGGTCTTCCAGTTGACCTCTATAAAAAATTTAAGAATAAATTAATAAAACCTTTTTTGGAAATGGTTTTAGAAGCATTTCAAAATAGTAATTTACCATCATACATGAATAATGCCTTAATTATACTGTTGCCAAAACCAGGTAAACCCTGGGCTGCACGGTGGCGCAGTGGTTTAGCACTGTGGCAGCACAGTTTTACCCTGGGCCGGGGGACCGCGGGGATCATGAGATCGTGGGTTCGATCCCAGCCCCCGACCAACAGTGAGCTGTGTGGAGTTTGCATGTTCTCCCCGTGTTGCGCGGGTTTACTCCGGGATTTCTCCGGTTTCCTCCCGCATACCAAAACATGTAGGTTTAGGGCGCTCGCGCACGCAGCGACCAGCAGCCGGTGGCTTGTCACCAGACTGCAAACCAAGTCTACCTACGGGTACAAATAAGTAACAAAAAACAAAAAAAACAAAAACCCTCTAATAAATGTGAAAATATGAGACCAATAAGCCTATTAAATGCCGACCTTAAGATAATCTGTAAAATTTTAGCAAGACGAATACAAGAAATTTTACCAAATATTATTAATCGAGATCAGAATGGCTTTATAAAGGGAAGACAAGGCTTCCATAATGTAAGAAGACTATTTAATATTATTTATTCTAATAAAGCACCGGATACAGCTGTCCTATCACTGGACGCCGAAAAGGCCTTTGATAGAGTTGAATGGCCCTTTCTTTTTGAAGTCTTACAAAGGTTTGGACTTGGAAATAATTTCATAAAATGGGTTCAGATAATATATAATAATGCTACAGCAGAAATCCTAACAAATAACAATATTTCAAAATCAATAAAAATCAATAGAGGATGTCGACAAGGCTGTCCACTTTCACCTTTACTGTTTACTATGGCAATTGAACCTTTAGCGATGGCGATACGTCTACAGTCACAAATATATGGAATTAAAGTTGGACCAACAGAACATAAAATCTCCCTGTATGCCGATGACATAATTTTGTTTATGTCGAATCTTAAAAAATCAATTCCGACCTTGTTGAATTTAATAAAGAATTTTGGGGAAATATCAGGATATAAAATAAATAAAACTAAATCTTCAATATTAATGCTAAATGAGACCCAGAGAAATTACCCAGCCCCTGAGGTAAATCAATTCAATGTTGTAAATCAGTTTAAATATTTAGGAATCCAAATTGTGCCTAAGCTAGAATCAGTCGCCAGTGTCAATTATGAAGCCTTAATGACAGATATTAATGAGTTACTTCAGAGATGGATGTCACTACCAATGTCGATGATCGGGAGAATCAATATACTTAAAAGTAATATCTTACCTAAAATACTTTATTTATTTCAATACATTCCCTTACCACCACCTTTAGATTTATTCTCAAGAATTAAAAAAAAGTTAGTGGAATTTATATGGAACAACAGGAGGGCTAGATTACGTTTGTCTTTATTATATTTACTATTTGATCGTGGAGGTCTGAAATGTCCAAATTTTATGTTGTATTATTGGTCGGCACAACTGAGGTCTATGACATTATTTTTCATCAAATGATCTCCCTCACTGGACTGAAATGGAATCATACAATTTGCCTTTACCTCTTCCCATATTCATATATTCAGACTCGGCAAAAAAATTACAGAAACAAGTTAAAAACCCATTTGTAAAACATATGATTAAAATATGGTGTGAAACTAAAAAATATTTAAAAGAACCACACTTACTGTCACAATTTAGTCCAATATGGGGTAATCAATATTTTAAACCAGGGAGAGCGGATGCTGTGTTTAAAGTATGGAGTTTAAAAGGGATCCAAAAAATTCAAGATTTATATTTGTCATGTTCAGATAACATAATGTCTTTTGAAGAGCTGAGGATCAAATTTAATCTTAATAGAACACATTTTTTTAAATATCTTCAACTTAGGAACTTTATTCGATCAAACCAAAATAATGCTCTCACTCGACCTATTTATTCATCCTTGGAAAAAATGTTGATGAAAGATAGTAAAAGAAAGGGTATTATTTCAGAGTTTTATAACTCATTGACACTATCCTCAAGTGAAAACTCACAGAAAAGATTAAACTACTGGAAAGAAGATCTGCAAACTGAAATTTCAGAGGAACAATGGGAATTGGCTTGTACAGAAGCTCAAACCAAATCAATAAATGTACGTCTTAAATTGATACATTTTAAATGGTTAATGCGGATGTATGTTACACCGGTGGAGTTAAATAGATAACAAAAACATACCAGATACATGCACAAAATGCATGGAAAGTAAAGGAACCCTATTTCATTGTTTATGGGAATGTAGAATAATTAGAATGTTTTGGGAAGAGGTGAGGGTAACAATTGAAAAAATAATTTCAAAACAAATCATATTGAATCCTAAACTGTTTTTGTTGGGTCTGTACCCAAAAAAGCATAACTTTAATAAAAGTGAAAGAACATTCATAGACCTCAGTTTGCTTAATGCCAAAAAATGTATTGCATTACTGTGGAAAAAGACTCATAGACCAGATGTGACTCAGTGGTTAAGACAGATGTTAACAAACCTTCCATTAGAAAGAATAACATATATACTGAAATCAAAGGAAAGTGTGTTTGAGAATATATGGAGACCTTTTATTGATTATGTAAAAAATTTAAACATAACTCTTGAAGAAGAAGGTGAATGATGTGTGTGGACCTTGTAAATTCCAAACTGGTGAACATAATATGTATACTTATGTAATGGATTGTCTAGACTAAACAGAGGAGCATTGTTGAAGACTTGATTTTGTTGGTGGTTGTAGGTGTTTTTAGTGCATTTTTTTTTTGTAGTACTTTAGTGTTAGTGCTTGATTGTTTGTGTTATGTTTGTTAGAAAAAAAAAAGGTTCAATAAAGATATTGTGGAAAAAAGAGTTTGATTTGGAAAGGTATTTCTAAGGTTTTTTGGCCCAACAAGAATGACTTCAGTCTTATCTGGGTTTAATAGCAGAAAATTACAAGTCATCCAAGCTTTGATTTCCTTAAGACAGGCATCTAACTTGGCTAACTGATTACTATCATCAGGCTTCAATGACAGGTATAATTGTGTGTCATCTGCATAACAATGAAAATGTATACAGTGCTTTCTAATGATGTTGCCTAATGGAAGCATATATAAACTAAAAAGAGTAGGGCCTAACACAAATCCCTGTGGAACTCCATAACTGAGCTTAGAGTTGGAAGAAAACTCATTATTGATATGAACAAACTGAAGTCTATCAGACAAATAAGATCTAAACCACTGCAGTGAAGTTCCATTTAGTCCAACATAGTGTTCTATCAAGTAGAATATCATGATCAATAGTATCAATGGCTGCACTAAGATCTAAAAGGACAAGTACAGAAACAAGTCATTATCAGATGAGATAAGGAGGTCATTAGTGACCTTCACTAAGGCTGTTTCAGTACTATGATGAATTCTGAACCCAGATTGAAACTCTTCAAATAAACCATTTCCCTGCAAGTGGTCAAATAATTGCGTAGCAACAACTCTTTCTAAGATTTTTGAAATGAAAGACAGATTAGAGATCGGTCGATAGTTAGCTAAAACTCCTGGATCAAGCGTTGGCTTTTTGAGTAAGGGTTTAATGACAGCAATTTTAAAAGCCTGCGGTACATGACCTAAAGTTAAAGAAGAACTGATTATTTGAAGAATACGGCTACCAATAAATGGGAAAACTTTTTTAAATAACCTGGTAGGAATAGGGTCTAAAAGACAAGTTGAAGGCTTGGATGAGGAGATTATTTTATCTAACTCTAAAAGGTCAATTGGAGTAAACTTATCCAAACAGATACCAATTGAAGGAGTTGTAGTAGTTGCTGTATTTAAGTTTACGGTGGGAAGAATCTGACTGATTTTATCTCTAATAGATAAAATTTTATGATTGAAAAAATTCAAAAAGTCCTGACTAGTAAGCTCTAGGGGGATGCGAGGATTGACCGAGTCCTGACTCTTTGTCAGCCTGGCTACAGTGCTGAAAAGAAACCTGGGATTATTCATATTCTCTTCTATTAATGCAGAGTAATAACTTGTTCTAGCTTTTCTAAGAGATTTTTTATAAATTAAGAGATGATTTCTCCAAGCTAAATAGATTTCATCTGAATTAGTGGAACGCCATTTTCTTTCTAATTGACAAGTCTTCTGTTTTAAGCTACGAGTTTCTCTGTTATACCAAGGGGTTAGAAATCTCTGATTAGACTTTTTCTTTTTTAAAGGGGCCACCAAGTCTACAGTCTGATGCAGAGAAGCTGTAACACTATCTACCATTCAAATTTCAAATTCAAATTAACCTTTATTGTCATATTGCTGTGGTACAACTGTAGTGCAGGCAAGATGAAATTGTGTTTTTCTCAGCATCCATAAAAGTAAAAAGAACATAATTTAAGACACACTCACACACACCCTCACCCCCCACCCCAACACAGCCATTCACACTTCCCTGAGACATACTTGAAAACTAACCAGAACTATAATATACAAATAATATACATAATGTCATAGGTGCAGTAGTATGTATGAGAGATTCCAGTTCAACTGTTCAGCATCCTAACAGCTTGTGGAAGGAAGCTGTTAATCAGTCTGGTGGTTCTGCCTCTGATGCTCCGGAATCGTTTGCCAGATGGCAGAAGTTCGAAGTGTTTATGCAGAGGGTGAGAATGGTCTTTGACAATGTTCAGTGCCCTGCTCCAACAACGGTTCTGAAAAAGTTCTTGGACTGAGGGGAGGAAACTCCAATTACCCTCTCAGCTCCCTTAACTCTCCTCTGCAGGGCTTTTTTGTCCGACATACTGCAGCTGGAGTACCATGTTGCAATGCAGTACGTCAGAACACTCTCCACCACTCCTCTGTAGAAGGTCCTGAGGATGCAGATGGGGAGAGAGGCCTGTTTGAGTTTCCTCAAGAAGTGCAGTCTCTGCTGGGCCCGCTTCCTGATCCCCAAGGAATTCTTGCTCCAGGTTAGGCCCTGCGAGATCTGCACTCCAAGGAACTTGATGTTCTCCACTCTCTCCACTAAACGGCCGCCGATGCTGAGAGGGACGTGTTCAGGCTGTGACCGCCGGAAGTCGATAATCATCTCCTTCGTTTTGTCCACGTTGACCAAAGATTGTTCTCCCTGCACCAGCCCTCCAGGTCTCTCACTTCTTCCCTGTACATTGATTCCTCATCCCTCTGAATAAGTCCCACCACTGTGGTGTCATCTGCAAACTTAATAATCTGGTTCCCCTCGTGTCTGGATACACAGTCATGTGTTAGAAGTGTAAACAACAGTGGACTGAGTACACAGCCTTGAGGGGATCCGGTGCTCAGCGTGATAGAGTTGGAGATGTTATTTCCAACACGGACAGACTGAGGTCTTTCAGTCAGGAAATCCAGGATCCAGAGACATGTGGCGGTGTTCAGACCGAGAAGGAGTAATTTCTCCATCAGTCTCTGGGGAATAATGATGAATGCTGAACTGAAATCAATGTACAGGAGTCTGGCGTAGGTGTCTTTCTGATCCAGGTGGGTGATGACAAAGTGCAGGGTGGTGACTATAGTATCCTCCGTGGAGCAGTTTGAACGATATGCAAACTGGAGCGGGTCATGTGATGCAGGGAGGCAGGCTGTGATGTGCGGTTTGACAAGCCGTTCAAAACACTTCATCACAATTGGTGTCAGTGCAACAGGACATGCTATCAATTACAGAAGGAGCAAGCTCTCCATCTTTTATTTCCGTTGTGTTGACACATGGCATAGAGGAGACAATCTGCATAAATTTGGTAACAACATCATCTGAAAGACATCTGCTGTAGTAATATTTTTCTTTAGGAGTCAAATAGTCAGGAATAGTGAAATCAAAGGTTAACAGACAATGGTCTGACAGTACAGGATTATGAGGAGACACTACCAGATTTTCTATTTCTATGCCATAAGTCAGAACAAGGTCCAATGTGTGGTGGAGATAATGGGTAGATTTTTCTACTTTCTGGGAAAACCCCATTGAGTCTAATATTGAATTGAATGCCTTATTAAGACAATCACTATCTACATCAACATGTATATTAAAATCCCCTACTATAATTAGTCTATCTGATTTCAGCACTAAATCAGCTAAGAATTTGGAAAATTCGGATAAAAAATAGGCTGAGGGAGGACAGTAAACTATGGCAAAGAAAATTGGGTTTAAGCTAAGACTGCTAACATGCCCCATACTGAGGACCAGGCCCTCAAAGGAATTAAAACGTGATTTTTGCTTTACGTTAACTAGTAATTTAGAATGGTAAATTGCCGCTACGCCACCTCCATGACCAGCACTTCTGGGATTATGATAGTTTAGATGACCAGAGGGAGTTGATTCATTCAAACCAACATAACCATCTTGCCCTAGCCAAGTCTCTGTAAGGGATATTAAATCAATTTGATGATCAATTAACAGATCATGGACTAGTAGAGACTTGGGAGTTACAGACCTAATATTTAACAAACCGCATTTAATTTTTAAATTATGAGGCGGAAGAGAGGCCAAATCATTAAATTTAGAGACTTGATGTTTAATTTGAGTTTTACCAACTTTTTGTTTAATCACTTCAGGATGTTTATACATTATATTTTTATTAACTTTGGGGGGAGTAGACAAAGGTTCTCTGAGGGGGAAGACAAGGGCTAAGTTGAGGGGTGGCGGATGAGGAGGAGCTGCAGAAAAGCGTGTATTTATCAAATTAAACATTTATCATTGGTAGCACGGGGGCCCCCCAGGGAACAGTTTTGGCTCCCTTCCTGTTCACCCTTTATACTGCGGACTTCTCACACAACACAACACACTGCCATCTACAGAAGTTCTCTGACGACTCTGCGATCGTCGGCCTCATCTCCAACGGAGATGAAGCTGAGTACAGAGGACTTATCCAGGACTTCGTGGACTGGTGCCATCGGAACTGCCTCCAGATCAACGCGAGGAAAACTAAGGAGCTGGTGGTGGACTCAGTGAACAGACATTGAGATGGTGACATCCTACAAGTACCTTGGTGTTCATCTGAACAATAAACTAGACAGGTCACACAACACAGATGCACTCTACAAGAAGGGACAGCGCAGGCTGTTCCTACTGAGGAGGCTCAGGTCTTTTGGTGTACAAGGGGCCCTGTTTCTGGCGATATAAGCAGAATTTATTTTACTATCCACAGATTTTCTTTTTCCTTCTTTCCAAGAAAGACTGAAGATGGCTGCCACCGGATTAAAAAGTGGGCTGATGGGCACCACTAATAAGCCTTCTCTACTTCTCTACTTCCTCTTCGTTTTGTCTTTGTGTGTCTGGACCTGCAACAAGAAGGATTTTCTGACAAACTCAACCAAAGGTGAAGTTAAAAAGTTTTATCTGTATGGATTTGGGCTTGGTCATCTCACCCTACACTCTATGTGGTCTTTAAAAGCCCTGAGCAAAAACTTCCAAATTAAGGCAAACATGGCTGTTAAGCAAAAATCACAATATGGCAGAGGATATACAATTAAAGTTCTGTTAGTTCTGCTACTTCTGGCAGGAGATATTCACCTTAACCCTGGACCTGCCACTATTAAACAGCAGACCACTGGGTTAGCACAAAACCGAGCTGTACAAAAGCAAAAACAACATTTATTTTTCCAAACTGTTAATCATGCACGAGTTCTTTGGGACACCAAGGCTAAACCAAAGGGGATCCTCGGCGGTCATTTAAACATACGGAGCATAATCCCCAAAAGAGATGAGATTTCGGTGTTGCTGTTGGACTCAAATCTGGACTACCTTTGTCTCTCAGAAAGCTGGCTACACAGTAACATAGACACTAATATGATCGATATTGTGGGCTACCAGTGTTTTAGAAAAGACAGGCAGGTAGGGAGGGGAGGAGGTGTTTTAATTTACATCAAAGAGAAATATAAATGTCAACTGGTTGATTTGAATACTTCACTTGAATGTTTAGCTGTTAATGTATGTCTCTCTCCGGTAATGAATTTCAACATTGCAGTAGTGTACAACCCACCGTCACACAATTCTTCCTTTTATAATGAATTAAGTGATCTGGTTAAACAACTTGAGAAGAACAGAGAAACAATAATTCATGGTGACTTTAATATCAACTGGTCTGATAAAAAAGACAAACAAAAACTGAAAAGCCTCATGACTAAATTTAATTACCAGCAAATGATCAAAGGACCCACCAGGATAACCAAACAATCCAGAACACTTATTGACATGGTATTTACTAATAAACCAGAACGAATAACCAGAACCTATAATCTTGTAACTGGTCTCTCAGATCATAACATGGTTCTTGCTGTCAGGAAACTTACTAAAAAGCGACTACAGTATTTTGGGGGAGTCGATATTGACAAATCAAATTTTATTATCCCCAAATCAAAAAATGAGGAGTTTGAACATTACTTAGAGAATCAAAATTGGGAGCAGCTCATGTCAACATGTGAAGTAGATGATTGTTGTAATTTTATAACTGCAACAATCACAAAGTCTATAGAAAAATTTTCAAAGCAAATTAAAAGTAGACAACAGAAGATTAGCCTACCATGGTTAAATAATGAAATAAGAAAACTTATGAAGAGGCGAGACTATGCACTGAAAACATCACTAACCTCCAAACTACAAAATGATCACCTTGTGTACAAAAGTTTAAGAAATAAAGTGGTACATGAGCTGCGAAAATCAAAAATATCTTATTACAATAAACTGATAGATCATGCAAAGGGTAACAACAGTTCCCTATGGAGGCATTTAAATAACTTAACTAATAAAAAAAACGATCAGAAGGGGGTAAAGGAACTTAGAATCAATGGCAAGACCGTCAGTGACAAGGCTACTTTGGCAAATGAATTTAATTCACACTTTGTGGGCTCTGTGGAAGACTTAACAAAAATTTTTGTGCTGCCAAATGTGCTCAACAACACAAATTCCATACTTCCAACAGACACTTTTCACATCGATGAGGTAAATGAGAAGTTAATTGCTGGTATTGTTAAAACACTGTCAAACTCAAAAACTAATGATATCTACAATATGAGCACCTCCTTTCTCAAAATGCACAGCAAAATATTAATCAAACCACTGACTCATCTCATTAATCTCTCCATTAGGTCTAGTACATTTCCATCTGGCTGGAAAAAAGCTGTCGTCATACCAGTTCATAAATCAGGCAGTAAAGACGATATATGCAATTACCGCCCAATCTCTATCTTACCAGTCCTATCTAAGGTTCTTGAAAAAGTTGTAGCTACACAGCTGATAGACTACTTACAAGACAGTCAACTTCTTCATCCACATCAATTTGGTTTTAGACCAGGATACTCAACAGAAACAGCAAATTGTTGCCTTATTGAAAACGTCAAACAGTCCTTGGACAGGGGTAATGTGGTAGGAGCTGTTTTTCTAGATCTCAAAAAGGCTTTCGATACTGTAAACCACAGTTTGCTTTTATCCAAAATGGTATCTTTTAACTTCTCCCCAAATACATTAGAATGGTTTGCATCTTATCTCCAGAATAGAGAACAGTGTGTAAAAGTTCACCAGGATAAATCCTCATTTTTAAACAACCGCATGGGTATCCCACAAGGGTCCATTCTTGGTCCTTTACTTTTCAGCATTTTTATTAATGACTTGCCGTTACACTGCTCAGCTGCAACATGCCAACTTTATGCAGATGATGCAGTTATTTACACAGCTGCCAAGACTCCAGCACAGGCTGCAGATGTACTGTCTACAAGTATGGTTGATGTCCAAGAGTGGCTCCTCAAGAACCATCTATTGCTGAACCTTCAGAAAACAGTCTCAATGTGCTTTTCAATCAAAAAATGTAACCTGCAACATTTTAAAGTTAATATACATGGTCATGACATCAGTTTAGCTACAGAATTCAAATACCTTGGCATTGTACTAGATCCTCAACTCAAATTTAATCTTCATATAAAGAAAATTTCAAAAACAGTAAAAAAAAATCTGAACTGCTTTAAATTAATTAGATATTACATACCTTACGAAGCAGCTGCACTGTATATGCATTCTATGGTTTTTTCTCATATATCATACTGTTTGACAGTCTGGGCTCAAGCAGCCCCTTCCACAATAAGACATATAGGTTCATTATATAATCAAACCCTAAAAATCTTGGACAAAAAGCCCATTAGGTGGCATCACTGTAATGTTTTAAAAAAATACAACCTATTGAGTTTTGAGAGCTTCATTGACCTCTGTCTTCTGAAATTAACGTTCAAATGTTTCCATAAATCAGCGCCCGAGCCACTTGCTGGTTTCGTCCAAAGACAGGACAGCAGCAGAGCCACCAGGAGTTCTGTTAACAATAACTGTAAAATATTCCACCGCAGAACCACATTTGGACAAACAGCTTTCTCTATAAAGGGCAGTCACATCTGGAACACAATGCCAAATGAAATTAAAATAATAACGGACTTTAAAACATTCACTAAAAATGTTAAAAACTGGCTGAAAAATAAACAAGAATGTACTCATGTATGAATTAATTGTCTGCAAAGTGAGAGTGAATGAAGGGAAGGAATAAATGTGTTTGTTTATAGTGAGTGATGGAGGGAGGAAGGCCTGAAATAGGCAAATGTGAGTTATGTTATATGTGTTAAATGTGAGTCAGGCTGTTATATTTGTGTATTTATAATATTTATAATATTTATGTTAAATGTGAGTCAGGCTGTTATATTTGTGTATTTATAATATTTATAATATTTATAATTGTGTATTTATAATTTTTCTGCATTGATGTATGTGGTTATTGTGTATATTTTTTATCTTGATTCTTTTTTCTAAAGCCCATCCAGGGACAAGAGTTGCAAATTAGCTAATAGCTATACACTCTATGTGCAACACATCAGATTGATTGTCTTTGATTAATTGTCTATGTTTATTGCACTGTCCCTGTCAAATAAACTAATCTTCTTCTTCTTGAAGACATTCTACGACACGGTGGTGGCATCAGCCATCACTTTTGGAGTGGTCTGCTGGGGCAACGGCATTACAGCAGCCGATAGGAAGAGACTGAACAAACTGATCAAAAAAGCTAGATCTGTCCTGGGGCAATGCCTTGACCCAGTGGAGGACATAGGAGAGAGAAGGATGGTGGCTAAACTGTCATCTCTGCTGGAGTCCAAGTCCCACCCTATGCAGGACATACTGGACGCACTGAGGAGCTCATTTAGCAGTAGACTACATCATCCTAGGTGCGCAACCGAGAGGTTTCGCAGGTCCTTCCTACCTACGGCTGTCAGACTGTATAACCTAAGCAGGGCTGCTCGCAGAGATAGCAAAAAAACGTGGCGACCTCATAGTATTGAATGCAAAAGACGCAACAGACTTACACAAATGGTCCCCTCCAGTATACAACTAGGACAATATCAGTCGCTACGGAGGGTGACAACATGTATGGGTACATATTCATACTATGTAGGATAACTAAGTAGACGGTTATGCTGTTTATTCCATCTTGCTACAATGCTCCACACTTTGTATATATATTTATATATTTATGTGTACGTATGTATATCCACTGCTCTTGTTTATATTTTTCGTATTGTGGCCGACACACATTGTGGGCTCACGCTGCCACAGAGACAGGACTGAATGTGTATTGTGGGGTGTCACGTCTGCAAGGACTAAGGACTCGAATCTACAGGAGGTAACAAGGAAGTGTGAGATTTGTCTCTTTGTCCCACAGAAGATGCCCCGGAGGGTATTCCGGTTCATCAGGAAATGAGAGACAATGGTGAAGCTTCAAGGGGATGCTTTGTAACTGTATGTTGACTGAAGACACCATGTGACTTGAATTCTGATGCTGGAAATGTATAAAAGGGTGTTGAAGTATGATTCTTTCTCTTTCCTGCTTTGAGAATGCTAGAAGCTGCGTTCTGTCAAATAAAGCTGGTTTTATGACTGAAACTCAGCCTCGTTATTTGAGCATGCTTCCACACTGGTGACCTACGATGGAAAATGAGCAGACAGAATTCTCCCGAGCGGGACTCGGTGGAAGCCAGCCTGATGGCCGCCTCCACGATCCGGCTGCCCGATTTCTGGCAGCACAGCCCGCGCTCATGGTTTAGCGCAATCGAGGCGCAGTTCAACCTCCGGAGAATCTTCAACGACGACACCAGATTCTACCATGTGGTAGCGAAGCTGGACAGCGACACGGTCCAGAGAGTGGAGGATCTGGTTAATCATCCACCAGACAGCGTCAAGTACAGCGCATTGAAGGACGCGCTGATCAGCCATTTCACCCCCTCAGTCCAACAACGAGCAGAGGGGCTCCTGGCACTGTCGGAGGCAGAAAACGATAGACCTGCGGACCTGATGGTGAAGATGCTGCAGCTCAAAGCCTCTGAGGATGGCGAATTCATTTTCGCCCACCTTTTCCTCCGAACCCTACCACCAGCAGTGAGAGTGGCCCTGGCAGAGTCACCCCGATTGGCCAAGCGAGACTACCATGGGTTGAGCAAGGAGGCGCAGAAGTTGGTCGACGCCCACAAGCGGAGCGCGGTTTCGGCCGCGGCGGCCAGTCCGGGAACGGCGTCCGGAGACAGTGCGGGTCCAGCGGCCGCGGCACCTGACGCACCAACAACGGCGGCGACAGGAGCCAGACGACGCGGAGCGGAGAACGGCTCGTGCTTCTACCACCGCCGTTTTGCAGAGAGAGCGCACAGGTGCGTCCCACCGTGTAATTTAGCAGCTGCGACCCTCGGCAACGAGAACAGGCTGCTTTACCTGACGGATGCACGCTTGGGAAAACAGTTCCTCGTGGACACGGGCTCTCAGCTGAGCTTCGTCACACCCACCTACGCGGAATGGCTGTCGCCTTCTAAAGCCCCCTGGGTGTCAGTGTCAGCAGCAAACGGCTCCACGATTAAAGCGTTTGGTGAGAGGACCATGCTTCTGTCCTTACAGGGCCGTTCATTTGAGTGGACATTTATTGTAGCAGCAGTCAGTTTCAACATGTTAGGGGCTGATTTTTTGTGCTCACATGGTTTATTGGTTGACCTTGCTAATAGACGTCTGATTAATGCACTGTCCTTTCATTCTATTCCCTGCACAGCTCGGGTGGCCCCGCCAACTGCACATGCCAGTGTCTCAGCTGCGGGTGGTAAGTTTCACACTCTGCTTGCTCAGTTTCCAGCACTCACAGTCCCCACGTTTTCAGCAACGGTGGCCAAACATGGGGTAGAACATTTCATAACAACCACAGGCCCTCCCGTTTTTGCAAAGGCTCGGCGCTTGGACCCAGCTAAACTGGCCATCGCGTGCGAGGAGTTCACTAATCTGGAAAAACTGGGCATTGTTAGACGTTCCAAGAGCTCTTGGGCTTCGCCGTTACACATGGTCCCAAAAGCTGACAGCTCGTGGCGACCTTGCGGCGATTTCCGCAGGTTGAACAACGTTTCAGCTCATGACTGCTACCCGATTCCGCACATTCAGGATTTTTCTGTTCATTTGGCGGGGGCGCGCATTTTTTCTAAAATAGACTTGGTGCGCGGCTATCACCAGGTGCCAGTGCGCGCGCAGGATGTGCCCAAAACAGCGGTCATAACGCCTTTCGGCCTTTTTGAGTTCTTGCGCATGCCTTTTGGCCTCAAGGGGGCCACGCGGACTTTCCAACGCATGACGGATGCAGTTTTACGCGACCTGCCTTTCGTGTTCGTTTATTTGGACGATATTTTGGTAGCTAGCGTGTCCGAAGGCGAACATGAAAAACACCTCACAGCAGTTTTCCAGAGGTTGGCAGAGCACGGGTTAATAGTTAACCCAGCGAAGTGTCAGTTTGGGGTGGCACAGATTGATTTTTTGGGACATCACGTTTCGGCAGAGGGAGCAGTTCCCCTTCCAAATAAAGTGCGTGCCATAATGGATTTTCCACAACCTCAAACGGTCAAGGCGCTTCAGGAGTTTCTAGGGATGGTTAATTTTTACAACCGTTTCCTCCCAAGCGCAGCACGACTCATGCAGCCATTGTACACCGCGTTAAAAAAACAAAAGCCCGCAAATAAAGTTGAATGGTCTCCGGAGCGGGAGCGCGCTTTTGCCCAGGTCAAATCAGCCCTGGCAAACGCAGTTTTGTTTGCGCACCCAGTTCCAACGGCCCGCATGGCGCTCACCACTGACGCTTCCGATGTAGCGGTGGGGGCGGTAGTTGAACAGTTTGTGGCAGGTACCTGGCAACCCCTCGCGTTTTTCAGCAGGACCTTGCGCGATAGTAAACGGAAATACAGCGCGTTTGACAGGGAGCTTTTGGCCCTACACTTGGCCATCCGTCATTTTCAGTTCTGGTTAGAGGGGCGACGTTTCACCGCTTTTGTGGATCATAAACCGCTAACGTTTGCGATGGCCAAAATTTCAGAACCCTGGTCAGGCCGGCAACAAAGGCAACTAGCCGCAATATCGGAGTTCACTACTGATATTCAGCATGTCGCGGGTAAACACAATGTTGTAGCAGACTGCCTCTCGCGTGCAGTAGCACCGCCAAGCCCCATAGGGGCAGACTCTGTAGCCATGGCCGCGGGCCCGGGCAGCGACGCGGGAGCGCGCGCAGCCCCGGTCTGTGTTGGGTTAGATTATGCAGCCATGGCTGCGGAGCAGGTTAACGACGCGGACGTGCGCGCGCTCCAGTCTGGACCAACAGGGTTAAGGCTGGAGCACAGGGTGCAACAAAACGGTATGCCCCCGCTAATCTGCGATGTCTCCACGGGACGGCCCCGCCCTGTGGTGCCAACCGCGTGGCGTCGCCGTGTTTTTGACTTGGTCCATTCTCTCGCGCACCCGGGGGTGTGCGCATCGATTAAGTTGGTGGGGGAGAAATTTGTTTGGCCCGGGTTGCGCAAACAGGTCAAGGAATGGGCAGCAGCCTGCGTAGCGTGTCAGCGAGCTAAAATACACAGACACACTAAGGCCCCGTTAGAACCTTTCCACATCCCCGCTAAGTGTTTTGATCACGTGCATATTGACCTCGTCGGCCCGCTTCCGTTATTACACGGGCACACACATCTTTTGACGATAGTAGACCGCACCACGCGCTGGCCAGAGGCGGTTCCTCTGACATCAACCACAGCGGAAGAAGTTGCACGAGCATTTTTAGCAGCATGGGTTGCGCGTTTTGGTGTACCGTCGGACATAACGTCCGACAGGGGTCCCCAATTTATTTCCGAGCTGTGGTCATCGACGGCCCGCAGCTTGGGGGTGAAGATTCATTGCACCACCGCGTATAACCCCCAGGCTAATGGTTTATGCGAACGCTTTCACAGGTCATTGAAAGCAGCCCTCAGAGCATCGCTAACGGATACAAATTGGGTAGACAAACTTCCATGGGTTTTATTAGGGTTGCGTTCTGCACCTAAGGAAGATTTGCACGCTTCCCCGGCTGAATTAGTTTTCGCTCAACCGCTTCGTTTGCCCGGGGAATTTCTTCCTGATAATCCCGCACCTAGTGGCCCCCCCGCTCAGCCGTGGCAGAGCGGCTCAGGAGCAAACACGCTTCCTGGCCCAGTCCATCACAGTTTCCCACGCGTTTTTGTGCCCAAGGCTTTAAAAAATGCAGAGTTTGTTTTTGTTAAACATGACGCCCAGCGTCCAAGTTTGCGGCCATTTTACGACGGACCGTTTCGAGTGCTGGAGACTGGGCAGAAGCATTTTCTGCTAGATTTAGGGGGCAGACGGGAGCTGATTTGCATTAACAGACTCAAACCCGCTTTTGTTCTGGCTGACGAGGAGGTGCAGCTCACGAGGCCCCCCCGCCGGGGCAGGCCGCTGAGGAGACATTCTCCAAAGTCTTCACAGAGAGGTGCTAACAGCTTTAATCCACAGGTGCAGAGAGATGTTGCAGGTGCAGCCAAGCCAGGTTGCAGCAGATTCGGCAGAAGATTAAAACCTAGGCAGTTGGTGGATTGATTAGCGATGTATGGAGTGCTTTGTGTTTTTCTTTTTGTTATGCCATTTAGATTTTGCCTTACTAGACGTTTGGGGGGGGTAGTGTGGCCGACACACATTGTGGGCTCACGCTGCCACAGAGACAGGACTGAATGTGTATTGTGGGGTGTCACGTCTGCAAGGACTAAGGACTCGAATCTACAGGAGGTAACAAGGAAGTGTGAGATTTGTCTCTTTGTCCCACAGAAGACGCCCCGGAGGGTATTCCGGTTCATCAGGAAATGAGAGACAATGGTGAAGCTTCAAGGGGATGCTTTGTAACTGTATGTTGACTGAAGACACCATGTGACTTGAATTCTGATGCTGGAAATGTATAAAAGGGTGTTGAAGTATGATTCTTTCTCTTTCCTGCTTTGAGAATGCTAGAAGCTGCGTTCTGTCAAATAAAGCTGGTTTTATGACTGAAACTCAGCCTCGTTATTTGAGCATGCTTCTACAGTATCTTCTTAATTATTGCTCTGAGTGTTGCTATCCCTGTGCTGTTGCAATCCTGGAATTTCCCCATTGCGGGACTAATAAAGGCTTATCTTATCTTATCTTAATTATGTTGTATTTGTCTTGGGTTATAATATTTTGGGTAACGGGAGACAGACACAATCTCTATGGGGTTATAAATAGAAGACTGATCTAAACAGTGAGGATTATTTGGATTAATAGGATTTATATGAGAAGTGGAAACAAAGAAGGGCTGGTTGGCAGACCCAGGAACTTTGGGGTGAGTTAACGCACCAAATTTCAGTCACTGTACTAAAAAACGCTGAATGGAATAGAACAGCTTGTCCCTTAAAACACGTGCACCAAGTCTATTTGGATGGATGCCAACTGGCCTCATAAGTGATGGGCGGTTCCAAAACAGGTTGAAATTGTCTACAAAACCAATGTTAAAAGTAGGACATGTAGAACACAACCAGGTATTAAGGCTGAGAGTTCTGCTAAAATAATTGCAACCTCGTCTGAAAGGTGCCAGTGGCCCAGAAATAAGCACACGTCTGCCACAGTTCATAAGAGTGGACAGAAGGCTCTTGAAGTCACTCTTTAAGATCTCTGACGCTTCATCTGGGATGTTGTTGCATCCAACATGCACAATGACAGTTTTAATGTGGGGGTATTCATTTAATAGGTCAGGGGTAACAGCCTCAATGTCTGACACTTCAGCCCCAGGAAAAAATTTAGTGACACAGTACTTGCTTCTGACGTTCCTCATAATCGAATCACCAATTACCAACGTTGTCTGGGGCGACCTTGCCGGTGGCTTCTGAAATGGTGGATAATTTTGCCGTTGTGATGGCGGGGTGATGTGCTCTCTTCTTTTTGGAGCTGGTGTATAGTTTGGCACACCTAAAGTAGTTTTAATCCGGGGCTTGCGGGTTTGGGCCGCTGCTGAAGGAGGAGGGGTGGCCATGGGAGGATGATCAACGTCCAGGTGGGGAAAATCTTCCAGGGAAAGGATGTTGAATCTGTTTTCCAGTAACAGGGGAAGAGAGGAAGCGCAGCCATGTCTGGTCAATCCCCAATGTTTGCTAGTTGGCCCAGCCAAGGTCCAGGGGGTGCATTGAGGATGTGAAAAACCACCTAGGGCTTTGGGTTTAGCTCCGAGCTGAAGCCAGTGTTTATTGCTGAGGTCCTGGACAGCTGAGGAGACCAGAGCAGGGGTGGAAGTGGATGGCGATGTGCTAAATTCACCCAGGTAAGTAGTCGTCTCTGCCAGCTGTGAGTCGGTTGCCGGGGCTAATGTCTGCCCTAGAATTATAGTATCTAAGTGGTCTTCAGCCTCCCGAATCTTACAGAGGTTGGAGAGTCTCACTTCCAGCTCAGAAACCTTCTTAAGGAGGGACACACAGCTGACACACGTCGGGGATGGAGCCGTGACGTTCCAGGTGAGAAGTGGATAGCTAGCTAGCAAAAAACAGCTAAGAACAGCTAAAAACAGGTTAAAAACAGGTTAGCCTAGCCTGGTGAAAACAGCCCTGCCCGGGGTCTGATTCACCTGTGCACCTGATCGGGCTTTCTGCTAGGCCAACACTAAGCTAAACACTAAGTAAAAAGCTAATATCGGTAAAAAGAGATACAAAAAAAGTTTTTTTCTGCCCATAAAATGGGGGGAAAAAAGCAAGCTTATGCTGCACCCTAGAAACCTATGACAGGTCTATGCTGCGAGGACGTGATGCTGAGGAATATGTTTTAATCTGGTTTTGTATCAATCCTATCACATTTTGCATGTATAATTCTGAGTTAGTTCATTGCTGGGACAGAGAGAGAGAGTGAGGTCAGTTAAGCGAAAACACGTCATCATTGTGCTACTGTTTTGTATGCTCTCTTCTGGTCAATGAAAAAAAAAGTGGAGTCGCCATCTTTCAGGCCTGGCTGCTCAGACAAACTATTATACAAATAACACAGGATTAAGTCATAGAATTTAGGGGTCGGGCTCAGATGACATAATGTTACACACTCTTGCACAGTAGGTGGCGGTATGCACCTTTCAGTTATTTGCTATCCGCCAGTAACTGAGAGAAGAAGAAGAAAATAAAAACAAAGAAACAAACAAACAAAAAAAAACGCAGAACCGGGAGTAATAAAGTTGCCAAACAGAATACTGAGTCCTGTCATTTAAAGGGTGCAACATAAACTTTGTGTTTCCGCTCGGTTGGTGTAGTTTGTCAATGGAGAGCTGGAGGTACGTGGGGAAAAAACGGTGCGCACCAGCGGTTGGGCCACACTACAAAAGAGACAAGACGGCCACCAGCCTAGCATGCTAATGCCAACAGACTGCCTTGGAGTGAAGGTAAAAGCTTGCAGTCATGACTAGGGCACAACAAATATCACCAGCTTGGGAGAGTTTGATGGTGGAGATAGAAGGAAAATTGCTTATACTAGCAGCAAAGGAGCTAAATAATGTCTGTGAAGCACTTAATGTTGCTGTGTGTGAGTGACAGAGACTCACCACGTAAGTTGAGGAGGCTTATCCTTCAGTATCTAGAAGGAGAAGATGTCACTTCACTAGAAGATGAAGGTCTGTCTCTGTTAATGGACCTGAATGATAAGATTGATGAATTGATGGAGAAAAATGATAATCACTAGGGCTTCTAGTCAAAAGAAGTGTGCGAGCACCCCCTGGTGGACAAAGTTGGCACACCTCATAACTCAAATGAAGAAAGGGAAACCAGGACTGCCCCAAGTCACACTGGATCTAACGCTGTCCCAAGCCCAGCATTTGTGCACCCACTTTACTGAAGAGACTTAAAAATAGTTGGACAAATTGGAGAGCCAAATCAAAAAGATAAACTTGGCTATACCAGTCTGGAAAGGCAGATCCAAAGAGCATTAAGAAAGGGATATGATGAAGGAGAAATTGTTGAAGCTGTTATTCAGGCCATAGTTCCTGGAACAAAACTGAAGAGTTACCTGGAGAGCAGAGTTGATTTGACACTAAAGGCTCTCAGACAGATATTAAGGACTCATTATATTGAAAAGGATGTTACAGAGTTGTATCACTCCCTCACACATGCAGTTCAAGAGCCACGGGAGACGCCAATTCAGTTTTTGGTGCGAGCCATGGAGCTGAGACAACAAGTCATCCTTGCTTCAGAGAGAGGGGAGTCAGGGTTAAAGTACAACCTCGAACTGATACAAAATCAGTTTCTCCAAACAGTATTCACTGGCATCCATGATGACTCTATCTGAACAGATGTAAAGCCATACTTAAAAGACCCGAAGGTAAAGGATGAAGTTCTTTTGGAAAAAAAATGACAGCAGCATGCATCCTGGAAATAGAGAGAAAGAACAAATTGTCAACCACCCTAAAAACAAGGACAATAAAAGTGGCAGCTGTAACTGAGGAAAATGAAGACACTGAAAAAGAAAGCTCCAGACACAAATCAAACAGTAAGAACAAACACGGTGAAGCCCACAAGCGAGACACATTGATGGAGAAGATCGAGGAAGGCAATAAAGCTATTTGCGAGGCTATCCAAAACCTCACCATGCACATTGCAAGCCTCAGCCAGACTCCTAAGCCCCAGGCCATGAAAGTGCATGAGCAACCAAACAGAAACTATCGGCCACAGCCCAGACTTGTGAACATCAGACAGTGTCAGCAGTGCCAGGTGTCCAACCCCGAAGGGAGGTGTAACCACTGCTACAAATGTGGCAGCACAGAGCACTGGGCTGCTGGTTGTTGTACAAGAACCATCTCAGCTGCCACCAATAAGATTGAAACCCTGCTATGTCCTGAGGAGAGGACAGACAAATGTAACCAGTTTAACCTAAAGCACCTCTAACTGGTAAACAACAACAAACTGCCAAGCTGGTGGGGAAGAGATGCCTCTTTCAAGCCTTGCTGGGTGGTATTGACACAGCAGTTTTATGGGATACTGTCTCACAAGTGTCAATTGTCGGAGCAGACTGGAAAAAAGAGACACTTGCCTGGAGTTGAGGTGAGACCAGTAGCAGGGCTACTTGAAGAAGTTGTATTAGACCCCTCAGCAGCAAATGGAACCAACATTCCATATGAGGGATGGATGGGAAGTGAATTTACCCTGTCTAAAAATACTGTGTCTGCAATGACCGATAAACCAGTTCTTGTTCCAATTCTGGTTTCCAGCAGTAAACTTGGAACACCCTATCATAGGGTTTAATGTAATTGAGGAATTGGCACTGGCAAACGACACACCTGAAAATTGTTTCCCATCTGGTCACATGGTGCAGAGATTGTCCTTGGCACTTGAAGTGGGGTGCAGAACTGCCAGAGCTGTCTTGTCCATCCTAAAGAGAAAAGAATGAAAGCAGACCCCACATAGCCAGACTAGACAAATGACTTGTGACCATACCAAGAAGGAAAACCATGGGGGTGGAATGTGGTCACGAGAATTCTGACTGGATCACAGGTAGTGCTGGATCCAAATCTGGAAGCACCATGGCCCACAGGGTTGGCCATCAGAGAGCAGTTAATACAACTACCAAAGAAGTCGAGGCGGTGCAGGTCCTGATACACGCGATGCCAACCACTGTTCTGGAGGTGAGAAAGGTGATGGGTTTTCTCAGTTACTACAGACCCTACATACCAGACTTTTCCCGTGTGGCCAAGCCCCTGTATGAACTGCTAGCCAAACCAAAGTCAGCTCAGAAGAACAATCAAAAGAAAAGGGGACTGGTCATCAACCCATTTAGTTGCCACCATCCTATCCAGTTCAGTGGACTGAGATCCACCAACGAATACTTAACAGTATAGTTGACCAACTGACAAACCCTCCTATTATGGCCTACCCAAACCTGGAGAAACCGTTTGTCCTGCACGTGGATGCCTCAGAAGAAGGGCTAGGTGCAGTGTTATATCAACGGCAAGGGGGGTCTCTTCGAGTCATAGGATACAGATCCAGAACCCTGACAGCAGCAGAGAGGAACTACAAATTGCACTTGGGCAAATTAGAGTTCCTGGCTTTAAAGTGGGCTATAACAGAGCGCTTTCAGGACTACTTGTTCCATGCACCACATTTCACTGTATATAGTGACAATAACCCCCTTACGTATGTCACCAAATCAGCAAAACTTAATGCCATGAGGCATCGTTGGGTAACAGAACTGGCAGACTACAGGTTCACCCTCAAATATAGGCCTGGATCAGTAAACCAAGATGCAGATTTTCTTTCCCGGAGAGCAAAGCCCATTGAGGTAGTCATGCAAGAGTGCACAGAAGAGTTGCATCAGGAGATCACTGATTCCACTGGGCAAGCGTTCAAGGGGGAAAGAACAGGCGAGGTCAACTGGATCTTTGCAGTCACCTGTAATATTGATGCACTTCCACAAGAAAGTAGTACCTCTTCCCCGATCAAGCCTATGGCGATGGAGGAAATCAGAACCACACGAGGCAGACCAAGTTATAAACAGAGTATTGTACTTGAAAAGAACACATACTCGTCTGAAGCATAAGCAGAAGCTGGCAGAGGGTGAAGCCAGTAGATGGCTTATCAGAGAGTGGCCTGCGAGTTGATGGAGAGAATCCTCAGAAGAGAGACAGTATCCAAAATGCAGCTGGTCATTCCTGAATCTTGGAAGCCTATCATCTACAAACACTTACATGAGGAGACGGGGCACCTGGGTGCAGATTGAATGGTAGCCCTCGCCAGGAAACTTTTTTTTTTGGCCAAAGATGAGGCATGAGATAGAACACTATGTGACTCAGGTGTATTGATGCTTAAAAAGGAAGAAACCAAACAGGGTAACCAGGACGCCTGTCCAGAGCATTGAGACCTCAGCACCATTCGAGATGATCTCAATTGATAACCTGCATTTGGAAAGATAAGTAAGGGAGGGGAAGAATACATATAGTGGTTGTGGACCATTTTACCAAATATGCGTAGGCTTATGCAACAAAGGACAAATCTGGGAAGACTGCAGCCAGAAAACTGATGATTTTATCATGCACTTTAGTTTTCCATCCAAGATACACCACGATCAAGGCAAAGAGTTTGAAAAAACCTCTTTCACAAGATCTACTGTAGAGTTATTGTGGTATTCATCACTCCCGCACTTCTCCATATCATCCCCAAACAAATCCGGCAGAGCGCTTCAACAGGACGCTACTAGGCATGCTGTGCACACTTGAGGAGACACAAAAGTCTAGGTGGAAGGAGCACCTAAATAAAGTGGTTCATGCCTACAGTTCAACTGTACATGAAGCCACAGGTTTCTCTCCTTTCTTCCTCCTTTTTGGCCGTGAACTGATCTTGCCAGTGGACCTAGTGTTCCCAAAAGCGAGAGAAAAAAAAAGAGAACCAGACATATACAGGTTATGCAGAGAAGTGGAGAGAAGCTATGCAAGAAGCCTATGCTATTGCATTGGGAAACATGAAAAAAGAGTGCAAAAAGGGGGCAAAGAAACTACAACCATCACACTTGGAGCTCCACCCTTGAACCAGGCAATTGTGTTGGTGAGAAATTTAACACCTAGAGGTGGCCCCGGGAAGTTGCGTAGCTACTGGGAGGACACAGTCTCTCATCAGAGAAAGGACAGCTCCTAACAGTCCAGTGTATGTGGTCGAACCACTGCAAGGTAATGCAAGATCATGAGTGTTAGACCGAAACCTACTCTTGCCATGCCCATATCTGGTTGAAAAACCAGAGGTCACTGTTCCCAGTTGGGTAGGAAAAAAAAGAAATGAAAGGGAAGCAAACAGTGAGAAATAATCAGAAAGTCAGATGTAACCCTGACCTGGCAGACTCAGATAATTCCAGTGAAGAAGACTACCAGGTATGGACAAGAAGAAGACAGGCTGCTCATCACCTAAACCCAGAAGCAGGTGAATTTTATCCAAAAATGGAGAGGCAGCGAGAAGGACAAGAGGATACAATCATGTCTGAGGAAGACTCAGCAGAAGAGGAGCAGGTCGATATTCTTGCTGCTGAACAGGAGCAAGAATGTTGTAGGAGCAGGGCACTGAACATTGTCAAGGACCGTTCTCACCCTCTGCATAAACACTTTGAACTTCTTCCATCTGGTAAACGATTCTGGAGCATCAGAGGCAGAACCACCAGACTGATCAACAGCTTCCTTCCACAAGCTGTCAGGATGCTGAACAGTTGACCCGGAATCTCTCATACACACTACTGCACCTACAGACATTTTGTATATTATTTGTATATTATAGTTAGTTTTTTTTTTCCCCAAGTATGTCTCAGGGATGTGTGAATGGATGGGGGGTGGGGGGGTGAAGCTATGTGGGAGTGTGTCTTAAATCATGCTGCTTCTATTTATATGGATGCCGAGAGAAACGCAATTTCATCTTGCCTGCACTACAGTTGTATGTACAGCAATATGACAATAAAGTTGATTTGATTTGAACCTGAGAGTGAAGAGAGGAGTGCTGAATCTGACAGTGACGAGAGTGACCCGGAGATGCAAAGGGCAAGACCAGTAAGAGCCAGGCCACCCAAGCGTATCTATTATCAGCAGTGTTTCCCCTGGCTTAAAGACCTTGGTGCGGTGGCAACATATTTTTCCCTGGGGGGGCGGGGGGTAAAACATACCGGAATATGTTAATTTTATACTATTGATTTCTTTTTAAAATTTTACACCGTAACATTGCATATGGAACTTACCATTTGAAGTATTGTACAAACGAGGCTTGAATATTGGGCCAGTTGGGGTCCCACCCAGACATCCTGTGTTTAGACTTTTTAGTGGTGTTATCCTTCTCTCCTTCCTCTGCCTGAACATTTCCCTCTCCTTGGCTCCTCTCTTCTGTCTCATCTTGCCTTCTTTGAGCTCTGTTTAATTCAGGTTCTCTCTCTGTCTATGGTGGTATACAAACAGGTTAGAAAATATCAAGTGTCATGTTTTGTCCTGCAGGATTTTTTTGTCATGGTTTATATAAATGACAAAGAAATATGTGTATTTTTTGTATTTTGATTCTAGTGTTTCTTTTTTCCATTGAGAGAGTAGGGAAGGGAAAGAAACATTCATAATAGTAATGTACTTAAGCATACTTAAATTGTATGATCAGGTGGGTATAGTAACCAGAAATTCTACTCATGTAAAAGCAGTGCTTTGAAATTAATTAAAAGTAGGCAACCAAAAATTTCTAATTGAGTTAAGGGTTCAAAGAGCTCCCACTTAAAAACTTGAGTAATGTGAAACTTCAGTCTTGAAGGTTTGAGGTTTTTCTCAAAGATTTATAATAATTTTCTTATAGTTTTCTACTTTTCTCAGTAAATCTAAAGTTGAAACCATATTCCTCAAATTTATAATTTCCTTTTGTAAAATTGACTTTTCATGTACATTTGAAACTTTATTATAAATTTTTGGATTATTTTATGACTAATTTTTGTCTGTTTTTTAAAGTAAAATTACTGTTTGGGTTTTTTTTTGTTTTTTTTTAGATAAATTTGAAACAGACTGTGGTAATTTTTTTACTTTTTCCTTATAACAATTTACATTTTTGACCATGATTTTGCAGTCAGAACAATAATTTAACTCTGATTACAAAAAAATATTAATAAAATTGTATTTAATGAAACCTAAATTAACTTAAATGACCAAGGATGCTGTTATTTCTGTTATATTTCTTTATATTTATAGTTCTTTTTTTTTTTTTTTTTTTTTTTAGAAATCTCCTCACCACCCAGACAGCAGGAAAAACCTCCCTTATTTTGAAATCATATGTTGGCACGTTTAGTTTGTCTGAAGGCTGCTGACAGATTAAAGTCGTTGACTTCATGAATTTCGGTCATCTTAACCTGCCAGTTACATAATGGGGAACTGTAGCGGACTCTAAAGACATAATTCACCACAATATGTGTTCATGTACAGAATGATCTGTTTAGGCAGTTATAGTTGTGCGCTCAGGCTTTCTCATCAGGCACCTCTATAGGCAGCCGCTGAAGGACCTCAGTTTAGAGCTAGCGTTTTTAGCTGTTGCTTTTTGTCACTGCTGCTGGAGAATAAAAACGGCACGCCTACTCGTGCGAGAAAAGAGAGAAATTGCCAGTCTCTTCATTCCTGCAATTCCTACAGAACATAACTACTAACTAACCTACACTTATATAGCGCTTTTCTAGTACACAAAGACCACTCAAAGCGCTTTCACTAGTACTAACCCTCTATTCTAAGGGCCTATAGGAGACAGATATCTAGGGACAATTTAGAACAACCAATTAACCTAACATGCATGTCTTTGGATTGTGGGAGGAAACCGGAGCCCCCGGAGTAAACCCACGCAGCACAGGGAGAACATGCAAACTCCACACAGAAAGGTTCCAACCCTTGCCAGCCTGGGGATTCGAACCAGGAACCTTCTAGCTGTAAGGCAACAGTGCTAACCACTGCACCACTGTGCTGCCCAACTTAATATTGTAGTGGCTGGTGAAATATATCCTCAGCAATTCATCAGTCCCTTGCCTTTCCCTTCATATGAAGCCGGCTGCATATGAATTCTAACCACATCTCTTAGCTAAGCAACCCTTCCATTATTGACCCCGTTTCCAGCGGGTTAAAACCATGATAAATGTCAGTGCTTGCATACCTCTTATGATTTTTTTCCGCATTTAAAGTATTTTAATAAACTCACATTTCTGTCGGACAGTCACGCTTAGCGAGACACTGCTGACTGACTGGAAAACTCGTGTGAGCGGGGCGCTTCTAAACTCCGAGCGGATGACAGCCATGCGCATTGTTCATGTGCGCACTTGCGGAAAGTCATTGTTTCATATTTTTTTCTTAATAAATTCATATCGCCTTGGGGTGGCAGTAAAATTTCTGGCGTGGTGGGCCGCCACGGAGAAATGTTACCAGAGGAAACCCTGATCAGCTGGGTCAGCCAACGTTCAGACCTCTGAAGACATGTGGTGTCAGCTTGAAGCAGCCCCTAAGAACCAGCCAGGATCCCTGTACAAGACCATTGTTCATGTATCCTTTCTCTAACGATGAATGAGAGAATGTTATGCTATTCATAACTCAATTCATTGATCTAGTCGTTCATTTCACATTTTAGCTATTGTTTATTGAATGTTGGTTATAGGGGTATGGTCACACTTTCAGTTCAGAACATATTGTAGCTCAAATATAAGCAAGCAGAGTATTTGTTTAAAATTAAGTACAAAAATAGATGGTTATCTGTGTACTTAAAAATGAGACAATAGTGTCACGATTGCTGTGTAAAACAAACAAAACAAAAAACAGTGATATATAGACTTAATGAGATGAAATGTGTGGCACCAAAATGTGTAGGAAACAAAAGGTTGGGTGTGCATGGTAATTTCCTTGTCCCTTTGTAAAGATTGGGAGGGCCCACCAATCCTTCAATGGACTATTCACCCTTCAGTAGTGATGGACTATGGAGATTTAGCCTAGTATTACAGCCACAAGAAGTTGAAAAAGAAGACACAGAGACACTGATGTAAAATAGTATTACTTGTATTCTGTAATGTGTGTTAAAAAAAGAAAAAAGACAACAGCTCACATGTTCACCATCCCCAAAGTGTTCTAATGTTACAGATGTGTTGAATATTGTCTGTGTAGTGGTAGAGAAAATGTTAGGCAACATTTTTTTTTAGTGCGGGAGGGTGTTACGCCCTAGAAATCTGACAGGTCTATGCTGTGAAGATGTGATGCTGAGGAATATGTTTTAATCTGGTCTTATATCAATCCTATCACATTTTGCATGTATAACTCTGAGTTCATTGCTGGGACAGAGAGAGAGAGTGAGGTCAGTTAAGCGACAACACGTCATCACTGTGCTACTGTTTTGTATGCTCTCTTCTGGTGAATGGAAAAAATGTGGAGGCGCCATCTTTAAGGCCCGGCTGCTCAGACAAACGATTATACAAAAAAAAACGCAGAACTGGGAGTAATACAGTTGCCAAACAGAAGACTGAGTCCTGTCGTTCAAAGGGTGCAACACTTACAAGGAAAAAAAAAAAACCTTTTAAAATAAATGGGGAAAATTTTATTTAAATAAAAAAGGTTCAAATATGGCCCCATTTTTTCCAAGAAAAAACATTATGTTTTCATAAGAAAGCAATTATGAAAAAGTCACAACTAAAAACTGGAAAATTTACAAGGAAAAAAGTTGCAAATTTACAGAGAAATAGTCCCATATGAGAGCGACTGAAGTTTTCCCCGGAGCCACTCCTGGTTATTGTAGGAAGCTGAAATTGCACATGTATAATAATACGCATCTCTATGGGTCACGTGGTAATTTGCAGCTCTGAACTCCTAAGAATCTCTTTTACAGGTGCTGAGGTGGAGTAAGGTGTGATAACGGAGCCAGTTGAAAGCAGAGCAGTCATCGGGTTCCTGCACTTGAGAGGCTGCACACCACCAAAGAGATTTAGGGGGAGGGTGCCCCACTGTATGATATAGTCAAGCACTGGCATTGACAGTTCCAAGTATGATTAGGCTTTAGTGGAAATGCAACCATTCCCGGGCGACCACAGTGCACCACATGGGCGGCTGTGGCACAGGTGTAGTGTGGCGACTACTAATGAGGGCTGGTGGTTCAATTCCTGCTCTCTCTGCAGTCTGCATGTCTAAGTGTCCTTGAGCAAGACACTGAACCCCCAGCTGCTCCTGGTGGGGTCAGGCCACCGCTTTGCATGGCGGCTCCACCACCATCAGTATATGAATGTGTGAATAGCAGTATTTGTAAAGAGCTTTTCTTTTTTTGAATGAATGAATGAATTTATTCAGTAATAAACATACACACAATAAGAACAACAAAAATATGTAGAACACACAAAAGAACAACCGAAAGGGTGTAGGCTGGTCATTCAGACCAGATGACCCTTGTTGGTACCTACATAACTGTGCCAAGTTTCCTCTCAGTCCATAGGAAATGAGTCAAGGGAAATCTTTAATGCACAGCCCTTATACAGTGGTGTGAAAAAGTGTTTGCCCCTTCCTGAACTCATTTTTTTGTATGTCACACTTAAATGTTCTAGATCAAACAAATTTAAATATTAGAAAAAGATAACACAAGTAAACACAAAATGGAGTTTTTAAATGAAGGTGTTTATTATTAAGGGTAAAAAAAAAAAAGTCCAAACCTACATGCCCCCCCCCCCCCCCGTTAAAACATAAATTGACTGGTTTATCACATCTTTCAAAAGCTGTGTTCAATTTCTCTAGCCACACCCAGGCCTGATTACTGCCACACGTGTTCTCAATCAAGAAATCACTTAAATAGGACCTGCCTGACACTGGAGTTAAACTGTGGAACTGTTGCTCTGAAAATATTAAAACATGTTCTACTCTGAAGCAATTCAAAAAATTGTACAAAGATGAGAAAATCTCAGTATCTCACTGTAAGTGCTAGGAGATAAACTTATAATAACGTAAAGGTTTTTGTTTGGTTTTTTTGTCTACTTGTTCTATTTGATTTTCTTTATTGATTTTGGGTATGACTTAAATTTTTATGTTGATTTTAAAATTGTAATGGGGTAGGCACTATATAAGCACTAGCTTCAGCCTACACCCTTTCGGTTGTTCTTTTATGTGTTCTACATATTTTTGTTGTTTTTATTGTATGTTCATTACCGAATAAATTCACATTCATTCATTCAAAGTGAAGTAGACCAAAAGATCCTCAAAAGCTAGACATCATTCTACGAGCCAAAGAAATTCAGGTACAAATGAGAAACAAAGTAACAGAGTTTTTAGTTTGGAAAAGGTTATAAAGCCATTTCTAAAGCATTGGGGCTCCAGCAAACCACATTGACAGCCATTATCCACAAATGGTGAAAACATGGAACAGTGGTGAACCTTCCTACGAATGGCCAGCTGACCAAAATTACCCCGAGAGCACAGCGACGACTCATCCAAGAGGTCACAAAAGACCCCACAACAACATCCAAAGAACTGCAGGCCTCACTTGCCTCAGTTAAGGTCAGTGTTCATGACTCCACCATAAGAAAGAAACTGGGCAAAAATGGCCTGCATGGGAGAGTTCCAAGATGAAAATCACTGCTGAGCAAAAAGAACATAAAGGCTCGTCTCAGTTTTGCCAGAAAACATTGATGATTCCCAAGACTTTTGGGAAAATACTCTGTGGACTAACGAGGCAAAAGCTGAACTTTTTGGAAGGTGTGTGTCCCATTACATCCGGCGTAAAAGTAACAGCATTTCAGAAAATGAACATCATACCAACAGTAAAATATGGTGGTGCTAATGTGATGGCCTGGGGCTGTTTTGCTGCTTCAGGACCTGGAGGACTTGCTGTGGTAAATGGAACCATGAATTCTGCTGTCTACCAAAAAAATCCTGAAGGAGAATGTCCGGCCATCTGTTCGTGACCTCAAGCTGAAGCGCTCTTGGGTTCTGCAGCAGGACAATGATCCAAAACACACCGGCAAGTCTACCTCTGAATGGCTTAAGAAAAACAAAATGAAGACTTTGGAGAGACCTAGTCAAAGTCCTGACCTGAATCTGATTAAGATGCTGTGGCATGACCTTAAAAATTTGTGTCATGCTCGAAAACCCTCCATTGTGGCTGAATTACAACAATTCTGCAAAGATGAGTGGGCCAAAATTCCTCCACAGCGCTGTAAAAGACTTATTGCCAGTTATCGCAAACGCTTGATTGCAGTTGTTGCTCAGGGTGGCCCAACCAGTTTCCCCCTTCCTGGTTTCTCTTTTTTTTGTACAGTATGTTTGTGACACTTAAATGTTTCAGATCATCTAACAAATTGAAATATTAGACAAAGATAACACATGTAAACACAAAATGCAGTTATTAAATGAAGGTGTTTATTATTAAGGGGAAAAAAAAAAATCCAAACCTACATGGCCCCGTGTGAAACAAATGACCCCCCCCCACACCCGTTAAAAACCAATTAACTGTGGTTTATCACATCTAATCAGGAAGGGGGCAAACACTTTTTCACACCACTGTATTTAAGAGAGGAATGAGGAAAATTAATTGCCTGTCACTAATGTTGATAGACCTGTTGTATTTTTAAGTTTTCTATTGTTTCCATTTTAAGGATTTTTTTGAAAAAAAAAAGACTTAAAAAAGTTGCTAATTTACAAAATATAAATTTGCAAATTTACATGAAGAAGGTCCAACTTACAAGTTACAAAAAAGTTCCAAATTTATGAAAGCGCCCCCCCCCCCCCCATGCACTTTTTGGCTTGTGAAAAGGGTGAGTGGCTGTTAACTCCATTAGCTACAGTCGCTGGTGAGCACAAAAGTTAAAGTCCAGCCCTGACTGTATGTATGCCAAGTAGGCTTTCAGTGTTGTGAGAATAACAGATAAAAGCTGATGCTGGATTGTGCATGTATGAATGAGACAGATGCGATCACTGCAACAGTTCCAATGTTATTTAAACTTGAAAGGAAATAAAAGTTTGTACAACGTGCATGATTGCAAATCAAAAGAGCCACCTCAGACCGACACCAGTGAACTGATTTAATTACAAAGATGAGCCCACAGTGACAAAACAGAAACAGCCACATACAGGAAACAGCTCACGAATGTCTACCGTAACTGCGACAACTGCAAGTGAAAAACTGCAGCATTATTTTGTCCTTCCTTCCTCGCCTTATTTTCAAAGAGTCTATGACCATTATAATTTAAAATGTGACTGACAGCGCATGCCAGAGGGGAAGGCAAACAATAATACAGACAAAAACAAACCTTACACAAATATATAAAAATATGCCATTAGATTCATATCAACAATTGAAGACCATGGGTGCACTATGTACAGAAAAAAAAAAAGGCAGTATGTACCAATATTTACAGCAACAAAGACTTGGTTCACATATTGGCAAGTGGAGGTTACTGTATGTACAGGCTGCTGAAGTTGCAGTGAGGATGTGGTGAGTTCAACAGGGAAGTGTAAATGAATCTTGACAACACTCTCAGCCTTTATCACAGTAGCGGCGTGATTAACCTAAATATCTCCAGCTGGAAACACTCAACCTTTTACACATGTGTGATGCCAGATGATGCACGTACTTTAAGGCCAAGGAAAAGCTAACTTTGTGCAAGAACTCAGATTTCGACTCCATCCACTGCAGGATCAGCACGTGTCTGTTTCATGTTTCGCCCACAGACCCCCGACCCCCCGATCCCCGCACTCACGGCTTTTGCTACCTCCGCTCTACAGGATCTCCAGCATACGAATGCAACAGCTCATCCCACAAAAGAGCACAAACACTAAAGCGCAACACTTCCGCTGCCTTAATGCGCCCCTCACAGGACGCAGAGGGAATAGATACGGAGCATAAATGAATTTAAAATGATTCTCCTACTTGACTGTTTTCATGCAGATATAGTGAAAGAAAATGAATAAATAAATGTTGGAAAAATGCTGAGCTAGTGTTGCTTTAACGAGTGTAAAACTGAGGATGCACACACAGGATCCCTTCACTTTTCCACCAATAAAAGCTCTCTAGCCAGTTAGCAGGTATCACCAAAGCTAGCTAATCCTCTTAACAGTCCACCCCCCCCCCCCCGAGTTTACAGAGAGACCCTTACATGGAGACATTTGGAAGTGGGAGAGCTGAGGTAAAAGGTCCAGATGGCCGTTTAAGGTGGAGTGAGGCTTTCTAGGCTTGGAGGGATCAAAGACAATCACAGCTTAGCCCCACAGCTCAGCATGGGTGTGTCTGCGTGCAGAAGACTTCAGAGTCATCCTTTGCCTCCTCAGACATCTGCTGTAAGGTAGAGGAGAGCTGACGGATCACTGTGCGCGTGAAATGGCTTAGCTTTTAGCTCTGGGAGGGCACGTGCAGTCGCTCAGCATCTGTCCCGATGACACACTGTCCATCTGCAGGCACCGGCTACCAAAATCCATGTGAGTTTGTGTCTCAGCGGCCCAACAGCACATTGCACCGCTGCGTCTTCTAAGTGGAGCTGAAGTTTGAATAACAAGCTCAATATTGGCGTTTGAGTTGAGTGTTTCCCATTTACTGTGAAGTTGTTCCGATTCTAACACCAATAACGGAATCAGAAATTAGGGACACACAAATTTATCAGCTTAACATCAGTATCAGCCAATACTGGTCAAGCAGCAAATAAGATCACAGTTTAGAATGTTTATCTGCTGTGTCCTTTATCATCTGAAAGTTTAAAAGAAAGATGTTTTTTTTTTTAATAAATTTATACGACTGAATTTGTGCTCATTCAAATATGGTGTGATGAAGGGCTAAAATACTTCAAAATAAAGTATAAAGTACTTTTTTATAGTGTATATTTCTTTATTTCCCTGCCATTAAAGGGGGAATAGCAACAACAAAAATAATCGGTGCATTCCTATCAAAATACTGCTGATGCGGTTTAAAAATGCTGGTACCAGTATCAGCGAGTGTACCAGTATGTGCACAAATGGGACACCACATACATTTTTAGCCTCAAAATGGTGCCCAGTAATGTCTGTTAGCTTTGTTCAACAAATTTGCAGATTACTCGATTATAAAAAAATAATCTACAGCTGTTAATCTTAGTAGTTTATTACAGCCGTTAAAAATAAATAGATTTTTTTCTTATGCATTAGTATTGACCAATACACAACTTCATGTATCAGAAGAGAAAAATGGCATCAAAACAGCCCTAATTTTGCAAACAGGTGTGTATAGAGTCGGGAAAGTCTTGCAGTTAAAAACTAAATCTCTCCTCTCCACCCTATTTCTGGTCCTGTCATTGCACATAAGTAGTCCGATAGGCTTAAAGAACCTCGTCAAAGAAAACTGTACCAAACCAGGAGTGCTGTGCGTCTTTACACTCCTGGTATGATCGTTCATCTGCCAGAGCTTTGGCACGCTGCTAACCAGGCCTCCTTGTCACTCAACTCAAAAAGAGGAAAAAAGTGAAAGCTACATTTTCTATAAATTAAGTGCTGTAAAAGGCAGTGCTCAAATCAAAACCATAAATACTGTACAGAACTACCTTTATCTGCTACCACAGCCTAGCGTCACCTTTTAATAGTCCCCGTCTGTCACGACAGAACACAAAACAAACTGGAATTTTATGGCAGATTCGTCAGTGTCGAAACGCTAACACAAACACGGCTTTGGCATAGTCGCCTTGAAGAGGAACGTCTCCAGTGCGCTTTTGTGTTTTATACCCATAGTGGGTCACTGCTCGTTCTATGTTCCCGCCTTCTTAAACTGCCAACAGAAGTTAAATAAGATAAAAATGTTTCTGGCTTAATGAGCAAAGTTTGTGTGTTCATGTGACTGGATGTGCTATGTCATGCTGCCACATATTGCACTTAGATGAACTCTTTCTAGCTGTCCTTCAGCAACAGGATTCATGTTAACAGTGCCACATCTATGATCAGTAACAGCGGAACTGCTACTATTACACTCACAGACATTTGAAACTATTCCAGAAATACAGATCTGGAAAAAAAAAAAGAGCCATACTTCAGGACAGTGACCCTTGATATTTTCTCCTGATACTTCTGATAATGCGGCTCATATTTTTTCTTTTGTTAAAATAAAGCGTTGATGGTGTTGCTTTCCAAGCTCAAAAGAGGAAGGATATTAATGCACAAGTACATACTGTTGCTCATTAGTGTCAAAGTTTGCTTGTTCAGCATCTCGTGCAGAATCCATGTCCACTTCCGCGTGTTCTTCACATTCTGAATGTTGGTCTGTCATCCGTCGATTAACGTTCTCGTCTCATTTACAAACAATTCAGAGACCTTTTTTTTTTTTCGTTTTTAAAGACAATACTTGCAGATGCCAGAAACACACACAGACATGGACGTGATCAGGAACATTAACACGGCAAAGCTGGGTTTGAGCGTCCAGAGGGGGTAACAAACCAGACAGCGCACATACAGACTAGTGGACCGAGCCAGAAGGTCAAAACAAGACCACCGCAAATGAGCCTGGTGAGGGTTTACGGACAGGAGCTCAAGCTAGAGCAAGATCAGACCCTCCAAAGCAAAAGATGGTTGGTACTGTCGTCCCGGCCAACCGTTTCACTGCTATTGGTCAGTCTGAAGTCTTCATATCCGTCGCCACCGGAAATGATGAGATGGTTGGTTTTTGGAGGAATGTGAGCAGAGGCCCGCCGACGCGCTGAGTCACGCCTTTGGAGGTTTCCGTCAACAGTGCTGCTGCTCTGGGACTGATTAACTAGAAAAAAAGGACAAAGAAGCACAAATGAATAAAAACAAAAACAACAGACACTGAGGAACATCAAAGGTGACATGTTATGCACTTTCTCTACAGGTTGAAACGGTTATCAGGGGTGTTTAATGAAATATCTGTGACGTGCTTTTGAAATACCTCAGGGTTTAAATACTACAGCACCATGTTCCATACAGATTAAGCACAAACTGAGTGTTTCAGTGCATTTTTTTAAATGATAATGAGCCCCTGTACACCCACCCCGTCTCTTTCATCACTGTGGAGATCCATGGTTGATAACATGCTAATATTAGCTGTTAGCGTTGGCTGTCAGAATTAACTAACATAAAATTGGCTGAATGTGAAAACGTAAAAGGCATCCCTGGGGAGAGGGGTGTGTGGTTTGGGTGGTCAATAGGATATGACCGCACCTGAAGTTTGATAAACACAAAAAAACGCTGAATGAGTGAACTGCTAAGTCAAGGGGAGCCAGAACCTTTAGCTAAGCTAGGCTAGCTGTCAGTGAGCCTACAGGGCTATCAGGCCACAGGAGATATACAGTCATGTGACAAAATTAGGACATCACATTAAATATTCAGTTCTTTATTAAGAAATGTTCACATATCTATGTCTAAGCTTGTTTTTGTTTTTATTTGCATTTTTTAACATTTAGCCATTTTAAGTGAGAATGAATGTAGGGGTGTCCTAAAAAAAGATTGGGGGGGGGGGGGGGTCCTAATTTATTTTTCACTATTTATAATTACATTTTACAATAAATTTGAAAAAAGTCCTTAATTCATTTTTAATTGTTTAGTTGTATTACATGAATCTCCCAGTATGTTTTTTAGCATTGATATTAAATAGCCACATGTCCAAATATGTTAAAAAAACCCAACACAGGCTTATACAGGGTGTTCTAATTTTTTCACATGACTGTATAATCACCTGTAGTTTGATGAACCAGGTTTTAATATGGATGTCTAGTGGGGTGACTAGAATTTACAGCAAAGAACCATGAACACTTGGTTATACTGCTAAGCTAACTCGCTAGCGGCATTGTATGTGGGTTCCGATGCTCCCTGGGAAAAGTCACAAACATGGATGGAGATAACGACGGTATCATCCCAGTGAGCTCCGGTGCTCACATCACAACTGGAGCCAATTCAAAGTCCCTCATTAAACGAGATGTACCAGGACAAAGGCGGATGCTAACAAAGTGACATGATTGTGTTTTTTCAGTTTTTTTGTCTTTGATAGCCACTCCAGATATCCCAAAGTCATGTGCAAAGGCAATGAAAAAGTGAAATTTCCACAATGCATTTCTTTTAAATTATTCTCCGCTAAAATTGTTATCTTTAAAAAGGACAAAGTGAAAACCTGTGGAGTCAGTTGTTGCAGGAGGCAAGTTCATGTCAAAGCCTTCTGGGAGTTCAATGGATGTCAGGAAGCGGACATGGCCCGTGTGTCCGTGAGCAGAGCCCACTGGCAGCAGGGGACACTTCAGAGTCCCGCTTACAGTTCCTGAGCTCACCACTGGGATCAAGAGCGTAAGGACCACCCCTGTGGAAGGACGTAAGTGTTGTTTTAGAGCAGGGTGGTAACCTTTGCTGTGGAAAACATCAGTCTTAAAACTAAAACAGCCAAGTACGACTCACACTGGCAACATCACTGGAGCCTTCTTTTGACATATAGTGCATTTGCAACTTTCCCCCCCGATCAATCTGAGTCCCCCCCGCCAACAGGAAGCCAGCACTTATAGCTAAAAGAACAACGAGTGGCTCCGGACACAGACTACAGAACTCCGAGCATCAAACGCATTTAGCACATTTTCACAATTACTGCCCCAATGTAATGATAAAGTGATGCAAAATAGCAATTCAAATTAAAGAGGAGCTGAATGTATAGAGTTCTCCTGCCTGCACTGGTGCCGATCCACAGCAGATCCTTACAGGCTAGCAGGGCTGTGATTCTTAGACAGGCAGCCTTGTGCTGTCTGATGATCGCATCTGCACCTGAACAGAGAGAAAAACACAAAGGTCAGGGAGACAGGGTGGTCGGATTGTAGGCAGAGGACAAAATGCAAATAATATGACAACAACAACAAAAAAAAAAGAAGTTAAATTAAAAAATACGATTTGTGAAACATTTACTCCTCTACATTTCATCTCCATATTGCTGCAGCTGTGTGCCATATTGTTTATGTGTATCACCAGCAAGCATCTTGTGCACAGCAGGTGCCACGTCGACCTCCGTCAGGCTCTCCCAGGTCTGTGCGTGGTACAGTCTGACCTGTGCACTGCCCTGCAACGCCAGCCACACTCCCTGACCGTACGCCACCATGCACATCACACACCGGCTGCTGTCCGTGCCCACCTGGAACCAGTGCTGGAGCAGAACATGGGAGACGCAGAGGTCAGTTTCCTTTGTTTTTCCAAAATTGTTTCACATATATATTCCCACATCTCTGTGAACACCGTGAATCACCTTCAGCCTTTCCTCCAAACCATTAAAATCTTTCACCTACCTCCTGTACCAGCGTGGTCGTGTTGATGATGAGGACTCGGTTTTGTGAGCCACACCACAGCTTCCCTCCCACAGGAACCATTTTGGTGATGGGACTAGAGGGTGTACCCAGAACCAACGTCTGAGAGGACTGAGGGTCCCAGAAACTACCTGCAGTGTGATATTTCTGGCAGTTATAAATACATCCAATTAAATGAGTCTCGACAAACATTTTTTAAAATTAGGTTTAAATTATGACTGTTGCTTTTTTTTCCCCTCTGATGCTGACGTGGAGAGGATTTCCATTCCAAACTTATGGTACACAGATGGGAGATAATGTAGCTTTGGGCATTCACATCTCACCTTTTTAATTTATAAAACTCTACTTATGTGCAATAATCTACTGCACTTAACTGCTTTCTGCACGTGGTTAGAAGCCAAACTGCTCGTCTTGGTACTTTGCACATAATCTAATGTAAAAATATAATAAATTTAGCAACTTGTAGACACTTCAGAGCAAAGCCAAATTATATTGACAATGACTCCACTTATAAACGCAATAATAACGGAAAAAATAAATATATTAGCACTGCATGCTCTGCTGTTAGCTTCAGAATGATGCACAGCCAACTGACCACGACTTCCAGCTTACAACCATCCATGTTCTGCTTCCACAATTTAATTTGCTTAAATCTGTACGACATGCACAATATTGGTGAACCTATCACACACTCTTGTGAAATAACTGCAACCTTAATACTGACCAAAATATCTGCATATTCTTTATACTTCAGCAGCCTCGATGTAACATGAGCTTACCTGCTTCTCTCTGATAGACAATCATCTCTCCATTTGCTAAGGACACAAACACTTTGTTGTCTAAATAGCTGAAACAAGCAAAAAATGATGTAAAAGTGAAAAGGATTAAGTAAACGATGACTGGTTTTACAAAAGTTAAAATGGAAGAAGTACAAATGTTAGACTCACAGTATGGAGAGAATGGAGGCTGAGTGCTGCATCTTCATGCTGTTTTTACGGTTGCGGATGTTGTCTGAGGACTGGTACACGTGGATACTACCAGGAACAAATGAGTCAAAAGATGTCAGATGATCAGATCATCAAGTGAAATCAGACCAAAAGGAAAAAAAAAATGTAATTTTAAAGAAAGTGATTACAGGACTCTTGATTTATCAAACCACTTGAATCAACACACCATCCGTCCTCTGTGCCCAACCACACAGAGCTCTGATAGGCCTCCGGGTCAATACTGAGCAGGTCCTCCAGACTCGCCCGGGTGAAAGATCCCCGAGAGGATCGGCGCATGGCACGGCCATCCATGGGGCTCTCTGCCTGGGCACGACTCACTCCGCCAACCCCCAACATCCCTTGCATGCCGTAGGAGCTTGTAACCGGGAACTCCTGCTCCTCCTCACTGCTGGTGGTCTCTGCAGCCATGTCTTTGGAGCTAGGACCCTCGTCATCTTCAGATGAGAGTGAAAGAGAATTTGAGGGAGTGGTAACAACTATTATATGATTATTAAATACAATAATAATAATAATGATTATTATGATTGTAACTATTAACTGTTGAGGTTATAGAGGTTTAGTAGTTGTCATCACACATACTGTATGTAACGAACCGAGTGTTCTGTTATTTTGGACGGAAACAACAGGAGGACACACTGAGCTGCACACTGCACATTGTTCAGTGTTGTTTCTGGGAGAACGAATGTTGACTGCATCCTGACCCTCGATTATTATCTTCACCAAGGAGGTAATGTGATCACCGCAGTTTGTCTGACTGCTAGCAGGATTACGCAAAAACTACTGGATGGATTTTTATGAAATTTTCACCAGAAGTGGCCCTTGAACTACATATGAACCCATTACCTTTTGGTGCTGATCCAGCTCAGGATGTGTATTCTGGATCACTTTTGTCTCTTGGCAGAGGTATGAGCTCTCTGAGCACTCTCTAGTTTAAACTGTGGTACTCGACTGTGTCACTGTAGTGTCTCCTTGCTCCTTTTAACTGGCTGTTGATCTAACCAGTGTTGCCAGACGTACGATAATTATGGTATTTGTACAATAATTTTGCCCTCTGTACGATCAATAATTTCAACATCCCTTAATGCATGATAATTTGACCCCTTCATTACATGGCTACGTTAATACATTAGCAAACATAATCAGTTTACGGCTCCTGTGCATACATACTACGTTTATTTTTACGCATCATCCCACGTGTGCGAGCTGTGTGGAGACGGAAGACTTGTGTTTGCAGTAGGAGAGAGGCAGCCTCGGATGGAGGTTAATGGTGGGATCCACAGTTCACTGAAACATGCTGAATCCAGCTAAAAAGATCCGTTATAAATAGTTGTACAGCGAATCACTCAGTGCCGTTCTGGAGCTCTAACTGTCTACCACTCACTGAACTGAGAGTCGGCTGAATGGAGCGGGCGGGGCTCGTTTGCTGCTCGGGTGGGTGATTCACTTGTTGAGTCTGCCGTGCCTGCTGCATTATCCTAGTAGTGACGAGGGACTTAGGGTGCTGTAACGTAGTTTTCATGGGTGAACGTACTATACTGAATCACTCACCGGAACTGTACTGGAATCCAGGAATCACCAGCTAAGCAACATCACGAGCAGGTTGAGAAACGAATGGGCGGGAGGACAGACCCCAGTTTTACTATGTAGTTCAAACCTGTTGCTGGCATTAGTACTAAAGCTTTCTGTCACTGCTGCAAAGTGCAAATGTCTGCAAAAATGTCACTGAATTGTAGTTCTCAATAAAACTGAAACAGGTTTCTGCTTCAATTATCAGAGGCATTTTAGCAGTAGTTTAGGCGGATTGATTGTTTATTCCTAATGTATAAACAGAGTACTTCTCAAAATATTTATGAGGCAAGGCCTTTATACATGATGATTCAACAGAAGGCATATCCACCTTATTCCTGGGGGTGCCGCTGTAGGAACGATGATGGGCGGAGCTTCTGGTTTCGGCTGACCTAGTGTTAAATCAGTCAGTAAGAGTGGAATACCAGAGGCATTTAAAATAGCGTTTTTAAAAGTTTTTCAAATTAATTTTAATGTATAGTCCACATGTACATGTTTTGCACTCAAGTGGCAGCTAATTTCAGCGCTTGTAGTTTTTGTATTTTTTGAATGTTTTTACGTAGTTCTGGTACTTGCTGCTGTTTGTGGTGTGATGCTCCTCACAGATGAGCACAGCTAAATCTGTGGCTTCAACAGCAATGAGTAGCTCATGCACTGAAAACTAAAGGCTTGTTTGTGTGATCAGTGGTACAGACACAGGACAGACACCAAGACAAGAGCCAGGTATGTTTTCACTTGTATGAATGTCACAGATCTGATGTTTTACCCCAAATTTAAAACGCCCAAGCACGGTGTTGTGGTTCTTTGTGGCTCTGACTAGACTCTACGTCTGCTCTGAGGTAAATCTGAATTTGTCCAACATGTTTTAACAAAATGCAGCTGACTTTGTTGCAGTGGAAACATTGATATATCTCAGAGTTCTTATTTGTTTACAGCGTTAGCATGTTAGCAGCAGAGCTAACAAATGGAGCTACTGGCCACTTTTTAAGGTCATCTTCTCATCCCTCCATAGTTGTGGGATGTGATATGATCACATTACTGTTTTTGAGGTGCAAAAGGCTGTGTTCCTGCATTTTTGATGCTGAAGTCATTGTTTTTTAACAAGGAAAAGTGTCCCGTTTCAGTGACAACAATATGTTCTAAAGTAGTACCTGAAGTTGCTACCATAATTCACACAAGGCATCATGGGGCCTAGGAATATGGTGGATAGAAGCTAGTTAAGTACAACTGATATTTTGGGTCGTTCATACAGGCTCATCCTGTACTCCACACAGCTAGAGGTGCTTTAAAAAAACAAAACAACAACAACAACAAAAACCAAAAACAATCTGTTAGATTATTTAAAGGTAAAACTGTGTTATAGGCTGTAATATGCACGATCTGTGATAATGTGTTACTGAAGCAGATGGTCCTGAGCCATGTCAGAATGAAAACGGTGTGTACGATAATTTTCCTCAAAATACAATAATTTTAAGCCACTGGCATGATACTTCAACATTTCCCATCTGGCAACACTGGCTCTAACTGTAGGTGTTCTATAGGCTAGCTGTTGACATAATGGAGCTAACTGTGAGAATATATAAACAAAGCATTGGCTTACCATATCTATAAGATATCCACTAGCATCCCTAAGCTAACTGCTGGCAGCTTTATGTCAACCCTTTGCCTTTTTTAACTAACTCTTGGCAAGGTGAGGCTGTTAACAGTTAGCATGTCTTATCCAGCTGCAGGGATTCTCTCCACTGTCAATATAGACGTTTTATGGTGTTACTGTGATCAAGCAAAGCCACTCTCTAGCTCAGGAATAGGGAGTGAGGAAGGCTGTGAGGAAGAGGTCTGATACATCAGAGAGAAGGGAACTGAAGGGAATGGAGGGAACCACCGAGACAAACTGACTTTTTGCAGTCGTGGCCTTTACACACAGGATAACAAAAGTAGAAACACTTTATTATTAGTCACTTGACGTAATCAGAGATAAAATCTGCCTTGTTGACAAGTAAGCAGTACTGTATGTACACGGTCTATGGTGTGTATGCAGAACATTACAGCTACTTCCTAAATTTGTTTGCTAAACACTCATTTTTGGTATAGTTAGTTAGTTAGTTAATCCCTTCACACCTGAAGGTGTATATGGGCGGTGCCTATCTCCGTTTCTCTGACCCTAGGCCACACAGCTACTGTAAGTAGTGAAAGCTACAGCGGGGGGTCAGTCCTCTGGTAGCTCTGTGTGTAACAGAGCTACCAGAGGACTGGACACACTCTGTGTGTAACTTTACTTTCCCCATTCCATTATGCGGAGCACCACGCTAGAAGGCAGAAAGCACCATTTTTATATGGTCTTTGGTATGACCCGGCCGGGATTTGAACCCCTGCCTCCCGGGTGTGGGGCGGATGCTCTACCAACTGAGCCAGCACTCCGGTTTTTTGGTATAGTGGTGGTTCTAAAATGCAAAGAAAGATGAATAGTCTGATTATCAGCTTTTTTCACTAAAGTACAACTTGAGAAGAGGCGAAGAACGAGGAGCTTTCAACACATTTGGAAGAAGTGCAATAAAGGCACATTTTAATGTTGGTGGAGATTTTTTTTTTTTTGAGTGGGACACAGCAGAGGAGAGAGAACTGGAGAGAGAAAAAACAACTGAAAAAGACAAGTAAAGAAGTGACTTCAAAAAGTCCATCCATCCATCTTCGACTGCTTTTCCAATGGTCCAGGTCACGGAGGCAGCAGTACAAGCAGAGAAGCCCAGACTTCCCTCTCCCCAGCTTCCTGCTCCAGCTCTTCAGAGAGGATACCAAGGCGTTCCCAGACCAGCTGGGAGACATAGTCTCTCCACCGAGTCCTGGGTCTGCACCGGGGTCTCCTCCCAGTGGGACGTACCCGAAACACCTCAAGTGGGAGGGGTCCAGGAGGCATCCTAATCAGTTGCCCATACCACCTCAACTGGTTCCTTTCAATGTGGAGGAGCAGCAGTTCTACTCTGAGCCTCTCCCGGATGACTGAGTTCCTCACCCTATCTCTGAAGGTGAGTCCAGCAATCCTACCAAGAAAGCTCATTTCAGCCGCTTGTATTCACAGTCTCATTCTTTCGGTCATTACCCAAAGCTCATGACCATAGGTGAGGGTAGGAACATAGACTGACTGGTAAATTGACAGCTTTGCCTTAGAGCTCAGCTACCTCTTCACCACAACAGACCGGTACAAGGTCCGCATCACTGCAGATGCTGCTCCAATCCGTCTGTCAAGCTCTCGCTCCATTCTCCCCTCACTCGAATAAGACCCCAAGATACTTAAATTCCTCCACTTGGGGCAGGAGCCTGTCCCAGTGTCTGATGTCCATTGTCATGATGAATGCTAGAACAAGGATTCAGTGTACCCCGCCCGGTATGGGGTTACCGGGGCCCCACCCTGGAGCCAGGCCTGGGGGAGGGGTTTGATGGCTAGCGTCTGGTGGCCGGGTTTCTGCCCATGGGACCCGGCCGGGCTCAGCCTAAAGGAGTTACATGGGTCCGCCCTCCAGTGGGCTCACCACCTACGGGAGGGACTATGGGGATCCGGTGCTATGTGGATCAGGTGGCGGTCAAAGGCGGAGACCTTGGCGGACTGATCCCAAGCTTCCTAAACTGGCTTTTGGGACTTCAAAAAGTTTAAAATAAAATTACAGAGCTGGACAAGGAAGAATTTAAGTGGAAAAATGCAACAAAATGAACACTTGATGAACTCGGTTTGAAAGGACCAGCCACTCCACCACTCTCCATTAATCACTTGCGGTTCGGCTGTTGAATGAGTCCAGCGCACCAAATTTATTGGACTTCATCTGAGTGACAACCTAACCTCCACAGAAAATACCACAGCTGTGATCAAAAAGGCACAGCAGCGCCTTCACTGCCTCTGGAGACTGAAGAGAGCAGGCCCCTCTAAGCCAGCCATGACACTGTTCTATCGTGGCACCACTGAAAGCGTCCTCACATACTGCATCACCTCCTGGTACGGGAACAGCAGAGTAGAGGAGAGACAGAGACTGGGTAGAGTCATCAGGACGGCAGAGAGGATTATTGGCACCAAGCTGCCATCACTGACTGACATCTGCAGCCATAGCTGCAGGTGCAGAGGGCGCTGCATCGTCGGGGATCCCTCTCACCCCTCACACAGTCTCTTCTCTCTGATGCCGTCAGGAAGGAGATACAGGAGCATTCGAGTGAGGACAACCAGGTTAAAGGACAGTTTCTTCCCTGCTGTGATAAGACTATTAAATGAGCAACAGCCTCTTTGCTATTCATTTTATCTGCAGTATTTTACTTATATTAAATAATTTTACGCAGATTAATGACGCTTATCTATTTATTTCACATTTAGATAGGCTTGTTAGAGAGATACTGCTTTTAATTCTTTGAGTAGTTTTCCTATAGCAACAGCATTTTGTTTTTATGTTTACATGAAAATGACAAAGGGCTCATCATCATCATCAAAGTCATCAATCATTTTAATTTCTGATATAATGATCTCTATACACTGTACCTGATCAGTTAATTAGCCGACAACCTGTTTCTCTCATGTTTAATTTTATGAGAAGTAAAGCATGAAACAATGGGTGTGACCTATGGAAAACACTCTCTGCTTGTCTTCCAACAATGCAGATTTTGCTGTGAATATTACTTAAATAGAAAATACAGGCGGTCTTAACTTAGTGTGCTTTTTCTTAACAGTAGTGGTTGGATTTAGGCATTTATAAATATGAGGACAGAGCAATTCTGGGACACTGTCAGCCTCTGGACACGATATAAACAAACCAAATGTCTCAACACACTGATGCAAGTGCATTTCGTCACATGCTTCCACAAAGTCACACAACACAGTCTCGCGATGTTCTGCTGACGGGGTTGTGCTAAACGCTCATATTTGCCAAGCATTAAAGTGTGTGCTCACCCAGCAGTAACCATAATGAACAATGTTTTCCATCCAATATGGAGGACAACTCTGGCGAGGTCTCGTGACTGCCAAACCTCTACAGAAGCATGCTTATGGCTGAGACTGAAATCTTTACTCACTGCCATAGCTGGATGAAATGGTGGAGTGACTGGCCTGGCTCTGTAGAGTAGATGAGGGACTGGGTGAATCTTCGTCATCGGTGTCGTCGCTGTCAAATGGAACCAGTTCTGCCCCTGGTGCTGGAAACAGTATTTCAACTGGTCAGCTCACAAAAAAATGCTTTCTCTTTTTAATCCATAATTAGAACACAAATAACAACATGAGACGTGAGATTTTACAACCCACATCTGGAAAAAAAAAACCCCACTATGATGTAAAACGTACATAACATTCCAAAATGCAATGCTTGGCAAAATGTTAAAGCTACATATGGGGCAGCTCGGTGAACAGTGGTTAGTGTTGTCATCTCACAGCAATAAGGTGTTCAAACCCAAGTTTGCACATTCTCCTTATGTCTGGGTGGATTTTCATGGGAACTCCAGTTTCCTCTCACAGTTACATCCTGTTCTTAATTTTAGCACCTTTTCATTTTAAATCTTAACAACAGTTTTTTTTTTTTTTTTTTTAGAAATTCCTTAACAGACCAGAAGCTACAATGCTGGGAGACAGATTATAGCAAAATACATTTCTTGTACCACTGACTAACCTGTAGGCTGCTCCGTCAGCTCTAGATTTGACTGTGATATAGATATGTGAAGCTGCTGCTGGGTGTGTCCCGGTGTGGTGCAGGTTGGCACGACGGCCGGCTCAGATGCACGCTCCCTGCGAGGATGGGATTGATCGGTCAGCTCCACAAAACAGGTAAAAGTAAAGGAAAACAGTGCAATCTGGACAACAACTCAAGTGTTTCAATGCATTAACAAAAGTTTGAGACATCACACTCAATTAAAACAAAATGTAGCAAACAGGGAGCGAGAAGGTGGAATAAACGCAGCTTGGATTTGAGCATTTGTTATCTTAAAGGTGTCACAATATAATGACACTGATGATAAATGTGACATTTTAAAAAAAGATAACTGGAAATATACTAATAATATGCCTAAAATAGAACTGCGTGGGGGCACAGTTTGGGAGTTCTCTCACACCCTGAAGCCAGGGGGAAGGGGAGAATAATGGACAGTAGGAGGAGGTGTCACCGGTGGGCATCAAACGGGACAGCAAAGACTATGCGCCCCCCAGGGAGAGGAGTAAATGCCCGAGAGAAGAAGTGTGTTTGTGCAGAACCCGCGTATATTATGTTAATGTGCTGCGTTTCTCTTTGTTTACACAACAATGTATGATGGTCGGAAGCTCTGGGTCTCTACATGTATGGAAATAAGGATATAAAAGAGGAATGTACAGAGACCCAGATAGTGCAGTAGCTCAGTAGAGCTCAGAAGCTTGTCTGCTGTTATGCTGTTGGAGAATGCATAAAGCCTTGTGTCATCCAGCTCACTGCCTCGCCTGCATCCTTTCTCCACAACTGCGTAATAATCAAGCATTTGTATTAATTCTGTCTCTTCACAGTATCTGGACAATAAATCTGGACCAACCAGGCTTACTTGCCAGTTCTACTTGTTTCCCATATTTTATTCTTATGAAGCAGCTTGTTTTAATCTTGTTTTCACAGATAGAGTTGTGCAAAATCTGGCAACACTGCAAAGATCTTTGCACTCCAAATAATACCAAATAAGGAAACATAACAGGCATACAGGACAAAAATAAAGAAACGTGGCACACGAAATGAAGCCAAGTGGCACAACAATCCATCAACCGAGGAGAAAACAGACCTGACTGAGTATGGCTCCAAACAGCTGAACACACAAACACACCTTTTGGCTGATTCCCATTCAGGGTCACCAGAGTGGATCATATTTGACTTTTCAAGGATTTTATGCCGGATGCCCTTCGTGACACAACCCTCCCCATATACCTGGGCTTGGGACCGGCGTTAGGACTGCACTGGTGTTGTGCTTCCTACTGTGGCTGGGTAGCCAACTTTCCTTCTCCCATTCTATTTATGCTGTGCACCAAGCTAGATGGTGGAAAGTATGATTTTTATGGCCTTTGGTATAACCTGGGTAGGACTGGCTAGTCCATCCAGGGACAAGAGTTGCAAATTAGCTAATAGCTATACACTCTATGTGCAACACATCAGATTGATTGTCTTTGATTAATTGTCTATGTTTATTGCACTGTCCCTGTCAAATAAACTAATCTACTACTACTACTTGAACCCAAATCCTCCCCGCTGTGGGTTGGATGCTCTACCACTCGGCTACATAAACTCCTATTTCACCAACCTGCCGTAAGTCACCATCAGCAACATCGTAAGACCCGGTTATGGCATAATTTTGGTTTCATGCAAAACAAAATTGTTATTCATGGTGTTGGGCAGTGCTTCCCTGTTCTTCAGTGTGATGATTAGGCACGTAAATCTGTAAAAACAGATTTCTGATGAATTATTGATATGCACATGTCATTTTGCTCGTTGCACATATGTTGTCATTGTTTTGGACTCCCCTCCTGTGGCACTATTGATCAGTGCACCATTTTTAAGTCATGACAATCATCTAGTCAGAATCGAAAATGGCGACAGCCGTATTCACATGTCTACGTGTACATTTCTTGAGAAAGTCTGTGTGTAAGTGTGCACACAAACCTTCCTTTGAGTCCTGGCACTGCAGCGATGCAAATGATCCTCGCCGAGCAGACGGCGATACACGCCTCCACTGTGGGCTCGTCTTTGATGTTCAATAAACAAACCTGGAGAAGAAACACCGGAGCAGCCAAAACTTAAAACGATCCTGTTACTGCCAATAACTGTGGAGCAATCACCGTATATAATGCATACCTGCCCCACGTATCCATCACTGTTGCACACCCACACTTCACAGCCACTGTCGGGACAGCTGTGGCTGGGAGACGCACATGAAAACTGCAGACAAACAACGGTGCACAAGTGATGACGAATTTTCAAGTCTGCAGTAGGATTTTTAATGTTATAATTGATTTTAATAATAAAATAGATTTTTTTTAAGCCACAAAAAATAAAGATGGTTCTCCCTATGTGTCCATAACCAGTGACTACCTGTGGCTTTGTCTAGAAATTAAATGAGATCTCAATTTACAAGAAAAAAGTTACAAATTTATGCGCAAAATGTTAGAAAAACATCCGCAAATTTATTAAAAGAACTGCATATACAGAATATTACAGTGCATTAGGGGCATTTGAGTAGCTTGGGGAAAAAAAAACTAGGGTGGCAAGGGCAAATATTTGAGAAGAATATGGCAAATTTATAAGGAAATATCTACAAAATAAAAGGCTTTGCACAATTCCAAGCTATTTGCTCTAAATCTGTGAACTTCTTTTCTTGTGGATTCTTAAAAACTGGAATAAAAGGTGAGAAACTAACAAGAAAAAAAGTCACAAATTTACAGAAAAAAGTTGCAGATTTAAGAGGAAAGTTGCAAATTTGTGAGAAAAGCTACAATGTTTACAGGCCAGTTTAAATTTACAATTAAGCAATTTTACATCATTATAAAGGCTCAAGTATGTTTTAAGGATTCATTCAGATTTTTGCCTGTAATTGCTCAAACTGCTGTTTGGACAACATAATTCCTCAAAGATCATTGAGTCCCACCTGCATTCCACTGCGGGTCTTCATGATCGGAATGGCCTTCAGGAACTCTGGATCCCACTGGTCCTTATTCATGGCTAAACACACGCAACACACGAGAGGCATTTATGAAATAATTGTGGATTACAGCTTAGAGAAATACAAACTCCTGTTGTATGAATCATAACACATCATGTTGCCCCACTCACCCAGCTTCTTCTTGGCCTCTTCAAAGGCCTGTTCAAAGCTGGAGCGGGCATCGGGCGTGGAGAACTCAAAGATGAAGTTGCTCTCCGCCGAAGCCGTGGTCAGCTCCAGCTTTGTGGGCAGGAAGGTCATACTGAAGGCCAGTGACTGTTTGTCTGACAGCTCTTTGTGCACTGATGCCATCAGGTCCTTTATGACCTCGTCTAAGGACTGAAAAAGTGGGAAGGTTACTAAAATACTATTGAACTGCTTTAGACTGAAAATGAACAAGAACTGTTAATGAAATAGAAGATATGTTTGTGTGCAAGAAAGTAGGATAAAGGCAAAAGCAACAGGCAATCATTTATATGTAAGGCTGTGTTTGATGGTACCTGGTGTGGGAGGCTGAGGGTCTCAGACAGTTTGCTGATCTGGCCCAGTGTGCTGAGATCCTCGTCTAATCGGTTAATCATCTTCTGGATGCTCTCCTTATTCGTCGCCTGAGTGGAGCCTTTGGAAGGGAAAAGGCAGACAGTCAAAGAACCACAAAACAGACACAGAGGTGAGTAGAGCGGAAAGAAATTTGACTCAAGTAAAAATAGACCTGGCTTTTGATATTGATTATTAAGACTAGTTACCAAAATAATTACTTTAGAAAAAGTAAGACAGTATCTGTAACAACTTTACTCTCACCAATTTGCAAGTTTTTTCCTTTTAAATTTCTAACTCTTTTCTTCTAAATTAACACTCTTTTTAATTATGGTGGTCCAATTAAAGGAGTTTTAAAAATTATTGCAAATTAATGCCCCCGTGACCTGGACTTAAGTGCCCGGCTGGACAGTCTTTGGTGCAGCACACAATAGAGTCGTGAGGTCTGCACACAAATGCCTCATTTTATTTAATTCTGGGTGTTCAATCAGTTTGCTGGAGTATCGCCGTCGTACCATGTGGACATTTGGACAGTCGATTACATTTAATTATACCTTTAAATGAGCTACCCAGGGAATGGCGGAACATGGAGTGCAAAATAGTTCCCTGAAGTTCGCAACAAGTGCTAGTGTCACCATAGAGTTACAGTAGAATGGACTGTTTCTGAGCTACTTTTAAGGGATAAAACATTTACAGTTTATGATTTTATGTTATCAGCACATTGGAATCAAATGGGCATAAGACATTTAGTATGTTTTTTTTTAATATTTTCCACTGGATTAGTAAATTTAGGCAACATTAATAAATAAAATATTAGGGGGTCCGACTCTGCTGGGGGTGGGGCGTCCAGCTAATAAGGAAAATACTGCCAACATCATGTTGACTTCCTTCAGATTTTTACACAATAAGAGCACTCAAGGCACTGCTGTCAAGGTATGGGTAAGGTTGATAGCCAAGGCAAGCAGATGGAACATGTTCTATTTATTTATTTTTATCTAACCTTTATTTATACAGGGTAGTTCCATTGAGAGGCAACCTCTCTTTTTGAAGGATGCCCTGTTCACATTCACACCAGGAAGCTGCCCAGTACAACCACAGACTGACCTGTGACCACTGAGCAGCTCCACTGGAGCAGCTGAGGTTAAGGGCCTTGCTCAAGGGCACCACAGTGGGGTTAATGAGGGTGGAGCAAACACTGCTATGTTATCTGTCCCACCCAGATCTGATCCTGCCGGTCCAGGGATCGAACCTGCAACCCTCCACTCACCCTTCTAAAACTTATTCTGAGGTGAAGAAAATTATGGGTTGAAAAAAAATAAATAAAAATGTTCACCTGTATTGTTCGTATGAATGCTCACTCCACCTCTACCCCCCAGGTTTCCCTGTGATTAATCGCAGTTAACAAATTAATTAGCCCCCCAAAAAATAATTACGATTATTGAGATTAATTTTAGAAAATGTGTGCGATTCACTTGTTACAGATTTTTTCGATCAAATCGTGGCACTAATTTTCTTATACATATTCATACTGTACATACTTTTTTTGAAATAATTTGTGATTTTTCTCCACAAATTTGACACTTTACAGATTTTTTTTTTAAAATAAAAATGCTTTTTGCACATTTGTAACTTTCTCACCAGTTTGTGCTGGTTTCCTCTTAGATGTGTTAGTATGATGAAAATAAGCGTGCCTTCTAATAAAATCCAAATTATACAACCAAGCAATTTGATTGGACAACAGAGATTCCAGGAGTTACTATATTCCATGATAACTGCACTCTTAACGTTTTACTGGATATATATCAGTCCGCTTCAAAGGTGTTCTAATAACTGTTAATTACTAACCGTTATTTAGTGTCCAGGCTGTCATTTCTATTACTGAGAATTGCAATACTGTGTTGGATACTTTAATTTCCACAGTGAGGCGCTGTTTGAAGAATCATGGTGACCCAAAAGTCCCACCCATAAAAAAAAAACAACTTTATTCAGTTTGTCTACCTTTGTAAACATCCTTACGCTATTTGACATCTGTTTAAAATAAATGGGCAGTGCTAGAGTTGGATTTATTGCCTCAATTAACAAACCACAATACCTTTATGGTGGTGGACTCTTTGTTTCATCTGAAAATGCCAAGAAAAAGCGAACAAAGTGTGCCGAAGCCAAATTGCTAGAATGTTAATGAAAGCACCAAGGTGCTGATGCCTCTGTGCCAGAGCCTTGGCTGAGGTATACATTCTCAGATCATCACAAAAATGTTATGGGTTTCTCTCTAGCCCAAGGACCACCTCTGGTAAAAATTTCATCCAAATCCATTCAGTAGTTTTGGAGTACACGCATACGCAGTGAAAATAATCTGCAGTTTACATGCCCGTACTGTCGGTGGCAGCCAAGAGTCACCAACCTCATTTGAACAGCAGCAATCCAAACACAAAAGAAGAGCACGGTGGCAGATGTTTTGAATGGCGGAAGCGATGGAGGTATGTGAATACACTGACAAGACAAACAGGAGCTTTTGCTGTTTAGTGGCAGAGGAAGAAAGCAGATGGGCAAAAACATGGACATTTGTTCACCCAGTACTGGCGGATTGCTCAGTACTTCCCTCTGGCGGGAGTTTCCGGGCACAAGCGCAGTTGACTGCGGCCATTTGCAGGCGAGGAATGTTGGGACTTGCAGTTTTTAGCAATAAACTGAAAACTCCAGGAAGAAAATACCTTGTCCTTCCTCTGCAAAACTAAACGGCAAAACTAGTGTGAAAACAATTGATGTGATGAATAAATGGTGTAGTTGTTGAATACGTGTTTTTTTCAGTAACCACTATTTTATAACAGTTCAGCTCCACGTGCTGTAAAAAAGTTGCACTGCCCCCTCTAGTGGCCTGGCATAGTTATTACAATATCTTTTCTCCCAGCTCCATTGACAGTAAAGGTGAGTTAAATTTGTGTTTATTTCAAAAACAAAGCCTTATCTCAGAATTCTGGCATAGTAAAAGTCAAGAAAATATGGCGATACAATGATACAAGCCTTTAGTTGGACTTAATTTTGACCAGACAGCTGAAACTGACAGGCAGACGGACACACACACACACACACACACACACACACACACACACACACACACACACACACTTGAGTGATTACCATATGCCTCCGTTTTCACCAAGGCATAACTAGCCACTGGCATTGGCCACTTTTCGATCTTGGTCCTTCTGTGGTACCGACTCACTAGGTGACCAATATGAATTATAAACACAGACTTTTGCACTTGACAATATTTAATTTGTTCACATGTGTGTGAAATGACAATAGTCTTCATGCTGACTGAGATGTTTAACAACGGTTACTGGCTACATTTAGAAGGGACTATTTTTTTTCTCAGCTGTGCAAAATAACTGGTTAACTGGTTTCATCCATCCATCTTCTACCACTTAATCCTTTTCAGGTTGCTGGGGGAAGGGGGGGGGGTGGAGCCTATCCCAGCGTCTTTGGGCGAGAGGCAGGGTACATCCTGGACAGATTGCCAGTCCTTTGCAGGGCCAACACAGAGAGACAGACAACCATTCACTCTCACATTCATACCCAAGGACAATTCAGAATCCCCAGTTGATGCCAATTAACTGAATGCGCATGTCTTTGGCCTGTGGAAGGAAACCGGAGTACCCAGAGAAAGCCCACGCAGCCATGGGGAGAACATGCAAACTCCACACAGAAGAGTCACTAATGATCAGGGGTAGCATCAAACCCACAACCTTCTTGCTGTGCTGCCTCAGTGCTAACCACTGTTCCACTGAGCTGCCCACTGGTTAAACAAACAAATCATGATATTTTGTCCAGTATTGCTGTCATTTAATAAAATGTGCTTGTAGACCTGTTGTATAAAAGCAACAGCTCAAGCTCAAGCTGGCTGCCGTATCATGAATATTTTAATTGGCGGTGATTCGTAGTATGCCCGACGCAGAGACAAATCACCGCCATTTAAAATATTCATTGATACCGCACTCGCTCTTGTGTAATATTGCATAAAGTAACAGTAGGAAATCAAATATATACTGAGCCACACTAGAAGACAATAATAAAAAGTAAAAAATGAAATAAAAGTGAAAAAAGTAATTAATCTCACAACCAAATGCACTTGCATAGAAGACCTTGAAAGTAGAGCTAAAAAGTATCCTACAACAAAAATGCTCAATCAAGTTCAATTTTGTGATAAAGGTGAGTTCATATACTTGTTAATATAACTCACTGAACTGATGCCAAGAACCAAACTAACATCAGCTGAAGAATTTACAGCGTTAGCTCACTGTCATATGACCTAATGCTGTTAGGATAGGCTAAAAAAATGTAATTGATTGGCTGAAATTTCTACTTCACCTTGTGATTTTCAGTAGAAAAGTTAATGCAGATATGTGATTGTGGAGGACAAGACAAATTTACAAATTACTTGTGATTCTTCAATGACGTAAACAAATAGTGACAAAAAAAGTTTAATGGAGTGCAAATGTTCAGCAGACACAGGTCTACGTGCTCTAATCTGTTACCAGGAAAAAGGAGCCTTACTTTTCACCACCTCCACATCCTCCAGTGGAAGTTTCCATAGAAACTTGTATTTACTCGACGTATCGATCACACTTGCAGCAGAGTACCTGTGAGGGAGGACAGCACAGGACGGAGCAGAGTGAGAAGGGAAAAAATGGGCATGAGAGAGGAAATACTGTGTCAACAGAAGTGGCCTATAGCTCAGTTATTACTACGGGACAATTTAGCAGGTTGCAGATTCAGGTGTATGGTCTCTGTAAAAGACAGCTAAACTAATAAACCCATTACATGCATTTATAAGAAAGTCACCACTTTATTAGAATAGTCACAACTGTATCATATGCAAGAGAGGGTGGGTGAGGGGTTTTGGTGGCAGAGGGCTCAAATTTAGAGTCAAATTGAAGACTGCAATTTTGTGAGAAGGATAATTTCACAAATTTCTGATTAAAAAATTCCAAATGTATGACAATAAATGCAAATCTACCATAAAGGCTGTGCAACTTTTTGGGGTCCAAAAAGTGCTCAAAATGTCTCTTTGTTCAGCAGAGGCTGCCAGTCCCTCGGCTAGTGACAATGCCACTAACTGTAAAACTACTAGGCCACAGTGGCCAGCCAGCACCAATCTTGGGCTCTATATCTTTTGCCCAACAGGAGAGGGCAGTGTGGTTTACAAACTGAGGTGTGACCAAGTAAACGTACAGACTCATGGAGCTGCGCCTCAGTGAGCCGGACTTCCTTTTCAGAGTGGTGCAGATGATCAGGTCACTGAAGAGGAAGAGAGAGCGGTCTTTCTTTCCGCCCACTGTCTTCTACAAAAAGATTGAAGGACAGCTCAAAATTCAAAATTTAGAAACAATATTGAACAAAACATATACTGTTTGTACTCAATAAGTAAAAGCACATAAAGGTAGTATGAGTACAGCTGTAACCCACAAACAACAGATGGAAATTAGCCACTGGCTACAATCTGGCAAGTTTACATTGATTAATATCAATGTTCATCAACTTGCACTGTCCTTAAAAACAGCAATTTACAATTTAAAAAAAGGTATTATTTTGATTTATTATCCAAAATGTGACACATATATGTATTGAGAGAACATTCCTTACCGCCTCCATGACTATTTCCTGTCTCAAGAACTTCCTCTGGGGATTCAGAATCTGACAAAAACACACATAAGGAGAGGGGACAAAATCCTCACTATAAACAAATGCAAACAGCTGCTAAGGATTTAATAATGTAAGTACAAAGGCTTTATAAAAAAATCTGTACCAACAGGAAACAACATTGATATAGTGTATTTTTTTTTTTTTTTTAGTCTTTCGGCTCCTCCCTTTCGAGGTCGCTACAGTGCATTATCACCTTATACGGCGATGATTCACATGTTGATTTGGCAAGGATTTTTATGCCAGATGCCCTTACTGATGCAACCCTGCCCATTTATCCGAGCTTGGAACCATCACAGGGATGTACACTGGCATGTGCCTCCCCTATGGCTGGGTAACCAACTTTCCTTCCCCCATTCCATTATGCTGCGCACCAAGCTAGAAAGCAGGAAGTTTTTTTTTTTTTTATGGTCTTTGGTATGACCCTGCCAGGGTTTGAGCCCACGACCTCCCGGTTATGGGGTGGATGTTGTACCTTTAGGCCGCCACTCCAGTGGTAACACTGATATAATGTATACCATTTTTTTTTATACCAAAGTAGCAATGTAAGTTAGGGGTCTCCAACCTGTGGCTCCAGAGCTAAATGTGGCTTTTTTTTTTAGCATATAACCAGTGCTGTGTTGGTGACAATGATAAAAAAGGCACAAATGCATGATTGATTGATAGATATATAAATAAATACATAAGAATGTTAAGCTCATCAGTTTAATCTTCAGACTGACAGTACCATACCTTCTCTGTGTACCACATCCACACCAGAACACATACACACTCCCTGTTCATTCATTCATTCCCTGAAAAAGTAATACATTAATGCTTAATCTATAGGTTATACTCCAACAGTAAGTCCGCAATTAAAATGAAAATATGGATGGAATAAAAACAATTAAGTGTATCATATTATAATTAAAATGATGGTGGATTAGATTATAACTGTTACAACTGTCCATTAAAATAACAGGAAATCTCAGTACATGCTGTGTTTCCTCATGTGCTCTTGTCAGTAGGAGCTGTGTGATTTAAAACCGCCATTGAAATAGCATTTAACAACGTGCTTCTGATGACAGACCTCCTTTTTCCTGATCAAAAGCACATTGTCATTAACTGCACCAAAATACAGATGCACATGAGATTGCACACTGCCACATCTTTTCCACTCCTCCCAGCACAAAGCCGGCACACTGTCTACTGGTAATGAGATGGCATGCAAGCTCATACAAGATGGCGCCCACCGTTGGCGAATGTCTTTGCTCGTTCTGCTCTTGAATGCCAACTTTTCTCCTTTTTTGCATAGTTGCTGTTCTTTCTACAGTGCATGGAGTTCATGCACTGCGAACATATGACCGACAGACACTACTGGATATCGCCAAGTCAAGCAGTCACACGGAGTTTACTGGCTTTATACCACCCGACCTGCAATGCATTGTCTGCCCCCGGAGCGACCATCACCACCCCCAGGAAGGCCCCCAAGCACCGAGCCCGTGTCAGCATGTTGACCCCAAAAGAGTGCATCAGTGGCGGGGCCAAAGGCACCAAAGGCGAAGCAAGAGAGGAGAGCTACATGCTAGGCTAAAGGCTCACTCCAGCCAGCCACCGCTACCCAGTCTCTTAATGGCAAACGTTCGGTCTTTGGAAAATAAGCTAGACGAACTTAGAGCAAGGATTGAAGACCAGCGAGAGACAAGAGAGTGCTGTGCCCTAATTTTCTGCGAGACCTGGCTTTCAGACAGAGTCCCGGAGAGCGCTATTCAGCTACAGACCCACTCAACACACTGGGCAGACAGAACAGGAGACTCTGGTAAGACAAGAGGGGGGGCGTGTGTGTATTTGTAAACCACTCATGGTGTGGAGATGTACAAACTGTCTACAAGCACTGCTCACCCGACATGGAGTTTTTACTGCTGAAATGCCATCCCCATTATCTGCCGAGGGAATTTACCGCTGTATACATTTATCCACTGAGCAACTACACAGTAACGCTAAACAAACTCCATGAAGTCAAAAGCACAGTAGAGATGAAACATCCCAATGCTGTTTTTATTGTTGCTGGCAACTTTAACCAGTGCAATTTACGGACTGTACTCCCCAAATATTACCAGCATGTGGACATTCCCACCCGTGATAAAAGCACATTGGATCATGTTTATTCCAATATTTGTGGCACCTACAGAGCGGCACCCTGCCCCCACTTCAGACAGTCAGATCACATCTCACTGTTTATGTACCCAGCCTACAGACAAAAGCTGAAACAAACAAACACTGTTATTAAGCAAATTAAGAGCTGGACTCCAGAGACTGAGAGCACCCTACAAGACTGTTTTGCTTGCACAGACTGGGATGTGTTTAAAGCTGCAGCCACCAGAGAGGATTCTTCTGTAAACATACAGGAATATGCTGAGCATGTGATTGGGTACATCAGCGCTGATACCATCGTACCCACCATACAGGTCAGGAAGTTCCCCAACCAGAAGCCCTAGGCCTAGATCAACAGCCAGGTATGTCAGATGCTGCGTGCTCACTCTCATGCATTTAAATCAGGCTGTGAGGTCGAGTACAAAGCTGCAAAGTATGGACTGAGGAAGGCTATAACAACAGCCAAGAGGCAGTACAGAGAAAAGCTGGACAGCCTCTACTCCACTACTGACCCGGGGTGCATGTGGCAAGGCCTGCAACACATCACAGACTATAAGAGGAAAAACAGCAGCACCACTAGCTACACAGACAGCCTGCCGGACAATCTCAACATCTTTTACACCCGCTTAGAGACCGACAGAAACTATCAAAAGCACTGGTACAATGGGGGAAACATGGCACAAAAATAATAATAGGGCATCAAAGTTCAATGGAAAAAAGAAATAAATTTTAAAAAAGAAAAACTAGCAAATTACTGTAAAAAATTATTAATTTGGCAAGATAAGCCACAGTTTTGGGAGAAAAAGTCAAAACAAAATGCTGTACACCACGTTCCAACTTATTATGCAAATAGGATTTTAGTGTCAAACATTCAATTGTTTTGTTTTTCAATTAAACTCATGGATGGTATGGTGTCTCAGGGCTCCTTGGATCACTGATATCAATCTCAGACACCTGTCATAATTAGTTTGCCAGGTGAGCCCAATTAAAGGAAAACTACTTAAGATGGATGCTCCACATTATTAAGCATGCCACAGGTTTCAAACAATATGGGAAAGAAAAAGGATCTCTCTGCTGCTGAAAAGCGTCAAATAGTGGAATGCCTTGGACAAGGTATGAAAGCATTAGATATTTCACGAAAACTTAAGCATGATCATCATACTGTGAAGAAATTTGTGGCTGATTCAGAACACAGACGGGCTCGTGCAGATAAAGGCATAATTAATCCCGGTTCCGCCGGACCGGCGGCGCCACACGAGTCGGCTGCCCGTTGCAACAGCCTTTTTTTATCTTCCTTCTTCTTTCTACACCTTTCACTCTGTATATATATCACGGACGCACGGATCGCCCCGGGGATCTCCCGGGTCGGCGGACGGAGCCACTGTTTGCAGCGGGAGACGTTGCAGCGGGGAGGAGCTGGTGTTAGCTAGCACTTGGCCGCCGCCCGGTGCTAATGGGAAACTCGACATACCGGGAGCTGTAGCAAAAACGACGCGGGTGCCGGGCTGAAGTTTAGGCGGCGTGCAAGAAATATAAGTCAGAATAATAAAGAGCGATGGCAAGAACCAAGCAGACCGCCCGTAACATCTACTGGAGGAAGAAGCCCCCCAGGAGGCAGCTAGCCACCAGGGCTGCTCGGAGAGGCGCTCCGGCCACCGGCGGAGTGAAGAGGCCTCGCCGTTACAGGCCCGTGGCTCTGAGAGAGATCCGTCACTACCAGAAATCCACGGAGCTGCTCATCCGTAAGCTGCCCGTCCAGCGCCTGGTGAGGGAGATCGCTCAGGACTTCAAGACCCACCTGCGCTTACTGAGCTTCGCCGTCATGGCTCTGCAGGAGACCAGAGAGGCCTACCTGGTGGGTCTCTTCTTCGCCAAGAGGGTCACCATCATGCCCAAAGACTTCCAGCTGGCCTGCCGCATCCGCGGAGAGAGAACTTAGACTTTCTGCTGCACATTCACCAACCATAATGCTCCGCACTGTGTGTCTATATATATATTTATAGTAATATGATTGCTGGGGTCTTTCTGCAACTGTGGGGGTCCTCCCTACAGTTGATAGTGCTATGAGATGACTGTTGTTGTGAAATGGCGCTATATAAATAAAGTTGAATTGAATTGAATTGAATTAATATGTACATATGTTTACTAGATGTTCTTGTTTTTTTTCTTGCCTTCTGATTATTGCTCTGAGTGTTGCTATCCCTGTGCTGTTGCAATCCTGGAATTTCCCCATTGTGGGACTAATAAAGGCTTATCTTATCTTATAATGAGGAAGTCTTCTGCCAGTCAAATTCATCGGATTAAGACAGCAGCTGCTAAAATGTCATTATAAAGCAGCAAACAGGGATTTGAAGTTGCTGGTGCCTCTGGAGTCTCATGAACCTCAAGGTGTAGGATCCTCCAGAGGCTTGCAGTTGTGCATAAACCTACTATTCAGCCACCCCTAACCAATGCTCACAAGCAGAAACAGTTGCAGTGGGCCCAGAAATACATGAATACTAATTTTCAAACAGTTTTGTTTACTGATGAGTGCTGTGCAACCCTGGATGGTCCAGATAGATGGAGTAGTGGATTGTTGGCGGATGGCCACCATGTCCAACAAGGCTGCAATGTCAGTAAGGAGGTGGTGGAGTCATGTTTTGGGCCGGAATCATGGGGAGAGAGCTGGTAGGCCCCTTTAGGGTCCCTGAAGGTGTGAAAATGACCTCGACGATGTATATAGAGTTTCTGACTGACCACTTTCTTCCATGGTACAAAAAGAAGAACTGTGCCTTCCGTAGCAAAGTTATCTTCATGCATAACAATGCACCATCTCATGCTGCAAAGAATACCTCTGTGTCATTGGCTGCTATGGACATAAAAGGAGAGAAACTCATGGTGTGGCCCCCATCCTCCCCTGACCTCAACCCTATTGAGAACCTCTGGAACATCCTCGAGCAAAAAATCTATGAGAGTGGGAGGCAGTTAACGTCAAAACAGCAGCTGTGGGAGGCTATTCTGACATCTTGCAAAGAAATTCAAGCAGAAACTCTCCAAAAACTCTAAAGTTCAATGGATGCAAGAATTGTGAAGGTTGTGTCAAAGAAGGGGTCCTATGTTAACATGTAGCTTGGCCTGTTAAGATGTTTTTGATTGAAATAGCTTTTGATTTCAGTAAATACGACTTCCTAATGCTGCAAATTCAACAAATGGCTATTTTCAGTTCTTTACAACCAATAAAATGTTTTGAAACTCTGTTGTGCATAATAATTTGGAACAGTGCATTTTGAGTTTTTTATTTTTGCAAAAAAAAAAAAATAGTTATAATTGGGAGGTTTATTCAAAAAAATTTGAATTATGCTCCAGCGGTTCATGACTTGAAAAATATACTGCCATTTGCATCGACTATTTTGGAAAATCAGAGACAAATATCATGTGCATAATAAATTGGAACACGGTGTAAATTTAAGTGAAAAAACTCACAGGAAATGTGGCAAATTTCTGAAAACAAATTTGCTAATTTAAGAAGAAGAGTTTGCCAGGCTTAAAATTTCAATATTCTTTGGCTCCATTAAGATTTCTTTTGGCCAAAAATTGGCGTAGCAGAGTTTGTCGAGTCCTGACCGAAGGTAAGCAGGCATCTGCTGTCAACAGTTTATGTAAGCAAGTCTCTCACATGTTCCACTCCCTCTATGTGTGCCTCGATCTCCTGGATGACCCTGGCTTCCCTCTCTGCCTCCTCAGCAGAGCGTCGTCCCTTGTTGATCTTCTCTGCCAAACGCTTGATGTCCCTCTGGGCATCCAGTAGGAATGGATGGTCCGGGTGATCCTCGGGAGTGTGTTTCAGCAAATCCTGTCACAAATACCACAAACACCAATGCATTATAGCTCTTCATGTCAGGGAGCACTCTAAAGACAGTGGCTCAAAGCAGGAACATTTAAATCACCTTAACTAGCAGCTCATATCGGGGAATCCTCTGCACTGGCTTGATCATCAGATCACCCAAAGCCTGCTTCTCTTTGTTCTCACGCATGTTTTGCTGTTGGAGTGAATGAGGGTGGAAGAAGAAGGCAGAAGATGAATGTAAGAAGGCGATCACAACAATTGATATTCAACAATGAGCCCAAAAATTAAAAGGAAAAAATACTGAAAAAAATCATTTAAAACAAAAACAAATGTTCTTGAGTTCCAGGAGAGCCCATACTCTGGAGTACGAGCTAAAACAGTTCCTTAAAAAGGACACTGGGGGACTAAAGCCATCTCTTTGCAATACTGGGATCTTTTTAGGAAACATTTCAGCAGAGGAATCCTTCAGGAATTGCATGCTTGTTGGTCATGTCTCCACTGAGACAGAAATATGTTTGATGACGTAATCACATAAGGATGATGGAGGACAATGTCATCACAGCTGTTATTTAGATCAGTCACACAGACCATCGTCACAGGAAGTTTTCAGTATTTGTGAAGTAGGTGATTAAGAGGTTTGGGTGACTAAACTTAGCGAGAATGTGCAAAAATAAAATAAGAACTAGAGAGTCCCTCGTGTTTAACTGGTTTCTATGATGTGTTATTTTCTAATGTCAACTCTGCACTACACATCTCCACCACAAGATGGAGCAGCGGATTCACAGAGACAACTTTTATAAAGTGGAAAAATAAATATATTGCTGCATCTAAAACAACATGTTGTTAAAATAGAAATAACCCTTCTGTATTAGAATGGGTGTTAAATACACATTAAATACAAACACCTGTCAAGGACTGATCCATGAAAGAGAAAGAAAAATAAACTTAAAGGTCCCACATTATGCATTTTCTAGGTACTAAAATGTAAGTTCTAAAATCCTCCAGGATATAGTGTTTATGTTGTTTTATATTCCAGTTTGCTCACTAACATTAATGAGCCCCTAATCTGACTGAGTAAAGGCTTTCTGAATGGGCTTGTCAAGCCTACAGCAAAGGTTGAGTTTAGCAGCTAACAGGACTGTGATTGGTGGGGCACTGAAGGCAGGACTTGTTTGCTTGTGACATCACAAACACCAGGAAGTATAATCTGATTGTTTCTTCAAGCGTTTGACTAAATAAAGGCAATGTGCATTTTTCTGGGTGATGTGAGAGTTATACAGTTGAACCACGGACATGCTTTTATGAGGGGCAAAACTCAAAAACATCATTTTGCATAGTATGGGTCCTTAAGTCATGAACAATAATCGCACAGAAAGCCATATTTGAGCTTGATCTCATCTGTTTTTTCAAGACTCCAAAATCTTGCATCAGTGTGTGAGTTTATGTAACTGTAGAACAGACAGTGTTGAAACTCATTGCTTTACTGTGAGCTTCAACAGATCTGCTAGACATGATGAAGTAAATACACAACAGTGATACACACCACATCAATTAAGCCCCTTTTCCACTAGTACCTACTCGGCTCGACATGGTGTGATTGGTTTTCCATTTCAACCGAGTACCACCTCAAGTGGGTGAGGTTGGGTTCATTACAGGAAGGCAGCCCGTTATCCCGTGATGTTGTCTGCATGCTGACGTTTTCACTGATAAATAACGTAAAAGATGCTTAAAATCACAAAACACTCACCATCTTCCCCGTGAGTAGCCATCAGCTTGGAGACCTCCTGGTATACTTTCATTCTGGGTCACGCTGCCGCAACAGGCCCAACAGAGCTGAAAAGTTCATAGTTGTCAAATTTGACCAAATGTAGTTTATTTTTCAAGCGCAGGGAGCCAAGCGCTGCAACACCGATGGAAGAACTGTGTGCACCGACGGCAAGACTGTTGAAAAATAACCACATTTGGTCAAATTTGACCACTATATGAACTTTTCAGCCCTGGCGGAGCGCTCCGAAGTAAAATACCAGGAGGTCACCGAACTGATGGCTGCTCATGGGGAAGATGGTGAGTGTTTTGTGACTGTGTTGATTTGTGTGTAGCCATTTATTTTGTTGATTATCACAGAAATAATAAAAGTTCATGGCCGAATTTACAAATGGCAGTTTTGAATCTTGTGAAGACGTTACTCTCATCCACTGATGTTACCCCCTGGCCAATCAGTGGCCTGCAATCTGTTGACTTCACATTTTCAGCTCAACTCAGCATGGTTGGAACCTCACTGAAGTAGGTCCCAAAAAAGTACCTGGTATCAGGTACTAATGGAAAGCCCTACAAACCAAGTAGAGTCAAGGCGAGTAGGTACTAGTGGAAAAGGGGCTAAAGGAACTCTTGTGTCATTAGCCACACCCGTGCTTGTCAAAAAAGCTTCAGTAATAAAGAGCAATGCATTTTTTTTTTTTTTGGGGGGGGGGGGTATCTTTCCATACTGGTTAATTGAGGAAAGCTTTAGAGCGGCCTCCCCTTTTCCTTTTTCAAATAAATACACGTTAGGGGAGCAGCTGCTCAGACAAACTAGAACCACCTGTGACTCGGCCCAGCTCTCACCTCCAAGAACTTGTGAAACGCCGGCTTGGCCTCCTTGGCAATCCTTACAGCGTCTTTGGCATTAAGGAAGTTGTCAATGTAGGCTGAATACATGTTTGCCAGAGTCTCCTTGGAAAACTAGTGAAAAAAGAAGGGGACATTCTGGTTAATGGCTGTGCACTGTAATTATATGATAACGCTGTTTAAAGATGAAAAATGGGCATGTGTTTTTTTAATGTGTGCAATACAGATTAAACTTCACAGATAAAGGCAAATGATTTTTCTCTTTGGTCAAATATTGCTTAAGGATAAGGAAAAACCACTTTATTGTCATTCAAATCCATACAGCCAATCATGTACAGTAGAACAAAATTATGTTTCTCTTTTCTACAATGTTAATCACACACATATACAGTATATAGAATCAGAGGGTCGCTGCCATGCAAGACACCACCACAGATTTTCCTCCTCCATTCCATTACTGCTGAGCACCAAGCTGGATGGCAGGAAGTTCCACTTTTATACGGTCTTCGGCATGACCCAGCTGGGATTTGAACCCTGGCCTCCCAGGTGTGGCGCATATGCTCTACCAACTGAGCCACCACTCCGGTAAATATAAATTAAACATATTCAGTGTTATGGAGAAATCATTAAGATAAGACAAGCATTTTGAGGTTTTTTGTTTTGAGTTTTGAATTCTCCCATAGCTATCCCATGAATAAACAAACAAAAAAGACAAAAAGATATTTAAATAAGATTATCAAACTAAGCTGCTTTTAAAAATGCTGCTTTTAAAAATTTATCACATTCAGAGATAAACTAGTCGAGCTATACAATAATATTACTAGTAAGAAAATGGTTGTAATTTGTGGCGATTTCAATATTGATTTACTAAATCCATTTCAACAAAATGTAATTACAGAGTTCATGAATTCTATGTACAGTATGAGTCTATATCCCACAATAACACATCACAGTAGAATCACAGTTCACACTGATACACTTATTGATAACCTGTTTGTTATTATTGATAAGAAAATAGAAAGTTGATTATTGATAAATGATGTAAGTGACCATTTGCCAGTTTTTGCGCTTATCCATGGCCACACGGGGGCCAATAAGTGACCATTTGCCAGTTTTTGCACTTATCCATGGCCACACGGGGGCCAATACAGAAAAAACTTTAAAATCTTTCAGATACAAATCACAAAATGCAATCAGTTCTTTTAAAGAAGACTTGCTGAAGCAAGACTGGACAAAAGTCTATGTATCAGATGTAAATGAAGCCTATGACACATTTATGAACACTGTAACCACTCTTTATGAAAAAAATTGTCCATCAGTAAAGAAAAAGCTTAAACAGAAATTTGTCGACAAGCCATGGTTAACCGAAGGATTACAAAAGGCGTGTAAAAGGAAAAAAATCATTATATAAAGCTTTTCTAAAGAAAAGGACAAAAGAAGCAGAGCAGCGGTATAAAACATACAAAAATAAGTTAACATATATAATGAGATGTAGTAAAAGAGACTATTACAGTAAAGAACTGGAGAAAAACAGAGATAATATTAAAAATACATGGACAATACTTAATATTCTTGGAAATAAAATCAGCAATACAAGCTACCCAACCAATCTTTCAAAAAAAAAAAAAAAATGCAGTCTCACCTGCAGATGAATTTAATAAGTTTTTTGTTAACATTGGTCCTAATTTGGCTCGAGAAATACCCATTATGGCACCTACAGGTGATACAATAAGCAACATCTAGCTACATTGCTCCGCACTGTGTGTTTATATATTTACACATTTATTCCACCTAGCTGCAATGCTCCGTACTGTGGGTGTTTATATATCTACATATTTATTCCATCTAGCTACAATGCTCCGCACTGTGTATTTATATACTCATATATTTATTCCATCCAGCTACAATGCTCTGCACTGTGTGTCTGTGTGAATATATACAGTATATATTTATAGTAATATGTACATATGTATATTAGCTGCTCTTGCTTTTTTTTCTTGCCTTCTGATTGTTGCTCTGAGTGTTGCTATCCCTGTGCTGTTGCAATCCTGGAATTTCCCTGTTGTGGGACTAATAAAGGCTTATCTTATCTTATCTTATCTTATAAAAGACTCCATTTTCATAAAGAACACAGAAGAGAGAGAGGTCATTGAAATTGTTAAATCATTTAAAAGTAAAACATCTACGGACTGTGATGGTATTGACATGCTCTTAGTCAAAACTATTATCGAATGCTTAGTGAAACCACTGACATATATTTGTAACCTGTCTCTCCAAACAGGTATATTTCCCAATGCAATGAAAATAGCTAAAGTAATTCCGATATACAAGACGGGTGACAGAGGGGAATTTTCAAACTATAGACCAATTTCACTCGTCGGCCTCCGTCGGTCTATGATGACCATGGAAGAGAATCCTAAACATCTACTTTGCTGGAACAGCACCGCCTGTGGTTAAACAGGCCGATGCGCACCGGTGTTCTACCTTCCAGCGTTGGGCGTTGGTAGGATTCAAGCCTGGGCAATATGGAGGACAAGATGTTACCCATGCAGCATGTCCCCTCTCTCCATGTCACTGATGACTCCAAAGGAGCAGCAGGGCTGCTATAGTTTGGCACCAGCGCCGTCGCAGGAGCTGCCAGAACGATGTTGAGCACAAGAGAGAACTGCCTTAGGGGCTCCGACTCCGGATTTTTCCTCAGGGTTGACTCCCGACGCCTTTCCCGTGACCGGGTGTGCCGCAAGGCAGCGGAGGTTTGAAATCAGGGTTTACCTTCCCCTAGATGGGCTACCTTCCCAGGTTGACGAGCCACCATCCACCTGAAGCATCCGGTTTTAAGGCGCCAGAGATCCGCCCTCGCCCCTTCTCCTATTAGTAAAAGCAGTTCCGCCGGGCTTAGAGACTAAACCACACGGGCAGGCTAGGAGTTGGACTTAGTTGTCAGAGGCTTTTCGAGACGCACGCCGCAAGGAGCATTTTATGAGCACTGGGAGCTTAGCCCCAGTGCCGCTCCTGGCTATGACAACCTTGGAACCAGGTTTCCAATTTCACTATTGCCGAAATTTTCCAAGATACTTGAAAAAATATTCTGTGAGAGAACTGACAACTTCATAATGAAGAATAATTTATTGTGTGAGCAGCAATATGGGTTCAGACACAAGAGGACAACTGCATTTGCTCTAATGGAATTTAAAGAAAAAATATCAACTGCCGTTGAACGTAAAGAGTATTCAATTGGGGTATTGCTGGATCTTAAAAAAAACATTTGATACAGTGGATCATTATTTATTATCAAAGAAACTACAAAATTGTGGTATTAGGGGGTAACACTGTCCTGGTTATGTACAGTGGGGCAAAAAAGTATTTAGTCAGCCAGCAATTGTGCAAGTTCTCCCACTTAAAAGATGAGAGAGGTCTCCAATTTTCTTCATAGGTATACCTCAACTATGAAAGACAAAATGAGAAAAAAAAATCCAGAAAATCACATTGAAGGATTTTTAATGAATTAATTGGTAAATTCTTCGGTAAAATAAGTATCTAGTCAATAACAAAAGTTCATCTCAATACTTTGTTATATACCCTTTGTTGGCAATGACAGAGGTCAAACATTTTCTGTAAGTCTTCACAAGGTTTTCACACACTGTTGCTGGTATTTTGGCCCATTCCTCCATGCAGATCTCCTCTAGAGCAGTGATGTTTTGGGGCTGTCGCTGGGCAACACAGACTTTCAACTCCCTCCAAAGATTTTCTATGGGGTTGAGATCTGGAGACTGGCTAGGCCACTCCAGGGCCTTGAAATGCTTCTTACGAAGCCACTCCTTCGTTGCCCGGGCGGTGTGTTTGGGATCATTGTCATGCTGAAAGACCCAGCCACGTTTCATCTTCAATCCCCTTGCTGATGGAAGGAGGTTTTCACTCAAAATCTCACGATACATGGCCCCATTCATTCTTTCCTTTACACGGATCAGTCGTCCTGGTCCCTTTGCAGAAAAACAGCCCCAAAGCATGATGTTTCCACCCCCATGCTTCACAGTAGGTATGGTGTTCTTTCTCCTCCAAACACGACAAGTTGAGTTTTTACCAAAAAGTTCTATTTTGGTTTCATCTGACCATATGACATTCTCCCAATCCTCTTCTGGATCATCCAAATGCTCTCTAGCAAACTTCAGACGGGCCTGGACATGTACTGGCTTAAGCAGGGGGACACGTCTGGCACTGCAGGATTTGAGTCCCTGGCGGCGTAGTGTTACTGATGGTAGCCTTTGTTACTTTGGTCCCAGCTCTCTGCAGGTCATTCACTAGGTCCCCCCGTGTGGTTCTGGGATTTTTGCTCACCGTTCTCGTGATCATTTTGACCCCACGGGGTGAGATCTTGCGTGGAGCCCCAGATCGAGGGAGATTATCAGTGGTCTTGTATGTCTTCCATTTTCTAATAATTGCTCCCACAGTTGATTTCTTCATACCAAGCTGCTTACCTATTGCAGATTCAGTCTTCCCAGCCTGGTGCAGGTCTACAATTTTGTTTCTGGTGTCCTTTGACAGCTCTTTGGTCTTGGCCATAGTGGAGTTTGGAGTCTGACTGAGGTTGTGGACAGGTGTCTTTTATACTGATAACGAGTTCAAACAGGTGCCATTAATACAGGTAACAAGTGGAGGACAGAGAAGCCTCTTAAAGAAGAAGTTACAGGTCTGTGAGAGCCAGAAATCTTGTTTGTTTGTAGGTGACCAAATATTTATTTTACCGAGGAATTTACCAATTAATTCATTAAAAATCCTTCAATGTGATTTTCTGGATTTTTTTTTTTTTCTTATTTTGTCTCTCATAGTTGAGGTATACCTATGATGAAAATTGGAGACCCCTCTCATCTTTTAAGTGGGAGAACTTGCACAATTGGTGGCTGACTAAATACTTTTTTGCCCCACTGTAGGTGTTGGTAACAAAAACTCACAGTTACTTAAGGTTACTTGTGGAGTCCCACAGGGTTCAGTTTTGGGGGCCACTGTTATTCAATATGTATATAAATGATATATGTAAAGTTTCGGAAAAAAATGGATTTAATATTGTTTACCGATGACACTAATTTATTATGCAGTGGAAGCAATTTGGGACAGCTTTTGGATACACTCGGAAAGGAATTAGGAAAGCTTAAACTATGGTTTGATTCAAACAAATTAACGCTCAATTTAAGTAAGACAAAATTTATAGTTTTTAACAACCATCACAACAATTCAGTATCTAAACTCAGTGTAAATGGTGTAGAGATTGAAAGGGTATCCGAAACTAAATTTCTTGGAGTAATAATTGATAATAAACTGTGTTGGAAGTTACATATTAATTATATTAAAGGTAAAATATCCAAATCAATTGCAATACTACACAGAGTGAAATATTTGCTGAATCAACCCACATTATATACTTCGTTCATTAATACTCCCATACATGACATATTGTACTGAAGTATGGGGAAATACATATAAAACAACAAGCATAAACAATCTTTATGCTTCAGAAGAGAGCTATTAGAATAATAAATAAAGCTGTTTACAGGGAACCAACAAACCCACTTTTTCTTAAATTAAAAGCTCCCAAGTTGAAAGATCTGGTTGACTTTAAAACTGCAGTAATAATGTTTAAAGTGAAGAATCTATCACTGCCCGCAAATATCCAAAAGTTGTTCCAAATGAGGGAGAAACAATATCATTTCAGAGGAACATGTATATTTCAAAAACCTTCAGTGAGAACAACCACCAAGCAACACTGTGTCTCAGTGCAAGGAGTCAGATTGTGGAACGATTTTGGACCTGAATTAAAATCATGTACAACGCTTGGACAATTTAAACAAAAACTAAAGGAAGAATACTCCAATAGAATACTCCAAAAGAATACTCCAATTTCTTCCAATAGAAGAAATACTCCAAACATATATACAAGAGGACATGTAAAATCACATAAGGATTGTCATATCCAGTCTGTGTTGTGTTGTTGCTTAGTTTTTTGTCACATTTTGTCTTAGCTTTGTTCTAAATTGTAATCGCTCTTGTTTTGTTTTTCTTTTGAATTCTTGGATGGAATATGGGTGGGCAATATAAGCTGCGGCTTCAGCCATCACCTATTTCGGATAACTTATGTTGAACTGTATAATCAGAGGAGTTATTGTTTAATTTGACCTTGTAAGATTTTTTCCCCCTTTGTTATATTATTCTGTTTCTTTCTTTTAATCTTTACTTTTAATCTATCTGAAATAAAGATTCATTCATTCATTCAAAAAGGCAGAAAACAAAATTCTAGTGTCCTCAGGGACAAAAAGCAAAATCTTTCTGACCATGATGTTCTCTCACACAAACAGTCAGATGAATCACCCTGACCTGCTTTCTTTTCGCAAAGACAGGGAAGCAGACAAAATAGTACAACAAAAAGAAGCACTGAGAACAATGAGGTGTCTTATTTAACATTACTGAGCACTGGGGTTCGCCGACTTCCGGTTTTTCTGTTGTCATCGATCTCCCACTGTACTGCCTTTGAGGAACAGTAATGAGGACTAATGTCTGAGCAGAGGATTATTCACAGCAAGTGACAGAAATAGCAAAAAGATGATTATGTTATTGTGAATATTCTTTCCCAGTAACATGTCGTACAAGTATATTAGAGAGTGTAAGATCTGAAGTCGGGGTAGATTTAAAATATTGATTTATCAACACTGAATCGATTTTCATTTTTAATTATTATTATTTACCTTATTTAATCATGAAGTCCCACTGAGATCAGAAATTTCTTTTGCAAGGGAGGCCAGGCCAAGGTAGCAGCCTTACAGAATCAGAACTATACAACACACGTACGTACATGATAGACAAATTAACAATAAAGCAAAAAGACAGATATTCAAGCACAGTGGCCTCAAGAAAAACAATGACATTCCTTCCGCAGTGCATTCTTTATGATACTCTTGAAATCATTAATGGATATGAATATTTTTAGTTTTATAACTTTTTGGAGATTATTCCATGACCATGGTGCATGGTAGAAAAACACTGTTTTGCCAAAGTCTTTAAAGGCCAGGGAACATTCAAGAACAACAACTACTTGGAGGTGTGCACATGGTAACTAGTAGAACTGACAGATAGAAGAAGGGTACTGAGATATTCTGGGAGTTTACCCAGCAGAGCTTTATAGATGAACATATACCAGAGTTGTTGTCTACAAATAGTTAATGACGTCCAGCCAACTAAACCATAGAGAATGCAGTGGTGAGTGAGAGATTTTGCATTTGGAATGAAATGTAGAGAAGCATGATAGACTGAGTCGAGGCTCCCTAAAGTGTAGGAAGCTGCATTCATGTACAGTGTATCACCATAATCAATCACAGACAGAAAGGTGGCTTGCACAAGTTTTTTTTGCAGCGAACATAAAACATGATTTATTTCTTAAATAAAAGCCAATTTTCAATTTGCATTTCTTGACTAGACTAGAAGCACTGTATATACATTTGAATGATCCAATATTGTATTACAAAATCTTGAGTTTTTTTGTTTTTTTTAAATATAATGCCTTTTCCTCCTCCTGGTGGTTATGGTGGATCAGATGGCGGGGAAAGGTTTCCATTCAATTAAGGGATGTATGTCACTGGGCTGTGAAAGCTTGCAGCTAGTTAGAGAGCAGTACTCGTGAGTGAGTTTCCAAAATCTCTCCAAACATTTGCGCAAGTTTGCAATTTGCTCTTGTGAGTCGCAGGGCCTTGCTCTCCTGTCACAGGAATTTTGTATATGTTCAAAAAAATTTGTGCGACAGCTTTTCTCTCAAAATAGTCAGTCGTTGTGGGTGTCTCCAATCTGTCTCAAACCCATCTTGAACCTGTCTCAAACCTTTCTCAATTTATTTTCCGCGAGTGAGAAAGTGCGAAAAAAGTTAAGACAACTTTGCGAGGGAATGGGGACCTATGAAATTAAATCATGACTGATTGGAGACAAAAAGCAGCTGCAGCAAGGAGGGATATTATACAGTACATAGCAGTCTGGCACCTTCCAGCACCAGAGTGGTACTTTAGGGCGGCAGTCTCAAACACTCCAGCAGCCTGGTACCTATTAGCAGCAGAGTGGTCAGGATGGTGCTTGACCACAGCAGCAGCAAGGAGAGGTCCAGCACCCTTCAGCATGTCAGCCTGGTCTCCATCCATCATTATAAGAATAAATGAATGAAGATAAAACTTATGCATGACTTGATTGCACAAAACCATGAGGATTGAGAGGAGATGCACAGCCCCCTACCAACTGATGAGTAGAAATTGTTCACCATTATAGCTTAGTTTTAGTTTATAGTTTATAATATAATCCTCATGTTGTTTATATATCTGCTTGTCATTTACGGATGTGGAAACTGTAGAGTCATTATTCTGAGTTTCTTTGCTAGCCATAAAAGTTCAGGGGATCAGACTAATTCTGGGTCTTTTTCCTGTCTGTATAGGAGCTGGAATGGGCTAGCAGTGAAACCGTAATTTTAATACTGTTTAGTGATTGCCAGGCATGTGTAATTTTATTGTATATATGGGTTTGTACTGTTTTATAGTCATCGTACATGTGTACTTCTGTACAATAAGCGATACGATGTAATACAATACAACACATGGGAGAGAAGCTGCAGTGGGCAAGCAGTGAAAATGCAATTATTCTACTGTTTATAGTTCCCAGGCATGTGCATTGGTATTATATATATGAGTTTGTAAGATATACCCTTTTGTACAATGCACTGGTGAGACAGGTGCATTATAAGGCCTCGACTGTACAGGTGGCACAGATATCTGTTGTGCGAGTGTTGGGTGGCCATCGTGGAACTATCATTACTGGGAAAAAAAAAAAAGTTTTCAGTTCTGTCTTGCACATGTTGTGAGAATGTCCTGCAACACTCGCAGGACATGTGAACTCCCAACAAACTTTGGCCTAAAATTCCGCAAGGGTTTGTGCAACATTATTGCATTATTACCCTGTCTGTGTTTTATGAATTTTATTTTTACTGCTTTGTGAAGCACTTTGATTTTTATATCTGTGAGAGGCGCTATATAAATAAAATTTACTAAAAATTTACAACATTCATGACACAAACACACCTGTATCATAAGTGCCACTCAGTGTGACTGCAAGTGAAAATTGTTGTAAACTTGCATATTTACCTCTACCAAGGAGGTAATGTAATCGAAGTGGTTTGTCCGTCCGTTAGCAGGATTAAAAATCTGCTGGACGGCTTTTGATGAAAATTTCACCAGAGGTAGCCCTTGGGCTACCCATTAAATTTTGGTGATGGTCTGAAAGTACATACCTCCACCCAGGACCTTGTTTGAATTTGTGCAGCAGGATTACACAAAAACTACTGGATGGATTTGGATGAAATTTTCACCAGAGGTGGTCCTTGGGCTAGAGAGGAACGCATTACATTTTGGTGATGATCCGAAAACGCATACCTCCACCAAGGCTCCTATCTTCTGACACTGTGTTAGCAAGAATCCTCCAAAACAACTGAATAGACTCTGATGCAATTTTCACCAGAAGTGGCAATAGGCTTACACACAAACCCATTACATTTTGGCGGTGATCTATGACGGATGGAAGGAGCCTTGGTGGAGGTATGCACTCTCTGAGTGCTTTTCTAGTTGTTGCATGCATTATCTCTAGTTGCGAGCTGTCGCAACCCAGTGAGATACTACCCTAAGGATTTCAGTTATGACACCCAGCCTTAATCTGAAGGTTCAGATATTCATTCAAAAATAACTTTTCTTTCAACATCATTTTACTCATTAAATTGGGTTTATGTGCATTTTGTTGGAGTGTGTCTGACCAAGTTAAGAGATCTTTAGCCTGTCTGACTTGATGAATGAACCTTTGACTCTACAATGCCCTTATTTATCTATCTAGGTTAAATGCTGCAAGAAAGTCAATCACTTAGCTGTTATGCTACACAACAGCCTCTCTGTCCAAACAGACATTTTTTTTTTTCTTGGAAGGAATTGGTGTTGTACATGAAATAAATGAGCCAACTGTGACAAGAAAGAAAAAATATTTTGCCCCGTGTGAGGCTCGAACTCACGACCTTCAGATTATGAGACTGACGCGCTGCCTACTGCGCCAACGAGGCCTGTAGGACATGTGAGTGCTGCAGTGTTAAAAGCTGCAGCGAGCGGGGGAGAAGGAACGAGAGAAAGGGAGGGGGAAGGGTGGCTCAGGCTGAGCTGTGTCAATGATCTGCAGCTTGAACAGAGCAGGAAAACCCCCCGTCTCACATTTCTACAGGCCGTGAGCTTCACAATTATATTTTTTTATTACTTTTTAAAAATTCCTTCCCAGGGTACTTTAAGGAAAAAGCCTAAAATTAGCTGATAGGTGCTATGTGATAGGTTTCTTCTGTATACAAAACACTGCAACCTACACAGAAAACTGAGAAAACTAACATCTTGACCCTTTCTTCAGCCAGCACACAAGTCCATTATTATGCTTCCCAAAGATTAAAACCTAACATTTACCCTTGACTTTCAGCTTCAGGGTTCTGTCTAGCTTTGGGAGCCAACCATGGGGTCATGGGAAGTTTGGAATGGGTCGCCATGTGGTCATTGGAAAAAAACAAAAATTAAATCAGTGCTGCCAACTAAAGCCCATCTCTCAATAAAACATCCCTTCCTTTCAGCAGGCTGTTTATTTATTCAAGCTATAGTAAAATAAATCTTTCATGTTATGTTATGCCTGTAGAGGTGCTTCAGTTCACTGAACACTGTGCACACATTTTCATCCAGAAGACATTTCTTCCACAAACAATAGCATAGGACCACAGAAATCAGAATCAGAATCAGAATCAGAATCAGAATCAGGTTTATTGCCATTGTTCATGTAGTACACAAACTAGGAATTTGTCTCGGTACAATGCTGCAACATTAAACATGATAAGATAAGAGAAATAAACTATACATGTAATAAAGTGTAGGATATAGGAACAGAATATACCTGTAGAATGATGTCATCACGTCGTCACGTCACGTACGTGGCACACACACACAGCCAGGACTGCTGATATGTACACCTGTTTTCTTCCTGCATGGCTAAATAAAAACGTTTGTGATATAACGCCTTCTGTGCCGTTCTACATGGTGTCAGAAGTAAAGCAGCGGAAACTAATTTTCCTGCCGAACTCTACATAGACCCAGTAAGTCAACTAATTATTTAGTTAGACGTTAGAAGCGTATTCAGTGGTACACGTGTGCCTCCCCCAGCTAACGCTAGCATGGCTGATGGATTCCGCCGTCCGGACCCGCTTGTGTTCAACGACAAAATTGCAGAAAACTGGCGAGTGTTTGAACAAGAATACGACATTTTCATTGCGGCTGCCCACAACGACAAGCCCGACCGAACCAAAGCCTACATACTCCTCAATTTGGCAGGTAGCGAGGCTATTGAAAGGGAACGCACGTTCACCTATGCACCAGCTCAACGGAATAACGAGGGGGAGGAGATCCGTCCGGCAGAGTCACGGGAGGATCCAGAATGCCTAAAAAGAAAGTTCAGATACCTCTGCAGTCCACAGACAAACATCACAATGGAGAGACATGCATTCAACACAAGGAACCAAAAACCCGGTGAGACCATAGAGGCTTATGTAAGCGCACTCCGAAATAAGGCCAAAACGTGTGACTTTGGAGCATTGCATGACGACTTAATTCGTGACCGGCTAGTTGTTGGCATCAGCTCCGATAGCGTGAGGAAGATACTACTGAGAGAGAGCGATTTAACACTACTAAAAGCCATCAAAATATGCCAAATCAATGAACAAACAGAACAACATACTAAAACTCTAGCAACAACACCACGTAGTTCAACAAATGTGGATGCAATACGCCAAGACCGCAGAATGCAAAAAACAGTTCGCCACAAGCAGTACAAAGAACATTACAGTCCCAAATCAGACAACATAAGCTGTACCAACTGTGGACATGAACATCCAGCGAAGAAGGAACTCTGTCTAGCATATGGGAAGCAATGCAATTACTGCAAAAAGCCCAACCATTTCAAAAACTACTGCAGATCGGCAGCAAGAAACAAGCAGTACAAACCTGTCAACCAAATAGCCCAAGCAGACTCCGACAGTGACGGCGAGGACTCCGAATCATTCGACATCAACGGGCTGTCACCAGCCGCAAATAAGATAAACACACTGTCTACTGATGATGTGAAAGAAGAACTACACTGCAATGTAAAACTCAATGGCAAGACACTCAAACTGAAAGTAGACACTGGCGCAAAGTGTAACGTAATCTCCCTGGATGCATTCAGGTATGTGAGAAACGCAGAAAAAATAAACAAAGACAACAAGGCCAGGCTCATCGCTTATGGAGGCACGGTGATAAACACTGAGGGGACTGTGTTGTTCAAGTGCCAGACCAGTGACCAAAGATCCTACAACCTGCGTTTCCATGTAGTAAACGGCAAAGTGCAACCACTGCTAGGGCTCCCGGACTGCATGAAGATGGACCTGATGACTCTGAAAGACCAGGTTTTCCAGGTGAACGTGACCGAACCGAGCTCCTCTCAAAAGTGGTTTAATAACTATGCTGAGCTTTTCAATGGCGAACTAGGTTCACTCCCAGTAACCTATCACATGAAACTGGACCAGAATGTGACACCCGTCATCCGGCCCCCTCGCCGCATTCCAGTTGCCATGATGGACAAAGTGAAAGCAGAACTGGAAAACATGGTGCAGCAAGGAGTCATCACACCCATTTCAGAACCCACTGAATGGGTATCCTCAATGGTAGCGACACACAAAAAGGACACTGACAAGATCCGTGTGTGCATCGACCCAAGAGACCTAAATGAAGCAATTATGCGCCCACATCATCCCATGCGCACAGTCGAGGAAGTTGCTGCACAAATGGCAGGCGCAACCGTGTTTTCTGTGCTTGATGCCAAGAGCTCCTTTTGGCAGGTCAAACTGGACCAAACGTCATCATTCCTCACCACTTTCGCCACTCCATTTGGGCGATATCGATACCTGAGAATGCCATATGGTATCAATGCAGCGTCTGAGGTCTTCCAGAGATCCATGGAGCAAATATTTGCCGGCCTCCCTTGCGCAATAATTGTTGATGACATCATAATCGGTGGAAGAACTCTTAAAGAACACGACGAGAACCTTCAAAAAGTGCTCAACAGGGCAAGGAACGTGAAATTGAGGCTGAACCCCCAAAAATGCAGATTCCAGCTAAAGGAAGTCAGCTACGTGGGCCATGTCTTCACTGAACAAGGGTTGAAACCCGATCCAGCAAAGATCCAAGCGATCACTGACATCCCGGCCCCCCAGGACAAAGCTGCTCTACAACGCTTCCTGGGTACGATAAATTACCTGGGCAAGTTCATTCCAAACCACAGCAACATTGCAGCACCTCTCCACCAGCTCTTGCATAAAGACACAGCATGGACTTGGACTGAACAACAACAAAATGCATTTGACACTCTGAAACAGTGTGTGACGTCACCTCCAGTACTCCAGTACTATGACGTACAAACACCAGTCACTCTGACATGTGACGCCTCGCAGTATGGCCTTGGTGGTGCATGTCTCCAGAATGGCAGTCCTGTCGCATATGCCTCTCGCACTCTTACTGAAACAGAAAGAAAATATGCACAAATTGAAAAAGAGCTGCTTGCTGTCGTTTTCACCTGTTTCAAATTCTATGACTACATATACGGAAAACCAGTGATCGTGGAGACAGACCATCAGCCCCTGGTCTCCATCCTGAAGAAACCTCTCCACACAGCGCCTGCGCGTTTACAACGCATGATGCTGAAGCTGCACAAGTTCAACCTCACGCTAGTTTACAAGAAAGGAAAGGAATTGCACTTGGCAGACATGTTGTCCCGTGCACCGAGCAACGCCATAGCCTCACATGCCACTGAACGTGAGGACTTCGAGGTAATGACGGTGCAGCACATCTCATCCAGTCGTCAGGAAGAACTCCGCACACATACAGCGAAAGACACCGCACTCCAGGCCCTGAGCAACATCATCAAGCATGGATGGCCAGATAGGTTGAGCAAAGTACCCGACACAGTGGAAGAATTCTTCCCGTTCCGTGATGAGCTCTGTGTGGAAGATGGAATAATCATGAAAGGTACAAGAGCAACAATTCCACAAACGCTGCACAAAGAATATCTCCTGCTGCTCCATAAAGGACACCCCGGTGCTGAAGCCACCAAGCGGCGAGCACGCAACATAGTCTATTGGACCACAATGACGAGAGACATTGACAGTTATGTACAGTCATGCAGCACTTGCAATGCCCTTAAACCACATCAGCAAAAGGAGCCAATGCAACCACACACAGTCCCAGAGCTCCCGTGGTCAATAGTGGCAACAGATCTGTTCGAATGGAACAGCCAGCACTACCTGGTCCTGGTAGACTCCTATTCAGGATGGTATGAACTGGATCCTGTCAAGAAAATCACATCACAATGTGTAATTAACAAGCTGAAACGTCACTTCTCAGTCCACGGAGTCCCCCACAAGCTGCTGTCAGACTGTGGAACACAATTCACTAGTCAGATGTTCCAAGACTTTGCGAAAAGCTGGGATTTCACTCATGTCACCAGCAGCCCTGAGTATCATCAAGCAAACGGACTGGCAGAGAGAGCCGTACGGAGTGCAAAACGACTGTTGGAAACATCCAAAAGAGACGGTACTGACCTGTTCCTCAATCTTCTGAGCATCAGAAATGTCCCACGAGACGGCACGCTGGGCTCACCTGCACAAAGACTGATGTCCAGAGAGACGCGCACAAATATTCCCATCAGCAGGCACCTGCTTAAGCCAATGTCCAAGAATCCAGAGTCGATCCACACCCACCTGTCAAAGAAGAGGCAAGCACAAAAAGGATTCTACAATCGTGGCAGCCGGCCACTTCCCCCGCTCCAAAGCTCCCAAGTAGTACGCCTGCAAACAGAGAAAGGACATGACAAAATTGGCATCATCAAAAGAATCGCAGCAGAGCCACGGTCTTATGTGGTGGAATCAGGAGGAAAAGAATACCGCCGGAACCGGCGACACCTACTGCCAGTCACAGAACCACCACCAACAGAACCAGAACCAAATCCAGCCTCACCAGCAGACTCACCAACACAGAAGACCAGCAGTGAGACTGTGCCCAGTCTACCCGCATCTCCTCCCAGGCATGATGCCGTGCACACTTCCCCCAGGCAGGCCGCTGTGCCCGCATCTCCTCCCAGGCATGATGCCGTGCACACTTCCCCCAGGCAGGCCGCTGTGCACGCTCCTCCCAGGCTTCCTGCTGCGCACACTGACCACACGCCTGGCCTCCTCGGAGAGCCATCGCTCCCACAAGTCACCGAGACCCCCCTGGCCCGTTCCAGGTTTGGTAGACTCCTGAAGCCAAATCCCAAGTACAATACAGACTGATTGTGACATTTACTGAAGCTGATGTTTTGTAGTTTCGTGTTGAAATATAGACATATTTACAAGCCAGGCATAAGTTCATTTTCAAATTAGATCAGTTATGTTGTGTCACGGGAATTTATTTTATTTGCAAGCCAGGCATTAGTTTATTTTCAAGATAGGTATGTTATGTGGTGCCATTGAAAGTTATTTTATTAGTTGTTTATTCGTCACAGTATACTCGCTCTCACAGGAATGTGACATGTTTTCTCATACCAATCCAAGAGTCAATAGTGTTCTATTTGTACCAAAGTTCTATACTAAAGAAGGGGGATGTAGAATGATGTCATCACGTCGTCACGTCACGTACGTGGCACACACACACAGCCAGGACTGCTGATATGTACACCTGTTTTCTTCCTGCATGGCTAAATAAAAACGTTTGTGATATAACGCCTTCGGTGCCGTTCTACAATACCGTCATCCTTTGAACATGTAAATAGATTAATTTTATGTTTGTTGCTTCTTTAAAAAAAGAGGGTGTCATTTTCAGCACTTTTTTCCTTTGTTATTTTTCTGTTTTATGTGAGTATTACACTGTACTCAACCAGGTGTTAGCAATAGTGTTAGGATTTTCTCACACCACAGTCTCCTTGTGTCCACACTTTACTAGTTCACACAATGTTCTATATGAATAAGGTTTTCATGTTAACGTGCAGAATACACTTTCTGACTGTTTAGACATAAGAATATCATGACATTTTTTGGGACAGCTATTTGAAGAGTAAAAAAAAACTATATATGCTTAGAATATATGGTTATTACTATTTCTAGAACAAATATAAATCAGTCTTATTTACGATTAATAAAACTCAAGGTTGGAGGGGTCGAAAATATATACTGCACCATTAAAAACGCAACATACAAAGAATACAAAATCCTGTATATCCTGATAATGACTATGTGCTTTACAACTGTTAATGCACGTACAATAAGATAATCCCTCTCATCTCAATGCATAAAACTTGACATCAGAAACATCTATGGGATGTTCTGCATCAGTGTGTACACAATCGGGATCCTGCACCAACAAATCATGCTAAGCTTGAGGTGGCACTGCTTCCTTAATTGGACCATATTCCTCAGTAACAAATTGACAACTTCATGGCATCAGTACCACGCAGAACTGAGGCTTTGCTGGCAGCAAGTGGAGGTCACACATGATATTAATGAGTGATAAATTCAAGAGAAATGATTAAAGATTAAGTTTTGTTGCATATCTGTACATCCACATGATCTGAATTTGTCCACTAATAGCCCATCCATCCATCCCTCCATTTTCTACCGCTTTTCCGGAGGTCAGGGTCATAGAAGCAGCATCTCAAGCAGAGAAGCCCAGACTTCCCTCTCCCCAGCCATGTGCTCTAGCACTTCAGTGAGGATACCAAGATGTTCACCAGGCCAGCTGGGTGACGTAGTCTCTCCAGCATGTCCTGGGTCTGCCCCGGGGTCTCCTCCCAGTGGGACATGCCCGAAACACTTCAAGTGGGAGGTGTCCAGGAGGCATCCTGATCAGATGCCCAAACCACCTCAACTGGTTCCTTTCGATATGGAGAAGCAGCAGTTCTAAGAATGTGATCCAAAGAAATTCAGGAATGAATGAGAAACAAAGTAACTGAGCTCCATCTGGCTGGAAAAGGTTATAAAGCCATTTCTAAGTTCTGGGACTCCAGCGAACCACAGTGAGAGCCATTATCCACAAATGGCGAAAACATGAAACAGTGGCAAACCTTCCCAGGAGTGGCCAGCCGACCAAAATTACCCCAAGAGCGCAGTGACGACTCATCCAAGAGGTCACAAAAGACCCCACAACAACATCCAAAGAACTGCAGGCCTCACTTGCCTCAGTTAAGGTCACTGATCATGACTCCACTATAAGAAAGAGATTGGGCAAAAATGGCTTGCATGGCAGAGTTCCACGACGAAAACCACTGCTGAGCAAAAAGAACATAAAGGCTCGTCTTAGTTTTGCCAGAAAACAGCTTGATGATCCCCAAGACTTTGGGGAAAATACTCTGTGGACTGATGAGACAAAAGTTGAACTTTTTGGAAGGTGTGTTTCCCATTACATCCGGCATAAAAGTAACACAGCATTTCAGAAAAGGAACATCACATCAACAGTAAAATATGGTGGTGGTAGTGTGATGGTCTGGGGCTGTTTTGCTGCTTCAGGACCTGGAAGACTTGCTGTGGTAAATGGAACCATGAATTCTGATGTTTACCAAAAATCCTGAAGGAGAATGTCCGGCCACCTGTTCGTGACGTCCAGCCGAAGTGCACTCAGGTTCTGCAGCAGGACAATAATCCAAAATACACCAGCAAGTCCACCTCTGAATGGCTTAAGAAAAACAAAATGAAGACTTTGGAGAGACCTAGTCAAAGTCCTGACCTGAATCGGATTAAGATGCTGTGGCATGACCTTAAAAAGGTGGTTCATGCTCGAAAACCCTCCAATGTGGCTGAATTACAACAATTCTGCAAAGATGAGTGGGTCAAAATTCCTCTACAGCACTGTAAAAGACTCATTGCCAGTTATCGCAAATGCTTGATTGCAGTTGTTGCTGCTAAGGGTGGCCCAACCAGTTATTAGGTTTAAAGGGCAATCACTTTTTCACACAGGGCCATGTAGGTTTGGATTTTTTTCCCTTAATAATAAAAACACCTTTATTTAAAAACTGCATTTTGTGTTTACTTGTGTTATCTTTGTCTAATATTTAAATTTGTTTGATGATCTGAAATATTTAAGTGTGACAAACATACAAAAAAAAAAGAGAAAACAGGAAGGGGACAAACACTTTTTCACACCACTGTATATCATTGTGTAACATGTAATGAGAATCCTGTCAGAAGTCCACAGGAGGAAACAATCAGCCAATCAGAAACTAGTTTGTATGCTATTGCTACGTATGTAAAATGGAAGAAGGCAATTTTCTTTTCTGAAATATTTAGCCAGTCAGAAATCAGTTTATATTTGTTGCTATGGAAACTTCTATTCAAAAATCTCCTTGCATTGAAGAAAAAATAAACATGGAGGCGAGACTCTAACCAATCACAGTCAGTCTTTTGACAACGTCACCATAGCCACGCATTTCAACGGCAGCGATTGCTATCAGTGAGCACGTAAGGAATATCCTGCAATATTTACTTGGTAACAAGTTTTTGAAACTACAATATGAACACCAGCTTCAAATAAAAAACAGTGCAAGGCCTTCTCCTACACTGGACATTATAAAGAAGTCGGGATGCAGCAGGAAGGCGGTCAGGATACCTGGACAAGAGGACAAGTGGAGTGGCTAACCAGCTTAGCAACATTAGCCTTGACCTTGCATTTTGCAGCCACTGAATTACAACTCTATTTGATAACATGAAGAATTTATCCAGATCCATTTAAAGACACAGTAACTGGTGAGTAAAAATATAGTTCTCGACTTCCGGTTATGGCGGCCACCTAGAAGGACACGTATCACTCTGCTCTGCTCCTAGAGATAAAAATTCGGCAAATAACTCTCTCATTTGGAACAGAATTTTTCCCAGCGTTTGGGCGAGGATATGCCGGTGAAGCCTAAGGCTAGGAAATCAGGTTGGGGAGAAATTGAACCGCCGAAGCAGTCCAAATTAACGGACTTTCACGTCTGTGGCGCAGCAGGAAAAGCTGCGGATATGGCGGATGAAACTAGCGGTGGTGCGGTAACTGCTGATGATGGCGGCACAGGTGCAGTGCTGGCTGCCATTAGCTCAATGAGAGCAGACTTTTCCGTTAAACTTGATGGGATTATGGCAGCGTTGGATGCAATGAGAAAGGAATTGGGTGACTGCGTGGAGCGAGTGACGCAGGTGGAGCTTCATGTTTCTAGTGCGGAGGATGACGTCGGCGGACTTCAATTAAAGGTGCGCACTTTGGAAAAAAAAAATAAATGTCTGGAAGATAATGTCCTGGACTTGGAGTCCCGGTCGAGATGGAACAACCTGAGGCTGGTGGGTCTACCGGAGGGAGCCGAAGGTCGTGATTCATGCTCCTTTTTGGAGGGGTGGATCCCGGAGGCGCTGAACAACGCGGAGCTAAATTCATCAGTCGTCTTGGAAAGCGCCCACCGAATTGGCCCACCGAGAGATAACAAGGCAGCACCGAGGACGCTAATTATGAAGTTCCTCAGCTACAGAGACAGGATGACGATCTCCAACGCGGTGCGGGCCAAAGGAGAAATTAAATACCAAGATCAACAGGTGCGGTTCTACCCAGATTTGGCCTCAGGAATCCAACAATCAAGGAAGCAGTTTGACCCCATCCGTAAAGAACTGCGCAACCTTGGGATTCGTCATGGAGTGATTTACCCTGCAAGACTTCTGGTCACATATGAGGGCAGAACACACATCTTCAAGACCCCTGAGGAGGCGCAGGAGCTCATCAAGAAGATCCAGGAAGAGACTGGTGGGAGCTAAGCATGAACAGAATATAGGGTAGAATATTTAAGCATTTACATAGGCATTTAACTGATTTGAAGCATATAGCAAGTTTACAAAATATAGATTGTATTACATATTAAAAAAAAACAACAAACAAAACAAAAAACTAAGATGTACAAAATTGCTATAAAATTTTGGAGTTAAATTGGAAAATTACAGAAGAGAGTTAATGTTACGTTATTAAAAGCAGTAGAGTTAGGGTGATTGGGAGGATGAAGAAGGAGTGGCTTTGGCTGATCCTCGTGGGTGTGGAGCGGTCGATGGCTATAGCGGGAGACGGAATTTTTTTTTTGATTTTGGGGGGTTTACCACGAAGGTGGGAAGGGGGAATTTGTTTGTGTGTAGTTTGTAGGATGAATGTTCAACCACTCATGTTTTTGCTTCTCTGTATGAGCATGTTTATATTGCGAGGTAATCCTAAACCCCCTATTGATCATAGACCAAAGTGTTAATCTTAATTTAACTTCATGGAATTGCAGAGGTCTACAAAATTTAAAAAAACTTTAACAAGTTATGAATAAAATAAAAGACATAGGTTCAAAAATTGTGTTTTTACAAGAAACCCATCTAATAGAGGAGGATGTAAAAAGAATTAGGAGTAGATGGCAGGGAAGTGTATTCACCTCATCATTTTCATCCCGAGCCAGGGGAGTTATGACTCTCATACATAAATCAGTCCCATTTCAAGTGAAAAATGTAATTGGAGACAAATTTGGAAGATATCTAATTATTCAAGGATCTTTGCTATTAGAAAACATAAATCTGGTGAACTTATACGGTCCCAACATAGATGATCAAAAGTTCTTTGTTAATTTATTTCTTATCTTATCATCACTTACAGGGCAACATATAATAGCAGGGGATTTTAATTGTACATTGAATCCCGGTATAGACAGATCAACAGGACTGGACTGTACGCACAATGGATGCAGGATGATCATTAAACATTCTATGAAAGAATTGAGATTGCTGGATATATGGAGAGAAATGAAACCACAAGTTAAAGCCTACTCTTGTTATTCTAATACCTACAAGTCATTCTCACGTATTGACTATTTTTTTGATCTCCACAGAATTAAGGTCCAAGATTCAAAACTGCTTTTATGATAATATTGTGATCTCTGATCATGCACCCTGTTGTCTCATATATGTAGATAAGAAATTGACAAAGGAGCCAGGTAGGTGGCAATTTCAGCATAAATGGCTTCAGGATGAGGAATTTGTTAAGTACATAGAAAAACAGAGAGATGAGTTCTTCGATATTAATACTACACAAACATCAGCATGTATAAAGTGGGAGGCTTTCAAAGCTTTTATTAGGGGACATATTATTAGTTATACAGGTTCAAAATCTAAGAAGACTCGAGAGGAGAGAGTCCAATTGGAACACAAATTAAAAATTCTTCAAGAAAAAGTGTATGCAGGAAGTGACCCAAAGTTAGAGAACGAATTAATAATTCTGAGAGCTGAATATGACAAAAAATCAGCGAATAGAGCTGCCTCGAGTCTTCTAAGATTGAAGCAATCTTTTTATGAACAAGGTGAAAAATCAGGAAAATTATTGGCATGGCAGATTAAACAATTAGAATCTAAAACACCAATTACCAGTATTATAAGTAACGGACAGATAGTTGTAGATCCTTTAGAAATTAATAGAGCCTTTAGAGATTACTATGAAAAATTATATGATACAAAAAATGAAACTGACTTAACAAAACTAAATGGGTTTTTGGACGGACTATCTATACCGTGTATTCCAAATGAAAACAGGGAGATACTGGAGTCTAAAATTAGTCAAGAAGAAGTTGGGCTAGCCATTGATAATATGAAATCAGGAAAAAGTGCAGGACCAGATGGTCTTCCAGTTGACCTCTATAAAAAATTTAAGAATAAATTAATAAAACCTTTTTTGGAAATGGTTTTAGAAGCATTTCAAAATAGTAATTTACCATCATACATGAATAATGCTTTAATTATACTGTTGCCAAATCCAGGTAAACGCTCTAATAAATGTGAAAATATGAGACCAATAAGCCTATTAAATGCTGACCTTAAGATAATCTGTAAAATTTTAGCCAGACGAATACAAGAAATATTACCAAATATTATTAACCGAGATCAGAATGGCTTTATAAAGGGAAGACAAGGCTTCCATAATGTAAGAAGATTATTCAATATTATTTACTCTAATAAAGACGCACCGGATACAGCTCTCCTATCATTGGACGCCGAAAAGGCCTTTGATAGGGTCGAATGGCCCTTTCTTTTTGAAGTCTTACAAAGGTTTGGATTTGGAAATAATTTCATAAAATGGGTTCAGATAATATATAATAATGCTACAGCAGAAATCCTAACAAACAGCAATATCTCAAAATCAATAAAAATCAATAGAGGATGTCGACAGGGCTGTCCACTTTCGCCTTTGCTGTTTACTATGGCAATTGAACCTTTAGCGATGGCAGTACGTTTACATCCGCAAATATATGGAATTAAGGTTGGACCAACAGAACATAAAATCTCCCTGTATGCCGATGACATAATTTTGTTTATGTCGAATCTTAAAAAATCAATTCCGACCTTGTTGAATTTAATAAAGAATTTTGGGGAAATATCAGGATATAAAATAAATAAAACTAAATCTTCAATATTAATGCTAAATGAGTCCCAGAGAAAGCACCCAGCTTCTGAGGTAAATCAATTCAATGTTGTAAATCAGTTTAAATATTTAGGAATTCAAATTGTGCCCAAGCTGGAATCAGTCGCCAGTGCCAACTACGAAGCCTTAATGACAGACATTAATGAGTTAATTCAGAGATGGATGTCACTACCAATGTCGATGATTGGGAGAATTAATATACTTAAAAGTAATATCTTACCCAAAATACTTTATTTATTTCAATACATTCCTTTACCACCACCTTCAGATCTATTCTCAAGAATTAAAAAAAAAGTTAGTGGAGTTTATATGGAACAATAGGAAGGCTAGATTACGTCTGTCCTTACTATATTTACCATTTGATCGTGGAGGTCTGAAATGTCTAAACTTTATGTTGTATTACTGGTCAGCACAACTGAGGTCTATGACATATTATTTTTCATCAAATGATCTCCCTCACTGGACTGAAATGGAATCATACAATTTACCTTTACCTCTTCCCATATTCATATACTCAGACTCGGCAAAAAAATTACAGAAACAAGTTAAAAATCCATTTGTAAAACATATGATCAAAATATGGTGTGAAACTAAAAAATATTTAAAAGAACCACACTTACTGTCACAATTTAGTCCAATATGGGGTAATCAATATTTTAAACCAGGGAGAGCGGATGCTGTATTTAAAGTATGGAATTTAAAAGGGATCCAAAAAATTCAAGATTTATATTTGTCATGTTCAGATAACATAATGTCTTTTGAAGAGCTGAGGATCAAATTTAATCTTAATAGAACACATTTTTTTTAAATATCTTCAGATTAGGAACTTTATTCGATCAAATCAAAACAATGCTCTCACTCGACCTATTTATTCATCCTTGGAAAAAATCTTGACGAAAGATAGTAAGAAAAAGGGTATTATTTCAGAGTTTTATAACTCATTGACATTATCTTCAAGTGAAAACTCACAGAAAAGACTGAATTATTGGAAAGAAGACCTGCAAACTGAAATCTCAGAGGAACAATGGGAATTGGCTTGTACAGAAGCTCAAACCAAATCAATAAATGTACGTCTAAAATTGATACATTTTAAATGGTTAATGCGGATGTATGTTACACCGGTGGAATTAAATAGATATAACAAAAACATACCAGATACATGCACAAAATGTATGGAAAGTAAAGGAACCTTATTTCATTGTTTATGGGAATGTAGGAAAATTAGAATGTTTTGGGAAGAGGTGAGGGGAACAATTGAAAAAATAATTTCAAAACAAATCATATTGAATCCTAAATTATTTTTGTTGGGTCTGCATCCAGAAAAGCACAACTTTATAAAAGTGAAAGAGCATTCATAGACCTCAGTTTGCTTAACGCCAAAAAATGTATTGCACTATTGTGGAAAAAGACTCATAGACCAGATGTGACTCAGTGGTTAAGACAGATGTTAACAAACCTTCCACTAGAAAGAATAACATACATACTGAAATCAAAGGAAACTGTGTTTGAGAATATATGGAGACCTTTTATTGATTATGTAAAGAATTTAAACATAACTTTTGAAGAAGAAGGTGAATGATGTGTGTGGACCTTATAAATTCCAAACTGGTGAATGTATAATATGTATACTTATGTAATGGATTGCCTAGACTAAACAGAGGAGCATTGTTGAAGACCTGTTCCTGTTAGTGGTTGTTGGTGTGTTTTAGTACATTTTTTTTATTACTTTAGTGTTAGTGTTTGATTGTTTGTGTTATGTTTGTAAAAAAGGTTCAATAAAAATATTGTGGAAAAAAAATATATAGTTCTCTCCTGTATATGTCTATGCCTGTATGTTGATTTATTTTCAACTCTTTATATCAGGGGTGTCCAATCATGTGCCATGGAGGGCCAAGACCCTGCAGGTTCTCTCTTCTACCCAGTCTCTTCAGCAGGTGTTTTCACAGATCAGCAATTAGAGGGAAGAAGTTCAGTAAAATCTGCTGTTGAAGACACTGGATGGAGGTAAAGTCTGCAGGGTCTTGGCCCTCCATGGCACATGATTGGACACCCCTGCTTTATACGATTGTGAAAAATACTTTCCATTCGTGCTCGGGTTGACTAAATAAGGACCAGCACTGAACGGCACCGAATGGGACCAAAGGAGACACCATGGTGGTAGACCATCGAGAACGATGATGACTAGTTGTGCAGCTGTCTTCGATTGCGGGCCTGGGTGTGGCTGACAAGTCCAATCCTGGAAGCGCACACGTGGGGGCAGTGAGGGCACTGGAAAGACGTCATTGCACAACACCTGCGTGTGAAAGAGAATGAGACGGAGAAGCTGTTGCGCTGGAGCAACCCCATCCTCTCGGCCGCAGAAGCCAGAGTCCAATGGCACGATGAGACGTTACGACTGGGAGCTTCCTTGGCTGCAGTGGATGGCCAACAGCGTCTTTGTGTCCTGCTGTGCCCTGTTCATGTTCCACAAAGCTTAGCTTAGGGCTTGTCCACTCTTCGCCCTAACTCACTGAGGGTTTCAGACCCGTCGGCTACCCTCACCAGGTTTTTCTGGCCAGTGGAAGCTATTGACCAGGGTGTGGCCACTGTTGCATGCAAATGGCTATGGGGAGCCACTGGTGAGAGCTGGGTTCTAGGTGAGGACCAAAGCGGATGAACTACTCCTAAAGGAGCACCAGGTGTTCCCCCATCAGAGGTACTATCCCTCCTTGACACCCAACACCAAACACCCAAATAATGAATGAAATCATTTTTATGGGACACCAAAAGTCCACCAAGTGCCCCAAAAATTAATTAAATTATTTTTAATTTAACATTTAACAGCAAATGGCCATTCCTGTAGTAACTAACAAGACACACAATTCCCAAATAACACATTAAATCATACCTAACAGGACCAAGTAATATCAAGTCAACAAACAGGACATTTTTACAAATACTTGTGACCCATTGTAATGTATTCCTTTTAATTTGATTTCATTATTTGGCATTTTGGTGTCCTGTTTGGTCCTGTTCATTGTTGGTGCTGGGGTTAAGATGTGTTGTCAACTTTTCTTGGTCAGACATTATCATACTGAGTGAGACTGATGTAGTGTTTTCTTGAATAGCGTGTTGGTCCGCATAGTGATGTTTTCTTAGTGTTTCGCAAAAGCTGCATTTAATGTCTGTGGAGCTAAAAACTCGGGGTCCTCGCAAATATAGGTGCATGTTTATTCGTGAGTAACTTGCCTCCTCAGTGGGATCACCCACGAGCCGCGACTGACTACAGCCTACCCAGATTGCCTACTAGAAGCAATCTGAAATCATCAATAAGCCAAGCAATACAAAAAGCACGATTTAGGACTGTTAGAGGATGTGGATGCTGCCTCTAAAAGTTTATCTTCACATCAGTTAAGAGGCTGTATACATGAACTCTACTTCATCTATACTCACTGACTGGATAAGGAGATTTCCAATGGTCTGTCTGTCATGCCATTGGTTCACACAGCCTGAGACCTGGTCTAAGAACTGTTCGTGGTGCTCAAGGATCTCTGGGATCTGGCAGAACATCTCGTCCACGAGCAGAGGGTCCACTATGGAGATGCCGTCTGGCTGTTTGAGAGGACGCATGTAATCCTGAGGAGAGAGAATCAACAATTAAGACCTTTTCCTGTCATTTTAGAACAAACACAATACTGCAGTTTGTTCTAGCCTTGTTATCTAAGATGACTAAAATCAGGTTAAGCGAAAATTAAAATTTAGTGTAAAAAATTTCAAACTGATTTTCAAATTCTACAAGCAATATTCAGGTAAAAAATAATGACAAGCCACTATTTTAACAACTGAATTTTTTAAGTTATAATGCCATTTAATATTTCATTTATTAAAACCCCTTTCCATTCCAGCCAGTGCCCAGCCAAAACGTCCCACAGGCGGGACACCGGAATGGTAAGGGATAATCAACATTTAAATGGAAATGCAAAACACTGGAGGCTTACAACATTTTAAGTATTTTCCACTACACAGCATTTTATTATGGCCTCTTATGCAGCAGGGCAGAATTTTAAATATGCTGTCCCAAAAAGTATTTCCATTTTTTACTTTTGAAAGTCCTTAAACTGCCAAATGACAATAGGAACATGACATTTACATTTTTAAAATTCCGTACTCTTTCCCCAAATCCATTAGTGAGCTGTCTTCCACACAGCTTTGATGTCTCTCTGGGGTTGGCGACCTTTCCATCTATAGAACCATTTTCCATCAATTTTTGGTCAAAAATGTAATATTAATCAGACTAACATCATTACTAACGAGTTAAACTGAACATTTTATGGATGTGCCAAGGGACTACAGTTGTGAATTAGCTTGTAGTTTTAATCTGGTGTGGTGCATCAAATAGCAATATTTATGTCTAAAAGATATACTGTCCCCTTTAAAGAAATGAAATAAATAATCTGAGGATTACTTGACAGTTTAGTGTATACCACTTAAAAGCATGTTATATAAGTAGCAGAACTACAACCACAACTTGCAAGTTTTGGTTGCTAAGTAAATTTGAGTAGCCCCCCCATGCTTCTCTTGTATTTTTTTAAATTTATTTTTGAGAGTTTTCCCTTTTAAATGTTCATATTTTCTTCTAAATTAAACAGCTCCCCAGAGTGGCAACAGAACTCAAGATTAAGAATATTTAAGTGATCCAATAAATCTATGATAGCTACAGCTATCAAGGTTTGGCAACATTAAGCAAATTAAAAGTGCTGGTTGCAGTTTCTTAAAGGTAATACTCTGACAAAGAATGCCAAAATAGTTCAGGATGTGTTATATCAGGTCAGCTGAAAGGGAAGCAAACTAAACCCCTGAACACACTCTGAGCTTCTGTTTGGAAGCTGTAGAAAGTCTCAGCACAAAGACACTACATATTCCATTTCCCATGCAGTGCACTAAAACTTATTTTGCCTTAGAGAACAATAATTGATGTAATGTGGTAGATTAATATGACTTAAACTGAATAAAAAGAGCATAGAGAAGTAGTGAGAAATTAAGATAATACTTAGTTCAGGTTCTTTTTAGATACAAGACAATGTGTGGATCTTAGAATGATGCATTCATGATTTTATGGATTTAATATCTCTTTAATGTGTCTTGGCTTACATTTTTACTTCCTTAAAAGTAACTACACTTCCTTTACATTAGGAGTACATGTTGAATGTGCATTGCTGAATGCTTCAGTTACCATCCATCCATCCTCTACCGCTTCTCCGGAGGTCTGGGTCATGGAGGCAGCAGTTCAAACAGAGAAGGCCAGACTGTCTCCGGCCACCTGCTCCAGCTCTTCAGAGAGGACATCAGGATGTTCCCAGGCCAACTGGGAAACAGTCTTTCCAGTGTGTCCTGGTTCTGCTCCAGGGTCTCCTCTCACTAGGACATGCCCGAAGCACCTCAAGTGGGGGGGTGTCCAGGAGGCATCCTGATCAGATGCCCGAACCACCTCAACTATTTCCTTTCAATGTGGAGGAGCAGCGGCTGTTCTCTGAGCCTCTCCTGGATGACCAAGTTCCTCACCTTATCTCTAAGGGTGAGTCCAGCAATCCTATGGAAAAAGCTCATTTCAGCCGCTTGTATCCGCAATCTCATTCTTTTGGTCATTATCAAAAGATTGTGACCATAGGTGAGGGTAGCAACGTAGATTGAATGGTAAATCGACAGCTTTGCCTTAGAGCTCAGCTCTCTCTCCACCAGAACAGACCTGTACAACGTCTGCATTACTGCAGAGGCTGCTCCAATCTGTCTGTCAATCTCCCGCTCCATTTCCCCGTCACTCGTGAATGAGACCCTCAGATACTGAAACTCCTCCACTTGGGGCAGGACCTTGTCCCCAACTCAGAGAGAACAATCCACCCTTTTCCAGCTTAGGACCATGACTCAGATTTGGAGGTACTGATTCTCATCCCTGCTGCCTCACACTCAGTACCAAACTGTTGCAGCAAGATCTGTAGGTCATTGCTCGATGAAGCCAACAGGACAACATCGTCTGCAAACAGCAGAGATGAGATCCTGTAGTCACCAAACATGACAGCTTCCGTACCTTGGCTGCGCCGATAAATCCTGTCCATGATCATTATGAACAGGATCAGTGACAAAGCACAACCCTGGCAGAGTCAAACTCTCACTGGAAACAGGTTCGACTGATTGTTGGCAATACAAACCAAACTCTCATAGAGACTGCATAGCTCGCAGTAACGAGCCTGATACCCTATACTCCCAAAGTACCCCGCACAAAAAACCACAAGGGACATGGTCGAATGCTTTCTCCAAGTCCACAAAACATATGTAGACTAGTTGGGCAAACTCCCACGAACCCTCAAGGATTCTTGAGAGGGTAAAGAGTTGGTCCAATGTGCCATGATCAGGACAAAAACCACATTGTTCCTCCTGAATCCAAGGTTCGAACAATGGCCGGAGTCTCCTCTCCAGTACCCTAGCATAGACCTTCTCGGGGAGGCTGGGGAGTGTGATCCCTCTAAAGTTGAAACACACCCTCTGGTCCCCCTTCTTGAAGAGAGGTGGGATTAAGGAGATCCTCGAAATATTCCTTCCACCGCCCAACAATGTCCCCAGTTGAAGTCAGCCACCATGAGAGGCACCGACAACCTTATGGCCACAGCTCTGAGCAGCCACTTCAGCAATGAAGGTGGAGAACATGGCCCATTCAGACTTCATGTCTCCAGTCTCTTTCAGAATGTGGTCGAAGCCCCTTTGGAGGTGGGAGTTGAAGATCTCTCAGACATCGGCCTCAGCCATACGTTCCCAGCAGACCCTCACTACCTGTTTGGGTCTGCAAGGTCTGGATGGCATCCTTCCCCGCCATTGGATCCGACTCACCACCAGGTGGTGATCAGTTGACAGCTCTGCACCTCTCTTCACCCAAGTGTCCAAGACATATGGTCACAGGTCTGATGACACAATAACAAAATCAATCATCGACCTGTGACCTAAGGTGTCCTGGTACCAAGTGCACATATGGACATCCTTATGCTTGAACATGATGTTTGTTATGGACAAACTGTGGTTAGCACAGAAATCCAATAACTGAACACCACTTGGGTTTAGATTGGGCAGGCCGTTCCTCCCAATCACACCCCTCCAAGTTTCACTGTTGCTGCCCACCTGCACATTGAAGTCCCCCAGTAGAACAATGGAGTCTCCAAGAAGAGCACTTTCCAGCACCCCAGTCAGAGACTCAAAAAAGGGTGGGTACTCTGAACCATCATTTGGTGTATAGGCACAAATGATGGTTAGGATCTGTTTCCCAACCCGAAGGCGCAGAGAAACTACCCTTTCGTCTACCGGGAAGAACCCCAACACAGAGGAGGCCAGATGGGGAGATACAAGGATACCCACCCCTATCCACTGCCTCTTGCCTGGGGCAACTCCAGAAAAGGCCAAGGCCAGACCCCTTTCCAGGAGACTGGTTCCAGAACCCGAGCTATGCGTCGAGGTGAACCCGACTATATCTAGCCGGTATCTCAACCTCATGCACAAGCTCAAGCTCTTTCTCCACCAGAGAGGTGACATTCCACGTTGCAACAGCCAGTTTAGTAAGCCGGGGATCAGACTGCCAAGGTCTCTGCCTTCGACTGCCCCCTGATCCATATACCACCAGACCCCCAGGCCTGGATCCAGGGTAGGGCTCCAGTAACCCTATACTGGGCGGGGTACACTGAATCCTTGTTTTAACATTTATCATGAGTCTTATGGATCACTCTTTGTCTGGTCCTTCACCCAGGACCTGTTTGTTTTGGGAGATCCTACCAGAGGTAACTTGCCCCCAGTGACATAGCTCCTGGGATCATAAGACCCCCCCCCCCCCCCCGCGGATAAGGTGACGATCCATGAGGGGGCTTTTGTTGCCATTGGGTTAATTTTTTTTTTTTTTTTAAATCTCATAATAATTAGTGTGATGGCACCAACTTTACCTGGCTAAGTTGCTTTCTGAAAGCTTAAGAGCTCACAGAAACCTTCCCAAACAGCCCCGAAAAAGAAACCCCAGACTTGAGCTTTAGATGGAGCTCCCACAGAGCTGTCTGAGCTGAACCAAATCTGACACCCTCCATCAAGCAGTCACCGTGGTAACACTTATTTTCCCTGTGTCGTCATGGGAACACAGCCTCGGATTATTCAATTCACAGCCACACATGCACACACAAACATAGTTGGAGGTTGAATTGGTGCACGCACGTGGATATAAAGACACGCATGATTTTAAAAATGCATACACGTGTATGTGGTTCACACCAAGGACGGTAAGCGGTTACAAAACAGGTCAGTCACAGGGAGCAGAAATGACGGTGTGTTAAACAGAGGGATGGCTGCACATGAGACTTGGGGTAAAGGTTAATCAAGATATAGTAGCACAGACAGGTGTAGCGTATCAAAGAGAGAGAGAGAGAGCGAGAGAGACAGGGTGTGTGTGTGTGTGTGTACACATATATGTGGGCAGATAGTGCTGATGGCAGTGAGATGTGATAGGGTTAACAGATTAGCTCCACAGGATGAATGACAATAAGTGGATTACGTAACACCTAAACTATCCACATTCATCATAACAACATTCACAGAAGTTTGTGATTCCAAACAGATTTGTATTTGATGTAGCTCTACACACGTGGACAAAATTGTTGGTACCCCTCTGTTAATGAAAGAAAAACTCACAGTGGTCACAGAAATAACTTGAATCTGACAAAAGTGGTAATAAATAAAAAGTCTATGAAAATTAACCAATGAAAATCAGACAATGCTTTTGAATTGTGGTACAACAGAATTATTTTAAAAAACAAACTCATGAAACAGGCCTGGACAAAAATGATGGTACCCTTAACTTTATATTTTGTTGCACAACCTTTTAAGATAAGATAAGATAAGCCTTTATTAGTCCCACAATGGGGAAATTCCAGGATTGCAACAGCACAGGGATAGCAACACTCAGAGCAACAATCAGAAGGCAAGAGAAAAAACAAGAGCAGCAAGTATACATATGTACATATATATATATATATATATATATATACAGTATATACACTACCGTTCAAAAGTTTGGGGTCACCTTAGACAATTTTGTGTTTTCCATGAAAAGTCACACTTTTATTTACCACCATGAGTTGTAAAATGAATAGAAAATATAGTCAAGACATTGACAAGGTTAGAAATAATGATTTGTATTTGAAATAATAATTTTTTCCTTCAAACTTTGCTTTTGTCAAAGAATCCTCCATTTGCAGCAATTACAGCATTGCAGACCTAACATGATTACACAAGGGTTTTCTAATCATCCATTAGCCTTCTAAGGCAATGAGCAAACACATTGTACCATTAGAACACTGGAGTGATAGTTGCTGGAAATGGGCCTCTATACACCTATGTAGATATTGCACCAAAAACCAGACATTTGCAGCTAGAATAGTCCTTTACCACATTAGCAATGTATAGAGTGTATTTCTGATTAGTTTAAAGTTATCTTCATTGAAAAAAAGTGCTTTTCTTTCAAAAATAAGGAAATTTCTAAGTGACCCCAAACTTTTGAATGGTAGTGTATATAGACACACAGTGCGGAGCATTGTAGCTGGATGGAATAAATATGTAGATATATAAACACACACAGTACGGAGCATTGTAGCTAGATGGAATAAATATATAAACACACACAGTGTGGAGCATTGTAGCTAGATGGAATAATATGTAGATATATAAACACAGTGCAAAGCATTGTAGCTAGATGGAATAGATATATGAATATATAAACACAGTGCGGAGCATTGTAGCTAGATGGAATAAATATGGAGACATAAACACACACAGTGCGGAGCATTGTAGCTAGATGGAATAAATATGTAAATATATAAACACACAGTGTGGAGCATTGTTGCTAGATAGAGTAAATATACAGTATAAATATATATATATAAACACACACAGTGTGGAGCATTGTAGCTAGATGGAATAAATATGTAGATATATAAACACACACAGTACGGAGCATTGTAGCTAGATGGAATAATATGTAGATATATAAACACAGTGCGGAGCACTGTAGCTAGATGGAATAGATATATGAATATATAAACACACAGTGCGGAACATTGTAGCTAGATGGAATAAATATGTAAATATATAAACACACACAGTGCGGAGCATTGTAGCTAGATGGAATGAAACAGCACAACCGTCTACTTAGTTATCCTACATGGTATTATTATGTACCCATACATATTCTCACCCTCCATAGCGACCGGTATTTTCCTAGTTGTATACCGGAGGGGACCATTGTGTAAGTCTATTGCGTCTTTTGCATTCAAAACTATTAGGTTGTCACGTCTTTTTGCTATCTCTGCGAGCAGCCCTGCATAGGTTGTACAGTCTGACAGCCGTAGGTAGGAAGGACCTGCGAAACCTCTCGGTTGTGCACCTAGGATGATGTAGTCTGCTGCTAAATGAGCTCCTCAGTGCAGTCAGTATGTCCTGCATAGGGTGGAACTCGGACTCCAGCAGAGATGACAGTTTAGCTACCATCCTTCTCTCTCCTATCTCCTCCACTGGGTCAAGGCACTGCCCCAGGACAGAGCTAGCTTTCTTGATCAGTTTGTTCAGTCTCTTCCTATCGGCTGCTGTAATACCACTGCCCCAGCAGACCACTCCAAAAGTGATAGCTGATGCCACCACCGTGTCATAGAATGTCTTCAGCAGCGCCCCTTGTACACCAAAAGACCTGAGTCTCCTCAGTAGGAACAGCCTGTGCTGTCCCTTCTTGTAGAGTGCGTCAGTATTGTGTGACCTGTCTAGTTTATTGTTCAGATGAACACCCAGGTACTTATAGGATGTCACCATCTCGATGTCTGTTCCCTGTATATTTACTGGTGCTGTGAGGGGTTGTCCTTGCCTGCGGCAGTCCACCAACAGCTCCTTAGTTTTCCTCGTGTTGATCTGGAGGCAGTTCCGATGGCACCAGTCCACGAAGTCCTGGATAAGCCCTCTGTACTCAGCTTCATCTCCGTTGGAGATGAGGCCAACGATCGCAGAGTCATCAGAGAACTTCTGTAGATGGCAGTGTGTTGTGTTGTGTTGTGTGAGAAGTCCGCAGTATAAAGGGTGAACAGGAACGGAGCCAAAACCGTTCCCTGGGGGGCCCCCGTGCTACCGATGATCGTGTCGGACACACAGTCCCGGGTTCTCACAAACTGAGGCCGGTTTGTGAGGTAGTCCAGGATCCATGATGACAGGTGCTGGTCCACCCCTGCGCACAGCAGCTTGTCCTTCAGGATCATTGGTTGGATGGTGTTGAAAGCACTGGAGAAGTCAAAGAACATGATCCTCACCGCATTCCTGGGCTTCTCCAGGTGGGACAGAGAATGGTGAAGGAGGAAGATCACCGCATCCTCCACCCCAATGCCATGCTGGTAGGCGAACTGGAGTGGATCCATCGCTGGTCCCACCAGGGGGCGGAGGTGAGCAAGGAGCAGTCTCTCCAGGGTCTTCATCATGCGGGATGTCAAGGCCACTGGTCTGTAGCTGTTCAGATCTTTGGGGTGGGAAGTCTTTGGTACAGGTACCACACAAGATGTTTTCCACAGCTGTGGTACCCTCCCCAGCTTCAGGCTCAGATTGAAGATGTACTCCACAATCCCACACAGCTGGTCTGCACAGGACTTGAGGAGCTTTGCGCTGATGCCGTCCGGTCCCGACGCCTTCCTCGCCTTGATCTGCCTCAGCTCCATCCTCACCTGGGTCTTAGTGAGGGTCAGGTTGGGGGGCTGTGTGTTGGGAGTGGGGGGGTGTTGGTGGAGTGGGAAGTGGGCAGCAGGACTTGATGTCTTTAGAGCCAGCAGTGGTTGTTGTGCAGTCAGGGGGGAGGGCGGTTGGTCAAACCTATTGAAAAACAGATTCAGATTGTTCGCCCACTCCCTGCCCCCCGTGGCCTGGGGGGAGGTATTCTGGAGCCCAGAGATGGTTTTAAGGTTTCTCCAGACCCCACTGATGTCGCTCTGTTGCAGCTTGTCCTCCATCTTCTTCCTGAAGCTGTCCTTGCCTTCTCTGATCTTTCTCCTCAGCTCCCTCTGTACGAACTTCAGCATCTCCCTGTTCCCCGACCTGAAGATCCTCTTCTTCTCTTTCAGAAGTGTTTTTATCTCAGGGTTGATCCAGGGTTTGTTGTTTGAGCAACACCGTATGGTCTTGGTGGGAACGGTGTTGTCCACACAGAAGCTGATGTAGTCCGTGATGGTGTGAGTGAGGCCATCGATGTCCTCACCATGTGGATCTCAGACCTGCTCCCAGGCGGTGGTTTCAAAACAGCCCTTTAGAGTGTCCATTGCCTCCTCAGACCATAACTTCACTGTGCGCATGGCCGGAGGTTGTCTGTGCACTAGGGGTTTGTACACCGGCCGGAGATGAACCAAGTTGTGATCCGATCTCCCGAGTGGGGGGAGTTGTGATGAGGTGTACACCTCCTTAGTGTTTGCGTAGAATAAGTCCAGTGTTTTATTGTCTCTAGTGTGGCATGTGACATACTGGGTAAACGTGGGTAGAATGGGAGACAGTGAAACATGGTTGAAATCGCCTGAGATGAGGAGAAGAGCATCTGGGTGTTCTGTCTGCAGCCTGCCAGTTACTGAATGGATGACGTCACGCGCTGTCCCAGCGTTCGCCGTCGGATTTGCATAAACAACAATGCAGATCACGTGTGAGTATTCCCTCAGGAGATATGTAGGCCGCATGCCAACAGCTAGCAACTCAATGGCTTTGCTGCAGTGTCGTCGTTTAACAGTGATATGTCCCGGTCTGCACCAGTTGTTGTTAACATACATTATCACTCCACCGCCCCTTGCTTTGCCACTGTCTGATGTTCGGTCTGCCCGTATCGCGTGGAAACCCTCCAGTTCAATGTTAGCATCTGCTGCTAATTCGGTTAGCCAAGTGTCTTTGTATAGAAACAGGCTACACTCCCGGTATATGCTATCGTAGCGGGAGATAGCCGCTAGCTCATCTACCTTTCCCAGTAACGATCGTACATTCCCCATAACAACGGATGGAAGGGTGGGTCTGACCTTATATTTCTTGCCTTCCGCCTTACTCCAGCCCGGCACCCACGGCGTTTTCGCTTCAGTTCTCCCGGTATGTTGAGTTTTTCCCGTTAGCACCGGGTGGCGGTTGAGTGCTAGCAGCTCTTCCCTGCTGTACCGTCTCCTGCTATAAACAGTGGCTCCGTCCACCGGCTCGGGAGACATTTGGGGCGATCTGTGTGTCCGTGATATAAATGGAGTGAAAGGTGTGCCGGATCAGAGAGTTGTCACTGGATCAAAAGAGAGAGGAAGGAAAAAAAAGACTCAGAACTGAGCCGCTATTGCAAAAGGCAGCCAACTCGTGTGGCGCCGGAAGAGGCAATCACTGCAATCAAACATTTCTGGAACTGTCAATGAGACTTCTGCACCTCTCAGCAGGTATTTTGGCCTACTCCTCATGAGCAAACTGCTCCAGTTGTCTCAGGTTTGAAGAGTGCCTTCTCCAGATGGCATGTTTCAGCTCCTTCCACAGATGTTCAACAGGATTTGGATCAGGGCTCATAGAAGGCCACTTTAAAATAGTCCAATGTTTCGCTCTTAGCCATTCTTGGGTGTTTTTAGCTGTATGTTTTGGGTCATTAGCCTGTTGCAAGACCCATGACCTGCGACTGAGACCAAGCTGTCTGACACTGGGCAGCACATTTCTCTCTAGAATACCTTGACAGTCTTGAGATTTCATTGTACCCTGCACAGATTCAAGACACCCTGTGCCAGATGCAGCAAAGCAGCCCCAGAACATAACAGAACCTCCTCCATGTTTCACAGTAGGGATGGTGTTCTTTTCTTGGTATGCTTCATTTTTGCGTCTGTGAACATAGAGCTGATGTGCCTTGCCAAAAAGTTCCAGTTTTGTCTCGTCTGTCCATAGGACATTCTCCCAGAAACGTTGTGGCTTGTCAACATGCAGTTTGGCAAATTCCAGTCTGGCTTTTTTATGATTTGTTTTCAACAGTGGTGTCCTCCTTGGTAGTCTCCCACGAAGTCCACTTTGGCTCAAACAACGACGGATGGTGCGATCTGACACTGATGTACCTTCACCTTGGAGTTCACCTTGAATGTGTTTAGAGGTTGTTCTGGGCTCTTTTGTTACCATTCGTATTATCCGTCTCTTCCATTTTTCATCAAGTTTCCTCCTGTGGCCACGTCCAGGGAGGTTGCATACAGTCCTGTGGATCTTATATTTCTGAATAATATGTGCAACTGTAGTCACAGGAACATCAAGCTGCTTGGAGATGGTCTTATAGCCTTTACCTTTAACATGCTTGTCTATAATTTTCTTTCTAATCTCCTGAGACAACTTTCTCCTTTGCTTCCTCTGGTCCATGTTTAGTGTGGTACACACCATGTCAACAAACAGCATAGTGACTACTTGTCACCCTTTAAATAGGCCGACTGACTGATTACAAGTTTGTAGACACCTGTGATGTTAATTAGAGGACACATCTTGGTTGAACATGTCCCTATGGTCACATTATTTTCAATCTTTTCTAGGGGTACCATCATTTTTGTCCAGGCCTGTTTCATGAGTTTGTTTTTTAAAGTAATTCTGTTGAACCACAATTCAAAAGCATTGTCTGATTTTCACTGGTTATCATCTCTGCTGGAGTCCGAGTCCCACCCTATGCAGGACATACTGAACGCACTGAGGAGCTCATTTAGCAGCAGACTACATCATCCTAGGTGCACAACCGAGAGGTTTCGCAGGTCCTTCCTACCTACGGCTGTCAGACTGTATAACCTAAGCAGGGCTGCTCGCAGATATAGCAAAAAAACGTGACAACCTAATAGTAGTGAATGCAAAAGACGCAACAGACTTACACAATGGTCCCCTCCGGTATACAACTAGGAAAATACCGGTCGCTACGGAGGGTGACAATATGTATGGGTACATAATCATACCATGTAGGATAACTAGGTAGACGGTTATGCTGTTCATTCCATCTAACTACAATGCTCCGCACTGTGTTTATATATTTATTCCATCTAGCTACAATGCTCCGCACTGTGTGTTTATATATTTATATGTACTGTACATATGTATACTCGCTGCTCTTGTTTTTTCTTGTCTTCTGATTGTTGCTCTGAGTGTTGCTATCCCTGTGCTGTTGCAATCCTGGAATTTCCCCACTGTGGGACTAATAAAGGCTTATCTTATCTTAATTTTCATAGAATTTTTATTTATTACCACTTTTGTCAGATTCAAGTTATTTCTGTGACCATTGTGGGTTTTTCTTTCATTAACAGAGGGGAACCAACAATTTTGCCCACGTGTGTATTCTTCTGAGTGTGTTTATGAACACCACTCATGTCTAACGTTGCAGATGCTCCAAGAATGAGAGAGTATGGCATTATAAATGTGAGCATTGGTGCATGTACTGTATGTGTGTTACCTGAATCAGGGTGCGCAGCGACTCCACATATGACTGTTCTGTATCCAAGAGGGTCATCATGACATGTTTCCTCATGTCCTGTGAAGAAAGAATAAAAAAGAACTGAATAACAAATTCTGTATAGAATATTAAAAAACAGAGATACGTACACATAGAAACACAAATATTTCTACTTCTGACATTAAGTCTGTTACTTATATTTTGTGTATACTTGCGGACACAAGGTAACTAGAGAAAGAAAAAGCCAACTACACCGTCATTCAGTCTATACACAGCAAAGCATGCACAGTGGATCAAAATTAACATTTCTCCAAGCTAAAAAAAATAGGAAAAAAAATTAAGTTCCTCCAAATGTCAGAACTGTTTTTGAAAAACTCTGTAGCCTTCAAAGCAACACTATGTAAGATTTTTTTTTTACCTTAAAATAATGTAATGGAGGGATCAACCTTTGATAGGCATATGTCACTCTCCCCATAATCTGAAAAGGCCTGCATTGCCTGCAACTGCTCTGTTCTTGGTAAGAACACTGAAAAGACTACAACTATCGCGACTTCAGTCCCAAAAGCCAATCACAGGGCCCAGCTGTAGCCACTAATAAAGTACCCTGTGGCTGGCTGTCCACTGGGTTTAGTAACCAAAATCAAACACCAGGAATGACTGACTAAAGGAATTTTATGATTTTTAAAAAAAAGAAAATAAGCATACACTTAATTGAAGCCATATAGTCAAAATTATATCCTATCAAAAGTAGTATCTTTGGTCAGGCCACAGAACTGTTTCCTGTCTGAAGCCATCACCCTGACTCTCCTGTCACAGTAAAAACTACGCAGCAAGGTGAAAATGTAAAGGAAAAAGGAACAAGAGAATGTACAACATTTATATTTCTTCCAAAATCAATCATAGTTATAAGATGTTAAAGATGAAAATGTACTGTACATATTACAGAAATGCCTTCCACATGAAATTGCATTTAAAACCCCATTCATCTTGAGAAAACCTCAAAAGAATTCACGTTACTTTTTTTTGTTAGCACAACACCCCTCGACCCCTTCAGAGTCTGACTCCTCCAACAGAACCGATGTTCATTCTTCTTCTTTTAGATTTGATTGGCGGTTGGCAACCAGCCTACAGGTGCATTACCGCCACTGACTTGATTATTATCACTCTATATCTTAGTATAAGGAGTTCTGAACAACTCCTTATGTGTGAAAAAATCATCCGTCCTTGGACTGTGTCCTAGGTGCGGCTGTTTCTCAGATCAGAGGATGTTCAAATTACAACACGCACCTTTAAAGAGCAAAGATGAATAATTCCTTTGTGTATAAGGGGACTTTTTCCTTTGCATTCTACAATTCCAAATTTTACATGCCTTTTTTCAACCCTTTCTTACACAAAACTTCACAATTTTTACCCAGTGTTGTCTGGATAAAGTTGCTTTCACACATGCTCTGTAAACAGGAATGTGCAAAATATACAGTTGAAACCATAAGTTCACATACACTGTGTAAAAAGACACATAACACACATAAGACACTTTTTTTCCCTTACGGTCTGACAGGAAATCAAACTAAAATTTTTCTATTTTAGGTCAGTTAAGATTACCAAAATTATTTCTATTTTCTAAATGATTTTTATATTAGAGATTTTTTTAAATTACTTTCTACAAAGTCAGAAGTTCACATACACCAATATCAGGAAGAGAACTGTGGACCTCCACAAGTCTGGTTCATGTTTGGGTACAATTTCTAGATGCCTGAAGGTGCCATGTTCATCTGTTCAAATAAATGTGACCCGCCACGAGAAAACCAGCAACAAGTCGGCCTGATGTGATTCCTAAAAAACAGAAATACTTTTTTTAAAAATTTGTGATTTTCGTTTTTTTGCTAAATATGCTAGTTGAAATCATGAAGAAGCTACTCCATGCTTCAGATAACCATAAAAATCATAAACTTTGTATATGAAATAGAGTAGTTTCAGAGGGAAATATCAGCGAGACTGCTTCCTAGTTTCAGGGGCGTGGATACCACAGCTGATTTACATATCCGGTTTGTTTGGCTATTCACACGTCTTTGTTATTTATTTCAGCCAATCAGCAGCCCGTTCAGGTAGAAACACATGGCCACTAAAGCAGCTCGTCTTTCTGCATTTATCAAACTCCTTTTGATAAGCACTGTATGGGGGTTGGGTTCATGCTAAACCTGGATTTATGCTGCACCTCTGTTGTCTGCATACGTGCAACCGGAAGGCTTGTGTGACGAAATTTACATCATATCCTCCAGTCCGCTAGTGTCTGCAGAGTTTCTCTGTGGATGACCATGTGCAGCCAAAAGTTTCTGACCGCGGCCTAACTGCATTGACTGCGCATGCGCAAGCTTAAACGTCCCATTCACAAGGTGGCACTACCAACACAGCATACAAAGTCAAAGTAGATGAAGCAGACAAAGAGGAAGCGGAAGACGAGAATAAACATACATGAATTGTTTTGCAGCAGTAGCAGCTTGAGCAGAGAGGAGCACTGGAAAACGGCAATTCCTCCTTTTCCTTGAAACAATGTCATTGTTGTTGCTACAAAAAAAAAAAAGTGCGTTACTTTCGCATTTACAGCCGGTGAACAAACTGGTGTGTTAGCGCATGTGCGCTACCCATAGGGCTGGGGGCGAAACTACAAATAACAGTTGTGCGCATGCGTCAACCGCTTGGCCAGGTAGATGAAAAAGTGAGCATGTACAGCACCGCATGTGCTGGGCTGGTCCAAAGCGCACGTGGACCAAAGCGGACCAGAGGGGAAATGCAGCATGAATCCAGCTTTAGTCATGAAAATGACCAGCTTTTGTTACTGTCCCCCACCTGGCTCCCCTGGAAGGTGACAATCCTTGGAAACTTTGAACTTGATTTTCTCATCAGGGAAGTAGTTTGAGAAGTGCTAACATTCAAATGGCCACATCTTCAAATCTTTTTGGATTTCCATGTGTTAGACATCATTGAAAAGCTTAGATTCCACACTTTTAGAATCTGTAAATAACTTAAAATACGCTTTGGGAGACTTGTTCCTAGTTTTTCCCATGACTGGTCACAATTATACACAAGTATAAACACCATGGGAATGTCCAGCCATCGTACCACTCAGGAAATAGATTGGTTCTGTGTCCAAGAGATGTACGTGTTTTGGTGCGAAATGTGTCTATCAACCCCAGAACAAAAGCACAAGACCTTATGAAGATGCTGGCTGAAGCTGGTAAGTGTGTCATTATTCACAGTGAAATGAGTCCTGTACTGACAGGGGCTGAAAGTCCACTCAGCGAGGAAGAAGCCATTACTCCAAAACCAACATAAAAAGACAGATTACAGTTTGCAAATGCCCACATGACATCATAAGGAGAGAAAATTATGTAGAACTACTGAAGCAACATCTCAAGACATCAGCCAGGAAGTTAAAGCTTTGCTGCAAAAAGGTCTTTCATATGGACAATGACCCACATACCTGCATACCATCAAATTACTTACAAAGTGGCTTAAGGACAACAAAGTCAATGTTTTGGAATGACCATCACCAAGCCTGATCTCAGTCCTATAGAAAATTTGTGGGTAGAGCTGGGTGGACATTTAAACATATGGAGCATTAGCTCAAAAGTAGACCAAATTTATACAACACTTTCTGCCTCACACAGACTAGCTTTGTTTAACTGAGACCTGGCTCCACCAAATGTACCAACAAACATGATGGATGATTCCTGAATATCTCTGCTTTAGAAAAGACAGATTGTTGGGAAAGACAGGGGAAGTGATGATCTTTATTAAAGGTAAGCACAAATGCAGGGAGACAGAATTAAATACTCTTCTTGAATGTCTAGCCCTCAATGTGATTCTCTCACCTCAGATAAATTTTAATATTGTTGTTTTATATATAATCCACCTTCATGTGTTATCCTTTTTATGATGAACTGCAAATGGTAATGAAAACGCTTGACTCCTACAATGAAACAATATGTTATGGGGATTTTAACATCAACTGGTCAGAGGAAAACAAAAGGTGAAAATGACTGTCAAAATTTAATTTTCAGCAAATGATTAAAGGACCCACTAGAATCACTAGAACTTTAATTGATATATTTACCAATAAACCAGACAGGATAACAAAAACGTATAATCTATGGACTGGACTATCAGTGACCATAACATGATACTAGCTGTCAGAAAACTATCAACAACTATCCAAACAGCACCTGCAATATTTTGATAGCAGCAACCCAAAATAAAAATGACCATTCCCAAGTCAAAACCTATGCAATTTGAATGTAATCTTAAGAATATTGATTGGAATCAGCTTAAGGAAACTGATGATGTGGATAGGTGCTGTAAATCCATGATTAACCCTATTGTAAATTTAAGAGAAAAATGTTATCAGAAAAAATTTTAAATAAACAAAAGATTTACCATAGCTAAATAATGAAATACATAAACTTATGAAGAAATGAGATCTGGCTTTAACAAATGTCACTAATCACAAAATATATAATACATAATATATAATACTAATTGGTTAATCTCCAAAAGTTTAAGGAATAAAGTTGTTTTGGAATTACGCAAAGCAAAAGTCTCATACTATACACGACTAATAGGAAATGCTAAGGGTAACAATGTTTCTTTGTGGAAATATTTCAACAATTTAACTAATAAGTAACAGTCTTTAGGCCAAAGTATTCTACAGAAACATCAAATTGCCATTTTATTGAAAACATTAAGCATTCCTTGGATGGAGGTAATGTTGCAGGTGCAGTGTTTCTTACCCTAAAAAAAAGCATTTGACACCGTTAACCATAGCATTCTCCTATCTAAGCTGTCACCTTTTAATTTTTCAAAACAAGCAGTTGATTGGTTTGGGTCATATCTTCAAACTAGACAACAGTGTGTTAAAGTTAATGAAGAAAAGACATCATTCTTGAACAACAAAATGGGAATATCTCAAGGTTCAGTACTTGGTCCACTGTTATTTAATCTTTTTAAAACTCACTTGCCTTTAAGTTGCCCAGCAGTAAATTGCCAGCTATATGCAGATGATGCAGTTATATATACACTTGCCAAGTCACTTAGCAAGGCTGCTGAGGTGCTAATAATGTGCCTGGAGGATGTCCATAGATGGTTGCAACATAATCATCTTGTACTCAATTTGAAAAAGACTATTTCAATTGCGTTTTTCTATCAGAAAAATGACTACACCTGGGTCATTTAAAACCATTCTACAAAATAATAAAATACAGAAGGTCACTGAATTTGTTTCTTGGTATCCTCTCTGAATAGCTGGAGCAGGTGGCTGGGGAGAGGGAAGTCTGGGTTTCTCTGTTTGAACTGCTGCCTCTGCGACCCGGACCTCTGAAAAAGCGGTAGAAGATGGATGGATGGATAATCCTAGACCCACAACTTAAATTTGATAAACACATAAAGAAAATTTCAAAAGCAGTAACTGTTTTAAACTAATAAGACATGATATATACCTAATCAGGCAGCTCTGACGTTTATGCACGCTATGGCTTCTTCACATTTTCCTATTGTATAGCAGTTTGGGCTCAAGCATTGCCATCTATAACCAGGCATATCTCATCCCTGTACAACCAGGCCTTGAAAATAATGGATTTAAAAAAAAACCCATCCATTGACATCACTGTCAAATACTAAAAATATATAAATAATTTAACTTTAAGAGCTTCACCAATCTTTGTTTTCTCAAATTAATTTTCAAATGTTTACACAGTCTATCCCCAGAGCCTCTTTCCAGGCACATCCAAAGACATGATGGTAACAGAGTAACCAGGGACATGGTGAATGGTACTGTAAAATACTATATTGTAAATCTACATTTGGACACTCCACTTTGTTATGAATGAATGAATGAATGAATGAATGAATGAATGAATCTTTATTCGGATAGATTAAAAGTAAAGATTAAAAAGAAACAGAATAATATAACAAAGGCGAAAAAATCCAACAAGGTCAAATTAAACAATAACTCCTCTGATTATACAGTTCAACATAAGTTATCCAAAATGGGTGATGGCTGAAGCCGCAGCTTATATTGCCCACCCATATTCCATCCAAGAATTCAAAAGAAAAACAAAACAAGAGCGATTACAATTTAGAACAAAGCTAAGACAAAATGTGACAAAAAACTAAGCAACAACACAACACAGACTGGATATGACAATCCTTATGTGATTTTACATGTCATCTTGTATACATGTTTGGAGTATTTCTTCCTTTAGTTTTTGTTTAAATGTCCAAGCGTTGTACATGATTTTAATTCAGGTCCAAAATCGTTCCATAATCTGACTCTTTGCACTGAAACACAGTGTTGCTTGGTGGTAGTTCTCACTGAAGGTTTTTGAAATATACATACACTTTCTCCATTAAGGGCTGTAAACTTTGGAACACATTGCCAACTGAAATTAAATTAACTGAGGACATAAAATTGTTTACAACAAAGGTTAAGTGCTGGCTAAAAGAACAACAAAGCTGTACCTATTAACTCTTTATTTGGGTTATATTTGACTTGTTATGGTTGACATGCAGAGCCGGTTGTGTGGTACAAGATAAGATAACATAAGCCTTTATTAGTCCCACAATGGGGAAATTCCAGGATTACAGCAGCACAGGGATAGCAGCACTCAGAACAATAGTTAATAAGATAATAAGAACCGGTGAGCCAAAAGCAGTAAATGAATATACATATGTACACAGATATATACACAGTGCAGGAGCATTGCAGCTAGATGGTATAATCAGGATTACGGTTTGTTAAATTACCCTGCAGAATATGAATATGTACCCAGACAGAATATTTTGTATTTGAATCAACAGTGCTGTCGTCGCCCTCGATAATGACTGATATTGTCCTAGTTGTATAATGGAGGGGACGATTTATTGTGCAAGGTTGTTACGTTTAGTACATTCAATACGACTTCTACGAGCAGCCCTGGTTAGGTTATAAAGTCTGACAGCTGTAGGTAGGAAGAACCTGTGGAACCTCTCTGTCGTGCACCTAGGATGGCACAGCCTACCGCTAAATGAGATCCTCAGTGTGTTCAGTGTGTCCTGCATGGGGTGGGACTCGGACTCCAGCAGAGATGACAGCTTAGCCACCATCCTCTTCTCTCCATCTCCTCCACTGGGTCGAGGCGTCGCCCCAGAACACAGCTAACTTTTTTGATCAGTCTGTTCAGTCTCTTTCTGTCGGCTGCTGCGATGCTGCTGCCCCAGCAGACCACTCCAAATGTGATGTCACCACCGAATCGTAGAAGGTCTTCAGGAGTGTCCCTTGCACTCCAAAAGACCTGAGCCTCCTCAGGAGAAACAGCCTGCGCTGCCCCTTCTTGTAGAGCGCGTTGATGCTGTGTGACCAGTCCAGTTTATTGTTCAGGTGAACACTCAGGTACTTGTAAGATGTCACCATCTCAATGTCTGTCCCCTGGATGTTTACTGGTGCTGTGGGGGGGTTGTCCTTGCCTGCGGCAGTCCACCACCAGTTCCTCAGTTTTCCCCGCATTGACCTGGAGGCGGTTCCGCAGGCACCAGTCCACGAAGTCCTGGATAAGTCCCCTGTACTTCGCATCATCTCCATCAGAGATGAGGCCAACAATTGCAGAGTTGTCAGAGTATGTATTTTGGTTTACCGTGTAATGTAGTTCTAGTATGTTTGTCATTTACTGGTTTGTGGTAGTGATTGTATATGTATTTTATTGTGCTATGTGATATAGCTTTGGTATGATGAGCATTTAAATTTTATTGTCTTAATCATATTGTTCATGTAAAAGCCCAACTAGGGACAAGAGCTGAAAATTAGCATAGCTATAAGCTCTCTGTACAGCACATCAGTTGCTTTTTTTTGTATTGGAACCATGTTAAATGGTACCGCCCCTATTTAAATACAATTTTATTCTATTTTCTAAAAGATGCGTGCAAGCAAGACGGCCTACAAACTTGACAATTACAATAGTTTGCTGGAATTTTGGCTCATTCCTCCTGAAAGATCTGGCGTAAGAAGCTTGTGGAAGGATACTCAAAATGTTTGACCCAAGTCAGTTTAGAGGCAATGCTACCAAGTACTAATGAAATGTATGTAAACTTCTGACTTTGAAGAAAGTAATTTAAAACATTCTCTAAAAGCTTATTTAACAAATATAAAAATTATTTCGCAAATAGAAATTATTTTGGTAATCCTAACCGACCTAAAACAGGAAAAGTTTAGTCTGATTTAATATCAGACAGTGAGGGGAAAAAAAGTTGTCTTTTTATACAGTGCATGTAAACTGCTGGTTTCAACTGTTAGGTTAACTGGTATCAAACTGGGGATTCTAAATTGTCCTTAGGTATGACTGTGAGAGTGAATGGTTGTCTGTCTCTCTGTGTTGGCCCTACAATGGACTGGCGATCTGTCCAGGGTGTACCCTGCCTCTCACCCAAAGATGCTGGGATAGGCTCCAGCCCCCCCGCGACCCGAAAAGGATTAAGCGGAAGAAGATGAATGAATGAATGAATGAATGTAATGACACAAACATGAGATTTTAATTACATTAGATGCTCTTCTTCTTTCAGCTGCTCCCTTTAGAGGTCGCCACAATAGATCATCTGCCTCCCTCTCATCCTATCCCTTGCATCTTCCTCTGTAACACCAACTCTCTCCATGTCCTCCTCCACTACATCCATTAGATGCTTTAAAAACTTAATTATAAATTGTGAAAAAAGCTAAGTGAATTTATTGCTATAAAATCAGCACTATGTGTGCTTGCACACTATCAGGAAGGGTGCCTTTTCCGTGGCACAAACAGATCTTAACTCAACAGTTTCCTGCATGATAAAGGGAAAACAAGGGAAATAGAGAGCCTAAGTCACGCCCCCTCTACTTCCACATATGGGGCCTTAAATCGGAAAAAAATCTCCATTGAAAGCAATGGCAAGAAAAAAATTATCTTTTGATTCCGATCGAATTTTGCCATGAGTTACACGTTTGCCAATTTAAAAGATAATTCTCTACATAATTAAAGTTGTAGGTTGTTGTATAATAAAAGATTAATATTTAGTTTTTGTGACACCTCTTAATGGACTACATTTGTTTGTCTCGGACTATAGACATCACCAAGCACGATTATGGCGGTTCCCCTCTCAAAACTCTCCTCCTGTCTCCTGACCGACGAAAAAGCATCCAAAGAGGAGGGAAAAACAACACAAATGTATTGTATTTTGGGAGCTGCAGCTGATCCAGAAGACTGTTAGTTATTTCCCCCCGCGCGTTCTTTGAAAACGATGACGTAAGTTACGTGAGTCTGTATTTGCAGTTTTTCAATTTATGTAGTTTCATAACCTTACACCTTAACAGTTAGACAACAACCTACACAGTTATTTAGGTGGAAAATTATCTTTTAAATTGACAAACACCATATGTGTAACTTGTGGCAGAATTTGACCGGGATCAAAAGATAATTTCTTGCTTGCTATTCACGTCAATAGAGATTTTTACAGATTTAAGGTCCTGTATGTGGAAGCAGAGGGGACGTGACTTAGGCTCTCTATATCCTGGCCACGTAGTTCCCAAATTACCTGAAGTTCATGTGAGAAATCAGCTTAAGCTAATATTCCTCCTCATCCTGGAGAACTAAAGTAAAACTTGACACCTGACATCTTTTGAATCTATTTTTAGCCTTTTTTTTTTAGACAGGAAGGGGGGTGAAATACAGAGGTAGAGACACACAGGAAAGATCCCTCTGGCCCGGGAATCACCACAGAGCATCATGCTTGTGTAATGTAGTTTGCGTCCTTTTTCCACCACACGCTCAGCTTGTGGCATTTTAATACTGGCACATTTATATTCCTGGAACAATCTGATTAAAAAGATGACATGCTCTGTGCCAGAAACCAAAAACAAACCTTTTGCACAAGGACCGGCCTAGAGGTCAATGATAGCAGGAAGTCCACACAAGCAAAGCATGATTCAGCAGTACAGCATAACCAATGACTCATGATTTAAGTCAATAAGCTGCTAAGTTGTTCTAATTCAGTAACATACTTATGATTATCCATGTCATCTCATGTCTACAAATCTGAGATGAATCAAAATAATACCAACACACAGGAGCCAGTAGCATCCAAATCATAGTGGTTCACCAACTATTCCTACAAAATGTGACGGAGTGACTGAAAGGTTTGTGCTTTGAGGGTCCAATCCATCATTTCTAGCATTGCAATCTGTGTAATTACCTCGTAAGTGTGAGACAGACACAGAGGAGACAGGATAACGAGACCAGTCTAAGGATCATGGAACATGTCAGACATATTCTCTCAGGGCCCTTGGGGGGATTCCAAAAATATTCTGGTACCAAACATGACTTATAAATATCAGATGGAGCCATGGGCTAAACCCTATGATGCATGTATACAGACGTGGACACATTTGTTGGTAACCTTCCATTAAAGAAAGAAAATCCCACAATAGTCACTGAAATAACTTGAAACTAACAAAAATAATAATAAATACATTTTTTTCTGAACATTAATTAATGAAAGTCAGATATTGCTTTTGAATTTTGGTTCAACAGAAAAAAAAACCCAAAACGAATGAAACTGGCCTAGACAACAATGATGATGCCCTTAACTTAATACTTTGTTGCAAAATCTTTTGAGGCAATCACTGCAATCAAGCGATTTCTGTTAATCTTAACAAGACTTCTGCAATTCTCAACAGGTATTTTGGCCCACTCCTTGTGACCAGACTGCTCCAGCTGTCTCAGGTGTGACAGATGCCTTTTCCAGACTGCATGTTTCAGTTCCTTCCATAGATAGGATAATAGGATTTACATCAGGGCTCATAGAAGGCCACTTCAGAATAGCACAATATTTTGTTCTTAGCCATTGTTGGGTGCTTTTAGCTGTGAGTTTTTGGTCATTATCCTGTTGGAGGACCCATGACCTGCGACTAAGACCAAGCTTTCTGACACTGGGCAGCACACTTCGCCCCAGTCTTGAGATTTCATTGTACCCTGCAGAGATTCAAGACACCCTACGCCAGGAGCAGCAAGGCAGCCCCAGAACATAACTGAGCCTCCTCCATGTTTCACAGTAGGTACGGTATGCTTTTATGCTTCATTTTTCCTTCTGTAAACATAGAGCTGATGTGACTGGTCAAAAAGCTCCAGTTTTGTCTCATCAGTCCAAAGGACAACCTCCCACAAACTTTGGAGCTTATCAGTATGCATTTTGACTGGCTTTTTAATGTTTTTTCTGTTAGTAGTGGAGCCCTCCTGGTCTTCTTTCATGGAGTCCATTATTGTTCAAAATGTGACCCATGGTTGGACCACAAAGTGACGTACCTTGACTTTAGAGTTCAGTTTGAATGATTTTGGATGGCTTCCTAGGGGCTTTTTCTACAATATGCACTATCCTTCTGATCAAGCTGGGGTTGCTTTTCCTCTTGCATCCATATCCTGGGATGTTGGCTACAGTCCCATGAACCTTATACTTTTTAATAATATTGGCAACTGTGCTCACAGAAGCATCAAGCTGCTTGGAGATGCTCTTATAGCCTTTACCTTTAACATGGTTATTGATAATCTTCTTTCTAAGCTCCTCAGACAGCTCTCTCCTTAGCTTTCTCTGGTTCATGTACAGTGTGATACACACCATCATACCAAGCTACACTGTAGCATTTTTCTCCCTAAATAAGCTGAATGGCTGATGAAAAGCTTGAAGACACCTGTGATACCAATTACAGGACACATCTTAACACATAAACATATCCCTATGGTCATCTTTTATACAAGTACCATCATTTTTGTCCAGGCCAGTTTCATTAGTTTGTTTTTATGATTCTGTTGAACTAAAATTCAAAAAAAATTGTCTGATTTTCATTATTATTTTTGTCACTTTCAAGTTATTTCAGAGACACTGTGGGATTTCATTTTTTAATGAAAGGTTACCAAGAAATTTGTCCACATCTGTAACAACAATGCTCCCCAATCCACACATAGGCCACAAAAATAGCCAGAGGAGAAGCTTTTTTTTTTTTACCCCTTCTTTCCCTGCCAGCACCACTGTGCCCTATAAATAACCATAACAATAACTTCCCAGGAAGGCCATGTTTAGTGTTTGGCATCTTAAGAGACCCCAGGGACTCTGTGGGGTACCACTGGAAAAGGAAAGGTGGTGTGTGGATGTAGGAATGTGTATCTCTGTGTGTATAAAGAAAGGCTGAGTGGAAAATCTTCCTCTGAAATGGTGAAAGAGTATCAAAAACGTGTTATATAATTTCTTGCAGTTGTAAATTGTTCTTTAAAATAAGCATCATTGCTCCTTCTGTCTAATTGTACTCACCCCTAAAACATAAAAACCGTAACTATGAGGACTAAACATGGCTAAAAGAGGGAAGCATAACAACACAGTAATCATTCATTTATATTACTTAACCTGTAAGTAGGAAGCTATTCTGAATACTTCAGTTACTATACTTCACTGGCTTCCAGTCCATTTTAGAATTCATTTTAAACTTTTGCTTTTTGTTTTTAAAGCTCTTAATGGCCTTGCTCCAGTTTACCTGTCTGAGATTTTGACTGTCCGTGACCAAGGCAGGGCTTTGAGGTCATCCAATCAGCTTTTGCTGGATGTGCCCAGGTCAAGGTATAAACATTGGGGTGACCGAGCCTTTTCTGTTGTCGCCCCTAGGCTATGGAATAATCTCCCCCCGATCTACATGCCATCTCTGACCTGGCCCTTTTTAAATCACAATTTAAACTAGAAAAGCACTCGGAGAGTGCAGACCTCCGCCAAGCGCCACAGTTCCCCCCCATACAGTGTTTGTGTGTAGGTTTTCAGATTCCTTGACCATGAAAACATATGACTAGCAACTGGATTCACAATGTTAGGATTAGTGGTTCAGTAGTAAAAGCATTACCTCCTTGGCGGAGGTAATAAACTGAAGTGTTGCTGTTGTGTCCATCTCCTCCATGTGCAAAGTGCCAGGCTGCGACCTGTCAAGGCATACCTCATGCCTCCCTTATTGGGGGGGCTTTCACACCTGTACTGACCTCATGCCTCCTTTATTGGGGGGGGGGGCTTTCACACCTGTACTGAGTACTTAAAAACTGTATTTATCGGCAGATGAAAGAAAACTGAAGCAAAAACAAACAAACAAAAACTAAGCAAACAGCAACTGCAACATGAACTATTTCAAACATATTTATTCAAATGTACACTTATATGGACACAATGTTGAGCCATAAGTTTTTGGTAATGTGAAAATAATAAGCCAAGTAGCACAAAAAAATTGAGTGCTCTTGCTGTCAGGAAACAATGTTGGCACCAAATCACTGAAGTGATGTGCCACCAATGGGGGTAGATTGTGCTCTGCCACAAAATGACAAACCATCACTTCTGCTAGTGATGCATTGGATTTGGAAGGCATCGGTTCTCTCACTGGCTGAAAATGTTCATCCATCGATGGAATTTGGCTACACAGTTTTTGTGGCGCTGTGTAGCAAAGTGCGACTTCAGGTCGAAAATCCCTGATGCAGTCACTTTTAGCATTAGAATCACACATATCAGGCGCAGCATTACTGGCGCCGGGATTCCTCTCTGTTCCGGAGCCGCGGGACAAAAGAAGGTGCGATAATGGTTGCCGTGGGTTTTATTGGGTTTGCGCTCCGCGGAAAAAAGAGGATTTGGAAGCCTCCCCCGGCAGAGAGCTGGGTTTTGCGCAGCCCCTATGGCTGCCCGGGGAATTTCTGGCAAATAATGCGGCGCCGGACAGCTGCCCGTGTCAGCTTTTGCAGCGTAGCGCAAACACAGGCACTCTGGCGGGTCCTGCCCACCACAGGTTTCTGCATGCTTTTGTGCCTAAAACTTTGAAGAAGGCGGAGTTTGTGTTCATCAGACACGACGACCAGCGCCCTCTATTGCCCCTGCACACATGTTGAAAATGGCCGTATCTCACAATGTTAAAGAATCATTTAAAAAATTCCTGTATCCAGACGGTGATCCGGATCATCCCCAAAATTTAATCAGTTCTTCCTTGTACCATTTCCAACAAGGCCTGAAAGTTTTATCGAAATCCGTCCAAAACTTTTTGAGTTATCTTGCTAACCAACAGACAAACAGACAAATAGACAGACAAACGCTGGCAAAAACAACCTCCTCCTGGCCTTCGGCCTGGCGGAGGTAAACATATTTGTTTAGGATGGTTTTTAATACCCAGTAGTGGTGATATTTGTCTTGGCATTTGTTTTTATTTTATTCTTATTTTTAGGTATTTATTCTTATTTCTTTGTTTATGTTATTTGTTTTTAATGCTGTGTGTGTTTTTAATGCTGTTTATTTATATAGCCCTTTAAAACAACTCGTAGGTGACCAAAGTGCTTTACAAAAAATTAAAGTACATTACATTACATTACATGACTATTTGGTACTTCCAAAGCCAAGTATTTGTAATCACCAGCAAATAATTTACTTCCAATATCTTTTATTAATAAAAGAAAAGGAAGAGAGATATGACAAATCATCTGTAACGTTACATTTAAACTACAGTGCATCCAGAAAGTATTGACAGCGCTTCACGTATTTAACATTTTGTTATGTTACAGCCTTATTCCAAAATGGAATAGATTCATTTTTCCTCAAAATTCTACACACAACACCTCATAATGACAAGTTGAAAAAAATGTTTTGGAAATTTCTGCAAATTTATTAAAAATAAAAAACTAAGAAATCACATGTACATAACCTTTGTTCAGTACTTTGTTGATGAACCTTTGGCAGCAATTACAGCCTCAAGTCTTTTTGAACATGATGCCACCCCCCCCCCCCCCCCATGGCTCGTCACCTTATGGTGGTGGGGGGTTTGCATGCCCTAGTGATCCCAGGAGCTATGTTGTCCGGGGCAATTTGTCTCTGGTAGAGTCTCCCAAGACAAACCCAGGGCCAGACTAAGAGTGACCAAACAGACTCCGATGGTAAATACAAATAAATCAAGGATTCAGTGTACCTTGCCCGATATGGGGTTACCGGGGCCCCACCCTGGAGCCAGGCCTGAGGAAGGGGCTCGATGGCTAGCGCCTGGTGATTCGGGTTTCTGCCCATGGGACCTGGCCAGGCTCAGCCCAAAGGAATTGCATGGGTCCGCTCTCCAGTGGGCTCACCACCTGCAGGAGGGATAATGGGAGTCCGGTGCTATGGGGATCAGGTGGCAGGCGAAGGCAGAGACCTTGGCGGTCTGATCCCCGGCTTTTGAAAATGGCTTTTGGATGTGAAACATCACCTCTCTGGTGGGGAAGGAGGTGCAGTTGGTACAAGAGGTTGAGAGATACTGGCTAGATAAAGTTGTGCTCACCTCAAAGCACAGCTCCGGTTCTGGAACCAGTACGCACATGTGTGTAATGACAGTAAAAGCTGGAGGGGTGTGATTGGGAGGAACGGCCTGCCCGATCTGAACTCGAGTGGTGTTCAGTTATTGGACTTCTGTGCTAACCACAGTTTGTCCATAACGAACACCATGTTCAAGCATAAGGGTGTCCATATGTGCACTTGGCACCAGGACACCCTAGGTCGCAGGTCGATGATCGATTTTGTTATCGTGTCATTAGACCTGCGACCGTATGTCTTGGAGACTCGGGTAAAGAGAGGTGCAGAGCTGTCAAATCACCACCTGGTGGTGAGTTGGATCCGATGGCAGGGGAGGAGGCCATTCAGACCTGGTAGACCCAAACGTATAGTGAGGGTCTGCTGGGAACGTCTGGCTGAGGCCTCTGTCCGGGAGGTTTTCAACTCCCACCTCCGGAAGAACGTCGACCACATTGCGAGGGAGTCTGAAGACAGAGTCTGAATGGGCCATGTTCTCCACCTCCATTGTTGAAGCAGCTGCCCAGAGCTATGGTTGCAAGGTCATTGGGGCATCTCATGGTGGCAACCCCTGAACCAAGTGGTGGACACCAGTGGTGAGGGGGCCCATTAAGCTGAAGAAGGAGCCCTATCGAGTTTGGTTGGCTTGTGGGACTCCTGAAGCAGCTGAAGTATACTGGCAGGCCAAGCGGAATGCAGCTCGGGTGGTTGCTGAAGCAAAAACTCGGGTGTGGGAGGAATTCGGTGAGGCCATGGAACAAGACTTTTGGTCGGCCTCGAAGAGATTCTGGCAAACTGTCCAGCGGCTCAGGAGGGGGAAACAGCTCCCTGTCCACACTGGGTTTGGTGCAGATGGGGCGCTGCTGACTTCGACTGGGGATATTGTCAGGCGGTGGAAGGAATACTTCGAGGATCTCCTCAATCCCATCCCACTGACAAGCCTTCCACAGAGGAAGCAGGGCTTGTGGACGAGGGGACGACTTGCCCATCACAGGGGCTGAGGTTGCCAAGGTGGTTAAAAAGCTCCTTGGTGTCCGGGCCCCGAGGGTGGACGAGATTCGCCCCGAGTACCTCAAGACCCTGGATGTTGTACGGCTGTCATGGCTGACACGACTCTGCAACATTGCGTGGAGGTTGGGGACAGTACCTTTGGCATGACAAACCGGGGTGGTGGTTCCTCCCTTCAAGAAAGGAGACCGGAGGGTATGCTCCAACTTTAGAGGGATCACACTCCTCAGCCTCCCTGGGAAGGTCTATGCCAAGGTACTGGAGAGGACAGTCCGGCCGTTGGTCAAACTTCAGATTCAGGAGGAGCAATGTGGTTTTCGTCCTGGCCGTGGCACATTGGACCAACTCTTTACCCTCTCAAGAATCCTCGAGGGTTCGTGGGAGTTTGCTCAACCAGTTTACATGTGTTCTGTGGACTTGGAGAAGGCATTTGACTGCATCCCTCGTGCTTTTTTGTGGGGGGTGCTTCAGGAGTATGGGGTATCGGGCTTATTGTTACAAGCGATCTGGTGTCTATATGACCGTTGTGAGAGTTTGGTTCAAATTGCCAACACTGGGTCGGACTGCACCAGGGCTGCCCTTTGTCACCGATCATGTTCATAACTTTTATGGACAGGATTTCTAGGCACAGCCAGGGAATGGAGGGTGTCATGCTTGGTGACCACAGGATCTCATCTCTGTTGTTTGCAGATGATGTCCTGCTGGCTTCATCCAGCAGTGACCTACAGTTCTTACTGGGATAGTTTGCCGTTGAGTGTGAAGCAGCTGGGATGAGAATCAGCACCTCCAAGTTCGAGTCCATGGTCCTCAGCAGGAAAAAGGTGGACTGTCCTCTCCAGGTTGGAGACAAGCTCCTGCCCCAAGTGAAGGAGTTTAAGTATCTCGGGGTCTTATTCACGAGTGAGGAGAGAATGGAGTGACAGATTGACAGACTGATTGGAGCAGCATCTGCAGTGATGCGAACGTTGTACTGGTCTGTTGTGGTGAAGAGGGAGCTAAGCTCTAAGGCAAAGCTGTCGATTTACCAGTCAATCTACGTTCCTACCCTCACCTATGGTCACGAGCTTTGGGTTATGACCGCAAGAATGAGATCGTGGATACAAGCGGCTGAAATGAGCTTTCTTCGTAGAATTGCTGTACTCACCCTTAGAGACAGGGTAAGAAGCTCAGGCATCTGGGCGAGGCTCAGAGTAGAACCACTGCCCCTCCACACTGAAAGGAGCCAGTTGAGGTGGTATGGGCATCTGATCAAGATGCCTCCTGGACGCCTCCCATTTGAGGTGTTTCGGGCACGTTCCACTGGGAGGAGACCCCGGGGCAGACCCAGGACTCGCTGGAGAGCTTACATCTCCCAGTTGGTCTTGGAACGCCTTGGTATCCCTTCTGAAGAGCTGGAGCAGGTGGCTGGGGAGAGGGAAGTCTGGGCTTCTCTGCTTGAACTGCTACCTCCGCGACCCAGACCTCCGGAAAAGCAGTAGAAGATGGATGGATGGATGGAAGTATATATATATATATATATATATATATATACTGTATATACTGTATGTAAAAGATCTGCATAAAGTACATTTACAGAGAGTCAGATCTGAACTGCAATTGAACAGTTCTAACTGGCAAATGTTAAAAGTGGAAATATTCCTTTTGGGGGGGGGCTGTAGAGGTTATGATTTTTAATAAATACAACAATTGTCCTTAGGTATGGATGTGAGAGTGAATGGTTGTCTGTCTCTTTGTGTTGGCCCTGTGATGGACTGGCGATCTGTCCAGGGTGTACCCTGCCTCTCGCCCAAAGATGCTGGGATAGGCTCCAGCCCCCCCCCCCCCCCCCCCCGCGACCCGTAAAGGATTAAGCGGTAGAAGATGGATGGATGGATGGACAACAAAGGTGATGATTTCTCCTCAGCAGAAAAGATAGATGCTGCTTTCAAGATTTTCTGACACTAGGACTCAGCTGTCTCTGCATGCATGTCTCATATAAATTATACCTAATTTATAATCATCTAATTAATAAATGCATATCACCTCTCTTTTGCATAAATTGTGAAAAACACTGCCATTAGGCTGTTTCACTCAAGTACACAGATAGACACATGCTCAGATGTGCTGAGAACTGACAACAAGACGACGGGGAACAACATGTTTTAAAATGAGATTGGAAGTTCCCTGAGGACAGGAATGTTCCTCTCTCCGGAGCTGGCGGTCTTTATTAAATCACACATGCACACATCAGAACCTGGAGAAATAATGCTTGGAATGCCAGTTTCATTTTGGTAGCTGAGTTGCCATGGTAACCCCAGCTGAGAGGCTGAATGGTCACAGGACGGGCACGGCAAACCTGACAGAGCTGTTGAGTCAAAAGTCACGAGACCTTTTCAGGTGAGACAGACCATGTCGACCTTCACATGATAAATCTGGAATAAACACCAACGGTACAGGATGAGTCACAGTTTACCGAGTTTGGCTGGCTTCTCTACAAAACTGCCTTAACAATGCCTTTTAGAAGGACTCCTTTTCATTGTGGAAGTTAGAAAATTTGAGATTTTCTAAATAGATCATTTAATTTAATAGATGCTCTTGATTTATAATAACTTTTGTTATAGTGGATTTGATAGTCATTTCTGTTAGTCACTCAAAACAATATATAGGCTGACTCATCTTTAAACAATGGCAATACTGCACTCATTTCATTGGAAAGCTATGATGGACAGTTTAATTCTTGCCATCTATAACTAGAAGGGACTTACTGAATTGACAGCCACATGCAAAACATGCGGACTTGGCTTTTATCATATTGTTGTCAAAATTAATGTATGTCTAGAATTTATCATGTATTATTCCTGCACCAAGTTTGGTGATATCTGTAGCTGCTCTTGTTGTAGAATCCGGAAAATCCCTAGCCTGGAAGCTTGATGCATCCTGTTTGTACTTTAAGTCAGGCCTTTATGACGATATTCCCAGAAATCATCAGTAAATTTGGCAAGTACACTGCGGCTCCAAAACAGTCCCTGTCAATCACAAATGGTGAGAGAGGCAGCTGGATAAAGAGAAGATGGCACAGACTGGATGAGCGAGTGCAGCGCAGGTTCACCTGAACAATAAAACTTAAAATGTTCTCTGGCAACAGGAAAGACTGTGAATATTAAAAACAACAATAATAAGGTTGCTATTCATAAGAAGCACCTGCTGTTGTGAAACACGTCTCACGTGTAAGAAACTGAATGAAGTCACATGATAATGTTACTTTAAGCACTGTGTATTATTCTGGTTGTTCTGCATAAGACTGATCAAACCTATCTGTCCATAGTTTGTGTTGTGCTGCTTATGTTCATATTTCTTACTAAAGAGGCCAGTTAATTTTTTATTGTGATTGCAGTAAGTCTAAATGTCATTTGGACATATTAACTTTGATATCTTGTTATAGCCTTATAGACATTTGTCCAACAAGTCCTCCAAATGATACACAAACAAGAGGTTTCAACCCTCCCAATATGAGCCCTTGGATTCATCTGCCACTGTGTTTCACTGTTTCAAAAGCATAAAAATCTTCATACAGAGACAGGTGGGAGTTTGGGGTAATACAATGGAAAAAAAAAACCCTCTTTCATTCAACAGGCTTGGGTTTGCACCCCCTTCCCCCTTCCTTTTCCCCGCACCTTTTTATGTTTATGCTCACGTCTTCTGTCGTGTTTTCCTTACTTTAGCCAGTACACATTTCTGGGTGGTTAAGGTTAGGGTAACTGTTAGAACTACGATAGGGTGAAGGTCTACTTTAGGCATATTACAGCTTTAATTAACCCTCCTCCCCAATACACCCACTCATAACTAACAGAGGTAAATATTTTTTACAACTAATGGTTATAGTACCTGCTGGTTAAGTCATCCTATTATTGTTAAATTGGTATTTAAAGATCCTATATTGTATAAAATGGTGCTTTTGTAGGCTTTACCTAAAACTGCTCCTTTAAAAAAAAAAAGGTGCTATTGCAATGATGGCCCCAAATATTGTGATTTGCAATGTGGTTTCAAATATTTACATTTTAATTTTCTTTTTAACTGAAGGCTAAATGAGTCAACTTGCTTTGTTACCAAGGAAACACAGAGTGAATTGATGATTTTGCAATGTTTATTTCTCAACTTAAAGGTGATCAAGACAATGTTCTGACCTCCTGGCTAGTTGGTGTCATACTTACTCTTGTAGCAACTGGTTGGTAGAGAAATGTTACATCATCCCAGTAATGCTATTGGCCATGACATTTTTACCAGCCATAGATTTGTAAACATGGCTAGCCGCTAGGCTAGTCACACTACATATACATAGCTTACTTATATGATTACAATAAATACAATGAACAACTGTTTGTGTTTCCTGTTATCACAATGATGAAGGTGCTGTCAACCATGATAACTACCTCCAGAATATGGCACCTTCGTTTGCCATGTCCTGTCTAGGGTATCATATATCTATGTTACTGGCCACTGGAGCACAGACTGGAGTCTTGTCATCCAACTGCTCAGATGTAAGTATTCTGATTATTTAGGACCCGTAAAAATTATAAAAATATTTTTTCATTAAAACGTTACTTTTTTTGAATAATACAGAGATTTTAATTCTGTGCCTTTCTAAACCTTTACTGATGTATTTTTTTAAACATTTGTTTTCATGAAAATACAGTCCTGTTCACCTTTAAGTACCAAGTTGCATGAAAAATACAAAAACATACATTTGTACAGTGCTGTTTACAAAATAATATTTGCATGAATTAAATAAAAATCAGCATTTTGTGGGATTTATACAATTGTAAAGACAATGCAGGGCCTGTAATGATACCAACTAACATGATTAATCGTATGATAAGAAAAAAAAGACTATGATAAGTTTTCTGGCCACAATAAGTCACCATTTATTCGCGTAAATAGTTTTTTTTTTCTTTAATTGTTTTCAGGAAAAAAAAACCTACTGTATTCAAACAATTGTCTTTTGTATTATTATTATTATTATTATGACGACAAGTTACAAGCTAAGGGGTCATTTTTGACTGTTTAATGCATTTATGATTTCTTTTTATCATTTATATAATAATAATAATAATAATAACAATAATAATAATAATTTAGATTTATAACCTGTATGAGTGAGCAAGGTCATGTTCCGAGCAGACAAGCCTGCAGTAAGAGCCTGGACATAACAAAGACAGTCCGCGATTTAATGACAACAATACATTCGATCAAAAGAGCAGAAAGTGGTGAAGACAGGGTGACAGAACCAGAAAACCATGGACAAGTCATGGTGGCATAGAGATGTTCTGAGGGAGGCCAGGAGTGACCGAATAATCACCACAGATAGAGCCTCAAAAAATCACTAGTAACAGCTGAGCAACGGGAAGGTGAATCCACAGCCACAGATACACAGCCATGCGCACAGTCCAAAAAAAATTAATATTACATCACATGCAAATAGTTGCCTGTCATGACTGAGAAAGCTGCTGATCTCACTGTAAAGTTTACAGAAATGTAAGCCACAGTTACTGCAATTGTGTATATACTACTGTACACAAACTGATGGATACTAAATAAGTATGTAGACACACTGATGGTACAAACCCACCTCGGAGTGTTAGAATATACTTTAAGCTTTGGCTTCCACTTAACTCCAGCACTGACACATGAACATACCCAAAAAGTCATCAAGAATAGGGTCAATAAATAGCTAGGATGCAACTGTACTCTTCCGCATCTGCTTCTGTGTTGTTTAGCAGCACCTGAACATTCTCAGTGTTAAGTTCTTCAATGTTTAGCAGCGGACAACGATTCCAGGCTGGAGGGACCTGACATGGGGCAGTCATCGCTGAGCTTTATTTCACTGTGACCGTCTGGCAGAAATACAAAAACACTTCCTTCACCGTGCGCTCATCATTCCTGCCTTGTGTATTTAAAAAAAGAATCCTCTGTTTGGATCTTAGAGTGAAACACTGAAACACATTCGCTGCTAATGGTTATTGACTGTGATCCTTAAGATGTCATCATACTTGGTATAATAAAAAGGCTTAGCCCCTGCACGCTTTAAAGTTTTTTCTTTAAACGAAAAGAAAATACACATACATTTACAGGAGCATCTCTGAAAGGAAATTTACCCCATAAACCTAATGAGTCATTCACTATTCATAACTGAAATATTTCCCTCCCATTAGCTGTAATCAGATACCCGACTTTCTTTTTAATAACCCCGATCTAAGGAATGATGCAGCTTTAATAGCGCACGTCTGTGTTTGTGTAATTAGATCAGGACAAAACAGCCGAGCTCAGATCTGCTCAGTAAGACAAGCCCATGCGTCTCACTCTGTTGACGGGAGACAAAATTCAGAAACGTATTAAATATCTTGTTTCACGATCCTCTTCATTCGATACACACTTGTGTGTTGTGTGCAGCACGTGTGCTGTGCTGTTCTAATAATGGTCACAGCACTGGTAGGGGGGCATAAAGTATTTCATTCCTGACAAATAAACCCAAATATGTTCAACAGGACAGATCATATACACCAAATCTCATATGAGTCTAGTAAAACAAAAAAACGCTGAGGGCAGCATTTGACAAAATCTCAGGGAGCGTTGTAATCTTTTGGAAACAAGTTAATATTGTTCATTTCCCGTTTATGTTCCTTTGTACCATTTGTAAAACTACAAAATGAATGGTTCCTGTTATTTTCATTGTGGCTTTTTTTTAACATTTAAGATATACTAAATAAGAAAAAAAATTGAATACCTCATGAGGTGGTCCATTGTTGCATTTTATGAGTTCATTTCTAAAAGAAAAACAACTTCCCTTTTCGCAGAACATCTCTTTGTTTAGATAATACCATATAAAACTTGTAGTCTGGCAAGAAAAGAAGTGAAGCATGCAATTATTTTTCATGTACTGCATTCAAGTTCAATTTTGTGACATCAGAAATTTTAAAGGTTGCCTTCTTTTTTTCTCTCTATAACCTCTTTTGCTGGACCAGTAGGACACAGTTGTGTAAGGACTGCAGCTGTGTCCTAATGGACAACTCCTACTGTGCAACTCCTCACAAATTACTACATGCAGCTAAAAATGAACATTTTCAGTCCTCTTAGCCTGTCTGTCATGTAATCATCTGAACTTTCACTGATTTTCTTAAGCCTTAATACTAATGTCAGTAATATAAAAACACCACGGTGTGACATGCTTCATTCACTCACTTTAAAATGATTCACTCACTAAACCAAGCAATTTATTAAGCTGAGAAGAAACATGACATCTGTGGGTTTTTTTTTTTATATATACTGTATCACATCTGTAACAATAGTCACATTTTTTTCATTTTTCTTTCCTGTCGTCTCTCTGAGGTCCATGGTGGTGAACCTGAGGGTCAGCAGTCAGAGCAGCTGTGAAGATAACAGGCTGGAAGCCAAATAAGAATATTACATGTTTACTGTTTATGCAAGAAACTGCTATTGTATTTCAATAAATTAATTTTTTGACAAACTTACTTTTTTGCTAAGCAAGCAGTCAACATACAGGAAAAAAAAAATCAGACACTGGAAAAAAATGTGATGCAACATAAGCTTTAGGAATCAAATATTGCAGTTGTAGGAGTGATTAGTATTTTAATATTGAAATCGCTGCATAATTTAAGCCCAAAACTTACTTTTAAACATTTTTTTTTTTCGCTGCGTAGCTCTCCTCTGCCATGTTTTTGAGCCAAGGAATGTTGGGACTTGTATTTTTTAGTGATGAACTGAAAACTCCAAGAAGAAAATACCTCGTCCTTTCTCTGCAAAACTAAACAGCAAAACCAGTGTGAAAACAATCAATGTGATGAATAAATGGTATAGTTTTACTATATACGTGGGGTTTTTTTTTCAGCTTTTTAGAAGCTCGATTGAGACAGGAAGTCACCATGTGCTGTAAAAAAAACAAAAAAACAAAAACAAGTCACACTGCCGCCTCTATTGGCCCGGCATAGTTATTACAATACCTATTCTCCCGGCTCCATTACATGGCAATGGTGAGTTAAATTTGCGTTTATTTTGAAAACAAAGCCTTATCTCGAAATTCTGGCAAATTAAGTTGAAAAAAATATGGTGATACAATTATAGAAGCCTTTAGTTGCACTTAATTTTGACCGGGCGAGCTGAAACAGACAGGCGGACAGATACAACCAACCAACCACACACACACACAGTCACATTGACGATTACTGTATGCCTTTGTTTTCACTGAGGTATAAATACTAGGAATAAATAATCAACTGGCCTTGAGAACCATGCCTCACAAGATGGACCTTGTGAAACTGCTGGAATATAAAGAATTAATTCATTTGCTCCCCACAGGCTGCATGGACAACAATGATGATAATGATCTACGGAGAATCAATTTGTTTCGAATTTTAGTAAAAAAAAAAAATGTTTATTTTATAGATCATGATGCCATTTTTATTTGTTGTGCCTCCATATACACTACCGTTCAAAAGTTTGGGGTCACTTACAAATTTCCTTATTTTTGAAAGAAAAGCAGAAAAGCACTTTTGTTCAATGAAGATAACTTTAAACTGATCAGAAATACACTCTATACATTGCTAATGTGGTAAATGACTATTCTAGCTGCAAATGTCTGGTTTTTGGTGCAATATCTACATAGGTGTATAGAGGCCCATTTCCAGCAACTATCACTCCAGTGTTCTTGCTTTGTCTTTTTCATTTTGCCTAGAATCTTTGATCTTTTAACTGGATTCAGGATCCCTTTTACATTATATGAGATTATTTTGGTTACACCCTGTTTCTCCATTGTATTGTCTTATTTAGTATAACAGTGTGGTGGCCCTCTTTTATGCTACTCAGAAACTGAAAGAACATTAAGAACATAAAAAACATTAAGAACATAGTATATAAAACTTTAAAACAAAAAACTGACAAAAGATCTTCCTGAGCTGAGGTCTTTTTAGTGACCTTAGAAGAGCCTTGATGGTGTGTTGGCCCTGAGGGAAATTCCTCAGATTCCGTTATGTGCTGAGGGCCCTCTCTTACCCCTGTAAGTTGTCCCATGTTTTTAACGTGAATTTCAGATCCCAATCCGAACTTGTAATGATTTTTTTTTTTTTTATGCCTATACCCTATGAAATTGTGCGCAACCTCCCACCACCATCACAGCAAACATTCACATTAATACAGTATTTGTTAGTGTGGAGAGATCATGTGGTTCTTTGTCACATTTCTATTTTAACAAGTTTTTTTTCTTTGTTTTTTTTTTAAAAAGACTTATTTGTTTCTAATATTATGTCTGTTCCATGAAATGTTTTACCACATGCTGATTCTGCATCTCCTTTAATGTTTGTTACCTTGTAGGAGGGGGGTTGGATGTGCAGATTGACTAAAAGTATCGTTATTCCCTCCTGTAAACGGCCAGTTTTTACTTGTAGCTCTGGCGCTGGGTTTCCCGTTGCTGGCCCGTGGATTTTGAGGGTCTCTGTGTGGACCACGTTTGAGCCTTGATTCTTTCGATCGGGTCTGCTGTGGGTTTATACACCGTTACCGGGAGCCCTCTTCTCGCCATATCCGTGGTTGCTTCTTGCGCCGAGTTGTAGAGACACGTCTCGTCGCCGTAAAAAACCCGCAACTTCGCCGGAAATGCCTTCTGGAAGCGCAGTTTTTTCTCTCGTAATACCTTTTTAGCGTCATTGTATTCCCGACGCTTTTTAAGGACCTCCGGGGCGTAATCGTGTTCCATGAAAACTTTTCTCTCTTTTTTCTGCCAAGCCAGTCTTACAACCTCTTCTTTTATTCTGGAGTTGGCGAACTTCACCACCACCGATCGAAGAGGCGCTTCCGCCGCCGGCCTAGGGGCTAATGTACGGTGCACCCTTTCTATCGTCAAGTCGGTGGTTTGGGGAACATTCAACTTCTCTCTCAGTATGGATTCCACACATGCAGCCATTGTGGTGAAACTGTCCTCGACTCCTTCTTTCAGACCATGAATTCTTATGTTGTCTCTTCTCAGTCTTCCTTCTTGGTTGGTTAGCTTAGCCTCCAGTCTTGACTGTCGTTTGTGTAGATCCAGCATGGTATCTTCCAGCCCTTTTATTCTTTCCTCTCCTTCCAAGTTTCGGTCCTCGGCCTGGTCCACTCTGCTGTTTGTCCTTTTTATTTCGTCTTTGATTTCACGAAATTCGGCCCATCACTCTCGGCGAAATCGTCTGAATTCTTTAAGTACCATTTTTAAGCTAATCTTTTGCTAGCTTCATTCAGCTCCTCGTCTTCTAAATGGGAATCCTCCGGATCAGATTCTCCGGCCGATGCGTGTGCTGGCCTGGTAAATGTTGATTTCTTCTGTTTTCCTTTAGGCATGATGACTTTGTCTTTTGATTTTCACTCTTCCAAAAATCCGTTAAATCTGATTTTCAAGGTATTTTCACGGATCGGGTCTGGGAGCTTCAGCGTTAAGCTGCTATCACCATGGTGTCCAGACCGGAAGTCCCCTATCACTCCAGTGTTCTAATGGTACAGTGTGTTTGCTCATTGCGTCAGAAGGCTAATGGATCATTAGAAAACCCTTGTGCAATCATGTTAGGTCTGCAATGCTGTAATTGCTGCAAATGGAGGATTCTTTGACGAAAGCAAAGTTTGAAGGAAAAAATTATTATTTCAAATACAAATCATTATTTCTAACCTTGTCAATGTCTTGACTATATTTTCTATTCATTTTACAACTCATGGTGGTAAATAAAATGTGACTTTTCATGGAAAACACAAAATTGTCTTAGGTGACCCCAAACTTTTGAACGGTAGTGTACATAAACGGCTGAAGGGACAGTACCACATAGAGCCAGAGCCACAAAGAGTAAAATACATGAACCCTGTATTTATACACTGCAATTTCAAGTCTGTCTACAGCCGTGGACAAAACTGTTGGTACCCCTCAAAAAAAGAAAACCCCACAATGGTCACAGAAATAACTTGAATCTGACAAAAGTGGTAATAAATTAAAATTCTATGAAAATTAACCAGTGAAAATCAGACAATGCTTTCTAATTGTGGTTCAAGAGAATTACTTTAAAAAAACAAACTCATGAAACAGGCCTGGACAAAAATGATGGTACCCCTAGAAAACATTGAAAATAATGTGACCATAGGGACATGTTCAACCAAGATGTGTCCTCTAATTAACATCACAGGTGTCTACAAACTTGTAATCAGTAAGTTGGCCTATTTAAAGGGTGACATGTAGTCACTGTGCTGTTTGTTGACATGGTGTGTACCACACTAAACATGGACCAGAGGAAGCAAAGGAGAGAGTTGTCTCAGGAGATTAGAAAGAAAATTATGGACTTCCGGTTATGGCGGCCGCCTAGAAGGACACGTATCACTCTGCTCTGCCCCTGGAAATAAAAATTCGGCAAATAACTCTCTCATTTGGAACAGAACTTTTCCCAGCGTTTGGGTGAGGATATGCCGGTGAAGACTAAGGCTGGGAAATCAGGAGGGGGAAAAATTGAATCGCCGAAGCAGTCCAAATTAACGGACTTTAAAGTTTGTGGCGCAGTAGAAAAAGCTGCGGATATGGCGGATGAAACTAGCGGTGGTGCGGTAACTGCTGCTGCTGACGATGGCGGCACAGGTGCAGTGCTGGCTGCCATTAGCTCAATGAGAGCAGACTTTTCCGCTAAACTTGATGGGATTATGGCAGCGTTGGATGCAATGAGAAAGGAGTTGGGTGACTGCGTGGAGCGAGTGACGCAGGCGGAGCTTCGTGTTTCAAGTGCGGAGGATGAAATCAGCGGACTTCAAATAAAGGTGCGCACTTTGGAAAAAAAAAATAAAGATCTGGAAAATAGCGTTATGGACTTGGAATCTCGGTCCAGAAGGAACAACCTGAGGCTGGTGGGTTTACCGGAGGGAGCCGAAGGTCGTGATTCATGCTCCTTTTTGGAGGGGTGGATCCCGGAGGCGCTGAACAACGCGGAGCTAAAATCATCAGTCGTCTTGGAAAGCTCCCACCGAATTGGCCCACCGAGAGGTAACAAGGCAGCACCGAGGACGCTAATTATGAAGTTTCTCAGCTACAGAGACAGGATGACGATCTCCAACGCGGTGCGGGCCAAAGGAAAAATTAAATACCAAGATCAGCAGGTGCGGTTCTACCCAGATCTGGCCTCAGGAATCCAACAATTAAGGAAGCAGTTTGACCCCATCCGCAAAGAACTGCGCAACCTTGAGATTCGTCATGGAGTGATTCACCCTGCAAGACTTCTGGTCACATATGAGGGCAGAACACGCATCTTCAAGACCCCCAAGGAGGCGCAGGAGCTCATCAAGAAGATCCAGGAAGAGACTGGTGGGAGCTAAGCATGAACAGAATATAGGGTAGAATATTTGAGCATTTAACTGATTAGAAGCATATAACAAGATTACAAAATATAGAATGTATTACATATTAAAAAAAAAAAAAGTACAAAATTGCTAAAAAAATTTGGAGTTAAATTGGAAAATTACAGAAGAGAGTTAATGTTACGTTATTAAAAGCAGTAGAGTTAGGGTGATTGGCAGGATGAAGAAGGAGTGGCTTTGGCTGTTCCTCGTGGGTGTGGAACAGTCGATGGCTATATCGGGAGACGGAATTTTTCTTTTGCTTTTGGGGGGATTGCCACAAATGTGGGAAGGGGGAATTTGTTTGTGTGTAGTTTGTAGGGTGAATGTTCAACCACTCATTTTTTTGCTTTTCTGTTTGAGCATGTTTACACTGCAAGGTAATCCCAAACTCCCTATTGATTATAAATCAAAGCGTTAATCTTAATTTAACTTCATGGAATTGCAGAGGTCTACAAAATTTAAAAAAACTTAAACAAGTTATGAATAAAATAAAAGACATGGGTTCAAAAATTGTGTTTTTACAAGAAACTCATCTAATAGAGCAAGATGTAAAAAGAATTAGGAGTAGATGGCAAGGAAATGTTTTCACCTCATCATTTTCATCCCGAGCCAGGGGAGTTATGACTCTCATACATAAATCAGTCCCATTTCAAGTGAAAAATGTAATTGGAGACAAATTTGGAAGATATGTAATCATTCAAGGATCTTTGCTATTAGAAAACATAAATTTGGTGAACTTATATGGTCCCAATATAGATGATCAAAAGTTCTTTGCCAATTTATTTCTTATCTTATCATCACTTGCAGGGCAACATATAATAGCAGGGGATTTTAATTGTACATTGAATCCCAGTATAGATAGATCAACAGGACTGGACTGTACGCACAATGGATGTAGGATGACCATTAATCATTTTATGAAAGAATTGAAATTGATAGATATATGGAGAGAAATGAAACCACAAGTTAAAGCATACTCTTGTTATTCCAATACCTACAAGACATTCTCACGTATAGATTATTTTTTGATCTCCACAGAATTAAGGTCCAAGATTCAAAACTGTTTTTATGATAACATCGTGATCTCTGATCATGCACCCTGCTGTCTAATGTATGTAGATAAGAAATTGACAAAGGAACCAGGTAGATGGCAATTTCAGCATAAATGGCTTCAGGATGAGGAATTTGTTAAGTATATAGAAAAACAGATAGATGAGTTCTTTGATATCAATACTACACAAACATCAGCATGTGTAAAGTGGGAGGCTTTCAAAGCTTTTATTAGGGGACATATTATTAGTTATACAGGTTCAAAATCTAAGAAGACTCGAGAGGAGAGAGTCCAATTGGAACATAAAATAAAAATTCTTCAAGAAAGAGTATATGCAGGAAGAGATCCAAGGTTGGAGAACGAATTACTGATTTTGAGAGCTGAATATGACAAAAAATCAGCGAATAGAGCTGCCTCGAGTCTTCTAAGATTGAAACAATCTTTTTATGAACAAGGTGAAAAATCAGGAAAGTTATTGGCATGGCAGATTAAACAATTAGAATCTAAAACACCAATTACCAGTATTATAAGTAATGGACAGGTAGTTATAGATCCTTCAGAAATTAATAGAGCCTTTAGAGATTACCATGAAAAATTATATGATACCAAAAATGAATCTGACTTAACAAAACTACATGGGTTTTTGAATGAACTATTTATACCGTGTATTCCAAATGAAAATAGGGAGATACTGGAGTCTAAAATTAGTCAAGAAGAAGTTGGACTAGCCATTGATAATATGAAATCAGGAAAAAGTGCAGGACCAGATGGTCTTCCAGTTGACCTTTATAAAAAATTTAAGAATAAATTAACAAAACCTTTTTTGGAAATGGTTTTAGAAGCATTTCAAAATAGTAATTTACCATCATATATGAATAATGCCTTAATTATACTGTTGCCAAAACCAGGTAAGCCCTCTAATAAATGTGAAAATATGAGACCAATAAGTCTATTAAATGCCGACCTTAAGATAATTTGTAAAATTTTAGCAAGACGAATACAAGAAATTTTACCAAATATTATTAATCGAGATCAGAATGGCTTTATAAAGGGAAGACAAGGCTTCCATAATGTAAGAAGACTATTTAATATTATTTATTCTAATAAAGAAGCACCGGATACAGCTCTCTTATCACTGGATGCCGAAAAAGCCTTTGATAGAGTTGAATGGCCCTTTCTTTTTGAAGTCTTACAAAGGTTTGGACTTGGAAATAATTTCATAAAATGGGTTCAGATAATATATAATAATGCTACTGCAGAAATTCTAACAAATAACAATATTTCAAAATCAATAAAAATCAATAGAGGATGTCGACAAGGCTGTCCACTTTCACCTTTACTGTTTACTATGGCAATTGAACCTTTAGCGATGGCGATACGTCTACAGTCACAAATATATGGAATTAAAGTTGGACCAACAGAACATAAAATCTCCCTGTATGCCGATGACATAATTTTGTTTATGTCGAATCTTAAAAAATCAATTCCGACCTTGTTGAATTTAATAAAGAATTTCGGGGAAATATCAGGATATAAAATAAATAAAACTAAATCTTCAATATTAATGCTAAATGAGACCCAGAGAAATTACCCAGCCCCTGAGGTAAATCAATTCAATGTTGTAAATCAGTTCAAATATTTAGGAATCCAAATTGTGCCTAAGCTAGAATCAGTCGCCAGTGTCAATTATGAAGCCTTAATGACAGATATTGATGAGTTACTTCAGAGATGGATGTCACTACCAATGTCGATGATCGGGAGAATTAATATACTTAAAAGTAATATCTTACCTAAAATACTTTATTTATTTCAATACATTCCCTTACCACCACCTTTAGATTTATTCTCAAGAATTAAAAAAAAAGTTAGTGGAATTTATATGGAACAACAGGAGGGCTAGATTACGTCTGTCTTTATTATATTTACCATTTGATCGTGGAGGTCTGAAATGTCCAAATTTTATGTTGTATTATTGGTCGGCACAACTGAGGTCTATGACATATTATTTTTCATCAAATGATCTCCCTCACTGGACTGAAATGGAATCATACAATTTACCTTTACCTCTTCCCATATTCATATACTCAGATTCGGCAAAAAAATTACAAAAACAAGTTAAAAATCCATTTGTAAAGCATATGATCAAAATATGGTGTGAAGCTAAAAACTATTTAAAAGAACCACAGTTATTGTCACAATTTAGTCCAATATGGGGTAATCAATATTTTAAACCAGGGAGAGCGGACGCTGTATTTAAAGTATGGAATTTAAAAGGGATACAAAAGATTCAGGATTTATATTTGCCATGTGCAGAAAACATAATGTCTTTTGAAGAGTTGAGGATCAAATTTAATCTCAATAGAACACATTTTTTTAAATATCTTCAACTTAGAAACTTTATTCGATCAAATCAAAATAAAGCTCTCACTCGACCTATTTATTCATCCTTGGAAAAAATGTTGATGAAAGATAGTAAAAGAAAGGGTATTATTTCAGAGTTTTATAACTCATTGACACTATTTTCAAGTGAAAATTCACTGAAAAGATTAAACTACTGGAAAGAAGATCTGCAAACTGAAATTTCAGAGGAACAATGGGAATTGGCTTGTACAGAAGCTCAAACCAAATCAATAAATGCACGTCTTAAATTGATACATTTCAAATGGTTAATGCGGATGTATGTTACACCGGAGGAGTTAAATAGATATAACAAAAATATACCAGATACATGCACAAAATGCATGGAAAGTAAAGGAACCCTATTTCATTGTGTATGGGAATGTAGATTAATAAGAATGTTTTGGGAAGAGGTGAGGGTAACAATTGAAAAAATAATCTCAAAACAAATCATATTGAATCCTCAACTGTTTTTGTTGGGTCTGTACCCAGAAAAGCATAATTTTAATAAAAGTGAAAGAACATTCATAGACCTCAGTTTGCTTAATGCCAAAAAATGTATTGCATTACTGTGGAAAAAGACTCATAGACCAGATGTGACTCAGTGGTTAAGACAGATGTTAACAAACCTTCCATTAGAAAGAATAACATATATACTGAAATCAAAGGAAATTGTGTTTGAGAATATATGGAGACCTTTTATTGATTATGTAAAAAATTTAAACATAACTCTTGAAGAAGAAGGTGAATGATATGTGTGGACCTTGTAAATTCCAAACTGGTGAACATAATATGTATACTTATGTGTTGGATTGTCTAGACTAAACAGAGGAGCATTGTTGAAGATTTGATTTTGTTGGTGGTTGTTGGTGTTTTTTAGTGCATTTTTTTTTTTTTGTAGTACTTTAGTGTTAGTGCTTGATTGTTTGTATCATGTTTGTTTAAAAAAAAAAAAAGGTTCAATAAAGATATTGTGGAAAAAAAAGAAAGAAAATTATAGACAAGCATGTTAAAGGTAAAGGCTATAAGACCATCTCCAAGCAGCTTGATGTTCCTGTGACTACAGTTGCACATATTATTCAAAAATTTAAGATCCACGGGACTGTAGCCAACCTCCCTGGACGTGGCCGCAGGAGGAGACGGATAATACGGATGGTAACAAATGAGCCCAGAACAACCTCTAAACACATTCATGGTGAACTCCAAGGTCAAGGTACATTAGTGTTGGATCGCACCATACGTCATTGTTTGAGCCAAAACGGACTTCATGGGAGACAACCAAGGACGACACCACTGTTGAAAACAAATCATAAAAAAGCCAGACTGGAATTTACCAAACTGCATGTTGACAAGCTACAAAGCTTCTGGGAGAATGTCCTATGGACAGACCAGACAAAACGGGAACTTTTTGGCAAGGCACATCAGCTCTATGTTCACAGACGCAAAAATGAAGCATACCAAGAAAAGAGCACTGTCCCTACTGTGAAACATGGAGGAGGTTCTGTTATGTTCTGGGGCTGCTTTGCTGCATCTGGCACAGGGTGTCTTGAATCTGTGCAGGGTACAATGAAATCTCAACACTATCAAGGTATTCTAGAGAGAAATGTGCTGCCCAGTGTCAGACAGCTTGGTCTCAGTCGCAGGTCATGGGTCTTGCAACAGGATAATGACTCAAAACACACAGCTAAAAACACCCAAGAATGGCTAAGAGCAAAACACTGGACTATTCTAAAGTGGCCTTCTATGAGCCCTGATCTAAATCCTATTGAACATCTGTGGAAGGAGCTGAAATATGCCGTCTGGAGAAGGCACCCTTCAAACCTGAGACAACTGGAGCAGTTTGCTCATGAGGAGTGGGCCAAAATACCTGCTGAGAGGTGCAGAAGTCTCACTGACAGTTACAGAAATTGTTTAATTGCAGTGATTGGCTCAAAAGGTTGTGCAACAAAATATTAAGTTAAGGGTACCATCATTTTTGTCCAGGCCTGTTTCATGAGTTTGTTTTTTAAAATAATTCTGTTAAACCACAATTCAAAAGCATTGTCTGATTTTCATTGGTTAATTTTCATAGAATTTTTATTTATTACCACTTTTGTCAGATTCAAATTATTTCTGTGACCATTGTGAGTTTTTCTTTCATTAACAGAGGGGTACCAACAATTTTGTCCACGTGTGTACATCATCATTACTTTGCCCCAGAGAGGATTGTGAAGTACTGTGATCAATCTGTCCTTGCATCCCTCTGTGGGGTTGTGTTTCCATACCTGTTCAGGTCAGCCCTCAGCTATGGCTCACCTGGAGAGGCTGCCTTTACCAAATGGCTTGGTTTCTCGTGTACCAGCACACACACATGTACACTATGTCTCTATGTCTCTACTATAGGTCGCGATCCTTAAGCCCAGCTGTGCTATAAACTGTGTGAGTACAGGAAGACCAGGTGTGCAAGAATGGGAGAAAATTGGCTTTGGCAAGTTGCAGACCAATTGGCCCCAGTGAGAGTGCACCCCTAAACAAGAGGTAGAGACAGCAGAGTTCTCCTTCTGCTGGACTCTTTTTTGTTTTTAATTAAACCAGTTTCAGAAACGCAGACACACAGACACTGGTCAAACCAATCACAGTTACTTCACGTCCCCTCCAGGGTGAATTAATAATAACATAATAATGAATTGAATGAATGAATTTATTTATTTTCGGATAATACAGTACAGGTTAAAGAAACTGTATAATATAACAACAAGGTCAAATTAGACAAAGACTCCTTCTACTAAACAATTCCACGTGAGTTATCCGAAATGGGTGATGGCTGAAGCCGCAGCTTATATTGCCCACCCATATTCCATCCAAGAATTCAAAGAAAAAACAGTAAACAAGACAAGAGTGATTACAATTTAGAACAAAGCTAAGACAAAGTGTGACTGAGAGAAAAAAAAAAAAAAAAAGAAAAAGAAAACTAAGCTAAGCTAAGTTAATAACAACAACAACAACAATAATAATGCACCATTTCAAACAATAATTTCTTTGATTTACTCCTCTGCAGTGCAGCATAACGAGTCACTGAATAATGAATCTAACAAGTTTGTGTGTGTGTGTGTGGTGATCATATTGATCACATTCTATATATTTGATCCACCCTGAGTAACTTGTGAGGTGATTAAAAAAAATAAAAACCTTTATCTATGCGACAGTGAGAACATTTTAGCCCATGCAAAAACAGGCTAAAACAATAAATACTATATTATCCATCCATCCATCCATCCATCCATCCATCTTCTACCGCTTTTCCGGAGGTCCGGGTCGCGGAGGCAGCAGTTCAAGCAGAGAAGCCCAGACTTCCCTCTCCCCAGCCACCTGCTCCAGCTCTTCAGAGGGGATACCAAGGCGTTCCCAGACTAGCTGGGAGACATAGTCTCTCCACCGAGTCCTGGGTCTGCCCCGGGGTCTCCTCCCAGTGGGACGTGCCTGAAACACCTCAAGTGGAAGGCATCCAGGAGGCATCCTAATCAGATGCCCGTACCACCTCAACTGACTCCTTTCAATGTGGAGGAGCAGCGGTTCTACTCTGAGCCTCTCCCGGATGACTGAGCTCCTCACCCTATCTCTGAGGGTGAGTCCAGCAATCCTACGGAGAAAGCTCATTTCAGCCGCTTGTATCCGCGATCTCGTTCTTTCGGTCATTACCCAAAGCTCGTGACCATAGGTGAGAGTAGGAACGTAGATTGACTGGTAAATCGACAGCTTTTCCTTAGAACTAAGCTCCCTCTTCACCACAACAGACCGGTACAACGTCCGCATCACTGCAGATGCTGCTCCAATCCGTCTGTCGATCTCTCACTCCATTCTCCCCTCACTCGTGAACAAGACCCTAAGATACTTAAACTCCTCCACTTGGGGCAGGAGCCTGTCCCCAACCCGGAGAGGACAATCCACCTTTTTCCGGCTGAGGACCATGGACTCGGACTTGGAGGTGCTAATTCTCATCCCAGCTGCTTCAAACTCAGCGGCAAACCATCCCAGCAAGAGCTGTAGGTCATTGCTGGATGAAGCCAACAGGACAACATCATCTGCAAACAACAGAGATGAGATCCTGTGGTCACCAAGCATGACACCCTCCATTCCCTGGCTGCGCCTAGAAATCCTGTCCATAAAAATTATGAACAGGATCGGTGACAAACGGCAGCCCTGGTGGAATCCAACTCTCACTGGGAATGACTCCGACCGAGTGTTGGCAATACGAACCAAACTCTCACAACGGTCGTACAGAGACCGAATAGCTCGTAACAACAAGCCCGATACCCCATACTCCCGAAGCACCCCCCACAAAAATCCACGAGGGACGCGGTCAAATGCCTTCTCCAAGTCCACAAAACACATGTAAACTGGTTGGGCAAACTCCCACGAACCCTCGAGAATTCTCGAGAGGGTAAAGAGCTGGTCCGATGTGCCACGGCCAGGACGAAAACCACATTGCTCCTCCTGAATCCGAGGTTCGACCAACGGCCGGACTCTCCTCTCCAGTACCTTGGCATAGACATACTATATTATATACAGCAAAAATAAGGAAAGTAAGTATTGAGCAAGTCAACATTTTTCTCATTAAATGCATTTCTGATGGAGCCACTGACCTGAGATTTTCACCAGATATCAGTAACAACCCAAGTATTCCATACATACATGGGCAGTGGTGGCCTAATGGTTAGGGATGTGGACTGGTGAGCAGAGGGTCGAGGGTTCGATTCCTGGACCGGGAGGATTAGATCTGGGTGGGACAGATAACACAGCAGTATTTTCCCCACCCTCCTTAACCCCACTGTTGTGCCCTTGAGCAAGGTCCTTAACCCCAACTGCTCCAGTGGAGCTGCTCAGTGGCTACAGGTCAGTCTAGTCTGCACTGGGCAGCTTCCTGGTGTGAATGTGAACAGGGTGTCCTTGAAAAACAGAGATTGCCTCCCAGTGGGACTACCCTGTATAAATAAAGGTTAAATAAAAATAAATGCATACAAAGAAATCAAGGCAACTGTGTTCACAAAACAAGTTATATTTAATAATAAAGTGGAATAACACAGGGACTAAGTATTGAACACATGAAGAAAAGGAGGTGCAACAAGGCATAGAAAGCCAAGAAACCAGCTGAAATCCATCAGAATTTAGGAAGCCATCCCATCCCCCATCAGTGCAAATTAATTTCAGCTGGTTAAGTACTGACTGATAGCCTTTAAAAAGGTCTGTGAATATCAGATTGTCACACCACAAAGAACTCATGATGGATAGAAGCAAAGCACTCTCTCTAGACCTTTGCAACCTCATTGTTGCAAACATAATGATGACACTGGTTATAGGCGCATTTCTAAACTGCTGAATGTTCCAGTGATCACTGTTGGAGCCATCATTCGGAAGTGGAAAGAACATCATTTTACCAAAAACCGTCCCTGACCAGGAGCTCCTTGCAAGATTTCTGACAGAGGAGTCAAAAGAATTATCAGAAGAGTTATCCAAGAGCCAAAGACCACTCAAGGAGAGCTCCAGAAAGACCTGGAGTTAGCAGGTACTCCAGTTTCAAAGAAAACAATAAGTAATGCACTCAACCGACATGGGCTCTATGCCCATTCACCTTGCAAGACTTTATTGCTGAAGAAAAAGCATGTTGAAGCTTGTTTAAAGTTTGCTGCACAACATTTGGGCAAACCAGTAAAATACTGGGAGAATATAGTCTGGTCAGATGAAACCAAAATTGAAATTTTTGGATGCCACAACACACAGCATGTTTGGAGGAGAAATGGCACTGCACATCAGCCCCAAACCACCATACCAACAGTGAAATTTGTAGGTGGGGGCATCAATGCGTGAGGGTGTTTTTCAGCACATGGTACATATTTTTATAATCCTTTACTAGTCCCACAATGGGGAAATTACAGGGCATCCACCTGGATGGATGAGGCAGCCACGGTGCGGTGCCAATCCCCAAGTACAGGCAAACTTCATATAATTGAAGGAAAGATGAATGGACAAATGTACGGAGACATCCTTGATAAGAACCTGTTGCCATCTGCCAAGATGCTGAAGATGAAATGAGGGTGGACATTTCAGCAAGACAGTGATCCCAAACATACAGCCAAGGAAACTCTCAACTGGCTCCAAAGAAGGAATAAAGCTGCTAGAATGGCCTAGTCAGTCACCTGACCTAAATCCAACTGAAAATCTATGGAATGAACTGAAGAACAGAGTTCATAGAAGACACACACGGAACCTTCAAGATTTGAAAATGGTTTGTGTGGAAGAATCATCTGGAAGCTGTTATTACCAACAAAGGCTTTTCTACTTAATATTAAATGAATTTCACCAAATGTGTTCAATACTTATTCTCTGTGTCATTCCACTTTATTCAATATAACTTGTTTTGTGAACACAGTTGCCTTGATTTCTTTGTATGTATGGATTACTTGGGTTGTTACTGATAACTGGTGGAAAATTTCAGGTCAATGGCTCCATCAGAAAAATGTTTAATGAGAAAAAATGTTGATGTGTTCAATACTTATTTTCCCCGCTGTATAGCAAAAAAGCTGCAAGCAGCAATCATCAGGTTCCAAGCAGCTGTAGACTAAGATTTTGTACTGTTTAGCAACAGCATTTAAAACCCAAGATGTGATACATTTCATCATAAACCCTCTGTGTGCTCTTCCATTTGCGCACGGAGGAGAGAAGGAGAAATGAGGATTTAAACGCTGGGGTATCACACACACATTTATTGACACAGTCCACAGAAGAAACTATACAAAATGGTGGAGCAGCTCGGGCTAAGGAAAGAGTCCAACTGTAATGCTAGGCTGTACAGGGGAAAGCGTAGCAGTTGTGCCGCAAAGGGAAACGCTACCAGCGTAGTGACACAACTGCACAGAGAAACGCTACAATTACAGCCTAGCGATCTGGGTCCTCTAGTGGAGCGGCGAGCGCACTGTACGCTGTACGCTGCGCCTGACTCTCTCCACCTAGAGCCAGGCAAGATCTCTCCAACACTGTGATCAGAAAAACCAGAGAGAGTACTTGCCTGAGCTCGAGCTCCACCACAGTCCAGGACTCTGTCGATCCTGGTGATGAATCCTCGGGCCCGGCCTCCAGGAGGACCAGCTCAGGCTCCCAGTCCGCCGCAAACGGCTCAGTAGCTGGCAAGACGGTGTTGGCAGTCCTGCTGTCCACCTGCAGCAGCTCCAACGCTGGGGATTCCTCAGGCGAGGCTGCAGGGGGACCTCTCCATGCTGGCTCCGGGCAGGAATCATCCGAAGCCACTGGCTCCTCCACCATCTGTTGGCCCTGACCCTGGGCCAACAGATGGTGGAGGAGACACGGAGGAGACACGGAGAGGGGAAAAAATGGGTTAGCACATGCAGCTGGAGGAGAGGACCCAGCGGACTGCTTATTGCTAGGCTCCTCCCTTGGGAGACAGGCAAGATTCATTGTCATTAGCTGGTAAACAATGGAGAAATACTTGCCTGTCCTCCCGGTCATCATCGTTCCCAGCTGCAGGCAGGACACAATCCTCCCTCTCCATGTCCATGGTGACATGGGCCCCATCGGAAGCTTGTGGAGGAGCTGTCTCCACGATGACGGAGGAGGGTGTTACCGGGGTGGACTCGGTGGACCTCACAGCAGCTTGAGGGCAGAGGGCTGCCGAAGGCAAAGAGGAGTTCTCCCAGTGTCTCCTAACTGGTGGGTTGGTGTTGGCAGTCCTGGTCCTACAACGATCCTCCTCGACCCGGCGGTTGACTGTGGCAAGCAGGTTCGCCCACTCCTCATCAGATGGTGCATTCAGGGTCAGCATAGGCGTAGGAGATGAGACCCTCACCGCCAGTAAAGCGCGTCCACGGACCTCCCTCTCACAGCGTTCCTCTTCAACCCGGTGGTTGAGCGCGGCGAGCATAGCCGACCACTCGTCATCCACCGGCGTGGCTGCGGAGGGACGCCTCTGTGTGGGCTCCTGAGCAGGATCGTCTGGCGGCCCGGTTCTTGGTCCAGCAGGCCCTCAGGACAAATGGGAGGAGGCACAGAGGGGAGAAAAAGTGGGTTAGTGTCTGCAGCTGGAGGAGAGGACCCAGCGGACTGCTTAAACTGGGTCTCTCCCTCGGGAGACAGGCAAGATTTAATACTATTAGATGGAATCGACGGAAAAAATACTTGCCTGTCATCCCGGTCATTGGTCTTGACAGCTGCAGATAGCAGATCGACATCCCTCTCCGTGTCAGCGGTGATATGGCCCTCTTCAATGGATGGAGGAGGAGCCGTCTCCGTGGCAACGGAGGTGGGCGTTCCCAGAGTGACCTTAGCGGACCTCACCGCTGCTGGAGGAATAATGGCAGCTGACAGAGGAGAAGGCCTCTCCCGGCGTTTCCACACGGAACGACGCTGTCATGGCAGAGCTGGAGATGCCCGGGCTGAGGCTGGCTCTTCGGGCTGAGCTGGAGAGGGAGCGGATGATCGACGAGTGGAATAACTCCGCTAGCACCAAAAAAAACCCCAAAGCGATTGAGACCGAGTGGGGAAAAGCCAAACCGGCTCGGCTCGTGACACATTTTAGGTTTTAAATGCACAAGATGCTGCATGCATGCCGCACTTCAGTCATTGTTCAGAAGACTTTACTGGGATTTGACTCAAAGTCTTACTTTCTCAGTACAAATTGTTCCATCGACAAGAAACAACGGCTGACGGACATTTATGAAGACGATTTGTGGCACACACTACAAACAGAATTGCATGAAATTTGGTCTGCTTTCAAGGAACGTAGATGTGAATCGTGAGTGTAAAGTTTCATCAAGTCTGCATCGCTACATCTTAACACCCATCCTCTTCCGCTTAATCCTTTTTGGATCGCGGGGGCCTGGAGCCTATCCCAGCATCTTTGGGCGAGAGGCAGGGTACACCCTGGACAGATTGTCAGTCCGTCACAGGGCCAACACAGAGAGACAGCCATTCACTCTCACATTCATACCTAAGAACAATTCTTTAGCCTGTGAGAAGAAACCAGAGTACCCGGAGAAAACCCACACAGACATGGGGAGAACATGCAAACTCCACACAGAAGGATCATCGATAGTAAGGCGTGGGTTCAAACCCACGATGGTCAAGAGTGGGATCGAACCCATGACCTTCTTGTTGTGCTGCCACAGCGCTAATCACTGCACCACCCGACATCTTAAGATACATCTATATCATCTACATCTTAAGATACATCGGAAAATACAGGCCAAACATAATCTGTACACATTCACTGGACTATAAAAATAAAACAGGTTTTACGTCATTTTAATAATTTTTTATGTCCAATATCTGTCAATGATGCATGCTTAATTTCAAGTAGTTCTGGTGAATGACCTTTAATGAGTTCATTTTAAATCATTTTCACCGGAGTGGTGGCTCAGTTGGTACAGCATCCGCCCCACACCCGGGAGGCAGGGGTTCAAATCCTGGCCGGGTCATGCCAAAGACCATATAAAAGTGGAACTTCCTGCCGTCCAGCTTGGTGCTCAGCAATAAATGGAATGGAGGAGGGAACTCTGTGGCAGCGCCTTGCATGGCAGTGGCCCTCTGATTCTGCACTTGGGGTGTGTGTGATTTACACTGTAGATAGGTAAAGCACAATCTCGTTCTGCTGTACATGATTGGTTGTACAGTTGAATGACAATAAGGGTGATTTAATTTAATTAATTTACACATTTTTAATAATATGCTGCAGATCCTTAAACATAAAGACAACAGGAGGACACTCGGAGTGCATACCTCTGCCAAGGCCTTATCTCGCAATGTTAAAGAAAGTGAAAAAGTGATCCAGGATCTGTAATCTGATCCCGATCACCCCCAAAATCTACTGGGTTCATCCATAGCACAAGAGCCATCTCTGGTGGTGAAAATTTCATCAAAATACATCCAGTAGTTTTGGTGTAATGCTGCTAAAAACAGACAAACAAACCAAGAGGAAAACATTACCTCCTTAGCAGAGGTAACCAGCAACAGAAAAGGGGATGACAGATAAAAATGGCAGACATTAAAAACGTGCTTACAAACAAAGATTCAGAGCAACTCACAGCAAAACTTCTGGCATGGCTCCACTCTGCTCTTCACCTCATTTCCTGTCTTTCTCTTAGCAGTATATTTCCATTAAAGGCATAAACTTCCCAAAATATTTTTTTAAATAGTTCAAGGAACTTTTGACTGTCACTTTTTTTTTTTTTTTTACAAACAGCATATCTGTCTCACAGAGGGAAAAAAAACTGGAAGCGGAATCAATGATGTTTTACGATCATCTATCTATAAAATCAAGGGATCTCTGTCTGTGTGTGTGTGTGTGCTCCTCATATCTCTCAAACCGTTCGTCACACTGACCAAAGATCTTAAACATGCTGTGCTGAAGCTACGAGGGTGTGCATCCCTGAATATGGAGTTACTCGGTCAAAAGATGTAATTTTTAATCAATAAAGGTTTAGCCACCACTCTATGTCTTCACCCCCCTGGCTTCAAGAAGTGTGGGCGGGGTTTCAGATCGACTCCGTGCTCATTGGAGAATACGCGGCATCACGACCATGCTGACTGGATAACACAGCATCACGACCTGTCAGTCACCACAACGCTTCGCAAACAAAGATTTTAGAAGTGCCTTGCTGCTGAGGTGTGCATCCACAAGTAACGTTGCTGTGATTGTGTAGATGTAATGGATATATTCGGCACAGAGAACACAAGGTACATGGGGGGGGGGGGGGGGAGGCGCTGCCAGGGACCCGTGGTGCCGCAAATGACATCGCTGGGACACGGGTAAAGCAGCAGCTGAGACTCCCGTCCCGTCGGGCGCTCCATGAACTTTCGGGGGAGAAGCACGCTCAGCCTGCCCGGTCAGTGGTGCTGCTTCATTATGGAACAGAATGACCAGATCAACTGCATATTACATGCAGACACATGCTTTGACTAAACAACAAGAAGATGCAAAAATGTCCAAATAATGAAATAAATCATTTTTATTTAAATATTTACAGATAAATGGGCAACACTGCAGTGTGTGTGTGTGTGTGAGAGTGAGAGAGTGAGAGAGCGAGAGAGAGAGAGTGTGTGAGTGAGTGAGTGAGTGAGTGAGAGAGTGAGTGAGAGACTGGTGAAGGAATCGGCACCGTACGTGGATGCCCTGAATTTCCCTCAGGGGATCAAAAAAATATACAAGATTCAAATACAAAACAATAATAATAATAATGTTCGGTGTTTTATACTTATAATATTGCTAAAATATAGAAGGATGCACTACAATGGGTCTCAAATATTTTAACGTGCCCTGTTATAGTACTGCATGAGTAGGGCTGGGAACGATCCCTAATTTCCAGAATCGATTCGATTCGATTCTTGAGATTCTGAATCGATTCGATTCCGATTCAATTCGATCTGGGGAATTGCCATTTTAATAGTCATTTTACTTCCCATGAAACAAAAATCTTCGAGACCTAATGCTGCAAATTGTACCAAGAATACTCTAACTTATATAGAACTGACCCAAAATCAGTTACAATAATGCACTTTTTATTATTTAACTTATCATTTCATAAAGTGCTCACAGGTGCTTTCTTTAGTGCAAAGGGTGTGTCGTGTCAAGTTCACCACCCAGAGTAAGTAAACAATTTCAATGCATGAACCATGCATACATAATCTCATTGTATTTCAGTCCCTCCAGGATTTTGTCAGCTGTTTTTGTGATTGTTGTGGCCCAAAAAGCCTGAATTTGTGGGAGCTTTTTCAAAAAGTTATGGCACTTTTAGAGTTTTTTTGCACTCAAAGTTGTGTGAGGAAGTACAAATTTTAAAGCAGCTGCTTTTTCCATAGTTTACAGTGATGCTATTCTATGTAACACCACAAGAAAAGCACAGGATTGCCAAAAATTTCCTGTTAAACTGATTTATTTAGAATTAAATGCTCAGTAAAACTGTCAAAAAAATGACCAACATTGTATTCTTGCTGAGAACTAAAAAAAAAGAAATAAAAGAATTTGTCATTACAACAACTAAATTGCATTGAATGCATGTTAGTCTGGAGAAAATGATGGCAGCACCTCCTTGAATCTTGAATTTGAAAACTAAGACCCTGAAAAAGTTGAGGTCTTCTGTGCTGAAATCCACATGAAGCAGGGATGCTCCTCCACTGACAACCTCTGACCTTCAGAAGGTCTCAGTGCAGGCTGGAGCTTCCAGTCTTCACACATCTGAAGGCAGATGAAAAGAATAGATTTCACAGTAAAATTAACAATCATGACTTCCGGTTATGGCGGCCGCCTAGAAGGACACGTATCACTCTGCTCTGCCCCTGGAAATAAAAATTCGGCAAATAACTCTCTCATTTGGAACAGAACTTTTCCCAGCGTTTGGGTGAGGATATGCCGGTGAAGACTAAGGCTGGGAAATCAGGAGGGGGAAAAATTGAATCGCCGAAGCAGTCCAAATTAACGGACTTTAAAGTTTGTGGCGCAGTAGAAAAAGCTGCGGATATGGCGGATGAAACTAGCGGTGGTGCGGTAACTGCTGCTGCTGACGATGGCGGCACAGGTGCAGTGCTGGCTGCCATTAGCTCAATGAGAGCAGACTTTTCCGCTAAACTTGATGGGATTATGGCAGCGTTGGATGCAATGAGAAAGGAGTTGGGTGACTGCGTGGAGCGAGTGACGCAGGCGGAGCTTCGTGTTTCAAGTGCGGAGGATGAAATCAGCGGACTTCAAATAAAGGTGCGCACTTTGGAAAAAAAAAATAAAGATCTGGAAAATAGCGTTATGGACTTGGAATCTCGGTCCAGAAGGAACAACCTGAGGCTGGTGGGTTTACCGGAGGGAGCCGAAGGTCGTGATTCATGCTCCTTTTTGGAGGGGTGGATCCCGGAGGCGCTGAACAACGCGGAGCTAAAATCATCAGTCGTCTTGGAAAGCTCCCACCGAATTGGCCCACCGAGAGGTAACAAGGCAGCACCGAGGACGCTAATTATGAAGTTTCTCAGCTACAGAGACAGGATGACGATCTCCAACGCGGTGCGGGCCAAAGGAGAAATTAAATACCAAGATCAGCAGGTGCGGTTCTACCCAGATCTGGCCTCAGGAATCCAACAATTAAGGAAGCAGTTTGACCCCATCCGCAAAGAACTGCGCAACCTTGAGATTCGTCATGGAGTGATTCACCCTGCAAGACTTCTGGTCACATATGAGGGCAGAACACGCATCTTCAAGACCCCCGAGGAGGCGCAGGAGCTCATCAAGAAGATCCAGGAAGAGACTGGTGGGAGCTAAGCATGAACAGAATATAGGGTAGAATATTTGAGCATTTAACTGATTAGAAGCATATAACAAGATTACAAAATATAGAATGTATTACATATTTAAAAAAAAAAAAAAGTACAAAATTGCTAAAAAAAATTTTGGAGTTAAATTGGAAAATTACAGAAGAGAGTTAATGTTACGTTATTAAAAGCAGTAAAGTTAGGGTGATTGGGAGGATGAAGAAGGAGTGGCTTTGGCTGATCCTCGTGGGTGTGGAACGGTCGATGGCTATATCGGGAGACGGAATTTTTCTTTTGCTTTTGGGGGGATTGCCACAAATGTGGGAAGGGGGAATTTGTTTGTGTGTAGTTTGTAGGGTGAATGTTCAACCACTCATTTTTTTGCTTTTCTGTTTGAGCATGTTTACACTGCAAGGTAATCCCAAACTCCCTATTGATTATAAATCAAAGCGTTAATCTTAATTTAACTTCATGGAATTGCAGAGGTCTACAAAATTTAAAAAAACTTAAACAAGTTATGAATAAAATAAAAGACATGGGTTCAAAAATTGTGTTTTTACAAGAAACTCATCTAATAGAGCAAGATGTAAAAAGAATTAGGAGTAGATGGCAAGGAAATGTTTTCACCTCATCATTTTCATCCCGAGCCAGGGGAGTTATGACTCTCATACATAAATCAGTCCCATTTCAAGTGAAAAATGTAATTGGAGACAAATTTGGAAGATATGTAATCATTCAAGGATCTTTGCTATTAGAAAACATAAATTTGGTGAACTTATATGGTCCCAATATAGATGATCAAAAGTTCTTTGCCAATTTATTTCTTATCTTATCATCACTTACAGGGCAACATATAATAGCAGGGGATTTTAATTGTACATTGAATCCCAGTATAGATAGATCAACAGGACTGGACTGTACGCACAATGAATGTAGGATGACCATTAATCATTTTATGAAAGAATTGAAATTGATAGATATATGGAGAGAAATGAAACCACAAGTTAAAGCATACTCTTGTTATTCCAATACCTACAAGACATTCTCACGTATAGATTTTTTGATCTCCACAGAATTAAGGTCCAAGATTCAAAACTGTTTTTATGATAACATCATGATCTCTGATCATGCACCCTGCTGTCTAATGTATGTAGATAAGAAATTGACAAAGGAACCAGGTAGATGGCAATTTCAGCATAAATGGCTTCAGGATGAGGAATTTGTTAAGTATATAGAAAAACAGATAGATGAGTTCTTTGATATCAATACTACACAAACATCAGCATGTGTAAAGTGGGAGGCTTTCAAAGCTTTTATTAGGGGACATATTATTAGTTATACAGGTTCAAAATCTAAGAAGACTCGAGAGGAGAGAGTCCAATTGGAACATAAAATAAAAATTCTTCAAGAAAGAGTATATGCAGGAAGAGATCCAAGGTTGGAGAACGAATTACTGATTTTGAGAGCTGAATATGACAAAAAATCAGCGAATAGAGCTGCCTCGAGTCTTCTAAGATTGAAACAATCTTTTTATGAACAAGGTGAAAAATCAGGAAAGTTATTGGCATGGCAGATTAAACAATTAGAATCTAAAACACCAATTACCAGTATTATAATAAAAGATATTATAATATTATAATAAAAGACGTAACAAACTAATAGTTTTTTTTTTTTTTTTTTTTTTTGAATGCAAAAGATGCAATAGACTTACACAATGGTCCTCTCCGGCATACAACTAGGAACATACCGGTCGCTATGGAGGGTGAGAATATGTATGGGCACATAATCATACCATGTAGGATAACTAAATAGACGGTTATGCTGTTTCATCCCACCTAGCAACAATGCTCTGCACTGTGTGTGTTTATATATTTACATATTTATTCCATCTAGCTACAATGCTCTGCACTGGGTGTGTTTATATTTATATATCTATATATTTATTCCATCTAGCTACAATGCTCCGCACTGTGTTTTTATATATCTACATATTATTCCATCTAGCTACATTGCTCCGCACTGTGTGTGTTTATATACTTGCATATTTATTCCACCTAGCTGCAATGCTCCATACTGTGGGTGTTTATATATTTACATATTTATTCCATCTAGCTACAATGCTCTGCACTGTGTGTTCATATATTTATTCCATCCAGCTACAATGCTCTGCACTGTGTGTCTGTGTGTGTGTGTGTGTATATATATATTTTATAGTAATATGTACATATGTATATTAGCTGCTCTTGCTTGCTTGTTTTTTCTTGCCTTCTGATTGTTGCTCTGAGTGTTGCTATCCCTGTGCTGTTGCAATCCTGGAATTTCCCCGTTGTGGGACTAATAAAGGCTTATCTTATCTTATCTTATCTTATCTTATAAGTAAAGGACAGGTAGTTATAGATCCTTCAGAAATTAATAGAGCCTTTAGAGGTTACTATGAAAAATTATATGATACCAAAAATGAATCTGACTTAACAAAACTACATGGGTTTTTGAATGAACTATTTATACCGTGTATTCCAAATGAAAATAGGGAGATACTGGAGTCTAAAATTAGTCAAGAAGAAGTTGGACTAGCCATTGATAATATGAAATCAGGAAAAAGTGCAGGACCAGATGGTCTTCCAGTTGACCTATATAAAAAATTTAAGAATAAATTAACAAAACCTTTTTTGGAAATGGTTTTAGAAGCATTTCAAAATAGTAATTTACCATCATATATGAATAATGCCTTAATTATACTGTTGCCAAAACCAGGTAAGCCCTCTAATAAATGTGAAAATATGAGACCAATAAGCCTATTAAATGCCGACCTTAAGATAATTTGTAAAATTTTAGCAAGACGAATACAAGAAATTTTACCAAATATTATTAATCGAGATCAGAATGGCTTTATAAAGGGAAGACAAGGCTTCCATAATGTAAGAAGACTATTTAATATTATTTATTCTAATAAAGAAGCACCGGATACAGCTCTCTTATCACTGGATGCCGAAAAAGCCTTTGATAGAGTTGAATGGCCCTTTCTTTTTGAAGTCTTACAAAGGTTTGGACTTGGAAATAATTTCATAAAATGGGTTCAGATAATATATAATAATGCTACTGCAGAAATTCTAACAAACAACAATATTTCAAAATCAATAAAAATCAATAGAGGATGTCGACAAGGCTGTCCACTTTCACCTTTACTGTTTACTATGGCAATTGAACCTTTAGCGATGGCGATACGTCTACAGTCACAAATATATGGAATTAAAGTTGGACCAACAGAACATAAAATCTCCCTGTATGCCGATGACATAATTTTGTTTATGTCGAATCTTAAAAAATCAATTCCGACCTTGTTGAATTTAATAAAGAATTTCGGGGAAATATCAGGATATAAAATAAATAAAACTAAATCTTCAATAGTAATGCTAAATGAGACCCAGAGAAATTACCCAGCCCCTGAGGTAAATCAATTCAATGTTGTAAATCAGTTCAAATATTTAGGAATCCAAATTGTGCCTAAGCTAGAATCAGTCGCCAGTGTCAATTATGAAGCCTTAATGACAGATATTGATGAGTTACTTCAGAGATGGATGTCACTACCAATGTCGATGATCGGGAGAATTAATATACTTAAAAGTAATATCTTACCTAAAATACTTTATTTATTTCAATACATTCCCTTACCACCACCTTTAGATTTATTCTCAAGAATTAAAAAAAAGTTAGTGGAATTTATATGGAACAACAGGAGGGCTAGATTACGTCTGTCTTTATTATATTTACCATTTGATCGTGGAGGTCTGAAATGTCCAAATTTTATGTTGTATTATTGGTCGGCACAACTGAGGTCTATAACATATTATTTTTCATCAAATGATCTCCCTCACTGGACTGAAATGGAATCATACAATTTACCTTTACCTCTTCCCATATTCATATACTCAGATTCGGCAAAAAAATTACAAAAACAAGTTAAAAATCCATTTGTAAAGCATATGATCAAAATATGGTGTGAAGCTAAAAACTATTTAAAAGAACCACAGTTATTGTCACAATTTAGTCCAATATGGGGTAATCAATGTTTTAAACCAGGGAGAGCGGACGCTGTATTTAAAGTATGGAATTTAAAAGGGATACAAAAGATTCAGGATTTATATTTGCCATGTGCAGAAAACATAATGTCTTTTGAAGAGTTGAGGATCAAATTTAATCTCAATAGAACACATTTTTTTAAATATCTTCAACTTAGAAACTTTATTCGATCAAATCAAAATAAAGCTCTCACTCGACCTATCTATTCATCCTTGGAAAAAATGTTGATGAAAGATAGTAAAAGAAAGGGTATTATTTCAGAGTTTTATAACTCATTGACACTATTTTCAAGTGAAAATTCACTGAAAAGATTAAACTACTGGAAAGAAGATCTGCAAACTGAAATTTCAGAGGAACAATGGGAATTGGCTTGTACAGAAGCTCAAACCAAATCAATAAATGTACGCCTTAAATTGATACATTTCAAATGGTTAATGCGGATGTATGTTACACCGGAGGAGTTAAATAGATATAACAAAAATATACCAGATACGTGCACAAAATGTATGGAAAGTAAAGGAACTCTATTTCATTGTGTATGGGAATGTAGATTAATAAGAATGTTTTGGGAAGAGGTGAGGGTAACAATTGAAAAAATAATCTCAAAACAAATCATATTGAATCCTAAACTGTTTTTGTTGGGTCTGTACCCAGAAAAGCATAATTTTAATAAAAGTGAAAGAACATTCATAGACCTCAGTTTGCTTAATGCCAAAAAATGTATTGCACTATTATGGAAAAAGACTCATAGACCAGATGTGACTCAGTGGTTAAGACAGATGTTAACAAACCTTCCATTAGAAAGAATAACATATATACTGAAATCAAAGGAAATTGTGTTTGAGAATATATGGAGACCTTTTATTGATTATGTAAAAAATTTAAACATAACTCTTGAAGAAGAAGGTGAATGATATGTGTGGACCTTGTAAATTCCAAACTGGTGAACATAATATGTATACTTATGTGTTGGATTGTCTAGACTAAACAGAGGAGCATTGTTGAAGATTTGATTTTGTTGGTGGTTGTTGGTGTTTTTTAGTGCATTTTTTTTTTTTTGTAGTACTTTAGTGTTAGTGTTTGATTGTTTGTATCATGTTTGTTTAAAAAAAAAGGTTCAATAAAGATATTGTGGAAAAAAAAAATTAACAATCATATTTTTAGATCCCCACACCACAGTAGGGTTTAATAATTTAGTTTTTTTTTAAATTTTTTGTTGTTTATATTTTAACTACAAATTAACTTTCAATGTTTGAAAAGGGTTTCAATTCATTTCCTGGGAAGATTTGCTCATTTCAATTTAGTTCTACTGAGTAAAAGTAGCTTGTTGTACTGCAGCCTTTGTTAATTCTACCATCTTAATTTTATTGTGATTTATTCTCTTCACATCTCTTACTTATGTGGTAGAAGTCCATAATCTCGTAAAATATACCTTTATTCTGCATTTATTCACAGCGCTTAACCAACAGTTCTCTCTGTGTCCATAGTTTGTAAAAGAAACCACCATCATGCCAGATAAATTATTAATTGACGACACAAATGTTAAAACGAACAAATGATATTATACTTACAATCTCAGCAGCTCCAAGTCTCCCTCTGCTTCACGGGTTTCAGTCTCCGTGCATTTTCCTTTTATCAGTCGTCAACTTGATGTTCCAACACAGCGCTGCACGGAGTAACAATCCGTTTATCCCCGCTTTATGAAAAATATTCAGAAGCTGTTGAAGACAGTCTTTACGGTGCCTTTTGTTGCTAAATTAAGAGACACGCACGTTAATAACTCCACCCATGTAAACATGAAAGACGTGTGCACGCGCCACAGAGAACTCTTGCCGGATGAGAACCGTTTTAACACCACAGAAGAAGAACTAGCATATTCGTTAGCTTGCTAGCTGTTACCTCCGTTAGCGCGTCGGCTGTTTATGGTTCTCGGCCGTGGTTCCTGGCTCAATGACCCGGTTTCGACCCGATTAGACTCAGCAGACGTTCACAGATGTAAAAATATTACATTCAAATATATTAAATATATTATATTAAAAGATCGATCCGCGGATTTTGTCGATCGATATCAGCTCAGTCAAACGTGGATTGATCCATATCGTTGTATCGATCTTTTGAACCCACCCCTATGCATCAGTTTATTGACAATAGACTATAAACTACACATATAAACTAAATTATAATGGTGACTGAATAACTCCTATTTCCCAAAGGGCAAGATACAACATTTATGAATCTGACAAAAAAATAAGTGGTTCTTAACCACTTGCGCTCCGTTGTTCCGCGGGCGGGCAAGTCTCTGCGTCCTAAGACGCACGAGGGCGCACTCGTGCGCACTCTGACGCATAGACCAGATTGTGGTGATGTAGGTGATGATGGTGATGTAGTGGCATCCAAGCGCCACTAAAAAAAAACTGCAGAGACAGCCGCGAACAGATTAGTTCATCTGATTGACCTCTCATTCGACTAATAAGAGCCTTGAATTAGGTTTCTGAAACCTTGAAGAGCCAATGAATGAAAACCTAGGAAGGAGGACCCGCCTACTGTGAATGCAGGAGCCAATTGAAGCACAGAAATTCAGGCTGGGTGAAGAGAGATTTACTGCTGCAGCAGATGAAAACAAAGGACGCTGGACGAATCTGCTCCAGACCCCGCAGCATGGAGACCACTCACAAGTGGGACCTGCACTCATTCCAGCAGAATAGACGTTTAGGATTCTCTTCCGTCATCATAGACCGACGGAGGCCGACGACAAAGGTCGTAAATCATTCACCAAAACCGCAATAATGGAATTATGTTTTGATCGGGATCCACGAGCCGAGCAGCGTCGCGTTCGTCTTACAATGGGGAAGAGAAGTTCGTCACGACTCTGCTGCTGTGAAGAGGTAAGGTGTTATAAGCTAAATTATTATTTATCCCTGAAAACTGTAATCCAAAAATGACTTTTGACCGATCGGTAAATTACAACTGTACTGCGCACGAAGTACGAAGTGCGTGCGCCGCGATAAACGGTTCATTTGCCGTGTTCGGACCGTGAAGGCGCCCCCCCCCCACTGCAGAAGAGGAGCGGGGGGGGGCGTTCACGGTCCGAACGCCCCCGGTCCGCGGGGGGAAGCATATGAGTCTATTCCTTCATGTGATGGCCGTCTTCTGCAGCGAGGGGGGGGGACAACCCCCCCCACACACACACAGTAGCTAGGGGGGGGGACGCTGTGAAAACATGCAAGGAGTGTAATCCATCATGTAGCGAGGGCCGAACTCCGTCTTTTTTAGCGGGGGGAGGGGACAACCCCTCCCACACACACACACACACACACAGACACAGCCCTAAGTGTGACCTTTCATTAGAGCCTAAAATGAAGCTTCTACATTGAATTATTCAAAAGTTACAGATGTTTTTCCAAACTGTGCCATTTGGCACAATTTGGCACAGTTCCAAAACGCCTGGGAACTACCTGAGAACAAAGCTGTGTAAAATATTCATTTTTTGTGGTATTGCTACCAAATTTGGATCTCAGCTTGATAACACTTGGTTCTACATTTCTGTTGCATTTTCCAGCCGGATCGGACAGCTGTGTGTTATTTGCAAGCATTTGTATCCAAAAAAACACTGTGTCCAAATTTATTTTCTTCAAGTTCAGTATGTTTAGATGACTGTAACTCAGTGGCCGGAACACGTAGAGAGATGATGTTTTTTTTGCCAAAAAATTCAAAGTGTTTTCTTTTAAATGAGACCAACCCCATGAAGATGCTGCAAAGGGTTGAATAACAGCTTTCGATTTACTTTGGGCCCGTTATTTTTTGGCATTTTTAGGAAAATTGCCCGGAGTGCAAGGGGTTAACCACTTGCGCTCCGTTGTTCCGTGGGCGGGCAAGTCTCTGTGTCCTAGGGCACACAAGGGTGCACTCCTGCGCCCTCGTGCACTCTCGGACGCATAGTCCAGATTGTGGTGATGTAGGTGGTGTATGGCGTCCAAGCGCCACTGAAAAAAAAAAGCTGCAGACACAGCCGCGAACAGATTAGTTCATCTGATTGACCTCTCATTCGACTAATAAGAGCCTTGAATTGGGTTTCTGAAACCCTGAAGAACCAATGAATGAAAACCTAGGAAGGAGGACCCGCCTACTGTGAATGCAGGAGCCAATTGAAGCACAGAAGTTCGGGCTGGGTGAAGAGAGATTTACTGTTGCAGCTGATGAAAAAAAAAGGACGCTGGAAGAACCTGCTACAGATCCAGCAGCATGGAGAACACCCACAAGTGGGACCTGCACTCATTCCAGCAGAACAGACGTTTAGGATTCTCTTCCGTCATCATAGACCAATGGAGGCCGACGACAAAGGTCGTAAATCATTCGCCAAAACCGCAATAATGGAATTATGTTTTGACCGGGATCCACGAGCGGACCAGCGTCGCGTTCGTCTGACAATGGGGAAGAGAAGTTCGCCAGGACTCTGCTGCTGTGAAGAGGTAAGGTGTTATAAGCTAAATTTATTATTTATCCCTGAAAACTGTAATCCAAAAATGACTTTTGACCGATCGGTAAATTACAACTGTACGGCGCACGAAGTACGAAGTGCGTGCGCCGCGATAAACGGTTCATTTGCCGTGTTCGGACCGTGAACACCCCCCCCCCCCCCCGCTGCAGAAGAGGAGTGGGGGGGGGCGTTCACGGTCCGAACGCCCCCCGGTCCGCGGGGGGAAGCATATGAGTCTATTCCGTCATGTAGCGATGGCCGTCCTCTGTAGCGAGGGGGGGGGGGGACAACCCCCCCCCACACACACAGTAGCGAGGGGGGGGGGAAGCCGCTGTGACAGCGTTGCTGTGGAAACATGCAACGAGTGTAATCCGTCATGTAGCGAGGGCCGAACTCCGTCCTTTGTAGGGGACAAACCCCCCCACCCCCCCCCCACACACACACAGACACAGCCCTGAGTGTGACCTTTCATTAGAGCCTAAAATGAAGATTCTACATTGAATTATTCAAAAGTTACAGACGTTTTTCCAAACTGCCATTTGGCACAATTTGGCACAGTTCCAAAACGCCTGGGAACTACCTGAGAACAAAGCTGTGTAAAATATTCATTTTTTGTGGTATTGTTACCGAATTTGGATCTCAGCTTGATAACACTTGGTTCTACATTTCTGTTGCATTTTCCAGCCGGTTCGGACAGCTGTGTGTTATTTGCAAGCATTTGTATCCAAAAAAACACCGTGGCCAAATTTATTTTCTTCAAGTTCAGTATGTTTAGATGACTGTAACTCAGTGGCCGGAGCACGTAGAGAGATTATGTTTTTTTTGCCAAAAAATTCAAAGTGTTTTCTTTTAAATGAAACCAACCCCATGAAGATGCTGCAAAGGGTTGAATAACAGCTTTCGATTTACTTTGGGCCCGTTATTTTTTGGCATTTTTAGGAAAATTGCCCGGAGTGCAAGGGGTTAACCACTTGCGCTCCGTTGTTCCGTGGGCGGGCAAGTCTCTGTGTCCTAGGGCACACGAGGGCGCACTCCTGCGCCCTCGTGCGCTCTCGGACGCATAGTCCAGATTGTGGTGAAGTAGGTGGTGTATGGCGTCCAAGCGCCACTGAAAAAAAAAGCTGCAGACACAGCCGCGAACAGATTAGTTCATCTGATTGACCTCTCATTCGACTAATAAGAGCCTTGAATTGGGTTTCTGAAACCTTGAAGAACCAATGAATGAAAACCTAGGAAGGAGGACCCGCCTACTGTGAATGCAGGAGCCAATTGAAGCACAGAAGTTCGGGCTGGGTGAAGAGAGATTTACTGTTGCAGCTGATGAAAAAAAAAGGACGCTGGAAGAACCTGCTACAGATCCAGCAGCATGGAGAACACCCACAAGTGGGACCTGCACTCATTCCAGCAGAACAGACGTTTAGGATTCTCTTCCGTCATCATAGACCAATGGAGGCCGACGACAAAGGTCGTAAATCATTCGCCAAAACCGCAATAATGGAATTATGTTTTGACCGGGATCCACGAGCGGACCAGCGTCGCGTTCGTCTGACAATGGGGAAGAGAAGTTCGCCAGGACTCTGCTGCTGTGAAGAGGTAAGGTGTTATAAGCTAAATTTATTATTTATCCCTGAAAACTGTAATCCAAAAATGACTTTTGACCGATCGGTAAATTACAACTGTACGGCGCACGAAGTACGAAGTGCGTGCGCCGTGATAAATGGTTCATTTGCCGTGTTCGGACTGTGAACGCCCCCCCCCCCCCGCTGCAGAAGAGGAGTGGGGGGGGGGGGCGTTCACGGTCCGAACGCCCCCCGGTCCGCGGGGGGAAGCATATGAGTCTATTCCGTCATGTAGCGATGGCCGTCCTCTGTAGCGAGGGGAGGGGACAACCCCCCCCCACACACACAGTAGCGAGGGGGGGGGGAGCCGCTGTGACAGCGTTGCTGTGGAAACATGCAACGAGTGTAATCCGTCATGTAGCGAGGGCCGAACTCCGTCCTTTGTAGCGGGGGGGGGGGGGGGCTACACCCCACACACACACACACACAGCCCTGAATGTGACCTTTCATTAGAGCCCAAAATGAAGATTCTACATTGAATTATTCAAAAGTTACAGACGTTTTTCCAAACTGTGCCATTTGGCACAATTTGGCACAGTTCCAAAACGCCTGGGAACTACCTGAGAACAAAGCTGTGTAAAATATTCATTTTTTGTGGTATTGTTACCAAATTTGGATCTCAGCTTGATAACACTTGGTTCTACATTTCTGTTGCATTTTCCAGCCGGTTCGGACAGCTGTGTGTTATTTGCAAGCATTTGTATCCAAAAAAACACCGTGGCCAAATTTATTTTCTTCAAGTTCAGTATGTTTAGATGACTGTAACTCAGTGGCCGGAGCACGTAGAGAGATGATGTTTTTTTTGCCAAAAAATTCAAAGTGTTTTCTTTTAAATGAGACCAACCCCATGAAGATGCTGCAAAGGGTTGAATAACAGCTTTTGATTTACTTTGGGCCCGTTATTTTTTGGCATTTTTAGGAAAATTGCCCGGAGTGCAAGGGGTTAAACAGTTGCTAATATTGGATGTCCCATTCATTTTCAATTATTCTGTAATTAATATTCACACAATCAATCTCAGTTCAGTCCCTTTCATATTTGCCACAGTCTAACATGTATGTTTGCCTACATACAGTTAGGCCCAGAAATGTTTGGACAGTGACACAATCTTCACTTCCGCCCTCCCAAGAGAGCAGACGCTTTTTCCTCTCTCTTGCTCTGACTTTTTTTCCTCCCCCCCCCAACTACTGGATCCCAGCTTGCTGTTGTCTGTCTGCGTCTAACTGCGACCATCGAAAGAAGTTATGCAGTTAATAAGCTGGGCTTTGAACACAATTGACACTATTTTTTCAACAAGGAAAAGTGCTCCGGGGGAAGCTGTCTGCCCTGCAGGAACGGCTCCAGCGGGCTATTTACGTGACACAAGTAATTGGAGGATCTTGTGTCTCACTAATCTCTCTATCGAAGATATTGAAGATTTGTATGTCTTCGTAATAATGGCGATCGGGATCTTTCTGATTGGAACTGGGATTGTCCTGGTGTACTGCAAATTGCTGAAGATGGATACAACCTATCAAAATGCTGGCCAGGCGAGGTGCATCTATCAAATTGAAAAATTGGAGAAGACCCTGATAGCGACAACTGGAGAACTGTCTCGGAAGGTGGATTACATCATGGTCTCGCTTAGGTCTTTCCACGACGGACTTAAAGCCCCGCAATGAAGGATTATGTACTGAATCTACAGAAGAAATAAAAAGCCTTCTCTGTGATCAGTCCTATTTGGCTCAATTTCCCCATGAAAATTCCTCCTGGCTGTCTGCAGTCTGTGTTTTCAAAATCATCGAGCACAAGGCCTTGGACAGCACCTGCCCAGATAATCGCAAGGACGATTGGCGGCAGCCAGACAAAACATCTCCTGCCAAGTGCCCTTGTTGTTCTCTTATTATCATCAACACTTGCTTTAACAGTGCACACATATTGATCCATGAACTGAATAAAGATACACACACTGCTCTCTTGTGTCCTGTGAATCTTGTCTTGCGAATGTGCATCGAGAGCTTTTTTTTTCCTTGTAATCATAATATTGATTGATTATGCAACCAGTATTCTGAATCAATGATTTTTTTGCTCCTTCCTATTGTTCCTTGTATTATTCTTAATCTTATGCTATCTGTACCCTCTATCCTGTTGGCAGGCGCGTCCCCGATGCAGCCGTGTCACTGGAAATGCAGGTTCATTTTCTGTGTCAAGTCAAATTCTCTCGTATGTTATCAGTGATCTGTTAATGTACTTGGCAATAAATCTTTTTCTGATTCTGATTTCTGATTCTGATTCATGATTTGGGCTCTGCATGCCACCACATTGGATTTGAAATGAAACAACTACAACGGAATTGAAATGCAGACTTTAAGGTTTAATTCAAGGGGTTGAACAAAAATATATGATTAAACATGTAGGAATTGTAGCTATTTTTATACAAACGCTCCTCATTTCAGGGGCTCAAAAGTAATTGGACAAATAAACATAACCCTAAGTAAAATGTTACTTTTCAATATTTTGTTGAGAATCCTTTGCAGGCAATGACTGCCTGAAGTCTGGAACCCATGGACATCACCAAATGCTGGGTTTCCTCCTTTGTGATGCTTTGCCAGGCCTTTACTGCAGCTGTCTTCAGTTGTTGCTTGTTTGTGGGTCTTTCTGCCTTAAGTTTTGTCTTGAGCAAGTGAAATGCATGCTCGATTGGGCTGAGATCTGGTGATTGACTCTGCCATTGCACAATATTCCACTTTGTTGCTTTAAAAAACTCCTGGGTTGCTTCTGCAGTATGTTTTGGATCATTGGTGAAGCGCCGTCCAATCAACTTTGCTGCATTTAGCTGAATCTGAGCAGAAAGTATATCCCTATACACTTCAGAATTCATCCGGCTGCTTCTGTCTTTTGTCACATCATCAATAAACATAAGTGACCCAGTGCCATTGGAAGCCATGCATGCCCATGCCATCACACTGCCTCCACCATGTTTTACAGAAGATGTAGTGCTTTGGATCATGAGCTGTTCCAATTCTTCTCCAAACTTTCTTCTTCCCATCATTCTGGTACAGGTTGATCTTAGTCTCATCTGTCCAAAGAATGCTGTTCCAGAACTGGGCTGGCTTCTTCAGGTGTTTTTTGGCAAAGTCAATTCTGGCCTTTCTATTTTTGAGGCTGATTCATGGTTTGCACCTTGTGGTGAATCCTTTGTATTTACTCTCATGAAGTCTTCTCTTTATGGTAGACTTAGATACTGATACACCTACTTCCTGGAGAGTGTTCTTCACTTGAGTGGATGTTGTGAAGGAGTTGTTCTTCACCATGGAAAGGATTCTGTGATCATCCACCACTGTTGTCTTCCGTGGACGTCCAGGCCTTTTTGAGTTCCCAAGCTCACCAGTGCACTCTTTTTTTTCTCAGAATGTACCAAACTGTTGATTTGGCCACTCCTAACATTTCTGCTATCTCTCTGATGGATTTCTTCTATTTTTTCAGCCTCGGGATGGTCTGTTTCACCTCCATTGAGAGCTCCTTTGACCGCATGTTGTGTGTTCACAGCAACAGCTTCCAAATGCCAACGCCACACCTGGAATCAACTCCAGACCTTTTAACTGCTTAATTGATGACAGGTTAATGAGGAAAGAGCCCATGCAGCCTTGTTATTTTTTTTTTTTTTGCAGCCTTCTGAGTCAATTGTCCAATTACTTTTGGTCCCTTGAAAAAGAGGTGGCTACGTATTAAAGAGCTGTAATTCCTAAACCCTTGCTCCAATTTGGATGTGAATACTCTCAAATTACAGCTGAGAGTCTGCACTTTAAGCCCACAGTGATTATATAATTGTATCCTGAATATGTTTTCGTAAACAGCTAAAATAACAAAATTTGTGTCACTGTCCAAATATTTTTGGGCCTAACTGTATAGGCTACACCTCTGTATTCCACTTTCATACACAGCCTACATTTGGGCCTGTAAAACCTGATTGGGCTACCCGTTTCAGGCAGGAATACTAGCTTTCTACGGGCATGCACTAGTTTTTTAAAATTTTCCTCAATTTAAAGATCAATATCAAGACAAGGACCTTCATCATAAAAAAATTTAAAAATTACACAACCTAAATCCTAACTGTACGTGATTATAAGTCATTAAGAGGACCAGTGACAGAAATGCAGCACCCTCCTTGTCTCACTGTTCTTGTCCGACCTCTCCCTCCCTTCCCAACTACACCATCTCCCCTGGCAACAGCCCGTCGAATGCAGCAACAGGCCGCCTCTCAGCCAAAAGAGAAAACATCCTCTTCATCTGTTCAGCAGTACACCTCTGAGGCTGATTATCCCATCCTGGAGGTGGCAGTCCAGAAAGTAAAATCCAATCATTGAATTCTTTTTCAATTTTCTGCCTTTCAGCCCAGCTCACAAAATTCTTAAATGTAGGCAGAGCCAAGAGCAGAAGTAAGACTTTCTCTATACAGTCCCTAATTGTCATTTAGACTCCACAGACTGTGCTGACCTACTCTATACTCATCCCTTTCAGACACACACAGACAGAGTATCGATTTGTCCTTCCAGCTCCTCAGTCATCACCTCCTCTTCGGATCATCGTCCCTACTCCAACATCCCTCTTCCTTACACAGCCTCTCACCTTGGTCTCACCTCCTATTCACCCAGCTGATAAAATAATCTGCGTTACAGCATGTATATGACCCACTTTTATAGTATGCTATCTATCTATACCACATACAGAGCAAGCAATATAACATGTTTCACATACTTGTATTTGCACTGCTGGAATTTACTGATTTTAATTTGATTTTGTATACTTTATTGATCCCCAGAGGGGAAATTGAGGGCATCCACCTGGATGGATGAAGCAGCCACGGTACGGCGCTATCCCTTAACCATTCACACACACATTTGCTGATATTTATGATTTTACATCATCAGTCCTTGGCTTCTATAATGTAGACATTCACTCGTTTTATTAATAAGCTGCTTTAAAAAATATATTCACTATATTGTACAGTTTAGGAAGCTTGGGAAGCCCTTTGTCACCGATCCTGTTCATAATTTTTATGGACAGGATTTCTAGGCGCAGCCAGGGAACGGAGGCTGTCATGCTTGGTGACCACAGGATCTCATCTCTGTTGTTTGCAGATGATGTTGTCCTGTTGGCTTCATCCAGCAATGACCTACAGTTCTTGCTGGGACGGTTTGCCGCTGAGTGTGAAGCGGCTGGGATGAGAATCAGCACCTCCAAGTCCGAGTCCATGGTCCTCAGCCGGAAAAAGGTGGAGTGTCCTCTCCGGGTTGGGGACAGGCTCCTGCCCCAAGTGGAGGAGCTTAAGTATCTTGGGGTCTTGTTCACGAGTGAGGGGAGAATGGAGCGAAAGATTGATAGACGGATCGGAGCAGCATCTGCAGTGATGCGGACATTGTACCGGTCTGTTGTGGTGAAGAGGGAGCTGAGCTCTAAGGCAAAGCTGTCGATTTACCAGTCAATCTACGTTCCTACTCTCACCTATGGTCACGAGCTTTGGGTGATGACCGAAAGAACAAGATCGCAGATACAAGCGGCTGAAATGAGCTTTCTCCATAGGATTGCTGGACTCACCCTCAGAGATAGGGTGAGGAGCTCAGTCATCCAGGAGAGGCTCAGAGTAGAACCACTGCCCCTCCACACTGAAAGGAGCCAGTTGAGGTGGTATGGGCATCTGATCAGGATGCCTCCTGGACCCCTCCCACTTGAGGTGTTTCGGGCATGTCCCACTGGGAGGAGACCCTGGGGCAGACCTGGGACTCACTGGATAGAGTACGTCTCCCAGCTGGTCTGGGAATGCCTTGGTATCCTCTCTGAAGAGCTGAAGCAGGTGGCTGGGGAGAGGGAAGTCTGGGCTTCTCTGCTTGAACTGTTGCCTCCGTGACCCGGACCTCCGGAAAAGCAGTAGAAGACGGCTGGATGGATGGATATCGTACAATTTTTTGTGAAGTGATAGCTCAAAAATAGGCACTAGGATGTCACTTTGGGCTTTATTTTACTTTTAGGCAGAACTACTTTGAGTTTTTTCTTTTTTTCCCTCGAGTTCCTTTAATCAGAACAAGAAAACAATGAAGCATTTTTCACAGCAGCACCAAAGAAAATGCACTTTTGCTTTTATGCCAAATTTAGTCGACCACCAAAACACAAACACGCTTCAGTCGCCCATGTGTACCAACACGCTGGGTGGTCAGTTAGCAGCACCACTGTGGCTGTGTTGTGTAGCAGTTCTAGATATGTGTCCAAAGTGGGTGTATTGATTCTGTTTCCACTCAAGCAAATGCAACCCAACCGAGAGGTGACAACTCACACAATGGGGCTAGCACTAACCGTGTACAACGCTTATCAAAATACTAGATAGTGGCTCATTGACAAGGGGAGATGGACGGTCACCGAGAGGTGTTGAGTGTTTTGTGGCGGTACACGTTAGAGCCAATCTTGTGATTCCCTCAGCTCTAATTCTATTAAAGAGGTACAGGGGAATGAAAGGAGGCATTATCCAACAGAGACGGACACTAAAAAAGGAATGGACACAATAGTTAAATGAAAATAAACAGGAGAAGAACAAAGACTAGAAAGAAGCAAAATTTAGGGTTGATAAAGTGGGGAAAGAAGAGAAAAAGGTTGATTTGATGAAATTTGATGACTATGACAGGTAGGTAATAACTTCTAAGACACGGAACAAAAGTGCAAAATATGGGAGGTCACACTCGCTCAAAAAAAAAAAAAAAAAAATCCAACAAAAAGCATTGGTCTACCTCTCTGCTGGGGTTTCCATTCCCATTCAAATTCCCACTGGAATTCCCATTGTTGTTCCTGAAGTGATCCGCTGCATCTCTGTCCGCCACATCATCTCCTCCTCCTCCTTCATCACCTGTGTTCTCTCCGCTCTCGTTCATCTCCTCCAGAGCAATGCTGAACTGGGCTAGGGTTCGAACCATCTGCAGCATACGGACCAGTCCGTTTTCCCCAACACACACTCAGTTTGGCACATAGACACGCGCACACAATGAGCGACCTGGGAAGGCTGCCGTCTTGTTTGCTCACTCACACAAACTCCTTCTTCACGTCAAGTGGAACGACGCAAGAAAACATACCTGAGGGTCGAACAGTTTGCCACCTTTCCTGTTACAACATGAATTTCAAGGCGTTCCTCAGAACCGTTTTTAATTCAATCCTTTCTAAAAAAAAAAAAAAAAAAGTGTCTGCTCCTCCATCAGTTTAGCCCCCAGCGTGTTCAGTCAAAGTGTGCGCCCATTCTTCAAGCAGGTAGGCTGGGGCTTTCACTGCGTGTTTGCCATGCAGCACACTCACACATGAGCCGAGCAGAACAGAACCTTGGCAGACCTGCATGCATGGGTGTCTGTTCGGCTTCTCCTGCGTGGATGATGTAAGCAACATCTGAGCGCATGTCGAGGTGTGCGTGTGTGTGGCTGAGAGGAGAGATAGAAAGTGTTTGTCTGCGTGGGTGGGTGTGTGTGTCATGGCCCTCCCTCTGGGTGTGTATAATGGGAGACAGCAGGCAGGGCAGATGCTCGCAGCTCTTAGCAGGGCTTCACACCAACCAGACTCGACCAATCCCCTTGTAAATGCTCGATACCAGCATCTGGGGGAGGTGAGGTGGACTTCAGTACATCAGAATCCCTTTAACAGTTTATCAAATAACCTCTTTCAACTCATCTTATTTTAAAGTGCTTCACTGAACAACACATGATGACAAGGCTGTTCTGTCTCTGTTCAGGCAGACTGAATGGCAGCAGCCCATGGATAACCATGACAACACCGAGCAAAGTGTTCAATGTCTTTAAAGGGCTGTACCAGTGTAAATGTGAGGGAGGGAGGAAAGAGAAAATATCCATCACTTTTTCAAAGATGGCACTCTTTAAATTTTGCATCCACGAAGCTGACCAAAACAGATTCATACAAGTCCAAATAATCAGATCCTGACATATGAAATGCACAAACTGAGCATAGAAGGAGGTACTTTACCCAAATAATGAATCAACAAATAATTAATCAGAAAAAATGTTTGACTTCTAAGTTAAGCCAGGCTGTTAATGATGGAGTAGATCAGGATGGGCAACTCTGGTGGTAGTGAGGGGCCACAAACTTTTTTCCTCACTTCCCGAGGGCCAGATTTACAAGTAAACCTACCGTGTGTGTGTGTGGGGGGGGGGGGGGGGGGGGGGAGGGTATTATTTCCTGCAAAGTTAAAAGTTTTACAATTAAAACTGCAAATGCATATGAAAATAAAAGCTACTTAGTGTTCTATCATAATAGAATTAAAATTACTGATAAAATTATATCTGCCCTGCAGTGGACTGGCGATCTGTCCAGCATCTACCTTGCCTCTTGCCCAAAGATGCTGGGATAAGCTCCAGCACCCCCCCCCCCCCCGCCCCCGAAAAGGATTTAGCAGTAGAAGATGGATGGATAGATGGATGGATAAAATTATATCATGACCCAATTTTTAAAACTCTCTCCATCAAAATGATGAGCAAAGAGAAATTCCGGACGATAATTAAAAAAAGAAGCCAAGAAGAAAAGGAAATATGTTGAGGCTTAACTTGCACTTGGATTCCTTGTGGGTGTGGAGGGGCAGAGAAATAGCTGTGTGGGCTTAGTAATGTCTGGCTCCCCAAAATGAAGCATTAAAAAAAAGTTTAAGAGCCACTGGTATAAATAAAGAAAAAAAAAAAAATCTGCAGATTACAACGACCAGTCTCTGAACTTTTACTGCCGACATGGGATTTTAACAGTGTGCTTCAGTCGCACCGTTTAGAAATAAGCCTCAAAGCTTTAAATATTTTTCTGCACAATTAAGGAAAGCCTCCGAGTTTCATGAGGCTTCACCTGCCAAAACAAGAACAAATGCTACAGCTCCTCAGCTGTACAATTTATTCTTGTTTAAAAGCAGCCTACTTTGTACATGTAATTAAAATAATAATAAAAATAATAATAATAATAATAGTAATGGATTAGATTTATATGGTGCTTTACATGTCAAGTGACATCTCAAAGTGCGTTACTGCCGTTTACAGCCTTTTAATGTGGTCTTAGCATGCAAAACATAAGTGACAACACTCCAGTGCACTGCTGCTCCCACTAGTGGCTCCCTCACTCTTGCTCTATCACTTGCAGAGAGTGGCACTTAGGTTTCGATTAGAGCTCCGTCTGCTGGCAGACTCTATAATTGCATTTAAGAATGTGGTTCCAAACTGAAAAAATAATTGATTTTTGGAAATGGACTGGCGGGCCACAGTGGATGAGGGGCCGGGCTGCATGTGGCCCACAGGCTGCCAGTTGCTTGTACCTGTAGTAGATTATAATGAACACACCTTGAGGTCACCAAAAACCTCCCCTTCTTTCTATGCACGGGTACATCTCAAAAAATTAGAATATCATGAAAAAGTTCAATATTTTTTGTCACTCATTTCAGAAAGTGAAACCCATATATTATATAGATTCATTACACAGAAAGTGATACATTTCAAGTGTTTATTCATTTTAATTTTGGTGTTTATGGCTTACAGCCCATGAAAACCCCAAATTCAGTTTCTTAAAAAATTAGAATATTACATAAAATTAATTTTAACAAATAGTTTTTAATACAAATATGGACCGACTGAAAAGTATGTCCATGTACACACTCAATACTTGGTCGGGGTTCTTTTGGATTATTTACTGTATCAATGTGGTGTGGCATGGAGGTGATGGCACTGTGGTGCCCTTGAGCAAGGTGCTTAACCCCAACTGTTCCAGTGGAGCTGCTCAGTGGCCTCAGGTCAGTCTACGGTTGTACTGGGCAGCTTCCTGGTGTGAATGTGCATCTGTGTGAGTGTGAATCATAATGTGGCATCACGATAAGTGCAGGCAGTTATTATCAGCATAAATAGGCCAGATAATAGTACCTTTCAGCATCTGTCAAAGTACTTGTTGGAGATTCTGCAACTTCTTTTTGCAACTTTGAACAGCTTCACATGTGTGCCGCAGAGAAGCAGTCTAATTACCCAGGATAAAACAGAAATAGAGTGTTGTAGGTCCAACTATTAAATGACTCCTGACTGAAGAGTAATTCATTCCTCATCACCAGCTTCTATGAAAACAACATAAGGACCACTTTAAAGATTTCTTACTATGAAATCAATCACTGCACGGAATTAAGAGTCTAAAACCACTTTGACTGAAAGCAAGCAAACATATTTGCAATAACAAGCAATGAGGCATTCACAACCCCCCCCCCCCCACATATTCTTTATGATTTTTTTTTTAACAAGATTTTACAAGTTTAACAAAAATTAAGGAAAAGTGAAAGTGACCTTAAGTACATAGTACAGTATAAAGAGGGGAAAAAACAGCTTGATTAATACAGAAAACTTTTATATTGCACATTTTGTTTAGGTCAAATAAGACCAATGTAAAGTTTACCTTATCACCTAATAAAAAAAATAAACTAGATTCACTGCAGTGCATTAGTGAAACATGTCATATATTGACTTTTGTCTTGCTTTATTTACATGGAAGCCACTTCAAAAACACTTTATGCCCCCTCTCCCCAGCAGAGATCATAAAATACAAAAGAAGGTCATGAAAGGCCATTTAAAGGTCAAACCCATGGCAGGAAATTGCCCTTTAATCCTTGTTGCTATAGAAACTTGTCATCTCTGACCTCGGCATAAAGTCTGACATTTATCCATTTCCTTTTTTCTCTCTTTTTTTTTAAGTCAGGATATCTGTTTATTTTCCAGCAAACTACTTCTCAAGCACTTGCTCTGTATACATCTAAACCTTTCCTCAGAAGTCTGATGTTTAGAAGGTAGAGTTTCCCCGTGTTTCTGACTACAGGTGATTACTTAAACTGTCATTACACAAAATCAGACACATTCCTACGCCTCCACTGGGCTCCTATTTGACATGCAGTAGTGGAGGTGTGCTCTGTTTACCCTTGCAAGTAATTGTTTGTGTGGCCACTTTGAAGTCTAGACTGGTGAAATCAAATCTGTTATCTTTACCTTCAGCGTCCAAGTTGAGAAGCATGTCTGCCTCCAAGTACAATGCTTGTGGGTTCGGTTGCACAAATAAAAAAAAAATACAGTCCAAACACTGATATTTGCTACTATGCAAATGATGGTCTTTTTTCAATACGTGTCTACACGTTTACAGCTAAAGCTCATTAACATTTTTTAACACCTCAGTAGAACATTTGGGGTCTGCAACCTGTTCACACTGGCTCTTTTAGCCAAAAGCAGCAGCATTCGGTGGCTGTGACCATTAAAAAAAAACTCATGAATTTACCAGAAACGGTATCAAACTTAGGAAAAATGCTGCATACTTACAAGAAAAAGTATGGAAAAACAAACAAAAAAAAATTGCCAGAAACATCAAAAATCTTAAAAGAGAAAAAGATGCCCACTAAAGACAAAAAAAACTCACCTATTACTAAAACTGACAGGCCACTTTAGTCTCATCACTCACTGTTTCTCCTTTATTTTAAAGATCTGACGTGTTTACCAGCTAAATGCATTTTTTTTTTAAAAAAATCATTACGCAATAATGCAGTTTAAATGTTGAGTTTAAAAATAGCTGCTGTATGGTTGTTATTATAAAAAAGCATCTGAAAACACCTGACAAAATTATGTTCCGTCTGTCTACAGCATTCCATAATAACAGCCTGGAAAAATGAGATCCTTTACCAGTGTTTTCAGGAAAATAGTACCAAAATACATCATCATTTGGCTGATATGCCAGTGTAAAAAAAAAAAAAGGAATTTTAACTCTTAGAATTTGTGCTTCAAATTAGTTATCTATTTCTGTTTCATAATATGAGGAGAGGGCATCCGTCTGCTCCAGTCAGTTAGCCTACTGGCAGAAAACAACACAGCATACACAGTAATTTGTGTATAAAAATACCACAGTGACATGTTCAGAGACAGAAGTTGAGCAGTACTACGTAGTATATGTATGACCGACTAGAAGAGACTTATAAAACAGAAGTGCTAATAAACTGTTACATTTTATGAGTCCCAGGGGGGAAATTCAAGAGCATCCACAGTGCGGCGCCAGTCCCTTCACACACAGGGGCACTTTGTAAGTCTCCAGTTAACTTAACTTGCATGTTTTTGGCATGAGGGAGGAAACCAGAGCACCCAGAGTAAACCCACCGAGTATGAGGAGAACAAAAACTCCACACAGATGAGTCCTGCTGGCTGGAGCATTTGAACCCACAACCATCTTACTGTGAGGCAACAGTCGTAACCACTACACCACCATGCTGCCCATACTGTTTATGCACAGAACATGGGTGCAGCCATCTTCCTTTCAGCTCAACCAACTTCAGGAGCTGAAAAACAAACTTCACTACCTGAAGCACTAGAAGGGAATGCCCCCGCGCGGGACTTGCTTCAAGAGAAGGAACAAACTATTAATTTGGATTATTTATGTGGCACAGGAAGTGGGAGTCTGTGGGAATTTGACATGTTTTTTTTTTTTTTTTAAGCCAACCTGCAGTGTGGCGCAGCAGAACAAATGGCAATTTCTATCTGGCTCAGCTTCATTTTGAAACACAGCAGGTTTGTGCTTTAAATATGTGCCAGTCCACATACCACTGCTGAAACACACATTACCCATGTCTGTAGAAAGACACTGACAACTTGCACAAACATCTTGTAGTCTACAGCTGTGCTGTATTAATAGAGCCGCTCACCACTAACCCTTTTTTCATCTGATGTGTCCTAAAAACAAACCAACTTATGCTAAAAAAGAAGAAAGTCCAACAGTTTTAGGAAGAGCTGCTTTAGTGTTGTTAGCAATATTTGATTCAGCTTCACATTATGAAGTTATTAAAAATCATGAACTGTTTGCAAGCAGATCAAAAACAGGGCCAACTACTGTCCTGGTCTGACTGCAGAACAGGCAAACTTTAAAAATAAAAGAAACTTCTACAACCAGACCGTCAATGACGGAGTAGCTCAGTCTGATGAAATCACCACGAGAGTTTTCAGATCTCCTAAATGTTGACTCTGAACTTCACCTGGATTACAACCTGGATACAGACCCACCTGAGGATCACTGTGTGCGAGTTTTGCGAGCATCAGGGAAATTGCCTAGGAGCATTTTTTTTCCCTGAAATCACATATGAAACCAGATCTGATCTTGACCTTGACCGCAACCTGGATACAGACCCACCTGAGGATCACTGTGTGCGAGTTTTGCAAGCATCAGGGAAATTGCCTAGGAGCATTTTTTTTTCCTGAAATCACATAAACCAGATCTGATCTTGACCTTGACCGCAACCTGGATGCAGGCCCACTCGAGGGTCAATGTGCACAAGTTTACGAAGAATCAGGGAAACTGCCCAGGAGGGTTAGCAATTTTTGTGAAATTATACAAGTATGGTGATCAGACATTTGACCCTGACCTTGAGCTCAATCTGAAAGCAAATCCATCGAAGGAACACTGAGTGAGTTTGGTGAGCATCATGGCAATTGCCTAGGAGGAGCAGCAATTTCTCAAATCACATAAGATACCAGATCTACTTACTGTTGACTATGAATATACAGTAACCTGGTCCTCAGGCCCACCAGAGGACCATTACCTCCACCAAGGAGGTTATGTTTTTGCCAGCATTTGTCTGTTAGCAACATTACTCAAAAAGTGGTGAACTGATTTCAGTGAAAATTTCAGGGATGGTAGGAAATGGGCCAAGGAACAAATGATTAGGTTTCGGTGCTGATGCGGATCACTCTGTGGATCCAGGGATTTTATTTTTTTATATATGTATTAACAATGCACTTTTCATATGAATGAATAATAATAAAAATGTATAAGTAATTTAAAAAATATTCGGTTGTGCATCCTTACAAGTGCAATATGTGTAGAGTTTGTGTTTATGAAAGAAAAAGTTTAAACTCTGAAACTGGAGGGCACTCAGAGAGTGCATACCTCCACCAAAGCTCTGTCCCTCCCTCCCTCCCTTTGTCCGTCCATATCGCCATCCATCCGTACATTGTGAGATAGGGCCTTGGCAGAGGTATGTACTCACGGGTCACCTCCAACATCTAATGGGCTCATCTTTGGGCCAAGAACCACCTCTGGTGAAAATGTCATCCAAATCCATCCAGTAGCTTTGGACTATTGTTGCTAAAACTCTGTGAGAAGATAAGAGCCTTGGCGGAGGAATACATTTTGAGATCATCACCAAAATCTAATCACGTGTTCAGTGTGCCATTACACACCTTTCCTGAAAATTTGAATGAGAGGCGCTATATAAATGCAATCCATTATTATTATTATGAACAGACAGAAACGATAGCAAAAACAATATGACTACATAACAGGACTACATAATAATAATAAATTAACATCATGGTTTACTGAATCTTTCACGTCGGTTTTCGTTTTTTTTTTTCCCTCTTCTCTTCTCCATTACAGTTTACTGACAAGGTTCATAATTAAGCAATATTACACGACAGTGCGGTATCAAACCCTTTTTTTTCTTTGCAGTTAACTACAAATTCACACAGTATCCATATTATCTACCGTAACAAACTTGTAAGAAATATGACCATGACAAAGGCACAAATGCTCATCTGGCACGGCGACAGATGCGGACATGTTCCTCCAAGCATTTGCTTTCAAATTTTTATCATGATATTCTTTTAGTGTCAGATCAAAGAGTACTGGGTTGTTTGATGCAGCAAAGTTCAGCCTCTCCACTGCCCATCACCTCCCGTTCTCGTCTTCCTGTACCGGCGTCCTATGTTCCGCCCTTCCTTAATTCTGATTGGCTGCTTAGAAATGTCTGACATTGACGAGTGCAGCTGTACAGTAATCTGACAAGCTGAACTTTTTTCAGCCCTGAGCACCACGACAAAAAGCAGTCACGGCTCAAAGTGTTTAAGTGCTGAGGGCGCTCAGTGCTGTCAACGCAGGACTACATAGAGAATGAATAGAAAATAGTCGCCCACAGCAGAAAAAACGAGTTTGGTGGACACGCCCCCTAATACTTTTTCTGCAGTGTTTGGCTTTCGGGTTGCCGAGGCGTGTGGCCACGCACGTAACTAAGTGGACACATCTTAAAGGGGCAGTACGTGAAAAGTGCCAGATTAATATATAGAATAATATTCAAAAAAATTCCTGCATCCAGATCGTAATTCAAATCACCACCAAAATCTAATCATCTGTTCCCCGTGCCCTTACAAACCTTTCCTGAAAATTTCATCAAAATCAGTTCATATCTTTTGGAGTTATGTTGCCAACAGACAAACCAACGCCGATAAAGACATTATCTCTGTCCTCCCTTGTTGGAGGTAATTAGAAAAAATTTCAATCATGATGCTGATTTAGGTCACATCTCCCTGCTATATTATAAAATGTAGACCCATACTGTCTGTGCATGTAAATATGGCACTGAAAAGCCTCTTGAGACAATTACAGGATTTATCCTCTGAGCTTCATGACAGCAAACAAGTAACGATCATCACCTCGTAACTATATGCTTCATCATCCTGAAGCATCGTGTTTCTATAACAACCCCAAAGTGCTCACATCCTCAGACTTCCTGTTTAGCTCGGACTAATGCAGTTGCTTCGGGGTGGAGGAAAGTTGTGTGCGTGCATCCAGAAAGTGTGGGCTCTCTGGGATGAGCTGTTCTCCCTGAATAAGTTACCAGCTCATAGCGAGTGTGAGATCACAACCATGCAAACACACCCTGCGCTTATTTAAAATACAGTCAACTGGACATCACTGAAGATGTGCCAATGAATTCACAGCAAGTTTTTGCTTATTTTTATGTGCATGGTGTGCTTCAAATTAACAGGTAAGAGGAATTGTGGGTTTTTTTTAAACCATATACACATAAACACACCAGAACACCATGGCAGACACACAGATGTGGCTAATCATGAGTGGGGTGCCTTTGCAGCCGTGGTTCGACCTCATACTTCCTCCCCACCCAGCAAAGAAATGTGAGCGGTTTAATCCTAGCTGGGCTACTCTGCCTGTGTCACTGAGTGTTACTAAGTGCTACTAAATGACAGCTGATGTGACATCTGTATTACACCCTCTGAGCCGGCGTGACCCCCCGCAAGAACTGAGTCAGTGTGGAGGCAGTTTATAGATAAACATGTAGGAGGACTAATGACACCTGTCAGCGGAGGTGTTTGTGTGTTTCTGGGAGAGAGAGAGTAAGAGTAACCTTTGGAGAGGTGGATGCATGACTGCACAAATGGACCAAAACAGATTCCTCATCGCACACCTGGCCAGGCACACAACTTCTACAATCTGAGCCCGAGTATGGAGGTGTAAGTGTAGGGAGCTAAGGTTCCTCTCTTTAAAAACAAACAGGTCATTCTGGTTCAGAGCATCACTCATTCGACTACCCCGGGCATGGGTCAGCAACCTCTACCGTGGAAAGAAGAATTTGAAGAATTTTTGGAAAAAAAAAAAATCAATATGCATGGAACCACAATGCATATTTAAGCATTAAAATTAAGGTAAAAAAAAAAAAAAAAAAGCCAGGTTACAAGTATACAGTTGTGCTTATAAGGTTACATACCCTGGTGGAATTTATGATTTTTTTGGCCATTTTTCAGAGAATATGAATGACAATACAAAAACTTTTCTTTCATTCATAGTTAGTGGTTGGGTGAAGCCATTTATTATCTAACAATTGTGTTTGTCCTTTTTAAATCGTAATGACAACAGAAACTACCCAAATGACCCTGATCAAAAGTTTACATACCCTGGAAGTTTTGGCCTGATAACATACACACAAGTTGACACATACGGGTTTAAATGGCTACTCAAGGTAACCATCCTCACCTGTGATCTGTTTACTTGTAATTCATGTGTGTGTAGAAAAAGTCAGTGAGTTTCTGGGCTCCTGACAGACCCCTGAATGTTTCATCAGTGCTGCACTGACGTTGCTGGATTCCGAGCCATGGGGAGAGCAAAAGAATTATCAAAAGACCTGCAGGAGAAGATAGCTGAACTTTATAAAACAGGAAAAGGATATAAAAAGATATCCAAGGAATTGAGAATACCAATCAGCAGTGTTCAAACTCTAATTAAGAAGTGGAAAATGAGGGATTCTGTTGAAACCAAGCCACGGTCAGGTAGACCAACAGAAATTTCAGCCGCAACTGCCAGGAAAATTGTTCAAAATGCAAAGAAAAACCCTCAAATAACTTCAGCTGACATACAGGACTCTCTGAAAAAAATGTGGTGTGGATGTTTCAAGATGCACAATAAGGAGGCACTTCAAGAAAAATGGGCTGTATGGTCGAGTTGCCAGAAGAAAGCCATTACGATGCCAATGCCACAAAGCAGCTCGCTTACAATATGCCAGACAGCAGAGACAAGCTTCAAAACTTCTGGAACAAAGTCACAGTGGTGTAAAAAAGTGTTTGCCCCCTTCCTGATTTCTCATTTTTTTATGTTTGTCACACTTAAATGTTTCAGATCATCAAACAAATTTAAATATTAGACAAAGATAACAAGTAAAAACTACATGCTGTTTTTAAATGAAGGTGTTTATTATTAAGGGAAAAAAAAAACCAAACCTACATGGCCCTGTGTAAAAAAGTGATTGCCCCCTAAACCTAATAACTGGCTGGGCCACCCTTAGCAGTAACAACTGCAATCAAGCGTTTGGGATAACTGGCAATGAGTCTTTTACAGTGCTGTGGAGGAATTGTGGCCCACTCATCTTTGCAGAATTGTTGGAATTCAGCCACATTGAAGGGTTTTCCAGTGTGAACTGCCTTTTTAAGGTCATGCCACAGCATTGCAATCGGATTCAGGTCAGGACTTTGACTAGGCCACGCCAAAGTCTTCATTTTGGTTTTCTTAAGTCATTCAGAGGTGGACTTGCTGGTTTGTTTTGGATCACTGTCCTGCTGCAGAACCCAAGTGTGCTTCAGCTTGAGGTCACGAACAGATGGCCGGACATTCTCCTCTCTCTTCGGTACACAGCAGAATTCATGGTTCCATTTACCACAGCAAGTCTTCCAGGTCCTGAAGCAGCAAAACAGCCCCAGACCATCACACTACCACCACCACTGCTTTCCATCCATACCTCAACAAGAAACCTACACTCTGTCGGCACAAACCTCCTTGTTTCTCCCAAGACCAAACACTGCACCATGGGAGATTGAGCTTTCTGTTCGGCAGCCCCCGTCTGTGGAATTCTCTCCCCCATTACCTGAGAGCTCCACAAACAATTGACACTTTTAAAAAAGGCCTAAAAATCCTTCTTTTTAAGAGGGCCTTTTCCTACTCTTAGATAACTTTTTAAGTGTATCATAATAGTATTTTTTACTTTTATTCTACTTTATATTGTAGCACTTTGAGATTGCCCGTAATGAAATGTACATTACAAATTTAATGTATTATTATTATTATTACCAAGGCACAGGGAACTTGGTCAAAATTGATGGCAAGATGAATGCAGCATGTTATCAGAAAGTACTGGAAAAAAATTTTGCACTCATCAGCCCATAAGCTGCACACGGGACGCACTTGGACATTCCAACATGACAATGATCCAGAAAACAAGGCCAAGTCAACCTGTCATTGGCTACAGCAGAAAAAAGTGAAGGTTCTGGAGTGGCCACCTTGGTCTCCTGACCTCAATATCACTGGGGCATTTTGGGGAGATCTCAAATGTGCAGTTCATCAAAGACAGCCCAAGAATTTGGGCTGCACGGTGGCGCAGTGGTTAGCACTGCGGCAGCACAGTTTACCCTTGGCCGGGGGATTGTGGGGATCATGGGATCGTGGGTTCGATCCCAGCCCCCGACCAACAGTGATCTGTGTGGAGTTTGCATGTTCTCCCCGTGTCTGCGTGGGTTTACTCCGGGATTTCTCCGGTTTCCTCCCACATGCCAAAAACATGCAGGTTAGGTGAGGTTAATTGGAGACTCTAAAGTGGCCCTAGGTGTGAGTGTGTGTGTGAATGGTTAAGGGATAGCGCCGTATTGTGGCTGCTTCATCCGTCCAGGTGGTGGATGCCCTCAATTTCCCCTCTGGGGATCAATAAAGTATACTAAATCTAAAATCTAAAAAAATTTACAGGAACTGGAGGCTTTTTGCCAAGAAGAATGGGCAGCTTTACCTTCTGAGAAAATAAAGTGCCTCATCCACAACTACCACAAAAGACCAACACGCCAAGAATGCCTAGAGGAGTAAAGTGGAGGGCCTCACAGACAACAACCCCCGACAGATGTGAAGAGGCATCCAGGCCCTCACCAATTACAGGGGCCAGTGGCCCCCCCCAACATTGGACAGCAGCCTCACCCTGGCAGAGGAGCTTAACAGCGTCTTTGCCCAGTTTGAGATCACCTACCCCCCAACTCGTCCCCCCTCCCCCCTCCCATCCCCCTCCCCTCTCTTCCCCCCACCCTCCCCTCTCTCTCTACAGGTGCATGAGGTGAGGAGGAAACTGAAAGCAGTGAACCCCTGCAGAGCTGCTGGCCCTGACTGCATTCCCAGGAGCAGTGGTCAAAGCATGCGCTGACCAGCTGGCAGAGATCCTCACCAAGCTGTTCAATTTCTCCCTGACGCACGCCACTGTCCCCTCCTGCCTCAAGGCCTCCACCATCATCCCCATCCCTAAAAAGTCCGCAATCGACAGCCTAAACAACTACAGACCCATAGCATTCACATCTGTAGTCATGAAGTCTTTTGAGCGACTGGTGTCCCAGCACAACAGGGACCGTCTTCCCCCCTCCTTCGACCCCCACCAGTTCGACTACAGGGAGAACTGGTTCATGGAAGACGCCATCGTCACCACACTCCACTGAGCGCTGATCCACCTGGAGAACCCAAGGAGCTACGCAAGGATGGTCTTTGTGGACTACAGCTCAGCTTTCAACACCATCATCCCAGACATCCTGATCAATAAACTGCACCTCCTCCAGCTCCCCTCCCCCACCTGCTCCAGGATAAAAAAAACAAAACAAAAAACTTTCTCACTAACCGCCCACAAACAGTCAAGATTCAGCCCCCACCACTCCTCCACACTGTCTCTCAGAACTGCCTCCCCCCAGGGCTGTGTGCTAAGCACTCTACTGTACTCCCTGTACACCTTTGACTATATTCCAACTCACCCAACCACCATCATCATGAAATACGCGGATGGTACCACCTTGATTGGGCTCATCACCGATGATGATGAGAAGGCATACCGGGCGGAGGCAGAGAATCTGCTGCTGTGGTGCCAAGCAAACAACCTGAAACTCAAATGTCCAAAAAACCAAAGAACTCATACTGGACTTCAGAAAGAATAGACAGGACCACACCACCGTCCTCATAAATGGCAACCGCGTGGAAACCATCTCCACCTTCGGGTTCCTGGGCACCTACATCTACTCTGACCTCTCCTGGTCAGTCAACACCAAAGGCCTTGGTGAAGAAAGCCCAGCAGCAGCTGCACTTCCTCCATGTCCTGAGGAAGAACAACCTGGACCAGAAGCTGCTGCTGGCCTTCTATCGCTGCTCAGTGGACAGCGTGCTCACCTACTGTCTGGGTGTGTGCTACACTGGCTCCACAGTCGAGAACAGGAAGGCTGTGTGGAGGGTCATCAACACCACCCAAAAAAAAAAAAAAAAAAAAATCATTGGCAGCCCTCTGCCCTCCCTGGAGGACATCTCCAGATCCTCCTGTCTCAGAAAGATCAAAGCCATTACAGGAGACCCCTCACATCGCGCCCACCACCTGTTTGAACTGCTTCCCACTGGACGACGGTTCAGATCAATCAGGTCCCACACCTCCAGACTGAAACAATTTCTTCCCCTGGGCCATCCGGACTGCAAACAGTCAGAGGCCCCACCCCCCTCCCTCCCACCTCCTGTACAGAACTGAGGACATTTTTCATTATAATAATCACACCTGAGTTTGCACTCCGCACTTTCATGCATACTGACCCATCTGTGAAACCACTACCATACCTGTGTATATTTTTCCATAATCCTGGGCTATTTTATTCAATTGTGTGTTCAACTGTCTGTTCTACACTCCGCACTGTTATGTCTGTTATTTCATCTGTGAAGCCACTACCATACCTGTGTATATTCCCAAAATCCTGGGTCATTTTTATTTTAACTCATGTGTTTAATCGTGTGTTCTGTAACCGTGTTTTATCTAATCCTTCTCTCATACTTAAGCGCGCAGTAGCCTGGTGGAGCACCCACAATTTTGTTGTACTGTACAACTGTACAATGACAATCAAGTCTATTCTATTCTAATCTAAAAAAGACTTCAAGCTGTCATTGAGGTTAAAGGCGGCAATACATGGTATTAAAAACTAGGGTATGTACACTTTTAATCAGGGTCATTTGGGTAGTTTTTGTTGTCATTATGATTTAAAAAGAGCAAATACAATTGTTTGATAATAAATGGCTTCACCCAACCACTAACTATGAGTCAAAGAAAAGTTTTTGTATTATCCTTCATATTGTCTGAAAAATGGCCCACAAAAAAAAACCCAAAAACTAAATTCCATCAGGGTATGTAAACTTATGAGCACAACTGTAAACAGGCCTGTCATCACTAAAATAGTCAAGTTTTTTTTCCCTCTCGGTAATAATACACGTCTCTCATTAAAAAATTAACATTTCTGACTTTTTAACACATAAATTCCTGATATATCAGTATTTCTTCTTGGAAATCTAACTTTTTTCTTTCTAAATTTGTGACTTATTTGTAAATTTATTACTTTTTTACTCACACCACTGCAGCATTTAATATAATTTTGTGACTTTTGCTTTGTAAATTCACAACTTTTTTCTCATAAATTAAAATTTTTTGTTTGGTTTTACTTACATCTTTTTTCCTTTTTTTTTTTTTTTACTTTAGGCAATTTGTGACTTCAGTCTCACAAATTTGTGACTTTTTACTTGTATATTTGACCGTTTTCCATAAATGTGTGAATTTTTTTTCTCTCATATCTGCAACTCTATTCTCAACGAAAGTTAAACTGAGAAATTAGCAGCTTTTATCTTGGAAATCCTCATCTTTCTTCCCATAAAATGTTTCCATAAATTTTAAATTAGCATTTTTTTTTTCTTAAAACTACTGTTTATTTTCTAAAAGTTAGTTTCGGAAACGTGTGAGGTTTTTCTGACAAATGTGCAGCTTTTCTCATTAATGTAAGACTTTTTAAAGTACATTTTACACTTTTTTATTCATAAATGTACAACTTTTCTCAACTTTGCGAGGGTTTTTTTTTTTTTGCGTGTGTCATAGATGTTTCGTCAAAGACCCAGGGAGCCACAGTTTGGAGAGCCCTGATCTACGTAGAACATATGAGACTGGTAGAAAGCTCTCTGTGAAGGTAAATACACCCAGTATTTCAGCATTCCTCTCCATTTTCCACTTTTGCTTGTTTGCATCTCCAGGCAGATCTTCCCCGCTCACCCGCTCTGCATCTGTCCCCACAATGTAGGCACAGCACTTCATTTGAATGAAACACTGATGAACAATTAACTTGAAGCTCTCAGACACACCGACACACTGCTGGGAGCTGAAGAACAAATCTCATCTGCATCTGTGTGCACAAACATGGCAACGGGAGCGGGGAACACACAGACTCGGAGCATGCGGGAGTGTACACCCATGTAGAAACTGTACCCACAAGGTGGCAGTAATCAAAATGAAAAATCATTACAGACGATAACTGCTTTTTTATGTTTGTTGGTTTTGCTTTTTATCTTCCCAGTGGATCACTGTTAAATTCACCAGAAGCCACAAAGATGATTTCTGAAGATGGCGCATAAATACTGCATACAATCTCTCCCTTATTTTACATCATCAAATTCAAGGAATTCAAATCTCAAAATAATAAACGGTATCATCAAAACTGAGTAGTCTTTAAGCGGTTCCGTGTGTGTGTGTGCGCGCGCGTGCATACAAGTAACGAAGAGAGAGAGAGAGAATTCTTGGAAGCTAGACTCATTTCAAACATGCCCTCATGGGATGGTGTGGATCTGTGCGTGTGCATGTATTGTGTCTGTGTGTATTGAGCGAGAGAGAGAAGGTGGTGAAAAGAGTCTTTGTTTGTGAGAGGTGAGGCTGAGGCAAGGACATCAATGTTTACTGGGCAATACACACGTGTCTGAAGGTACCACAGCAAACACAGTATTTTCCTAGAGTAGAGTACACAGAGTATTTTCCCCTCTCCTCTGACAGTCATGCATGTATGTGAAGACACAGGAGCATAAAGTGAAATTTGGTGCGTTTTGGTGAAGCACTAAGAGTGACAGATAAAGAGATAACTAGAAGGCACTCAGAGATGACATACCTCCGCCAAGGCCCTATCTCACAATGTTAAAGAAAGTGAAAAACACTGGTGGCTGCCAGTGATACCCCTCAGCCTGCTGGCATTAATCAATCAACTTTATTTACAAAGCACTTTAAAAAGCAACACTCGCTGCACAAAGTGCTGTACGGCAGAAAAGCACTTAAAAACAAGGAACCGGACACTAACACAAAAACAATATAAAACCAACAAAAAAAAAAACTATAAAACTCGGCACGAGCAGAAACCACAGTCAATAAAAACAATAACATAAAATAAAAGAAGTAAATAAACAAGTAAATAAAAACAATAAAATCCATTTATTCAATAAAATCAATGTCTCACACTAGGTCGAAGGCCAGGGAGTAAAAGTGCCTTTTAAGGCAGATTTTAAAAATGGACAGTGAAGGTGCTTGTCTATTGTGTAGAGGTAAATCGTTCCATAACCTGGGTGCCATAATTGAAAAGGCTCTGTCCCCTCTGAGCTTCTGCTTCGCCCTCAATAGCCTCAGGAGCAGCTGTTCTGCTGACCTGAGGGACCGGGTGGGAGCGTAGGGATGCAGAAGCTCAGAGAGGTAAGGCGGAGCAAGACCGTTCGAGGATTTAAAAACAAATAAAAGAATTTTAAAATGAACTCTAAAATTAAGAGCCCCGGCTGGCTGAAATAGATTTAGTAAAGAAGCCTTTCCAAAGATAGAACTATGTGAAGCATTTACGTAATTTCCTTTCAAAGTTATTGTGTTTATAGTGTTTTTTGAAAAACTGACCTCTGACTTTGACCCCGAGTTCAAGGTCATCCAAATTTAAACTCATCCCAGACTTCTCATAGACTATGGTATCAATATCAGAAACCTCCCTCAATTCCTTCTGAAGTTATCATGTTTACAAGAGATGGAATATGTGACTTCTGACCTTGAGGTTAAGGTCACCCAAATTTAAACTTGCTCAAGATTTTTCATAGATATATTTATGGACTCAATATGAAACAATTCCCTCATTTCCATCTCAAGTAATCACGTTTAAAAGATTTAGGGAAAAACTGGCCATGTAGGTCTGGATTTTTTCCCCCTTAATAATAAACACCTTCATTAAAAAACTTCATTTTGTGTTTACTTGTGTTATCTTTGTCGAATATTTAAATTTGTTTGATGATCTGAAACATTTAAGTGTGACAAACATACAAAAAAAAAAAAGAAATCAGGAAGGGGGCAAACACTTTTTCACACCACTGTGTGTGTCTGTCTGTCTGTGTAATATATGTGTAATTATTACACACACACACACACACACACACACACCTTCTTTTGGCTGCTCCCTTTAGGGGTCGCCACAACAGATCATCTGTCTCCATCTCACCCTGTCCCTTGCATCTTCCTCTGTAACACCAACCCTCTCCATGCCCTCCTTCACTACATCCATAAATCTTTGTGGTCTTCCTCTTTTCCTCCTGCCTTGTAGCTCCATCTTCAACATCCTTTGTCCAATATATCCACTACTCCTCCTCTGCACATGTCCAAACCATCTCAGTCTTGCCTCTCTTACTTTGTCTCCAAACCGCTCAACCTGAGCTGTCCCTCTGATATACTCACTCCTAATCCTGTCCCTCCTAGTCACTCCCAATGAAAATCTTAGCATCTTCAACTCTGCCACTTCCAGCTGGACCTCCTGTCTTTTTGTCAGTGCCACCGTCTCCAAACCATACATCATAGCAGGTCTCACTACCATCTTGTAAATCTTCCCTTTCACTCTTGCTGCTACGCTTCTGTCACAAATCATCCCTGACACTCGTCTCCACCCACTCCAACACACACAACACACAATTCACAAGAGATCTTCTTCTGTCTGCCCCACTTAGCTTGGTAACTTTTTCTGACAGCCTCTACCAGCTCTTTTTTCCCCTCTTTAATCTTCAGTAAATTTCCTCACACTGTTGCCATCAAAAAGTCAAGTATTAGTAGTTCGAGGCTTTTATATGGAAGCTGCCCCTCCCCAAACTCAGTCACAGAACCAAAAGAGAAAGAGTAAAGATTGAAATGTTAAAAAAAAAAAAACATGGATAAAGACAAGCAAAGCACTCAAACAGCAATGATGGTTAAAAAAAAAGCAGAAAATAAGCATCAGCATTGCTTTTATCAGGTTGTACGATAGCAAAGCTCAGCAAATACTAAGCACTGCACTGCTGATAAAGCCATTTTCTCCTTGCAATATACTTTAACTTTCTTAGTCTCACTCCATGTTTTCATCATTCTTTTCTCAATATTTCTTACCCATCACAGCCTAAGGTTCTGCTGTGTGTGTATTCATCTGCTGCACTGTTGTTTGGCTGATAAAGTTGCATAAATGGCACAGTTCTTTATGTATAGCTCATGTAAACCAGTTGCTCTGATAAGATATTCAATGGGATTAAACTTTCCAACAAATATGCTATCAAAAGAACGGCCAGTTTCAGTGATGAAATTACAAAAACAGGTTAGGGCTCTGTTGGTCTGTGAGCCACAGATCAGTCCAACGGTGAGTCTGAACTCAGGCAATAAACAATAATAGAGCACAAACACACGCATGCATTCACAAACATGGACAAAGACACACACACAGGCTGCGTAACAATATCCCAGAACAAGGACAAACCTCATGAGAGACTGTCACAGCGTGGGAGAGGATGGCTCAAATCACAAAATGATAATTAATACAGATAATCTTTAAAGTTTTTTTTTTTTAACTTGGCAATCAACCATTTCACAGATGAGATGAATGCACACTGATGCTTACATGACAACCAACAACAGGAAACCCTGGTTTTGGGGTTTGTTTGGTTTTTTAGAACAACTGAAGCTTCCATCAACTTTAAAAATCATCCAAATATCCTGAAGCTTTTTTTTTGGTTTTGATATTTGTAAGGGGGCAACGTGGTGGCGGAGTGGTTAGCACTGCGGCAGCACAGTAACTCACCCTTGGCCGGGGGGTCCTGGGTTCGATCCCAGCCCCCAACCAACAGTGATCTGTGTGGAGTTTGCATGTTCTCCCCGTGTCTGCGTGGGTTTACTCCGGGATTTCTCTGGTTTCCTCCCACGTGCCAAAAACATGCAAGTTAACTGGCATCAACTGGGGATTCTAAATTGTCCTTAGGTATGACTGTGAGAGTGAATGGTTGTCTCTCTGTGTTGGCCCTGCGATGGACTGGCGATCTGTTCAGGGTGTACCCTGCCTCTCGCCCAAAGATGCTGGGATAGGCTCCAGCCCCCCCGCGACCCGAAAATGATTAAACGGACGGATGGATATTTGTAAGGTTGCCATTAATTTCACAACTTATTTATCCGTCTTTTCTTTCATAATGGACATATAAGGAAATGACCACCACAGCAGTGCAGCTGGTGTGGAAGAGTGTTTACAGAATTTCTGGATATTTTTTTTTTATATTAAGATAAGATAAGATAAGATAAGCCTTTATTAGTCCCACAATGGGGAAATTCCAGGATTGCAACAGCACAGGGATAGAAACACTCAGAGCAACAATCAGAAGGCAAGAAAAAACAACATCTAGTAAACATATGTCCATATTACTATAAATGTATATATATAGACACACAGTGCAGAGCATTATGGTTGGTTGGTGAATGTGCAGCAGAAAGTCTAAGCTCTCTCTCCGCGGATGCGGCGGGCCAGCTGGAAGTCTTTGGGCATGATGGTGACCCCCTTAGCGAAGAAGAGACCACCAGGTGGGCCTCGCTGGTCTCCTGCAGAGCCATGACGGCGAAGCTCAGGAAACGCAGGACGGTCTTGAAGTCCTGAGCGATCTCCCTCACCAGGCGCTGGACGGGCAGCTTACGGATGAGCAGCTCCGTGGATTTCTGGTAGCAACGGATCTCTCTCAGAGCCACGGGCCTGTGACGGCGAGGCCTCTTCACTCTGCCGGTGGCCGGAGCGCCTCTCCGAGCAGCCCTGGTGGCTAGCTGTCTCCTGGGGGGCTTCTTCCTCCAGTAGATTTTACGGGCAGTCTGCTTGGTTCTTGCCATCGCTCTTTATTATTCTGTCTTATATTTCTTGCATATTGCATCAAGTGTTGCAGCTGAAAAAGAAAACTTTGACTCAAGTGAATTGCAGTAGGATTTTTGTCTACAAATGGAAGTCAGAAAGCACTGAGTGTCCAAACCCCCACCAAGGCAGCTAATTTTCACACTCGCATTTTAATTTCTCCTAATTTCTGACACTACATTCATTACCCTTTTTAAAATATTTAAACAATTGCTGGAGCCTGATGGTAATTCAGACCACCCCTAAAACCTAATAAACTGATCCTTGGTCCATTACCTGAGCCCACAACACTATCCGGATGGGGAAAATGTCACTACCTTCTGCAGAAACCGTATCCAGACGTCGTCCACCCCCAGCACCAAACAAGCAGTGGATATGGAGGTCTGCCATTGTCGAGGCAAGAACAGTACATCTGCCCTGCTTCGCGGGAGCATGCATGTGACGCGAGACATCTCCTGTAAGTTGCGGTCTTGATTTCAATCTAATTCACTCTCCCGGCAACGGCAGTTCACCAATGAATGGCCATTGTGATGAAGCATCAAGTGAACTCCTGGCCCGAGTTAAATAAAATCTAACTTGCACAGACAAAAACTCCTGTGCACTTGCGTTGCCCAGAGTAAATGCGCGTGTTCATGTCTTTCCATTGACTTTGTATGTAATTACGCCATGTTTCACACTGAATATAAACAAATTACAAGACTATTGTCATTCAGTATGCCATAAAAGGCAACGTGTCATTTTAAAATATTTTGGAATGGTGGTGGTGGTGGTAGGGGGTGCTGTGAGATTTTTTCAATGTGAAAAGTGTTAAGAGGCTCAAAAAAGTTGGAAAATACCTACACTGCTCACAAAAACTTAGGGATATTTGGCTTTTACTTGAAATTTACGGAAAATGTAAAAAGTTCACGCTACAGTGATATAATATCATGAAAGTAGGGCATTTAAGTAGAAGCATGCAATGGTGACTTCCTCATCTCAAACAATTTATTGAAAGAAAAGCCAACAGCAGTGGTGGGTATACCATAACAAAAAATGTCAGTGTCTCAATAACTTGTCATGTGCTCTTAAGCATCAATTACAGCTTGACAACAATGTCTCATGCTGTTCACAAGTTGACTTATTGTCTGCTGAGGGATGGCATTTCACTCTTTTTGAAGGACGGTCCTCAAGTCATTGAGGTTGTGGGGTGCAGGGTTACGAGCCTCTACAAGGTGACTCAGCTGATCCCATAGGTTTTCTATGGGATTCAGGTCTGGAGAAAGTGCAGGCCACTCCATTTGAGGTACCCCAGCCTCCAGCAGCCATTCCCTAATGATGCAACCTTGATGAGCTGGAGAATTGACGTCCATGAACATGAAATTAGGCCTGTGTTGTTCATGCAGGGGTACAATGACTGGATTAATGATGTTATTCAGGTGGTATGGGCTTGTCACTGTACCATTCACAAGGTGTAGGGCAGTTCTGTATTGACTAGACACACCTGCCCAGACTATAACACTACCACCAAAGGCTCATCTGGTGACAACAGTGGCTGATGCATAGTGCTCTTCTTGATGTCTCCAACATTGTTGGCAGCTATCATTTCTGCTCAGTGTGAATCGACTTTTATCAGAGAACAGCACTGAGGCCCACTTTTCCTTTGTCCAGCGTAAATTCTCCCTGGCCTATGCAAGACGATGATGCCTGTGCCTACTGGTGTGGTCAGGTACCCTTGCAGGTCGTCTAGCACACAGACCACACTGATGTAAATGTTTTGAATGGTCTGACATGACACTTGGATGCCTCTCACCTCCCTTAAGTGTGCCTGGAGTTAAGTAGCATTCATCATCCGGTTCCACAGGGCGGTGTTCACAATGAAGTGGTCATCAGTGTGGGATGTGGCCAAAGGACGTCCACTTCTGTGTCTGTGACTCTTCCAGTCTCTCTGTATCTCTGTTTCAACCTGCTGATGACACTCCGACACTAAGCTCAGTGGCCACTTCCCTCTGAGAACATCCTGTTTGAAACCTCTCAATGGCGAGGTACTGTTGATCAATTGTGAGGTGTCGTCTTGGTCTCATGATGTCCAAATGTGAACAGCATGATGAAGAGGACTGTTAAAATACCAATTCTAATTGAACCATAAAATTTATTGGTCGATTCATGGATCAAACACCTGTTGTGAATTTTGCCATTAAGCACCTTGTTAGAGAACAGCAAGCTATGCAAAAAATACCCCAACATTGAACAGTTGGACATGTGCATTCAAATGGTTAGAGAAGGTCAAATTAAGTTCACCTTAAAGGTTATAGTGCATTTTAGGTTCATTCTGAAATTTCACCTGAAAGCCGAATATCCCTAACTTTTTGTGAGTAGTGTATGTGAAAAATAAAGTTCAGTGGATGATTTTCAAGGATAACCCTCTTACTCCTTTTAGGCAGCAGAAAAGGAACTGCTCAGTGGTAAAGGCATGAATTCAGTGACACAGCATCTAAATGGCTTTACACAGATGAAAGATTCAAGTTTCTGCCTCTTCTCTATCCCATTACTGTATAAAACTAGATGTAGGTTTGCCACATGGCCAAAGGCAGCATTCACCCATATCCACCCACCAGTGAAGCCCAGAGTTGGCACAAAATTTTGTAACTCTCTAATAAAATGCACAACCAGCAGCTGCGGTTGCTACTTTTTCCTGTAAAAAAGGGGCTTTGAGGATCCGGGACAACTGATGGGCTAATTAGCAGGCTACAAAGGAAGTCTTTTGAAACGCCATTTGAACAGGAAGGCAGGTGAGCAAAGGGGAGAGGAAAGGATGGAGGAAGAGAAAAGCTGAAAGATCAAGATCTCTTATTGGCTGCTCAGTTGCTTTGCTACCACTGGTTGCCACAGAAACATCTGAATGCAAGAGAAAGCATGAATGAAAAGCCCCGGCAGCCTCATAATTAGCACCTACACACAAACACTGCAGTGTTACACAACAGAAGGGCTGCGGTTGCATCAGAAATCGCCTAGCAACAACATCTGGCAGCATCATGGAGGCCCAACTGGATAACCAGCAGTGACACACTGACAGATGTAAAAGGTTACAGAAATAAATCTGAAAAAAATGATGATGTAGGGCAGTTCAAAAATAGACCAAGGAATTGTGTCCATTATGATTAATCGGTCACCAAACCAAGGCATATGAATGATGTAAATGTGATTTTTAAAAATTTCAGCTTTTTTAAAATTTTATGGGAAGCTTCTGTCTCATACATCAGTTGATAAAAGTAAGACATCTGGGTAGGGCAGATGTCATAGCAGTGTTTGCCCCACCCTCATTAAACCCACTGTGGTGCCCTTGAGCAAGACTCTTAACCCCACCTGCTCCAGTGAAGGTGCTCAATGGTCACAGGTCAGTCTGTGGCTGTACTGGGCTGCTTCCAGGTGTGAATGTGGAATTGTGTGAATGTGAACAGGGCATCCTTGAAAAAGAGAGGTTGCTTCTCAGTGGACCTCCCCCTGTATACATCATCATCTTTTTCTTTCAGCTGCTCCCTTTAGGGGTCGCCACAGCAGATCATCTGCCTCCATTTCACCCTATACCTTGCATCTTCCTCTGTAACACCAACCCTCTCCATGTCCTCCTTCATTACATCCATGAGTCTTCTGTGTTCTTCCTCTTTTCCTTCTTCCTAGCAGCTTCATCTTAATATCCTTTGTACAATATATCCACTCTCCCTCCTCTGCAAATGTCCAAAGCATCTCAACCTTGCTGTCTACAAATTGCCCAACCTGAGTGTCCCTCTGATATACTCATTTCTAATCCTGTCCCTTATAGTCACTCCCAATGAGAATCCTAGCCTCTTCAACTCTGCCACCTCCAGCTACACCTCCTGTCTTTTCATCAGTGCCACTGTCTCTAAACCATACATCATAGTAGATCTCGCTCATCATCATCATCATAGCAGTCTGTCGTGGGCGACAATGACTGTTTCATTTAGGTCTGATCAGATTCCTTCACACAGCTCTGTCCTTAGCCTTCTGCTGCCAGGAACTTCTGTCTAGATAAGATAAGATAAGATAAGATAAGCCTTTATTAGTCCCACAATGGGGAAATTCCAGGATTGCAACAGCACAGGGATAGCAACACTCAGAGCAATAATTTAGAAGATAAGAAAATAAGAGCAGTCAATATACATATGTACATATAAATATATACACAGTACGGAGCATTGTAGCTAGATGGAATAAACAGCATAACCGTCTATTTAGTTACCCCACATAGTATGAATATGTACCCATACATATTGTCACCCTCCATAGCGACCGATACTGTCCTAGCTGTATACTGGAGGGGACCATTTTGTGTAAGTCTGTTGCGTCTTTTGCATTCAATACTATTAGGTCGTAATGGGGTTTTTTTTTGCTATCTTTGCGAGCAGCCCTGCTTAGGTTATAAAGTCTGACAGCTGTAGGTAGGAAGGACCTTCGAAATCTCTCAGTCGCGTACCTAGGATGATGTAGCCTACTGCTAAATGAGCTCCTCAGTGCGTTCAGTATGTCCTGCATAGGGTTGGACTCAGACTCCAACAGAGATGACAGCTTAGCCACCATCCTTCTCTCTCCTATCTCCTCCACTGGGTCAAGGCGTTGCCCCAGGACAGAGCTAGCTTTCTTGATCAGTTTGTTCAGTCTCTTCCTATCGGCTGCTGTGATGTCACTGCCCAGCAGACCACTCCAAAAGTGATGGCTGATGCCACCACCAAATCGTAGAAGATCTTCAGGAGTGCCCCTTGTACACCAAAAGACCTGAGCCTCCTCAATAGGAACAGCCTGCGCTGTTCCTTCTTGTAGAGTGTGTCGGTATTGTGTGACCAGTCTAGTTTATTACCTCCGCCAGGCCGATGGCCAGGAGGAGGTTATGTTTTTGCCAGCGTCTGTCTGTCTGTCTGTCTGTTGGTTAGCAAGATAACTCAAAAAGTTTTGGACGGATTTCCATGAAACTTTCACACCTTGTTGGAAATGCTACAAGGAAGAACTGATTAAATTTTGGGGATGATCCGGATCACCATCTGGATACAGGAATTTTTTAAATGATTCTTTAACATTGGGAGATACGGCCATTTTCAACATGTCTGCAGGGGCAATAGAGGGCGCTGGTCGTCGTGTCTGATGAACACAAACTCCGCCTTCTTCAAAGTTTTAGGCACAAAAGCACGCAGAAAACAGTGGTGGGCAGGGCCCGCCAGAGTGCCTGTGTTTGCGCTACACTGCAAAAGCTGAGACGGCCAGCTGTCCGGCGCCGGATTATTTGGCAGAAATTCCCCGGGCAGCCATAGGGGCTGCGCAAAAACCAGCTCTCTGCCGGGGGACGCTTCCAAATCCTCTTTTTTCCGCGGAGCGCAAACCCAATAAAACCCATGGCAACCATTATCGCACCTTCTTTTGTCCTGCGGCTCCGGAACAGAGAGGAATCCCGGCGCCAGTAATGCTGCACCTGATATGTGTGACTCTTAATGCTAAAAGTGACTGCATCAGGGATTTTCGACCTGAAGTCGCACTTTGCTACACAACGCCACAAAAACTGTGTAGCCAAATTCCATCGATGGATGAACATTTTCAGCCAGTGAGAGAACCGACGCCTTCCAAATCCAATGCATCACTAGCAGAAGTGATGTTTTGTCATTTTGTGGTAGAGCACAATCTACCCCCATTGGTGGCACATCACTTCAGTGATTTGGTGCCAACATTGTTTCCTGACAGCAAGAGCGCTCAATTTTTTTGTGCTACTTGGCTTATTTTCACATTACCAAAAAGTTATGGCTCAACATTGTGTCCATATAAGTGTACATTTGAATAAATATGTTTGAAATAGTTCATGTTGCAGTTGCTGTTTGCTTAGTTTTTGTTTGTTTGTTTGTTTTGGCTTCAGTTTTCTTTCATCTGCCGATAAATACAGTTTTTAAGTACTCAGTACAGGTGTGAAAGCCCTCCCCCCCAATAAGGGAGGCATGAGGTATGCCTCGACAGGTCGCAGCCTGGCACTTTGCAGATGGAGGAGATGCACACAACAGCAACACTTCAGTTTATTACCTCCGCCAACGAGGTAATGCTTTTACTACTGAACCACTAATCCTATCATTGTGAATCTAATTGCTAGTCATATGTTTTCATGGTCAAGGAATCTGAAAACCTACACACAAACACTGTATGGGGGGGAACTGTGTCGCTTGGCGGAGGTCTGCGCTCTCCGAGTGCTTTTCTAGTTATTCAAATGAACACCCAGGTACTTGTAGGATGTCACCATCTCAATGTCTGTTCCCTGGATGTTTACTGGTGCTGTGAAGGGTTGTCGTTGCCTGCAGCAGTCCACCACCAGTTCCTTAGTTTTCCTCGCGTTGATCTGGAGGCAGTTCCGATGGCACCAGTCCACAAAGTCCTGGATAAGTCCTCTGTACTCAGCTTCATCTCCGTTAGAGATGAGGATGACAATCGCAGAGTTGTCAGAGAACTTCTGTAGATGGCAGTGTGTTGTGTTGTGTGAGAAGTCTGCAGTATAAAAGGTGAACAGGAAGGGAGCCAAAACCGTTCCCTGGGGGGCCCCCGTGCTGCCGATGATCGTGTCAGACACACAATCCCGGGTTCTCACAAACTGTGGCCGGTTTGTAAGGTAGTCCAGGATCCATGATGACAGGTGCTGGTCCACCCCTGCACAAAGCAGCTTGTCCCTCAGGATCATCGGTTGGATGGTGTTTAAAGCACTGGAGAAGTCAAAGAACATGATCCTCACCGTATTCCCAGGCTTCTCCAGATGGAACAGGGAATGGTGAAGAAGGAAGATCACTGCATCCTCCACCCCAATGCCATGCTAGTAGGCGAACTGGAGTGGATCCATCGCTGGTCCCACCAGGTGGCCGAAGTGAGCAAGGAGCAGTCTCTCCAGGGTCTTCATCAGGTGAGACGTCAGGGCCACTGGCCTGTAGCTGTTCAGGTCTCTGGGGTGGGAAGTCTTTGGTATGGGTACCACACAAGATGTTTTCCACAACTGTGGTACCCTCCCCAGCTTCAGGCTCAGGTTGGAGATGTGCTCCGCAATCCCACACAGTTGATCTGCGCAGGACTTGAGGAGCTTCGCGCTGATGCCATCCGGTCCCGAGGCCTTCCTCGCCTTGATCCTCCTCAGTTCTGTCCTCACCTGGGTCTTAATGAGGGTCAGGTTGGGGTGCTGTGTGCTGGGGAGTGTGTGTGGGGGGGTGTTGGTGGAGGGGTGTGTGGACAGCAAGTCTCGATGACTGTAGAGGCAGCAGTGGTTGGTGTGCAGGTGGGGGGGAGGGCGGTTGGTCAAACCTATTAAAAAACAGGTCCAGACTGTTCACCCACTTCCTGCCCCCCGTGGCCTGGGAGGAGGTATTCTGGAGCCCAGAGATGGTTTTGAGGTTTCTCCAGACCCCGCCGATATCGCTCCGTTGCAGCTTGTCCTCCATCTTCTTCCTGAAGCTGACCTTGCCTTCTCTTATCTTCCTCCTTAGTTCCCTCTGTACGGACTTCAGCATCTCCCTGTTCCCCGACCTGAAGATCCTATTCTTCTCTTTCAGAAGTGTTTTTATCTCAGGGTTGATCCAGGGTTTGTTGTTCGAGCAACACCGTATGATCTTGGTGGATATGGTGTTGTCCACACAGAAGTTGATGTAGACCGTGATGGTGTGAGTGAGGCCGTTGATGTCCTCACCATGTGGATCGCAGAGCTGCTCCCAAGCAGTGATTTCAAAACAGTCCTTTTGCGCGTCCATTGCCTCCTCAGACCATATCTTCACCATGCACATAACCGGAGGTTGTCTGTGAACTTGGGTTTTGTACACCGGCCAGAGATGAACCAAGATGTGATCTGATCTCCCGAGTGGGGGGAGTGGTATATCCAACTTCTTCAAGTTTCTTTTTACGGTGTCTTTAAATCTGAGCCTTGGTCTACCCTGATTGCATTTGCCCTTGCATAACTGTGAGTAGAGTAACTGCCAAGGGAGACGCTCGTGGTCCATCCTCTCAACATGTCCGAGCCATCTCAGGTTCATCTGTATTAGCATGTCCTCCATTGATGGTAGACCAGCTCGTTTCAACACTTCTATGTTGGTTATCTTGTCTTTCCATGAGATGTTCATTATGGCTCGAAGGTGTCGCATGTACTCGTGGAGTTTCTTCACCTGCACTCTGTAGACAGTCCAAGTTTCAGCACCGTACAATAGAGTAGCCAGTGCTGTCGCTCTGTACACTTTGCATTTCACACGGATAGACACGTGTCGATTGTTCCACAGTCTTTCCCTCAAGTTTCCAAACACAGCGCTCACTCTTCCCATTTTGACAGAGTTCATCCTCCAGCCTAACATTCTCTGAAACAGTACTCCCTAGATACATGAAAGTCTTGCACTTGACTAGTGGCTCTGTACCAATGCAGATCTCTTCTGGTCGTGATGCTGATAATTGGAACTTTGGTGGTTGATAAAGGCACTCTGTCTTCCTGATGTTGATTTGGAGGCTGAATTGGCTAGCTGCTCTTGCAAATTTCTCCACTAAAGATTGCATATCTTCCACACTGTGTCACCTAACCGTTGTCCAGCCTCCCACTGCATGGCCTCCAGCTGCAGGGCTAACTCCTGCTGCGCCACCTCTCCGCCGGTGTTGGTCTCGCTTAATTCAGGCCCTCTCCATCTTCGCTCTGGTTTTGGTTGCTCGAGGGGTGAGGGCAACTCTGGGTCCTGCTCATCCTCCATTTCATCTCCATCATCCAAGCTGTAGTCACTCCCCGTGTCCCATTCACTGTCTGTTTCACTCTCACAGTGATCCTCGGCCACACCCACGTCCGCAAGGCCCGCGTAAACCAGTCCTGTGCCGCTGACCATCTGTCCACCGATTTCAAAAGTGAAACCCAGCTCATCAAACAGGTCCCACCCCATCACATTTTTGCCCCGGCTTGCCACCTGGAACCTGAAAGCGGGAAGGGTCTTCTCACCATACTGCACCACCAGCGTGACACTCCTACCATTCCCGGGGTCCTTGTCATCCGGCAGTTCCGCCGTACCCGGGCGCTGCGGTGTGAGCCTCTGAACCCAGGCCTCACTCACAATGGAGCACGGGGCGGCATTGGCTAACAGGATGGGCACCCTCACACCGTCCAGTTTCACCACCCGTTGTGGTCCAGACCATCCTTCGGGGCACATGATGTTGACACCTTGTCCGGTGTCATCAGTGGCCAGGGGCTCCTTCACACATGGCCCTGGTTCTGCTTCGAGGCCCAGTTTCACGCCCTTAGCCCTGTTTCACGCCCTTAGCCCTGTTTCGGCACGAAACTAGCCTGTCAGCTAGCCTGTCCATAGGCTCCGACTGAGCCGTTAGCTGTCCCAAGCTAACTAGCTCCAGTGTGTCTAGCGCCGCCAGCCTCTTCGCCCGCATCTCTCTGGCCCTTGTCCACTCCGCGAAGTGCGCCTCCATGTGCCCGACAGAATCCACGTAGCCCTCACTCGTGCCCAGCGAGTCGAGAATCCTTCAGCCCTCCGCGCTGAACTTACAGGCCAGGAGGGCCTGCCACTGTCTCCCGTCAAGCCAAGGGAAAACCAGCGAGTCAACATACTCTTCAAATTCCCATCTCCACTTTGGCCACGAAATTAACGGGTCACCCGGGTTCTCCAGAAACGGCAACAGTTGCTGATTAAGCCAGCATGCTCCCATTAGTCTCCTTGTCGCCAAATGCTGTATCATGAAAATGACACGAGACGGAGAGCTTCTTGAGGGACATCCAACTAAACTTTATTAGACAGAACACTCAACTATATACAGAGTGGGCCGTGTCCGCCTGACGTCACCCTGTGGGTGGGCACGGCATCCCAGACACCCAAATCTTATACATAACAAGCAGCTATAATAATCATAATCCATTAGAATAACAGTTTACATTAATCATTACTCAAAACTCCTGTGTTTAATGGTGACTCAAACACAAACCGTTATACAGCCCTACAAGCAACTTGTGAGTAAACACATGTTGACCAGATACAGCTGAGAAATGTCAGTGTCAATCTTTTCTTCTGGCTGTTTCCATTATTGCATCAATGGTGTCACTTATTAAACAAGCACGCAAGTTTACATAATCCTCTGTGCTGTAAGAGTGATGTCAACCATAAGAGCTCCTCCGTGCCCGTCATGCATGTGAACAGAGGAGGCCCCGAGTGAGGACCACCCTCCCACGATTTAGTCTTCCCAGTGGGACAGAACTAAAAAAGGGAATCATTTTCTTTATCGAGACATGAGTCCACCGGATACTCCCAGGAAAAGTAGATCCATTTATGAAACAGCCACATTCCACATACACACACAGAGGAGAGGAGACGGTGAAGCTGTGGGGGGTGCTCTACGTCAGCTTTACTGTACACATTAACCACCGCTTTGTCAGAATATTCACCAACAGTGTCACGCTTGACTTTCCGACTCCTCGCAAACACACACTGTGTTTCCTGGCTTTGACTTCTAAAAATGTCAAACAAGAAGAGCAAAGTGGTTGGCCGTACAAACACTTGAGTAGAGCTGGAGTCACATTGAGGTTAATCTAACAGGCCAACACAAAGGATCAATGATGCAAACACAAACAGTCCTCAGTTTTATCGGTTTCCCACAAATTCCCCATATAATGAAATATTGATATCAGCTGCTAGAACAAACAGAGCGGTTTACAACATGTGGGTCAAGCCAAGCCACAGCAAGCATATTACTGGAGTCCAAACACGCACAGAAACAGTTCGTAATAACACCTGAAAAAAAAACCCTTTTCATTATGCTTTTAGGGCAGCAACTGGCAACCCAGAAAGAGCCATTCTGAGTCATTTTGGTCCTAAACTCTGCATGGAGCAACAAAAAAATGTGAGCCTTAAAAATGAAATTAAAACATCTGAAATAAAAGAACAAACTGCAATTATTAATCCTATTGTCTTTTTTCCCCTCATACATTTAAAACTTTTTCTGGCAAATTTACAACTTTGTTCATGTACATGTACCACCTTTTCTTGAAAATTTGTAGCATTTCTATAAATTTAGAAGTATCTTCAACATTTATGAAGACAGCTTTTTCCTCTGAAATGTGAAACTTTTCTCTGCCAAATTTGCACATCTTCCTGTACATTAAATTTTTTCCTTCTTTGTATCTTTTTTCTTATAAATTCACAACTTTATTTTCATCAGCTCTTTAAAAACTGTCGCTTTCTCCATCAGTTTAAGGGCATTTGTGGTAAATTTGGGACTTTTTTCATGTTGTAAATTTGCAATCTTTTACTCATGAATTTGCAGTATTTTTTGTCTCACATTCGGTACATTTTCTTATAAAATTTTCCCCATGCAGTGGTGTGAAAAAGTGTTTCCCCCCTTCCTGATTTCTCATTTTTTGTATGTTTGTCACACAAATGTTTCAGATCATCAAACAAATTTAAATATTAGACAAAGATAACACAAGCAAACACAAAATGCAGTTTTTAAATGAAGATGTTTATTATTAAGGGAGAAAAACTCCAAACCTACATGGCCCTGTGTGAAAAAGTGACCCCCCCCCCCATTAAAACCAATTAACTGTGGTTTATCACATCTTTGGAAAGTTGAGTTCAATTTCTCTAGCCACACTCAGGCCTGACTACTGCCACACCTGTTCTCAATCAAGAAGTCACTTAAATAGGACCTGCCTGACAAAGTGAAGTAGACCAAAAGATTCTCAAAAGCTAGACATCATGCTGCGATCCAGAGAAATTCAGGAACAAATGAGAAACAAAGTAATTGAGATCTATCAGTCTGGAAAAGGTTATAAAGCCATTTTTAAAGCTTTGGGATTCCAGCGAACCACAGTGAGAGCCATTATCCACAAATGGCGAAAACATGGAACTGTGGTTAACCTTCCCAGGAGTGGCTGGCCGACCAAAATTACCCCAAGAGCGCAGCGACGACTCATCCAAGAGGTCACAAAAGATCCCACAACAACATCCAGAGAACTGCAGGCCTCACTTGCCTCAGTTAAGGTCAGTGTTCATGACTCCACCATAAGAAAGAGACTGGGCAAAAATGGCCTGCATGGCAGAGTTCCAAGATGAAAACCACTGCTGAGCAAAAAGAACATAAAGGCTCATCTCAGTTTTGCCAGAAAACATCTTGATAAGCCCCAAGACTTTGGGTAAAATACTCTGTGGACTGACAAGACAAAAGTTGAACTTCCTGGAAGGTGTGTGTCCCATTACATCCAGCGTAAAAGTAACACAGCATATCAGAAAAGGAACATCATACCAACAGTAAAATATGGTGGTGGTAGTGTGATGGTCTGGGGCTGTTTTGCTGCTTTAGGACCTGGAAGACTTGCTGTGGTAAATGGAACCATGAATTCTGCCGTCTACCAAAAATTCTCCACAGCGCTGTAAAAGACTCATTGCCAGTTATCGCAAACGCTTGATTGCAGTTGTTGCTGCTAAGGGTGGCCCAACCAGTTATTAGGTTTAGGGGGCAATCACTTTTTCACACCACTGTATGTGTGTGACTACTTTTTCCTAAACTTATATTCTTCTTATCATTTCATTCATTTTTTTTTTCTGGAAAATCAGCAACAGATTTCATCTATATTTTCAACCTCTTTTTTGTAAACTTGCAACATTAAATTGAGGGCTATTTTCTCAAAAATTTTACTTTTTTCTTTTGCAAATGTAAAGCCTTTTTCTCATAATTTTTTTTTTTACTTTTTTCCTCTTAAATTTGTAACATTCTTTTCAAATTTCACTTCTTTTCCTATATTAGATTTTTGCTAAATTTGTGCATTATTGTGACATTTCTTTCACAATTTACTTTTCTTCCTGTCGATGATGAAATGTCTGTCTGCAGGGGATGATATCACCAAACTTAGTACAGAGATTGAACTTGAGATCACCTCTACATGTCCTCATATTTAGGTCTAATGGTCAAGTTCACAGGATCTTTTAGCATACATTTTCACATTTGTGGCTTTGGATCATCAAACCTGCAGCAGTGGCTGATCTGGAAGTGCTCTGGACCTGATCTTAGGTCAAGGATCAATTTTACATGGCATTTTAGTCGACTGTCACATTTAGGACCTTTATCTTATTGCTATTAGCACCAGGATCACCAAAGACAATACACCGACATCTTTGGGGTCAATAGCCAAAGTCACAAAGTCATCCACTCTAACTTAAGAAAGGGTCACTAGACTGGGTACACAAGTTGACCTAGGGACCCTTAGCTGTCCTATGGTTTGGGGGTTAAAAGGTCAAGTTCAGCCAACAGGATGTCATTGAAGCATAAGTCTATATTATGCATGTCTGCTCATATCTGTTGAAAATCAAGACAGAGGTGGGAGGGTTACTCAGAGTTCTTATGAAGTGCAGAGAAGTGTAGCTTTGCATATCTGTTGTAAGTTCTTTTGGGATTTCTTTGGTCACAGGGGGCCACTGGCCATGAGCCAAAGAGCCGCAAATTGAAGACCCCTGTGTCTTAGGCCTTAATATTAACGCAAGCGAGGGAAGTAAATGTTGAAATGACACAGGAGAGAGAGCTTTCCAAAAGCTGGGTGTGTACTGTCCTCTGAGAGAAGGGAGATGGCCCACTTTTGCACTTGGCAGGAGGACAAAATGTGAAAGTGCAAAGAGCGGCATAAGACGGCAAGCTAAGATAGATGAATGGGTGAAAGTGACAGCATAAATATAGAGGAGTGAGAGAGCGCTGCCAATGAACTCAAAGAAAGCAGGAGAAAATGGAGAGGAAAAGAAGACCCCCCCAGCTTTAACCCTGCCCAACTCCCTCTTGCTCTCTCCTTATATGGCAGTGTTGTGTGTGTGTGTGTGTGTGTGTGTGTGTGTGTGTGTGTGTGTGTGTGTGTGTGTGTGTGTGTGTGTGTGCACGTGCGCATCTGTGTGTGAGAGATACAGGCTCAGCCCCAGTGTTGCTCAGAGATTAGATCAGCAAACACACGCTGGCTGAAATCAGAGGAGAGGCTCCTTTCCTACCCATGTGCACTTTGTTGCCCGGCTTTGACACACTCCAAAAGTCCTCTCCTCTTCCTAAAGTCATTAACGCTACAGCAGACCAATCGATGCAATAGCTTTAGACTCTAAGAAACACAAAGATCCCCTTTTAAAGTCAGAGGAAATCTAACCAACAATGCGAAGAGGAAAAAAAAGTTGAGGCTACATCACAGTGTGCCCGTTTAGGGGAACTGCAGCCCCTCATAAGGCACAAAAATAACCTCTAGGATCACTGCCTCACAGTGGAAGGAATCACAATTATCCCATCTTTTCCACTCTTATTTTCATTTCTTCCTCCCTTCCCTCCTTACTGTAGCAGCCCGATTTCCCAGAATGTTTGAAAATCAGCCCAAATGACTGGAATGCAGGAATCCAGGTGGCGTGTCTGCAAAAACACAAATGCACAAACAATGCATCCATCCACACGCTGGCTACTGTACGAGGAGGGATGCACTCCATGAGCAAATATACACCTCTGTCCAGACATAAAACGCACAGCTATGTGTGATCTGTTTGACCAGTGCAGTGAGGAGGACGGCTGGCCAAGGCCCTGACGCATTCTGAGCATTTTTTTTGGCCACAGAAATCTGCACAGTGCCCATAAATAAATATAAAAATTGGCTTGTCACTAATAATTGGCAATTTTATTCCTCTTTTTTTCCAGCTCTTTTTCTGCCAAATCTGCAACTTCCTTTGAGGGAAAAATTTTGACTGTATTTAGTTAGATTTTCAACTTTTTTGTTACTTTACATTTTGTCCATGAATTTAGAGATATTCCCTCATTTATTAGCAATTATCTTATGTAAATGTAAAATGATTTTATCATAAATTTGCAACTTTTTTAACCTGTACCTTTAGAACTCTTTTTTTCTTTTGCAAACATGCTTTTTCCTCATAAATTTACAACTTTAATATCTTGTTAATTTTAAAGTTCTTTTTCCTCATGAATAGACATTTTTTTTTAGCTCTGCAACATTATCCTAAGTTGGAATTTTTACTAGTATTTTGTCAAAGCCATGGAGAAACACTGGTTATGCTTAAAATGGTATTCACTTATATAGCACTTTTTTACTCATCTCTAGATGACCAGAGCCCTTTACAGATCCTGCTATTCACCCATTCACACACTGATGGTGGTGGAGCTGCCATGCAAGGTGCTGGCCTGACCCACCAGGAGCAACTGGGAGTTCAGTGTCTTGCTCGACATGCAGACTGCAGAGGGAGTACGAATAGAAACACTGACCCTCAGATTAGTAGTCGGCCACACTACACCCGCACCACAGCTGCAGGTGTAGTGTGGTAGGTGTAAGTTGCAATTTGAAGATCACTGCTATAAAGAAGAATAATGACTTACAGAATAAAAATGCCATATAAAAAGTGTAACCTGTCATTCCACACAGCTAAAAGCACATGAAAAATGTATTACCCTCACTGCCAAGATATGATGCATTTGTCATTAATAAAATCTTATTTACAAAAGAGCACTTCACAAACGTGCCCAGGAAGAATGAACTACATCAGTGTTAGCATGTTGCCAAGCAAATAGGTAACAGCTAACTTGTAACAGCTAGTGTAAGACATAGTTTGTGCATCTGATTTTTCTTTGACTGCATGAGTTAGCAGCACAGATGCCACACCAGCAACATGGCTGTTCTTGTGAGAAGTTGATTTTTGTTATTCAGTTGGAAACTGTTGCCTGAAATACTGTTTGTTCCCCATGACTTCTTATAGTTTTTTGTATGTGGCTGACAACAAAAAAGTTTGGACATCCCTGACCTAAGACTAGTTCCTACTACCACAACCACAAGTTGTGAACATACAAGAAAAAAATACTGGCAACTGCCAGTGATATCCCTCAGCCTCTTTGTTTGTTGGTGAGATGTAGTTTATATGACACTCTGACCTTGACCTTTGACCCTGCAATCCCAAAACCATAGGCAGAGGTCAGGGTGAACGTGGGTACAAAGTTTGGTAACCATAGCTTTACTCATCTTACAGCAATAGGACATAGGGGAAGCTTCTCATGACCTTTGACCTTTTGACTCCAAACCCATTGTCAGAGGGCAGGATCTCAGGGTGAACATGTGTACCAAGTTTGGTGACCCTAGCTTTACTTGTTCTACAGTAACAGTGCAAAGGGAATGTTAACATTGACCTTTGACCTTTTAGATATAGATAGACAGATGGATAGATGTACTTTATTGATCTCAAAATGGGAAATTATAGTTGAACAGCAGCATGACAGTAGACGACCAAAACGAGAGAAACACACACAGCATAATAGACAAAGGGATTACCCTTGGAAAGTAAAACTGCCTAAATAACTTATATACACGACCACTACAACTCCTTCAATTGATATCTGTTCGGATCAGTTTAATCCAATTGACCTTTTCGAGTTAGACAAAATAGTTTCCTCATCCAAGCCTTCAACTTGTCTTTTAGACCCTATTCCTACCAGGTTATTTAAAGAAGTCTTCCCATTTATTGGTAGCTTTATTCTTCAAATAATCAATTCTTCATCAACTTTAGGCCATGTACCGCAGGCTTTTAAAACTGCTGTAATTAAACCCTTAATCAAAAAGCCAACGCTGGATCCAGGAGTTTTAGCTAACTATAGGCCAATCTCTAATCTCCCTTTCATTTCAAAAATCTTAGAAAGAGATGTTGCTACGCAATTATTTGACCACTTGCAGGGAAATGGTCTATTTGAAGAGTTTCAATCTGGGTTTAGAATCCATCATATTACTCAAACAGCCTTAGTGAAGGTCACTAATGACCTCCTGATTGCATCTGATAATGGACTTGTTTCTGTGCTTGTTCTTTTAGACCTTAGTGCAGCTTCTGATACCATCGATCATAATATTCTACTTGATAGATTAGAACACTATGTTGGACTTAATGGAACTTTGTTGCAGTGGTTTAGATCTCATTTATCTGACAGGTTCCAGTTTGTTCATGTCAATAATGAGTTTTCTTTCAACTCAAAGCTCAGTCATGGAGTTCCACAGGGATCTGTGCTAGGCCCTAATCTTTTTAGTTTATATATGCTTCTGTTAGGCAACATTATTAGAAAGCACTGTATACATTTTCATTGTTATGCAGATGACACACAATTATACCTGTCAATGAAGCCAGATGATAGTAATCAATTAGCCAAGTTAGAAGCCTGTCTTAAGGAAATCAAAGCTTGGAAGACTTGTAATTTCCTGCTATTAAATTCGGGTAAGACTGAAGTCATTCTTGTTGGTCCAGAAAACCTTAGAAATACCTTTCCAAATCAAACTTTTAGTTTGGATGCAGTTACTCTTTCTCTTAATAGCTCTGTGAGGAACCTTGGAGTTATTTTTGATCAAGGTCTGTTTTTCAATTCACATATTAAATTTGTTTCTAAGACTGCCTTCTATCATTTGCGTAATATTGCCAAGATTAGGAGCATCTTGTCTCAGAGTGATGCTGAGAAACTAATCCATGCTTTTGTTAGCTCTAGATTAGATTATTGTAACTTTTTATTGTCAGGCTGTCCTAAAACATCTTTAAAACCTCTTCAGCTGATCCAAAATGCTGCAGCAAGAGTTTTAACAGGTACTAGAAAGAACGATCACATCGCTCCGGTTCTGGCCTCCCTTCATTGACTTCCCATAGAATTTAGAATTAAATTTAAAATCCTTCTTCTTACTTTCAAAGCTCTAAACAATCAGGCGCCTTTTTATTTAAAATAACTGATATTACCCTATTATCCTAACAGAGCACTACGCTCCCAAAATGCTGGATTACTTGTAATACCTAGAATCTCCAAAAGTACAATGGGAGGCAGAGCCTTCAGTTATGAAGCTCCTCTCTTGTGGAACCAGCTGCCAAGCTGGATTCGGGAGTCAGACTCGATCTCTGTTTCTAAGGATAGGGTTAAAACCTTCCTTTTTGATATAGCCTACAGTTAGGGAGGGATCATGTGTTTCTGAACCCTCCCTTAGTTATGCTGCTATTAGGTTTAGACAGCCGGGGGACCTCCAATAATGCACTGGGCTTCACTCCTTTCTTCACTCTCAATGAAATATTTTTGTGGTGGTTTTTTTTTTTGCTGGTCATTAACATCTGTTTGTTCTCTCCCATAGATTGAGTCCCCATCGTGCTGTTTGCTCTCTACAGGTCTGTTCTTTTCATCTTCTCTATCCCCTCACCTCCCAGCCAGTCGCAGCAGATGACTGTCCCTCCCTGAACCTAGTTCTGCTGGAGGTTTCTTCCGGTTAAAAGGGAGTTTTTCCTCTCCACTGTCGCCAAGCGCTTGCTCACAGGGGATCTCCTGATTGCTGGGGTCTTTCTGCAATTGTGGGGGTTTCCCCTACAGCTGAAAGTGCTATGAGATGACTGTTGTTGTGAAATGGCGCTATAGAAATAAAGTTGAATTGAATCATAGGTGATGACCCGTATAGATACATGAATCATACCCGCTGTACAATGCAGGGCTATCAGGTGCAGAGTGAAATGTGAGGCACAAGTTAAGGTGTGTTCACACCAAACGTGAACAGGCGGCAAATCCATACAAAGTGAATGGGAAGATGCGAGTACGTGTGAATTTGCATAGTCGCGCGTTCGCATCCGCTTTGAGATTCTGCTGTCACCGGAGTAAAATTATCACCTTTGCAGAGTAAACTAGTTAGAAAATGAAACTCACTCACCGGGAGACAGGGGGACCGAGAACTCTTCAGCTGAATTGGGATTTTGGAGTTATTTACCAACGGTTTCCGGCCACGGATGTCCAAGCAAGCTAGCAACATAAACACCTGACATCTGTGAAGTTTTGGAGGCTTGAGACGACATTTTCAGGCGAGCCCCCAGTCGGATAATGTCAGTCTAAGTATGACGCTATTTTGGGAATTTCCACAGCAGGTGGAACACAGCTGCAGAAGTGTTAAAGACAACTCTGCCTGTCTGCACTGTACTATTCATGTCTGTCAATGTGTTTACATTGATTTATAATGTAATCGTGCCATGCAAAAAATTCCTGTTCGCGTCTGGTGTGAACGCACCTTTAGACTCTAAGGTTGAGTATGGCAGCATAGTTATGACCAGAATACAACATCAGAGTGAGTTATTGTCAGTGTTGGGGGTAACTTACTTTGTAACATCACTACTTTTGCAGTAACGTGCTGTGTAACAAAATTACTGTTTAAAAATTCAGTAATGCATTACAGTTACTGAAATTTGATCAGATGCGTTACTCACGTTACTCATTTTATTAATACACTACCGTTCAAAAGTTTGGGGTCACTTAGAAATTTCCTTATTTTTGAAAGAAAGGCACTTTTTTTCAATGAAGATAACTTTAAACTAATCAGAAATACACTCTATACATTGCTAATGTGGTAAATGACTATTCTAGCTGCAAATGTCTGGTTTTTGGTGCAATATCTACATAGGTGTATAGAGGCCCATTTCCAGCAACTATCACTCCAGTGTTCTAATGGTACAATGTGTTTGCTCATTGCATCAGAAGGCTAATGGATGATTAGAAAACCCTTGTGCAATCATGTTAGGTCTGCAATGCTGTAATTGCTGCAAATGGAGGATTCTTTGACGAAAGCAAAGTTTGAAGGAAAAAATTATTATTTCAAATACAAATCATTATTTCTAACCTTGTCAATGTCTTGACTATATTTTCTATTCATTTTACAACTCATGGTGGTAAATAAGTGTGACTTTTCATGGAAAACACAAAATAATTGTCTGGGTGACCCCAAACTTTTGAACGGTAGTGTATGATTGATATTTTAGCGCAAATAGATGATCATACAACTTGCAGTTGCTAGACACCCTCCTCATCAGCTGCCAAATGGGGATGAATACAGTTTCGGTGACTATTGGCGGAACTGCCATTCCCAGCACCACGAGCAGCCTGAAGCCACTGGAGGTTGTCATGCCAAAGGCAAAAGCAAGCAAATACATATAAAGTGAACCTACCGTAACTGACGCAGCCGTCACACAGTCTCCTCCGCAGGTCCGTTTCCTGTCCTGGTTCACATCACAACCCAGTGAAGAAATACCGTGGCGGTGGCAACTTCTCATATCGAGCCCTGATCACCTGTTGCCCGAGTGGTGAGTAACCCCTAACAGCTAATACCTCTGTGGTTAAACATGAGTATATTTTGAGCAAGAAGTTCACATTTAATGTCTACATTAAATGCATTTAAAGTTTTCTTACGCACAGAGAAAAAGTGACTGTGATTTGTTGCAGTAAAGAACAGCTTCTTGTAAGCGGTGAACTTTCATTTATCTGTGCTTTCTATTTTATTTTATCTCATTCATATACATGCTGTTGTGATATGCAACTAAGATAAGATAAGATAAGCCTTTATTAGTCCCACAATGGGGAAATTCCAGGATTGCAACAGCACAGGGATAGCAACACTCAGAGCAACAATCAGAAGGCAAGAAAAAAACAACATCTAGTAAACATATGTCCATATTACTATAAATGTATATATATAGACACACAGTGCAGAGCATTATGGTTGGTTGGTGAATGTGCAGCAGAAAGTCTAAGCTCTCTCTCCGTGGATGCGGCGGGCCAGCTAGAAGTCTTTGGGCATGATGGTGACCCCCTTAGCGAAGAAGAGACCACCAGGTGGGCCTCGCTGGTCTCCTGCAGAGCCATGACGGCGAAGCTCAGGAAACGCAGGACGGTCTTGAAGTCTTGAGCGATCTCCCTCACCAGGCGCTGGACGGGCAGCTTACGGATGAGCAGCTCCGTGGATTTCTGGCAGCGACGGATCTCTCTCAGAGCCACGGGCCTGTGACGGCGAGGCCTCTTCACTCTGCCGGTGGCCGGAGCGCCTCTCCGAGCAGCCCTGGTGGCTAGCTGTCTCCTGGGGGGCTTCTTCCTCCAGTAGATTTTACGGGCGGTCTGCTTGGTTCTTGCCATCGCTCTTTATTATTCTGTCTTATATTTCTTGCACGCCGCCTAAACTCCAGCCCGGCACCCGCGTCGTTTTCGCTACAGCTCCCGGTATGTCGAGTTTCCCATTAGCACCGGGCGGCGGCCAAGTGCTAGCTAGCACTAGCTCCTCCCGCTGTAGGGTCTCCCGCTGCAAACCGTGGCTCCGTCCGCCGACCCGGGAGACCCCCGGGGCGATCCGTGCGTCCGTGATATATATACAGAGTAAAAGGTGTAGAAAGAAGAAGGAAGATAAAAAAAAAGGCTGTTGCAACGGGCAGCCGACTCGTGTGGCGCCACCGGTCCGGCGGAACCGGAACCGGAACTATTTCATGGAAGTAAGGCTGCGTGTCCACAAAATACGTTTTTTGTCACCCGACCACCCTGAGCATTTTTTTTTTTTTTTCAGCGTTTGTGCATGATGGTCTGGGGGGAAAAAAGCCTGTGCCCTGTATCCCAGCAACAGCTTGTCACGCTCAGCTCAGCACTTCCACTTTCCTATGGTCAGACTTTCTTCTGATTTTTTAATAGCAGTCTCTAAATAACAATGGACAGGAAACGCGTTTTAGCAGCTCTGGATGTGAAATATGATGACACGGAAAGCAGGAGTCTGAGTACAGACGAGTACTGGCGTCCTATGTCCCGCCCATGCAACAGTTCTGATTGGCTGCTTTGATCTGACATTGACGAGATCAGCTGCAGTCTCTGAAAAGTTGAACTTTTTTTGGCCCTGAGCGCCGCGACAAAAAACGGCCACCGCTGAGAGCGTTTCAGCGCCGTGGGTGCTCAGCGCTGTAAACGCTGGACTACATAGAGAATGAATGGAAAATAGCCGCTCAGAGTAGAAAAAACACGTTTTGTGGACATGCAGCCTAAATCCTCGAAATATGCATTTTTAATGGGCTGGTTCAGGGGTGTCAAACATATGGCTCGTGGGCCAAAAACAGCCCACCAGGGGGTTCAAAATTTTCTCTGTGAATTCACAGCTTTATTTCTAGTAAATTTCTGACTTTCTACTGATTACAGTAGTTTATGTAAATCTGAGACATTTTTTATCTGTAAGATGAGACTTTTTTTTCTCATCAGTTTTCTTTTTCTTCTTTTTTCTGATGAGAACAAGGGGCCTTTGATCTTGCTGTATGTGCAAGATGATTTAAGTATGCATTTAAAAGCAACATGAAAGTTACTTTTCCAAGTAACTCGTTACTTTAATCATGCAGTAACTCTGTTACTTTTGAAAAGAAGTAACTGTAACTAGTTACTATTTTTTAGTAACTTGGCCAACACTGGTTATTGTATAGTGAAATGGCATGTGGCAGGAAATATTTCCTGTACCTAACCATTTTAACCCCAAACCACAGCCAGAGGGCAGGGTCTAAGCTGTCCAAGACTTGAGTCGGACTTGATGATATCAATTTGAAAAGGCTGCATCATTCCTTTCTGTAGTTATCGCATTTCACAAAATTTTGGGAAAATGGACCCAAATTCAAACTCCCGAGATTTTTAATAGATACACCCCAGTGTTTCCTCTGTCTTAAAGACCTTGGCGTGGTGGCAACATATTTTTTTTTGGGGGGGGGGGCAGAAAACACATGACACGATTGTAACTGGAATATGTTTATTTTATACTATTTATTTCTTTTTTTTAAATTTTGGACACTAACTTTGCATCTGGAACTTACCATTTGAAGTATTGTACAACCAAGGCTTGAATGTTGGAATATTGGGCCAGTTGGGGTCTCACCCAGACGTCCTGTGTTTGAACTTTTTAAGATAAGATGAGATAAGATAAGCCTTTATTAGTCCCATAATGGGGAAATTCCAGGATTGCAACAGCACAGGGATAGCAACACTCAGAGCAACAATCAGAAGGCAAGAAAAAACAAGAGCAGCTAGTATACATATGTACATATTAATATATATATATATATATATATACTGTATATATATAGACACACAGCTATGTGTGTATATATATACTGTATATATATATATATATATATATATATATATATATATATATATATATATATATATATATATATATATATAGACACACAGGATATGCAGCAGAAAGTCTAAGCTCTCTCTCCGCGGATGGGGCGGGCCAGCTGGATGTCTTTGGGCATAATGGTGACCCTCTTGGCGTGAATGGCACACAGGTTGGTGTCCTTGAAGAGACCCACCAGGTAGGCCTCGCTGGCCTCCTGCAGAGCCATGACGGCGGAGCTCTGGAAGCGCAGGTCGGTCTTGAAGTCCTGAGCGATCTCCCACACCAGGCGCTGGAAGGGCAGCTTACGGATGAGCAGCTCCGTGGATTTCTGGTAGCGACGGATCTCTCTCAGAGCCACGGTACCAGGCCTGTAACAGTGAGGCTTCTTCACTCCGCCGGTGGCTGGAGCGCTTTTCCGAGCAGTCTTGGTGGCCAGCTGCTTCCTGGGGGCTTTTCCTCCAGTAGATTTACGGGCGGTCTGCTTGGTTCTTGCCATCGCTCTTTATTATTCTGTCTTATATTTCTTGCACGCCGCCTAAACTCCAGCCCGGCACCCGCGTCGTTTTCGCTTCAGTTCTCCTGGTATGTCGAGTTTCTCCGTTAGCACCGGGTGGCGGTTGAGTGCTAGCTAGCTCTTCCCTGCTGTATCGTCTCCTGCTGTAAACAGAGGCTCCGTCCGCCAACTCGGGAGACCTTTGGGGCGATCTGTGTGTCCGTGATATATATATAGAGTGAAAGGTGTGCCGGATCAGAAAGTTATCACCGGATTAGAAAGAAGAAGGAAGATAAAAAGACTCAGAATTGAGCCGCTGTTGCAAAAGGCAGCCAACTTGTGTGGCGCCGGAATCTTCTTTTCTGGTGTATCCTTCTCTCCTTCCTCTGCTCTCACCTCTCCTCGGCTCCTCTCTTCTGTTTCATCTTACCCTCTCTGAGCTCTGTCTAATTCAGGTTCTCTCTCTGTCTATGGTCGTAAACAAACAGGTTAGAAAATATCAAGTGTCATGTAAATTAAAAGTAGACAACCAAAAATTTCTAGTTGAGGGTACAAAGAGCACTCACTTAAAAACTTGAGTAATGACTTCAGTCTTGAAGGTTTGAGGTTTTTCTCAAAAAATTTATAGCAATTTTCTTATAATTTTCTACTTTTCTCTGTAAATTTATCTAAATTTGAAACCATTTTCCTCAAATTTTTAATTTCCCCTTGTAAAATTGACTTTTCTTGTACAATTGAGACTTTATTATACATTTGTGGATTATTTTATGGCTAATTTTTGTCTATTTTTTTAAAATAAAATTACTGTTTGGTTTTTTTTAATAAATTTGAAACAGACTGTGGTAATTTATTTTTTTTTTTTAACTTTTTCCTTATAACAATTTACATTTTTGACCATAATTTTGCAGAGCCAGAACAGAACAATAATTTAACATCTTGCACTCCGGTGTACCGTGGACGGGCACGTCTCTGCATCTTAGAGCGCACGAGGGCGCACGAGAGCACCCTCGTGAGCTCTAGGACGCACGAGGGCGCTGCGTTCTAGAGCGCACTGAAAAAAAAAGCTGCATTTCTGTTCTTCCACTACAGACACAGCCGCGAACAGATCAGATATGATTGACCTCTCATTCGACTAATAAGAGCCTTGAATTGGGTTTCTGAAACCTTGAAGAACCAATGACTGAAAACCTAGCAAGAAGGACCCGCCTACCAACGCTGCGAATGCAGCGAGCCAATTGAAGCACAGAAGTTCGAAAGCTGTTTTGTGTAAGGCTGGGTGAAGAGAGACTGACTGCTGCAGATGAAAAAAGGACCCGCAGGAAGAACCGTCACAGACCCAGCAGCACGGAGACCACCCACAAGTGCGACCTGTGTGACAGGGACTGCCATTCGCGCATCGGCCTGTTCAGCCACAGGCGGTGCTTTTTTTTTTTTTTATTCCAGCAGAATAGATGTTTAGGATTCTCTTCCATGGTCATCATAGACCGACGGAAGCCGACGACGAAGGTCGTAAATCATTCGCCATAACCGCAATCATCCATCCATCCATCCATCCATCTTCTACCGCTTTTCCGGAGGTCCGGGTCGCGGAGGCAGCAGTTCAAGCAGAGAAGCCCAGACTTCCCTCTCCCCAGCCACCTGCTCCAGCTCTTCAGAGGGGATACCAAGGCGTTCCCAGACTAGCTGGGAGACATAGTCTCTCCACCGAGTCCTGGGTCTGCCCCGGGGTCTCCTCCCAGTGGGACGTGCCTGAAACACCTCAAGTGGGAGGCGTCCAGGAGGCATCCTAATCAGATGCCCATACCACCTCAACTGACTCCTTTCAATGTGGAGGAGCAGCGGTTCTACTCTGAGCCTCTCCCGGATGACTGAGCTCCTCACCCTATCTCTGAGGGTGAGTCCAGCAATCCTACGGAGAAAGCTCATTTCAGCCGCTTGTATCCGCGATCTCGTTCTTTCGGTCATTACCCAAAGCTCGTGACCATAGGTGAGAGTAGGAACGTAGATTGACTGGTAAATCGACAGCTTTGCCTTAGAACTAAGCTCCCTCTTCACCACAACAGACCGGTACAACGTCCGCATCACTGCAGATGCTGCTCCAATCCGTCTGTCGATCTCTCGCTCCATTTTCCCCTCACTCGTGAACAAGACCCCAAGATACTTAAACTCCTCCACTTGGGGCAGGAGCCTGTCCCCAACCCGGAGAGGACAATCCACCTTTTTCCGGCTGAGGACCATGGACTCGGACTTGGAGGTGCTGATTCTCATCCCAGCCGCTTCACACTCAGCGGCAAACCGTCCCAGCAAGAGCTGTAGGTCATTGCTGGATGAAGCCAACAGGACAACATCATCTGCAAACAACAGAGATGAGATCCTGTGGTCACCAAGCATGACACCCTCCATTCCCTGGCTGCGCCTAGAAATCCTGTCCATAAAAATTATGAACAGGACCGGTGACAAAGGGCAGCCCTGGCGGAGTCCAACTCTCACTGGGAATGACTCCGACCGAGTGTTGGCAATGCGAACTAAACTCTCACAACGGTCGTACAGAGACCGAATAGCTCGTAACAACAAGCCCGATACCCCATACTCCCGAAGCACCCCCCACAAAAATCCACGAGGGACGCGGTCAAATGCCTTCTCCAAGTCCACAAAACACATGTAAACTGGTTGGGCAAACTCCCACGAACCCTCAAGAATTCTCGAGAGGGTAAAGAGCTGGTCCGATGTGCCACGGCCAGGACGAAAACCACATTGCTCCTCCTGAATCCGAGGTTTGACCAACGGCCGGACTCTCCTCTCCAGTACCTTGGCATAGACCTTCCCAGGGAGGCTGAGGAGTGTGATCCCTCTAAAGTTGGAGCACACCCTCCGGTCCCCTTTTTTGAAGAGAGGAACCACCACCCCGGTTTGCCATGCCAAAGGCACTGCCCCCGACCTCCACGCAATGTTGCAGAGGCGTGTCAACCATGACAACCCAACAACATCCAGGGCCTTGAGGTACTCGGGGCGAATCTCGTCCACCCCCGGGGCCCGGCCACCAAGGAGATTTTTAACCACCTTGGCGACCTCAGCCCCTGTGATAGGCGAGTCATCCCCCTCGTCCCCAAACCCTGCTTCCTCTGTGGAAGGCGTATCAGTGGGATTGAGGAGATCCTCGAAGTATTCCTTCCACCGCCCGACGATATCCCCAGTTGAAGTCAACAGTGTCCCATCCGCACCATACACAGTGTGGACGGGGAGCTGCTTTCCCCTCCTGAGCCGCCGAACAGTTTGCCAGAATCTCTTCGAAGCCGACCGAAAGTCTTGTTCCATGGCCTCACCGAACTCCTCCCATACCCGGGTTTTTGCTTCAGCAACCACCCGAGCTGCACTCCGCTTGGCCTGCCGGTACACCTCAGCTGCTTCGGGAGTCCCACAAGCCAACCAAGCTTGATAGGACTCCTTCTTCAGCTTAATGGCCCCCCTCACCACTGGTGTCCACCACTTGGTTCGGGGGTTGCCACCACGAGATGCACCGACCACCTTGCGGCCGCAGCTCTGGGCTGCCGCTTCAACAACAGAGGTGGAGAACATGGCCCATTCAGACTCCATGTCTCCAGACTCCCTCGGAATGTGGTTGAAGTTCTTCCGGAGGTGGGAGTTGAAGACCTCCCGGACAGGGGCCTCAGCCAGACGCTCCCAGCACACCCTCACTATACGTTTGGGTCTACCAGGTCTGAATGGCTTCCTCCCCTGCCATCGGATCCAATCACCACCAGGTGGTGATCAGTTGACAGCTCTGCACCTCTCTTTACTCGGGTGTCCAAGACATACGGTCGCAGGTCTGATGATACGATAACAAAATCGATCATCGACCTGCGGCCTAGGGTGTCCTGGTGCCAGGTGCACATATGGACACCCTTATGCTTGAAGATGGTGTTCGTTATAGACAGACTGTGGTTAGCACAGAAGTCCAATAACTGAACACCACTCGGGTTCAGATCGGGCAGGCCGTTCCTCCCAATCACCCCCCTCCAGGTTTCACTGTCGTTGCCCACGTGCGCATTGAAGTCCCCCAGTAGGACAATGGAGTCTCCAGGAGGAGCACCCTCCAGCACCCCAGTCACAGACTCCAAAAAGGGTGGGTACTCTGAAACATCATTTGGTGCATAGGCACAAATGATGGTCAGGACCCGTTTCCCAACCCGAAGGCGCAGGGAAGCAACCCTTTCGTCCACCGGGGAAAACTCCAATATAGAGGCAGCAAGGTGGGGCGATACAAGAATACCTACCCCTGCTCGTCGCCTCTCGCCCGGGGCAACTCCAGAAAAGGCCAAGCTCCAGCCCCTCTCCAGGAGACTGGTTCCGGAACCGGAGCTGTGTGTTGAGGTGAGGCCGACTATATCTAGCCGGTATCGCTCAATCTCGTACACCAGCTCAGGCTCCTTCCCCACCAGAGAGGTGACATTCCACGTACCAAAAGCCAGTTTAGAAAGCTTGGGATCAGTCCGCCAAGGTCTCCGCCTTTGACTGCCATCTAATCCACATAGCACCGGACTTCCATGATCCCTCCTGCAGGTGGTGAACCTACTGGAGGGCGGACCCATGTAACTCCTTCGGGCTGAGCCCGGCCGGGTCCCATGGGTGGAAACCCGGCCACCAGACGCTAGCCTTCGAGCCCCTCCCCCAGGCCTGGCTCCAGGGTGGGGCCCCGGTAACCCCATACCGGGCGGGGTACACTGAATCCTTGATATACAATTTATCATGAGAGTCTGTTGGATCGTTCTTCGTCTGGCCCTTCACCCAGGACCAGTTTGTCTTGGGAGACCCTATCAGAGGCAAATTGCCCCGGACAACATAGCTCCTGGGATCACTGGGGCACGCAAACCCCCCCACCACGATAAGGTGACGATCCATGAGGGGGAAACCGCAATCATGGAAGCGCAAAACCGCAATAATGGAATTATGTTTTGACCGTGTCGTGAGACCAGAACCGCGAGTCCGTAACAAGCGGACCAGCGTCGCGTTCGTCTGACAATGAGGAAGAGAAGTTCGCCAGCTCCGCTGCTGCTGTGAACAGGTAAGTGTTATAAGCTAAATTATTCTTTATCCCTGAAAATTGTAATCAAAAATGACTTTTGACTGATCGGTAAATTACAACTGTGCGGCACACAAAGTCCGAAGTCCGTGCGCCGCAGTACACGGTTCGTGCGCCGCGTCCGGACCATGAAGCCCCCCCCCCCACTCTTCTGTAGCGAGGGGGGGGGAAGCCGCGGTGACTGCGCCGCGGTCGCCACATGGCCACATGACTATTCCGTCATGTAGCGATGGCCGATGTCCGTCCTCTGTAGCGGGGGGTGGGGGGGTGGGAGTTGTTATCTTCTACATTACAAATATTTTAGAATAATTTTTAGTGCACTGTAGGTTATCTTTTCTTGTAAAAAAAAAGCCACACATTTTTTACGTGGCATGCTTCTTTGTGTGTGGGGGCTTGTTTGTTCATTCATTCATGAATGAATGAATAAACAACCCCCCCACACACACACACACACACAGCCCTGAGTGTCACCTTTCATTAGAGCCCAAGATGAAGCTTCTATATTGAATCATTCAAAAGTTACAGACGTTTTTCCAAACTGTGCCATTTGGCACAATTTGGCACAGTTCAAAAACGCCTGGGAACTACCTGAGAACAAAGCTGTGTAATATATTCATTTTTTGTGGTATTGTTACAAAATTTTGACCTCAGCTGGATAACACTTGGTTCTACATTTCTGTTGCATTTTCCAGCCCGGATCTGAAGCTGTGTGTTATTTGCAAGCATCTGTATCCAAAAAAACACCCAGGCGAAATTTATTTTCTTCAAGTTCAGTATGTTTAGATGACTGTTACTCAGTGGCTGGAGCACTTAGAGAGATTATGACTGTTTTGCCAAAAAATTCAGTGTTTTCTTTTAAATGAGACCAACCCCATGAAGATGCTGCAAAGGGTTGAAGAACAGCTTTTGATTTACTTTGGGCACGTTATTTTTTGGCGTTTTTAGGGAAATTGACCGGAGTGCAAGGGGTTAACTCTGATTTAAAAAAAAAATATTAATAAAATTGTATTTAATGAAATAGATTAACTGAAATGACTAAAGATGCAGTTATTTCTGTTATACTATTTCTATATATTTATAGTTTTTTTTTTTTAGTAATCTCCTCACCACCAAGACAGCAGGAAAACCTCCCTTATTCTGAAATCCAAATGTTGGCACGTTTAGTTTGTCTGAAGACTGCTGACAAAGTCATTGACTTTGTGAATTTCAGTCATCTTAACTTGCCAGGTGCAAAATAATGAACATAAATTATTTAATTAATATTAACTAAGGTAAAGGTAAAAATATTTTCTTTTTATTCTTGTCTGAAATAAGAAAAACAAAAAAATAACCATACGTGTTAGCTCAGCGTCTCTTCCATTATTGCTGCTACTATCACCGGGTTAAAACCATCATAAATGCCTTCACCACTTACATACCTCTTCTGATTTTTTTCTGCATTTTAAGTACTTTAATAAGCTCGTGTTTCTCTTGGACAGTGATGCTCGTAGCGAGACACTCTGCTTGCCAGTGTTGCCAAATGGGAAATGTTGACGTATCGCACCAGCGGCTTAAAATTATTATCTTATTATATTATTATCGTACACACCCAGTTTTTACTCTGATGTGGCTCTGGACCATCTGTTTCAGTAATATATTATCACAGATCGTGCATATTACAGCCTATAATGCAGTTTTACCTTTAAATAATCTAACAGATCGGTTGAAAAAAAGGCACCTCTACCTGTGTAGCGTACAGGATGAGCCTGTACTGAACGACCCAAAATATCACTCATAATTAACTATCTTCTAAATGCCTTCTGTTGAATCATCCTATATCAAGATCTTGCCTCATAAATATTTTGAGAAGTACTCTGTTTATACATTATGAATAAACAATCAATCCATCTAAACTACAGCTAAAATGCCTCTGATAACACAACATAACAAAAATATTTTTTTTGTAAGTTGTCTGTGTTTTTTCAACTGATTTAAGACAATTTTGCACCGCTGAATCCGAAAATGACATCTGTTTCTCTTGATCAGGTCAGGTTTTTATGCTAAGTTGTAAGCAGCTGTACAGCAGTTGTACTGTAAATTGAATAGTAGACACTGATAAAGGTAAGTACATGTAAATTGAATGTTACATCATCATTGTTCAAAATTCAGAGAATTTCAAGAAATAAAAAAGAACTTTGCATCATATAAAGTGAAAATATGCATACATGTAAACAAAAACGTAAAAAACATGTGGCCATAGTTCAAAAAGTTGACCTGATTGAGAAAAACCAATGTGATTTTTGGATTCAGCACATCAAAATTGTCCTAAATCAGCTAAAAAAAACTTAGACAACAAATCTGGCGTTGATCAGTGTAATTGAAGCAGAAACCCGTTTCAGTTTTATTGAGAACTACAATTCAGTGATATTTTTGCAGACAATTGCATGTTACAGCAGCGACAGAAAGCTTTAGTATTAATGCCAAAAACAGGTTTGAACCATCCAGCAAAACTGGGGTCTGCCCCCCCACCATTCGTTTCTCAACCTGCTCGTGATGTTGCTTACTTGTTGAATCTGCCGTGCCTGCATTAGTGCTGTAACGTACACGAACGATTCAATCGAGTGTACTAGTTTTTATGGATGAATGTACTGTACTGAATTGCACACCGGAGCTGTACTGGAAGCCAGGGATCAGTGGCTGAATCCCACGCCTGAGCAGCAAACGAGCCACGCCTGCTCGGTTCAGCCGACTCTCAGTTTAGTGAGTGGTAGACAGCTGGAGCTCCAGTACAGCACTAAGTGATTCGGTGTAACACTATTTTTAACAGATCTTTTTAGCTTGACTCGGCACATTACAGTGAGCTGTGGATCACATCACTAACGTCCATCTGAGGCTGCTTCTCTCCTACTGCAACACGAGTCTTCCGTCTTCTTTTCCACACAGCCCGCGCACGTGAGATGATGCGTAAAAACAAACGTAGTATATATGCGCAGGATCCGTATTCTGATTGTGTTTGTTAATGTATTAACGTAGCCATGTAATGAAGGGGTCAAATTATCGTACATTAGGGGAATTTTGAAATTACTGATTGTACATCGTACAGAGGGCAACACTGCTGCTTGCTGACTGGAATACGTGGACGGGGCGCTTCTGAACTCTGCGCGGATGATGGTCACGCACGTTGTTCGTGTGCGCGCTTGAGGACCGTCATTGCTTCATATAGTTTTCTTAAATTTATATTTCCTGATAGAGAGGCAGAAATTTTTCAGGCGTGGCAGGCCGCCACCCAGAAATGTTACCAGAGGAAACCCTGCACCCATGGTGTCAGTTTGAAAAGCCCGTGTTGTTTCTCTTTCTAGTTATTGCGTTCACAAGATTTGGGGAAAACTGACCTCTGCCTAAAGGTCACCCAAAATTAATTCATCCAAGAATTTTCATGGATCGACCCAAGGTATCCATTTGAAAAGCCCGTCATTTCTTTCTCTAGTTATGTTCACAAGGTAGGTGTTGACACGACTGCTGTCACCGCCCATCCACCCAGCGGGGTGACGACATTACCCCTTCAGCCTTTACAGGCTGAGGGGTAACTAGTCCAAGTAAAGGAAAAAAAAAACAAATTTATGAAGGAAACAAATGCTAATTTGTGAGGGGAAAAAGGGTGCCAATTTACGAGAAAGTTTAAAAGAAAAAAAAAATCACAACTTAAAAAAAAAATTAACATGATGTTTTTTTAATTTATAAGAAAAAATGTTGCAAAGTGAATAGAAATACACCGATCTGGTATAACATTATGACCACCTGCCTAATATTGTGTTGGTCCCCCTTTTGTTGCCACAACAGCCCTGACCTGTTGAGGCATGAACTCCACTAGACCCCTAAAGGGGTGCTGTGGGATCTGGCACCAAGATGTTAGCATTTTGTCATGTTATTTTGGACATCAGCTTGTCCAGCACATCCCACAGATGCTCGATTGGATTGAGATCTGGGAAATATGGAGGCCAAGTCAACTTCTCAAATTGAACCATTTCTGTTTTGTGGAATAGTGCATTATCCTGCTGGAAGAGGTCACAGCCATCAGGGAATACCGCTTCCATGAACGGTGTACAGTACACCCCTGCTAACCTTTATGGAGTCAGAGCCGACCAAATGAAACAGAAGAGTGGGAAATAAAAGTTCATTTGACATGTTTTTGTCTTTTGCGTGTCATTGACCGAAGAAGAATCAGAATTCAGAAGCATAATTTTCAACACTTTCTTCCAGCCTCTCATCTTTCTCATGCCATCACTGTCCCTCTTACTTCTCATTTTTTTCTTTCCATCCCCTCTACGTCAGTCCTGTCTCACGCAGGGAGGGAGAGAATGAGAGAGGCAAAGGAGGGAGGAAGGAGAAGTTTGTTTTTCCGGAGAGAACAACATTCCCAGGCCTGCACCATTTCTCTTGCTATTAATAGCCGAGGGACACACATGTGCCCACACATACTGTACACATATCCAAGCCAAACAGCAGCTCCTAGATTACTATAGTTACTGTAGAAAACACAAGGCAAGTTGTGAATCGTTACAGTGTGGTCTACAAATGCAATCAAACCAGCCACTAATGTAGAGAACACACAAACTCATTAGAAACGGATAATAAGATGTAGACTGACACAAATCTAAAATGACTTTGTAACTCATTCATGTCCTTGTTCCACTCAATTACTTTCCTTGCCAATACACAACAATGACACCCAAAAATGGAGGCAAAGCCCCTCCTCCTCAGTTAAGCTTTCTTTTTACCTGGACTGCAGCCTGTCATTAAGACGATAAGAGGCTGTCAGTAAATTAGACGTTCACTACGACTCAGGTGAGATCACAATGTTTAAAGCGTTTAAAGGAGTGAGGGATGAGTGGTTAAAAAGGGTCTAGTGTCACCCCTGGAGGCTGCTCAACTCAATGAGGATAATGATTTAGTTTGACCATTTCATGTCATGACAGGCATGTACAAAGGTTAAAATTCACAAAAAAAAAAAAAATTGAGCAGACCAAATTCATTCTTTCATTGTGAGAAGAAAAAATAAATTGTGAAAACAAAAGAAAGTGACTCTAAAAATATTACCTTGCGTTAAGGCCTCTTTTCTAATACCTGTACAATCAATTAAACTACTCAAACAAAGTTTAATATTATTATTTCAGATGGCATTGAAATGGGCTACTTTTCAATTAAGATCCATGCTGACATGTTAGGAATGCCAACAAAAAAAGTACATCTGATTTCTGGAGATCTACATTCAATTCTTCATTGGACTTTGCAGTAGTTTGTGATTTAACCACAAACGATGGTCAATTAACAACATGACAGATGAAGTGCAATAAGCTCCCTATCACCAGCTTACTCTCTTCTATTGTTTGGTAAACTCTCAAACTTCAGATAACCAACTCACTTTGAGTCAGAGAAAGATACCTTTCGGTCACCTGTCTCTGACCACTGATAGCACGACTGACTGACATGTCAGGCCTCATTAAAGCTGAGAAACCAGAAAAGAACTGCCTGACAAGTGTGTGGGTGTGGTGTGGTGTGGTGTGGTGTGGTGTGGTGTGGTGTGTGTGTGTGTGTGTGTGTGTGTGTGTGTGTGTGTGTGTGTGTGTGTATGTGTGTGTGTGTGAAGGGAGAGGGGTGACTTTCTGCTAGGGCTGGGCAATTTGACCTGAAACCAACATCACGGTTAATTGAGCCCTTCATGTCGGTTCTGGGTTGTTGTTTTTTTTTTTTTTGTGTGTGTGTGTGTGTGTGTGTGTGTGTGTGTGTGTGTGTGTGTGTGTTTTCCCCCTCATTTCGTAAGTAAGCACTATTACACAAGTGTGGTATTGTGGGGGACCCACTCAGTAGTTTTCCCTCAGACTGAAGAGCACGGCAGATCAAAGGTGCTGGGGAACAAGGGGAATTGTCATGGGGGATTGATATGTTAATACAGCACCTCAGGTAGCAGAGGGGTGTTGTGATATAAAAAGTTTCCTCTGCTCTGAACGCTCGGCCTGGTTATTCCTCTATCCACACTGGTGACCCTTGACGCACAATGGAATGCGAGGCGAACACCCCGGAGACGACCCGGATGGGAAGTGCCAGCAATGCGTGCACCGTTTCGGTCAAACTCCCAGACTTTTGGCTACAGGACCCAAAGTCTTGGTTCCTTCACACCGAGGCCCAGTTCGCACTCCGGGGAATAACGGCAGATGACACCCGATATTACTACGTGGTTGCAGCACTGGACGTGCGCACAACTCAGCAGGTGGTGAGCCTGTTCCAACAGCCCCCAGCCCGCGACAAATACGATGCTCTCAAAACTACGCTGACCCAGCGCTACACACTCTCAGACTGTGAGACAGCGGAGAGGCTCCTGACGCGCTCCGACTTGGGAGACGGGTCGGCGGTCGAATTGATGGAGAAGATGTTGGCGTTGATGAGCACAGATGACAGGCATTTCCTCTTTGCCCACCTTTTCCTCCGGAACCTCCTGACAGCGGCCAGGGCGGTCCTTGCCAATTCGCCACTGCTGGCCGTGCGCAACTACTGGGCTCTGGCCCAGGAGGCAGATCGGATCATCCTCACCACCAGAGCCCTCACAGTGAACACAGTGGCGTCGGAACCCAGCGAGACAGCCAGCGGAGGTGAGGAGCCAGCAATGGTGGCTGCAGCGGAGGCCAAGAAGCACCGGAGGGACACTCTGTTTCTACCACTGCCGTTTTGGAGAGGACGCATGCCGATGCATGCCACCTTGCCAATTCAAGCGCTCGGGAAACGCCAGGGACGGCAGTCTGCTCTGAACGCTTGGCCTGGTTATTCCTCTCTCCACAGTATCAATGAATGAAACACTGTGGTGATTCAGTAGTAAATGAGTATAATATAATAATTTCCCGCACATGTAACCAAATTAAATATTGTCCAGTGCAGAAGTCAATGTTTCTAATACAGTACATACCTCTTGAGGGTTTGTAAGGGGTAAGGGAAGGGTAAGGACCTGTACTTGTATAGCACTTTTTCCTAGTCTCAAAGACCACTCAAAGCACTTCACTAGTACTAACCCTCTATTCTAAGGGCCTATAGGAGACAGATACCTAGGGACAATTTAGAATGACCAATTAACCTCACGTGCATGTCTTTGGATTGTGGAAGGAAACTGGAGCTCCTGAAGTAAACCCACGCAGCACAGGGAGAACATGCAAGCTTCACACAGAAAGGTTCCGATCCCTGCCAGCCTAAGGATTTGAACATGGAACCTTCTAGCCATTAGGCAACAGTGTTAACCACTATACCACCGTGCCGCCCGATGTGGGTCATATGACTAATCATGGCGGCTAATTATCTGCACTGGGGCAGTCCTTTACACAGCCATGATTATGTTATCACCACAAAGGGATTATGAGTCTCTGATCAGGTTCTTAAATTCAGCTTCAGCTTGTCCCTTTTGGTGTCTATTCCCATTGTGAAACGGCTGTGCTGACGCAGATATCGATTTGCAGCCAACAGTGATTTAGCTTCAGGGCATTTACGTGTTAGTTTTAGTGCACTACTTTGGTCACTTTTTCTTGGCATCTTCAGATGAAATAAAGAGTCAGTCATCACATACAGTGCATCCAGAGAGTATTCACAGCGCTTCACTTTTTCCACATTTTGTTATGTTACAGCTTTATTCCAAAATGGATTAAATTCATTTTTTCCTCAAAATTCTACACACAACACCCCATAACGACAACGTGAAAAAAGTGGGGTTTTTTTTTTACATTTTTGCAAATTTATTAAAAATAAAAAACTAAGAAATCACATGTACTTAAGTATTCACAGCCTTTACCATGAAGCTCAAAATTGAGCTCAGGTGCATCTTGTTTCCACTGATCATCCTTGAGATGTTAATACTACATCTAATGTTAATATGTTAATACTACATATTAATTGGAGTCCACCTGTGGTAAATTCAATTGATTGGACATGATTTGGAAAGGCACACATCTGTCTATATACGGTCCCACAGTTGACAGTGCATGTCAGAGCACAAACCAAACATGAAGTCAAAGAAATTGTCTGTAGACCTCTGAGACAGGATTGTCTCGAGGCACAAATCTTGGGAAGGGTACAGAAAAATTTCTGCTGCTTTGAAGGTTCCAATGAGCACAATGGCCTCCATCATCTGTAAATGGAAGAAGTTCGGAACCACCAGGACTCTTCCTAGAGCTGGCCAGCTGTCTAAACTGAGCAATTGGGGGAGAAGGGCCTTTGTCAGGGAGGTGACCAAGAACCCGATGGTCACTCTGTCAGAGCTCCAGCGTTACTCTGTGGGGAGAGGAGAACCTTCCAGAAGGACAACCATCTCTGCACCAATCCACCAATCAGGCCTGTACGGTAGTAGAGTGGCCAGACAGAAGCCACTCCTTAGTATAAGGCACATGGCAGCCCGCCTGGAGTTTGCCAAAAGGCATCTGAAGGACTCTCAGACCATCCATCCATCCATCGTCTACCGCTTTTCCAGAGGTCCGGATCGTGGAGGCAGCAGTTCAAGCAGAGAGGCCCAGACTTCCCTCTCCCCAGCCACCTGCTCCAGCTCTTCAGAGGGGATACCAAGGCGTACCCAGACCAGCTGGGAGACATAGTCTCTCCACCGAGTCCTGGGTCTGCCCCAGGGTCTCCTCCCAGTGGGACGTGCCTGAAACACCTCAAGTGGGAGGCGTCCAGGAGGCATCCTAATCAGATGCCCGTACCACCGCAGCTGACTCCTTTCAATGTAGAGGAGCAGCGGTTCTACTCTGAGCCTCTCCTGGATGACTGAGCTCCTCACCCTATCTCTGAGGGTGAGTCCAGCAATCGTACAGAGAAAGCTCATTTCAGCCGCTTGTATCCGCGATCTCATTCTTTCGGTCATTACCCAAAGCTCGTGACCATAGGTGAGAGTAGGAATGTAGATTGACTGGTAAATCGACAGCTTTGCCTTAGAACTCAGCTCCCTCTTCACCACAACAGACCGGTACAACGTCCGCATCACTGCAGATGCTGCTCCAATCCGTCTGCCAATCTCTCGCTCCATTCTCGCCTCACTCATGAATAAGACCCCAAGATACTTGAACTCCTCCACTTGAGGCAGGAGCCTGTCCCCAACCCAGAGAGGACAATCCACCTTTTTCCAGCTGAGGACCATGGACTCGGACTTGGAGGTGCTGATTCTCATCCCAGCCGCTTCACACTCAGCAGCAAACAGTCCCAGCAAGAACTGTAGGTCATTGCTGGATGAAGCCAACAGGACAACATCATCTGCAAACAACAGAGATGAGATCCTGTGGTCACCAAGCATGACACTCTCTGTTCCCTGGATGCGCCTGCGCCTAGAAATCCTGTCCATAAAAATTATGAACAGGATCGGTGACAAAGGGCAGCCCTGGCGGAGTCCAACTCTCACTGGGAATGAGTCTGACCGAGTGTTGGCAATACGAATCAAACCCTAACAACGGTCGTACAGAGACCAAATAACTCGTAACAACAAGCCTGATACCCCATACTCCCGAAGCACCCCGCACAAAAAACCACGAGGGACACGATCAAATGCCTTCTCCAAGTCCACAAAACACATGTAAACTGGTTAGGAAAACTCCCACGAACCCTCAAGAATTCTCGAGAGGGTAAAGAGCTGGTTCGATGTGCCACGGCCAGGACGAAAACCACATTGCTTCTCCTGAATCCGAGGTTTGACCAACGGCCGGACTCTCCTCTCCAGTACCTTGGCATAGACCTTCCCAGGGAGGCTGAGGAGTGTGAGCCCTCGAAAGTTGGAGCACACCCTCCGATCCCCTTTTTTGAAGAGAGGAACCACCACCCCGGTTTGCCATGCCAAAGGCACTGCCCCCGACCTCCACGCAATGTTGCAGAGGCGTGTCAACCATGACAGCCCTACTACATCCAGGGTCTTGAGGTACTCAGGACGAATCTCGTCCACCCCCGGGGCCCAGCCACCAAGGAGATTTTTAACCACCTTGGCGACCTCAGCCCTTGTGATAGGCGAATCATCCCCCTCGTCCACAAGCCCTGCTTCCTCTGTGGATGGCATGTCAGTGGAATTGAGGAGATCTTCGAAGTATTGCTTCCACCGCCCGAAGATATCCCCATTTGAAGTCAGCAGCACCCCATCCACACCATACACAGTGTGGACAGGAAGCTGCTTCCCCCTCCTGAGCTGCCAGACAGTTTGCCAGAATCTCTTCGAGGCTGACAGAAAGTCTTGTTCCATGGCCTCACCGAACTCCTCCCATGCCCGGGTTTTTGCTTCAGCAACCACCCAAGCTGCACTCCGCTTGACCTGCCGGTACACCTCAGCTGCTTCGGGAGTCCCACAAGCCAACCAAGCCTGATAGAACTCTTTCATCAGCTTAATGGCCCCCCTCACCACTGGTGTCCACCACTTGGTTCGAGGGTTGCCACCACGAGATGCACCGACCACTTTGTGGCCGCAGCTCTGGGCTGCCCCTTCAACAATAGAGGTGGGGAACATGGCCCATTCAGACTCCATGTCTCCAGACTCCCTCGGAATGTGGTTGAAGTCCTTCCGGAGGTGGGAGTTGAAGACCTCCCGGACAGGGGCCTCAGCCAGACGTTCCCAGCACACCCTCACTATACATTTGGGTCTACCAGGTCTGAATGGCATCCTCCCCTGCCATCGGATCCAACTCACCACCAGGTGGTGATCAGTTGACAGCTCTGCACCTCTCTTTACCCGAGTATCCAAGACATACGGTCGCAGGTCTGATGACACGATAACAAAATCGATCATCGACCTGCGACCTAGGGTGTCCTGGTGCCAGGTATACATATGAACACCCTTATGCTTGAACATGGTGTTTGTTATGGACAAACTGTGGTTATCACAGAAGTCCAATAATGGAACACCACTTGGGTTCAGATCGGGCAAGCCGTTCCTCCCGATCATCCCCTTCCAGGTTTCACTGTTGTTGCCCACGTGCGCATTGAAGTCCCCCAGTAGGACAATGGAGTCTCCAAGAGGAGCACCCTCCAGCACCCCAGTCACAGACTCCAAAAAGGGTGGGTACTCTGAAACATCATTTGGTGCATAGGCACAAATGATGGTCAGGACCCGTTTCCCAACCCGAAGGCGCAGGGAAGCAACCCTTTCGTCCACCGGGGAAAACTCCAATATAGAGGCAGCAAGGTGGGGGGGAAACAAGAATACTCACCCCTGCTCATCGCCTCTTGCCTGGGGAAACTCCAGAATCATGGGGGTCCGGTGCTATGTGGATTAGGTGGTGGTCAAAGGCGGACACCTTGGCGGACTCTCAGACCACGAGAAACAAAATTCTCTGGTCTGATGAGACAAAGATTGAACTCTTTGGTGTGAATGCCAGGTGTCATGTTTGAAGGAAACCAGGCACCGCTCATAACCATGCCAATGGTGGTGGCAGCATCATGCTGTCGGGATGTTTTTCAGCATCCCGGCTTCAGTGGCTTCAGGACAACTCTGTGAATGTCCTTGAGTGGGCCAGCCAGACCCCAGACTTGAATCCAATTGAACATCTCGAGAGAGATCTGAAAATGGCTGTGCACCAACACTTCCCATCCAACCTGATAGAGCTTGAGAGGTGCAGCAAGGAAGAATGGGCAAAACTGCCCATTCATAGGTGTGCCAAGCTTGTGACATCATATTCAGAAAGACTTGAGGCTGTAATGGCTGCCAAAGGTGCATCAACAAAGTATCAAGCAAAGGCTGTGAATACTTATGTATATGTGATTTCTTAGTTTTTTATTTTTAATAAATTTGCAAAAATCTCAAAAAAACATTTTTCACACTGTCATTATGGGGTATTGTGTATAGAATTTTGAGGAAAAAAATGAATTTAATCCATTTTGGAATAAGGCTGTAACATAACAAAATGTGGAAAAAGGGAAGCACTGTGAATACTTTCCGGATACACTGCATTATGTGGACGGACACCACATTTCTCTCCAATACAAACCATTTTAATTTTTCTGCTGTGTTTTGCTGCTTCCAGACAGTGCTAACTGCCCAGCTTTCGGGTTACGGAGTCACGTGACCATGCTTGTTTAAGGGGCGGGACGTGAAAACTCTCATACACACGCACACAACAGGGAGAGGGAACAAGAGCACTCTAAGGTGAGTGCAATATCCCCACCTCTGTTTTCTTTGAAGATCCCAATATGTTACTGAAGGAGAGCAGTTTTCAACTTTTCCATGTAATTACTGGGGCAGACCCAAATTTTGATAAGCCTATCAACCATGAATATACAACAGATATAGTTGTATACAACCCATAACTGTAGGTCAGGATCCCAAGGTTTATCTGTGTAACAAGTTTGGTGACCCTAGAGAGCTAGACGCTTTTTATAGTAAAAGAGCATAGGGCATGCTAACCTTGACCTTTGGACCCCAAACCCATAGTCAGAGGTCATGGTCTCAGGCTGAACCTGTGGACCATGTTTGGTGATCCTAGTGTTCTTTGTTGTCGAGATCTAGTTTACATGCCATTTTGACACTGACCTTTGACTTACCTTGTTTGGTAAGTCAAACAAGTTTGGCAACCCCTGGGTAATTCCTTTTTCTATTATGCTGTGTGTGTTTCTGTCGTTTTGGTTGTCTACTGTGTCGTGCTACTGTTACACTGTAATTTCCCAGTTTGGGATCAATAAAGTACATCTATCTATCTATCTATCTAATAGTGCACAGATAATGCCAACCTTGGCCTTTTGACCCCAAACCCATAGTCACAGTTCAGGGTCACAGGGTGAACATGTGTATGCCCCACCAGAGGATTAAACACACTAGATCACTGTTACACCGCAGTGAAAGACGCATATCGCGCTGTTCCCCGCGCTGCGATTATCTGATCACGTGATGGTTCACCTCATTCCCACATACAGACAGAGATTGAAGCTCACTAAACCTGTCGTGAGCACTACGAAGAAACGGACCAGTGAAGCTGAGGAGAAGCTGGAAACGTGCATGGAAATATCTGACTGGGGCATGTTTAAACGAGCCACGCATGATCTGGATGAATATACGGACACTGTGAACTCATATATCCACTTTTGTGAAGAGGACATTCTTCCATCACGCACCAGGGTGAGTTACTCTAATGACAAACCCTGGTTCACAGCTAAGCTCAGACAGATCAGGAAGGAGAAGGAAGCAGTGCTGAAAAGTGGAGACAGGGACTGCTACAGGGAGGTTAAATATCGGTTTAACAGAGAGCTGAAGAGAGCTAAATCTGGGTATTCTGAGAGACTCCAGCAGCAGTTCACTGCTAATGATTCGGCTTCCGTGTGGAGAGGACTGAGGCAGATCACCAACTATCGGCCTCAGGCTCCTAAAGGTCAGGATGACAAAGCCCTTTGTCAAAGACTGTCCCAACACTATGCCCGTTTTGACACCTCGTCATCTGTGTCCAACTCCCCCCCTCCCTCCAGCTCCACAGCCTCCACAATCCCTACTTCATTAAAGGCACCCCCCCTCCTCCCCCCCTGCCCTTATCATCAGTGAGCAGGACGTGCTCAAACAGTTCTCCAGACTGAACCCGCGCAAGGCCCCCGGTCCGGACGGCGTGTCTCCCTCCACCCTGAGACACTGTGCGAAACAGCTGGCTCCTGTCTTCACAGACATTTTTAACACCTCCCTTAAGTTATGCCACGTGCCGTCCTGCCTCAAATCCTCCACCATCATCCCTGTCCCCAAGAAGCCCCGGATCACTGGTCTTAATGACTACAGACCTGTAGCGCTCACCTCTGTAGTCATGAAGTCCTTTGAGCGCCTGGTCCTGCCCCACCTCAAGTCCATCACCACCCCTCTCCTGGACCCACTGCAGTTTGCCTACCGAGCCAACAGGTCTGTAGACGACGCAGTCAACCTGGCCCTCCACTCCATCCTGCAGCACCTGGACTCCCCGGGAACCTACACCAGGATCCTGTTTGTGGACTTCAGCTCTGCATTCAACACCATCCGCCCCGCTCTGCTCCGGGACAAGCTGTCCCTGCTCAACGTGCCTGACTCCCTCTGCAGGTGGATCACCGACTTCCTGACGGACCGGAGGCAGCATGTGCGGCTGGGAAAGACCGTCTCAGACTCTACTAGCATCAGCACCGGATCACCCCAGGGCTGTGTACTTTCCCCCCTACTCTTCTCCCTTTACACCAACTCCTGCACCTCCAGCCACCAGTCTGTCAAGTTGATCAAGTTTGCGGACGACACCACCCTCATCGGGCTCATCTCCAACGGCGACGAGTCCACCTACAGGAGAGAGGTGGCCCAGCTGGCGTCCTGGTGCAACAATAACAACCTGCAGCTGAACGCTCTGAAGACAGTGGAGATGATTGTAGACTTCAGGAAAGTCACAACCCCTCTGCCCCCCCCTCACCCTCACAGGCTCTCCCATCACCACTGCTGATTCCTTCCGCTTCCTAGGCACTACCATCACCAGGGACCTCAAATGGGAGCCGACCATCAGCTCACTCATCAAAAAAGCCCCGCAGAGGATGTTCTTCCTGCGGCAGCTGAGGAAGCTCAAGCTACCCACCAAGATGTTAGTGCAGTTCTACACAGCCATCATCGAGTCCATCCTCACCACCTCCATAACCGTGTGGTACGCAGGAGCCACTGCCAGGGACAGACTAAGGCTGCAGCGCATCGTGCGCACTGCTGAGAAGGTGATCGGCTGCAAGCTCCCATCTCTCCAGGATCTGTACATCTCCAGGACCCGGAGGCGTGCTGGCCGGATCATAGCCGATCCCTCACACCCTGGTCACGTACTGTTTGCCCCCCTCCCCTCAGGTAGAAGACTTCGGTCCATCCAGACTAAAACCTCCCGTCACATGAACAGCTTCTTCCCCTCTGCCATCAGACTGCTGAACACTAAGTGACTTATTGACTCTCGTGCACTATGTACAGCAGCTCAACCAGACTCATGTCAATCATCACTGTTTTCTTCCTGCATTACCGACTGCACTATATAGTTCTCCACAGTATCTGCTGCTCGCTAATATATTTTAACTGCTGACCAGTATCACTTACTCTTATTCTACACTTTATTGCATGTATAGTTTATTTCTTTTATTTTATCATGTTTAATGTTGCAGCATTGCACCGAGACAAATTCCTAGTTTGTGTACTACATGAACAATGGCAATAAACCCAATTCTGATTCTGATTCTGATGTGTACCAAGTTTGGTGGCCCTAGCTTTACTTGTTCTATAGTAATAGTACAAATGGAATGTTAACTGTGACTTTTGACCTGCTGACCCCAAGCCCATAGTCAGGTTGGATGAACAGTGGATATAAAAAGTCTACACACCCCTATTCAAATGAAAGGTTTTTGTGATGTAAAAAAATGAGACCAAGATAAATCATTTCAAAACTTTTTCCATCATCAATGTGACCTATAACCTGTGCAACCCAATTGAAAAACAAACTGAAATCTTTTGAAAAAGAAAAAAAACAATAAACTGGTTGCATAATTATGTACACCCTGTTATAACTGGGGATGTGGCTGTATTCAGAATTAATCAATCACATTCAAACTCATGTTAAATGGGAACCAGCACACACCTGCCACCATTTAAAGTGCCTCTGATTAACCCTAAATGAAGTTCAGCTGTTCTAGTAGGCTTTTCTTGACATTTTTGTAGTCACATCTTACAGTACAAGCTATGGTCCACAGAGAGCTTCCAAAGCATCAGAGGGATTTCATTGTTCAAAGGTATCAGTCAGGAGACGGGTACAAAAGAATTTCCAAAGCATTTAATATACCATGGAACACAGTGAAGACAGTCATCATCAAGTGGAGAAAATATGGCACAACAGTGACATTACCAAGAACTGGATGTCCCTCCAAAACTGATACAAAGATGAGAAGAAAACTGGTCAGGGAGGCTGCCAAGAAGTCGACAGCAACACTGAAGAAGATCCAGAAATTTCTGCCAAGTACTGGCTGTTTAGTACATGTGACAACAATCTCCCGTCTAGGGTGGCAAGATGGAAGACTTACAAAGAAAAACATCCAGGCCCAGAAACATTTTGCAAAAACACATTTGAAATCTCCCAAACGCATGTGGGAAAATCTGTCTGATGAAACAAAGGTTGAACTTTTTGGCCATAATTCCAAAAGGTATATTTGGCACAAACACGACACTGCTCATCACCAAAAGAACACCATACCTACAGTGAAGCATGGTGGTGACGGCATCATTCTTTGGAGCCGTTTTTCTTCAGCTGGAACTGGGGCCTTAGTCAAGGTGGAGGGAATTATGAATAGTTCCAAATACCAGTCAGTGTTGGCACAAAACCTTCAGGCTTCTGCTAGAAAGCTGAAGATGGAGAGGAACTTCATCTTTCAGCACGACAATGACCCAAAGCACATCAACAAAAGAATGGCTTCACCAAAAGAAGATTAAGGTTTTGGAAAGGCCCAGCCAGAGTCGAGACCTGAATCTGATCGAACGTCTGTGAGGTGATCTGAAGAGGGCTGTGCACAGGAGATGCCCTTGCAATTTGACAGATTTGGAGCGTTTTTGCAAAAAGAGTGGGCAAATACTGCCACATCAAGATGTGCCACACTGATAGACTCCTACCCAAAAAGACTGAGTGCTGTAATAAAAGCCAAAGGTGCTGCAACAAAGTATTAGTTTAAAGTGCTGATGACACGTTTTTGACTTCATCTAATTTTTCAACACATAATACAATATGACGAAATAGGTTGGTCTGTGCAGTTTTAAGTCAAACAGGCTTTTTTTCAAGCGAATATCCGACGTTTTCATGAGCGCCACGTCACCAATTGCGTCAGTGGCTGGAAAACCCCATGGCCATGTCGTAACGTCATCGACAGAACAAAGCGCTTGGCTGCCCATTGTACACACAGGATGGAAGCGGTTGAAAACATCGACGATGGTTCCAGCACATGTAGTCTGGAATTGGTTTGTGTTGTCCAATCTTCAGACGATTATAGTTTCGAAGAATGGGATGACAATGAATTATCTGGGGGCATCAAACCGTATAGGTTTGAGCCATGCCAAGCGGGCATTGTGCCTAGCGAGTCAGACTCAGTGACAGTCAGCTGTTCATGTTTTGTGTGCATCATCTGCCGTGTCGTCAGCCAGCCAATATTGCCAACACTATCATGATGTATTAGCCACTCCACACGGCCGTGGTTCTGTTGTGCCCTTGTAGCAATGTCGGCTCTGGGGCGCAACCGTGGTTAACATGTTCCCACTCTATGTTCACTGGGCGATGTCAGCCCCAAACGTCTACTGTTTGTGTATTTTTGTAAGTCTTCACCTTTTGGGATCAGTCTTTACCTGTGCTGTGTTGAATCCTACGCGTAAATCCTCGTTATTTACGCATAAATCCTCCCGCTCCGTGCGCTCTTACACAGGGCATGGAGAGGGAGGATGAAATAATGGGGATTTACGTGCAGGGTTCACCACAGCACATTTAATATAGAATGACAGACAATTCCCAAAAAGGTGAAGACGTACAAAAAACACAAACACACTTACTGATGGTGTTTGGGGGCCGGCATTGCCCAGAGAACGAATGAGAGGAGACGTGTCAGCCACAGGTGCGCCCCAGAGTCGACATCGCTTCAAGGACACACGAGAACCACAGCAAACATGGAGTGACTAACACATCCTGAGAGTGCTGAAAATACTGGCAGACAAACAGCACAGACGGCAAACGGCCGTGAAGTACACGCACTGCTGGTGATGGTGTGATGAGAAGCACCTAGGCGAGGACTGGGAAACATGATCAGAGGGGAGGGGAATCAGCTGGTGATAATGACAGAGGGGACGTGTCCAGACCAGCGAGAGTCAGCATGAGAGTCAGCATGTGATCAGAGAAAGTAGGTCAAAGCTGCGCATAAATCCATTAATCCTTCCCCTTGTGCGCTTCTCCTGCATAAAAGCGCATGAGGCGGCTTATGACAGTTGGAGCTGAAGCATGTGATGTGGTCTTTCACGCCTGCAGTTTATCTAAGCCTCCAGTCAACAACACCGGAGTCCGTTTTGTCGCTTACGTCATGGGGGTGCCGCCCTTAATGCAGTGGGCAGCACCACAGTCCAGTCAGCGGCTGCGGTTTTTTGATGATAACTCGCCCAAAGACGCTGGGATAGGCTCCAGTGCCCCCGCGACCCAAAAAGGATTAAGCGGAAGAAGATGAATGAATGAATGAACTAGCTTATGGAGGCACGGTTGTAAATATTATATTGATCATCGACAATGACTTTTGGGTTTACACAACATCCTAAAAAATGTCAAAAACGTGTCATCAGCACTTTAAGTTGAAACTCAGCACCCCTAAAAATTGGAGTTAGGAAAGTTTTGATTATAAAATTTTAGTTTGTCTCTGGCAAGTTGAAATATTATCCAAAACATATTCAGTAGTTTGTGGTTTAAACTTTTTTAAAATGAAAATGAAAACACCCCCACCACACAAATGGTATGCCCCCTCCTCTCACACGTTCTCTTCCCTGTACCTGCAGCACACTCTGGAGCCCTGCCTGCAACCAGCCTGATGCGCACACACAGAGAGGTGTGTGGTGGATCCAGTAAGTAGCTCAAAGGGTGTCTCACACTTCTTTACGTTTACCCGTTGTCACCAACATTTTGTAATGATTACTAGTCCTCGTTTTGCTACAGCAAACCACAGACTACATTTCATATTGTTAGACAGGGTTAACTAAGATGGCTAGTAGCAGACATTTTTCTTTAATGTTGCATTGTCAATCAACCACTGTGCACTGTTTGAATTCGAGAAAAAGAAGCTGTTATTTCCATATAAGCAAAATGTTAAAGCCAAGCTGTCACTGTTTTTATGTATCACCATGTACCATGTTCACTAACTAAAAGCCAGGGAGGAGATGTGTGAAAGATGATAACTAACACAGTTGTGTGTGTGTGTGTGTGTGTGTGTGTGTGTGTGTGTGTGTGTGTGTGTGTGTGTGTTGGAGCTCACTGGGTGCTCAGCACCCCTAAAGCTCTGATCCTAAAACCACCCCTGATATCAACTTATTAATTTAACACTGTTATTGGACTAGCACTTGAATATAAGCTGAACTAAAAATATGTGCCTGTGTCTTCTTGAGTGATTGCACTTATTTGACGTGATGGTAGATGTACAACCAAACAAAACCTAGCAAAGCCAAGTGAGGCTCTGCACCAACATAACATGCTGTTTTTCAGTCATTTTTCTTCACCAACATGGCTCCAGGCCTAGTTACAAGCATTCATGCATGAATTGCAATTAGAAGAGAATCATTGACATGAAACACAAAGTGCATTTTTCCACCTTTGCACACATTGCAATTATACACAAGTCTTCTCAAATGTTCCTATGCACAGGTCTATGTGACTATGTGTTTGTATTTTACTCAGATGCATATCAGAGTTTTGGCCTTACATTTTAACTATTGCTGTTTACGTCAAAGTTATTATTTTATGTTGAGAGCACAAAAATCTGTAAAATGAAGCAGACACACTACACAAATGAAAAACCTCAGTGTGTGTTCAAGTGGTCAAATGATTCCAACAGTAAAAGTCCAAACACTGGATTCTTTAACTTCTGATAGATATTTTAACTCTCAATGTGTTCAATCTTGTGTAATTGTGAGAAATATTTTAAATGAGCAATGCTCATATTTACTGTAGGTCTGCAATGGTTTCAAGGTGCACACCAAGTACATGGATACACACACATCAGAAAGTCTTTTATGGCGGAGGGGCTGTTCAGTTTTGTCAATAAGATCCAGATGTGAGCTCAGTGGGAGAGCACAGATAAAACTAGGCGGAGAGAAGGTGAGAGCCAAAAGCAGAACGACCAAGGTGGGGTCAGAAAGAAACTAAGACAGACAAACAGAAAATGATCTCAATGTGCAAACAGAAGTTTGAGCAACAGTTTGTCTACTGGCTAACACATCTTTCTCTTTCTTCTTCTTTTTCTAAGCTGGAACACCAACCCCTCTGATGTCACAACATTCCTACGATAACATCCACATGGTTGCCAAGGACGAATGAGAAAACACACAGGGACAACCATCACCGTTCTCATGGCCAAAACAGACATCCAGGACTCAATGTTTGTCTAGCATATGGCTGTTAACACCCTGAAAAAGTTCTTCCACAGTACTTTTCTGTCTTTGTCTGACAAATACATCTACAGGACAGTGAGAGAGTGAGTGAGTGAGATCGTTGAAAAATGCCTCCTCCAAACCCACTTCCTGCCCTGCCCTCTCAATGAAGACAATTATGGTTCCTGCAAGAAGGATAACGCAAACCAAATAGCTCCTTAAAAGGCAGGATTCATGCCGTTTTGACCTCTCCAAACTATTTTTCAAATTAAAAGCCAATAGCGTAAGGTTTTCAAATTTAAAGACTATATTTACCAAGCTGAAAGCATTTGTAATTTTCAGAGGAGCTGTGCTTTATTAGAAAGTGGACTGCGACAGGCTGTCACATAGATCATAGTTGGGGTTGAAAGGGAAAATAACCGTTTTCTACTCGCATGTACTCATGACTTTTGTTTCACATAAGACTAAAAGAAGCATGCCACATTAGCCCCAGGTAACTTCAACAGAACTGATCGATGCTTACAATTACTGAGCACGGTGGTGCAGTGGTTAGCACTGTTGCCTTACAGCTAGAAGGTTCCTGGTTCGAATTCCCAGGCTGGCAGGGGTTGGAACCTCTCTGTGTGGAGTTTGCATGTTCTCCCTGTGCTGCGTGGGTTTACTCCGGGGGCTCCGGTTTCCTCCCACAATCCAAAGACATGCATGTTAGGTTAATTGGCTGTTCTAAATTGTCCCTAGATATCTGTTTCCTATAGGCCCTTAGAATAGAGGGTTAGTACTAGTGAAAGCGCTTTGAGTGGTCTTTGTGACTAGAAAAGTGCTATATAAGTATAGGTTAGTTAGATAGTTAGTAGTGTCAATCCAGCCACACTTATGGAAGTTTTGAAAATGAGCAAAGGAAATCTTGTAGGAAAAAACGTAATCGCATGAAGTCCAAAGTTTACATAAAGAAATTTATGAGCTTTGCAGAAATATAGCAAAATTAGCATTCAGATGAGTTATTTGTAAGGGTTATCTCATAAATTTCTCTCACGCCGTCTTGATAGGAATGGCTATTTCACAATACACACCAATTTACTCACAAGACCAGTGGAGGTACATCAGCATTTATGAAGACAAAACAAGAGGAGGAAGCAGGAGCTTCACCATCAACTGTATCAGTGACAGTAAGGCAAGAAAACTTTATTCATTCCTTAATCTTCATGTAACAGTCCTTGCTGGCATGTGTCCAGTATTTGTTACTTATTGTTGCTAGGCAACAAGGGGAAAAATATAAGTTCATAGCTCTATGCAATGTACTGCTGCTTCAGGACAACAAACATGGCAACTGGGGCCTGTACTACAAAGCAGGATTTAGGCTTAGGCTTGTAACTTTGGGGTTCACCCTGGGGTTTCTGTACTATGAAGCTGGTTCACTTCTTACTAGCGTAGATCACCACGGTAATGTATGCTGTGAAGCTAACCTGGTCAGAAGCAGGTTAAGATCCAGATAAGAGCTCAGTGGGTATATCAGCGCCACTTTCCAGCCAATTAAATCCTTTGGAAAATGACATCCAGCTGCCCTGGAGTTTGAGTAGACACCCCCCTCCTCTCCATTAAAGGCAGACCAACTTTATTTATTAAGGTAAGCTCCTCTGCGGTGGTCAGATCCTGATGGGATCTATTTTTTTAATGGCCTTTCTTCTTGCTGCCTATATACCTACAGTCATGTGAAAAAATTAGGATACCCCATTAAATATTCATTCTTTATTAAGAAATGTTCACATATCGATGTTGTTTTTGTTTTATTTGCATTTTTTAAACATTTATTTTAGCCATTTTAAGTGGGAATGAATGTGGGGGTGTCCTAAAAAAGATGGGGGTATCCTAACTTATTCCTCACTATTTGTTTAGAATTATATTTTACAGAAAACTTGAAAAAAGTCTTTAATTCATTTTTAATTGTTTAGGTGTATTACATGAATCTCCCAGTATTTTAAACACTGATATTAAATATCCATATGTCCGGTTTCCTCCCACATGCCAAAAGCATGCAAGTTAAGTTAATTGGCATCAAACTGGGGATTCTAAATTGTCCTTAGATAGGACTGTGAGAGTGAAGGGTTGTCTGTCTGTCTGTGTTGGCCCTGCGATGGACTAGTAATCTGTCCAAGGTGTACCCTGCCTCTTGCCCAAAGATGCTGGGATAGGCTCCAGCCCCCCCTCCCCAACCCGAGAAGGATTATGCGGAAGAAGATGGATGGATGTCCAAATATGTTAAAAAAAACAAAAACAAAACATACATACAGGCTTATTATATAGGGTATCCTAATTTTTTCACAACTGTATATAAAATAAATTTTACTGTGCATTTCTCTGAATGTCTGTTATCTCAGCACACACTGTACAATATAATACCCCCCCAGTTCAAAATTCAAGATTCATTTATTTGTTATGCTAAAATAACATTTTTTAAAAAATCATGTTTCACACATCTACTAGTCAGTTCACCAGGATAAATCCTCATTTTTAAACAACCGCATGGGTATCCCACAAGGGTCCATTCTTGGTCCTTTACTTTTCAGCATTTTTATTAATGACTTGCCGTTACACTGCTCAGCTGCAACATGCCAACTTTATGCAGATGATGCAGTTATTTACACAGCTGCCAAGACTCCAGCACAGGCTGCAGATGTACTGTCTACAAGTATGGTTGATGTCCAAGAGTGGCTCCTCCAGAACCATCTATTGCTGAACCTTCAGAAAACAGTCTCAATGTGCTTTTCAATCAAAAAATGTAACCTGCAACATTTTAAAGTTAATATACATGATCATGACATCAGTTTAGCTACAGAATTCAAATACCTTGGCATTGTACTAGATCCTCAACTCAAATTTAATCTTCATATAAAGAAAATTTCAAAAACAGTAAAAAAAAATCTGAACTGCTTTAAATTAATTAGATATTACATACCTTACGAAGCAGCTGCACTGTATATGCATTCTATGGTTTTTTCTCATATATCATACTGTTTGACAGTCTGGGCTCAAGCAGCCCCTTCCACAATAAGACATATAGGTTCATTATATAATCAAACCCTAAAAATCTTGGACAAAAAGCCCATTAGGTGGCATCACTGTAATGTTTTAAAAAAATACAACCTATTGAGTTTTGAGAGCTTCATTGACCTCTGTCTTCTGAAATTAACGTTCAAATGTTTCCATAAATCAGCACCCGAGCCACTTGCTGGTTTCGTCCAAAGACAGGACAGCAGCAGAGCCACCAGGAGTTCTGTTAACAATAACTGTAAAATATTCCACCGCAGAACCACATTTGGACAAACAGCTTTCTCTATAAAGGGCAGTCACATCTGGAACACAATGCCAAATGAAATTAAAATAATAACGGACTTTAAAACATTCACTAAAAATGTTAAAAACTGGCTGAAAAATAAACAAGAATGTACTCATGTATGAATTATTTGTCTGCAAAGTGAGAGTGAATGAAGGGAAGGAATAAATGTGTTTGTTTATAGTGAGTGACGGAGGGAGGAAGGCCTGAAATAGGCAAATGTGAGTTATGTTATATGTGTTAAATGTGAGTCAGGCTGTTATATTTGTGTATTTATAATATTTATGTTAAAGGTGAGTCAGGCTGTTATATTTGTGTATTTATAATATTTATAATATTTATAATTGTGTATTTATAATTTTTCTGCATTGATGTATGTGGTTATTGTGTATATTTTTATCTTGATTCTTTTTTCTAAAGCCCATCCAGGGACAAGAGTTGCAAATTAGCTAATAGCTATACACTCTATGTGCAACACATCAGATTGATTGTCTTTGATTAATTGTCTATGTTTATTGCACTGTCCCTGTCAAATAAACTAATCTACTACTACTAGTAGTTCAGTGTGGGATAAAAGACGAAAAAATAATATTGTAAAAAGTGCAACAATAAACTAACTATTAAGGTAGAATAAAATAAACAGTTTAACTTAAAAAAAATATAGCTATTTTTAGAGGAACATAAGCATCAGAGGCAAGGGGTGGGGGCCAAGTATATTCAGTATATTCAGTTTTAATAAAGTGACTGTTTCTATCCTTTGACACAGCTTCAACTAAAAGCACAAGCCCTTCTGATCAGAAGACTAAAGGATAAGCAACACAGGCAAACCTCTACCTTTGTTTTTTTAACTTCTCCATTTACTTTACACTTGTGCATACAATGTGGATGATTTGCACACCAGTTCCTCCACAATTATCTATAAGCTTGTTTTTGCAGCTGTCTTTATAGAAGCTTAATTACAGCTTGTTTAACAAAATGATGTAAAGGTAGAGGACAATGAGTGGCCCATGAAGTCTAAAAAACAAATTATGCAACATTCATATGGGAAAAATAACTGCTTGATAAAGAACAAGTTGTGTAATATGAAATGATGACAGAAACAAGTTATGAAAGGTTGAAATAAAACAAAAACATGTTACAAAAGTCAGAAGAAATGGAATAAGGAGGAAAAAGATTGAAATTTATACAAGAAAAACATACTTGCAGGGCTGATGGATACAAAAATCCACAACTCCCTGCAATACTGAACAAACAGTTTTGAGATCCAAGGTCAGATTTTACTATTTTTGGAATTGTGGGCCTCTTATCTCGATTGGTTCATCTTCTCAACCTTCATTCACAAAGCTGTACCCTCTTAATGAACAGGATGACAAAAAAAATAGTGCAACAAAACTACATTGACTGTAATACAAAGTGTGTAAAAGTCATCAGACCAACAAGAATCAATCTCATTTGAGCTATTCAAGCATCAGGACACATGCCTTTTACTGACAATATTTGGGAGACTCCGCTCTCCAGTGATATTTCATCTTCTCCTCATCATAATAACTTTGCTGAACCAAAAAACTGAATGCCAACTGGTGAATAAAATGTTTGAAGGGGGGAAAATGTTGAGTCCTCGTTGAAAATAAGAAGTCCATTGAAAAGCGAAGAAGGACTACATTGTTTCAGGAAAAACAGACCCGGTTACCCACAACCCCCCACCCCCCTCGGACTGTCACTGGCTGATGGGGGCTTTGTGTAAGCCCTTCAAATGTACATTTTGGGGACAGCCAGGCACAAACACTCACACGCATACACGCACACATTCCTCCAATCTTCAGATAAATAGCGGTCATCATCATTAAACATCATCACTGCCATGGCGATTACCACTGCTGTTATAGTTGGCAAAAATTCTGAATGTGAAAAGCAGCCAAGGGGCAGCAGGTCAGCAAACACACACTGTACAGACAGGGATAAACTACACAATTTAATGCAGTTGTATGCAAGGTTTACCAGGAGAACTACCAGACAAAAGGGTTTAGTTTGGACATTTATTCCAAAGAGACTGTGTCTGATGTCTAATAAAACCTCTTGATACTGTTGGTTCTGGTATATAAACAAACTACTGATGATGGAGCTACTTATTCCTATCAGGTGAACACACCCCAAGGTCACCAAAGGTCTTTTTCTGGTAAGATAAGGCTAAGCATAAATTATACAATATCCACCACCTCCATTTTCTTTGAAAATCACAATATTTTACTGGGAAGCAGTTTTCAACTTTTCCATGTGCATTATCGGTGTATATCTAACCCTGGTACCAAGTTTCAAAACATTTGGAACCAGACCATCAATGACTGAGTAGTTCATTCTGGCCTGACAAAATCACCCCAAGAGTGCTCAGATCTCCTGATCACTGAACTTGACTTTAAGTGCAGCCTAGATGCAGACCATTCTAGGATGTGCTTATGGTCAAGGTCAATGGCCTAGGAGGAGTAGTGGTTTTTCGTGAAATCATAAACGCCTAGATCTCCTGACCTAGACCTTGGCTTCCACCTGGATGCAGAACTACCTGAGGATCATTGTGAGTGAGTATGGTGAAAATCTAGGTAATTGCCTAGGTAGCAATTTCTTGATCTTTAACCTTGATTTTGAGCACAACCTGAATGTTGTCCTTCCTGAAGATCATTGTGAGTGAGTTTTGTGACCACTGAGTCAATTGCCTTGGAGGAGTAGCGATTTTCATGAAATCGCCTAAGTGTCCAGGTCTCCTGACCTCCACTGGGATTCAGACCCACTCGAGGATCAATATAAGTGAGTTTGGCAAATATCAGGGAAAACTCTAAGGAGGAGTAATGGTTTTCATGAAATCGCCTAAGTGTCCAGATCTCCTGACCTTTGACCTTGACCACAACTTGGATGGAGACCCACCTGCAATATCTGCATCATCAGCGTAAATCAAACCCTGGTACCAAGTTTCAAAACATTTGGAACAAAACTCTAGAAGCAGTTCACAGAACAGGTGGAACAGACAGAAGGACAGACGGGCATCGCTATAACATAATCTCCCTTTGGTCTTTAACAGACAAGTGATAAAAACTGCTTCATTTGTAGTGGCCAACATTATGCTAACAGAGTAAATCCAAAAAAGTTAAAACAATCACTGGGAAATAAAGTCAACTCTGACTCCAATCTTTAGCAGGTAACAAGAGCACTCTGAGTAAGTGCAATATCCCCATCACTGCTTTATCTGAAGATCCCAATATCTTACTCAAGGGGGGCAGTTTTCAACTTTTCCTTATAATTACTGGGCCAGAACCAAATTATGATAAGCCTATCATCCATCAATATACATACAACATAGTTTTACAACATTTGGAATTCACCACAAGACTTTCATTTGTCAATACAAGTAGGTTCTGTCAAACAAAGTAAAACAGCACAACACAGCACAGTGGTACAGAGGTTACCACTGTTGCCTTACAGCTAGAAGGTTTCAGGTTCAAGTTCCCAGGCTGGCTGGGGTGGAAACCTTTCTGTGTGGAGTTTGAATGTTCTCTCTGAGCTGTGTGGGTTTACTCCGGGGGCTCCAATTTCCTCCCACAGCCCAAAGACATGCATGTTAGGTTAATTGGTGATTCTAAATTATCCCCATCCATCTCTGATAGGCCCTTCGAATAGAGGGTTAGTGTAGCTACCAGTTAAACACTGAGTGGTCTTTGTGACGAGAAAATGTGCTATACAAGTACAGGTCCTTATCCTTACAAGAATATCAAGTTATGAGGCAAAATTATTAACAGAGTTAAAAATATAACATTATAACTCAGGGCTATAACTCCAGCAAAAACAATGGGGGCCAACAGAGCTAAAATTGAAATATGTGCATCATCAATGTCCATCAAACCCTGGTAGCAAGTTTCAAAGCATTTGGAACAAAACTATAGGACGAGTTGGTTTCACAAAACACATACTTTTTTTGTGGGACGCACGTGCAGACAGACGGACATCGCCATAACATAATGCCCACTTGGTTTTCGACCTGTGGGGGATTAAAAAAAATGAAGGCCGAGCAGAGCTGAACAGAGGGAGACAAACTTTGATGAACTCAAGTTATAACATGCAATACACCACTGATAGGTAGAAATTGTTTTTATTTATTTATTATTTTGCTTATAAGCAGAATAAAAAAGTTTTTGAATAAAAATTTGTTTTCCCTCCTGAAACCCAAGAGATGCAGAGTTATGCATAAACCATTCAGCTCTGGTCACGGTGGCTTTATCAGATCCAAACATTGCACAAGAAAGGCAGAAAACATATGCATATATTTAAATCAACATATAAAGAAATGATTTTTGAGCAATATAAAAATAACGGGCAGTAATATTACAATGTGTCTTCAATGAAAAAAGGTTGTTATTGTGTGTGTTATTGTGTTATGGTGATTGTCATGGTGATGTCTGTGTTGAACATACCATAAGTATTTATTTATTATTGTTACAATTATTGTTGGATGTTGGTATTGTTGTCAATATGGACTGTTATTGTTGTGTCATTTCTGTTGCATAATTTGACTATGGGGTGTATTATGGTGAATGTGGTTGTGGGATGAATGATGACTAAGAGTGATATTGTAATTTGTTGAGTATGGAAAAGGGGTGGGACTATATGAGCGTTGGCTTCTTTCCGCTCCTTTTGAACATTTTATTTTTGGCTTGATTTTTGTTTCATTTTAAATTCTTTTTTTTCTTTTGTCGGAATGTTCAAATAAATAAAATCAATCAATCAATCAATATTCAATTCAATTCAATTCAACTTTATTTATATAGCGCCATTTCACAACAACAGTCATCTCATAGCACTATCAACTGTAGGGAGGACCCCCACAGTTGCAGAAAGACCCCAGCAATCAGGCGATCCCCTGTGAGCAAGCACTTGGCGACGGTGGAGAGGAAAAACTCCCTTTTAACAGGAAGAAACCTCCAGCAGAACCAGGCTCAGGGAGGGGCAGTCATCTGCTGCGACTGGCTGGGGGGTGAGGGGATAGAGAAGAAGAAAAGAACAGACATGTAGAGAGCAAACAGCACGATGGGGACTCAATCTATGGGAGAGAACAAACAAATGTTAATGACCAGCAAAAAAAAAAATATTTCATAGAGAGTGAGGAAAGGAGTGAGGCCCAGTGCATTACTGGAGGTCCCCCGGCTGACTAAACCTATTAGCAGCATAACTAAGGGAGGGTTCAGAAAACACATGATCCCTCCCTAATTGTAGGCTATATCAAAAAGGTAGGTTTTAGCCCTATTCTTAAAAACAGAGATCGAGTCTGACTCCCGAATCCAGATTGGCAGCTGATTCCACAGGAGAGGAGCTTGATAACTAAAGGCTCTGCCTCCCATTGTACTTTTGGAGATTCTAGGTATTACAAGTAAACCTGCATTTTGGGAGCGTAGTGCTCTGTTAGGATGATACGGTAGTATCATCCTAACAGAGCACTACGAGTTATTTGATGAGCACTACGAGTTATTTGACGAGTTATTTGAGTTATTTGATGGAACTTATTGTCTGAACCAAATACTGTCTCTCTGTGTTGGCCCTGCGATGGACTGGTGATCTGTCCAGGGTGTACCGTGCCTCTCGCCCAAAGACGCTGGGATAGGCTCCAGCCCCCCCGCGACCCGAAAAGGATTAAGCGGAAGAAGATGAATGAATGAATGAATGAAATACTGTGTGTGGGGAGACTTGAATAACGAAACCGAATTGCCTTTAATTTCAGTTTATTTCAAGTAACCATTCCACTGTCTGCTCTCATTCCTGAGCAGCGAACAAAGAGGATGAACACACCAAAGTTCTCCCTTTTAAACATTCTCACATCAAACCATTTCCCTCGCGGGGGAAATCACACATCTATATCAAAATCTCTTTATTCACATTCATTAACCTTTTATTTACATAACTCCCCCTTCTCTCCTCTCGAGCCTCAGCGGTCAGGAAGTCTTCTGTCCCCTGTCCTCCGCAGGGGGTCCAGGCTCTGTGGCTCCGCACCGCAGGGGGCTGGCTCTCCTTCATCGTGAGGTTAAATCACATATGCAGTGTCCAACATATACATGTCTCACAACACAGCCATACTGTGTTTAATTCCTGCTTATGTTTCCTTTTATAGTCTTTTTTTTTTGTAACTTAGATTTTTATTCATTTTTCATCATATATAATGCATTCAGATCACATTCTACATTTAAAACACAAAGGGGTTAGGGTAGGGAAAAAAAAATAAAAATAAAAATAAAAAATAAAAAAAAAATAAAAATAAAAATAAATAAATAAAAGGGGGGGGGACAAATGTTGGAGCATCAAGTTTTTAGTTTCCATCTCTTAATTCTTCTGGTTTTTCCAGCGTCTTTGGTTATTCTTTCAATTTCTGCCTCGTTGTTGCACTTTGTAGTGTGTCCATTTCCGCCATTTTTTCTCCCATATTCCTTCTTGCATTCTTCGTCGATATGTTAGTTTTTCCATCATACGTATGTCCTCAACAATGTCAGTCCATTGTTCTTGGTCAGGAAGAACTTCTGATCGCCATTTTTTTGTGATAGTTTTTTTACATGCAATCAACAAGATTTTAACTAGATATCTGTCCTCAGCCTGTATAACATTGTCTTTTTTAAGATCACATAAGTACATCAGGTTACAGTTCATTGGTATATTATATCCTAATATCCTCTGTACTGTCACATGCATAGATTTCCAAAATGATGATATTTTGTAGCATTTCCAAAACATATGTGAGTGGTCTGCATTTTGAGCCCCACATCCCCTCCAGCATAAAGATTGGGTATTTGTATATTTTCCTTGAATCTGTGGTGTAATGAAAAAGCGAATCAGGTTTTTCCATCCAAATTCCCTCCATGCCCTTGAATTTGTTGATGTGTGTTGTGTTTTCCATATTTCCTGCCAGCTTTCTTCTGTTATGTTTAAATTGAGCTCTTTCTCCCATTTCTCCTTTATATAGTTACTTGTATGATTGTTTGTCATAAGTTTCTGATATAGTTTTGAAATAATTCTTATTTTATTTCCTGCATATGAGCTTAAAATAAGTTGTATAATCTCGTTCACATCTGTTTGGAGGTTATGCCTAATCTTCTTCATATAGTAATCTCTCATCTGCAGATATCTGAAAAATTCCGATCTTTCTAATTTAAATTTTCTCCTGATGTTTACAAAGCTCCCGAGATCTTTTTTTCCGATATTGCCCCATGCTGTGATTCCCTTGTTCACCAGATTTTTGTATCCCCTATCTTGTTTTGCCGGTTCAAACTGACTGTCAAATGCTACCCATTTCAATAGTTTTATGTCTTCCCTTATATTATATTTTTGTACTATTTTATACCACAGTTCTAAAGTAAATTTAGTGATTGGGTCTATTTGTTTGATTTGCTTATATGCATCTTTATCCCCTATTATGCTTTGTACTGGGAGTCCCTCAATTTCCTTTTCCATTTCTTTCCATTTTGCCTCATATCCCTCGTCGCACCAACATATGATATATCTTATTTGTGCTGAGTAGTAATATTCCTTTAGACTCGGTAGGCCCATGCCTCCTTTCTCTTTTGGTAATTGGAGGGTTTTATATTTCACTCTTGGTTTTTTACCTCCCCAAACAAATCTCGATATCATCCTGTCCCACTTTGAGAATTGGGCATCTGGAATCTCTGTTGGTATAGCCTGGAAGAGGTAAAGTAATCTAGGTTGTATGCTGATTTTGACTGTCTCAATTTTTGAATTCAGATCCATATTTAAGATTGACCATCTATCAATATCTTTTTTTATTTCTTGTTCCAACCTATCATAGTTTGCTTTATATATTTTGCTTAGGTCTTTAGGTATGTTCACTCCAAGGTATTTTATTTCTTTTTGGTTCCAGTTTAGTTTGATCTTATCAGTTATCTGGTTTAGAGGGTTATAGTGGAATGTCAGTATTTGTGTTTTTGTTATGTTTATCTTGTATCCTGATAATTTTCCAAAATTTTCTATCAAGTTCATCATTTCCATTATTGATTTATCTGGTTGTTCAAGGTAAACTATAATATCGTCTGCAAATAGCCCAATCTTGTGTTCCGCCCCCTTTATTGTTACACCTTTTAATTTCTTATTTTGTCATATCGCTTGAGCCAATGGTTCTATGAACAGAGCAAACAAGGTAGGCGATAAGCAGCATCCCTGCCTAGTTGATCTTTGTATATTTACTTTGTCTGTTAAGCTACCGTTTATCTTGATTCTTGCCACAGGTTCTTGATATAGCGTCCTTATGCATTGTACTGATTTTTCGTTAAATCCAAAGCGCTCCAGTACACTATATAGGAATTTCCAGTTAACCCTGTCAAATGCTTTTTCTGCGTCTAAACTCATTATTACTGCGCTTTTCTTTTCTTTATGTATTTGGTTAATTATATGTATTGTTCTCCTGATATTGTCATGTGTTTGGCGTCCCTCTGTGAATCCAGTTTGATCATCTTCTATCAATTCCGTCAAGAATGTCTTTATTCGTTTACATATAATTGTTGTGTATATTTTATAATCTACATTTAATAAAGAGATTGGTCTATAGTTTCCGCATTGTTCTTTATCTTTCCCTGGTTTTAAAATAACTGAAATGATTGCTTCGTTCCATGATGGAGGTATTTTGTTGTTGTTCAGCGTCCAATTAAATGACTTTAGGAGTTGTGGCGTGAGTTCTTCTATAAACAGTTTATAAAACTCAGATGGGTATCCATCACTACCTGGTGATTTACCGTTTTTAAGTGACTTAATCACATCTCTGATCTCTTGTGTTGTTATTTCTGCTGTTAGTTTTTCTTTTTGTTGATTTCCTATTGATGGCAAGTCCAATGTGTCTAGAAATTTTTTGATATCTTTAGTATTTGTTTCTTCAGGTTGCGAGTATAGTTCTTGGTAGAAATTATGGAAAATTTCTTCGATGTTTTCTGAGTTAACTGTGGTTTTATTTGTGGTGGGGTCTTTAATCTTATATACATTATTCATTGTTTGTTGTTTTCTTAACCGTTTTGCCAGCAGTTTTGTGGCTTTTGGCCCCGTTTCATAATATTTTTGCTTTAGATATCTATTTTTCCTTTCAATTTCATCCATTTGTGTTTCTTTTATCTTTGTTTTTTCTTCTTTAATTTCTTGATATATTTTTGGATCATTTGTGCTTTGATGTTTACGTTCTAATTCCCTCAGTCTCTCACATCTTTGTTCATACGCTTCCAGTTTAGTCTTATTTGCTTTTCCTGTTTCAACAATTAATTTACCCCTTAACACGGCTTTTAGTGCGTCCCATAGTATTGTTGGGTCCACTTCTTCATTGTCATTCTCTTGGATATATTCGTTTATGTTTATTTTTATTCTTTCTTTCATTTTCTCATCATTTAACAGTCCTACGTTAAGTTTCCATGTTGTTTGTCGTTTTCTATTGTTTAAATATATTTCCATGTATATAGGATTATGATCTGATATTTCTGCCCCTCCAATCCAACAATTTCTCACCCTGTGTCTGTCACCTTCATTCATAAGGAAGTAATCTATTCTAGAGTGTACTTTATGGGCTGCTGAATAATGTGTATAGTCTTTTTCGAGTGGGTGTAGGTCCCTCCATATGTCTACCATACCCATTTCTGCCAGTGAGGTTCTTATGAACTTTGTTACATGTTTTTTTGTCTTCTTAACACTTGTTGTGTCAACTTCATGATCCATGACAGCATTTAAGTCTCCTCCACAAATTAGGACTCCTTCACTGTGTGTTGCTATGAGATCAAACAGATGTTGAAAAAAACCTTTGTCACTTTCTGGTGGGGCATAGATGTTCACTAATGTAATCTGCATACCATCTATTCTTCCCTTTATTATTACATACCTGCCTTCTTTATCCTGGATTTCCTGTTCACTTTCAAATTGTATTTTATTTGAGATTAGTATCATAACCCCCCTTTTTGCTCCTCCCTTAAATGAACTGTAGTAGGAGTTCTTATAGCCAAATCTCTTTAGTTTCACATGTTCTGTCTTGCTCAAATGTGTCTCTTGCATAAATATAATTTCAGCTTTTTCCTTCTTGAATTTTCTTATTATTCTTTCCCTTTTAACAGGTGAGTTCAGACCATTCACGTTTAGTGTCATTATCTTAAGATTTTTACCCATATTCATGTTTTTCCATTTTTTTAACTTGTGCTCCTAGCCCCTTTAACAACAAAAATAACACATTTATATAAAAACACATTAAAAAAACTCGACCTCCGTACTTTGGGCCTTTCTTCTGCCCACTGGTCCCTGTTGGTGGGTGGGGGGTTTGTCTTCACAGAGTGAAGGGCCCTCCCTAGACTTCTAATTACTATCAAAGTAATAGTCATAAGTCTAGAAATGTCCAACAAATATCACTTAAACCTCTCCTAGCCGTCTGTTTCTCTTTTACCTTGTCTTCTTGGCCTTCATTTCTTCTGTGCCTTTCTTAATCTTTGTTATGATCTAGGCTTTCAGTTGAAAGCCTTGTAGCTTGTCCTGGGCCCGCTGCTCTACGTCTCTCCCCCTTCTTCCACCGTTCACTCGTCTCCACTCCGTCTGTCGTGGTGCGTTCAGGGCCGCCGCTGCTCCAGCCGTCTCCTTCGGCACGCTCACCTCAAGGCCCCGCTCCATCATATCCCGCGCTGCCTCTTCGGCCGTGTTGTAGGTTCTTGTGCCTTCCTCCCAATGAATCCTCATTTTCGTTAGCGGCGTTTGGAATCTAATTTTTTTCTCTTTCAGCGTTTTTTTAATATTGGCATATTTCTTCCGCTGCTGCACGATTTCTGTCGGGTAGTCATGGTCAAAAAATACCTGTTTGTCGCCGATTCGTATCTTTTTTTTCCATGCTTGCGTCAGGATTCTTTCCTTTATGTCATATTTCACAAAGTTTACCACAACTGACCTGGGTGGAGAGTTTGTTTTCGGGTTCTGTGCCGGTGTTCTGTGCGCCCGTTGAATCTGCAGATTCGTTTCTCCGGGTATTTCCAGTTCTTTTTTTAAGAACTGATCCATGAATTTTGTCATCGAGTTGCCTTCAATGCCCTCCGGAATTCCAAAGATGCGCATATTGCTTCGTCGGGATCTGCTCTCCAAGTCGTTTATTTTCTCCTGCATCCTCTGCGTTTGCGTCGTCAGGGTCTGTAGTTGTTTGTTTGCCTCGCTTTTCCAATCTTCTAGTTCCGAAATTCGGGTCTGCGCTTCTGTCATACACGCCCGCTGGGAGCGCAGCTCCTCCATGTTTTCCGTTAATTTACGCTCCATTTCTCTTCGGAGGTCCATGATTTCCTCCTTAATTTCTTTTTTCAGTTCCTCCTTAAGAGCCGCTAAATCCTGTTGTAGCTGTCGCTTGAATTCTCTTAACTCTTCACCCAAACTGGCAATGCCAGCGTTCATGTTGTCGAGTCTGGTGTCCTCCATTTTCTCTGCTGTAGACATCTTGCTTTTTTGGGCTTTGCGTACAGCGGTTTTTCCTGCGTTGTTGGAGAGGAATTCTTCAATTTTACCCTGTTTTTGTCCTTGTGCCCGGTTCCTTCGTGTTTTCATCCCTTAGTTTATTGATTCGTTTATGTCGAGTTGGCCATTTACCGATGATTTTTAATCCGGCTAGGGAGAGCTCTTTGTTTAAGTGTTATGTCTCTCCGCCATCTTCCTTATAGTCTTTTTTTAATGTGTACTTTACCCAGGACAATCATTAAATGAGCAGGTTTTATACTGCTTTAGTCACCTGTCAAACAAAATCTGAAAATAAATGGTCAAGGTCTGAAATGACTACTGATAGCTCTGGAGTTTGTTTGCTCTTGTTGTGCTAAACACTTAGCATTAGCTGCAGATGCAGAGATAAACACAGAGCCCCTGTCTTTCTGCTTCCTTCCGTCTCACATTCACACAGGCACACACACACGTCCGTGTTTTTTTTCCCTCAGTTTAAGTAAAGTCAACATATTTTCATGCTGACTCACAGCTTGTGAAAACCCATTTTGCAACGTAAATGTAAGCACAAATACTGGCAGGTGTCACACAAGAGGTCACACCACAGGAAGTCTTGATTAAGAGCCCATTCACTTTTAATTATAATTCTTACAAATGGACAACAAGCATAAATTCTACTGACTCACAGATAAACACTGTCAATCTGATGAGTACTGTATATAAAAGTTCAGAAATATATATGTGGGAGATAATTCTTTTAGGTAGAACGATGTTAAAACTGCACAAGTATATGCTGCTCCAACACAACTTGAGTTTCATCCTACCAGTTATTAACAACTTATTTTCTAAAAGCAAGATCATGCTCGAGTTGGTCACTGTGGCATTAAGCAAACTGTGGGTGACTACAGTCAGCTTTTCCCGGTCCATCAACCCAAGAGGTTCAGTTGGTACTGAAGTAAATGCATTTGTTTTCCTCGCTGCCTGGCATCGTTGTCCAACACCTACCCCTGGGACTGTAGCTTCAAAAAATAACGCAGGGACAAACTTTCCTTGAATTCTTTTCACCGATATGATTGCTGCAGTTGCTAATCTTTCCTCCATTTCAGCTCAAAGCAAGTAGTTCTTGTGTGAAAATCAACGTTTATCAAAGACATCAGTATTTCCATGAAAAAAGGGACCAGTGTGGGAATTTATAAACATCCATTCTGAATGCTTATTTTGTCATTATGCACTTGGAAAATGGTTTTGAAAAAATGTTACAGACTTCAAAATGTTAATATAAATGGTTGTTTTTAAGGAAGGATACAACTGGAAGCTTTAATACTTTATACTTGTGTAAAGTATAAAATCTTATTGTGAATAATTTGTGAACTCCATCTCAGTCTCTACTGATATCAGAGCTTCAGCCACTATGATGGGGAATGGCACCGCAAAAATGAATGGAGAGAATGCAGTCTGCTTACTGACCCCAGCTTTTATAAAATCAAGGGTTTTCTTGAGTCTCAGAGCTTAAGAGAGCATCGTCAAGTTAAACACAACTGTGCAAGAAATTAGAAGGTGCACCTTACAGTCACCCCTCATTAATTGCTATCGTTATAAAAATCACCAAATCTCCGCATCACCTCACTCCATTTCTTAAAGCGTTATAGCTCACTGTTGGCAAACTACTATATATGTTAACGATGGGCACTGTCTTGAGATTTCAGCAATATTTACGTATGTGTAACGTGCTCTCAAAAAGAAAATGTCTTATATTTTTCACCTCTCTGCCAGCATATGACAGCATGTACATGCATCCTTTATCCAGTCTGTTATTTGGTTGCAAAAATCCAGATTTTTAAAGCATAACTATGTCATCTGGACACCGTTTTATTCCTCAGAATCATCCATTTGTATACATTTTTGAAAAATTCACAAAATGAGATTGAAAAATTACAATTCTAGTCAGATGTGATGAACCATGAAGCAAAGTGAAGTGTGCTAATCACTGCGGAAACAGAGTATTTATTTTAAAAAAAAAGAAAAGATAAATATTTGAATCTCAAAATTAAAATTTAAATACGTGCAGAATGAGCAAATCAGTCAAATATTCAGATAGAGGCATACATATTACTGTGATGATTAGAAAACCCAGACATAAATGGTATGCAAATAATGCTACAGCTATGTCACAGCAACAAAGGATTAGACCATGAAGAAATTTTCATAACAGTGCATGGCCATATACTGAAAACAGAACTTAACAGAACCTCTGACTATCCTAAAACACACAAACACACTGAGAGATCCCATTTTCCTTAATAGTAATTATCTAATACAAACGCATAACTGCATAGACAATCAACACCACCTGCCTGTGAGGCATCTTTGACCTTCGTTTCTCCTGTTTTTTGTTTCCAGCCATACTCCTCTCCTTGTGCCTTAATCCGAGATCCCAGCAGCCACTCTGGAGCAGTGCTGCGACACTTCCAGCGTCTCCCATTCCCATTTTCACGTGAATTTCGTAACTGGCAGCTAGAGCATGATCCAAACCGGCGCACTGATGCCATAAGGCAGATGAAGGATGGGATGAGAGGAAGGGACGGTTGGTAAGAGAAAAAGGAGGAAGAGTGTTTCCAGTGTCATGATTCTGTGGATGAATTGAGACAAAAAGACTGAATGGCCAAGTCAACCCACAGCTAGGCCGTATATGAGTGCGTCTGTGTCGGACCACGCTGTGAACTATGCCATGCTACACGTTTGCACAGTCGTACCATTGTGTGCGTGAAGCAACAGGTCTAACACTCCGTCTAAGTTCATGGAGACACATTCACATATGCAAAGCCATGTTAGGTCATGCATACATAATGAAATAAGACACACTGTCCACTGTGTATGCCCATGCCAGCCTTATAACTGCCTGAATTCTTCTTAATATTTAAAGTATTGATTTGACTTTTGGCTTGTTTTTTATCCTAAACGTTCAATCTATTGAAATCTAATCACAGCAGTAATATGATTTTTAAAGTGAATACTCATTGAGAATCCTAAAATAAGCATATTATACCTCTACCGAAAGCTGAGAACGTAATATAAACATGAATATAGTGCTTTTGTAGCCTTAATTTCATCGAGAAAGAAACTGGATTTTTTCCATTCATTCTGTGCACCCATGTCGACACTCTGACTTCTGTATTTGCCGACGGATTTTGGTGACGTTACCAGCTGAACAAACTAAAAGCTCAATGACTCCAGCAGATCCAGCCCGCACTCTTGATTATGCATCTAAATTATAGAAATAAACAAATATTGCTGACAATAGACCTTGTGAAGATTCTGATCGCTCGGTCACTCGGTGGCGAGATCACTATTCTCATTGCCAGCATGCAACTTGCAAGGAGAGGGTGAAGCTATGAAGCAAAAACGATGATCAATAAAGCACATATTTGAAGAATAAGGTCTACCCTTACTAAAAACATAATTTTGTATTAAAATAAGAAACACTCTAGTTTTTCTAAAATCTGATGAATAATTTCGGCTGAGTTGCTGATGACTCAGGGGAAACTTTTACACATTTTTTTTTATTTATTTAGAGAAAAGACAATCACAAAGTGGATTTCTAAATTTTCTATAATATAAAAGTAAGACAAGGAACATCAATAAATACATTTACATGTACCAGTTCACAGTGTTGTTAGGGTTAAGTTGCAACTTGTCTTCATTTCTCCTCGGTTCATCATCACGGAGGTTCAGCCCAGAGGAGATGCACCGACTCGAGTTGCTCCGCTCTGATCCAACGGATCATATGGGACTGAACGGCTGCCCCAGGGCTCACAGGTGAAGGAGGGACCCCCGGTGGACTCGGATATCGGTTTGGTGGAAGTTTGAAAGCCGCTTCAGCCACTGGCGGCAGCAGGACGATGAGGGAGGAGCAGCTGGGCAGGAGGACCGGAGCTAACAGCTAACAGGGAGCAGCTGGACGGTAAAAAAAAAAACAAAAAAACCTTCCAGCACGGATTAAAGAGGAGCTCACCATCCGGCTGTCTTGGACCTGGTTCATACAGGTAAGCTGCAGGGACTCCAGCCGCAGCGTTAGCACTAGCAGTGGCGTCTTGGTTTTCATTGACTTCAGGGTCAAAATCTTCCTCATCATTATCACCGTCTACTAAATCACTCTTCACCTTCGTCTTCCTTTTTGTTGGTATCCACTTTGAAACTCAGATCGAGAATGTTTTCTTCCATTTTCCTCAAAATATGAACATGATCTTGTTGTTTTCAGATTGTAACAAGACTAGTAATTAAAGGGTACCTGTGGTGGTCGTCTAAACGCATTCAACTCGAAAACATTAGGCAAAGTATTCGTTATTTGGTTAAATAATTATTGCCAGCCATATACCACCAGAGAAATATGCAAATACGACCGCAGGCATGGCCAGCCAATGAAAACTCTGCGCGCAGCCATGACACATGCGGATGTGACGTCATTACGTTGCTACTGAAAAGTCAATACTCCGTCTGTATGAGCGACTAGGGTGCTGTTGTGAGTGTTTTTATTCTATTATGGCTGAACTGTCGGACTCTGAGGAAGAATTCGTCCAACATGGCTACAGGTTTGAGCCAGAAAGGTCTTCTGAGGGTGAAAGTGACAAAGTGGTCCTCACACACAACGCAATTTCATCTCAAAGGACACGACTGTGCCCTGTTCCGAGATTGCGCAATCACTTTTCCGCTACGATCTTCTGACAAGGTGAGCTGGGTTTGGGTACACAAAAGAAGTGTTTATCTTTGTTTTTTCGCTTATTATTGAGACATCCAAAGGCTTTACATTCCGCCATGTTGCGATATCCATATTGCATTGTATGTTTTTGTTGTTACAAGAGCGCCGAGTGTCTGCTGCTCTGTAGAATCATCTGCAGTCTGGCGGCCGTTACGACCTCAGATCAGACGAGACGACCCGCTGAATTTAAGCATTTATTTATTTATTTTCTACTCGTTTTAGTTCTGCATTTAATATGAACCCTGAGTTTGAAATAAACATTTGAATTTGAATATCCCGAAAGCCACTGCTCATCCTGGCACTCCAGGCTCAGCCAATATTGATCCAGATCGCGGTGCCAACGATATTACATCACAGGAAGCGTCCTGGCAGGCCATGTAGCCGCTAGTATGGCTGCACCCATGTTTTGCTGACATAGCTGAACCAGCACATCAGCAATGGATTTATATCACATTGCTTTGAACTTGAACTTAAACTTGAACTAGAACATGAGACAGGGGCTCAATATAATATCTTTTTTTTCACAACTACCACAGGTACGCTTTAATTCATTGCTCAGCTCGTGACATCACGTATTTCAGCCCGACATTCCCAGCGAATTTCGGTCATCTGAAACAGTCACTTTGGCTGACTTTTTTCTCTCTCCGGATCACAATTTATTCCTAAAAATTGTGATATTTAAAGAAATTATATCATTTCCTGCATAAACATACCAAATTCGGCCCAATTAAAAACTGACAAATTTCCCCTTTAAAAGTATGTAAAAATATGCCTGTACGTGTGTTCATACAATATGTGAGTGAGTATATGGGCATGGGGAGAGAATATTGACTATAACACATTTAGTGACTAAAGTTACAAACAGCTTACTACGATTAAAATATGACCAAAATGATAACGATTTTTTTTTCCCCAAATCAGAAACTGTCCTGAATAGCTGTTTGTGCTCTTAACATTTTACAGTACAGCCATTAATAAGGTAATTGAACTCAAGGTTTAATCCAGAACCTCTAATTTATAAGGATAAAGATCTCAAGTGTAGCTTAATCAGACAGAATGTATGACTTTGCAATATATCAACTGCTAATGAATAAAGTTCATTCCCTTGAACACATCTTATAAATAAAACAAACAGAAAACACAGTGTATGAATGTACTTACAAGCAGATGATATGGCCTAGATCTACACTTTGACATGTAGCGACCACTAGTAGCAGCACGGTGGTGCAGTGGTTAGCACTGTTGCCTTACAGCTAGAAGGTTCCAGGTTCGAATCCCCAGGCTGGCAGGGGTTGGAACCTTTCTGTGTGGAGTTTGCATGTTCTCCCTGTGCTGCGTGGGTTTACTCCGGGGGCTCCGGTTTCCTCACACAATCCAAAGACATGCATGTTAGGTTAATTGGTAGTTCTAAATTGTCCCTAGATATCTGTCTCCTATAGGCCCTTAGAATAGAGGGTTAGTACTAGTGAAAGCGCTTTGAGTGGTCTTTGTGACTAGAAAAGCGCTATAAGTGCAGGTTAGTTAGTTAGTGGTTGTAGAATAATGGCACAGAGAAACATGGCAGAGGGTTACACTGCAATCTGTGTAAACTGGTCCCTAATCTTGTCTCTCACTATGTGCCATTGGGCACAGTTGGCACCATTTGTGCCATTTTAGATTTCTCAGGTACAAAATAATAAAAATAATTAATTTTACTTATATCACTACAGATATTCATTCCATATAGATCAAACTCTTTGGTTTTGTTCTTAAAACTCACTAAAACCATTTGTGCCAAGCATTTTTGTGATATGAGGTTTGTTTTATGAGCAGTGATGCCAGGCCCCAAATTTTGGACCTCTGGGGTTTAATAGGTTAAGAGTTTGGAGAGCTGCTTTGTGCTTTTCTCAGGGCAAAGTCTGCTTTTTCCACCACTGTAATAGCAAAATGGACTTGGACATGCTCATAAATGAATTTTGCACCTTTACACAATAGCAGATTGAATATATCACTCTAAGAATCTGAATTTTCTATCAGAGACTGACAAAATATGCATATTTGTTTTTCAGGGGTCAAAAGTTAACTTAAAGCATCAACAGGTTTTATTCACACCAAATAATCATATGAAAGCTTGAAAAGATAAGCTTTCATACGCAGATGTGCCACAGTGTGCTGTCATGATGCAAATAAAGGACTTATTTTGAATTTCTGAACATTTGATTTACCTTAACCATATCAGTGTGGCACCCAGCAGGCATTAAAGTTACACTTTAATAGGTAAAACTGAGTAAAATAATCTGTGCTTGATGCTAAACCAGTAGGGCCTTCAAGCTATAATTTCTGTGTCTCTGGAGTGGATTTTTTCCTCCTTTTTTGGGGAAAGTCATTAGCACCAGCTGTAATGTTGACCTGAGGCACATGGCAGCCAGCAGTAAATTAAGTGAATCATCAACAAACTAAAAACTAGAAGTCTCAAGTTTAGGCTACATTGACTTCACTTGGCTGACTCAGAAAACAAGACCAACACATCTGAAACCAGGTATTTAATTTATCTACATTAGTCTGTAAAAATCTTTAGTAGATAAATCTGTTTAAGGTGTCGCAAATACATTTCAATTTGCAAAAATATGCCTAGCACACAAAAACCTGAAATAGTATCTCTGACAGAAAGTGCTGTTTCAGAGGAGGCTTTCCTTACATAAGCAAACTGCTCTGTAATTACATTGGGTGGATCCACACCAACTGAGAGAGTTAGAAAGCAACAGTCAAGAGACTGAACAAAGAGAAAGAGGAAAAAAGAAAAACACAAATAGCCACTTTACCCAGATTTTAACTGGTGGGCCAAAGTGTATGAAAACAAAAAAATTTCAGGACAATCCTTAAAAGGGAACATCAAAGATTTTTCTGAGCATATTCCTACTGTCATCAAGCAAGCACAAGGCCATGCAGTGATGTTTTCCCACAGATGTTCTTTCCCACTGTGAGAACCAAGATGGAGGTTCATATTTGCAGTGACACTACATGTCAGTGGAGTTAATGATTTTATTTATTTATCTATTTAATTATTCATTTTTCATAAACCTCTTCAGAAATCTGCGGATAGTCGTTCTTTCCCTTTTTGGATAAAACCTTTAGATATTTTAACACAAGCTCGAGATCTTAAAATAAAGGAGTGGTGGCCTTGTTACTAGTAAATTGCATCTACTGGTCACCTGATTACCGAAAAATATCAAAACGCTCATTTCTCTTAAACACACACACACACACACACACACACACACACACACACACACACACACACACACACACACACACACAGAGCCTTTATATCTTTTTGTGTCTCATTAGCTGTTTTGATTTTTCCAGATTTGCCACGGGACATCATACAATGGTAAACCCATGTTCTAACGTTTTAACATACTTTGCCAGAATAGCATAACCACATGGCACATCCATAGATAAAACGATCGGTTTAACCTGCTTTGTCAGAATAGCATACCTATGTGATGTGTAAAAGTGTTTTAAACAACATTTCAGGCAAGAAATAGTAGGTGCAGTTAATGAATCCCGTGTCATTTGACATGAAAACCACTACTTTAAATGTTACACACAACATCACTGCAGCCATCGCATGCCGGGCACCTGGACCTCATTTGCATAAAGTAAAAAAAATTTCAACATTATGCAAATGGAAAGTACAGTAACCTTGACTTGCAGCAGCCCAAATCTCACCACACCAGAGCCAAATACTTTGCACTGCATTTCATATACACTGACTAGGAAGTGGAGAAACAATGAATCCAGTGGACATGCATCATTATAGTTATAGTTTATTGGTTTATTTGTCAGGGACCATGTACAGAAAAAAGCATTAAACACAGGGTAAAGATGCTCTGCACCAGATTATAGCATTCTCACTAATTTCCATAGTAGTCCCTGATGCAGGTAAGACGATATTAAAAGAAAAACAGCACATAAAGAAAGCAATGTAGGTCAGATTTCAGAATTTGTTGCCCCTGAAACAAGCAGGGAGTAACTTTAAAAAGGTAAAAAGATAAGACAGCAGCACACATAAAAACAATTTTACAGTACAATTTCAAATCCCATTTAAGGGAGAGAGTCAATGCTGGCAGGCTTGATTACTTAAAAGCCATTTTTTAGTCTCTGGAAAGTCTCTGTAATTTGTTCTGGACTTCAAAGCAGTGGGGAGTTTGTTCCATTTTGTTATAGCTTTGTATGAGAAGGCTGATTGTCCAAAAGCAGCTTTACGTAGGGGGCTGCAACAATGCCACCGAGAGGAAGTCCTTGTTATTCTAGTATTATATTCAGAAGTTAAGTACACAAAAGTCTTAAGAGGTGGGGGTGGAGAACCATGGATAATTTTAAAAACCAACTGTATATTTGCATACATGATCATATTTTCAAAGCTTAACATCTTGTGTTTGGCAAGTATACCACAATGGCGATACTGTCGTGTCTTCTTATCCAGAATTTTGATGGATTGTTTATACGGGGATTCCAAGGGTTTCAGAGTTCTACTATTGGCTTGTGACCAGCATTAGATGCAATAGGAGAAATGTGTCAAAATCATGGCATTGAGAAAGGTTTTTGATCCTTTTAGACCGAGTTTCTGATGCATCAAAAGTTTGCAAGGTTATATTTCAGAGTGTGGCTCATCCATTGTATGTGCTTTTTAAAGCTGAGCATAGTATCTAATGTGACGCCCAAATACTTAAACACTGCTACATTTTCTATATTTGCTCCATTTACCGTTATATTTGGACAGTGAGTATGATTTTGTTTGTTGGTAAAGTACATGGTAACTGTTCTCCCCACGTTCAGAGTGAGGCATGATTGATTAAGCCATTTTGACACTTTCTCCATTGCCATCATTAACTTGTCAGCCACTTGTTTGGCATCCTTCCCATGTGTGTAGATAATGGTGTCATCTGCATACATCTGAATTTTTATGTTATCTTCACATACTGATGGCAAATCATGAATATACAACAGTGTTTGCTCTGGCTAAAAGACCTTGGCGCGGTGGCAACACCAGCTGGCTGGCACAGCTATTGACGCTGCCGAGGACACAGTCCAAGGACAAATAATTTTTTCCACACATAAGGAGTTGTTCAGAACTCCTTTTAAGAACTCCTTATACAAAGCTATAGAGTGATGATAATCAAGTCAGTGGCGGTAATGCACCTGTAAGCTGGTTGCCAACCGCCAATCAAATCTAAAAGAAGAAGATGTTTTGGGTTTTTTTGGGGGGGGGGGGCAGAAAATGCATGACACTATTGTAACCGGAATATGTTAATTTTATACTATTTTCTTTTTTTTTTATTTTGCACAGTAACTTTGTACAGTGATCCCTCACTTATCGCGGTTAATGGGTTCCAGAACCGACCGCGAAAAGTGAAAAACCGCGAAGTAGCGTCACCCCTAATGACGTCACCCATAAATAACACGTACGTTCATTCTCTCACTCTCTCTCTCATATGATATGTGTGTGTGTGTGTGTGTAAGTGTACATACATACGTAGATGTAAATAAAGTGTACATAAATATGTTTTTAGAACTCTTTTATTTTTATAACAAGATAGGTAACTCAAGATGAAGATGATTTACTGCACAGGTTAATGAGAGCTTTACTGCTCCTCAGGTGACGCCTCATCGTCAGGTGCTAGAGGCGCAGCATCGTCGAGGGCAGCTGCAGGAGGCGGCGTAGTGGCTCGACGGGAAGACTATTTCGCACAAAAAGGCACAAGAGAACAGCGAAAAGTTCCACGCGGCGAGACTAGCCTTAAAGAACAACGAATGCGGTCTTCCTTCGCTGGGTATGTCGGCAGGGAGAGAAGCTGGGTAAAACGTCTCGGCCAATCAGCTTGCGAGGTAAAACGTTGCGTAGCTAGATGGAATAAATATGTAGATATATAAACACACACAGTACGGAGCATTGTAGCTATGATCAGGTGGGTATCATAGCCACAAATTCTACTCATGTAAAAGCAGTGCTTTGAAATTAATAATTAAAAGTAGACAACCAAAGATTTCTAGTTGAGTTAAGGGTACAAAGAGCACCCATTTAAAAGCTTGAGCAATGACTTCAGTCTTGAAGGTTTGAGGTTTTTCTCCAAAATTTATAACAATTTTCTCATAGTTTTCTACTTTTCTCTGTAAACTTATCTAAATTTGAAACCATTTTCCTCAAATTTGTAATTTCCTCTTGTAAAATGTACTTTTCTTGTACATTTGAGACTTTATCATAAATTTGTGGATTATTTTATGGCCTTTTTTTGTCTGCTTTTTAAAATAAAATTACTGTTTTTGTAATAAATTTTGAAAGAGACTATGGTAATTTTTTTTTACTTTTTCCTTATAACAATTTACATTTTTGACCATAATTTTGCAGAGTCAGAACAGAACGACAATTTAACTCTGATTTCAAAGAAAAAAATATGAATAAAATTGTATTTAATGAAATAAATTAAATTATATGATCAAAGATGCAGTTATTTCTGTTATAGCATTTCTATGTATTTATAGTTTTTTAGTAATCTCCTCACCGCCCAGACAGCAGGAAAAACCTCCCTTATTTTGAAATTCAAACTTTGGCACGTTTATTTTGTCTGAAGGCTACTGACAGATTAAAGTTATTGACTTCGTGAATTTCAGTCATCTTAATTTGCCAGGTACATACAGTAATAATGAACATAAATTAGTTAATTAATATTAACTGAGGTAAAGGTAAAAACATCTCCTTTTTATTCTCATCTGAAATAAGAAAACAAAAAACTAATAATTAAAAAGAAGACAAAATGAACCTACGAGCTCCTAACCACACCTGTTAGCTAAGCAACTCTTCATTATTGCTCCTGTTACCAGTGGGTTAAAACCACCATAAATGCCTCCACTGCTTACATACCTCCTCTGCTTTTTTCCACATTTAAAGTACTTTAATAAGCTCATGCTGCTCTCGGATAGTGGCGCTAGAGAGAGACACTCTGCCTGCAGACAGGAACGGTTGCGGGCGGTGCGCTTCCGAACTCCGCACTAATGATAGTCACTCGCATTGTTTGTGTGCGCGCACTTGCAGAGCGTCATTCCTACATATTTTTTTCTTAAATTCATATTTCCTTAGAGTGGGGGCATAAATCCAAAGATGGCGGCCCGCCACACAGAAATGTTACCAGAGGAAACCTTGATACAAAGTAAAAAGCAGTAGGCCTAAAATTGAACCTTGTAGTACTCCCATGGTGCATGCCTTCGATTGGGATACAGTATTTTTTACGTGCACACACTGGGAGCGACCAAATAGATATGATTTTAACCAGCTAATGGTATTCATGGACAGTTTATATCCTGATAGTTTAGAAAGAAGGACTGAGTGATTGGCCGTATCAAAGGCTTTACGCAAGTCTAAAAAGATGGCTCCTACCACCTGACCTTTGTCCAGATTTTCTTTAATCGTTTCAATAAAGTAACAACATGCAGTCTCCGTTGAGTGGTTCGGCCTGAAACCAAACTGCATGGGATGCAGCAGCTGGGCAAATTTGAGATGTTCTACCAGTTGGTCTACTACCTCCTTTTCAATGGCTTTTGACAAAACAGGAAGTATACTGCATGTCAACCGAAAAAGCAGAGAAAGACACTAAGCCCCAAGAATGCATGTGCTGTGCAGAGTGAAAAAACTTGCCCTTCCGGGTTACGTCAGAGGACCATAACAAATTCCAATGGCACGTTCCACGGTCCACCCGCCTACTTCAAATCAACAGGGCAGAGAAACGGACTGCAGAAGGCTACACGAGCGCAAAAACCTATCCCCGCTAGACGGGAAAGCAGACCGGACCCAAGTCACTACTGAGGTAGCAGACAACAGAGGGAGCCAAGATCATACTGGGTTTGCCTGGATTGCTGGGGTACTGTGATAACACAGGGTTACAAAAATAATTGTTTTTTGTAAGTTGTCTGTGCTTTTTTCAACTGATTTAAGACAATTTTGAACCGCTGAATCTGAAAATGACATCCGTTTCTCTCGATCAGGTGCCAAGTAAAAATCTGTACTTACTTACAGCCATGGACAAAATTGTTGTTACCCCTCTGTTAATGAAAGAAAAACCCACAGTGGTCACAGAAATAACTTGAATCTGACAAAAGGGGTAATAAATAAAAATTCTATGAAAATTAATCAATGAAAATCAGACAATGCTTTTGAATTGTGGTTCAAAAGAATTACTTTAAAAAACAAACTCATGAAACAAGCCTGGACAAAAATGATGGTACCCCTAGAAAAGACTGAAAATAATGTGACCATAGGGACATGTTCAACCAAGATGTGTCCTCTAATTAACATCACAGGTGTCTACAAACTTGTAATCAGTCAGTCAGCCTTTTTAAAGGGTGACAAAATAGTCACTGTGCTGTTTGGTGACATGGTGTGTATCACACTAAACATTGGCCCAGAGGACGCAAAGGAGAGAGTTGTCTCAGGAGATTAGAAAGAAAATTATAGACAAGCATGTTAAAGGTAAAGGCTATAAGACCATCTCCAAGCAGCTTGATGTTCCTGTGACTACAGTTGCACATATTATTCAGAAATTTAAGATCCATGGGACTGTAGCCAACCTCCCTGGACGTGGCCACAGGAGGAGATGGATAATACGAATGGTAACAAAAGAGCCCAGAACAACCTCTAAACACATTCATGGTGAACTCCAAGGTCAAGGTACATCAGTGTCAGATCGCACCATCCGTCGTCGTTTTAGCCAAAGTGGACTTCATGGGAGACAACCATGGAGGACACCACTGTTGAAAACAAATCATAAAAAAGCCAGACTGGAATTTGCCATACTGCATGTTGACAAGCTACAAAGCTTCTGGGAGAATGTCCTATGGACAGACCAGACAAAACTGGAACTTTTTGGCAAGGCACATCAGCTCTATGTTCACAGACGCAAAAATGAAGCATACCAAGAAAAGAACACTGTCCCTACTGTGAAACATGGAGGAGGTTCTGTTATGTTCTGGGGCTGCGTTGCTGCATCTGGCACAGGGTGTCTTGAATCTGTGCAGGGTACAATGAAATCTCAAGACTATCAAGGTATTCTAAAGAGAAATGTGCTGCCCAGTGTCAGACAGCTTTTTCTCAGTCGCGGGTCATGGGTCTTGCAACAGGATAATGACCCAAAACACACAGCTAAAAACACCAAAGAATGGCTAAGAGCCAAACATTGGACTATTCTAAAGTGGCCTTCTATGAGCCCTGATCTAAATCCTACTGAACATCTGTGGAAGGAGCTGAAACATGCCATCTGGAGAAGGCACCCTTCAAACCTGAGACAACTGGAGCAGTTTGCTCATGAGGAGTGGGCCAAAATACCTGCTGAGAGGTGCAGAAGTCTCACTGACAGTTACAGAAATCGTTTGATTGCAGTGATTGCCTCAAAAGGTTGTGCAACAAAATATTAAGTTAAGGGTACCATCATTTTTGTCCAGGCCTGTTTCATGAGTTTGTTTTTTTAAAATAATTCTGTTGAACCACAATTCAAAAGCATCGTCTGATTATCACTGGTTAATTTTCATAGACTTTTTATTTATTATCACTTTTGTCAGATTCAAGTTATTTCTGTGACCATTGTGGGTTTTTCTTTCATTAACAGAGGGGTACCAACAATTTTGTCCACGTGTGTAGTACTTAGTACTGTGCATGTACTTACCTTTATATAAAGGTAAGTACATGTAAATTGAATGTTATGTCATCATTGTTCAAAATTCACAGAATTTCAAGACATAAAAAAAGAATATTGCATCATATAAAGTGAAAATACCCGTACATGTAAACAAAAACATAAAAAAAACATGTGGCCATAATTCAAAAAGTTGACCTGATTGAGCAAAACCAGTGTGATTTTTGGATTCAGCACATCAAAATTGTCCTAAATCAGCTAAAAAAAAACTTAGACAATATTAACCAGTGTAATGTTTAACATGCAATAGATGAAGCAGCTCACAATTTATTTTCCTGTTAAAATGGTCTACCAGTACATCTGAGTAAATTAGAATGTGAAAGTTCTTTAACATAACTAAAAAAAGATAATTTTTTTTATATCAGTAGTAGTTTTTAAAATAAATAAAAAATCATGACGGATTAAGCGGAAGAAGATGGATGGATGGATGGATTTGTAATTTACTGAGATGTACCAGCACATAGTACACACTATACAGTGCAAAACTTGTTAAACTACAAAAAATGCCATTGTCTGCAGTAAAAGAAAATGCAAATGGTACAATAAATCATTGAGGAATATAATGTTCATGTGTTATTCAGTATATGAAAAAACAGCAACTTTTTATATGTTAAAGATAGACCGTATTGTACTGAGGGAAATTCAGATTCTCAGAAAAAATACTGCTTAGCAATTACTTGATCAATAAGGTGAATCAATTATCAATTAATGAATTAATCAATAACTTGCATCCCTAATTTGAAGCAGTTATGATATATAATCTACTTTTACAGAGCTGAGAAGTTCTTGTGTGCAATAGCCAGATACCTAGTTCATTAAGTCTAAGCATCACTTACTTGTATATCTTTTTAGTGAGGAGTCCGCTTGAAAGAATATTTGCTACTTCATGAAATTATTTCAAAAGTAGAATTGGAAGACAGAAATACAGCAGTTTACTGTTAGGAATCAAAATTACTGCCAGTATTCATTCTAAAGTGATAGCATAAACTAGGAAACCTGCTTATCTCTATTTTGTCTACTTTGCCAGAAAAGCTACATGTGGGCCCACTTGTGGAGTACCACTACCTACCTATTAGCTATAAGCTTTTAGACACGTCCACCCACATAAAAATACAGTTAAAGTGTCACTAAAGCCACTGGTATCAGCTGAGTGACCTTTTGATGGAGTGATTGATCCCTCCTCCTTTCTTATCTGTTCACATCCAGCCAGTGCAAACCACATCATCGTTCTTTCATCTTGCCTTCCTTTCCTTTTTAAATCTCTCTCAGCATCCCTCCATTTTGTGTGGGTGCTGACCTTTGCACCCACACAAAATCCTCTGTGTGTACATAAGGTGTCCTTTCGCTTCACTTTAAAGTATGTTTTCAAAGATTGTAGCACAGTTGATGAGGGGTTTTTTTCCCCTCCACTGATCCTAACATAAAAGGTTGGAAAGTACATATAATATTATACAGTGTTGTATTTTTGGTTGCTCCACAGAAGGCAAAATTTCAGTGCAGGACTTAAGTTGGTTTTCAAAAAAAAAAAAAAAAAAAAATCAATGGGATTTCACTCTCTTTTTTTTTTTTCCACAATATCTTTATTGAACCTTTTTTTTTTTTTTTAACAAACATGATACAAACAATCAAACACTAACGCTAAAGTACTACAAAAAAAAAAAATGCACTAAAAACACCAACAACCACCAACAAAATCAAATCTTCAACAATGCTCCTCTGTTTAGTCTAGACAATCCAATACATTAGTATACATATTATGTTCACCAGTTTGGAATTTACAAGGTCCACACACATCATTCACCTTCTTCTTCAAGAGTTATGTTTAAATTTTTTACATAATCAATAAAAGGTCTCCATATATTCTCAAACACAATTTCCTTTGATTTCAGTATATATGTTATTCTTTCTAATGGAAGGTTTGTTAACATCTGTCTTAACCACTGAGTCACATCTGGTCTATGAGTCTTTTTCCATAATAGTGCAATACATTTTTTGGCATTAAGCAAACTGAGGTCTATGAATGTTCTTTCACTTTTATTAAAATTATGCTTTTCTGGGTACAGACCCAACAAAAACAGTTTAGGATTCAGTATGATTTGTTTTGAGATTATTTTTTCAATTGTTACCCTCACCTCTTCCCAAAACATTCTTATTAATCTACATTCCCATAAACAATGAAATAGGGTTCCTTTACTTTCCATGCATTTTGTGCATGTATCTGGTATATTTTTGTTATATCTATTTAACTCCTCCGGTGTAACATATATCCGCATTAACCATTTGAAATGTATCAATTTAAGGCGTGCATTTATTGATTTGGTTTGAGCTTCTGTACAAGCCAATTCCCATTGTTCCTCCGAAATTTCAATTTGCAGATCTTCTTTCCAGTAGTTTAATCTTTTCAGTGAATTTTCACTTGAAGATAGTGTCAATGAGTTATAAAACTCTGAAATAATACCCTTTCTTTTACTATCTTTCATCATCATTTTTTCCAAGGATGAATAAATAGGTCGAGTGAGAGCTTTATTTTGATTTGATCGAATAAAGTTTCTAAGTTGAAGATATTTAAAAAAATGTGTTCTATTGAGATTAAATTTGATCCTCAGCTCTTCAAAAGACATTATGTTGTCTGCACATGGCAAATATAAATCCTGAATCTTTTGTATCCCTTTTAAATTCCATACTTTAAATACAGCGTCCGCTCTCCCTGGTTTAAAATATTGATTACCCCATATTGGACTAAATTGTGACAATAACTGTGGTTCTTTTAAATAGTTTTTAGCTTCACACCATATTTTGATCATATGCTTTACAAATGGATTTTTAACTTGTTTTTGTAATTTTTTTGCCGAATCTGAGTATATGAATATGGGAAGAGGTAAAGGTAAATTGTATGATTCCATTTCAGTCCAGTGAGGGAGATCATTTGATGAAAAATAATATGTCATAGACCTCAGTTGTGCCGACCAATAATACAACATAAAATTTGGACATTTCAGACCTCCACGATCAAATGGTAAATATAATAAAGACAGACGTAATCTAGCCCTCCTGTTGTTCCATATAAATTCCACTAACTTTTTTTTTATTCTTGAGAATAGATCTAAAGGTGGTGATAAGGGAATGTATTGAAATAAATAAAGTATTTTAGGTAAAATATTACTTTTAAGTATAGGGTACTTAAAAAGGGTAATCGTCACTTCCTTGTGGTAACGTATCGTCACTTCCTGTTTTGCTGTCTGCCTGTGTGGTTTGCTTTCCAGCTCTCGAGCCACTAGCTATGGCTACTAGCTCTCTTTCCTCTCCTCCTCTGGTGTGCTCTCTCTGTCAGATGTTTAGCTACACCTCTGCCTCTTTTAGCGATAACGGTAAATGTAATAAATGTTGTCTTTTTGAGGCGCTCGAGGCGAGGTTGTCTGATTTGGAATCCCGGCTCCGCTGCATTGAAACACCGTCTGCGCCAGTTAATCTCGACGGACGCCCCTTAGCTGCAGCGGAGCTAGCTAGCTTAGGTCCCCCTGTCACCGGTTCCCCGGCTCTCCTCAGCAGCGAGGAGACTGGGTGGGTGACGGTGAGAAGGAAGCCTAGTCGCAAAGCCCCGGTTCACCACCAACCTGTTCACGTTTCTAATCGTTTTTCCCCGCTCAGCGACACACCCGCTGAGGAAAAAACTCTGATCATTGGCGACTCTGTAGTCAGAAACGTGAACCTAGAGACTCCAGCGGTCATAGTCAAATGCATTCCTGGGGCCAGAGCAGGCGACATCGAGTCAAATTTGAAAATGCTGGCTAAAAGTAACTGTAAATATTCCACAATTGTTATTCACGCCGGCATTAATGACATCCGTCTCCGGCAGTCGGAAGTCACGAAACTTAATGTAGAATCGGTGTGTGACTTTGCAAAAACGATGTCAGCCACTGTAGTATTCTCTGGACCCCTCCCCAATCTGACCAGTGATGACATGTTTAGTCGCTCGTCATCCTTGAACCGCTGGCTGTCTGTGTGGTGTCCTAAAAATGACGTGGGCTACATTGACAATTGGAGCTCTTTTTGGGGAAAACCTGGTCTTATGAGACGAGACAGCATTCATCCCACTTTGGATGGTGCTTCTCATTTATCTAACAATCTGGCATCTTTTTTATCCAAATTTCCAAAACCGTGACTACTCAGAGTTGGGACCAGGAAGCAGAGTCGCAGTCTTACACGCCTCTCTGCAGCTCCTCTTCATCCGCCACCCCTCAGCTTAGCCCCTGTCTTCCCCATCAGAGAATCGTTGTCTGCTCCCTCCAAAGTAAATAAAAATATAATGTATAAGCATCCCAAAGTGATAAAGCAAAATATTGGTAAAACTCAAATTAAACATAAAGCCTCTAAATTGAATGATTTGGCCTCTGTTCCTCCTCATAATTTAAAAATTAAATGTGGTTTATTAAATATTAGGTCTCTAACTCCCAAGTCTCTGTTAGTCCATGATCTGTTAATTGATCATCAGATTGATTTAATTTCCCTTACAGAGACTTGGTTAGGACAAGAGGATTATGTTGGTTTAAATGAATCAACTCCCTCTGGTTATTTAAACTGTCAAAATCCCAGAAGTTCTGGTCGTGGAGGAGGAGTAGCATCAATTTACCATTCCAAATTACTAGTTAATGTAAAGCAAAAAACATGTTATAATTCCTTTGAGGGCCTGGTCCTCAGCATTGGACACTTTAGCAATTCCAGGTTAAACCCAATTTTATTTGCCATAGTTTATCGTTCCCCATCAACCTATTCAGAATTTTTATCCGAATTTCCTGATTTCTTAGCTGATTTAGTGCTGAAATCTGATAGAATAATTATAGTAGGGGACTTTAATATACATGTGGATGTAGATAGTGACTGCCTTAATGTGGCTTTTAATTCAATATTAGACTCGATTGGGTTTTCTCAGAAAGTAGGAAATTCTACTCATTACCTCCACCATACATTGGACCTTGTTCTGACATATGGCATAGAAATAGAAAATCTGGTAGTGTTTCCTCATAACCCTGTACTGTCAGACCATTGTCTGTTAACCTTTGATTTTACTATTTCTGACTATTTGGCTCCTAAAGAAAAATATTATCACAGTAGATGCCTCTCAGATGATGCTGTTTCCAAATTTATGCAGATTGTTTCCTCTATGCCATGTGTCAACACAACGGAAATAAGCTATAGACAGCTTGCTCCTTCTGTAATTGATAACATGGTGGATAGTGTTTCAGCTTCTCTGCATCAGGCTCTAGACTTGGTGGCCCCCTTAAAAAAGAAAAAGTCTAATCAGAGATTTTTAACTCCTTGGTTCAACACAGAAACTCGTAGCTTAAAACAGAAGACTCGTCAATTAGAAAGAAAATGGCGCTCTACTAATTTAGATGAAATCTATTTAGCTTGGAGAAATCATCTTTTAATTTATAAAAAATCTCTTAGAAAAGCTAGAACGAGTTATTACTCTGCATTAATAGAAGAGAACAAGAATAATCCCAGGTTTCTTTTCAGTACTGTAGCCAGGTTGACAAAGAGTCAGGACTCTGTCAATCCTAGCATCCCCTTAGAGCTTACTAGTCAGGACTTTATGAACTTTTTCAATAATAAAATTTCATCCATCAGAGATAAAATCAATCAGATTCTTCCCACAGTTAACTTAAATACTGTAACTACTACAACTCCTTCTATTGATGTCTGTCTTGATGAGTTTACTCCAATCGACCTTTGTGAGTTAGACAAAATAGTTTCCTCATCCAAACCTTCAACTTGTCTTTTAGACCCTATTCCTACCAGGTTATTTAAAGAAGTCTTCCCACTTATTGGTAGCTTTATTCTTCATATAATCAATTCTTCATTAACTTTAGGCCATGTACCGCAGGCTTTTAAAACGGCTGTAATTAAACCCTTACTCAAAAAGCCAACGCTAGATCCAGGAGCTTTAGCTAACTATAGACCAATCTCTAATCTCCCTTTCATTTCAAAAATCTTAGAAAGAGTTGTTGCTATGCAATTATTTGACCACCTGCAGGGAAATGGTTTATTTGAGGAGTTTCAATCTGGGTTTAGAATCCATCATAGCACTGAAACAGCCTTAGCGAAGGTCACTAACGACCTCCTCATTGCATCTGATAATGGACTAGTTTCTGTACTTGTCCTTTTAGATCTTAGTGCAGCTTTTGATACTATTGATCATAATATTCTACTTGATAGATTAGAACACTATGTTGGACTTAATGGAACTTCGTTGCAGTGGTTTAGATCTTATTTATCTGATAGGTTCCAGTTTGTTCATGTAAATGATGAGTTTTCTCTCAGCTCAAAGCTTAGTCATGGAGTTCCACAGGGATCTGTGCTTGGCCCTACTCTTTTTAGTTTATATATGCTTCCGTTAGGCAACATTATTAGAAAGCACTGTATACATTTTCACTGTTATGCAGATGACACACAATTATACCTGTCAATGAAGCCAGATGATACTAATCAATTAGCCAAGTTAGAAGCCTGTCTTAAGGAAATCAAAGTTTGGATGACTTGTAATTTCCTGCTATTAAATTCAGATAAGACTGAAGTCATTCTTGTTGGTCCAAAAAACCTTAGAAATTCCTTTCCAAATCAAACTTTCAGTTTGGATGCAGTTACTCTTTCTCTTAATAGCTCTGTGAGGAACCTTGGAGTTATTTTTGATCAGGATTTGTCCTTCAATTCACATATTAAATTTGTTTCTAAGACTGCCTTCTATCATTTGCGTAATATTGCCAAGATTAGGAGCATCTTGTCTCAGAGTGATGCTGAGAAGCTGATCCACGCTTTTGTTAGCTCGAGATTAGATTATTGTAATTCTTTATTATCAGGTTGTCCTAAAACATCTTTAAAAAGTCTTCAGCTGATCCAAAATGCTGCAGCAAGAGTTTTAACAGGTACTAGAAAGAGAGATCATATCTCTCCGGTTCTGGCCTCCCTTCATTGGCTTCCCATAGAGTTTAGAATTAAGTTTAAAATCCTTCTTCTTACTTACAAAGCTCTAAACAATCAGGCTCCTTTTTATTTAAAAGATCTGATACTACCGTATCATCCTAACAGAGCACTACGCTCCCAAAATGCAGGTTTACTTGTAATACCTAGAATCTCCAAAAGTACAATGGGAGGCAGAGCCTTCAGTTATCAAGCTCCTCTCCTGTGGAATCAGCTGCCAATCTGGATTCGGGAGTCAGACTCGATCTCTGTTTTTAAGAATAGGGCTAAAACCTACCTTTTTGATATAGCCTACAATTAGGGAGGGATCATGTGTTTTCTGAACCCTCCCTTAGTTATGCTGCTAATAGGTTTAGTCAGCCGGGGGACCTCCAGTAATGCACTGGGCCTCACTCCTTTCCTCACTCTCTATGAAATATTTTTTTTTTTTTTGCTGGTCATTAACATTTGTTTGTTCTCTCCCATAGATTGAGTCCCCATCGTGCTGTTTGCTCTCTACATGTCTGTTCTTTTCTTCTTCTCTATCCCCTCACCCCCCAGCCAGTCGCAGCAGATGACTGCCCCTCCCTGAGCCTGGTTCTGCTGGAGGTTTCTTCCTGTTAAAAGGGAGTTTTTCCTCTCCACTGTCGCCAAGTGCTTGCTCACAGGGGATCGCCTGATTGCTGGGGTCTTTCTGCAACTGTGGGGGTCCTCCCTACAGTTGATAGTGCTATGAGATGACTGTTGTTGTGAAATGGCGCTATATAAATAAAGTTGAATTGAATTGAATTGAATTATATTGATTCTCCCGATCATCGACATTGGTAGTGACATCCATCTCTGAGTTAACTCATTGATATCTGACATTAAGGCTTCATAGTTGACGCTGGCGACTGATTCTAGCTTAGGCATAATTTGGATTCCTAAATATTTAAACTGATTTACAACATTGAATTGATTTGCCTCAGGGGCTGGGTAATTTCTCTGGGTCTCATTTAGCATTAATATTGAAGATTTAGTTTTATTTATTTTATATCCTGATATTTCCCCAAAATTTTTTATTAAATTCAACAAGGTTGGAATTGATTTTTTTAGATTCGACATAAACAAAATTATATCATCGGCGTACAGGGAGATTTTATGTTCTGTTGGTCCAACTTTAATTCCATATATTTGTGAATGTAAACGTATCGCTATCGCTAAAGGTTCAATTGCCATAGTAAACAGTAAAGGTGAAAGTGGACAGCCTTGTCGACATCCTCTATTGATTTTTATTGGTTTTGAAATATTGTTATTTGTTAGGATTTCTGCTGTAGCATTATTGTATATTATTTGAACCCATTTTATGAAATTATTTCCAAGTCCAAACCTTTGTAGGACTTCAAAAAGAAAGGGCCATTCAACTCTATCAAAGGCCTTTTCGGCGTCCAATGATAGGAGAGCTGTATCCGGTGCTTCTTTATTAAAATAAATAATATTAAATAGTCTTCTTACATTATGGAAGCCTTGTCTACCCTTTATAAAGCCATTCTGATCTCGATTAATAAGATTTGGTAAAATTTCTTGTATTCGTCTTGCTAAAATTTTACAGATTATCTTAAGGTCGGCGTTTAATAGGCTTATTGGTCTCATATTTTCACATTTATTAGAGGGCTTACCTGGTTTTGGCAGCAGTATAATTAAGGCATTATTTATGTATGATGGTAAATTATTATTTTGAAATGCTTCTAAAACCATTTCCAAAAAAGGTTTTATTAATTTATTCTTAAATTTTTTATAAAGGTCAACTGGAAGACCATCTGGTCCTGCACTTTTTCCTGATTTCATATTATCAATGGCTAGCCCAACTTCTTCTTGACTAATTTTAGACTCCAATATCTCCCTGTTTTCATTTGGTATACACGGTATAGATAGTTCGTTCAAAAACCCATTTAGTTTTGTTAAATCAGGTTCATTTTTGGTATCATATAATTTTTCATAGTAATCTCTAAAGGCTCTATTAATTTCTAAAGGATCTATAACTACCTGTCCATTACTTATAATACTGGTAATTGGTGTTTTAATTTCCAATTGTTTAATCTGCCATGCTAATAATTTTCCTGATTTTTCACCTTGTTCATAAAAAGATTGTTTCAATCTTAGAAGACTCGAGGCAGCTCTATTCGCTGATTTTTTGTCGTATTCAGCTCTCAAAATCAGTAATTCATTCTCCATCCTTGGGTCACTTCCTGCATACACTTTTTCCTGAAGACTTTTTATTTTATGTTCCAATTTAGCTCTCTCCTCTCGAGTCTTCTTAGATTTTGATCCTGTATAACTAATAATATGTCCCCTAATAAAAGCTTTGAAAGCCTCCCACTTTACACATGCTGATGTTTGTGTAGTATTGATGTCAAAGAACTCGTCTATCTGTTTTTCTATATACTTGACAAATTCCTCATCCTGAAGCCATTTATGCTGAAATTGCCATCTACCTGATTCCTTTGTCAATTTTTTATCTACATATATTAGACAACAGGGTGCATGATCAGAGATCACGATGTTATCATAAAAGCAGTTTTGAATCTTGGACCTTAATTCTGTGGAAATCAAAAAATAATCAATACGTGAGAATGTCTTGTAGGTACTGGAATAACAAGAATAGGCTTTAACTTGTGGTTTCATTTCTCTCCATATATCTAACAATCTCAATTCTTTCATAAAATGATTAATAGTCATCCTACATCCAATGTGCGTACAATCCAGTCCTGTTGATCTATCCACACCTGGATTCAATGTACAATTAAAATCCCCTGCTATTATATGTTGCCCTGTAAGTGATGATAAGATGAGAAATAAATTAGCAAAGAACTTCTGATCATCTATATTGGGACCATATAAGTTCACAAGATTTATATTTTCTAATAGCAAAGAACCTTGAATGATTACATATCTTCCAAATTTGTCTCCAATTACATTTTTCACTTGAAAAGGAACTGATTTATGTATGAGAGTCATAACTCCCCTGGCTCGGGATGAAAATGAAGAGGTGAATACACTTCCCTGCCATCTACTCCTAATTCTTTTAACATCCTCCTCTATCAGATGAGTTTCTTGTAAAAACACAATTCTTGAACCCATGTCCTTTATTTTATTCATAACTTGTTTAAGTTTTTTTAAATTTTGTAGACCTCTGCAATTCCATGAAGTTAAATTAAGATTAACACTTTGGTCCATGATCAATAGAGAGTTTGGGATTACCTTGCAATGTAAACATGCTCATACAGAGAAGCAAAAACATGAGTGGTTGAACATTCATCCTACAAACTACACACAAACAAATTTCCCCTTCCCACACTTGTGGCAAACCCCCCAAAATCAAAAGAAAAATTCTGTCTCCCGATATAGCCATCGACCGTTCCACATCCACGGGGAACAGCCTAAGCCACTCCTTCTTCATCCTCCCAATCACCCTAACTCTACTGCTTTTAATGACGTAACATTAACTCTCCTCTGTAGTTTTCCAACTTAACTCCAAAATTTTTAACAACTTTGTACATCATAGTTTTTTTTTTGTTTGTTTGTTTTGTTTTTGTTTTGTTTTTTTAATATATAATACAATCTATATTTTGTAAACTTACTATTTACTTCAAGTCAGTCAGATGCCTGTGCAAATGCTTAATTATTCTACCTTATATTTTGTTCATGCTTAGCTCCCACCAGTCTCTTCTTCTTCTTTGATCTTTTTGATGAACTCCTGCGCCTCCTCTGGGGTCTTGAAAATGTGGGTTCTGCCCTCATACGTGGTCAGCAGTCTCGCAGGATAGATTACACCATGACGAATCCCAAGGTTGCGCAGCTCCTTACGTACGGGATCAAACTGCTTCCTCAATTGCTGGATTCCTGTGGCCAAATCTGGGTAGAACCGCACCTGCTGGTCCTGGTGTTTAATCTCTCCTATTTTAGCTCGTGCAGCGTTGAAGATCTTCATCCTGTCTCTGTTGCTAAGAAACTTCATAATTAAGGTCCTCGGCGGTCCCTTATCTCTCCGTGGGCCAATACGATGTGCTTTTTCCAGAACCACTGCTGATTGCAACTCCTCGCTGCCCAGCACCTCCGGAATCCACTTTTCCAGAAAGGAACATACGTCCCGACCTTCTGATTCCTCTGGAAGACCCACCAGCCTCAAATTATTCTGTCTCGACCGAGATTCCAAATCCAAAATATCATCTTCCAGAGATTTTTTTTTTTTTCCAAAGTGCGCACCTTTAATTGAAGACGGGTGACGTCATCTTCAGCACTAGCGAGACGGAGCTCCATCTGCGCCGTTCGTTCTACACAGTCACCCAATTCCTTTCTTATTCCTTCCAACGCTGTCATAATCCCATCAAATCTAGAGGAAAAGTCCGCTCTCATTGAACTCATGGCAGCCATCAGCGCATCTGCGCCATTCCCCGCAGATATCGCAGCGTTGCCAGCCTCCTCCGCCATATATGGAGTTTTGTTTACTGCGTCACAGACCTGAAAGTCCGTTAATTTGGACTGTTTCGGCAGCTCGCTTTTTCCTTTTCCTGGTTTTCCAGCCTTAGGCTTCGCCGACATATCTTCGCCCAAATGCTGGGATACGTTCTGTCCCAAATGAGAGAGTTATTTGCCGATTTTTTTTTTTTTTCCAGGAGCAGAGCAGAGCGAGACACGTCCGTCCTACGTGGCAGCCATAACCGGAAGTCCATTTCACTCTCTTTAATTAGAATTGTAATCTCATGTAAATTTCACACTCCTAAAAATTCATGCAATAGGAAAAAGAGGGAAAAGACGGGTTAAAAAAACCTGTAATTTACAGTTTAAAAATGTTTGTTTTCAATTTTGTATAGAAACTTCTGCTTAAGTATAAACCCTAATTCCAATGAAGTTGGGGCATTGTCCAGCCATCTATCCATCTTCTTCCGCTTAATCCTTTTCGGGTCGCGGGGGGACTGGAGCCTAGCCCAGCATCTTTGGGCGAGAGGCAGGGTACAAGGGTAAGTTGGGGCATTGTTTAAAACATAAATAAAACCAAATACTATGATTTGTAAATCCCTTTCAACCTATATTCAATTGAATACACAACAAAGACAATATATTTAATGTTCAAACTGATAAACTTTATTGTTTTGTTGCAAATATTCACTTATTTTGAATTCGACGCCTGGGAACATGTTCCAAAAAAAACTGGGACAGGGGCAAGAAAGGACTGAGAAAGTTGAGGAATCCTCAAAAAACACCTTTTTGGAACATTCCACAGGTGAACAGGTTAATTGGAAACAGGTGAGTGTCATGACTGAGTATAAAAGGAGCATCCCCGAAAGGCTCAGCCATTCAGAAGCAAGGATGGGGTGAGGTTCACCACTTTGTGAATAACTGCATGGGCAAACAGTCCAACAGTTTAAGAACGTTTCTCAACATACAATTACAAGGAGTTTAGGGATTTCATCATCTACAGTCCATCTACAGTCCATCTACAGTCCATAATATAATCAAAAGATCAGAGAATCCGCAGAAATTTCTGCATGTAAGCGACAAGGCCGAAAACCAACAACGTATGCCAGTGACCTTCGACTCCTGAGGCGGCAAGTGCATTAAAAACCGACATCATTCTGTCAAAGATATTACCAGGCTCAGGAAAACTTCGGAAAACCATTGTCAGATATCACAGTTTGTCCCTACAAGTGCAAGTTAAAACTCTACCATGGAAAGCAAAAGCCATATATCAACAACATCGGGGGGGTGGTCAGAGATGGGCCCGAGCTCATCTGAGATGGTCTGACATAAAGTGGAAAAGTGTGCTGTGGTCTGATGAGTCCATATTTCAAATTAAGGAAGGGGGCCATCCAAACTGTTATCAGCACAAAGTTCAAAAGCCCCACACCCCCATACCATCACAGATGGTATGGGGGTGTGTTCAGGCCCATGGCATGGGTGACTTGCACATCTGTGAAGGCACCATTAATGCTGAATGATACATACTGGTTTTCGAGCAACATATTCTGCCATCCAAGCAACGTCTTTGACATTGTCATGCTTATTTCAGCAAGACAACGCAAAGCCACATTCTACACATGTTACAACAGTGCTTCATAGTAAAAGAGTGCGGGTACTAGGCTGTAATGCTTGCAGTCCAGACCTGTCTCTCATTAAAAATGTGTGCTGCATTACGAAGCACAAAATACACCAATGGAGACCCCAGACTGTTGAGCAACTGAAGTCGTACATCAAACAAGAATGGGAAAGAATTCCACGTACAAAGCTTCAAAAAAAATATTGTCCTCAGTTATTAAATACTTGAGTGTTGTTAAAAAGAAAGATGATGTAACACAGTGGTAAACATGCCCCTGTCCCAGCTTTTTTGGAACGTATTGCAGGCATCCAATTCAAAATGAATGAATATTTGCAAAAAAAACCCAACAAAAAAAACAAGTTATCAATTTGAACATTAAATGCCTTCAGGATTTCCTCTGGTAACATTTCTGCGTGGCAGCCCACCACGCTTGAAGTTATGCCGCCACCCTAAGAGGAAATATAAATTTAAGAAAAAAAATATGAAGGAATCACAGTCCGCAAGCATGCACACGAACAACGTGCATAACTGTCATCCATGTGGAGTTTCAGAAGTGCCCCGCCCACGTGACTGTTCCAGTCGGCAGGCAGAGTGTCTCGCTAGCGTCACTGCCCGAGAGAAACATGAAACCTATTAAAGTACTTTAAATGTGGAAAAAAAGCAGAAGAGATATGTAAGCAATGGAGGCATTTTTCATGGTTTTAACTCGCTGGTAACGGAAGCAATAATGAAGAGCCGTTTAGCTAACAGGTGTGGTTACAAGCTCGAGTAAGTTCATTTTGTCTTCTTAATTATTAGTTTTTTGTTTTTCTTATTTCAGACAAGAATAAAAAGGAGATGCTTTACCTTTGTTAATATTAATTAAGATGACTGAAATTCATGAAGTCAATGACTTTAATCTGTCAGCAGCTTTCAGACAAACTAAACGTGCCAACATTTGGATTTCAAAATAAGGAAGGTTTTTCCTGCTGTCTGGGTGGTGAGGAGATTCCTAAAAAACTATAAATACTATAACAGAAATAACTGCATCTTTGGTTTTTTAAGTTAATTTATTTCATTAAATACAATTTTATTAATATTTCTTTCTTTGAAATCAGAGTTAAATTGTTGTTCTGTTCTGGCTCTGCAACATTATGGTCAAAAACGTAAATTGTCTTCAGGAAAAAGTTTGAAAAAACACAGTGTTTCAAATTTTTTAAAAAAATACAGTAATTTTCTTTTAAAAAAGACAAAAATTAGCCATAAACTAATCCACAAATTTATAATAAAGTCTCAAATGTACAAGCAAAGTCCATTTTAAAAGAGGAAATTACAAATTTGAGGAAAATGGTTTCAAATTTAGATAAATTTACACAGAAAAGTAGAAAACTATAAGAAAATTGTTATAAATTTTGGAGAAAAACCTCAAACCTTCAAGACTGAAGTCATTACTCAAGGTTTTAAGTGGATGCTCTTTGTACCCTTAACTCAACTAGAAATTTTTGGTTGTCTACTTTTAATTATTAATTTCAAAGCACTGCTTTTACATGAGTAGAATTTCTGGCTACTATACCCACCTCTGATCAAACAATTTAAGTATGCATGAGTAAATTACTATTATGAAAGTTTTTTTTCCCTCTTCCCTTCCCTACTCTCTCAATGGAAAAAAAAGAAACACTAGAATAAAAATAAAATAAAAAATACAATTTTGTCATTTATGTAAACCATGACAAAAGAAATCCTGCAGGACAAAACATGACACTTGATATCTTCTAACCTGTTTGTATACCACCATAGACAGAGAGAGAACCTGAATTAGACAGGGCTCAGAGAGGGAAAGATGAGACAGACGAGATGAGCCAAGGACAGGACAGTGTTTCATGCAGCGGGTCCAGGAGAGGTGTGAGCAGAGGAAGGAGAGAAGGATGACACCAGTAAAAAGTCCAAACACAGGACGTCTGGGTGGAACCCCAACTGGCCCAATATTCCAACATTCAAGCTTCGGTTGTACAATACTTCAAATGGTAAGTTCCATATGCAAAGTTACTGTGCAAAATTAAAAAGAAAGAAAAGAAAATAGTATAAAATTAACATATTCCAGTTACAACAGTGCCATCGTTTTCTGCCCCCCCCCCCCGAAAAATATGTTGCCACCACGCAAAGGTCTTTTAGCCAGAGGAAACACTGACCAGTGTATTCAACTGAATATAGGTTGAAAGAGATTTGGAAATCATTGTATTCTGATTTATGTTTTACACAATGTCCCAACTTCATTGGAATTGGGGTTTGTAGGGCCCTACCAAACTGGCACAATCTGCTAATAGTAAAAGATGATGGGGATCATCACAAATGTGCTTCTTTTTGTTTCCTTTGATTTTTCTTCTTTTTTCCCCCCCAACAAGCAAGGGTAGCTGTGACTGAGGTTGAGATATGGGGTTGCTATGAAATATTACAAGGTATATCCAACAGCCTTCAGGAAAACTAAAATGCTCTTTGATCCTCTTGGTGGGAATGGGCACTTAAAAACTTTTATCAGTATGTCTCCTGCCCAACCAGGCGAAAAAAGACATTGGACCTGTGCTATGGATCCATTGAGAGGGCCTATAAATCACTTCCCCTTCCTCCTTTAGGATCCTCAGATCACAACTGTGTACATTTGCTGCCCACATATAAAACTGCTCTCAGAAGAGGCAAGGTGAAGACCAGAGACATAGATGTGTGGACAGAGGATTCAGTGCACTGCCTCCAGGAATGCTTTAACTGTACGGACTGGGAGGTTTTCACACTGTCCTGCGGGGATGATTTGGACTCTTTGGTAAACGTCACATGCTCATTCATGGCCTTCTGTAAAAATATGATCGTTCCACGTAAAGGTGTCAAAATACTGTATATCCCAACGACAAGCCATGGGTTACAAAATCAGTTAAATCCTGCTTACAGAGGAAAGCACTTGCCTTTAAACAGGGGTCTGTTTCTGAGCTACAGGTTGCCACAAAAGAGCTGAAGTCCGAAATGTTAAGAGCAAAACAGAATTATAAATCAGAATTGGAAAGCAAGATGGCAACAAAGAAACTTGGTTCAGCCTGGGCCAGTATGAAAACTATTGCAGGCCTTCAGAGCACAGAGCGCAGTAATTGTGTGTTTTTAGATGGTTTTAATTCAGACACAGAGCTGGCTAATGCTCTTAATTGTTTTTATGGTCGCTTTGATTCCTCTGATTTTAGCACAGAAACCCAAGATTTGAAACAGAAACTCAAAGACAATCAGCACTTTAATATTGAGGTGCAGGATATTAAAAGGGAGTTCTGTGCTGTAAAAGTGAACAAAAGTCAGGGCCTTGATAATATATGTGGGCGATTGGTAAAGTCCTGTGCACATGAACTGAGTCCTGTATTTCATTACATTTTCAATAAGTCCTTACAGACACAACATGTGCCTAAGATATGGAAAGATGCCGTGGTTGTTCCCGTTCCAAAATCCAGCGGTCTTAAAACGGTAAACGACTTCAGATCAGTTGCTTTGACTTCAATTTTAATGAAAATTTTTGAAAAACTGGTCAGATTTGAGGTCCTAAAGCAGACTGAACATGCATTGGATCCTTTGCAGTTTGCATATAGGCCTCACAAAGGAGTGGAGGATGCCACTGTCACTCTGTTTAACATGCTTTTTAAACATCTGGATTTTAATGGGACACACGCCAGGCTTTTATTTGTGGACTTTTCCTCCGCCTTTAATACAATCCAACCTCATATTTTAGTTGAAAGGCTCCTGCAACAATTTGATTTGAGCAATAATCTGGTGGGCTGGATTCTGGATTTCTTAACCAACAGGACACAGAGAGTAAGGGTCAATGGTACATTGTCTGACCTAAAGTGCTCTTCTACTGGCTCTCCTCAGGGGTGTGTGTTGTCACCACTACTCTTCATCCTGTACACAAACATGTGTCGGAGCAGACATGACAACAGACACATTATAAAGTATGCTGATGATTCAGTTATTGTCAATCTCCTCCAGGATGGTGAGAGTGGCCACGGCCCAGTAGTTGATGATTTTGTTCACTGGTGTGAGGATTCCTACCTGCAGCTGAATACGACAAAAACTAAAGATATGATTATTGACTTTAGGAGGAAAACTCCCAGGCACAAAGTCACCGTACTAAAAGGCCAGACCACTGAATGTGTACAATCCTACAAATATCTTGGGACAATTATTGATAGTAATTTAAACTTTGAAGAGAATTGTGAAAGGGTGTGCAAAAAGGGTCAGCAACATTTGCATTGTTTAAGGAAACTTGCACGCTTCCAAATTGACCGAACCATAATGACAATGTTTTATCGGGCTTTTATTGAATCTGTTTTATCCTTTTCTTTAGTGTCTTGGTTTGGTCAGATAAAACTGAAACAGAGGAAATCCTTGGATCAGGTAGTTAGATGGTCCAGTCGTTTGCTTGGTGAGTCACAGCTGAGCCTGACATCCTTGTACACCAGACAGGTACAGAGGATTGCTACCTCCATTTAAAATGATGACTCCCACCCTTTGCACTGCCACTTTCAGCTTCTTCCCTCAAGACGGAGGTTTGCTGTCCCAAAAAGTAAAACCCAGCGCTACAAAAACAGCTTTGTTCCTGCTGCTGTCAAAGAGTTCAACAAGTTGTAACAATATATTGCACATAATTTAGTTACCTATTTATTAACTCCATTTTATATTTACTTATTTTTGTAGGATTTTAATTTGGGTTCTAAATCTTTTATTGGGTTTTAGACCTTTGAGTTTTTAACCTCTTTGACTAGTCTTTAACTTTTTAATATGACCCTTCTCTCTTATCTCTGGTTTTTCTCCCATCTCTTTGTCTTTATATCCTGATTGATGGAGCCTTGAGTATTTTTATCATGTTTATAGTCAGCTTCATGTGTGCCTGTGTTTGTGTTTATGTTGAATGTAATTGTGGTTTGTAAATATGGATGTCACCAGACTGCAAAACAAATCTACCTACGGGTACAAATAAAGTAACCTGAACCTGAACCTGATGGGCAAAAAAAGAAAAATGAGAGCTGATTGTATGGATACTCAAAAAATAAGTACCAAGAAGTGTGTGCAATATTTACTCATTTTTAACAGCATTAACACGGAGTACCAGGAACAATTTTAGTTCTCCAAAACCCTCTGGATTAACCTTTTTGGCTAATATTTCATAGGGAGTCTGCAGGAATACAGAAGCCTTTGCATGATGAATTGTCATCTTTGTCATCACATACTGTATGTCAGCCAAACAGTGTAACCAGAGAAATTACCTTTTCTGAAACACTCAGCTTTTCTTGCACACAATGAATTCAGACAGAAACAACCAACCCAGACACAGCCACAAACAGCATATGTTTATAGCTAAAGTCTTAATAGCGGAACCAGTGGATACAAAAAGTCAACACACCCCTATTCAAATGCAAGGTTTTTGTGACATAAAAAAATTAGACCAAGATAAATAATTTCAAAACTTTTTCCACCATTAATGTGACATAACCTGTACAGCCCAATTGAAAAACAAACAAATTTTTAAGGGGAAAAATTAAAAACTTACAATAACCTGTTTGCACAAATATGCACACCCTGTTGTAACTAGGGATGTGGCTGTGTTCAGAATTAACCAATCACATTCAAACTCATGTTAATTGGGAGTCAGCACACACCTGCCACCATTTAAAGTGCCTCTGATTAAACCCAAATAAGGTTCAGCTGCTCTAGTAGGCTTTTCCTGACATTTTTGTAGTCACATCTTACAGCACAAGCCATGGTCCACAGAGAGCTTCCAAAGCATCAGAGGGATCTCATTGTTCAAAGGTATCAATCAGGAGAAGAAGTGATCTCTGTTGTCATTCAGTCCATACAGCCAATCATGTACAGCAGAACGAAATTACGTTTCTCCTATCTACAATATTAATCAAATCAGAACCAGAGGGGTCGCTGCTATGCAAGGTGCCACCACAAACAACATCTCCTTCCCCCATTCTATGACACTGAGGACCAAGCTAGAAGGCATGAAGTACCCTTTTTATATGGTCTTTGGAATGACCCGGCCTGGACTTGAACCCCAACTTCCCAGTTGTGGGGCAGATGCTCTATCAACTGGGCCACCACTCCGGTCGGTACAAGGGTACAAAAGAATTTCCAAGGCATTAAATATGCCATGGAACACAGTGAAGACAGTCATCATCACGTGAAGAAAATATGGCATAACAGTGACATTACCAAGAACTGGATGTCCCTCCAAAATTGATGAAAAGACGAGAAGAAAACTGGTCAGGGAAGCTGCCAAGAGGCTGACAGCAAAACTGAAAGAGCTGCAGGAATTTCTGGTAAGTACTGGCCGTTTAGTACATGTGACAACAATCTCCCGTCCAGGGTGGGAAGATGGAAGCCTCATCTTACAAAGAAAAACATCCAAGCTTGGCTACATTTTGCCATTTTGCAAAAACACATTTGAAATCTCTCAAATGCATGTGGGAAAATGTATTATGGTCCGATGAAACCAAGGTTGAACTTTTTAGCCATAATTCCAAAAGTTATATTTGGTGCAAACACAACATTGATTATCACCAAAAGAACACCATACCTATAGTGATGCATGGTGGTGGCAGCATCATGCTTTGGAGCCGTTTTTCTTCAGCTGGAACTGGGGCCTTAATCAAGGTGGAGGGAATTATGAACAGTTCCAAATATCAGGCAGTGTTGGCACAAAACCTTTAGGCTTCTGCTAGAAAGCTGAAGACGAAGAGGAACTTCATCTTTCAGCACGACAATGACCCAAAGCACTCATCCAAATCAACAAAAGAATAGTTTCACCAGAAGAAGATTAAGGTTTTGGAAAGGCCCAGCCAGAGTCCAGACCTGAATCCGATCAAACATCTGTGGGGTGATCTGAAGAGGACTGTGCACAGGAGATGCCCTCGCAATATGACAGATTTGGAGCATTTTTGCAAAGAAGAGTGGGCAAATATTGCCACATCAAGATGTGCCACACTGATGGACTCCTACCCAAAAAGACTAAGTGCTGTAATAAAAGCCAGAGGTGTTGCAACAAAGTATTGGAACTCATTTTGGGGAAAACCTGGTTTTATTAGGCGAGACTGCATCCATCCCACTTTGGATGGTGTGTCTCATTTATCTAACAATCTGGCATCATTTTTATCCAAAGATCCAAAACCTTGACAACTCAGAGTTGGGACCAGGAAGCAGAGTCGCAATCTTCCATGTCTCTCTGCAGCTTTTCTCCATCCGCCACTCCTCAACTTAGCCCCTGTCTTCCCCATCAGAGAATCACTGTCTGCTCCCTCTTAAGTAAACAAAAATATAATGTATAAGCATCCCAAAGAGATTAAACAAGAAGTTGGTAAAACTCAAATTAAACATATAGCCTCTAAATCTAATGACTTGGCCTTTCTTCCTTCTCATAATCTAAAAATTAAATGTGGTTTGTTAAATATTAGGTCTCTAACTCCCAAGTCTCTGCTAGTCCATGATCTGTTCATTGATCAGCAGACTGATTTAATATCCCTTACAGAGACTTGGATAGGGCAAGAGGATTATGTTGGTTTAAATAAATCACTTCCCTCTGGTTAATTAAACTGTCAAAATCCCAGAAGTTCTGGTCATGGAGGAGGAGTAGCAACAATTTACCATTCTAAATTACTAGTTAATGTAAAGCAAAAAACATATAATTCCTTTGAGGACATGGTCCTCAGTATTGGGCATTTTAGCAATTTTAGGTTAAACCCAATTTTATTTGCCATAGTTCATTGTCCTCCCTCAGCCTACTCAGACTTTTTATCTGAATTTGCTGAGTTCTTAGCAGACTTAGTGCTGAAATCAGATAGAATAATTATAGTAGGGGACTTTAATATACATGTAGATGTAGACAGTGATTGCCTTAATATGGCATTTAATTCAGTATTAGACTCGATGAGGTTTTCTCAGAAAGCAGGAAATTCTACCTATTATCTCCACCACACGTTGGACCTTGTTCTTACATATGGCATAGAAATAGAAAATCTGGAAGTGTCTCCTCATAACCCTGTACTGTCAGACCATTATCTGTTAACTTTTGATCATACCATTTCTGACTATTTGGCTCCTAAAGAAAAATATTACTACAGTAGATGTCTCTCAGATGATGCCGTTACCAAATTTAAGCAGATTAGTTCCTCAATGCTATGTGTCAACACAACAGAGATAAGCTATGGAGAGCTTGCTCCTTCCGTAATTGATAGCATGGTAAATAGTGTTGTAGCTTCTCTGTATCAGACTCTCGACATGGTGGCCTCTTTAAAAAAGAAAAAGTCTAATCAGAGATTTCTGACTTCTTGGTTCAACACAGAAACTCATAGCTTAAAACAGAAGACTCATCAATTTGAAAGAAAATGGCGCACCACTAAATTAGATTAAATCTATTTAGCTTGGAGAAATTAACTTCCAATTGATATAAAATCTCTTAGGAAAATGAGAACAAGTTATTATTCTGCATTAATAGAAGAGAACAAGAATAATCCTAGGTTTCTTTTCAGCGCTGTAGCCAGGCTGACAAAGAGTCAGGACTCTGTCAAACCTAGCATTCCCTTAGAGCTTACTAGTCAGGACTTCATGAACTTCTTCAATAATAAAATTTCCATCTATCAGAGATAAAATCAGTCAGGTTCTTCCCACGTTAACTTAAATACAGTAACTTCAACAACTTTTTCAATTGATATCTGTTTGAGTGAGTTTACTCCAATTGGCCTTTAAGAGTTGGATAAAATAATTTCCTCATCCAAGCCTTCAATTTGTCTTTTAGACCCTATTCCTACCAGGTTATTTAAAGAAGTCTTCCCATTTATTGGTAGCTCTGTTCTTCAGATAATCAATTTCAATTCTTCATTAACATTCGGCCATGTACAGCAGGCCTTTAAAACTGCTGTAATTAAACCCTTATTTAAAAAGCCAACGCTGGATCCAGGAGTTTTAGCCAACTATAGAGCAATCTCTAATCTGCCTTTCATTTCAAAATCTTAGAAAGAGTTGTTGCTACGCAATTATTTAACCACTTGCAGGGAAATGGTTTATTTGGAGTTTCAATCTGGGTTTAGAATCCATCATAGTACTGAAACAGCTTTAGTAAAGGTCACTAATGACCTCCTCATCACATCTGACAATGGACTTGTTTCTCTACTTGTCCTTTTGGACCTTGGTGCAGCTTTTGATACTATCGATCATAACATTTTACTTGGTAGACTAGAACACCTTGTTGGACTTAATGGAACTTCACTGCAGTGGTTTAAATCTTATTTATCTGATAGGTTCCAGTCTATTCATGTAAATAATGAGTTTCCTTCCAACTCAAAGCTCAGTCACGGAGTTCCACAGAGATCTGTGCTAGTGTAGCGGTTTGATTAAACCCCCCACAACACACAAACAGAACACAGAGACAGTCAGCTCGCACTCCTGGGGTTTGTTCCGCTGCACGCTGAGTTTACAGCCTTGAAGTTAAAGTGTTCATGCATTTTGCCCTTACTGTGACCTAGAGACTCAGATCAATATGTAGATGTGCTGGTTAGCCTCTTTGTCTGACACTTGGAGCGAGGTCTAGCTAATCTGCCCATTGTGATGTATGTCTTACAAATGCAAATACCTCCTGCCTGTTCTGTTGTCCCTTTGATCATTCTAAACTGTGGGGTACGTCTCTTTGATGTATTGTTATGATCAAGTATTTAAGGTGCAACTCTGTAACGCAATCTCTCTCTCTCAATCTGACTTCAACCCTGCTGCAGGACACAGATTTTGTGTCCCCTCTTCACTGAGAGCCTGAGGAATTTGGCTTCAGCCTGCTCACGCTATGGCTGGAGCCGAGTTCCCGTGACGGCGGTATGATTAATAAAACCTGCTTAAAACCACATCACTGCTTATTTTTGCATGCCGCCTCACTGGTGACCCCTCCAACACGCACACGTTTTGTGCGAAAGCAACCTTCCGAGCTGGACAGCCACACAGCTGCGTTGGTGGCCCCTTGAAGACACACACGTTTTGTGCAACGCAGCCTTCTGTTTTGGATGGCCACGCTGGCGAACCGACGCTGAAAAAAACGAGCGGCCAGCGAACGCAACACCCGGGCATGAATGCTCCGTCGCCTGAGATCTGCACAACCACGCTGGACCGGCCGCTCTCACTGAGAGCGCACGCACCTCGTCCTCTCTCCACGACGGCAACCTCCAGGGCCGACGGGGAGCGCAGCGCGTGGAACTGAACGCACCATGGCTGCACGAGCGACAACGATCGTCTCCTCCCTCTCACCGCTCCAACGCAGCTGCACGAGCCCGGGGCACAAAGATCGTCTATTGCCTCGCACCGCTCCAACGCGCCTCCACGAGCCCGAGGGACGGAGATCGTCTACTTCCTCCCACCGCCCCAACGCAGCTGCATGAGCCTGAGGAACAAAAGATCGTCTATTCCCTCCCGCCGCTCCAACGCCTCTGCACGGGCCTGAGGGACTTAAGATCGTCTATTTCCTCTCAACGCTCCAACGCACCATGGCCAAATCTACAGCAACAGCTCAACCTGGATTTTATTGGCGCCGTCTGCGCTGATCTCCGCCAAGTTTCTGCACCCTGACTCACCACTCCAGCGGCCCACCCACGCACTGAACCCCCGCGCACGCATCGGGGAGTTACAAGGACGGCGCATCACGCATGGGACAAGTAACGGCTCCACAGACTGCCTTCCTCCTTCGCCGCTGCCTTTCAGGGCTGCTCGCTCACCTGAGGCACGCATGCAGCATACTGGAAGGATTTGTTAACAGTCTCAGCCACGCCACAGACCGCCATCGTCCTCCGCCGCTGCCCACAGAACCTTCAGGGTTGCTCGTTCACCTGAAGCAAGCACGCAGCTCGCCACTGGATTTTTTAATGGTCTTAGCCACGGCACAACGGGATTTCAGCCGTCAGCTGTTCCCAGGAGCTTTGGGGTTGCTTCAGCACCCAAAGCCAACAGTCCCTATGCTTTGTTTACTTTTTCTCTTACAGCCGCTCCTGCTTTTCTTCATGGCCACGAGAGGAGTCAGAGACTAATTTTTCTTCTTGTGGACCGCTGCACGTTCAACGGGACCAGCCCTTCGACATTGCGGACCCACAAGCAATTTTTGCGCGGCTCAGGACGATTTCACAGCTCCTGCCGGCACTTACTACCCCTCCCCTCCCTCCCCCTCCGCCTGCAGCGAGCTTCTCCCACAGCTCGCTCACACAGATGGATCATCGAGGTCGCGGCCCCCTACCGTTTCCCTCTTGGGGGGGAGCGTGTGTGGCGGTTCGTTTTAACCCCACAACAGACTAAGGACACTCAGCCCTCTTTTCTCTGTTTTCCTGCTACACTACTGAGATGCAATGTGCCATTCATGTATTTGTGATGCAAACATGCATGTATTGTGATGTAATGCGCCATTCGGTATAGTGTGCATATGGCTTGTCCTTACTGTGCTTTTTCTGAGCATCTTACATATGTAGATGTGCTTTGGTGTATTAATGTCTACAGGTAGACGAGTTTCTTCTGTCTCACCTATGTGATGTTAATCGTTGCCTTTCATGCATGGTATTCACATCGCGGAGCAGCAAACACTTTTGGTGCGACTACCCCCCCCCCCCCCCTCCTGCACAGAGCTTTTCCCTGCTCGCTGCCCAGACTGCAACATCGAGGTCACGGTCCCCTACCGTTTCCCTCTTGGGGGGGAGCAGTGTAGCGGTTTGATTAAACCCCCCACAACACACAAACAGAACACAGAGACAGTCAGCTCGCACTCCTGGGGTTTGTTCCGCTGCACGCTGAGTTTACAGCCTTGAAGTTAAAGTGTTCATGCATTTTGCCCTTACTGTGACCTAGAGACTCAGATCAATATGTAGATGTGCTGGTTAGCCTCTTTGTCTGACACTTGGAGCGAGGTCTAGCTAATCTGCCCATTGTGATGTACTGTATGTCTTACAAATGCAAATACCTCCTGCCTGTTCTGTTGTCCCTTTGATCATTCTAAACTGTGGGGTACGTCTCTTTGATGTATTGTTATGATCAAGTATTTAAGGTGCAACTCTGTAACGCAATCTCTCTCTCTCAATCTGACTTCAACCCTGCTGCAGGACACAGATTTTGTGTCCCCTCTTCACTGAGAGCCTGAGGAATTCGGCTTCAGCCTGCTCACGCTATGGCTGGAGCCGAGTTCCCGTGACGGCGGTATGATTAATAAAACCTGCTTAAAACCACAGCAACACTGCTTATTTTTGCATGCCGCCTCACTAGGCCCTATTCTTTTTAGTTTATATATGCTTCTGCTAGGCAACATTATAAGAAAGCACTGCATACATTTTCATTGTTATGAAGATGACACACAATTGTACTTACTAGTGAAGCCAGATGACAGTAATTAGCCAAATTAGAGGCTTGTCTTAAGGAAATCAAAGCTTGGATGACTTGTAATTTCTTGCTATTAAATTCAGATAAGACTGAAGTCATTCTTGTTGACCCAAAAAAAACCTTTGAAATATCTTTCCAACTCGCTTCCAGTCTGGACACCATGGTGATAGCAGCTTAACGCTGAAGCTCCCAGACCCCATCCATGAAAATACCTTGAAAATCAGATTTAACGGATTTATGGAAGAGTGAAAATCAAAAGACAAAGTCATTATGCCTAAAGGAAAACAGAAGAGATCGACATTTACCAGGCCAAGACACGCATCGGCAGGAGAATCTGACCTGGAGGACAACAACCACTCGGAAATAGAGGAGCAGAATGAGGCTAGCAACATGGTTAGCTTAAAAACAGTACTTCAAGAATTAAGAGAATTTCGCCGAGAGTGTTGGGCCGAATTTCGTGAAATTAAAGACGAAATAAAAAGGACAAACAACAGAGTGGACCAGGCTGAGGCCCGAATCATGGAAGCAGAGGAAAGAATAAAAGGGCTGGAAGAAACCACGCTGGAATTACTTAAACGACAGACAAGACTGGAGGCTAAGCTAACCGACCAGGAAGGAAGACTAAGAAGGGACAATATAAGAATTCATGGTCTGAAAGAAGGAGTCGAGGACGGTTTCAACACAATGGCTGCATGCGTGGAAACCATACTGAGAGAGAAATTGGAAATTCCCCAATCCACCGATTTGAAAATAGAAATGGCGCACCGTTCATTAGCCCCAAGGCCGTCGGCAGAAGCTCCCCCATGATCGGTGGTGGTGAAGTTTTCCAACTTCAGAATAAAAGAAGAGGCTTTGAGACTGGCTTGGCAGAAAAAAGGATTTATGCACCAAGAAAGAAAAGTCTTTGTGGAGCATGACTACGCCCCGGAGGTCCTTAAAAATCGTCGGGAATACAACGACGCTAAAAAGGTACTAAGAGAGAAGAAACTGCGCTTTCAAACTCCATTTCTGGCGAAGCTGAGGGTTTTTTACGGGGAAGAGACGTGTCTCTACAACTCGGCGGAAGAAGCAACCAGGGGTATGGCGAGAAGAGGGCTCCCGGTAACGGTGTATAAACCCGCAGCAGACCCGATCGAAAGAATCAAGGCTCAAACGTGGTGCACGCAGAGACCCTCAAAATCCACGGGCCAGCAGCGGGAAACCCAGCGCCAGGGCTATAAGGAAAAACTGGATGCTTTCAGGAGGGAATAACGATATTTTTAAATCAATCTGCGCATCCAAACCTCCTACAAGGTAACAAACGTTAAAGGAGATGCAGAATCAGCAAGTATGAAGTGGTAAAACATTTCATGTAACAGTCATAATATTAGAAACAAATAAGTCTTTAAAAAAAAAAATTGTTAAAATAGAAATGTGACAATGAACCACATGAACTCTCCACACTAACAAATACTGTATTAACATGATTGTTTGCTGTGATGGTGGTGGGAGGTTGCGCACAATTTCATAGGGTATAGGCATAAAAAAAAAAAAAAAAATCATTACAAGTTCGGACTGGGATCTGAAATTCACGTTAAAAACATGGGACAACTTACAGGGGTAAGAGAGGGCCCTCAGCATGTAACAAAGTTTGAGGAATTTCCCTCAGAGCCAACGCACCATCAAGGCTCTTCTAAGGTCACTAAAAAGACCTCAGTTCAGGAAGATCTTTTGACAGTTTTTTGTTTTAAAGTTTTATATACTATGTTCTTAATGTTTTTTATGTTCTTAATGTTCTTTCAGTTTCTGAGTAGCATAAAAGAGGGCCACTACACTGTTATACCAAATAAGACAATACAATGAAGAAACAGGGTGTAACCAAAATAATCTCATACAATGTAAAAAGGATCCTGAATCCAGTTAAAAGATCCAAGATTCTAGGCAAAATGAAAAAAGACAAAGCAGGAATAATATTTTTACAGGAGACCCACCTAACAGACTTGGAGCACACTAAACTTAATAGACAAGGGTTTAAACTGATCTCTTCATTTTCATATAAGTCACGGAGGAGGAGGGGGGTAGCGACATTGATCTCAACCAAAATTATATTTGAAAAAAATTCAGAACACAAAGATAAAGAAGGGAGATTTAGCATGGCACTTGGTCGGCTACAGGGAGAAGATATCACCCTGCTGAATGTATATGTACCTCCAGGGGCTAACTGGAAATTTTATAAAAATGTATTTGACCTAATGATAACTAAAGTCCAAGGTTTAGTGATATGTGGTGGAGACTTCAATCGAAGACTGAATCCATACTGGGATGCATCAGGTAATTCTCCACATCAAAATAACACTCAAAGTAGAAAAATTCAGATGCTACTAAAAGAAATGGGAATCTGTGACGTGTTGAGGGAATTCAACCCCAGTGTAAAAGATTACACATTTTACTCAGCACCACATTCATCATACTCAAGGATTGACTATTTTTTTATGTTTAATAGAGACATTGGAAGAGTAAAAACATGTAAAATAGGACTGATGGATCTCTCTGACCACAGTCCGATCTATATGGGCTTAAATATCCAAAAATACACAAATAATACATTTTCTTGGAGGTTAAATTCAAATGTGCTGAAAGGACCACTGAAAGATGAATTGGAATCAGATATTCTCAGATATTTGGAAGAAAATGATAACGGAGAAGTATCCCCTTTAATACTGTGGGACGCATGTAAAGCTGTAATAAGGGGAAAGATTATCGCAAAACTGGCACTCCAAAAGAAACTGAGACAAGAAAAACTAATCACATTAGAGTCAAAACTTAAGAAACTAGAAAAAGAGCACAAAGACACTCATTCTAACGACTCGCTCAAAATTAAGGAAATTAAAAAAACAAACGAGACCTACACAATAGAAATCCAGAAGAAACTTACATTTCTGAAACAAAAATACTATGAAACAGGTAGCAAATCGGCAAAATTACTAGCCTATAAATTGACGAAACAACAAATGGAGTGAGCAATCTACAAAATCAGAGACCCAGTATCAAAGGAAATAAAATTTAGAATTCAGGAAATTCTTAAAAGCTTTGAGAATTACTACAAGAACTTGTGCTCCCGCAAAAACACTAAAACACATCCGAAGCCTTCCTAAATACATTAAATCTTCCCCAACTTACTGAGTCACAAAATAAAAAACTACTGTCGGAAATACAACCTAAAGAATTAGAAAAAGCAATTATGAAACTTAAAGCTAACAAATCCCCAGGAGCAGATGGCTATACAGCAGAGTGGTACAAAACCTTCAAACAGCAACTATCTCCTCCTGAAAACATTTAACGATGTCCTCCACACAGGGGAAATCCCCCCTCCTGGAGAGAAGGGGTCATTGCAGTCATACCTAAACCTGAAAAGGATAAACTAAACTGCTCCAACTACAGACCAATCAGTGTGTTAAATCAGGACTATAAACTTTTTACCGCCATCCTTGTCAAAAGGTTAGAAAATATACTGACAGACTTAATTCATTTAGACCAAACAGGTTTTATAAGAAAGACAGACACAAGATAACATTAGACGCACTTTACACATAATTAATCATATAAAAAAATATAATTTAAATGCAGCCATATTGGGATTAGATGCGGAAAAAGCATCTGATTCAGTTGACTGGTTTTTCCTATATAGAATCTTACCCAGTTTCAATTTTCATAACAACTTCATTAGAACTATCCAGGCATTATATAAAAAACCAACAGCTAAAATAAGGATTAACGGTAAATCATCATCATCTTTTGAACTGGAAAGAGGATGTCGTCAGGGCTGCCCCTCGTCTCCACTGCTTTTTGCAATCTTCATAGAACCTCTGAGCCAATGGATAAGACAGAATCAAAAAATTCAAGGTATTACACTTGGTCAGAAGGAACATAAAATAGCACTCTTTGCTGATGACATTTTAATATACCTGGGGCAGCCGGACACCTCTTTTCCAGAACTAATCTCAGTTTTTTCAGAGTATGGAGAGTTATCGGGGTACGAATTAAACATGCATAAAACCCAAATTTTAACATTCAACTATGACCCAAATCAATATTTAATAAGCAAATTCAAAACTAACTGGGAGATGGAATCTATGAAATATCTGGGGGTCAATATCCTGAAACAACTCAACAAAATTATAACACTAAACTATGATCCACTGATGGCAAAAATAAAATCTGATCTAGCAAGATGGAATATGATACCATTCTTGGGTACTGCACAAAGAATTGAAGCAGTCAAAATGAATATACTTCCACGTCTTCTATACCTTTTCCAAACAATACCAGTAGAACCTCCCAAAAAAACATGGCAAGAACTGGACAGAAGGATCTCAAGATTCATATGGCAGGGCAAGAGACCTAGAATCAGATATAGAACCCTACAGCTAAACAAAGACAAAGGTGGGCTCGCGCTGCCAAATATCAGGGACTATTTTAAAGCCGCACAAATTAAAACTTTAGTAGAGATATGTAACCCAGATCTACCTACGGGTACAAATAAAGTAACCTGAACCTGAACCAGACTACACTGCACAATGGAAGGAGATAGAATGCCAAATAACAAGTGACATTCCCCACAGGCGATAATAGGGAACAATGCCTTACCTAAACTTTTGAATAACACTAACCCGTGGATAGAGACCCCGCTAAAAATTTGGTTTAAGATAGTCAGAAAAAATCAAACTAAAGAACCCTATTGATTATTGCAATGGATTTCCTATGATCAGGACTTTACTCCTAATAAAACAGACACTAGATTTAAAAAGTGGAAAGAGAACGGACTGATAAAATATTATGATTTTTTTAAAGGGCAAACTTTAAGAAGTTTTGAAGATTTGAAAAACAAGGTCAAGTAAATCAAGACCTTTACAGGTTCTTTCAGCTTAAACGCCACATAAACAAAATACTTAAAAAGGAGGATTTGGAAAGGGCCCAGTCAGGTGTTCTGAAGGTTTTCTTAATGGCATATAAAGGTATCCCAGGGATCAGATACATTTCTAAAATATACCATGGTCTTCAAGACTTAAAAGGAGACAACACATCATATATAAAAAAGAGATGGGAAAAGGAGGGGAATTTCACTTTACAACTGGAAATATGGGAAAAGCTAAATAAACAACAATGGAAAAGTACTTCATCCCTGCAGTGGAGAGAATTTGGATGGAAAAATTTGGTAAGATTTTTCAGAACACCTGCACAAAACAAATTTACTCGTAAAGGGTTGAATTGTTGGCACTTGTGTGGTGAAAAGACTGCAAATCATTTTCATGTGTTTTGGTCATGCCCAGTTATCCACCAATACTGGACCAATGTACAGACAATACTGGGGAAAATATTCAAAGTAACAGTTCCCTTTTCTTTTGTAACTTTGTATTTGGGTTTACTACCGGAATCATTGGAAAGACGAGGAGAAAAATACTTATTCACTGTTTTAATATTGGCAAGTAAAAAAGCTCTAACAAAAAAATGGATGTTGAAAGACTGTCCTACACCTGAAGATTGGATTAACGTGATTCAGGACATTTATTTGATGGAAAAGTTGACATTTGCACTGCGACAGGACATGGATGGGTTCTTGAACTTCTGGCAACCCTGGAACACATATGTGTCCTCCATCAGATCTAATCTTTGACAAACACCATTTCAATAATGGCACCTCTCTTTGTTCCAACGCTACTCAGATTCTCTTATTTTTCTGCTCATCTGGTTTTTTTTGTTTTTTATTTTTTTTTGTTCTTTTTTTTAATTTCTCTTTTTCTTTCACTTAACCCCTTGCACTCTGGTCAATTTCCCTAAAAATGCCAAAAAATAACATACACAAAGTAAATCAAAAGCTGTTCTTCAACCCTTTGCAGCATCTTCATGGGGTTGGTCTCATTTAAAAGAAAACACTTTGAATTTTTTGGCAAAACAGTCATAATCGGCTGCAAGCTCCCATCTCTCCAGGATCTGTACATCTCCAGGACCCGGAGGCGTGCTGGCCGGATCATAGCCGATCCCTCACACCCTGGTCATGTACTGTTTGCCCCCCTCCCCTCTGGTAGAAGACTTCGGTCCATCCAGACTAAAACCTCCCGTCACATGAACAGCTTCTTCCCCTCTGCCATTAGACTGCTGAACACTAAGTGACTCTCGTGCACCATGTACAGCAGCTCAACCAGACTCATGTCAATCATCACTGTTTTCTTCCTGCATTACCGACTGCACTATATAGTTCTCCACAGTATCTGCTGCTGGCTAATATATATTTTAACTGTTGACCAGTATCACTTAATCTTATCCTACACTTATTACATGTATAGTTTATTTCTCTTATCTTATCATGTTTAATGTTGCAGCATTGTACCGAGACAAATTCCTAGTTTGTGTACTACATGAACAATGGCAATAAACCTGATTCTGATTCTGATTCTGATCTCTCTAAGTGCTCCGGCCACTGAGTAACAGTCATCTAAACATACTGAACTTGAAGAAAATAAATTTCGCCTGGGTGTTTTTTTGGATACAAATACTTGCAAATAACACACAGCTGTCAGATCCGGGCTGGAAAATGCAACAGAAATGTAGGACCAAGTGTTATCCAGCTAAGGTCAAAATTTTGTAACAATATCACAAAAAATGAATATATTACACAGCTTTATACTCAGGTTGTTCCCAGGCGTTTTTGAACTGTGCCAAATTGTGCCAAATGGCACAGTTTGGAAAAACGTCTAACTTTTGAATGATTCAATACAGAAGCTTCATCTTGGGCTCTAATGAAAGGTGAAGGGCTGTGTGTGTGTGTGTGTGTGTGTGTGTGTGTGTGTGTGTGTGGGGGGGGGGTTATTCATTCATGAATGAATGAATGAACAAACAAGCCCCCACACACAAAGAAGCATGCCACGTAAAAAATGTGTGGCTTTTTTTTACAAGTAAAAATAACCTACAGTGCACTAAAAATTATACTAAAATATCTGTAATGTAGAAGATAACAACTCCCCCCCCCCACTACAGAGGACGGACATCGCCCATCGCTACATGATGGACAGCGGTGACGGTGCACCGCGGGCTACTACACACAGTTGTACTAAAATATCTGCAATATTATCTGCAATCCGCTACAGAAGAGTAGCGGGGGCGGGGGGGCCTTCACAGTCCGGACGCGGCGCACGGACCGATCCGTCATGTGGCGATGACGCACAGTTGTAATTTACCGATCGGTCAAAAGTCATTTTGATTACAATTTTCAGGGATAAAGAATAAGCTTATAACACTTACCTGTCCACAACAGCAGTGTCACTGGCGAACTTCTCTTCCTCATTGTCAGACGAACATGACGCTGGTCCGCTTGTCACGGACTCGTGGTTCTGGTCACGCGACCCGGTCAAACCATAATTCCATTATTGCGGTTTTGCGCTTCCATGATTGCGGTTTTGGCGAACGATTTTTCAAAACAAATAAGAACAGTAGTAAGAAAAAAAAGACTGGCAAACGCGTGTGTGTCACCCAGCCTTACACAAAACAGATTTTACGTACGGGACGCGTGCTTTCGAACTTCTGTGCTTCAATTGGCTCGCTGTATTCGCAGCCGTTGGTAGGCGGGTCCTTCTTGCTAGGTTTTCAGTCATTGGTTCTTCAAGGTTTCAGAAACCCAATTCAAGGCTCTTATTAGTCGAATGAGAGGTCAATCACATCTAAACCAATCAAAGCACTCCTTTAGCTTTCTGTTCGCGGCTGTGTCTGTAGTGGAAGAATGGAAATGCAGCTTTTTTTTTTTCAGTGCGCTCTAGGACGCACCTAAAATGCTCCTTACGGCGTGCATCTCGAAAAGCCTCTGACAACTAAGTCCAACTCCTAGCCTGCCCGTGTGGTTTAGTCTCTAAGCCTGGCGGGACTGCTTTTACTAATAGGAGAAGGGGCGAAGGCGGATCTCTGGCGCCTTAAAACCAGATGCTTCGGGTAGATGGTGGCTCGTCAACCTGGGAAGGTAGCCCATCTAGGGGAAGGTAAACCCTGATTTCAAACCTCCGCTGCCTTGCGGCACACCTGATCACGGGAAAGGCTTCCGGAGTCAACCCTGAGGAAAAATCCGGAGTCAGAGCCCCTAAGGCAGTTCTCTGTTGTGCTCAACATCGTTCTGGCAGCTCCTGCTATGGCGCTGGTGCCAAACTATAGCAGCCCTGATGTTCCTTTGGATTCATCAGTGACGTGGAGAGGGGGGACATGCTGCATGGGTAACATCTTGTCCTCCATATCTTCCTGCCCAGGCTTGAATCCTACCAACGCCCAACGCTGGAAGGTATAACACCGGTGTGCATCGGCCTGTTCAGCCACAGGCGGTGCTGTTCCAGCAGAGTAGACGTTAAGGATTCTCTTCCATGGTCATCATAGACCGACGGAGGCTGATGAGGACGCACAGTGTGCGTCCTAGAGCGCCCTCGTGCGCCCTAGGACGCAGAGACGTGACCGCCCACAGTACACCGGAGTGCAAGAGGTTAAAAAAAGGTGTTGTAATAATTTTTTTCCAATGTTGTCAAAAAACAAAAAAAGGGGGAATATGTGATGAAAATGTAAACAATGCAATGCTGTAATGACATGTATACCCTTTACAAAAACTTAAATTAAAAAAAAAAAAGAAATATCTTTCCAACTCAAACTCTTAGTTTGGATGTGGTTACTCTTTCTCTTAATAGTTCTGTGAGGAACCTTGGAGTTATTTTTGATCAGGATCTCTTCTTTAATTCTCATATTAAATTTGTTTCTAAGACTGCCTTCTATCATTTGCTTAATATTACCAAGATTAGGAGCATCCTGTCTCAGAGTGATGCTGAGAAACTAATCCATGCTTTTGTTAGCTCTAGATTAGATTATTGTAACTTTTTATTGTTAGGCTGTCCTAAAACATCTTTAAAACGTCTTCATCTGATCCAAAATGCTGCAGGAAGAGTTTTAACAGGTACTAGAAAGAGAGATCACATCTCTCCAGTTCTGGCCTCCCTTCATTGACTTCCCATAGAATTTAGAATTAAATTTAAAATCCTTCTTCTCACTGACAAAGCTCTAAATAATCAGTCCCCTTTTTATTTAAAAGCTCTGATACTACCCCATCATCCTAACAGAGCACCATCCATCCATCCATCTTCTTCCGCTTAATCCTTTTTTTGGGTCACGGGGGGGCTGGAACCTATCCCAGCATCTTTGGGCGAGAGGCAGCACTACGCTCCCAAAATGCAGGATTACTTGTAATACCTAGAATCTCCACAAGTATAATGGGAGGCAGAGCTTTCAGTTATCAAGCTCCTCTCCTTTGGAACCAGCTGCCAATCTGGATTCGGGAGTCAGACTCGATCTCTGTTTTTAAGAATAGGGTTAAAACCTTCCTTTTTGATGATATAGCCTATAGTTAGGGTGGGATCAGGTGCCTCTGAACCCTCCCTTAGTTATGCTGCTAATAGGTTTAGACAGCCGGGGGACCTCCATCAATGCACTGGGCTTCACTCCTTTCTTCACTCTCCAATGAAATATTTTTGCTGGTCATTAACATCTGTTTCTTCTCTCCCACAGATTGAGTCCCCATCGTGCTGTTTGCTTTCTACATGTCTGTTCTTTTCGTCTTCTTTATCCCCTCACCTCCCAGCCAGTCGCAGCAGATGATTGCCCCTCCCTGAGCCTGGTTCTGCTGGAGCTTTCTTCCTGCAAAAAAGGAGTTTTTCCTCTAACTGTTGCCAAGTGCTTGCTCACAGGGGATTGCCTGATTGCTGGGGTCTTTCTGCAATTGTGGAGGTTTCCCCTACAGTTGAAAGTGCTATGAGATGACTGTTGTTGTGAAATGGCGCTATATAAATAAAGCTGAATTGAATATTAGTTTAAGGGTGTGCATATTTATGCAAACAGGTTATTCTAAGTTTTTTATTTTTTATTTTTCCCCTTAAAAGATTTCAGTTTGTTTTTCAATTGGGTTGTACAAGTTATAGGTCATTAACGGTGGAAAAAGTTTTGAAATGATTTATTTTGGTCTCATTTTTTTACATCACAAAAACCTTGCATTTGAATAGGGGTGTGTAGACTTTTTATATCCACTGTACTAGCCCATACCCCCAAAAATTGCTAATACAAAGCCACTGTACCTTTGACAGCCATAAGCTACTTTTTGAACAATGCTCTTCTTCTTCTACTTCTTCTTTTGGCTGCTCCCTTTAGGGGTCGCTACAGCGGATCATCTGTTTCCATCTCACCCTATCTCTTGTATCTTCCTCTGTAACACCAACCCTCTCCATGTCCTCCTTCACTACATCCATGAATCTTCTCTGTGGTCTTCCTCTTTTTCTCCTGCCTGGCAACTCCATCTTACCCATCCTTTGTCCAATATATCCACTATCCCTCCTCTGCACATGTCCAAACCATTGCAGCCTTGCCTCTCTTACTTTGTCTCCAAACCGCTCAACCTGAGCTGTCCCTCTGATATACTCATTTCTCATCCTGTACCTCCTAGTCCCTCCCAATGAAAATCTTAGCATCTTCAACTCTGCCACCTCCAGCTCCACCTCCTGTCTTTTTGTCAGCACCACCGTCTCCAAACCATACATCATAGCTGGTCTCACTACCGTCTTGTAAATCTCCCCTTTCACTCTTACTGCTACCCTTCTGTCACACATCACCCCTGACACTTGTCTCCACCCACCACACCCTGCCTGCACTCTCTTCTTCACCTCTCTTGTGCATTTTCCATTGCTTTGGATGGTTGACCCCAGGTATTTAAACTACTATTTTCATGACTGCTACTCCTTCCATTTTCACCGTTGCACCTGCCTCCCTCTCATTCACACTCATGTATTTCTGTCTTGCTTCTACTGACTTTCATCCCCCTTCTCTCCAGAGCATACATCCACCTCTCCAGGTTCTCTTCCACCTGCTCCCTATTCTCACTACAGATCACAATGTCATCTTTAAATATCATGGTTCACGGAATCTCCTGCCTGACCTCATCTGTCAGCCTGTCCATCACCATCGCAAACAAGAAGGGGCTCCGAGCCGATCCCTGATTTAATCCCACCCCCACCATGAATCCATCCATCACTCCTACAGCACACTTCACCACTGTCTCATTGTCCTCATACATGTCCTGCACCACCCTTACATACTTCTCTGTCACTCCTGAATTCCTCATACAGTACCACACTTCCTCTCTTGGCACCCTATCGTATGCTTTCTCTAGATCCACAAAGACAAAGTGCAACTCCTTCTGATCTTTTCTATACTTCTCCATCAACACTCAAAGCAAACACTGCATCTGTAGTACTCTTTCTTGGCATGAAACCAAACTGCTCCTCACTGATTGTCACCTCTCCTCTTAACCTGGCTTCAACAACTCTTTCCCATATCTTCATAGTGTGGCTGATCAACTTTATGGCTCTGTAGTTACTACAGCTCTGAGCATCACCTTTGCTCTTGAAAAGTGGTACCAAAAGACTTCTCCAGTCCTCAGGCTTCCTCTCACTCTCCAAAATTGTGTTTAATAATCTGGTTAAAAAGTCCACTGCCATCTCTCTGAAAAATCTCCATACCTCCACAGGTATGTCATCTGGACCAACCGCCTTTCCATTCTTCATCCTCTTCAAAGCTGCCCTCACTTCCACCTTGCTAATCCTCGGGACTTCCTTGTTCACCGTCTTTCCTTCATCCATCCTCCTCTCACTCTCTCTCTCTCTCATTTTCTTTGTTCATCAGCTCTTCAAAGTACTCCTTCCACCTTCTCAGCACACTCTTGTCATTTGTTAGGACATTTACCATTTCTGTCCTTAATTAGCCTAACCTGCTGCTAAGGATGTTAATGATTAATTGACTTTCAATTAACTGTCAATAGGAATTTAGTCAACCAAATTAAATTAGTCAATTAATTGATAACTCAGCAGTCCTTTTCAACGGGAGCTCATTTTATGAAATGTAGTGGCATCACTGTCTAGGCAGGGTGCACACAGTCACCCACTGCTGTACTTCAACCGAAAAAGCAGAAGAAGACGCCAGGCCCCCAGAGCACAAGCATGCGCTGTGCAGAGCGAAAAAAACCTCACACTTCCGGGTTATGTCAGAGCGCCACAAGTTCTCATAGCACGCAAGCTTGAAGGTCCACCTGTTTCAAATTAAAGAAAAAGACAACACAAGCGCAAAAATCCATCACCGCTGTCGCTGCAAGACGGAAAAGCAGACCAGACTCAAGTTACCACTGAGGTAACAGACAGCAGAGGAGCCCAGATCATACTGGGTTTATCTGGATTGCTGGGGTACTGTGATAATGTTTAACATGCAACAGATGAAGCAGCTCACAATTTATTTTTCTGTTAAAACAGTCTAGTAGTGCTTCTCAGTAAATCAGAATATGAAAATTATTTTTTTGTAATATAACTGGACTGGCGATCTGTCCAGGGTGTACCCTGCCTCTCACCCAAAGATGCTGGGATAGGCTCCAGCCCCCACGCGACCCGAAAAGGATTAAGCGGAAGAAGATGAATGAATGAATAACTAAAAAAGATACATTTATAGTATTGGTAATAGTTTTTAAAATAAATTAAAAATCATGACATTTGTAATTTACTGAGATGTACCAGAATATAGTACATACTATACAGTACAAAATTTATTCAACTACAAAAAATGCTACTGTCTGTATTAAAAAATGCAAATGGTACAATAAATCATTGAGGAATAAGATGTTCATGTTTTATTCAGTATATCAAAAACAGTGATTAACTTTTTATATGTTAAAGACAGAAAGACCATGTTGTACCGAGGGAAATTCAGATTCTCAGGAAAATTGCTGCTTATCAGTTAATTGTTAATTGATCGATAAGATAAGATAAGATAAGATAAGCCTTTATTAGTCCCACAACGGGGAAATTCCAGGATTGCAACAGCACAGGGATAGCAACACTCAGAGCAACAATCAGAAGGCAAGAAAAAAAAAAAAAAAAAAAAAAACAAGCAAGCAAGAGCAGCTAATATACATATGTACATATTACTATAAAATATATATATACACACACACACACACACAGACACACAGTGCAGAGCATTGTAGCTGGATGGAATAAATATATGAATATATGAACACACAGTGCAGAGCATTGTAGCTAGATGGAATAAATATGTAAATATATAAACACCCACAGTACGGAGCATTGCAGCTAGGTGGAATAAATATGCAAGTATATAAACACACACAGTGCGGAGCAATGTAGCTAGATGGAATAATATGTAGATATATAAAAACACAGTGCGGAGCATTGTAGCTAGATGGAATAAATATATAGATATATAAATATAAACACACCCAGTGCTGAGCATTGTAGCTAGATGGAATAAATATGTAAATATATAAACACACACAGTGCAGAGCATTGTTGCTAGGTGGGATGAAACAGCATAACCGTCTATTTAGTTATCCTACATGGTATGATTATGTGCCCATACATATTCTCACCCTCCATAGTGACCGGTATGTTCCTAGTTGTATGCTGGAGAGGACCATTGTGTAAGTCTATTGCATCTTTTGCATTCAAAAAACTATTAGTTTGTTACGTCTTTTTGCTATCTCTGCGAGCAGCCCTGCTTAGGTTGTACAGTCTGACAGCCGTTGGTAGGAAGGACCTACGAAACCTCTCGGTTGTGCACCTGGGATGATGTAGTCTGCTGCTAAATGAGCTCCTCAGTGCATCCAGTATGTCCTGCATAGGGTGGAACTCGGACTCCAGCAGAGATGACAGTTTAGCCACCGTCCTTCTCTCTCCTATCTCCTCCATCGGATCAAGGCGTTGCCCCAGGACAGAGCTAGCTTTCTTAATCAGTTTGTTCAGTCTCTTCCTATCGGCTGCAGTAATGCCACTGCCCCAGCAGACCACTCCAAAAGTGATGGCTGATGCCACCACCGTGTCATAGAATGACTTCAGCAGCGCCCCTTGTACACCAAAAGACCTGAGTCTCCTCAGCAGGAACAGCCTGCGCTGTCCCTTCTTGTAGAGTGCGTCAGTATTGTGTGACCAGTCTAGTTTATTGTTCAGATGAATACCCAGGTACTTGTAGGATGTCACCATCTCGATGTCTGTTCCCTGTATATTTACTGGTGCTGTGAGGGGCTGCCCATGCCTGCGGCAGTCCACCACCAGCTCCTTAGTTTTCCTCGCGTTGATTTGGAGGCAGTTCCGATGGCACCAGTCCACAAAGTCCTGGATAAGCCCTCTGTACTCAGCTTCATCTCCGCTGGAGATGAGACCAACGATCGCAGAGTCATCAGAGAACTTCTGTAGATGGCAATGTGTTGTGTTGTGTGAGAAGTCCGCAGTATAAAGAGTGAACAGGAAGGGAGCCAGCACCGTTCCCTGGGGGGCCCCCGTGCTACTGATGATCGTGTCGGAAACACAGTCCCGGGTTCTCACAAACTGAGGCCGGTTCGTGAGGTAGTCCAGGATCCATGATGACAGGTGCTGGTCCACCCCTGCGCGCAGCAGCTTGTCCTTCAGGATCATCGGTTGGATGGTGTTGAAAGCACTGGAGAAGTCAAAGAACATGATCCTCACCATATTCCCGGGCTTCTCCAGGTGGGACAGAGAACGGTGAAGGAGGAAGATCACCGCATCCTCCACCCCAATGCCATGCTGGTAGGCGAACTGGAGTGGATCCATCGCTGGTTCCACCAGGGGGCGGAGATGAGCAAGGAGCAGTCTCTCCAGGGTCTTCATCAAGTGGGACGTCAAGGCCACCGGTCTGAAGCTGTTCAGGTCTTTGGGGTGGGAAGTTTTAGGTACAGGTACCACACAAGATGTTTTCCACAGCTGTGGTACCCTCCCCAGTTTCAGGCTCATGTTGAAGATATATGTCACAATCCCACACAGCTGGTCTGCACAGGACTTGAGGAGCTTTGCGCTGATGCCGTCCGGTCCCGACGCCTTCCTCGCCTTGATCTTCCTCAGCTCCGTCCTCACCTGGGTCTTGGTCAGGGTCAGGATGGGGGGCTGTGTGTTGGGAGTGGGGGGGGTGTCGGTGGAGTGGGGAGTGGGTAGCAGGACTTGATTTCTTAGAGGCAGCAGTGGTTGTTGTGCAGACAGGGGGGAGGGCGGTTGGTCAAATTTATTGAAAAACAGATTCAGGTTGTTCGCCCACTCCCTGCCCCCCGTGGCCTGGGGGGAGGTATTCTGGAGCCCCGAGATGGTTTTGAGGTTTCTCCAGACCCCGCTGATGTCGCTCTGTTGCAGCTTGTCCTCCATCTTCTTCCTGAAGCTGTCCTTGCCTTCTCTGATCTTTCTCCTCAGCTCCCTCTGTACGGACTTCAGCATCTCCCTGTTCCCCGACCTGAAGATCCTCTTCTTCTCTCTCAGAAGTGTTTTTATCTCAGGGTTGATCCAGGGTTTGTTGTTTGAGTGACGCCGTATGGTCTTGGTGGGAACGGATTTGTCCACACAGAAGCTGAGGTAGCCCGTGAAGGTGTGAATGAGGCCATCGATGTCCTCACCATGTGGATCGCAGAGCTGCTTCCAGGCAGTGGCTTCAAAACAGTCCTTTAGAGTGTCCATTGTCTCCTCAGACCATAACTCCACAGTGTGCATGGCCGGAGGTTGTCTGTGCACTAGGGGTTCGTACACCGGTCGGAGATGAACCAAGTTGTGATCCGATCTCCCAAGTGGGGGGAGTTGTGATGAGGTGTACGCCTCCTTAGTGTTTGCGTAGAACAAATCCAGTGTTTTATTGTCTCTAGTGTGGCATGTGACATACTGGGTGAAAGTGGGCAGAATGGGAGACAGTGAAACGTGGTTGAAATCGCCTGAGATGAGGAGAAGAGAAGCATCTGGGTGTTCTGTCTGCAGCCTGCTGGTTACTGAATGGATGACGTCACGCGCTGTCCCAGCGTTCGCCGTCGGATTTGCATAAACAACAATGCAGATCACGTGTGAGTGTTCTCTCGGGAGATATGTAGGCCTCATGCTAACAGCTAGCAACTCAATGTCTTTGCTGCAGTGTCGTTGTTTAACAGTGATATGTCCCGGTCTGCACCAGTTGTTGTTAACATACATTATCACTCCACCGCCCCTAGTTTTGCCACTCTCTGGTGTTCGGTCAGCTCGTATCATGTGAAAACCCTCCAGCTCAATGTTAGCATCTGCTGCTAGTTCAGTTAGCCACGTCTCAGTAAACAAAAGGAGAGAGCACTCCCGGTAAGTGCTATCATAACGGGAGATAGCCGCTAGCTCATCTAACTTTCCCAGTATCGACCGTACATTTCCCATGACAACAGATGGAAGGGAGGGTCTGTACCTTATATTTTTTGTCCTCCGCCTTACTCCAGCCCGGCAGCCGCGGCGTTTTCGCCTCAGTTCTCTCGGTATGTCGAGTTTTTCCAGTGGGACCGGGTGGCGGTTAAATGCTAGCAGCTCTTCCCTGTTGTATCGAATCCTGCTATAAACAGTGGTTCCGTCCACCGGCTCAGGAGACATTTGGGACGATCTGTGTGTCCATGATATAAGTGGGGTGAAAAAAAAAAGTGATCAAAAGAGAGAGGAAGGGAAAAAAAAAACTCGGAATCGAGCCGCTGTTGCAAAAGGCAGCCGACTGGTGTGGCGCCGAGAGTTGAATCAATTAACAATTAGTGAATTAATTGATAACTTGCAACTCTACCTGCTGCACATCTTTTCCTGCTCGATCTCTCGGTCTAGGAAAATACAACTGCTTTTCTCCTTCCTTATTGTCCAGCCTCTCATACAGCTCACTATATGCCTTTTCCTTTGCCATGTCTCCCTTTGCCATGTCCCTAGATTCCAAATACTCCTGTCTACTTTCTTCATCTCCATGACAATCCCACTTTTTCTTTGCTAACCTCTTCCTTTGAATACTTTCCTGTCCCTCCTCATTCCACCACCAAGTCTCCCTTGTCTTCCTTCCTCTGTCCACTGGATACACCACATACCTTTCTACCCGTTTCCCTCAATACTTCTGCTGTACTTTCCCATTCATCTGGCAATTCTTCCCTTCCACCCAGAGCCTGTATCAACTCCTTCCTAACCTCTGTGTGACCTTCTTCCTTCTGCAACTTCCCCCACTTAATCTTTGGCTCTGCCTTCACTCTCTTCCTCTTCTTGCTTTCCAAAGTCATCCTACTGACTACCAGCCAATGCTGTCTAGCTACATTCTCCCCTGCCATCACCTTGCAGTCTCCTGTCTCTTTCAGATTTCTCCTTCTGCACAAGATGTAGTCCACCTGTGTGCACCTTCCTCCACTCTTGTAAGTCACCCTATGTTCCTCTCTCTTCTTGAACTATGTGTTCACCACATCCATTTCCATCCTTTTAGCAAAATCCACAACCATCTGTCCTTCCGCATTTCTCTCCTTAAGACCGTACCTACCCAGCACCTCCTCATCACCTCTGTTCCCTTCACCTACACGCTCATTAAAGTCCACTCCAATCACCACTCCTCCCGGGAACACTATCACTTCATCCAACTTACTCCAGAATTCCTCTCTCTCTTCTACCTGACATCCAACTTGTGGGGCATACGCACTGACAACATTCAACATCACACCTCAGACTTCTAGCTTCAAACTCATGATTCTGTCTGACTCCCTCTTTCCCTCCTGAACACTCTTCATATACTCTTCCTTCAAAATTACTCCTACTCCATTTCTCTTCCTATCTACACCATGGTAGAACAGTTTAAATCCACCTCCAATGCTCCTAGCTTCGCTTCGCTTCCATCTGGTTTCTTGAACACACAGTATATCTACTTTTCTTCTCTCCATCATATCAGCCAGCTCTCTGCCTTTACTAGTCATAGTCCCTACATTTAAAGTTCCCATTCTCATCTCCACCCTTCTACCTTTCCTTTTCTCTCTCTCCCTCCTAACACACCTCCTCCTCAATCTTCGACCAACAGTAGCCCAATTTCCACCGGCACCCTGTTGGTTAACAACACCGGTGGCGGCCGTTATTAACCCGGGCCTCGACCAATCCGGTATGAAAGTCTCATTTGTCATGATCTGCATGTTTGATTTGGCAAAGGTTTTACATCGACTGCCCTTCCTGACACAACCCTCCTCATTTATTCAGGCTTGGGACACTGGCTTGTGCACCCCTGTGGCTGGGTTTTTGGACAATGCTTGATGTTTTAAAATGTAGAGAGGTTTTCAGCAGCAGGTCTAAGTTACTGCACCTTTGACTTACTGCAGAAAGATCCTTTAACCATCTGATTTGAGACAAGATTGTCACAAATCCCTATTCTATGCTTCTAGCAGAGTCTTAAATGGACCATTAAAATTGGTATTGTCACACTATCTGGTCGGCTACAGAACAGCTTATTGCTCCTATATTTCTACATTGCAATCTTTAACTGTCCTCAACACTCCAACTATATCTGTAGAGGATAGGAGCAGGGGAGTCAAAGAAAAGATTGGGCCGAGGCAAAGTATTCAATTCTAGGTGGGTGGCCAGTAAAAAAAAAAAGTCAGCCATAAATCTAGAGTTATAAACACTGTGCTTTTAGACTTAATCCTTGAAGAGAGGCGCAAAAACCAATCTTTCTACCTGTTCCATTACTGCTTCATCCCATCTGTAAACCTTTACTGGCTTCATCAATAGGACTGAGACTGGACATGACAAATATTTAAATATTTAATATTTAATATTTAATATGCCCTTAAATATTTAATATTTAAGGGCAGCTCGGTGGTGCAGTGGTTAGCACTGTGGCAGCACAGCAATTAGGTTGTAGGTTCAATTCCACCCCCTGACCATTGGTGACCCTCCTGTGTGGAGTTTGCATGTTCTCCCCATGTCTGTGTGGGTTTTCTCCGGGTATTGTAGTTCCCTCCCACAGGCCAAAAACATGCAGGTTAAGTTAACTGGCATCAACTGGGAATTCTAAATTGTTCTTAGGTATGAATGGGAGCATGAATAGTTGTCTGTCTCTCTGTTGGCCCTGTGATGGACTGGCAATTTGTCCAGGGTTGTACCCTGCCTCTTGGCCAAAGATGCAGGGATAGGCTCTAGCACCCCCCACCCCCCAAAAAAGAAAAGGATTAAGTGGTTGAAGATGAATGACAAATATTTAAAGTTCATCATGACTGGGTATCATTTTCTCTCCCCAAAACAGCAAGAAAGGGTGGTCTAAATTGACGTAAATGGATTTATACTCTCATATACAAAAAAGAAATCATGCCACATTATTGTAGTACTTCTAATGTACAGTACAAACACAAAGAGACCACCAGTCTGCTGTCTTAGGAAGTCTGTTATGCAACAGGAGGCAAAGGAAAAATGTGCCACATTCCTCCTGTCTGCTATAATAAGAAAAGTGATTTGAAAGGCACAGGAAACGGACCAATTCAAGAGCAGCCATAATCCAACACGTGAGCCTGTGCCTTAATTTGACAGTCTGTACAATTTGTTTGAAGCTGCATGTTCAGCTGCTATGAAGAAAAAATTGTTCCGTCCCTGCTATGATAAAATTAGTACATCTTGATATATTGATATATTACAGGATTCTACTGTATTTGGCCAAGGAAACATATCTGTACAATCGAGCTCTTTTTCTACATTAAAAAAAAAAATTACCCAACTTTAAAGCCCTTTTTTTAACATCTGCTGTCTTTACCTCTCATTCCCCAACCCCCCTTCCTCCATCTCCATTTCATTCTTCACTTCTCCCACAGTTCTATTTTCATCCTCTAATTTTTTTAAACCAGCAAGTTTCCTTCCAACTTTGTCTTTCTTTTTCCCTCTACCTGACATTTTGGCTCAAGCTGTCTGCCTTACACCAAGACAAGTGCTATGACCTCACTTCCCTGCAATGTTCCACAGACAGAGAGCAGAATAAAGTAACATGAGGAGGAATGTAGGAGAAATAGTGTGTGTGTGTGTGTGTGGGGGGGGGGTAAAACAAATAGTGAGGGGGGTAAAACATAAATGGAGATGAGATGAGATGAGATAATGCTGCACTAACAACAGACTGCATCTGAATGAGGAAAATGAGATGGATTAGACAAGACAAACAGGGTGCAGATGTGTAGTGTTAAACACTACTGTTAAACTAAAAGGCGACACCAAAAGGAGACTGAAAAAAAAAAAAAGTAAAATCATGGGTGAAATGGGACCAAATCCATGTCTCCAGAAAAGGAAAAAGTTCCCTCTCTTCCTCGCTCACATCTTTCCCTTCATCCCCCACCACACTTTCAGAACTAGTCTGCAATCCATTTAGCTTGGCACAGTAGTTGTTACATTCAGTCCAAATCACACAGGCCGTCAATATGCACTAAAGCTGCAGGACTGCAGCCGTAAACACAGTCAGCTGGCAGAGGTTTGGGCCGCAATCGTTTAAGAAATGCATCGATATGACCTAGGCCAGAGGTGTCCAATCATGTGCCATGGAGGGCCAAGGCCCTGCAGGTTTTCTTTTCTACACAGTTTCTTCAGCAGGTGTTTTCACTGATCAGCAATCAGTGGGAAGAAATTCAGTGAAATCTGCTGTTGAAGGCACTGGTTGGAGGTAAAGCCTGCAGGGTCTTGGCCCTTCATGGCACATGATTGGACACCCCTGACCTAGGCAAACTATGGACACAGGCTCAAACTTACATGGAACCGAAACAAAAGAGAAAACTCGTTTAGAATACATATGCAGGGCAAATCCAAAAGAACACACTGAAGAATACAATTACATGCACACTTCCCAGCCGGCAGTGCTGGGAATCATCAAGCTGCTCAACTACCAAAATAACTTCCTATTTCTCTAAACCCATTTCCTGTTTAGTTAAAATCACTCCCCAGCCTCTGCTACTCTCCTTGAGGAAGATGTCAAAGAGGCGGGCAGAGGAAACAAGTTAACTGCTTGTTTTGTAACAGTGTTAAAGTTTGGATTAATGAAGGCTACACTGAAAAAGAACAATCAGAAAGAAGAGAGGCAACATCTGGCCTTCCCGCCAACATACGGTGAAGCAGCAGAAGAGTCACTGCAATAAAAATGAAATCATGATATTACACATCCAAAGAATATGAATGAACTATCAGCAGTGCTCTGTGATTGATTACCTCCGCCAGGCCGCAGGACATTATGTTTTTGCCAGCGTTTGTCTGTCTGCTTGTCTGTCTGTTGGTTAGCAAGATAACTCAAAAAGTTTTGGACGGATTTCCATGAAACTTTCAGGCGTTGTTGGAAATGGTACAAAGAAGAACTGATTAAATTTGGGGGATGATCCGGATCACCGTCTGGATACAGGAATTTTTTAAAGGATTCTTTAACATTGTGAGATAGGGCCATTTTCAACATGTGTGCAGGCGCAATGGAGGGTGCTGGTCGTCGTGTCTGACGAACATGAACTCCGCGTTCTTCAAAGTTTTAGGCACAAAAGCACGCGGAAAACAGTGGTGGGCCGGGCCCGGCAGCGTGCCTGTGTTTGCGCTACGCTGCAAAAGCTGAGATGGGCAGCTGTCCGGCGCGGGATTATTTGGCAGCAATTCCCCGGGCAGCCATAGGGGCTGCGCAAAAACAAGCTCTCTGCCGGGGAAGCTTCCAAATCCTCTTTTGCCGCGGCGCGCAACCCCAATATAAAACCCACGGCAACCTGTCTACCCAATTTGCATTCGTCAGTGAAGCCCTGAGTGCTGCTTTCAGTGATCTATGAAAACGCTCGCATAACCCATAACCTGTGGGCTGTACGCGGTTGTGCGATGAATTGCAACGCACGCAGCCTGGGAGTTTGCAGATGGAGGAGATGGACACAACAGCAACACTTCAGTTTATTACCTCCGCCAAGGAGGTAATGCTTTTACTACTGAACCACTAATCCTATCATTGTAAATGCAATTGCTAGTCATATGTTGTCATGGTCAAGGAATCTGAAAACGTACACACAAACACTGTATGGGGGGGAACTGTGGCGCTTGGCGGAGGACTGCGCTCTCCGAGTGCTTTTCTAGTTGGGACACAATCTGCTGCTGTTCCTACTTCATGTCTCAGACTCACATCTCATAACAGACTAAGCTAATTTGCTATATTCAAAATGCCTAAATGGGCTCTGGTGTCCTAAAATATGAAAAAATAAACCCAAATCTACTGTATTTACAAGTCAAATATACTGTAAATCATGTTTATTCATTTTAATCATGCTTATTTTAGTTTGTCTTAGTAAGATGTCTATTCACAAGCTTAGTTTTAGTGTGAGAGAAAGAGTTAAAGATGTATGGCTGTTGAAAAACAATTATGCTCATCATTTTATACTAATACTGAAAAGTTAATATTACTTTACTGTCAGAGTGGGAGAAAATTCTAATGTAAAAGCTAAGCTTGGGTTTTGAAGTTTTCAAGGTTCTCTTTGTGGTTACACAGTTACAAACAGAACCTTTAAAACTTAAAAACCCAAGCTTAGCTTTTTAAATTAACATTTTCTTCCACCCAGTTGGTAAAGTAATACCTTAGCAACACTAGCAGGTTACAGTTACAAATAGAACCTTGAAAATAAAACTTGTTTAAAATCTTGCACTTACTAATAACTTTACCAATGTTCTGCATAGCTATCTTGAAATTAAAGAGGCCTACCAGTAAACATTTGTGTTTCTGTGATAGAACAAGACAAATGGCTTAGCAGTGTTTACATAGCAATGAGTAAATATAGCATCACATCAAACATCCATACACACCACTCACAGCTTATGTTTGGCTTAACTATTTTATTATATCCCCTCTCAAGTCTGTAATTCTGGCACCACGACAACTGAAACTGGACCAAGTAAATGAAAACAGACACAGACACGCAGGCAGCGGGCCACAATCCATCGCTTAATGCTCTTTGTCTGAGATTTGTTTAATCAAGCAATGCTCGGCCTTTAATGGCTTCTGTATAGTAGACCTGCTGCTTTCAAATACTCTGAAACTAACCATACCAGTCCTTATTCACAACCCTTCAAAAAAAGTACAAACACACAAAGCATGAGGCCGAAAACCCATTATAGAAAGCCAGCTGTGTAGAACAACATTATGCATAGTTTTGGAATTCTTCACGAAAAAAAAAGTGCAAACCTCACGCTCCAGAACACACAGTGACATGAGGGTGAAAGGAAGAGGAATCACTCATACTTGGCTAATAAGACATCATCCAATAAACATAAATCATAATATTAGCTTACCACTCTAGGCTTGATCCTCTCTGGGGTAGGCACAGGTGAAGTGTCCTCGATGCCCTTTTTCTGTGCTCCGGCTTCAGTAACTCCACTGGTGCTGGTCTCACTGGGCCCCACCGAGGCTGGACCGTGAGCTGGCGTGGAACCTGGGCCCTCAGAGTCCCTCTCAGATGTGCGCAGTTCAAGAATATATTTCTGTGTGACATCTTCCAGAGATGGGGTCTCGTTTCCTGATGGTTTATTTACAGATGCAATTTCGGGTAGGACAGCGAGGCAGGATGCTTCCTTAAGGACCTGCAGATGTGGAGGTGGGGAGATCGGGATGAAGGTGCCTGGTTCGCTGGCGTGGCGGGCATGCTTGGGCATGGTTTTGGATTCTGAATGCAGCGTGGGAGGTGGGGGAGGAGAGGTGAACCTAGTTTGGTTTTTGCACTCTTCCTGTTCTAAGGGATCAAATGGGTCCTCAAGGTGCAACACTGGCAATCTGTTTGGACGCTTTCTGCCGGGTCGTCGAATAATTCTAGGAGACAGAACGCCAGCTAACTTGAGGTCAAAGTTAAACTTCTGCAGCTCTTCTTCTCCTCCTTGGTCTATCACATCCTCATCCTCTTTGTATTCAGAAAGAGGGGTGCCTTCAGAGTGAGAACGATTCTTAGTGACTCCATTACCAACATCTGCATGGCGAGTCGGTGGCGGTAATTCATTTTTAGGACCAGCATCTGGTGCCCACACTGCCTCTCTCTGCTCACTCAGGATCGGCTCGCTGCTGGAAGGTGGAATCTGGCCAGGTTGGTCTAGCTCACTGATTGTTTGCGTGTTGCTGTTCTGACCTCTGTACTGAGGTTCATTTTGAGAGAGCAAAGGGGCATCACTGCGGCGACTGGGATCACTAAATGACTTCTTTTTGGGGGCTTTGCCATTACTATGCTCATCTGTCATGAGTCTGTCCATAGCACCTGGCTCAGCTACAATGTTCCTGATAACTCCACTGTAGTCACGAATGCTGTCATCACGGAGCCCACCATCACTGTAGATTGATAAGTCACTGGACACACTGCCTTTATATTCTGGCAGTGTGCACCCATCAGAACCCTCTGGAGAACCTCCACCTCCTCCTTTCACAGACAGGGATCCCAACAGGTTGCTGTCTACTGAAGAAAAACTTGTCCCCTCTTCTGTTGCTAAGCAGCGTCGCTGAGGCATGGGGTCACTGAGAGAGCGGTAGACTGTGGACTCCCCATTTCCTGCAGCTGCTGTTGATGACTCTGCATTACTCTCATTGCTAGAATCAGAGCCTGAGTTTCCAGAAGGAGAGAACTTGCGCCTTCGACGGACAGCACTTGGGGTTGCAGGGGTTTCAAAACCTCCTGGCCCCTGTGACACAGAGCTGCTGCTGTGAATCCCTTCACTGGCAGCGTTGACGCTGTTCATACTGGTAGCAGTGCTCACGTCCGTGAAAGGGTTTTCATTCTCAGGCATGAGAGCAGGAAGAGGCATGGGGTGAGGCGTGCTGACTTCATTCAGGCAATTTGTACAACTCAAGCTGTTCTCCGTCATCTTTTCTTGGTCCTTATGAAACCCTCGCACCTCACAGATGGCTGATTGCTTCCATACAGTGACCGGCTGCCCTAACACATCCCTCGCTATTCTTGACCCCAAATCAACCCCTGATGAGCCCAAGAATAACCTCTCTGAGAGGTCACTGGGGCAAGTTTCTGGCTCTGTCACAATCCCTTCATCAGTAAAACTTGACTCATGGCCCGAAAGTTCATCCACAGAGCGGTCGTACAGCATGCTCTCTTCTGAGTCACCCTTTAATAAGGCCGTTTCAAGCTCTCTGCTCGGTTTCTTTGACTGCTCCCAGTACTCAGTGCCCCCACTGTTTAGTTTTTCTAGCTGCATACTTGGTCTATCCCTCTCACTCCACTCCTTGTTCTCCCTCTCCCTCTCAGGTTTATTGTCGTCTTTTGTGTTCTCAGGTTTAGCTTCTTGAACCATGCTTTCCTGATCCTTCACAGCATCTACTTTCTTGTTCTCTTCATTTGTCTTCTGAAAGTCTAAACGTTCATCTCCTGAATTGATATCCATTTTCCTTAAATCATCATTATCGTCTGCCCTGGAACTCATCTTGCAGATATCTTGTATGACCTGCCTGGCTTCCTGCACATACCTCTCCTGCAATGGAGTCGGCATCACCTCATCATCATCATCATCATCATCATCGTCATAGTTATATCTATAATCCCTCATTCTTTGTCCTCGCCCAACTCTAAAATCCCCCCCATCACTTTCTACTTCCCTTTCTGGCAATAACAACCTCCCTCCACTTCTTTCACTGTCCAAGTCAAGGCGCTGCTCAGAGGAGCTCCGTTTTGTGGGTCCACCTTTCAGGTAACATCTTGTGACTGCTGTGGGTTTGTCTGAATATGTGAAGGATTTTGCACGCCGCAGAGTGGCAGTTAGATCTTTCAGTGAAGGACGACAATGGGAAGATAAAGGGGCCCCACTCCGAAGCCCGCAGCCCATCCTGTGCATCGATGACTCCTCTGTTCTGTCTCCTCCACTGGTCCGACGCACCTTAAGCCCTGACAGGTCAGATTTCAGAAAGCTTAAGAGCGTCATTGTTTCTGAAGTGATATCAGGATTGGATGCAGATATTTGTTTTGTATCCTTACTATTTACCCTGTTCTCTTCTGTTGTTTTCTTTAAGACCATGGAATCACCACCTCTAACCACTGAAGACACCCCATCTTCTCGGGAAAGTACACTGGGCATGTGGGTAACTTTAGGCACAATCTTGGGATGCACATGCACAGGAGCTCGGGAGAAGTTATCCCCGTGGCCAAAACTTGGAGAGCGGTACATGGTAAAATTCCCATGGTACGTTTTACTTAACATGGATGAGGATGCAGCTCTTCTACCCTCTGCTACACCTGTATTAAAAAGCATTTTTGCTGCCTGGTTGGCACAGGTAGCCTGGCCCTCCTCTTTGAGGGTCTCTGTACTCGAATATCGGCTGCTGCAGTGTGAATCACCGGGACTCAAAACAAACGGCGGTATGTTGACCTTTGACACCCGTGACACACCAGGAAGTGTCATGGAAGTCACTGGTGAGGAGATTCGCTCCCATTGCTGTATCCTCACTCTGTTACTATGACTGCTGGGTTCCCTTGCCGAATGACTCCGAGTTACTTTCCCTGCAAACTCTAATCCTGTCTTTTGCTTGTGCTGCCTCTCTAGGTGCTCCATTGTCAAGGTTGTGTCACTGTCACTGTCTTCAGATTCGCCATCGTGATCGTTGTAATCATCACGGCTTGCTTGTAGAGCAACCCCGCTGACCTTTTTCTTCTTTCTGAGGGAGCGGCGGCGGACTACCTCACGACAGTGGGGGCCTAATGAACCAGGACTGTCCTCCTCACTGCCTGAAGATCTGCCAATGCCTTTAGTACCCCACCAGCCAGGTTTACCACGGGATGAATAGCTGTCGCCACGCTCTGATGCACCCCTCTCTCCTAATTTACAAGAGATGGAAAGAGAGGAGCTGGAGGCACCACTACAACTACCTCCTCTTTTTTTTCTAGTGTGATCCTCCTCTTCGTCTCCAGAGCTAAACCTCCAGTGGGAGCTGAGGGGAGAAACGACTCTTGCAGGGGCTATTAAATCAGTGGAGGGAGCGACAGTAGAGGAGGAGTAGGAGGTGGTAATGGCTTTATCTGGAGCTGGAGCAGAGGAGAGGGAGAAGGTGGGGGCTTGTGCTTTGGAGGAGCTATGTAAGGAATGTAAACTATCCCTGGCCAGCCCGACCCCCTGTCTATCCCTTCTCTCCCTCTCTGTCGGTTGGTGAAGAGAGGTGGAGCAGGAGGAGGTGTCTAAACTCAGTGATTGACTCCAAGACAAAGAAGAAAAGGGTTGAAGGTCAGGGTTAGGGTCAGATGTCAGCCTTGGTGTCCTGGGGGTCTTACAGGCTGTCTTTGCCTCAGTGCTGGGACTACGAGATCTGTGTGTAGGCGAGTTTATCCTGCAGTAGTGACTACGTATGCTACTGTTGGACACTTTGATATTCTGAACACATGTCTCTATGTCTGTGTCCTTATCATTACGATCAGATTTGGAGTAAAAGTCTAAACCATAATGCTCTCCAAGTTCACATTTATCGGACAAAGACAGGCCACTGGCTTCAGTAGCTGAACTCCAAGGCACTGGTTTGTTTTCATCAGCAAGAGTACTAGCACTTTCACAGGAGATAAGCTCTTGTACATGGCCCCTGCTGGCTGCTTTTAAATTCTCACAGGAGTCAGTCTTATTCTGGTGCAAAGCTCCACTCTGTCTCTCATCAAAAAGTTGTCTAATTTTGGTCACACTAGGCCACTTATCAGAGTGCAGGGGGGAGAAGTCACCATAGTGTGCAGCCAAATAACTTCTGCGAGATTTACAGAGTGGATGAACCTTTCTAGCACTAACATCCTCTTCCTCATCTGGGCTCAAAGTCTTTCTGAGATCACAGGAAGGTGCGTTGGTCTGCGAATAACCCCTCTTACCAGAGCTGCCGCTGCCGTCTGCTTTTAAACGCGTCAAAATCCGCTCCTTGCTCTTCCTCTCCGAGTCCGAGCCCGACACGGAGTCGGTGCCAGAGTTAGACTTGAAGCTTTTCGGAGCGGTGTCCCGCAAAGGTGCACAACCGCTGTCCTCCCGAAAAGGCTGTGAAGATGGACAGCCGTCCCTCCCGGAGCCTCGGTGGCCGCCGTCAGCGCCGCTGCCGAACCTCTCCGTGAGCTGGCGGATGGACGGAGAGATGGAGGAGTGCAGACTAGGAGGGTTTCGTCTGGGCTCTGCGGTTGGGAGGCTGGCGGTGGCAGAGATTTTGGAAACTTTCCTCGACGCGCTGACATTACGCGCGGCGGCCAGGGGCCGTCCAGCTGCGTCCAAGTCCTGTGATGTGTGTCGCCGGTCCTCCCCGCTCCTGCTGGCGCCCCAGGACCCCAGCTTTTTCAAAGACACGCTGCGATACCCAGTCACGTTCTTCCCCTCCCCGCTTTTTGCCATTGTGCATGTCTTTGTTACAGTTCAAGCACACATTTTAACTCCTCGGTATCCAAGCGCTGTTGTTTTTTTTTTAAAGATGTGGTGCATTTGAAACCGCAGTTACTACGAAACTTCATCAGCAGTTACTCTTTAAACTTTAATAACTGACAAAATCTCAAACTTCTCAGACTGGGATTAGCCAAATACTGACTTCTTGTAGAAACTTACACGTTGTCGATTTCCAAAACCGTGCCAGGAGATAAGACGCTTCCAGTGGGGGCTTTTTTTTTTTTTTTTTCCTGGCCAAACTTTCTCAAACCTGCTCACAAACACAACCTCTCCATTGTTATATCTTATTTCCAAACGCGTCCCCGTGGCCAGGTTTGCGCGCCTCCGCGGGCCCATGCATCACTCTCGGTTAATCCCCAAATTGTTTGTGGAGTGGATTCCTTATTTTGGCAAGATTTGGGTTTTCCGTGACTTGTGTTGTTTTTTTTTTTTTTTGCATGTAAATGCCTGAGATAGGGCAGAGGGGCTGTGGGCGGGACCAGGGTGTAGGGGCTGTCATAGCCCCCCTAGGGGATTCTGAGGAAAAGCTTTTTTCCCCCCTTTTTTCTGATAGAGGAAGAAGGCAGATACTGAGGACTAACGAAGAGCACCGTGTATAATTATAGCTCGTTCCCTTGCGAAAAAGGACAGAGTTTATAACCCCCCCCCCAAAAAAACAGATTTTAAGGCTACAGTCTGACCCAACTGCAGCATCTTTTTGTTAAACTCAGGTCGCACCATGCATCTTCAACATACATTACAAACTGCTGCACGTTTAGATTTAAATGAGTTTAACACTGAATAATTAACCCAACCAGCACACTCCGCTGGCAGCTGCAAGATGGTGCTGGTCAGTTTTAGCGAGTCAGCATTTCACTTGAGAGGAGGGGGGGGGGCGAAATAAAAGTGACGGCTCACCCACAATAAGCCCTCTGTGGCGCTTCCCATGCGGCCGTCTGCTTACCGAGCCCCTTTGTTCCAAACGGGGATTTCTCTCTCTGTTTTACTCCCTCCCCAGAGAGGCACAGGCTGACTGCACCGCCCCCCACAGGTCGGTTATGTTATGTGCATTGGATAGGGAGAGCCAGGACGCAAAAATGTACAAGTTCACCATCTAGGGTAAGATGCTGGGATAACATCCAGCTCCCCCACGACCCGAAGAGGATTAAGCGGAAGAAGATGGATGGATGGAACTGCCCGTTACTAGCTTAGGGGCCCAAGCTTGTAATGGGGGCCCTGTTTTGTAATGGAGGTGAGTTCAAACTCTTTAAAAATGGGGGGAAAAAAATCTCCTGTCCCACAAAAATAAAAAATAAACCCAGTCATTGTCTACATGAAAAGAAAATAAGTTATTACATCAGCTAAAGATTAAACTAGCATCCCTATGATCATGCAGCCAACAAAAATCTTACTTCATATTAATTACTTAGTATATGTAGGAGTATTCTCCAAAAATGCATGAACATTTATTCATGTTGGAAGCTTGGACTAGCATATGTAGGTAAATGATAGCACTGGCTGATCCTCACCGTGCTGACTGGCGTCGCATTGCACAATAAATACATTCATGGTGTCCATGCCTGATATTGATCTGCTGTGTCCCAGTTGTGGGACACTGTCTTTACATTGTGAAAGGTAATAATAAAGATTTCTTATACATCTGTGTGATTTGTGTTTAACTACTTTAAAACAATACAACTATTTTTCATAATTCATTTTTCATTGTCTCCCTGGCATTAAAGGGGGAATAGTTAACAACAAAAACAAAAGAAACAGTTGTTCTCAAGCCCCAATTTTACAATATGTTCATCCCTACCAAAAAGAGTAAAATATACAAACATTTAAAAATGGGTATTCAGTGGAAGCTTTTATTAAGTTTTACTAAACATTTTATACACCAAGCTAGCTTCAAGGCTGCAGAAAGAATCAAACAGATTGACAGTATATAAAAAAGTAGCCAATCTTTTAACTAATACTGACAGGCATTTTGGTACAGTGCTCACAGTCTCTCTATGAGGACAAAATGTCCATTTCAGACAGCAGAGGAAAAGAAACATTTTAGCACAGAAGTACAGGAATTTCTCACTATTGTCAGAAGCACAACACATTATACTATTTTATCCCATACATTAAAAATGCTCAGTCAGGGCCAAGCACAGAAAATGTTACAGTAGGTTAAATGTATGAAAACAAAATTAAACTGATGCATAAGTCTGAAACAGTTCACATATTTTTATGTCTTATCATACCTTAAGTATTTCATTATACATCAGTTTAATCATAACATCATACTGGTATTTTAAAAGTTCATATGATATCTCTATAGGTAAGATCCTGGTGTAAAATAAACTTTTGTAATAGTAGTCTTGTGTTTTCAAAGGAGCTAAATTATGACACAAATGAAAGAAAACCTCCACATCCAAATATTACAACACATTACAATTTTTTGCATTTAAGGAAACACATGATTATTAAGTAAGCAATTCATAAACTGTTTTACTTGGTACAACTCTATTACAAATATCTGTTAGGACTGTATTGCATACAACTATCAAAACACCACTAAAGTGTTTAATAACTCACATTTACACCCTTAAACCTGTTCTCTACTCTGTATTCCCACATACAGCTCTGGAAAAAAATAAGAGACCACTGCAAAATATTTATTTAATTAGCATCTCTACATGTATGGCAGCCACAAGGACGCCTCAGTCTATTTAAGGAGGTCCTGGTTAGGTGATCATCTAAGCACAGTGAGACGTATGAAAGCTGTGAATATAAATCAGAGTTATTCCACAAATACAGAATTGAGTTCTTCCTAAGCTAAAACTAAAGTATTCTAGTGTTGAAGAATGAACATGTTTTCTTTGCATTATTTGATCTAAAAGGACATCAAAAAGCACCATGTTTTTTGTTGTTTTGAACAATTGTCATTTTCTGTAAATAAATGCTCTAAATAATGATATTTTGACTTGAAATTTGGGTGAGTTGTTTTCAGTAGGTTGGAGAATAAAACAAAATTGTTCATTTTACTCAAACACATACAAAGTAAAACCAGCTAAAGTGATTATTTTGTAGTGTTCTCTTTGGCTTCTCAATTTTTTTTTTTCCAGAGCTGGATTTATTCTTTGTTCTGTCATCTTCACAGAATTAAAGTTTCATTCATTTGATGCAATAATTAATATTTATTTTAGACCATACCATTAACAGCCATCAACTGTGTACAATGCAGTATTTAAAAAAACTTAAGGGCATAAATATTTAAATAAATTTCCTTTCGTCATGAAAAACTTTAACATGTTAAAAAAAAACTGGTCAGATTAAGTCTGGTCTGAATTCTGATACAGTCGGAATTCAAATATTTCAAATATCAAAAATTCTGATAAATTCAAATTCTAATTTCAAAGATGACAAAAGCAGTATTTACAGTAAGTTCAGTAGGGTCACATCAACAGGATGGACATGGCACCTTGTGGTAAAAACACGCAAAAACAAGTCGACAATCACAATGACAGGGATGACACTTAAAAATATAAAGACCTTCATAAGAAAACTTAATAATATCAACAAAAACATCTTCATTGCTCCCACAAATTTAATGTTTGTGCAATGTTTCTGCTGCATATTCCACCCCTGTACTAAATCATTTCCACAAACAAGTCCTTCATGTAGATTTAAGGTGCAATCAAACATCTCAACATGACATATTAATGCCAGTGGTTCCCCCCCCCCCCAAAAGTTAGATTATCTGGTCTGTTCTCCAACTCATTTGATGTCACAAACATCACAGATCATCAAATCATACACAATAAAATAAAGCTTTTAGCAGTATTTCTGGTCTAATTTAAAAGTTTATATGAAGGTGTCATGAGCCGAGCTCTGGTGGTTTCCGTCAGGCTCGGTCTCATGGCTTTTTCCTTATAATTACATATTTGTTGTATTTTGTGCTTTTTGGGTTTCTGTAATTCTTGTACTGTTTGCTATTTTCCTGTTTATGTTTTAGTTTTGTTGCATTCTTATTTTGTATTAATTTACATTTATATTTCAGTCTGCATTTGTTGATATTTTATTCTTTAGTTCTTTACTGTTGGGTTGACAGCTGTCAAGGGCGTTTCCGGGTTTTGTGCTTCATGTGGGCGTTGCCCCTGTCAGCTGTCAGCTTCAGCCGCTCTCTTCTCATTGCCCCCATCTGGTCCAAATTGTATCTTTGCTTTCTCCTGCCCGCTCATGTGACCCACACCTGTCACTACTTATGCAATTGTTTTTTGAGCCTATATAAGGGCAGGTATTTTCATTTCTGATTGCCGCTGTCTTAATCAAGCCACTCTTCGTCTCCACCAGAGCCCTGTCCCTGCTCTGGTGCACTATATCAGTAAGTTTGCTCCCCTGTTTGTATTTTTATGTTCTTAGCACTGTGTTGGACTTTATGTTTGTTGTTTGTTCAATAAATTACCCAAACACACAGTTCAGCGAGTGGGTCTCACCTTTCTGCCCCGAAGGGCAAATCATGACAGAAGGACCCAAACTGTAAAAATCCAGAATAGATAAACATATATACAGTATACACCACTAAATGCAAGTCATTTTTTGGTCCTCCATATTCTCAGACAGGTTTCACCATAAACACAAATGAGTTTAAAACAACAAAAAATAAAAGATTTTTCTCTATTACAACTCAGTGCACAGGAAAGTAAACATTACATATCGCAGCTACAATGCAGGATGTTAAAATTTCTGTAAACTAGTAGTAAAATCAGATAAAAGTGTCCAAAATATCAGATTTGTCACACTAAAATGCAACAATAATCCATGGGAGCAAATCATGGAAGGAAGGAGGTTGAAGTTCACCATTCATATTCTAAAATTAAAGCTTTTGTAACAAATTATAGGGTAATTTTTAACATCACAGTGACTTCTCAAAAGGTGAATATTTTAAAATACATCATTGTGGCTTCCAGCTCTCTACAAACCTTTACAAAATACTGAGTGTCAGCATTCGTTCACACACTGGAGCCATTGATTCTGAGAGTTGTGACCCTGCGCACAAACCGCCTGGTGCTCCGGCGATACTGTGGTTGCATGAAATAAAATAGAATTGGGTCGAGAAAGCTGTTTACGCTGGCAAATGGCCTGGTGCTCTTATAGATGACAGAGAACAAGTTTCTCATCTCACAGGGCGCGCTCCTGAGACTGCGCACCAGCAGATACATGGTCTTGGTCAGGTGGAATGGAAGGAAGCTTATGCAGAACACTGCTGCCACAATGATAATCATCCTCACCGCCTTGTCTCTCTTCTCTCCCGTCGCATCCGTGACCTCCTGGTATGGCACTGGGCGGCAGAGGATTTGTGCCATCCGGCAGTAGCACACCATCACGCCCACAAAAGGCAACAAAAAGCCAAGCAATGTCAGCGTCATGCCATAGGGATAATACTTCCCAGAGAGCGCTGGTGGGCTTAGATCATAGCACACTGTGCGGTTGCGTTGGATTCCTATCGCAGCAAAGTGAATAGTTGGTGCACACAGGATGGCGACAGTCAGCCACACTCCTCCACAGATAAACCACGCCAACCTGCGGCTGCTCTGCTTGTGCCACGTTGCGAGAGGATGGCAAATACCCAGGTAACGCTGCATGCTGATGCAGGTGAGGAAGAGGATGCTGCCATGCAGATTACTGAAACGGGAGAGACAATAAAAAAATAAATATCATGTTTGTTCTGCAGGGTTTTGCAGAGGTGGGTAGAGTCTCCAGAAATTAAGGAAAAGTGGTGTTACCCAATGATGTTAATTACTGGAGTGTACTGTAAATAAGCATAATCACCAAAATATTACCTGAGTAAGAATAAGAAAATATCTACTAAATATGATACGTGAGAACTGAGCTAGTGAGTGAGGTGTTGCTCATAAATTTGTAAAATGTTTTTTTTAGATGTTCAACTTTTTCCTTATGGGCTGCACGGTGGCGCAGTGGTTAGCACTGCGGCAGCACAGTTTACCCTTGGCCGGGGGATTGTGGGGATCGTGGGATCGTGGGTTCGATCCCAGCCCCCGACCAACAGTGATCTGTGTGGAGTTTGCATGTTCTCCCCGTGTTGCGTGGGTTTACTCCGGGATTTCTCCGGTTTCCTCCCACATGCCAAAAAACATGCATGTTAGGTTAATTGGCTGTTCTAAATTGTCCCTAGATATCTGTTTCCTATAGGCCCTTAGAATAGAGGGTTAGTATTAATGAAAGCGCTTTGAGTGGTCTTTGTGACTAGAAAAGCGCTATATAAGTGCAGGTTAGTTAGTTAGTTAGTTAGTTATAAATGTATGACTCGTCTACCAAATTTACTACCTTTTCCTAATATTTTTTGCAATAAATCCTCAAACTTTTCATGCAAACTTACATCTTTTTTTATGCAGATCATGACTCTTCCCCCCAAGATTTGTAACTTTTACATGTGTAACCTTTTTTTAAATTTGTACCTATACTCTCACCAGTTTCTTAAGTTTTTCTCTTAGATGTGTTGGTTTGAATCAAATCAGACTTCCCATACATACAATCTAATGTAATCAAAATTACAAAAACAATAAAAATTTAAACATTCTCTGAGCCAGCAGTGAGGAACTATTGCTTCAACAGTGACGGGAAGAAAAACTGATGAGAGAAAAATGACTTACATTAAAGTGAAATCAGTCAAAGCAAAAGTAACTAAAATAATACAACCAAAAGTACTTGAGCAATAGCTTTTTCTTTGAAAAATGCAGTCAAGTAAAAGTGAAAAGTATCCTGCAATAAAAACCACTCACAAAAGGGCAACTATGAAAATGTTACATGTGCTTGAGTAAACGTAACTCCTGACTACCCACCTCTGCACTTTTATATGCATCACAGTCACTACCGCCAAAACATTAGGGTTGCCTTAAATTGTTCATTATAAATGCTGAAAATAGCATTTAACACTAATTAGTCATAAATCCTTAATCTTGTTTAACTGGCAATTCTGTAGTCTAATGTTGATTATGTTAAAATGCTAATTGATCATTAGTAGAACCCATTTCTAATTACATTAGTACAGATGTTGGGCTGACACAGAGGGTATAATTATTGTTGGATGAAAGTCTGAAGCATACAGCTTTTTTGTGTGTAATGAGTCTATTCCATGTGGGAAGAGGCTCCTCCATTCACAAACCAGCATATTAGGGTTCTTACAAGTATAATTTATTAAAATTTACAGCTGAGGCATGTGTAGCAGGGCCTCACAGCTCCCATTCTATCCAGGCTACAGCCAGGTGCCTGTGTACTGTTGTGTGCACAAACTAGCACACAGTGTTGTATAATATCTCCAGTTATTCATCGGTTTTCTGGATGAAACAACCCGTATATTAAGAGTAAGAAGAATTTAGAAAGAAATTTTTCTCTCCCCCATTTTTAGATAATAAAACTAAAACATTCCAAATGCTAAACCAACTAAGTACACTGTCCCTGTAATCAACAAAGCAGTTCTAATAAACAAAATTGTCAATTAGGTGAATACCAGGTATGTGCACAGTGAAACTAGTTTCCACGGTAGCTATTATAGCTATAGTCCGTTATATATATAGCTATATATATTATAGCTATAGTCCGTGAGTGACGGAGGGAGGAAGGCCTGAAATAGGCAAATGTGAGTTATGTTATATGTGTTAAATGTGAGTCAGGCTGTTATATTTGTGTATTTATAATATTTATGTTAAAGGTGAGTCAGGCTGTTATATTTGTGTATTTATAATATTTATAATATTTATAATTGTGTATTTATAATTTTTCTGCATTGATGTATGTGGTTATTGTGTATATTTTTATCTTGATTCTTTTTTCTAAAGCCCATCCAGGGACAAGAGTTGCAAATTAGCTAATAGCTATACACTCTATGTGCAACACATCAGATTGATTGTCTTTGATTAATTGTCTATGTTTATTGCACTGTCCCTGTCAAATAAACTAATCTACTACTACTACTACTATTAAGGGGCACGTCTTATCGACTGTCATTTTCTGAATCATTCATTTTCATTGTGTTAGTGTACCAGAATGTTTCTTTATGTCCTTCATGTCTGTAGGCTGTCAGCTATGTGTGCTGTTATTTGTTACTAAGTTGATCTGAGCTGTTTATTTTTAATTTATTAATTATCATTTAATTATGAAAGGCCTTTTGGGCAGTATGGTGGTACAGTGGTTACCACTGTTGCCTAACAGCTAGAAGGTTCTAGGCTCAAATCCCCAGGCTGGCAGGGGTGGGGACCTTTCTGTGTGAAGTTTGGCTGTTCTCCCTGTGCTGTGTGAGTTTACTCCAGGAGCTCCAGTTTCCTCCCACAATCCAAGGACATGCATGTTAGGTTAACTGGTCATTCTAAATTGTCCCGAGGTATCCATCTCTGATAGGCCCTTAGAATATAGGGTTATTATTAGTGAAGCACTATGAGTGGTTTTTGAGACTAGAAAAGCACTATATAAGTACAGGTCCTTTTTCCAGAAAGTTGTCAGGCAAATCTATCTTATATTATGATGTTTTTAAAAATGTAACTAACCAATGTAACTTCTGAGATTCTGAAGCGTGATTGTCTTGCATGCATAAGACTAATAAAGGCTTACAGACACGGACAAAATTGTTGGTACCCCTCTATTAATGAAAGAAAAACCCACAATTGTCACAGAATTAACTTGAATCTGACAAAAGTGGTAATAAATAAAAATTCTATGAAAATTAACCAATGAAAATCAGACAATGCTTTTGAATTGTGGTTCAACAGAATTATTTTAAAAAATAAACTCATGAAACGGGCCTGGACAAAAATGATGGTACCCTTAACTTAATATTTTGTTGCACAACCTTTTGAGGCAATCACTGCAATCAAACAATTTCTGTAACTGTCAATAAGACTTCTGCACCTCTCAGCAGGTATTTTGGCCCACTCCTCATGAACAAACTGCTCCAGTTGTCTCAGGTTTGAAGGGTGCCTTCTCCAGATGGCATGTTTCAGCTCCTTCCACAGATGTTCAATAGGATTTAGATCAGACCTCATAGAAGGCCACTTTAGAATAGTCCAATGTTTGGCTCTTAGCCATTCTTTGGTGTTTTTAGCTGTGTGTTTTGGGTCATTATCCTGTTGCAAAACCCATGACCTGCGACTGAGAGCAAGCTCTCTGACACTGGGCAGCACATTTCTCTCTAGAATACCTTGATAGTCTTGAGATTTCATTGTACCCTGCACAGATTCAAGATACCCTGTGCCAGATGCAGCAAAGCAGCCCCAGAATATAACAGAACCTCCTCCATGTTTCACAGTAGGGACAGTGTTCTTTTCTTGGTATGCTTCATTTTTGCGTCTGTGAACATAGCGCTGATGTGCCTTGTCAAAAAGTTCCAGTTTTGTCTGGTCTGTCCATAGGACATTCTCCCAGAAGCTTTGTGGCTTGTCAACATGCAGTTTGGCAAATTGCAGTCCGGCTTTTTTAGGATTTGTTTTCAACAGTGATGTCCTCCTTGGTTGTCTCTCATGAAGTCCACTTTGGCTCAAACAACAATGGATGGTGCAATCTGACACTGATGTACCTTGACCTTGGAGTTCACCTTGAATGTGTTTAGAGGTTGTTCTGGGCTCTTTTGTTACCATTCGTATTATTCGTCTCCTCCTGCGGCCACGTCCAGGGAAGTTGGCTACAGTCCCGTGGATCTTAAATTTCTGAATAATATGTGCAACTGTAGTCACAGGAACATCACGCTGCTTGGAGATGGTCTTATAGCCTTTTCCTTTAACATGCTTGTCTATAATTTTCTTTCTAATCTCCTGAGACAACTCTCTCCTTTGCTTCCTCTGGTCCATGTTTAGTGTGGTACACACCATGTCAACAAACAGCACAGTGACTATTTGTCACCTTTAAATAGGCCGACTGACTGATTACAAGTTTGTAGACACCTGTGATATTAATTAGAAGACACATCTTGGTTGAACATGTCCCTATAGTCACATTATTTTCAATCTTTTCTAGGGGTACCATCATTTTTGTCCAGGCCTGTTTCATGAGTTTGTTTTTTAAAATAATTCTGTTGAGCCACAATTCAAAAGCACTGTCTGATTTCCATTGGTTAATTTTCATAGAATTTTTATTTATTACCACTTTTGTCAGATTCAAGTTATTTCTGTGACCATTGTGGGTTTTTCTTTCATTAACAGAGGGGTACCAACAATTTTGTCCACGTCTGTATCTTATCTTATCTTATCTTATCTTATAAGAAAGGAAAAAAAATCACCTAGATCACCAAGCTCAAAGGGCACCAAGATCTGGAATAACATACCACCTGGAATCAGAGAACGTACCACACTAAACACTTTTAAGACGCATTGTAAAAATTGGCTTTTAAACAACCAAAACTATACCCATAACTAGTGGTTGCTCTGCGGCATACGCATATATCAGGGATGGCAATTTTCCGCCGATCCACGGAGTTCCGCCGATTTATTTTCAAATTGATCATTTCTGTGAATCGTCTAAATCCGTTGAGAAAATTTTAGGGGGGGTAAGGTACCTTATTGTCACCGATGTTACCGATTTTAGCAAAAATCAACACGATTACATAAGTGCTCGGTGCTTCCCCAGGTCAAGTCTCCCGCGATAACCCGGATGTTTTGTACCCAAGCTACTGCTGTATTGTAAACGGCCCTGCGATTGGATAGTTGCAAACGATTGGACCAATCAAATGACTCGTTGTATGCTTTGTCAAAAATTCATGGCGGCGTGTTCGTGTTGGAATTCTGAGCTTTCGGTATCGTTTTCAGCGGAATTATGAGATTTTTATTGAAGGACCAGGAGTCATCAGTGCTAGAAACAGACGGTAGTATCAAAAATAAGTTCCGATGGAATTGGCTTGAGAGAAAAGTGACGGTAAAGGTGAAAATTGGCTCAAAGTTTGACAAGGTAACAGAAACACTCGGACAATTTCTGAAGAAACCAGACGTGGCCGGAAAAGCTTTTTGTGTGTATTGTAAAGACTTGATTAACTATGGATCGCGTGGATGTGTGGCGCTGTCAGACCACGCATCAAAAGTGAAGAAACATGCCGACTACCTTAGAAGTGACTTGGTGACCAGTGTAAATAGTGTAATAAACTCTTATAGAACTGTTAAATATGTTGGACTAAAGACAGTGAGACAGAAAAAGTAAGTTAACTTTTCATTAAATTTAATGATTTATCTAAGTCTAGTATTTAATTTTTTTTATCATTTTTTTCAGTCTAAATTACTTCTGTTTTACTGAAAACCTCTCAGCTTCAGGGGGGCTGTGCCCACCGCCCCCCCCCCCATAAGTCAATCGACCAAATTAGATTTCAGCTGAAATCAGAATTTCCTGTTACCATCCCTGATATATACATATGCGCCCGTGTGTCACACACATATGCCCCGCCTCTTGTTTGTTGCTCTCTCTTGTTGCTGTGAGGTGCTTGGGTGCATGTGTGTGTACGCATACGCAGTAATTCACTCGTGTGACATTTGAATGTCTTGTTTTCAAAACACCTTAACTCTTGCAGTTTTGCATATCCACTTTGTACAGTTTTACTGCAGTTGTTCTCGCATACAATTGTTTGTTTGTGTGTTTTGTGACCCGCCGGGGGACTACAGATGCAAATTAGCAGTATTGCTAATCTGGCATACTTACATTTGTATTAACCCTTTGAGTGTGACATTCTGCGTGCCCCTAGAGGCAGAGCGCGGCACTGCGCCTGTCAACTGATTTTACTTTCCTAAACACTGTTCACCTTTACTGAGGATTTGTACTGATCATGCCAGTTCACAAGGTGGCAGGCACGCGTTGGAGGACTCATGGATGACACCTAATACACCAGAAAAGAAGAAATACTCCTTACTTCTTCGTCGTCTTGGAGATCACAGCACAAGATGTACGCGGACTGTCATTATGGACATTCGCGATCGCCCACGGACGAGGAAATTCAGAGGATTTGGTCCCGAATTTGCCAACTATGATTCTAAAAAGAGATTATTTAGTTTATGAAGGTAGATGTTTACATGTTCTTGCGGGGAGTGTGGGGCTCGTTGAATTCACCTGCCAATACCCAGAGCACCATGTGACTGGAGGACAATCGCCGGTTGTATTTCATCAATATAACATAAATTACCGCAGAATAAAAGCAAAATTACGGTGGAATAATCAGTAACAGTTTCTGGATGTAGGATAGAAAGCTGAAATGACCAGGAGAGGAAAAAATAACCAGTAGAATGCCGCTAAAGGACACTCCTCCCGGCACATGAACAGCTTTTTCCCCTCTGCCATCAGACTGCTGAACATTAAGTGACTTATTGACTCTCGTGCACTATATACAGCAGCTCAACCAGACTCATGTCATTCATCACTGTTTTTCTGTTGCATTATCGACTGCACATCATCTGCTACTTGCTAATTTATTTAAAACTGCTGTGACTAGTATTACTCATTATTATTATTATTATTATTATTATTATTATTATTATTATTATTATTATTATTATTATCATTATGTATTATTCTACACTTATTGCATGGTTTTAGTCTTTAATTTTTTTTATTTTTTTTTTTTTTTTTAGTTTATCTCTTTATCTTATCATGTTTTAATGTTGTAGCATTGCACCGAGACAAATTCCTAGTTTGTGTACTACATGAACAATGGCAATAAATCTGATTCTGATTCTGCTTTGCCAGAGGTAAGTGACAAATGTCTGTTTGTTTGTATGTAAATTAGATGCGTAAGTTCACACCACTCTGAAATTTTGGATCATATTCTACGTCTTTCTAATGGCCAGTAAGCCATTATCTCTTACCACTTTAAAGTTATAGCCTTGGAAAGTTCTGACATCTGATCTGACTAATTTCTTGAAAAAATCTTTACCACTGTTGACCACTAGGGGTTATGTCGCAGTTTGGCAACAGTCACACTCAAACGGTTAATGTTCATTAGTATGTAATGTCCCTTTCAAATAAACATTAAACTAGAAAAGCACTCGGAGAGCGCAGACCTCCGCCAAGCGGCACAGTTCCCCCCATACAGTGTTTGTGTGTACGTTTTCAGATTCCCTGAGCATGAAAAGATATGACTAGCAATTGGATTCACAATGATTATTTGTTTATTTGACATGGACAGTGCAATAAACAGACAATTAATGAATGACAATCAATGTGATAGTGATAGGATTAGTGGTTCAGTAGTGTAAAACGGGGCTATAAGGGACGGCGGGTTGATAAGGGACACTTTTCTGGGAAATGTTTTAAATGTAATTGTGCTTTTTTTATTTTGAGCAGGACGCTGAGTTGTGTTTTTATTGTCAAATATCCATGAATCCTTCATCAAATGTAGGCGGAAGCAAAATTAAAAAAGCAGAATTACATTTAGAAAAGTGTCCCATATTACCCCGCCGTCCCTTATAGCCCCGTTTTACGGTAGTAAAAGCATTGCCTCCTTGGCGGAGGTAATAAACTGAAGTGTTGGTGTGTCCATCTCCTCCACTGACGGATGCAGATTGGTTAGACAGGTTGCCGTGGGTTTTATATTATATTGGGGTTGCGCTCGGCGGCAAAACAGAATTTAGAATTTTCCCCGGCAGAGAGGTCGTTTTTACGCAGCGCCTATAGCTGGGCGGGGAATTTGTGGCAAATAATCGGGCGGCGGACAGGTGGCTGTGTCAGGTTTTGCAGCGTCGCGGAAAAAGCGGGCACGCTGGCGGGCCCAGGCCAGCAGTGTTTTCCGTGTGCTTTTGTGCCTAAAACGTTGAAGAACGCGGAGTTTGTGTTGGTCAGACACGACAAGCAGCGCAATGTGCGCAGCGCCTATGGCTGGCGGGCCCAGGCTACCAGTGTTTTCCGCATGCTTTTGTGGCTAAAACGTTGAAGAAGGCAGAGTTTGTGTTGGTCAGACACGACGCCCAGCGCCGTCCATTGCGCCTGCGCACATGTTGGAAATGGCCATATGTCACAGTGTGGAAAAATGCTTTAAAAAATTCCTGTATGCAGACGGTGATGCGGATCATCCCCAAAATGTAATCAGTTCTTCCTTGTACCATTTCCAACAACGCCTGAAAGTTTCATGGAAATGCGTCCAAGATTTTTTGAGTTATCTTGCTAACCAACAGACAGACAGACAGACAGACAAACAGACAAACCCCGGCAAAAACATAACCTCCTCCTGGCCTTTTCGGCCTGGCGGAGGTAACTAAACTAAACTAAACTCTTAACGGCTTCAGGGCTCCACAATATTCTATACATTTTTGATACCTACTCCACCCTTCCAACAGTGTTTCCCCTACCATTACAATGGGGGGGGGGGGTGCCCCCCATAGTGTCAAATTAATCTTCTGTCTGTCTTCTGTGTAGAAAGGGTAGTTCCCAAAAGTGATGATCAGAAAATTGGTCCCCATCAAACATGAAAACCAATATGCATGTGTGTATGTGTTCCTGTCTTTCTATTCTTGTGTGGCACACCCCTTGACAAACCACCTTTTTGTGAGGGCATTTTTCCTTATGAGGACCAGGCCAAATGTCCTCATAAGGAAAAATGCTAGGATCCATTCCCCAAAGTGCAAGATACACTATTATGAATATAAGCCATAAAAAATCACACAAGTAAGTGATCTGACAAACAAATAAACAAGGGTTCTGAAACAGTCGCTAATATTGGATGTTCCATTCATTTTCAATAATTAGGTATTCTGTAATTTTTCTATATAGCACCAGAACACCATGACACACATAGGCTGCAAGGTGGCGCAGTGGTTAGCACCGCGGCAGCACAGTTTTACCCTCGGCCGGGGGATCACGGGGATCATGAGATCGTGGCTTCGACCCCAGCCAACAATGATCTGTGTGAAGTTTGCATGTTCTCCCCGTGTTTGCGCGGGATTTCTCTGGTTTCCTCCCACATGCCAAAACATGCAGGTTAGGGAGTTAAGGGGCGCTTGCGCACGCAGCGACCGGCAGCTGGTGGCTTGTCACCGGACTGCAGAACAAATCTACCTACAGGTACAAAATAAGTCCAAAAAAAAAAGAGATTCCTTTAACAGTTTGTCATTGTCGACCTTCACGCTGCCCCCTCCCCCCAAGGCTGTAAATCTAGGGGAAACACTGCTTCCAAGAACCCAAAAGTCTGTGGCATTATCTCACTTTGTATTTCCCTCCTTTCCTTTCTCTTTGCCATGCCTTCCAATACAATAATTTCACAAGTGAAAAGGTGTTTAAACACGTTACAGATGTAGCCAACATTACTTGTTTGCAATCTAATGACAACTGAGAAATACTAGTTAATATACTATATAATAAAGAGAAAATTAGACAAATTCAGCCAAGAACCCACCTGTAGAACTGGAACCTGATCAGCTTACAGGCAAACTCCCCGAAAGGCCAGTAGTCACGACTGCTATAGTTGAAGATGAGTAAAGGAAGTGACATCACATAGAGGAGGTCCGCAATCGCCAAGTTGAGCATATAGATGTTGCTTCTGGATAGACTGCGCCTCTTCCTCCATATCTTGCATATCTTGTGTATGACAGCAGCATTGAGAGGAATCCCGAGCAGGAAGACTAAGGTGTACACAGCAGGGAGCAAAATACGCTTAAAGTCCTCCTTGTAGGTGCAGCGAGGGTAGCTCGGCCCATTAGTGGAGTTGATGTTACTGGAGAGGAAGTTGTCCACTATGTTGGGCTCTGTAGAAGGTATGCTTGTGGAGAACAAATCCAGAGAGAAGCTTTTGGGGATGAGGGTTTCCGTAGGGAAGGAGTTGAAAGAATGTGGCATCTTCACATCCTGGAGGAGAGACTGAGACAAGAAAGAGGGGTTAATTACTGTCAAGATGTTTTTACTGAGCCATCACAGTAGTTTTGATTAATCAAAACTTTAACATTCAATTTGTTGATGTAGCAAACACACAGTAAATAGGTCTTTAAAAGTTTTTATTGTAATTACATGGATTCATTAGTCAAAAGCACCAACCGGTTAAAGCTGAAGAAACCAAGAGGATCTTCTCAGTATTACACCAGTAAATTTAATCAGTATTCTAGTGCATCTCAACAAATGAAAATATTGTAAAAAGGCTGTTTTTTAAATAATTTCATTGATAAAAGTTAATTTTTCATAATTTCTACATTTACCACACAAACAGTGAGCTATGTTAAGCCTTTTTTGATTTAAATTCTGATCATTATGACTCAGCTCTTTGAATTAAATTAATGAATCATGATATTCTAATTTTGAAGATACACTAGCACCTATTATCCAGCATTTACAGTACTGTATTTAGGGACACTGGGAGAATTTATTTTCAGAGCCTGTCTGTTATGAGGCAAATTAGACAAATGCAAAATAACAAATTCACATGTGGGGCTCTTTTTTCTCAAAACCAGTGCCTGAAAAAAAAAAAAAAATCTTACAAAAACAGTATCAAATTGATGGGGGAAAGGGTTTAAGTTTAAGGGAAGAATAATTTAGAGCTTACAAGGAAGTTATTACAAATTTGCAAATAAAAAGTAAAAAATTTATGAAACAAAGAAATAAAAGAAGCACAAATTTGCAAGACAAAAATACGAAAATTCAAGTAGAAAAGTTGTGGGAAAAATTGTGAATTTATGTGTAACATGTTGGAAAGTAAAAGGAAGAACCTGGAGCACAGTACTGCAAAAAAATTTTAAGTGTAATATACATCACAGTCTGCCAATTCATAACAACATATCTACCAACATGACACAAAAACAACTAAAGTTTAGAGGGCAATTTATACTTACACCTCCTGTATTTACCTTCACTTTAAACCTCACTTGCAGACTTAATTACACAAAAATCACTGGAAAAAATGTTTCTTTATATAGTGGAGGTTGCTGACCCTTGGACCAAGTATTGCTTTGTTTCCCACTGTCCTGTTTTGACAAGCATGCAATAACAAATTTCCCACCAGAGGGCATAACAGACCAGTTTTTTAGAGAAACGGTCGTCTGCAGTCTACAGAAGACATCTAGAGCAGGACATGAATACTAATTCAGCGTTCAGTTATTGAAATTACAAATGTTCTGGTATTTGCATGCTTATTTATTTTGTTTGTACTGGACTAATACAAAAAAGGCAAAGAAAAAAAGGCAAATCTAAGACATAACCCACAAACCTCCAAAAATGGACTTTACAGAATTATTGACACTCTCATCTTAAAATGTGGTCACACACCCTTTGGAAAAAAAAAAATTGACATCAGTCAATCTGTAACAATAACTTGGTCTATTACAACTCTCTAATGGAAATTTGGATTACTCTTGTTTTGCCAACTGCTCCAGGTTTCTCAGATTTGAAGGGTTCTTGCTCTCAGCTGCTGATTTGAGACCTCTCCAGATGCTCTACAGCAGAGATGAGCATCTACGTGCCATGGAGTGTCAAGACCCAGCAGGTTTTCTTTCCAGCCAGCCACTAAAGTAGGTGTTTTCACTGATGAGCAATCAGTGGGAAGGAGTTCAGTGAAGTCATCTGTTGAAGAGACCAACTGGAAGGTAAACCTTTTTGTCCATCCCTGCTCAATGGGACTTGGATCCTGACTCACTGCTGACCATGTCAGAACTCCCCAGTGCTTTGTCCTACAACTTTCTGGGTACCTTTTTGAAGTATGCTGTGGCTCACTGTGGTGCTTTAAGACCCATGACCTCTGACAGAGACCCAGCTTTCTGACACCACGCCCGAGACTGAGCCCAATTTCTTTTGTAGTCTTCGGATTTCATACTGCCGTACAAACACTCACTATTCAGTGCCTGAAGCAGCAAAGCTACCCCAGAACATCACTGCACCTCCACCATGTTTGACTGAACTGACCATGTTCTTTGTTATGAAGGCCTTATTTCATTTTCTGTAAACAGTAGAACAAAGTGCCTTCACAAAAAGCTCTAGTGTCGTCTCATCTGTCCACTGGAAATTTTCTCAGAAAGGTTTTGCTTTTCTTTAATTAGGCTTTCTTGTGTTTCTGTGTAAGCAGTGGGGTCCCTTCAGGTCCTCTTCCATAGCATTCCTTTTCTGTACAGTCAAACATGGTGGAGGTTCACTGGTGTTTGGCTACTTTGCTGCTTCAGGCACTGGATGTCTTGACACAGATTTGAAAGGTTCCTTCCCCTAACTCCTTTGAATATGAAAACATTTGTCATTTCAACAGTTTTCTGTGGCAAAATGGTGAGGTTTTTGACAGAAAGCCAGGTGTGCTAACATGACTGGCCATGACTGCATGTGTTACACATTGTTTTAATAGCCCCAGTTCTATTGGGGACAGTAAATGTGCTGAACATAACTTGATGAGCAGTTCAGATGAAATGTAATAATTCATAATGAAGGATCCACACAGAGTGTTTAATCACTGCTGCATTATTTATAAAAAAATATATAGCTGTTGTTCATATTGTGTCATTTCTCACAGCCTCTCACACTTCAGACAATTATTCTTCTTCCAAATTTAAGTTATATCCATCCCCTTCAAAGTAGCATGAGGTTGGGCAAAAGATTTGCTGAAACAACTTCCTCCACAGCCTCAGTGACTGAGCCAGAATCATGGCATTTCACAATAAACGCTACTTCAGTGTGTGCAAGTATGTGCATGTAAAAGTCTTGCCTGTCCATGGAAAATACACAAAATGCCACACACAAACAAAAGCCAGGAGTGTGTCTCTGTAACTCAAGCCCTCTGTGTGGGTGTAAGGATGATTTGTTGTAACACAGATGAATGATTTCATAATTCCTGGCAGACTGAATGAGAAAGTGGAGGAGGTGAATGGGGCAGTGTGCACATGTTTTTTTAATGAACTGATATAAAAGGGCATAGAGGAACAAAGATTTTGAATGCAAGCTGCTTTACGTTCTGGTGACTTGTGCACCGTCTAATTCATACTGAGGGCCTTGAGACCCACTTTCTGTTCAGATCTGCTGAATTTTTAATACCGCTCTTAAGAAAACAGTTTCTGAATCACTGACTAAAAGACAATTAAAAATGCAATTTATTTTACGATGACTCGATCTTTGTGTTGGTCTTTTTTAATACTGTGAATTTTGATTTCAAATATATAAACAAATTTATCCATTACTGAGGTGATTATATAAAAAGTAATAAATGGACATTTATGCACATTATTTCCCACAATAAAAACACAAAATACATTTGTTCGCTCATAAGATGCAGAATTTTACAACAAAGTATATAAAAGCAGAGATAATATTGAATAAAAAACATTTGACAATTGTGATTTAAAGGTCCCATATTGTGCAAACTGATTTTTTTCATGGATTTTACCCTTATGAAATAGTAGTTGACACTGTGCATAGGTGAAAACTTAGCAATGATGAGTCTCTTTTAAATTTTTTAGGCATTAAAAAAGCATCAAACTAAAGCTCTGGATAATACACAACATAGAATGCTACATTTTGCAACATTTCTAGGAATTTAGCTCGATTTTTCAGATCAGTCATTACTGTATAGAGGTGTCTTCTATTGATTCTGTAACTCATTGTGGCTTTAGAGTGAAATTGTAATAATAATAATAATAATAATAATAATAATAATAATAATAATAATAATAATACATTAAATTTGTAACACACTTTTCATTATGGGCAGTCTCAAAGTGCTGAAGTGAAATTGTCCATACATGTCGTTACAAACTGTGAGGAGAAAAATGTTACTCAGGCCTCGACTCAGCGTGGGTAGGGTCTGTCTGTTCTTTTGTCTGTTTCTCTGTCAGGACTGTAACTTGAAACAGAATGAAGCTAGGGTCACCAAACTTGGAACACAGGTGAACCTCAGGCTTAGCTTGTGTTGTTTTGTTTTGGGGGTAATAAGGTCAAAGGTCAAGATCAGAGGATCACAAAAGGTCAAAATCGATTTTGGCCAAAAGTAACTTTTTTGTTAGAGCTAATAGCAAGACATTTGTGCACATGTTAGAACGGTGTCTTGGGCACATAACAAATGCCAGATGACCTTGACCTTGGCTTTGACCTTGAGGATACTGTAGACAGGGTCTGATGTTAGGTCACTAGGTCACAGAATTTCAAGTTTACATTCTGGCTTATAACCTTTAAACTTTCCTTATGGTGCCTTTATCATCAGGTTTAGTACTAGCTAGGGATGTTAATGATTAACTTTTGATTAATTGTTGATAAGAATTTAGTTGACTAAATTAAATTAGTTGCCAATTAATTGCTAACTCAACAGTCCTTTTCAATGGGAGCTCATTGTATGAAATGTAGTGGCATCGCCGTCCAAACAGGGGCACATGCAGTCACCCTCTGCTGCATTTCAACCGAAAAAACAGAAGAAGACGTCAAGCCCCCCCAGAGCGCAGGAGCTGTGCAGCGCGAAAAAACTCACCCTTCCAGGTTATGTCAGAGCACCACAAGTCCTAATAGCAAGTGCACTTGAAGGTCCACCTGCTTCAAATTAACATAGCGGAGAAACTATAATTAACATAGCGGAGAAACTTTTCCATCTTGGAAACCCATCCCAAGACGGAAAAGCAGACCGGACTTAAGTTCCCACTGAGGTAACAGACAACAGAGGAGCCCAGATCGTACTGGGTTTATGTTTAATGTGCAACAGATGAACAGGAAGAAGAGGACGCCTTCTCAGCCATTGCAGATTAGGGGTTAGGATGTGGGAGTGGTTGAGGACTACGAATATCTGGGTGTCAGGATCAGCAGCAGGTTGGACTGGAGATCCAACACTGATGCTGCGCACAAGAAGGGGGATGAGCAGACTCTACTTCCTGAGAAAGCTGAGATCCTTCACTGTGTGCAGCAGGATGCTGGAGCTTTTCTACCAGACCGTTGTCACCAGCGCCAGCTTCTTTGCTGCTGTCTGTTGGGGTAGCAGTATCAGGGCCAGAGATACCAACAGACTTGACAAGATTATCAAGAGGGCTGGCTCTGTAATTGGTCTCAGACCGGAGACCTTTGAGACAGTGGTGGAGAGGAGAACACTAAATAAACTGCGATCCATCATGGACAATCCTGATCGCCCCCTCCACCACACACTAGACAGACAGCGAAGCACTTTCTCCAGTAGACTACTACAGCTTCACTGTCGAACGGCCAGGTACAGGAAATCTTTCCTGCCATATGTAATTTCACTGTACAATAACTCACTATGATGTTGTATTCTGGCATAGCTATGCTGCCACACTGCACCTTACAGACTAACTGGTACATCACTTTTCACTCTGCTCCTGATAGTCCTTCTTTGTGCAATAGGATGATTCATGTGTTTATACGGGTCATCATATATTAAGCTATGATGTATATAGGTTTTACAGTCGTGTTAGTTTTACTTTCCACGGGTAATCCCTTTGTCTGTCATGTGTGTGTTTCTGTTGTTTGGTTGTCTACTGTCATGCTGCTGTTACACTGTAATTTCCTAGTTTGGGATCAATAAAGTACATCTACCTATCTATCTATCTAGATGAAGCAGCTCACAATTTACTTTTCTGTTAAAATAGTCTAGCAGTGCATCTCAGTAAATTAGAATGTGAAAGGTTTTTTTGTAATATAACTAAAAAAGATACATTTATGATATTGGTAATAGTTTTTAAAATAACTTAAAAATCATGATATCTGTAATTTACTGAGATGTACCAGCACATAGCACACACTATACAGTAGAAAAAATTATTAAACTATAAAAAATGCTGTCTGTAGTAAAAAAAAAAAAATGCAAATGGTACAATAAATCATCGAGGAACAGGATGTTTATGCTTTATTCAGTATATCACAAACAGTTATTAACTTTTTATATGTTAAAGATAGAAAGACCGTATTGTACCGAGGGAAATTCAGATTCTCAGGAACATTGCCACTTATCAATTAATCCTTAATCGATCGATAAGATGAATCAATTAACAATTAATGAATTAATTGATAACTTGCATCCCTAGTACTAGCTGAATTTGTATACAAGCTATAAAGTCATACAATATCCAAATAGTGGTCAGAGAGGCCATTGGCGTGAATTGGCAGCCACATTTCCGTCAGTCTGTCAGTAGCTGTGGCTACAGTAGTAGCTTACCACTACCGTTGTCTGTAGAGTGAAAAATAATGTATCCATTGTATAGAGTCTTTCAGTGTCTATGAAAACTGCTATATAAATGTGATGCATTATTATTATTATTATTATTATTATTATTATTATTATTATTATTATTATTATTATTATTATAAATATGAAATAACCTTGACCCCACCTTTGACCTTGAAGATTAGTAGGGTAGGGTCTGATTCTAGTTGATCTGGACATTCCCATTACAATAGGGAGTGAGATACTTAGAATTTTCCATTGACTTCCACCCATATTAGGATAACGTGTGTGGCTATACTTTTGGAGTCAACCGTCAAGGTCACAGGGTTGGTTAGTTAGTTAGTTAGTTAGTTAGTTTAAGTTTATTTTGAGCATGTGAAAAACAATAAAGTAAAAAAGAAAACAAAGGGGGTGGGCATTCCGCCACAGATAGACACAACGAAATACATAAAGAAAAAATCAATATCAACACATAAAAGGTCATAAAAGGTCACAAAGAGTCATAAAAGGTCAAAGTCCATTTCAGTTAAGTTAAATTAAATTCAGTTAAAAACATAAGACTGTGTGGTGGGGAACTGTGGCTGCAAAAGACATGGGTCTACATCTCTGTTGAGTGCAATTCTATTTACTGTATATTTGCACCTCTTTAAAAGCCAGATCCTGCAATGCTCTAGTGACTGTAAATATTTGTTTTGTTCATCTCCAGCCCTATTTCTTTTCCCTTGAAGTCCAATACAGTAGTTTTGCATGATTCACAGCTTTAAATAATAATCTTTTATCTCATTCTGGGCCAGAGGCACCACTAGGATTGTGTCATAGAGGATGCAAATCTCAAACGGACAGAGGAGGAAATATGTTTGTTTCTGTGTGTCGCAAGCTCACTGTATATATCTCCCAATAAAACTGAGCTCTCTGAAAATAACCCATGTAATCATTGCAATATTATCTTTGCAAGTTCACTCAGCAGGTTGTCAGTCATAATGTTCCTGAGACAGATGATTCACGAAGGCTCAACGTCTGCAGTAGTGCAGGCAACATCAGGGGAGTGTTAATGTCATAACATGCAGATATTAGTATATATTATAAAACTTACAAATGAATAACTGTTACCTACATAGTTTATGGTTCACATCATAGCAGAATCTTCGCTGTTTTGCTTTTGTTTAGTCACTTATTTATTTGCTAAAACAACACAAGAGAAGTGAGAGCCTAACATGAGAGAATCAAGCCAACCAGATGGAGTAGGTCAGGGGTGTCCAATCAAGTGCCATGGAGGGCCAAGACCCTGCAGGTTTTCTCTTCTACCCAGTCCCTTCAGCAGGTGTTTTCACTTTTCAGCAATCAGTGGGAAGAAATTCAGTGGAATCTGCTGTTGAAGACACTGGTTGGAGGTAAAGCCTGCAGGGTCTTGGCCCTCCATGGCACATGACTGGACACCCCTGGAGTAGGTCATTGGTCTGATAAACACTGTCCGAGGTGCCGAACATTTAAAAGTTTACATGACACACGCTCCTCTCTTGTGACCTTTCGTCTTGAACTTGGTCCACCAGAGGATCACTGTGTGTGAGTTTAGAGACCATCTTGGCAATTCCCTAGGAGTAGTAGTGACTCTTGTGAATTATGGACAGACAGACAGACAGACAGATGGGCAGATGGATGGACAAGCAGATGGCAGTATCAGACATAAGTTCATTTCGCCTTTGCCAAAATTAGATAAAATCAGGATCTGCTGGTTTCAAAATTATATTTGTAAGACTGCTGACACAACTGAACAGCTATCTGGTCTGCCTTTCATTCATTCGATTACAAAAAACAATGTTTCCTGCTATTTTCACATTTTAACATCTAATGCTTTCCTAAATGAGGGAAAAAAAAAAAAAAAAAAAAAAAAAGATCTCTGGAGAATGCGGGCATCGATCCCGCTACCTCTCGCATGCTAAGCGAGCGCTCTACCATTTGAGCTAATTCCCCTGCACAGCACCTGTGCTCCAAAAAAACCCAAAATATGACACGTCAGGTGCTCCCAAGCGGTGTAATGTTACTATCCACTGACAAAGGCACACATTCCATGCACAGCACACACACACACACGCACGCACACACTGGCACATTCCAGACACCGTGAGGTCTGCCAAAAGGCCATGCCAAGTGTGGCACAAGATTATTTATAAAACATAACGGCATGTATGTCTCCTGCACCTCAGGACGCAGAGGAGACAAACAGCTGTACATAAATCAAATATAAAGTTTAAGTTCTAATTAGTATTGAACATGCAGGTTAGACTCCACGGGACCTTTTAGAATTTGGATAGGGAAACATGATGAAACACAATATGTCAACATCTGAAACACCGAGAATTATCAGCGGAGCCTTGCTAATGCTGTCTTTAATTCAGATACAAACAAAGACATGGCGACACCGACAAAACCTTTAAGTTTGCCATGTGGGGGAATGTAAGAGCTAGGAAATGGGAGATCACTGTGTATAAAGAATTATATTGTACAAAAGAACACCATCTCTCTAATTTAACTGGGCAGAAGAGCGAGAGATGTGCAGCTCAGGAGACAGAGCAAAAGGTAAATCAGCTCTAATTACTTTCCCATCTCCAATCAATACTGTTCCTGGCAAATGTAACGGAGGTGTCATGTCTGCACCTCCTCACTTGCTTTGGCCCAATCCTTTGGGTTTTCTAAATTAAAAACCATAAATGTCAAAGAAGGAACCACCCATGTGAAACTACAGTATCTCACACCAAATCTACAGTCAGCAATCACATGATTACAGAATACATTCAGCAGAAGGAAGCAACATCGATGCAAGCATTAGTGCAATCTTCTGTGGTGTCAGAGACAAATTTTCACAAAAGGGCAGATGCAGCTACAATGCAAAAAGCATGTGTAACTCCATGCAGCAAATGACACAAGCCTTACTCTAGATTAGAAAACAGACACTCATTATCTAAGCTAATATGGTGCAGGCTAACACATGTCAATCAATCCAGAGGACAGGCACTCGCACAATACATGTTAAACTAATCAGCGGCACCATAAATAGAAGGATCACGATGAGGAACCAGAACAAATGCACTGCTTGCCATATGGTCATGCAGATAATAAAACATTTGTTTGTCGACTGGGACACATCTGCAATCTTCAAACCTTCCTGCTGGTCTGTCTCAAACCAAGAAATGAGCATGCAATTTTGACCAAATCTGCTTTTCCTTGGTTTGGACTGATTGCTCAACAAGTACAGTACATAAAGCACAGCCTGGTGCATGTCTGAGCATTAGCTTCTGGTAATGATGATGGCCCAAAAAGCTGTAACACAGTCGACTGAAATGTTACACATGTAAAAGAGTGGGTTCAAGTTCACACACATTCTGCAGCTGACAATATCTATCTCTCTGCAGGAAATGACTTGCCATAACTAGTAATCAGAAACATGTTGATACATGTTAGTCTGAGCATCTCGTAAGGCATTAAAAGGACTATTAGGCATAAGCTGATGCTGCACTCTGTACAACTTCTCTTTGCATCACACCATTGCCACAGACAGGAAGTTTGCTGTCAGAGGCAGGACAGTGGGGCATCGGTTACTGAAAAAAATATTGCTGTATCACAAGGTTCCTTCTGGATCATAGTCAGACTGAAATCACTTCAGTTTCACTTCACTAATTCAGCAGGATGTTAGTGTTAGTTGGGGGCTTGTTTTTCTGTGCCAGGAAGAGGTCCTTCCTACTACTATACCCATCTTAAATACATTTTTGAGTCAAAACTCAGCTTTGACAAGATTTCTTTTACTAATAAGTCTGAATCACACCCTCATCTGAAATTTGTTCATTAATTCATCCATCCATCCATCTTCTACCGCTTTTCCGGAGGTCCGGGTCGCGGAGGCAGCAGTTCAAGCAGAGAAGCCCAGACTTCCCTCTCCCCAGCCACCTGCTCCAGCTCTTCAGAGGGGATACCAAGGCGTTCCCAGACCAGCTGGGAGACATAGTCTCTCCACCGAGTCCTGGGTCTGCCCCGGGGTCTCCTCCCAGTGGGACGTGCCTGAAACACCTCAAGTGGGAGGCGTCCAGGAGGCATCCTAATCAGATGCCCATACCACCTCAACTGACTCCTTTCAATGTGGAAGAGCAGCAGTTCTACTCTGAGCCTCTCCCGGATGACTGAGCTCCTCACCCTATCTCTGAGGGTGAATCCAGCAATCCTACGGAGAAAGCTCATTTCAGCCGCTTGTATCCGTGATCTCGTTCTTTCGGTCATTACCCAAAGCTCGTGACCATAGGTGAGAGTAGGAACGTAGATTGACTGGTAAATCGACAGCTTTGTCTTAGAACTAAGCTCCCTCTTCACCACAACAGACCGGTACAACGTCCGCATCACTGCAGATGCTGCTCCAATCTGTCTGTCGATCTCTCGCTCCATTTTCCCCTCACTCGTGAACAAGACCCCAAGATACTTAAACTCCACTTGGGGCAGGAGCCTGTCCCCAACCCGGAGAGGACAATCCACCTTTTTCCGGCTGAGGACCATGGACTCGGACTTGGAGGTGCTGATTCTCATCCCAGCCGCTTCACACTCAGCGGCAAACCGTCCCAGCAAGAGCTGTAGGTCATTGCTGGATGAAGCCAACAGGACAACATCATCTGCAAACAACAGAGATGAGATCCTGTGGTCACCAAGCATGACATCCTCCATTCCCTGGCTGCGCCTAGAAATCCTGTCCATAAAAATTATGAACAGGATCGGTGACAAAGGGCAGCCCTGGCGGAGTCCAACTCTCACTGGGAATGACTCCGACCGAGTGTTGGCAATACGAACCAAACTCTCACAACGGTCGTACAGAGACCGAATAGCTCGTAACAACAAGCCCGATACCCCATACTCCCGAAGCACCCCCCACAAAAATCCATGAGGGACGCGGTCAAATGCCTTCTCCAAGTCCACGAAACACATGTAAACTGGTTGGGCAAACTCCCACGAACCCTCAAGAATTCTCGAGAGGGTAAAGAGCTGGTCCGATGTGCCACGGCCAGGACGAAAACCACATTGCTCCTCCTGAATCCGAGGTTCGACCAACGACCGGACTCCCCTCTCCAGTACCTTGGCATAGACCTTCCCAGGGAGGCTGAGGAGTGTGATCCCTCTAAAGTTGGAGCACACCCTCCGGTCCCCTTTTTTGAAGAGAGGAACCACCACCCCGGTTTGCCATGCCAAAGGCACTGCCCCCGACCTCCACGCAATGTTGCAGAGACGTGTCAACCATGACAACCCAACAACATCCAGGGCCTTGAGGTACTCAGGGTGAATCTCGTCCACCCCCGGGGCCCGGCCACCAAGGAGATTTTTAACCACCTTGGCGACCTCAGCCCCTGTGATAGGCGAGTCATCCCCCTCGTCCACAAACCCTGCTTCCTCTGTGGAAGGCGTATCAGTGGGATTGAGGAGATCCTCAAAGTATTCCTTCCACCGCCCGACGATATCCCCAGTTGAAGTCAACAGTGTCCCATCCGCACCATACACAGTGTGGACGGGGAGCTGCTTTCCCCTCCTGAGCCGCCGAACAGTTTGCCAGAATCTCTTTGAAGCCGACCGAAAGTCTTGTTCCATGGCCTCACCAAACTCCTCCCATACCCGGGTTTTTGCTTCAGCAACCACCCGAGCTGCACTCCGCCTGGCCTGCCGGTACACCTCAGCTGCTTCGGGAGTCCCACAAGCCAACCAAGCTTGATAGGACTCCTTCTTCAGCTTAATGGCCCCCCTCACCACTGGTGTCCACCACTTGGTTCGGGGGTTGCCACCACGAGATGCACCGACCACCTTGCGGCCGCAGCTCTGGGCCGCCGCTTCAACAACAGAGGTGGAGAACATGGCCCATTCAGACTCCATGTCTCCAGACTCCCTCGGAATGTGGTTGAAATTCTTCCTCCTCATGGATCGTCACCTTATCGTGGTGGGGGGGTTTGCGTGCCCCAGTGATCCCAGGAGCTATGTTGTCCGGGGGCAATTTGCCTCTGATAGGGTCTCCCAAGACAAACTGGTCCTGGGTGAAGGGCCAGACTAAGAACGATCCAACAGACTCTCATGATAAATTGTATATCAAGGATTCAGTGTACCCCGCCCGGTATGGGGTTACCGGGGCCCCACCCTGGAGCCAGGCCTGGGGGAGGGGCTCGAAGGCTAGCGTCTGGTGGCCGGGTTTCCACCCATGGGACCCGGCCGGGCTCAGCCCGAAGGAGTTACATGGGTCCGCCCTCCAGTGGGTTCACCACCTGCAGGAGGGATCATGGGGGTCCGGTGCTATGTGGATTAGGTGGCGGTCAAAGGCGGAGGCCTTGGCAGACCGATCCCAAGCTTTCTAAACTTCATTAATTCAGTCATTCTAAATGCAGTTTTGTAGCAGTGAACGTTGTTATCCTTGGGCAGACAATAATAGGGCAGAAGAGTGCTTTCTCTGGCAGTATAGATTTCTAAATGCCTTCATAAGCTGTTTATTTTCTGAAGCTGGAGATTCAGCTAATTTCAGATTAATGGAAGCAAAATTTATTGATTTGTCTAATGTAGTTACGGTTATGTCACTGAATGCAATTAAAAATGTGTTGCCCTATTGAGCTCTGTTTAATAGAAAACCAGCTTTGTCAGAATTGGCCGCCTCTTACAAATTAAAGTATATCCAATCAGTTTACAAATTACACTTTTTTAACAGCAGGTTACATATCCATGTTTATTTATCTATAAACATGTTGAAGTTTACATGAGAATCAGTTGACAGCAACAGTAATTGTTGGTTTTGAATGTGTCTTTAATTTGTACAGTATTATTTCTTTTGCAGTGAAATATATTATCAGTATATTTTTTGAAACAAACTCATTGAATTATTCCAAACCCAATTAAATGCCTGTTACCATCTTAAGCTTTTGCTACATTGGTTTAATTTGAAGTCTGTGTAGGATGCTGTTTGATCCTAGTCATTACCCTACAGATATGATTGATGTGAAATCTCAGGGGCCGTGCGCACAACAGCGTTTTTACCCCCAAACCATAGAAGTTCGTCTGCAGTTTAGCTGTCCTCGCATACTACGCTGGGTATTTGGAGCTGTCAAAGTGTAGAAATTTGAAACCAGTCTCCAGAGTGGAGAGATTTTGTCAGTGCTGATTTTGCGCATCCATGTGCACAGACAGAAAGACCTATGGCATGATAGAGCCCCAATTTACAATAGATTTCAGCTAATCCACACACCAAGGAGCATTTATTTCTCACAGAGAAATACAAATACAGGGCTTGTATTCCTGGATTTCTCACAGAAATACAAGCTCTGGGATTAAACTTTAAGCCTGATGTGTTAGGTTTTTTTGTTTTGTTTTGGTTTTTTTTTACAAAATAGATGCAGCCTAATAATGAAAAATAATCATCAAAATTATAACCAAGGAGGATGCTTACCTTTGCTGAATAATAAGCAAATCACTGTGGAGCTGCTGATGTTTCAAATCCAGTTTTGCACTGCTGCGTAAATGATGTGATGCTGACTGCAGCCATCTCATCATATCAACATTTTTTCTTACTTTTGTAAAAGTTAAACCAGTTGTCAGTAAGTCAGATTTTTTTTTTTATTGCTTGCGGTTATACAGGTTATTTATTTATTTATTTAGCCTAGTTATTTAATTCAACTTTATTTGTAGAGCCTAATCACAACAAAAGTCATCTCAACACACTACTTATTTATGACTCCCTTATTTTTTTCAGCTTAAAAAAAAATTATTATTTCTTCCAGATAGAATCTGGTATTTATAGTTATGTACCCTGCCTCTCGCCCAAAGATGCTGGGATAGGCTCCAGCCCCCCCGCGACCCAAAAAGGATTAAGCGGAAGAAGATGGATGGATGGATGGATGGATGGATCCAAAGTCCCTAGCAGAGCCGGCCCAAGGCATAGACGACCTAGGCCATTGCCTAGGGCGCCCCCTGTTGGGGAAGGGGGGCACAGATGCAAGCCCTCAATTTTTTTTTTAATTAATAAAACAGAATTCTAAAGATGCAGAGGCACTGTGCCAGCAGACAAATGCTTACAGGCCCAGGACAGTAGAGGACCTTCGAGGGCTGACCAACTTTGAATCACTTCAGCAGTGCAGTTTGGTGTGGCATCCTGTGGATTCAATCGCTGCTACAAACAGCTCCAACTGGGTATTGCTTCTCGTATATGATTGATAACGACAAAACAGCAAAGGTAGGACAAAATTTATTGTGATTGTTTGTTCTTGGTTTTCTTGTGTGTGAGTGTGTGTGTGCGCACACACAGTTGTTTGTTGCAGCTTTGAAGTTAATTTAATCTGTCAGAATAATGACAGATGGTGTGTCAGTTTAACTGGCGATGGATTAACTGGGGAGGGTAAACGGATGTGCATGTGTTTCACTATTAAAACATCTTTTTCACATAATCTCGAAATAAACGTTGTCCATTCTTCAACTGTGAAGTGGCTCGTTTGTCAATTTTTCATCCAGAACACCAAAACAGTAAGTTACAGTCATACCAGTTTCACTGGTTTGTGTTTCTCCGTTGCTGCTGTTAGATTAACTTGTGACAACAGCTGCTACAGGTGGGAAATATAGGTGGGTGTGCTGATGCCTGTCCAAAATTATGCAAAGGTAAATATTTGACAAATGCTTGTGTTGTCATTGTTGCTTTCTCATTGTTTGTTTCTCATACAGTTGTTACTTGGGGGAGATTTAAAGAACCCCCCCCACACACACACACAAAAAAAAGCAAACAACGCAGATTAATGTTATTAGCTTCTCCATTAGCAGTATGTGATCTCTCTCCACCAGATTATCCTGTGACAGCAATATAGCAGAATGTGTAGACCTATTTGTTGTTAATTTAGTGATAATGTACAGTATTTCACAAAAGTGAGTACACCCCTCACATTTTTGGAAATATTTTATTATATCTTTTCCAGTTTACTCCCACATGCCAAAAAAACATGCAAGTTAGGTTAACTGGCATCAAAAACTGGGGATTCTAAATTGTCCTTAGGTATGACTGTGAGAGTGAATGGTTGTCTGTCTCTCTGTGTTGGCCCTGTGATGGACTGGTGATCTGTCCAGGGTGTACCCTGCCTCTCGCCCAAAGATGCTGGGATAGGCTCCAGCCCCCCCGTGACCCAAAAAGGATTAAGCAGAAGAAGATGGATGGATGGATGGGACAACACTGAAGATATGACACTTTGATACAATGTAAAGTAGTCAGTGTACAGCTTGTATAACAGTGTAAATTTGCTGTCCCCTCAAAGTAACTCAACACACAGCCATTAATGTCTAAACTGCTGGCAACAAAAGTGAGTACATCCCAAAGTGAAAATGTCCAACCTGTGCCCAAAGTGTCAATATTTTGTGTGGCCATCATTATTTTCCAGCACTGCCTTAACTCTCTTGGGCATGGACTTCACTAGAGCTTCACAGGTTACCACTGGAATCCTCTTCCACTCCTCCATGATGACATCACAGAGCTGGTGGATGATAGAGACCTTGTGCTCCTCCACCTTCTGTTTGAGGATGCCTCACAGATGCTCAATAGGGTTTAGGTCTGGAGACATGCTTGGCCAGTCCATCACCTTTACCCTCCGTTTCTTTAGCAAGGAAATGGTCGTCTTGGAGGTGTGTTTGGGGTCATTATCATGTTGGAATACTGCCCTGTGCCCCAGTTTCTGAAGGGAGGGGATCATGCTCTGCTTCAATATGTCACAGTACATGCTTGCATTCATGGTCTCCTCAATGAACTGTAGCTCCCCAGTGCTGGCAGCACTCATGCAACCCCAAACCATGATACTTCCACGACCATGCTTGACTGTAGGCAAGACACATTTGTCTTTGTACTCTTCACCTGGTTGCCACCACACACGCTTGACACCATCTGAACCAAATAAGTTTATCTTGGTCTCATCAGATCACAGCACATGGTTCCAGTAATCCATGTCCTTAATCTGCTTGTCTTCAGCAAACTGTTTGCAGGCTTTCTTGTGCATCATCTTTGAAAGGGGCTTCCTTCTGGGATGACAGCCATGCAGACCAATTTGATGCAGTGTGCGGCGTATGGTCTGAGCACTGACAGGCTCACTCCCCCACCCCTTCAACCTCTGCAGCAATGCTGGCAGCACTCATACGTCTATTTTCAAAAGACAACCTCTGGATATTGTTATAAACTCTCCATGCGCTGTGGAAAAGCGCATGGAGGAGGAGAAGGATGGAAGGATTTAAACACAGGGTTCACCACGCACACATTTATTGACAACACTGTGCAAAAATAAAGACTTACAGGACAGTATAATGATGAACACAAAAGGCTGACATAGAAAGTGAGCAGCGGGCAAACCACTGCGTACTGTGGCCACAGGAAAAATAACACAATAAACATACAAGCACTCGGGAGAGCGAGGAAGACCTTAGGTGGCTCAACTAGTACAAGGACATAAACTGGGCAGCAGCCAAAGCATAACGGTTGAGCTCCGGGGAGAAACGCTACAGAAATGCATAGCAGTTAACCACACAGAGAAACACAAACAGTTTACTCACGGGTAGGAGCAGTCCAAAAAGTCCAGTTCTCCCCTGGAGCACGAACAACAAGCCCTTCAGACGTGACGGGCACACAACGGCAAAGGAACGTGTGACCCGTATAATGGGTCCAGCGGTGTTTGACTAGCAAAGAGCTGCTTATGTACAAACACCGCTGGCCTAACAAATTGGGAACACCTGAGCGAGGTGCAGGAAAGATAATTACCGGGGCTGGGAACAGCTGATGGAAAATAAGGAGAGCGAGGGGGGCGTGGTTGGACCGGCAGACTGTCAGCAGCGTGGGAGAAAGTAGGTCACAGAGGCTGTCTAACAGCTGCCAGTCAGGCAGTGGCTATGGATACGGGAATCACACTGAAATACATACTAAACATACATACACAATGGAACCAAAGCCCACCAAGAGATCAGGACTGAGCCAGGGGAAACCAAGCTGGCTCGGTTCCTGCCAGATATGACGCTGAGCGCATGCACTCAACTTCTTTGGTCGACCATGGTGAGGCCTGTTCTGAGTGGAACCTGTTCTGTTAAACCGCTGTATGGTCTTGGCCACCGTGCTGCGGCTCAGTTTCAGGGTGTTGGCAATCTTCTTATAGCCTAGGCCATCTTTATGTAGACCAACAATTCTTTTTTTCAGGTGCTCAGAGAGTTCTTTGCCATGAGGTGCCATGTTGAACTTCCAGTGACCAGTATGAGAGAATGTGAGCACAACCAAACACCAAATTTAACACACCTGCTCCCCATTCACACCTGAGACCTTGTAACACTAATGAGTCACATGACACCGGGGAGGAAAAATGGTTAATTGGCCACAATTTGGCCATTTTCACTTAGGGGTGTACTCACTTTTGTTGCCAGCGGTTTAGACATTAATGGCTGTGTGTTGAGTTATTTTGAGGGGACAGCAAATTTACACTGTTATACAAGCTGTACACTGACTACTTTACATTTTATCAAAATGTCATATCTTCAGTGTTGTCCCATGAAAAGATATATTGTCACAAATTAATCTAACAGCAGCTATGGAGAAAAACAAAGCAAATGAAAACAAAGCAATGAATGGCTTTGGTATGAACATAATTTACTGTTTTGGTGTTCTGGGTGAAAAATTAACACATGAGCAACTTCACAGTTTAAGAATACACAACGTTTATTTCAAGGTTACATGAAAAAGATGTTTACCCTCACCAGTTAATCCGTCGCCAGTTTAACTGACACAACAATCTTCTGATTAATTTCCACTCTTTGTCTCTGCCCATTTATCTGTGTTTCCTATTCAAATGTCTGCTGAACTGAGGTGAGGTGGTCAACGACCCACGCTGCCTGCAGGGTCCTTTAGCCAGAGTCATCTGATAATCATCATTCAGATGTATCTGAATGATGATCAGATAATAGTGGCAAGCCTCCATTGAAAGGGGCTTATGCGATTTTTTTTTTTTTTTATGAACAGTAATGTGAGTTCCCTCGTCTGTTGTTGGCATCTGGGGACGTCAGGACCTGAGAGGGTACAATGTTTGGGTTTTGTGTGTGTGTGGGCGTATGTGTGTACGCATGTGAGGGGTGCCGTACCCTAATCTCACCTAGGGCGCCACAATGGCCAGGACCGGCTCTGGTCCCAAGTAAAACGTCTAATTGTCATCCGTTAGTTACAACAGCAGTTTTCACACCTTGGTAAATCTGTGTGCATGGGTGGTTGCTTCTGTGTTGTGTCGTGTGCACGCAGATGTTTCTCCGTGGGTCTAAACGAAAACAGTGTCATGTGTACCAGGCCTCAGAACAAGAGATTGGGGGCTAAGGAAAATGAAGCACTCATGGTGTTTGTAGTTGTTGTTAGTTGGATCATTTGTAGAGTATAAGACATAGGGCACTGTGGCTTAGTTGGCTAAAGCGCCTGTTTAGTAAACAGGAGATCCTGGGTTCAAATCCCAGCAGTGCCTTTAGTTTAGACCAATCTCTTAACTGTTCCATTTACTAAATGATGACATACTGTAGCACTTTAAACAAGATAATATACAAACTACGTAAAGATGGGTAGTCTTCTCCTTCAGGGGTCGCCACAGGAGATCATCTGCCTCTATCTCACCCTATCCTTTACAACCGAGTCTCTCACACCAACCCTCTCCATGTCCTCCTTCACCATATCCATGAATCTTTTCTGTGGTCTTCCTCTTTTCCTCCATCCTGGCAGCTCCATCTTCAACATCATTTGTCCAATACATCCACTACCCCTCCCCTGCACATGTCCAAACCATCTCAGCCTTGCCTCTCTTATTTTGTCTCCAAAACGCTCGACTTGAGCTGTCCCTCTGACATGTTCATTTCCTGTCCCTCCTAATCACTCCCAAATAGCCATTAAAGGTAACAAAGATAACCTTGTTACCTCTCGGTCAGTAGGTGTTACACTCAATCTTGCCCTCCTATAATATTGCCAGGTTGAGGCAAATATTAGGTGAATTTTACTCTTTACAGATTTGGGCAAACCTGAGCAAACTGTCTTAACGCAATGCATTGTTGCATCACTACCCTTCTATGCATCACTACCCTTCTATGCATCGCTACCCTTCAGCATGCATCACACCAGCATGCATCACAAAGTGTAACCTGAACCTGAACCTGAAAGTGATGCAAAGTGATCACAAAGTGATGCGTGCTGATTAGAAATCTGTGTGAGTTAAAACGGTGTAGTAAAATGTCACAATTTCACATGACCTTAACATCTCGTGGGAGCAAGGAAGTTGAAGTCAGACGTTGCAGCTGCTTTTCCTCTTGCTACAACGATCAGGACACACCCCTGTAAGAACAGAACTTTGCCCTGATTGGCTTAAATCTTCCTTGACTCATCAGGTTGACAGGGTACAGTCCAGTTTACAAGGGATTTATCCCTCAAAGGTAGAATACTTTTGTCTAAAACTGAAGGATTTAGTTTATTCAACACAGGTATAAGATGTTTCAGACTCAGTTGTTTAAAACCATAGGAATTTCCCAAATATTTTTACAGCTCAAGAAAACTGTAAGAACATCCTTCTGGATAGAAAGTAATTTCAAAATCCAAAACTGTCTTTGCTGCTTGATTAAAATAGTTTAATAAAGTTGTTTGTTGTTCATAACATTTTTTGTTGATCTTTTCATCTGGGTGGGGAGCATTTTGACAAAATATTCAGCATGGTTTTGCATGGTAATCTTTCAAAATAGACAGAAAAAAAATCAGTTTTAGCTTGGCACCTGTTTTTTTTTTTTTTTTTACCTCAGCTTAAAAAAAAACACTGCACCTACATCAGGCTGACACTGCTGACAACTGAAGTGACAGTCAATCGAAATGTAAAATTCAATTTACAAAGGCAACTGTATCATTTAACAAAAGCTGCCTAAGATCCTGGTGCATGTGTATTGGTGGACTCAGCTCCATCCATGAAGGAGTAGCTCAGTCCAGTCTAAAGGAATCAGCCAGGCCCTCATTTATCAAGCATGCGTAAGACAGAAAAGTGGCTGTACACTCATTTCAACGTGCAGATTGGTATTTATCAATCTAAACGTGATCGTATGGTGCACTCAAATCCCACGTCAGCTCTGAGTTTGGATACACAAATTTTCGAGTCACTGTAAACTCCCGTGCAGCAGAGAAACCTACTGTGTGGAAGAATTATTTCATCATATCAAATTATAATGAGCAGTTCAGCTTTTCAGGTGATATGTTTGCCTTGTGTTATATTTAGATGAGAGATTGGACGAGTTACTTTAAAGACTAAAGAGGCTGATGTTAGCAATTATAAACATTTTAACCATATTTATGTTACTGCAGCCAATATTAAAACAGATTTGAGCAGAATTTTAAAAAAAACCTGTTAATGAGTGAAATTAGTGAAATATTTTTTACCATTACAGTTGAGCTGCAGAGTTTTTTCAGTTATCGTTTTATTACTGTATTTATATAGCTGTACTGCAAGGAGTGTCCTGTGTGAGCACTATGCTAAAATAATATTATAAACAGTATTTCTTTGACTAAGTTTTCTGTTATGTAGTACAGTGTCTCATAATAGTCATCCCTTATAAATGATCTATTAACTAAACCCCAACACAGCTTTATGTACAGAAGTGCCCAGTCGAGGTGATCTGCTGCATCTGGGTTAAAAAAAAAGAAGAAAGAAAAAACTGCTCCGGATTAGCAAGAGAAATTCGGATTAACAGAGAAGATGTGAGGAAATTACTTTATTTTGTCCTGTGCGTCTCTACACATTATTGAGAGATGACAGAGAGCCGTGGCTGAGCTGCAGCCAATGTGCACAGCTACACAGTGGACAGCTGTGCTAAAGTGGGGACGTCTTTCTGCACTTCTAAATAGTAAGTAATAAATTCTCATGTTTGACGAGTACGCTTTAAAATGACAAAATAGACAACAATCAGTATGGAGCTATTATTGTTGCAAAACTATTTGTAAGCGTAGGAACAGATCCACAATTGTGTAAAAAATATTTGCAAATGTGTGCACAGATTCACAAATATGTAAAAAGATCCAGAAATGTGTAAAAAAAAATATTGTATTTGTCTACTTAGATAAAAACGGCTTGAACAGACCACAGCTGTGTCTCAATTGGCTGTCAAAGTACACATGACTTTTGCAACACTTCTGGCGTGTCTGATCCACAAATGTGTAGACAGATCCACAAATGCCAGTAAGTTGGGTTTTTGTTGCCCTGAGCTCAGGCAGATAGGCTGCCTGCAGGGCTTCGTTCAGCTCCAATCCCTTCACCATTCACACACACACATTCACACCTAGGGCCACTTTAGAGTCTCCAATTAACCTAACGTGCATGGTTTTTGGCCTGTGGGAGGAAACCGGAGTACCCAGAGTAAACCCACGCAGACACACAGGGAGAACATGCAAACTCCACACAGAAGGGTATATATACTGTATATATATATATATATATATATATATATATATATATATATATATATATATATATATATATATATATATACGTATATATACGTATATATATATATACGTATATATATATATATACGTATATATATATATATATATAAAACCCTACTTAAATATTCAGTTCTTTATTAAGAAATGTTCACATATCTATGTTTAACCTTGTTTTTGTTTTTATTTGCATTTTTTTACATTTATTTTAGCCATTTTAAGCGGGAATGAATGTAGGAGTGTTCTAAAAAAGATGGGGGGGGGGGGTGTCCTAATTTATTCCTCACTATTTATATAGGGATTTAGGGATAGGGACTGGTACCGAACGAAGCCCTGCAGGCAGCCTGTCTAAATGAGCTCAGGGTAACAAAACTCTGGCATTTGTGGATCTGTCTATGCATTTGTGAATTAGACGCGCCGGAAGTGTTGCAAAAGTCACATGTACTTTGACAGCCAATTGAGACACAGCTGTGGTCTGTTCAAGCCATTTTTAACTAAGTACACAAATACAAAATCTTTTTACACATTTCTGGATCTTTTTACATATTTGTGAATCTGTGTACACATTTGCAAATATTTTTTACATATCTGTGGATCAGTGCACGCATTTGTGGATCTGTGCGTATGCTGTGCGTATGCTTTTGCAACAATAATAGCTCCATAAATTAGTCAAACAGTCATCTAAGTCAAACAATATAATCTTCAGATGGAGATCAGCTGATCACACCAAAGGTGTTGCACACCACTAGTCTCCCCCATAACATGGTTCTTTTGCATTTAAAGCAAGTTTCAAGGTTAACAGACTGTACTATATAATTATTTTTCTTACCATCTATCTATAAATTCAAGGGATCTCTGTCTGTCTGTGTGTCTGTGTGTGTTCCTCAGAAATCTCTCAAACCGTTTGTCCAACTGACCTAAGATTTTAAATGTGTTTTGCTGAAGCTACGAGGGTGTGCATGACCCTGAATATGGAGTCACTAAGTCAAAATATGTAATTTTTATCAATAAAAGTTTAGCCACCGCTGTGTGACCACTCTATGTCTTCACAAATCAACACAGAACATGCCGGGAGAAGCTGACACCCCCCCCCCCCCCCACCGTGTTCTCCATGCCGAATTATCAATCACAGCAACTTTATGGTATAAATTTTGACTGAGCAACGGGAGTCTTGGCTGCTGCTTTACCCGTATGTCCCACGGGTCCACGCCAGCACAAATGTGGGACGTATCGACTACACGCTGGATAAGTTTTCAGCATGAAGCACACATTTTTTTCCAGTTTATAAAATTTTTCACTAGGTCTGAGGTATGTGTGTGTGGAAAAAAGGCGTTTTGGTTAACGTTTACAGGGTCAAAAATGTGATCATTTAGGTGGAATAATAATAATAACAATAATAATAATAATAATAATCTCACACCAATAAAAAAACAGATGCTTACAATAGAGGGGTTGCACCGACGTCATACAGGTCACGTGTCTTTTTCTTTCTGTGCCATTTTGAATGGCAACGAACAGTCAAATCACCAACACCAAGCGTGACTGAGTGTAATCAGCGAGATAAATGGCTACACACAAATCAACACCGTGGTCCAACGAAGAGGTGCAGACTTTTCTGTGCTTGGTAGCTGAGTAAAGAAATCCAGAGGGAGCTGGACGGAGTGACCTGAAAAGAATTCACAGCCACTGACCGGCGAAGGCAGATGGGAGGTAGAGTGGTGTCGACCCAACCATGGCATCATCATTGTTGAAAACAGTGATAGAGGATGGTGAGTGATGTGATATTATGCATCTTTGCCATTATTTATCGCAGTGGTGGAAAGCTCACTTTGAACAAACAACACCGTTGTCTCCTGTATGCAGACAATGAGCTAGCTAGTTAGCCATCAATGCTAACGTCGTACTCTGCTTGTATTTTGTGCTTGTGTCGACAACATCTGACGAAATAAGCTAGTGTTAATTCTGGTTAAAAAGTAGTTATTTACATGTTGCATTTTCATGCTGTTCATGTACTTACATTGTATGTGTATTTTCATTCTAGAGCCCTACTGCAGGCTGAAGATCTGCTGAACCGGGACCAGCAGCACATCCAGTTGCTTCTCAGTGAGGCAAGAGAGCATGAAACGGGAACAGGTCAAGTGGACCCCTGACCAAGTGAGCACCCCATGTGAGCACCCCAAGTGAACCCCGGGGTCCAATCTGTACATGTACATTTTCAATCCAGTAATTTACAAACTGATTCAGAGCTCTCTAAAGCCTCATTCAGAAAATTCTAGTCCCGCATACCTATTCTGTGGATTTTCATCTGGGGGCAGCCAGCGGTGATGAGCAGCAGCGGTGGAGAAGAAGTCTTTTGAAAGCAGAAACAGAGCCAAAACCTTCTCCAGGTCAGCTTAGTTGTCATCTTACATATATATATTTTTTACACTTCTTGGTGATCGGTAAAAGTCTTTCCAACAGTTTTACACAAATTCTTGTTGTTGCTCTCCTTCTTCGTGTTTACAAATCACTGGATTGAGAATGTAGTTGTACAGATTGGCTCCAGGGGTCCACTTGGGGTGCTCATTTGGGAGTACTCACCTGGTCAGGGGTCCACTTAACCTGGATCCCATGAAACCACCTTGTGAAGGGAGGAGATGGCTCAGAATGCTGCCTTCAATCAAGCGTTCCTTGGTGTGCTGGGCCACTTTGCCAAGGAGTCAGCGTGTGTGGCCAGTGTGTGTGACCCATTCTGAGGGGTTTTTTTACAGGTTAAAGTTTGAATTTTGCACATTCTAAAGAATCTGGATTTTGTTGGTGATTGTAATAAACAATTTAGTGACTTACGTGTTTGCATCATGATTTTCTATTTTTCTAAGACACGGGTGGGAAGAGTCAACAGTACAAACCAAACATTTATCAATGACATTGAAAATAATGGATCATTTTTAAGAAAAAGTAACCAAAAACAATTATATTATTTACTGAAGACTGTATTGTTGGATGTACCAGTGCAGAAAACACTGCACACTTTAGTGATAGTACCAGTATATGGAAGAATTCTGGGCCATAGCATCTGTATTTCCTAATAATGAGTTAGGGTTTAATGGGATTTAACATGTTTTAACACAAACTACTTCATGGTTCATAATTCTGTTGACAGATTTACACCAAACCAAAAGTGATTTCTCAGACTGCTGGATTATTTAGATAGCTTTTCCAATCTTTTAGCATTTAATTTATGTCACTAAATCTTGGTAACCTTTACAAATAAAACAAACAAAAGTGGAGACATATCTGCAAAAGGCACAAAAGTGTATTGTAAAAATTCCTAGTGCAATACAAAAGGAGTACATAGTACATTATTCACACATAGAATATATTTTTATACAGTATCTACATGTAAATCCATGTATTTTCCATGTAACCTTGTGACTGCATTGTTTTAATTGCTTTTAATCCTAGATGAAGTTTGTTTTGGGTTAAAATTGCATCATAATTGTTAAATATATTTTATTATACCTAACTCAGTACTGTTTACCTGTTGAAATATATAATTTACAGCTAATATAACCCCATAACTATAATATGGCACCTGGCAATCAATTTTTGGCAGCTGATCACTTTTTGCCACGACACCACCGGCTGGAGCAGGTACATCCCATGATGTCTCAAAAGTCTCTCCATGATTTTCACACAGATCAGAGCAATTTGTAGCACAAGAAGCTAAACATTTCTTCAGACATTCTGAAGTTTTGCAATTACTGCAGTTCGTGAAGCTGGGTTGACATTCCATCACTGAGAGGCTCAGATGAAGACCAACGGTTCGAAGCAATAATTTTGCCACAAGAGAGCCATCTGAAACACACACACACACAGCATACATATTTTAGTACCTAATGGCAATAACTTGCCATGATTACAATGTAGTACAGGGGACTTATTAGTGCTAACTAGCATTAGCAATCATTAGCTTACCTTCATATGTGATCTAGTTCGTATCCTCACGTCTTCCACTGCCCCATGACTTCCTAAGCTCTCCAGTACTTTTCCAAAGTTTTGTCTCACTGCCTGTAGCCTTCTCTGGCTCTTCGTTTTTGCCTTTACTCTGACAAAAAGCCAGTGAGCAGCAGGTTCACCTCCATATCCATCTTGTGTTTTGCTTGTCACATACAAATGATGTCGTAGGAAAGTTGGGCCGCCTTGCTGTAAAGATCTCACTCACTTAGGTGGTATTCAGTCATAATGGATAACGAACAACACTGTGGCGAGTCAGGATGAGTAGGTGCTAGTGGAATTATTATTATTCTCAACACAGGGTCTACAGCTGGTTGCCGCCCAAAATGGCAGAAAAACAACGTGCAACCCCTCTATAGAGCGGCGGCGCTCAGTCTTTGCTAGTCACGCCCTCAAGGTTCAGATCATTATTTGGCCTCAGTATCACTCCAGCGCAACAATATAACCACACCTCAATCTTAGCATTAAAGTTTTAAAAAACCTTTAAATAACAAAATATTGCTAAAATATAAACTGATGCACTACAATGGGTCTCAAATATTTGTAAACGTGTCCTGTTATAGTATTGCCTGACTTTATTGACGAATCGGTACACAGAAGAAATTCAACATTACACTGAACTCCATCACTGAACAGTGATATAAGCTAAAATAATTATAATGACTGAACAACTCCTATTCCCCAAAGTGAAGATACACTATTATCTTGAATATAACTGATAAAAGATCAGACAAATAAGTGATCTGACAAACAAATAAACAAGGGATCTGAAACAGTCACTAATGTTGGATGTCCCATTCATTTTCAATATTTAGGTATTCTGTAATTAATATTCACACAATCAAATAAATCTTAGTGCCATTTACTCCTTTTATATTTGTCAAAGTCTAGCATGTTATTGCCTACATATAGGCTACACCTCTTTGCATTCCACTTTAAACACAGCCTACATTTGGGCCTGGAAAGCCTGATTGGGATGCCTGTTTCAGACAGGAATACTTGGTTCTACGGGCAATGCAATAGTCTCTATAAATGCAAGAAATCTCTGTCTGTGTGTCTGTCTGTTCCACGCATATCTCTTGAACCGTTTGTCAGACTGGCCTCAGATTTCATATGTGCTGTGCTGAGGTTATGAGAGTGTGCATCCCCAAATTTCTGCTTCCCCAGATATACGGAAGTTTAGGAGGGGAAATCTTTAATGAACGTCCATAGGGGAGCTATGGCCGTTCATAGCTATGACATCATAGACGCACAGATGTTGCCATGGTTACACATCATCAAAGATCAAAGGCAGGCATCACTGAACGAGTGCTGGCTTCAAAGATCAAAGGCAGGTTTCACCATGGTTACTGTTGCCATGGTAACAGTAACTTTCTATGGCCATGCAGAAATACTTGCTTATACTTGGTTTCTACGGGCATACACGGGTATGCACTAGTATAGTCAATTTCTACTTCGGAAAAGTTTCTCTTTTTGCCGTTTCGTGTTCCCCTGTGTCGTAAATTCTGGGGGCGAGATGTGGACGTGGAATGCAAATGACACTTGTATCCATCCGTGAGATTTATCAATGAGTGAACAACCGTACGATGAGACTGACCAGATACGCACGGTTTCATAAATACCAGGTCGACCTTTTTGTACAATCATATTTACACCCAAATGTGCACCAATTTCTACGCACTTCTGATAAATGAGGGCCACTGAGAGTGCTCAGATCTCTTGACTTTGAGCACCACCTGGACGCAGACCCAACTGAGTATAATTTTTCGTGAGCATGGTTAGCATCAGGTATTTGCTTAGGAGTAATGATTTTTCTGAAATCACATGAAACCAAATCTCATTTCTGTTGACCTTGGCTTTGACCTTGAGCACAGCCTGGATACAGATGCATGCAAGGATCATTATATTAGGGGAAATGCCTAGGAGGAGGAGTAATTCCCATGAAATCTGGATGGAAGAATGAGGCAAGGAATGAGCTAAAAAAGATTCAACATCTGTCCCTTTGCCTGAAAAAAGAGTGTAGCTTGTAGTGTAGTGTAGTTTTGTTAGAACAGAATAGAACAGGCTTTATTGTCATTGTACAGTTGTACAGTACAATGAAATTGTGGGTGCTCCACCAGGCTACTGGTGTTAGGTGTACCATTACCAGATTTAGCTGGGGGCACAATGTTGGTCAGTGCTTGATACAAAGGTAAAAAAAAATTCAGCTATTTTTAATGAAATATAGAGCTGAATATGAAGAACACTTCTCTGTATTTGCTTACCATAAAAAGCATAAAAGCTTTAGTAGCAGCTAATATAAGAAAGGCACAAATGTATGGTATTTTGCATTATTTTATCTCTTTATTTTTGTCGTTACCCCATGTCATTACAATAATAATAACAATTAGGGTTTTGTTGATCGTGTACGAACATTCCAAAAATGGCACAAATATTTTCAACTAGATTTGCTGATACAAATTTGTTCTTGATCTGACTGGCTGTTATTATTGGTTGTTGCTAGAAAACATGTTTTTACTCTTGCACGTTTCTGTCAGATCTTAAAACACACCTTTTGTCTGGCAAAAGCTTAACAGAATGGTAAGCAGCAGTTAGTTGGTGCCCTGTGGTTGCTGTTGTCATGAGTTTGTGGCGCAGAGGGGATGAAAATGCAGCTCTGGTGAAAGAAGAAAAACAAAATAAATGCCTTTGATGTCTCCACTCAATTTGCATGATTTCAAAGATAAATCACTGGAATCAACTTTACAATGTTAGATCAGAAAAACTCAGATTTATCTTCTCATGAATTTACCAAAGTGGCTGTAATGTTTATGATGGTTATCTGAGCCTTTGCTTATTTTCTCAGTGAGATAATGGCATGCAATTAACTTTGTCTTGAAAACAGCTTTGGTCAAGTTTTCCTCCCTCCAAGCAAGGGTTACATTAGTCTGTTCACAGTCACAAAATGCATACAGACAGCCTAACGGTGCCTAGCCAAAAGGAATCTTCACAAAAAATGCAGCTAAGCCAAAGTCATATGGCAAGTGGGTCAGATTCTTATATGTACACATGACAGCCTGTCTCTGTGATTCTTGGTTATTACGTCTGTAATAATTTGATATTAGCTTATTTCTAAGGGGCACTATATTATTGGTGCAACAAATTAAATCAGAGAAAAAAACAAGCTCATAATAGGAGAGATAATATGAATCTTGAGCGTAGCATAAACAACCCTTCACCATTAGCTTAATTTTACTCACTCGCGACTATATTTGTAAGTTACTATTATTAATGCAATCATGAAAAATATCAGGTCTAGCAAAGAATATTCAATCATAATCTCCTATTGCTATCAAAGTGAGTCCGAGCTTTTCACACTCTGCACCGGATTATCAAGAGGGCTTACTGGGGCAGGAGCCCCGGGCCCCTGGCTTGTTTGGGGCCCCGAAAGAAACACTTTTTTTTGCTAATTCTGCCATGCCCAACATTTATTGGAGGATTTGTTTTGGCGTATCAACATTTTATTTGTTGAGGTGTACGTCGGTCCCACCTGCTTATTTTAATTGGTAAAGAGTTGACATTTGACCTGATTAAGGCTGGACGTGGGCCGGTAGTGAATCCGTGGACGAATGAATGAATGAATGAATGTACGATAGTGGCATCCAAAAAAGAAAAAAGAAGGAAGAAAAACAGGAACGTGAGAAGGTTTTAAGAAAGACTCCTAAATTGATAGGATTTTTTTTAAAGTTGCGATACAAAAACAAATATAAATACAAATACAAAAAGCAACAATCTAGTAAGGACTTCTACAAAAGTGATGGAAATGAAGGAGCGGGTATCACTTCAGGCCATTTATGAAGGACCAGTAGTGAAGGTAGCACAAAAAATTAAGGACCCTTTACATTCTTTTAAAGTAGAACTGAACTCACCTTTTTGCCAAAAAAGTAGAATAGCAGATTAATTCCTTATTACCTATTGTATTTTTCAACACATAAAAGAAATTTTTAGGCCGTGCGATGGCCAAGCTATAAGCCGATAAACTTTTGCCTCTGGCTGGCAGTACCAAACAAACCGGAAGTAGTGCAGACGACGCTGCGTGACGTCACGAGTGTGACCCTTATCAAAACAACAATGGCAGATGATAGCCGTTCCAGCAGTCAAGAACACCAGAGTTTTCAGAGTGAAGAGGCATTCAGGATCGGTCACGAGACAGAGGAGGATGCAGGAGTGTCAAGTGAACAGGAACAGAGCGAGGGAGGCATCGAACCGTACAGATTAGAGCCAGAATTTTCGGGGGATTCCGGCACCGACTCAGACCGCAGCAGTGATGGGGAGGAGAGTCGCTTATTGAATACAGAATGGTGAGTCTTTACTTTGGCATGTTTGGGGTGTCAGGATAAGGAAAATTAATAATAAAAAAGAAAGGGGAAAAAAAACCATCAACATTTTTCCAACTTATTACAGTGATCCCTCACTTATCGCGTTTAATGGGGACCAGAACCGACCGCGAAAAGTGAAAAACCGCGAAGTAGCGTCACCCCCCCCCCCCCCAAGGGCGTCACAAGCACTATTTTGCACAAAAAGGCACAAGAGAACAGCGAAAAGTGCCACTAAGCAACACGAGCGATGAAGAACAATGAATGCGGTCTTCCTTCGCTGGGTATAGACGCTCGGCAGGGAGCGAAGCTGGGTAAAACGTCTCGGCCAATCAGCTTGCGAGGTAAAACGTCTCGGCCAATCAGCTTGCGAGATTCCCGAGCGGTGAAGAGGTGGGCGGAGAGGAGTGGAGCGGTGGTCAGAGAGGTGGATTTTGAGTTGTGCGGGCTCTCCGTGTTGATACCTGATGTTCTAATGGAGAAGGCAGGGAGAAGGCAGGGAGACTACATTAAAACATCAGGTATCAACACGGAGAGCCCGCACAACTCAAAATCCACCTCTCTGACCACCGCTCCACTCCTCTCCGCCCACCTCTTCACCGCTCGGAAATCTCGCAAGCTGATTGGCCGAGACGTTTTACCTCGCAAGCTGATTGGCCGAGACGTTTTACCCAGCGAAGGAAGACCGCATTCATTGTTCTTTATCGCTCGTGTTGCTTAGTGGCACTTTTCGCTGTTCTCTTGTGCCTTTTTGTGCAAAATAGTGCTTGTGACGCTTTTGGGGGGGGGGGGGGGTGACGCTACTTCGCGGTTTTTCACTTTTCGCGGTCGGTTCTGGTCCCCATTAAACGCGATAAGTGAGGGATCACTGTATATCTAGAAACGCATCGCTTCCCGGTCGCTTTTCCTACCCCTTTCTTTTCTTTCGTCGCCATGACAGCTTTCCTTGGCCACTGAACAGATCTTCCCAGGTGTTGGAAGTGTTTTGTAGTCGACTATCACGACAAAATGCACCAAAAACAACCAGTGTCGACGTGCTCGCAATGGTTAACATGGAGGACTGTGTCAAACTCGTGACGTCACGTGGAACTCCGGCTGCACTTCTGCGGATTTGTCTGATTTTTCAGGGCGGGAAATTCAAAATCGCGATTTTCTCCAAGATTCCGGGATTTGTGGAGGGGGTGCCAATGATAAATTATCTTTATAATTGTATGTACTATCACCCAGTGCCGTTCAGTTCAGTTCTACTTTAAGTGAGTATGGACTTCTGCCTTCAAATATAATGGTTCAGCACCTGTAAATGTAAAAGTAACCACTTCAAATTCTGTTTGTCCCCTATTCAGTCACACTATTGAACAAAAATGCACAATGATCTCAGCTTACCTTAACCTACAGTATATTGACTCTGAAGTTAGTTATTTTTCTGAACTTTTTCATGAGTTTATTTATGGTTTATTCAGTTTTTGATTGGGTAGTTGTACAGTATGCAGGCCTATGTCTTATAAGGTGCTCTGCACACTATGGGTCCTATTATGACAGTCAACAATGCCTTACACCAGTGTTTTTGTTAGTTTCTGTAAGCGCATTGTCTATTTTTTATGCCTTGCGACACGCCATGTAAAACAAGTAGACAGTGCGCCGGCTTTGCACCGGTAGGAGGCTCATTTCAAAGAGGTGTGGCAGCGTGCAATCTCATGTCTATCAGTATTTTGTTGCATTTTATGACAATGAACATTTGATCAGGAAGAAGAAGGTCTGTCATCATGAGCTCATTGTTTAATGATAATTTTTTTTAATCCTATAAATTACGCATTAATGGATAAATTTTTTAGGGGAATGAATAAATTAACAGGGAGCGTGTGTGTGTGTTCCGGGGTGGATGCAGCTCACGGGGGAGGCGTGGTGGGATACTGTCAGTCTGAAGATTTTAAATCACAAACCTCTTCTGTGACAGAGTATTCTGCTCACTAATGTGTCATGTGTGTCAGTCATCATATCAGATCATCATATCTCCTGTCCGTTTATGGACAGCTGTTGTTTTCTTTTAAAAAGGGACAGTTAAATATGAACTACCTGAAGACACAACAAAGTTTTTCACTACACAAAGTAAAAAAATGGCACATGGGTTTATGATTTAGTCCCCTTTTTAATTTAACTACCGGACCACAGTGGGACCAGTCTGCCCTATACCGGGAAAAGAGCTGTCACTGCGACCAGAGAAGAGAGCCAGCAGGTGCGCACAAAACCGACATTTATCATTATCTAATGATGGCAGTTTTTACAATATTTTAACCTCATTCACTCTCATTCTTTTAACAAAATGATTCAAAATGAAAGTATCCCGACAGTTGTTGTGAATTAAAATAACAACTTTGCATTCAGCAGAGCAGATTAATACAGCTCAGGCTGAGATGAGCAGGCTTGAGCTTTCTCTGTATTAAAGAGAAGTTTGAATGAATAATAAACTGAAAGAAATTTTATAACTCTGTCAAAATCATGAACAAAGAGAAATACTGGCATAATCTCTGACTTGTAGCCTACAGCTCTAATCCGTGCACAATTATGATCATGCCTCCCAGTGCAAGCAGGGCTGTGGAGGAGGTAAAAAGCTTCTTAAAAGCTCCTTGCTCTTAAATGCATTTTCACTCTGTGAACAAGCCCATAAAGAGTTCTGTACTCACAGGAGCTGAGTCACATTTTCGTGTTTATTGGTTCACCATGATGTGTCACAAAGTAGATCCAACTGCACTTCTATTGACTTGTATCAACGGTCAAAAACTGTTTGGCATACCGACTGTACAAATAAGGATTATGAGGCGCAGGTTGAAATGTGAGGTACCAATTAGACTGTAAGGTGCCGTATGGCAGCACTGTTATGACCAAAATTCAACGTTAGAATGAGTTACTGTACAGTGAAATGGCATGTAGCAGAAAAGATTTCCAGTACCTGACCATTCGGCAGCAGAGCTGTAGCAGTCTACTGGAGAAAGTGCTCCGCTGTCTGTCCAGTGTGTGGTGGAGGGGGTGATCAGGATTGTCCATGATGGTTAACAGTTTGTTCAGTTAGTTCAAGCTTTATGGAGAAGTTATGACAAATATTTCTCACCTGCTCACCCAGTTTGTTCATAATGACTTAAGTCAATTACCTACATGAAAAATAACTACATACAGTACAATAGTTTCCTGCCTGAGGGAACACTGGTCTAACCCTTTCCTATGAAAAGGGCTGTGCTTTGTGCTAAATTTAATTTAAAATGTTAGGAATGAAAACAATCTGATGTCATCACACACAGCGGCACAGACAGTGCATGTGAAGGACACAGATCTTCATAAACAGAGGCTGGAGTAACTAGTTACGTTTACTCAAGTAAATTACTTTATTGAGTGGCTTTAATGCAGGGCATGTTTTACTCTTACTTATGCATTATTATTGAGGAAAAATCTGCACTTTTACTCAAGTACAATTGTTAGTACTTTTTGAGTTATGTTTGAATTCACTGATTTGGACAGAACTGATGTAGATTTTCCTTGTTTGTTTGTTTGTTTGTTTTTTCAAATAAGATTTTAACTTATTGTTTTTCCAATTCAGGCACAGGAAATATTTACTGTTTCTTTATGTCATCTGGATCACATCAAGTGCAGTAGTTTATATTTGATTTTCCTAACAGATATTTAAGGGGAAAAAACACTTAAATAGGCAACAGTAAAGATGCAAATTTACAAGACAGAGTGGCGTCAAATTTCTGTGAACATTTTTTTGCGAAATTATCAGGAAAAAATTATGACTTTATGCGAAAAAGAGACAAATTTACATGAAAAAGTAATAATTTTAAAAAGAAAAGTTTCAAATTTATGAGTGGAAAAACACATTTGTCCCGCCTGCTTATTTTAATTGGTTAAGAGTTGACATTTGACCCGATTAAGGCTGGATGTGGGCCGGTAGTGAATCCGTGGACGAATGAATGAATGAATGAATGTACGATAGTGGCATCCAAAAAAGAAAAAAGAAGGAAGAAAAACAGGAACGTGAGAAGGTTTTAAGAAAGACTCCTAAATTGATAGGATTTTTTAAAAATTGCAATACAAAAACAAATATAAATACAAATACAAAAAGCAACAATCTAGTAAGGACTTCTACAAAAGTGATGGAAATGAAGGAGTGGGTATCACTTCAGGCCATTTATGAAGGACCAGTAGTGAAGGTAGCACAAAAAATTAAGGACCCTTTTGTCATGACGGCCGCTGGGCCATCATCTGCCTCATTATCGCCAGCTGCGCACACACCGGCAGGTGTCAATCAGCGGCCTTTAAAACCCGGTGTCACTGACGGCTCAGCACGGAGTCGTCTGTCTACTCTGCCTGGTTATGAGCCAAGACTACGTTCTCAAGCCAAGCCAAGATCTTCACGTCTGGACTGCTCACGTAAGAGCTCTCTGCACTCATCATCTCCTAGCATTCTCCCCTGTGCACAGATGGACCTCCCTGGTGGCGGACCAGCCTCCTCAGCTAACGGGGCATCGCCTCCTCCATCACGGAGTTCCTCCTCACCCCCACAGCTACGGGCACTATCACCACCACGTCGCATGGGCACTCGGAGCCAGCAAGACACAACCTGTGGCACTCTCAAGGTTGCCAGGTCGTCATCAGAACTGCTCAGCTCCAGTGACCAGACAGCGATACTCGCACTCACACACGCACTACACTCACTTTCCCTTCAATAAAGAATAATTGTCTATATCTACTCGTGTCAGCGTCTGTCTCCTGGGTCTGAAACATGTCAGTACGACTCCGTCAAGGTGACCCAGCGGACAGTGCGCTATCGCGCAGACTAAACACACTTAGCACTCGGGTAGATATGATTTCACACCAACAGACGGTTATTCTACACCAACTGACTCACATTAATAGCCGGCTGGATCGTCTGGAAGGACACCAGATGTTTCCCCCGGCCGCTAGACCCTCAACTCCTGCAGGCTTATCACCGGGTCAAGCTAACATATTACCAACACCTCGCCTCACCCCTGTGCCAACTCCTGCCCAGTTTAGTGGAAAACTCGGGGAAGCACGCGGATTTATTCTGCAATGCGAATCAGTTTTTCTCCACGTTCCGGGGGACTTCGCCATAGACTCAAGTAAGATCGGGTACATCATCAACTTGTTGGGGGGTAGAACCTTAGACTGGGCATATACAGTTATGGCTAAACCTAGTTATCCTGTATTAACTTACCAGCAGTTCTTGGCGGAGTTTATGGAAGTGTTTGACCATTCAGATAGGGGTGCGGTGTTGACAGAATGGCTGTTGAGCCTGCAGCAGGGCAAAAGATCAGCTGCTGACTACGCCATTGATTTCCGGGTCCTGGCCGCCGAGATTGGGTACACCAAAAACATGTAGGTTTAGGGCGCTCGCGCACGCAGCGACCAGCAGCTGGTGGCTTGTCACCAGACTGCAAACCAAGTCTACCTACGGGTACAAATAAGTAACAAAAAAAAAATAATTCTTTTAAGTGAGTATGGACTTCTGCCTTCAAATATAATGGTTCAGCACCTGTAAATGTAAAAGTAACCACTTCAAATTCTGTTTTGTCCCCTATTCAGTCACACTATTGAACAAAAATGCACAATGATCTCAGCTTACCTTAACCTACAGTATATTGACTCTGAAGTTAGTTATTTTTCTGAACTTTTTCATGAGTTTATTTATGGTTTATTCAGTTTTTGATTGGGTAGTTGTACAGTATGCAGGCCTATGTCTTATAAGGTGCTCTGCACACTATGGGTCCTATTATGACAGTCAACAATGCCTTACACCAGTGTTTTTGTTAGTTTCTGTAAGCGCATTGTCTATTTTTTATGCCTTGCGACACGCCATGTAAAACAAGTAGACAGTGCGCCGGCTTTGCACCGGTAGGAGGCTCATTTCAAAGAGGTGTGGCAGCGTGCAATCTCATGTCTATCAGTATTTTGTTGCATTTTATGACAATGAACATATGATCAGGAAAAAGAAGGTCTGTCATCATGAGCTCATTGTTTAATGATAATTTTTTTAATCCTATAAATTAGGCATTAATGGATAAATTTTTTAGGGGAATGAATAAATTAACAGGGAGCGTGTGTGTGTGTTCCGGGGTGGATGCAGCTCACGGGGGAGGCGTGGTGGGATACTGTCAGTCTGAAGATTTTAAATCACAAACCTCTTCTGTGACAGAGTATTCTGCTCACTAATGTGTCATGTGTGTCAGTCATCATATCAGATCATCATATCTCCTGTCCGTTTATGGACAGCTGTTGTTTTCTTTTAAAAAGGGACAGTTAAATATGAACTACCTGAAGACACAACAGAGTTTTTCACTACATAAAGTAAAAAAATGGCACATGGGTTTATGATTTAGTCCCCTTTTTAATTTAACTACCGGACCACAGTGGGACCAGTCTGCCCTATACCGGGAAAAGAGCTGTCACTGTGACCAGAGAAGAGAGCCAGCAGGTGCGCACAAAACCGACATTTATCATTATCTAATGATGGCAGTTTTTACAGTATTTTAACCTCATTTACTCTCATTCTTTTAACAAAATGATTCAAAATGAAAGTATCCCGACAGTTGTTGTGAATTAAAATAACAACTTTGCATTCAGCAGAGCAGATTAATACAGCTCAGGCTGAGATGAGCAGGCTTGAGCTTTCTCTGTATTAAAGAGAAGTTTGAATGAATAATAAACTGAAAGAAATTTTATAACTCTGTCAAAATCATGAACAAAGAGAAATACTGGCATAATCTCTGACTTGTAGCCTACAGCTCTAATCCGTGCATAATTATGATCATGCCTCCCAGTGCAAGCAGGGCTGTGGAGGAGGTAAAAAGCTTCTTAAAAGCTCCTTGCTCTTAAATGCATTTTCACTTTGTGAACAAGCCCATAAAGAGTTCTGTACTCACAGGAGCTGAGTCACATTTTCGTGTTTATTGGTTCACCATGATGTGTCACAAAGTAGATCCAACTGCACTTCTATTGACTTGTATCAACGGTCAAAAACTGTTTGGCATACCGACTGTACAAATAAGGATTATGAGGCGCAGGTTGAAATGTGAGGTACCAATTAGACTGTAAGGTGCCGTATGGCAGCACTGTTATGACCAAAATTCAACGTTAGAATGAGTTACTGTACAGTGAAATGGCATGTAGCAGAAAAGATTTCCAGTACCTGACCATTCGGCAGCAGAGCTGTAGCAGTCTACTGGAGAAAGTGCTCCGCTGTCTGTCCAGTGTGTGGTGGAGGGGGTGATCAGGATTGTCCATGATGGTTAACAGTTTGTTCAGTTAGTTCAAGCTTTATGGAGAAGTTATGACAAATATTTCTCACCTGCTCACCCAGTTTGTTCATAATGACTTAAGTCAATTACCTACATGAAAAATAACTACATACAGTACAATAGTTTCCTGCCTGAGGGAACACTGGTCTAACCCTTTCCTATGAAAAGGGCTGTGCTTTGTGCTAAATTTAATTTAAAATGTTAGGAATGAAAACAATCTGATGTCATCACACACAGCGGCACAGACAGTGCATGTGAAGGACACAGATCTTCATAAACAGAGGCTGGAGTAACTAGTTACGTTTACTCAAGTAAATTACTTTATTGAGTGGCTTTAATGCAGGGCATGTTTTACTCTTACTTATGCATTATTATTGAGGAAAAATCTGCACTTTTACTCAAGTACAATTGTTAGTACTTTTTGAGTTATGTTTGAATTCACTGATTTGGACAGAACTGATGTAGATTTTCCTTGTTTGTTTGTTTGTTTGTTTTTTCAAATAAGATTTTAACTTATTGTTTTTCCAATTCAGGCACAGGAAATATTTACTGTTTCTTTATGTCATCTGGATCACATCAAGTGCAGTAGTTTATATTTGATTTTCCTAACAGATATTTAAGGGGAAAAAACACTTAAATAGGCAACAGTAAAGATGCAAATTTACAAGACAGAGTGGCGTCAAATTTCTGTGAACATTTTTTTGCGAAATTATCAGGAAAAAATTATGACTTTATGCGAAAAAGAGACAAATTTACATGAAAAAGTAATAATTTTAAAAAGAAAAGTTTCAAATTTATGAGTGGAAAAACACATTTGTCCCGCCTGCTTATTTTAATTGGTTAAGAGTTGACATTTGACCCGATTAAGGCTGGATGTGGGCCGGTAGTGAATCCGTGGACGAATGAATGAATGAATGAATGTACGATAGTGGCATCCAAAAAAGAAAAAAGAAGGAAGAAAAACAGGAACGTGAGAAGGTTTTAAGAAAGACTCCTAAATTGATAGGATTTTTTAAAAATTGCAATACAAAAACAAATATAAATACAAATACAAAAAGCAACAATCTAGTAAGGACTTCTACAAAAGTGATGGAAATGAAGGAGTGGGTATCACTTCAGGCCATTTATGAAGGACCAGTAGTGAAGGTAGCACAAAAAATTAAGGACCCTTTTGTCATGACGGCCGCTGGGCCATCATCTGCCTCATTATCGCCAGCTGCGCACACACCGGCAGGTGTCAATCAGCGGCCTTTAAAACCCGGTGTCACTGACGGCTCAGCACGGAGTCGTCTGTCTACTCTGCCTGGTTATGAGCCAAGACTACGTTCTCAAGCCAAGCCAAGATCTTCACGTCTGGACTGCTCACGTAAGAGCTCTCTGCACTCATCATCTCCTAGCATTCTCCCCTGTGCACAGATGGACCTCCCTGGTGGCGGACCAGCCTCCTCAGCTAACGGGGCATCGCCTCCTCCATCACGGAGTTCCTCCTCACCCCCACAGCTACGGGCACTATCACCACCACGTCGCATGGGCACTCGGAGCCAGCAAGACACAACCTGTGGCACTCTCAAGGTTGCCAGGTCGTCATCAGAACTGCTCAGCTCCAGTGACCAGACAGCTATACTCGCACTCACACACGCACTACACTCACTTTCCCTTCAATAAAGAATAATTGTCTATATCTACTCGTGTCAGCGTCTGTCTCCTGGGTCTGAAACATGTCAGTACGACTCCGTCAAGGTGACCCAGCGGACAGTGCGCTATCGCGCAGACTAAACACACTTAGCACTCGGGTAGATATGATTTCACACCAACAGACGGTTATTCTACACCAACTGACTCACATTAATAGCCGGCTGGATCGTCTGGAAGGACACCAGATGTTTCCCCCGGCCGCTAGACCCTCAACTCCTGCAGGCTTATCACCGGGTCAAGCTAACATATTACCAACACCTCGCCTCACCCCTGTGCCAACTCCTGCCCGGTTTAGTGGAAAACTCGGGGAAGCACGCGGATTTATTCTGCAATGCGAATCAGTTTTTCTCCACGTTCCGGGGGACTTCGCCATAGACTCAAGTAAGATCGGGTACATCATCAACTTGTTGGGGGGTAGAACCTTAGACTGGGCATATACAGTTATGGCTAAACCTAGTTATCCTGTATTAACTTACCAGCAGTTCTTGGCGGAGTTTATGGAAGTGTTTGACCATTCAGATAGGGGTGCGGTGTTGACAGAATGGCTGTTGAGCCTGCAGCAGGGCAAAAGATCAGCTGCTGACTACGCCATTGATTTCCGGGTCCTGGCCGCCGAGATTGGGTACACCAAAAACATGTAGGTTTAGGGCGCTCGCGCACGCAGCGACCAGCAGCTGGTGGCTTGTCACCAGACTGCAAACCAAGTCTACCTACGGGTACAAATAAGTAACAAAAAAAAAATAATTCTTTTAAGTGAGTATGGACTTCTGCCTTCAAATATAATGGTTCAGCACCTGTAAATGTAAAAGTAACCACTTCAAATTCTGTTTTGTCCCCTATTCAGTCACACTATTGAACAAAAATGCACAATGATCTCAGCTTACCTTAACCTACAGTATATTGACTCTGAAGTTAGTTATTTTTCTGAACTTTTTCATGAGTTTATTTATGGTTTATTCAGTTTTTGATTGGGTAGTTGTACAGTATGCAGGCCTATGTCTTATAAGGTGCTCTGCACACTATGGGTCCTATTATGACAGTCAACAATGCCTTACACCAGTGTTTTTGTTAGTTTCTGTAAGCGCATTGTCTATTTTTTATGCCTTGCGACACGCCATGTAAAACAAGTAGACAGTGCGCCGGCTTTGCACCGGTAGGAGGCTCATTTCAAAGAGGTGTGGCAGCGTGCAATCTCATGTCTATCAGTATTTTGTTGCATTTTATGACAATGAACATATGATCAGGAAAAAGAAGGTCTGTCATCATGAGCTCATTGTTTAATGATAATTTTTTTAATCCTATAAATTAGGCATTAATGGATAAATTTTTTAGGGGAATGAATAAATTAACAGGGAGCGTGTGTGTGTGTTCCGGGGTGGATGCAGCTCACGGGGGAGGCGTGGTGGGATACTGTCAGTCTGAAGATTTTAAATCACAAACCTCTTCTGTGACAGAGTATTCTGCTCACTAATGTGTCATGTGTGTCAGTCATCATATCAGATCATCATATCTCCTGTCCGTTTATGGACAGCTGTTGTTTTCTTTTAAAAAGGGACAGTTAAATATGAACTACCTGAAGACACAACAGAGTTTTTCACTACATAAAGTAAAAAAATGGCACATGGGTTTATGATTTAGTCCCCTTTTTAATTTAACTACCGGACCACAGTGGGACCAGTCTGCCCTATACCGGGAAAAGAGCTGTCACTGTGACCAGAGAAGAGAGCCAGCAGGTGCGCACAAAACCGACATTTATCATTATCTAATGATGGCAGTTTTTACAGTATTTTAACCTCATTTACTCTCATTCTTTTAACAAAATGATTCAAAATGAAAGTATCCCGACAGTTGTTGTGAATTAAAATAACAACTTTGCATTCAGCAGAGCAGATTAATACAGCTCAGGCTGAGATGAGCAGGCTTGAGCTTTCTCTGTATTAAAGAGAAGTTTGAATGAATAATAAACTGAAAGAAATTTTATAACTCTGTCAAAATCATGAACAAAGAGAAATACTGGCATAATCTCTGACTTGTAGCCTACAGCTCTAATCCGTGCATAATTATGATCATGCCTCCCAGTGCAAGCAGGGCTGTGGAGGAGGTAAAAAGCTTCTTAAAAGCTCCTTGCTCTTAAATGCATTTTCACTTTGTGAACAAGCCCATAAAGAGTTCTGTACTCACAGGAGCTGAGTCACATTTTCGTGTTTATTGGTTCACCATGATGTGTCACAAAGTAGATCCAACTGCACTTCTATTGACTTGTATCAACGGTCAAAAACTGTTTGGCATACCGACTGTACAAATAAGGATTATGAGGCGCAGGTTGAAATGTGAGGTACCAATTAGACTGTAAGGTGCCGTATGGCAGCACTGTTATGACCAAAATTCAACATTAGAATGAGTTATTGCACAGTGAAATGGCATGTAGCAGAAAAGATTTCCAGTACCTGACCATTCGGCAGCAGAGCTGTAGCAGTCTACTGGAGAAAGTGCTCCACTGTCTGTCCAGTGTGTGGTGGAGGGGGTGATCAGGATTGTCCATGATGGTTAACAGTTTGTTCAGTTAGTTCAAGCTTTATGGAGAAGTTATGACAAATATTTCTCACCTGCTCACCCAGTTTGTTCATAATGACTTAAGTCAATTACCTACATGAAAAATAACTACATACAGTACAATAGTTTCCTGCCTGAGGGAACACTGGTCTAACCCTTTCCTATGAAAAGGGCTGTGCTTTGTTCCAAGTTTAATTTAAAATGTTAGGAATGAAAACAATCTGATGTCATCACACACAGCGGCACAGACAGTGCATGTGAAGAACACAGATCTTCATAAACAGAGGCTGGAGTAACTAGTTACGTTTACTCAAGTAAATTACTTTATTGAGTGGCTTTAATGCAGGGCATGTTTTACTCTTACTTATGCATTATTATTGAGGAAAAATCTGCACTTTTACTCAAGTACAATTGTTAGTACTTTTTGAGTTATGTTTGAATTCACTGATTTGGACAGAACTGATGTAGATTTTCCTTGTTTGTTTTTTTCAAATAAGATTTTAACTTATTGTTTTTCCAATTCAGGCACAGGAAACATTTACTGTTTCTTTATGTCATCTGGATCACATCAAGTGCAGTAGTTTATATTTGATTTTCCTAACAGATATTTAAGGGGAAAAAACACTTAAATAGGCAAAAGTGAAGATGCAAATTTACAAGACAGAGTGGCGTCAAATTTCTGTGAACATTTTTTTGCGAAATTATCAGGAAAAAAATTATGACTTTATGCGAAAAAGAGACAAATTTACATGAAAAAGTAATAATTTTAAAAAGAAAAGTTTCAAATTTATGAGTGGAAAAACACATTTGTAAGACTGAAGTCTCAAGTGCACAAGAAAAAAAAAGAAAATTAAGAATATATACAGCGGGGAAAATAAGTATTGAACACATCAACATTTTCCTCATTAAACATATTTCTGATGGAGCCACTGACATGAGATTTTCACCAGATATCAGTAACAACCCAAGTAATCCATACATACAAAAAAATCTAGGCAGCTGTGTTCAGAAAACAAGTTATATTTAATAAAGTGGAATGACACAGGGAATAAGTATTGAACACATGAGGAAAAAGAGGTGCACAAATGCATAGAAAGCCAAGAAACCAGCTGAAATCCATCAGAATTTAGGAAGCAAATCCATCCCCCATCAGTGCAAATTCATTTCAGCTGGTTAAGTTCTGACTGATAGTCTTTAAAAAGGACTGTGAAAATCAGATTTTTTGTCACACCACAAAAAACTAATGATGGATGGAAGCAAAGAGCTCTCTCTAGACCTTCACAACCTTATTGTTGCAAAGTATAACAATGATATTGGTTACAGGCCCATTTCTAAACTACTGAATGTTTCAGTGGGCACTGTTGGAGCCATCATTCGGAAGTGGAAAGAACATCATTTTACCATAAACCGGCCACGACCAGGAGCTCCTCACAAGATTTTTGACAGAGGAGTCAAATGAATTATCATAAGAGTTATCCAAGAGCCAAAGACCACTCGCAGAGACCTCCAGAAAGACCTGGAGTTAGCAGGTACTCCTGTTTCAAAGAAAAGAACTAATGCACTCAACCGACATGGGCTCTACGCCCGCTCACCGCGCAAGACTTCATTGCTGAAGAAAAAGCATGTTGAAGCTCATTTAAAGTTTGCTGCACAGCATTTGAGCAAGTCAGTAAAATACTGGGAGAATATAGTCTGGTCAGATGAAACCAAAATTGAACTTTTTGGATGCCCCAACACACGGCATGTTTGGAGGAAAAATGGCACTGCACATCAGCCCAAAAACACCATACCAACAATGAAGTTTGGAGGTGGACACATCATGGTGTGGGGGTGTTTTTCAGCACATGGTACAGGCAGACTTCATAGAAGTGAAGGAAAGATGAATGGACAAATGTACAGAGACATCCTTGATAAGAACCTGTTGCCATCTGCCAAGATACTGAAGATGAAATGAGGGTGGACATTTTAGCAAGACAATGATCCCAAACATACAGCCAAGGAAACTCTCAACTGGCTCCAAAGAAGGAAAATAAAGCTGCTAGAATGGCCCAGTCAGTCACCTGAGCTGAATCCAATTGGAAATCTATGGAACAAACTGAAGATCAGAGTTCACAGAAGACACCCATGGAACCCTCAAGATTTGCAAGACAGTTTGTGTGGAAGAATGGACTAAAATCACTCCTGAGCAATGCCTGCAACTAGTTTCTGCATACAGGAGGCATCTGGAAGCTGTTAGTACCAACAAAGGCTTTTTTACTAAATATGTTCAATACTTATTCCCTGTGTCATTCCACTATATTAAATATAACTTGTTTTGTGAACACAGTTGCTTTATTTCTTTGTACTAGTGCATGCCTGTAGAAAGCTAGTATCCCTGTCTGAAACAGGTAGCCCAATCAGGCTTTACAGGCCCAAATGTTGGCTGTGTTTGAAAGTGGAATACAGAGGTGTAGCCTATATGTAGGCAATCACACGTTAGACTTTGACAAATATGAAAGGGACTGAACTGAGATTTGTTTGATTGTGTGAATATTAATTACAGAATAACTGAAAATGAATGGCACAGCCAATATTAGCTGTCATGGTTTGGGCTTGAGTTAGGGATCAAGCCCACACTTTATGTTCATTTATTATTTTTCCTGTGTTCTTGTATGATTATTTGTACATTTATTGCCCTCTGTGTTTCCCTGAGTTCCCTGTCTTTGTCTTCTGTGTCCATCCCTTGTCCGGTCCTGGGTCTGTGTGCATATCTGTTTACTGAGCCCAGTCTCAGCAAAAAAAAACAAAAAACAACAACATTTAATTGCATGTTTTGTCAGTCAGAGAAAACGTACACAGGCACGTAAAAAAGATTTTTGACATGCAGTAGGCGTTTACAGCTAAGAAAGGTGTCTAACGGCAGTTTTTTTTTTCACTTTTATTGTCTTTGAACATCGACCAACTACCCCATACTTTAATCCCTAACCCTAACCTGACAGGAACCTTTTATTAGTGGAGTGAAAAACAAAGTAAGAAAAAAAAAACCCAAAGAAAAAAATCAGTGACAGATGAGGATGGGAGTCGAACTCGAGTGTTTTTGTGTCTGTTCCCTGAGCGGCTGTGTAGGTGACCGCCCACCAGCCAAATGAGCGTTGGGAAACCAAAGTAAAAGATGCGCTGTTCTGCGCATGCGCAGTGAGGACTGTATGCACAGTGAGTGAGCTTGTAAAACGCACCGAGGCAGGTTTTTTTTATTTAACGTGAAAATGTACGTTTTTAGAGGGGTGGGAAAATGTTTATTAGATATGTTTTTTTTCTGAGAGCGGGTTGGTTTACCTATTGTTCCAGCCTCATGTTTCCCATATTTGTAGCCACTGCCCTTTTGTATTACTCTCTGTATTGTGCCCTGCATGCTTATTGTCATGTCTTCTGCGTTCTCCCTGTCTGTGAGTGTGTGTGCACCCCCGCCTGTCCTGTGTTTAACTGTGGCCCTGGTAGTTAGTCTCAGCTGTCTCACATTCAGCTCTTGATTAGTCTCCCTATTTATATGAGTCTGTACTTGTGCTCCGTCTGGCATCGTTGTGGCGTTTCTGTTGTGTTTTTTCAGTGTTCTCCCCGTGATTCCCTGTAAGTTTATTTTGCCTAAGTTATCTCCTGAATTGTTTTCTGCCCCCGTGCAGCCATTTATTTGTTCCTTTGTGTTTTGTTAATAAATTACTATTTCTTGCACCATACTCCTGCCTGTGTCATGAGTCTTGCTAGTAAATGCTCCTCTGCAACGGAGGGCAGAGCATGACAATTAGCAACTATTTAAGAATTGCTTTTGTATTTTTTTTGTCAGCTCATTTATTTGTCTGATCTTTTATGACTTATATTCATAAGTGTTGTATCTTGCACTTTGGGGAATGGGAGTTGTTCAGTCATCATTATAATTGTTTTAGTTTATATGTGTAATTTATAGAGTATCATCAAAAAACTCATGCAGTACTGTAACAGGACACGTTTGCAAATATTTGAGACCCGTTTTAGTGCATCCTTTTATATTTTAGAAATATAAATACAAAATACCCAACATTATTATACACAGTAGAATGACCTGTTTGGCTGCAACTGTTGCATCAGTGTTGCCCATTTGTCTGTAAATTTTTAAATAAAAATTATTTATTTTGTTATTTGGGCATTTTTGTGTCTTGTCGTCATTTAGTCAAAGCAAGCATACGTGTCCACATATGATATGCAAATGATCTGGCCATTCCGCTCCACAATCATGGTGGTATTACTATTAAGTTTTTAATTTTTAGATACTCGGACGGGAGTATTATCTTTTTCTAGTCAAATTTGTCACTTTTCGCTTCCTTGTTTTGCTCAGGGAGCGCTGTGGTTACTGATGCAATCAGTATGAAGTCAATCCGAAACCCCGCCCACACTTCTAGAAGCCTGGACATGAGACATAGCGGTGGTTAAACTTTTATTGATAAAAAATTACATATTTTGACTGAGCAACTCCATACTCAGGGATGCACACCCTTGTAACCTCAGCAAAGCACTTATAAAATCTGAGGTCAGTCTGATGAATGGTTCAAGAGATACAGTATGTGAGGAAGACACAGAGACACAGATTCTTTGCATTTATAGATAGATGTATGGATTACTTGGGTTGTTACTGATATCTGGTGAAAATCTCAGGTCAATGCTCCATCAGAAATATGTTTAATGGGAAAAATGTTGACATGTTCAATACTTATTTTCCCCGCTGTATAATCATGGTGGAAAATGGTTGCAAATTTAGGAAAAATAGATGGAGCCTACATTTACGTGAAAATGAGTCAAAAATTTAAATGAAAATTGTCACATAACTGAAGAGAGTACAGTAGTTGCAGTAACTTTCTCAGACACTTTTTTAGACACTCATGTAAGTTTGAGTGACTAGCATATTCTTACAGAGCTTGAATAATTACCTCTGCCAAGCAGATTAGAATCGGGGTGGTTTGTCTGTCTGTCTGTTAACAGGATTAGGCCCTCTATTCTAAGGGCCTATAGGATCTGTTTCCTATAGGCCCTTAGAATAGAGGGTTAGTACTAGTGAAAGCGCTTTGAGTGGTCTTTGTGACTAGAAAAGCGCTATATAAGTGCAGGTTAGTTAGTTAGTTAGGATTATGCAAAAACTACTGGATGGATTTTGATGAAATATTCACCAGGGTTAGCCCTTGGGCCAAAGATAAACCCATTAAATTTTGGTGATGATCTGAGAGTGCATATCTCCACCAATGACCTTGTTTGTATTTGTGCAACAGGATTACACAAAAACTACTACATGGGTTGGGATGAAATTTTTACCAGAGGTGGTTCTTGGGGTAGAGAGGAACCCATTACATTTTGGTGATGATCCCAAAATGCATACCTCCGCCAAGGCTCTTATCTTCGCACAGTGTGTTAGCAAGAATCCTCCAAAACTACTGGACAGACTTTGATGCAATTTTCACCAAAACTGACTCATGGCCGACACATGAACCCATTACATTTTGGAGGTGATCCATGATGGACGGGAACAGCCTTGGTGGAGGTACAGTGGTGTGAAAAAGTGTTTGCCCCCTAACTGATTTCTCTCTTTTTTTTTTTTTTTGTACGTTTGTCACACTTAAATGTTTCAGAACATCAAGCAAATTTAAATATTAGACCAAGATAACACAAGTAAACACAAAATGCAGTTTTTAAATGAAGGTGTTTATTATTATGGGGAAACAAATCCAAACCTACATGGCCCTGTGTGAAAAAGTGATTGCCCCTAAACCTAATAACTGGTTGGGCCACCCTCAGCAGTAACAACTGCAATCAAGCGTTTGCGATAACTGGCAATGAGTCTTTTACAGCGCTGTGGAGGAATTTTGGCCAACTCATCTTTGCAGAATTGTTGTAATTCAGCCACATTGGAGGGTTTTCCAGCATGAACCGCCTTTTTAAGGTCATGCTGTAGCATCTCAATTGGATTCACGTCAGGACTTTGACTAGGCCACTCCAAAGTCTTCATTTTGTTTTTCTTAAGCCATTCAGAGGTGGACTTGTTGGTGTGTTTTGGATCATTGTCCTGCTGCCAAACCCAAGTGTGCTTCAGCTTGAGGTCATGAACAGATGGCCGGACATTCTTCTTCAGGATTTTTTGGTAGACAGCAGAATTCATGGTTCCATTTGCCACAGCAAATCTTCCAGGTCCTGAAGCAGCAAAACAGCCCCACACTATCACACTACCACCACCATATTTTACTGTTGGTATGATGTTCCTTTTCTAAAATGCTGTGTTACTTTTTTGCCAGATGTAATGGGACACACACCTTCCAAAAAGTTCAACTTTTGTCTCATCAGTCCACAGAGTATTTTCCCAAAAGTCTTGGGCATCATCAAGATGTTTTCTGCCAAATCTGAGATGAGCCTTTATCTTCTTTTTGCTCAGCAGTGGTTTTCGTCTCGGAACTCTGCCACACAGGCCATTTTTGCCCAGTCTCTTTCTTATGGTGGGGTCTGGAGTGAGGCCAGAAATTCTTTGGATGATGTTGTGGGGTCTTTTGTGACTTCTTGAATGAGTCGTTGCTGCATTCTTGGGGTAATTTTGGTCAGCCTGCTGCTCCTGAGAAGGTTCACCACTGTTCCATGTTTTTGCCATTTGTGGATAATGGCTCTCACTGTGGTTCGCTGAAGTCCCAAAGCTTTAGAAATGGCTTTATAATCTTTTCCAGACTGATAGACCTCAATTACTTTGTTTCTCATTTGTTCCTGAATTTCTTTGGATCACAGCATGATGTCTAGCTTTTGAGGATCTTTTGGTCTACTTCACTTTGTCAGGCAGGTCCTATTTAAGTGATTTCTTGATTGAGAACAGGTGTGGCAGTAATCAGGCCTGCGTGTGGCTAGAGAAATTGAACTCAGCTTTCCAAAGATGGGATAAACCACAGTTAATATATGTTTTAACAAGGGGGGCAATCACTTTTTCCACACAGGGCCATGTAGGTTTGGATTTTTTCCCCTTAATAATAAACACTTTCACTTTAAAAAGAACTGCATTTTGTGTTTACTTGTGTTATCTTTGTCTAATATTTAAATTTGTTTGATGATCTGAAACATTTAAGTGTGACAATCATACAAAAAAATGTGAAATCAGGAAGGGGGCAAACACTTTTTCACACCACTGTATATACTCTCTGAGTGCTTTTCTAGTTATTTAATATGACAAGGTAACGAATGCTAATTTTACTTGAGTAGTTTCTATATTCTCTACCCACATCTGCAAAGAAAACGTGCATGTATGCATGAATATTTTATCCATTACCCCTTTTGATAAAAGCATAAAGTTATAACCATCTTATAAGACCGATCTTACAACACTAGCGCACAGCTGTGGTGTAGGGATTTACTATACAGATGACATGGGAGATAAAAAGCCATTTACAATACATGAGACTGCATTTAGAAACAGCCACGCTGTTCTCCATTGAGAGCTGGAATACTGACACTTTTAGAGCTTCTGGAGAAAAAAGGACAGTAAAACCACAAAAAAAAAAAACTTACCCTAAATTAAAACGAAACGAGCTGGCTGACAACATCAACAAGTCGGCGTCTTTATCCCTGGTGTTTGAAGTGCTGTGAAACAAAGCGCGGTGTTGCTTGGCGTGGAGGGAGACGGGCTGTTTGGAAATCAGAAACTCCAGTAAGAAAACAGCCCTGGCCTCACTCTTTTATATGGTAAACAGGAGAGTCTGTCCAAGATAAGACCGCCGAGACCTACCTGCTGCTGCTGCTGCTGCTGCTGTGGAGGCGCGCACACGAACACAGCTGCACTGAGCAGCGCGCGCCAGAGAAAAGGCGACGGATGCACTTGCAAGGAGGAGTCACCACGTGACATCGAAGACCGTCGGAGGACAGAAAGTTTACAAAAATAAATGTAAAAGTTTCAGATCTGTAACGAATGTAAATTCGTAAGAGAAAGGGGAAAATTTACACGCAAATTCTTTCGGAAAAGAAAATTGCGAGAGAAAAAAATAAATTTTAAAAGTAGGCTAATAAATCAATGAGGGGGAAAGTTACAAATGTCTAAGGAAAAAAATACAAATTTTAAACATTTTGAAAATTTAAAAGTAAAAAATATCAAATTTACAAGAAAAGTGGCAAATTAAAAGAGAAGTTGCATAAAAGGGGTAGCATAATTTTGGGGGGGAGGGTTGTTTGTTTTTAAGCTACATTATGACATAATTCCGGACCCAGGGGACAAAAGACAGACTCGAGGGAAATACAATTATCCTTTTATTAGCACCCCGTGTCTTGTGAATGCGTGCGTGTATGTACAGTGTGGTGTGTGCAGTGCTGGACTCGTGCTGGGGGAGAGCTGGACGCCGTTCGGCCTGGCAACCCTATGGAGACAAAGCAGAGGTGTTAACTCAGCACCGGCGCTAAGGGCGTAATAATGACCAACGCTTACTTTTACAGACGGTGGTGGTGCGCTCAGGTTTGCCTTGAGGGCGACAGCCAGGAAGACAGTGTCTGGCTCTGTACAGGGGAGAGTGCAAGTTACCCCGATGCAGGAGTGGAGCTGAACCGCTGCCAGGGAGGTCCACCTGTGCACAGGGGAGATGAACTTGACAAGGTAAGTTGATATTAAGCTTACATGCAGTGACACGTTGCTCTTGGTTAGAGGATGAGCCAGGATGTGGCTGTTGATGAGAGATGTGTCCTCGAGAGTTTGACAGACGGCTCCGTGCTGAGTCACTGGCAGGTCCGGCTCTTAAAGCCTGCTGACGATTGGCAGCAGGTGTGCGCACAGTTGAGACTGATGATGGCCCTGCGGGCGCCATGACACATTACAGGACAGCACTTGGAAGATTCTGAACCGAGGCACAAATGTCAATCAATTTTTAAATTCTCCAGAGTTCAGCAGCAACCCCCCATTTTTTTCTTCCAGTCACTACACCTGGTCAACTGCGTTAGTGCAATCAGCCAATATGTCAGCAATCATACGTCAATGCATTTAGGGATGTAGGCATGGTCAAGATGAGATGCTGAAGTTCACAGAGCATCAGAATGAGGAAGAAACGTGATGCAAGGAATTGAACTTGGTACGGATGCTCAGGGAATGAAGCTACGGCCACCAAACTTGGTACATACACTGTTGTGAAAAGTGTTTGCCCCCTTTCTGATTTCTCATTTTTTTGTATGTTTGTCACACTTAGATGTTTCAGATCATCAGACAAATTTAAATATTAGACAAAGATAACACAAGTAAACACAAAATGCAGTTTTTAAATGAAGGTGTTTATTATTAAGGGTAAAAAAAAAAAATCTAAACCTACATGGCCCTGTGTGAAAAAGTAATTGCTCTCCCCCGTTAAAACATAAATTAACTGTGGTTTATCACATCTTTGGAAAGCTGAGTTCAGTTTCCACACCCAGGCCTGATTACTGCCACACCTGTTCTCAATCAAGAAATTACTTAAATAGGACCTGCCTGACAATGTGAAGTAGACCAAAAGATCCTCAAAACCTAGACATCATGCTGCAATCCAAAGAAATTCAGGAACAAAGAAGAAACAAAGTAATTGAGATCTCTCAGTCTGGAAAAGGTTATAATGTAGTACCTTGGGAGAGTCAGATTTCTAGCATCTCAGACAAGAGACAGTGTATAAGCATGGGAGACAAAAGAGCAGGAGGCTCCTGGTGAGAGAGCGGGAATGAGTCAAGGATGTAGGGGGTTGAATGCAGTGTGATGCAAATGTCCTGTTGTGTGTGATGTAAGCCATGAAACTTAAGAGGAGAGTCTCTGGGAAAAAGTTGATTCTGTTCTGTGCTCGTGAGATGTGAGTGTGCAATAAATCATTTGAAATGCATCTGCCTGTGATTTCACACACTCCACAATAAAGCAATTTCTAAAGCGCTGGGACTCCAGTAAACCACGGTGAGAGCCATTATCCACAAATGGCAAAAACATGGAACAGTGGTGAACCTTCCCAGGAGGGGCAGGCCGACCAAAATTACCCCAAGAGCGCAGCGACGATTCATCCAAGACATCGCAAAAGACCCCACAACATCATCCAAAGAACTGCAGGCCTCACTTGGCCCAGTTAAGGTCAGTGTTCATGACTCCACCATAAGAAAGAGACTGGGCAAAAATGGCCTGCATGGCAGAGTTCCAAGATGAAAACCATTGCTGAGCAAAAAGAAGATAAAGGCTCATCTCAGTTTTCCCAGAAAACATCTTGATGATGCCCAAGATTTTTGGGAAAATATTCTGTGGGACTGGTGAGACAAAAGTAAAATTTTTTTGGAAGGTGTGTGTCCCATTACATCCGGCGTAAAAGTAACACTGTCATGAGCTGGGGTTTGGACTTTTTCCAAACCCAGCTTCATGGCATTGTGGCAGATTTTTCTCCTGTTACATTGTGGTGCCTGTTGTCTGCCAATTCTATGTTTTGATCTCTTCTTATTTGTTGTCAGGCAGCTCTCAGGGAGCCTTCCGGGGTTTGCCATGCTCCCTGTCAGCTGACAGCAATGCCTCCCTCTCCTGCCAGTGCCTACCAGCTGTGTACTATTATCATTTGTGTCTGCTACCCTCCACACACACACTCAGACACACTCACACACATGCATTCGTCCACACTTGCACTCACTCAGCCCTATCCACACTCATTCACGCACGCACACACACACATGCACGCTTCATTCAGCCCACACACTCACGCACACCACACACACGTGTGTTCACTCCACTCTCACCGGCAATCACTCTGCTCATTATGTCTCATATGATTTAAGCCCTGTCTGTTCTCCTGTTACTCGCCGGTTCATTAGGTTGTCATTGGATTGTCTCCCCACTCCAGAGCTAGGACCGTTCTGTCGAGTCTCTTGTAAGTACTATTGGCCCACCATTCTGCAGGTCCGTCTGGGAATGCCGTGGGCTTCACTCTCTATTATCTCCCCTTCCTCTGCTCCTCAGTCCCATCTGGGAGCGCGTGGGGTCTTTTGTCTCACTCCAATGAACTGAAGAGTATAGATGTTCATTTCCCTGTTAACCTGCTCTGTTCGCTCATTGGAGCCTTGCTTAAGACTTTCATGTTAATCACTTTTGTGCTGAATAAATTCACGCAACACTCTCCTCCGTTTGGGTTATTCATCTTCCATTCCTCTGTGCATTGCATAATAGTGCACAGATTTGACAGAATGAATCGGCCATATTAGAAAAACCCAGCGGAGGTGTTGTGTGTGTTATTTTCTCATCTGTCTGTGTTTTTTCACCCACCTGAGCTGATGCCATGGACTTCTGGGGCGATAAGGAGCTGCGTGCACTGGACCTCCTGGAGAACGCTTTCTCATGGACACAGGGGCTGTGTACTCCCGAGGATGTTCGTGCGGCTCGGGACATCGCAGCAGAGGTGGTAGATTTGTATCCCGACCTCTGTTTTTTTCCGGAGGCGACCGACATTGTCCACACCATTTTCTCCCTGCCTTATGAGGAGCCCGGGAGGGAATCTCCAGCGCTGGAGCTGTCTTCATCTAAGAAGAGGTGCTTGCGACGGAGGAAGCCTTCCTCCTCCCGCAGCTCTCCCGCTCCAACTCCGCCTCCATCTCCAGAGCTCAGGCCCGCTCCTTCCGCAGGGGACTGGGAAGAATACAAACTGGCGTGGCTGGTGGAGTTACACCACTTGGAGGAGGAGAAACCCGCAGTACAGCCGTTTTTTCCTCCTGCTGCCTCGCCTGCAATCACCTCATCCTTAGCTTTTACATCCGCCTGTCACCATGGGATGAGAAGCCGGGTCTTCCGGCGCTGAGACCATGCCCCTTCTCATCCCTGCCTCTCATTGGGTAGCGTCTCAGCGGGCTCCCAGCTGTCAGTGTTACGGGACGGCTGGGGCCCAATTAACCCTCATCAGCTGGGGCGCTGCTAATGAGGATAAAAAGGAGCAGCCTCGATCACTCGGGGCTGTGACTTAAGCACTGCTAGGCTGAAGCCCCTATGTCTGGTGTCAGCCCTTTACTCCTCTTGCAGCATTCTTATGAGTATTACCCGCTGTGAGTATCCATGCCTTGTACCCCTATGCCCGGTGCTGGCTCTCTACTCCTGTGTTGTACAACTCATGAGTGTTCCTCTGTATGAGTATCTGTGCTTTCCTTATCCCTCACCCCTTGCCTTCAATAAACATCACAACTCACTGGCTCGCTCTTGGCTCTCACTGTGTGGCTCCCCAGAGCCACACGTAACACCGCCAAGGTGGAGAGTGCAGTTTTCTCCCCGGCTTCACCTGCCTCTGTGCCTGTTTGGGAGCTGTCCCTGCTGCCTACAGAGGAGCCCAGGGCCACCATGGACATGGAGAGGGATGAGAGTGCTTCAGACACCACTGGAAACAACATGGACCAGGAGAACAGGCAAGTTCTTTCTCATTCTACTTCCATTATTGATGAACAACCTTGCCTGATCCCTGGTCTAGAGACTCAGGTTTTGCAGTCCCCTGAGTTCTCTACACCAGCGACATGCAACAACCCCTCACCAGTCTCCTCCGTGTCCTCTCTGTGTGCTTCTCTGAGTTCATCAGTTCCCAAACCAAGCCACCAGATGGAGGAGGAGCCTGCGGAAGATCCAGTTCCAGGGTCGACAGTGAGGCTGCCCCCAGCCGCCACGCTGGAAGAGTCGCCAGCGTGGGATACCTCGCCTGGGGGTCTGAGGACTGCTACCACCATCATGCCTGCTGTGGAGGTTGCCACAGCAGAGTTGGAGACTGAGCCCAGATCTCCATCTTCGCCCAGATAGTCGGAGTCCTGGACGGCGGTGGAGCTCGAGCTCAGGCAAGTGTTCTATTTTGTCTTCCTCCTCTCAGTTCTAGAGTAATCTTGCCTGACTCTTGGTGAGGAGAGCCAGGTGCAGCCACCCGCTCCTTCTGAGCTCACCCCACCGGGCTCGGCCACTGTCGGTGACCCTGACCCCTCTTCTTCCTCTGTTTCTGAGCTTGCTTCCAGGGTCACCGGTGATGTTCCAGTCGTTCCGGAGGTCACTGTGGTTCCAGCTTCTCCCGCTGAGGCCACCCCGGATACTGCTCCTCCTCTAGCTGAGGCTGTTGTGTGGGTCCCTCCACAAACTGAGTCTCCATGGGTGCTGCATCCCAGCCGGGGACCATCATGGATGCCGCACCACAGTTTCAGTCCCACATGGGTGCTGCGCTCCAGTTTTGGTCCGCCATGGGTGCCATGCCTCAGCCCGGGGCCCACCGAGGGTGCAGCGTTGGCCCAGTCTGGGTCCACTGAGGGTGCAGCTAAGCTCCAGCCCGGAGCCACCACGAGTGCAGCCGAGTCCCAAGCCAGGACCACCGCGAGTGCAGCCATGGCCCAGCCCAGGTCCACTATGGGTGCAGCCTTGTCCCAAGCCGGGACCCCCACGGGTGCTGCTACACTTCTGCCCAAGACCACCGAAACCGTCATTCCTCCTCCTTCACCGCCTGACATCTCCGGGGGTCCAGGGTTACAACTCAAGGCCATTCTGCATCCAGCCTCTCCCAAAGAGGCCGACGTAGGTGCAGTTGCCTCCCTCTTCCAGACCACTGAGGGCATCGTGGTCCCCACTTCGTCTCTGCCCGACTCTGGGGTTCCCTCTCCTCGACTCTCCCCTTCTGGAAGGGGCCTCCCTGTGTGGAGGCCGTCGTCCGGGCCTCCTCTCCTGAACTGGTGGCTGAAGGACCCAGGCCGGCCGCCCATTGAACTGCGCTGTTGGATTGGGTGGCCAAATTTCCCTGGCAGGCCACCTGATTCGTTCCTCCTGACTGTCGGGCTGGCCTGGGATGCAGGCAGGCCACCAGACCGGCCTCACCTTGCTGACTGTGGGGTCTGGGACTTCGGGCGGCCTCCCGAGCCTCTTCCTTCTGAACGTGGGGGAGTGGGAGACTTTGTGTTCTTTCATGTTAATTCTTGAGCTGTATTGTTTTTGTCCCTGCTGGCCTGTTTCCCCACCACCCGCCCTGGGTAGTTGTGGTAATTCCTCCTCGGGGGGGGGGGGGGTTCTTTTTTCCTTGTGTTTCTTTTGATGGTACGGCGGGTGTCTAGTCTCCACCCCTTGAGGTGAGGGCTCTGTCATGAGCTGGGGTTTGGACTTTTTCCAAACTCAGCTTCATGGTGCTGTGGCAGATTTTTCTCCTGTTACATTGTGGTGCCTGTTGTCTGCCAATTCTATGTTTTGATCTCTTCTTATTTGTTGTCAGCCAGTTCTCAGGGTGCCTTCCGGGGTTTGCCCTGCTCCCTGTCAGCTGACAGCCATGCCTCCCTCTCCTGCCAGTGCCTACCAGCTGTGTACTATTATCATTTGTGTCTGCTGCCTTCCACACACACTCACACACGCACATACATGCATTTGTCCACACCTGCACTCACTCAGCCCTATCCACACTCATTCACGCACGCATACACACATACATGCTTCATTCAGCCCACACACTCACGCGCAAGCACACACCTGTGTTCACTCCACTCTCACCGGCAATCACTCTGCTCATTATGTCTCATGTGATTTAAGCCCTGTCTGTTCTCCAGTTACTCGCTGGTTCATTAAATTGTCATTGGATTGTCTCCCCACTCCAGAGCTAGGACCACTCTGTTGAGTCTCTTGTAAGCACTGTTGGCCCACCGTTCTGCAGGTCTGTCTGGGAACGCCGTGGGTTTCACTCTCTATTATCTCCCCTTCCTCAGTCCCATCTGGGAGCGTGTGGGGCCTTTCCTCTCACTCCAATGAACCGAAGAGTACAGATGTTCGTTTCCCTGTTAACCTGCTCTGTTCGCTCATTGGAGTCTTGCTTAAGACTTTCATGTTAATCACTTTTGTGCCGAATAAATTCACACAACACTCTCCTCCGTTTGGGTTACTCGTCTCCAATTCCTCTGTGCGCTGCATAATAGCACACGGATTTGACAAACACAGCATATCAGAAAAGGAACATCATACCAACAGTAAAATATGGTGCTGGTAGTGTGATGGTCTGGGGCTGTTTTGCTGCTTCAGGACCTGGAAGACTTGCTGTGGTAAATGGAACCATGAATTCTGCTGTCTACCAAAAAGTCCTGAAGGAGAATGTCTGGCCATCTGTTTGTGACCTCAAGCTGAAGCACACTTGGGTTCTGCAGCAGGACAATGATCCACTGGGCAGCTCGGTGGAGCAGTGGTTAGCGCTGTGGCTGCACAATAAGAAGGTCATGGGTTTGATCCCACCCCCTGACCATCGGTGACCCTTCTGTGTGAAGTTTGCATGTTCTCCCTGGGTCTGTGTGGGTTTACCCCAAGTATTCCGGTTTCCTCCCACAGGCCAAAAACATGCAAGTTAGATTAATTGGAGACTCTAAAGTGGCCCTAGGTGTAAATGTGTGTGTGTGAGTGGTGAAGGAATTGGCACCACATTGTGGCTGCCTCATCCATCCACGTGGATGCCCTGAATTTCCCTCTGGGGATCAATAAAGTACACAAAATACAAAAAAACCAACAAACAAACAAACAAAAAAACAATATACAAAACACACCAGCAAGTCCATCTCTGAATGGCTTACGAAAAACAAAATGAAGACTTCGGAGTGGCCTAGATAAAGTCCTGACCTGAATCTTATTAAGATGCTGTGGCACGACCTTAAAAAGGCAGTTCATGCTGGAAAACCCTCCAGTGTGGCTGAATTACAACAAAGATCTGCAAAAATGAGTGGGCCAAAATTCCTCCACAGCACTGTAAAAGACTCATTGCGAGTTATCGCAAATACTTGATTGCAGTTGTTGCTGCTAAGGGTGGCTCAACCATTTATTATGTTTAGGGGGCAATCATTTTTTCACACAGGGCCATGTAGCTTTGGATTTTTTCCCCTTAATAATAAACACCTTCATTTAAAAACTGCATTTTGGGTTTACTTGTGTTATCGTTGTCTAATATTTAAATTTGTTTGATGATCTGAAACATTTAAGTGTGACAAGCATACAAAAAAAAAAGAGAAATCAGGAAGGGGACAAACACTTTTTCAAACCACTGTAAGTTGACTTTGGGACTAGCACCTGTGGCTATATTTTTGAGGCCAAAAGGTCACAGGTCAAGGTCAGGAATGGCATATAAACCACATCTCAACAACAAGGAAAGCTAGGGCCACCAAACTTGGTACACAGGTTCACCCTGCCACTTTGACCTCTGACTATGGGTTTTGGGGTCAAAAGATCAAAGGTCAAGCTTTGAATTCCCTATGCCGTACTTACTATGGAATGATAGGGTTGTGGGCCACATATGTATCACTTTAAGCTTCACATCTCAGAGTAGAACAAAGGACTGGGTCTCCTTGGAGATAACAGGAGGATGTGAAAATTTAGTCTTTGGTATGCAAGAGACGGCCTTGGGGGATTTCCTGGTCTGACAGAGACTATGAGGAGGATGTTATAAGATTTAAGAGAAGATGCATTGTTACTTGTGATTAAATGCAATGTGACTGTGAGCCTTGAAGGTCCTGGATATATAAAGGACGAATGTCTGTGTTTTTCCTCTTTCTGCTTTGCTGATGTTGGAAGATGTGAATAAACCTGACTCGTGAGATAAACTCTGCCTCGTCATTTTCACATTTCCACACTAGTGACCCTAAGACGTATCATGGATGAAAGAAATTCCCCCAGGCCAGCCGAGTCAGGAGCTCCCAGCCAAGCGTATGCCGCTACCGTCCAGCTACCAGACTTTTGGCAAGACAACCCATGCTCCTGGTTCCACTTGTTCGAAGCACAGTTCGCCCTCCGGGGGATAACGGTAGATGACACGAAGTTCTACCATGTGATTGCAAAGCTCGACAACCGCACAGCTCGGCATGTGCAGAGCCTATTGGAGCGGCCACCGGCCAACGGCAAATACGGCGGGTTGAAGGCTGCGCCTATCCAGCGCTTCACTCTCTCAGTCGAGGAAAGAGCGGAGAGGCTCCTGGCTCTGAACGACTTGGGAGATGGCACGCCCATTGACCTGATGGAGAACATGCTGAGGTTGAGGGGCTCAGACAACGACGACTTCATCTTCACCCACATTTTCCTCTGGACCCTACCGTTGGCCACGAGAGCGACCCTGGCCAGTTCACCGTTGTTGGCCCAGTGGGGCTTCCGCGCGCTGGCCCAGGAGGCGCACCGGATTCTCAACGCCAGCAAACAGCGCGCGGCCACCGCAGCAGCGATGGAGTTCGGCGCGACAGCTGGAGATGGCGGGGAGCCAGAGACGGCGGTAGCAGAACCACCGACGACGGCGGCGGCAGGGACCAAGGATCGCGGAGGAGACATCCTCTGTTTCTACCATCGCCGCTTTGCAGAGAAGGCACGCAAATGTATACCACCGTGCCAGTTCAAGCGCTCGGGAAACGCCAAGACCGGGGGTCGGTAGCAGCTGCGGCCCTCGGGGAGGAGAACAAGCGTCTCTACTTGAAGGATGCGCGCTCGAGGAGGCATTTCCTCGTGGACACAGGCTCCCAGTTGAGTTTCATCACACCTTCCTCGGCTGACCGGCTGGCGGTTTCCAGAGGTCCCGGGGTGTCAGCAGCGAACGGCTCGGAGATTAAGACCTTTGGTGAGAGGACTCTGCTTCTGTCCCTGCACGGCTGTACATTTGAGTGGACTTTTGTCATAGCTGCAGTGAATTTCAATATGTTGGGGGCTGATTTTCTGTGCTCATATGGTTTGTTGGTTGATCTTGCAACAGGCGCCTGGTTAATGTACTTTCTTTTTATTCTATTCCCTGTACAGCCCGAGTGGCCCCGCCAACAGCACAAGCCAACGTCACAGCTGCAAGCGGTAAGTTCCACACACTGCTCACTCAGTTCCCAGCACTCACGGTTCCCACATTTTCAGCAGCCGCCGCTAAACACGGGGTGGAACATTTTATTACTACCATCGGACCGCCCGTTTTTGCAAAAGCTCGGCGCTTGGATTCAGCTAAACTGACCATAGCGCGCGAGGAGTTCGCCAACCTGGAAAGGTTGGGCACCATCAGGCGTTCTAACAGCCCATGGGCTTCCCCGCTTCACATGGTCCCGAAAGCTGACGGCTCGTGGCGACCTTGCGGAGATTTCCACAGGTTGAACAACGCCACAGCGCACGACCGCTACCCAATCCCGCATATCCAAGATTTTTCCGTTCATTTGGCGGGGGCGCGCGTTTTTTCTAAGATAGACTTGGTCCGCGGTTACCACCAAGTCCTAGTGCGCGCTGAGGACATATCCAAAACAGCGGTAATAACTCCGTTTGGTCTATTCAAGTTTTTGCGCATGCCATTTGGGCTTAAAGGCGCTGCGCAGATGTTCCAACGCATGATGGACGCGGTGTTGCGCGATCTCCCCTTCGTATTCGTCTACCTGGACGACATCTTAGTAGCCAGCGTGTCCGAGGACGAACACGAAAACCACCTCATGGCAGTTTTCCGGAGGTTGGGAGAGCACGGTTTAATAATCAACCCAGCGAAGTGTCAGTTCGGGGTGATGCAGATTGATTTTTTGGGGCATCGCGTCTCTCCAGAAGGAGCGGTTCCGCTGCCTGACAAAGTGCACGCGGTAGCAAATTTTCCCCAGCCACAAACGGTCAAGGCGTTACAGGAGTTTTGGGGAATGGTGAATTTTTATAATCGTTTCCTCCCCCGCGCAGCGCAGCTCATGCAACCATTGTATGCTGCACTCAAAAAACAAAAACCCACAAATAAGATCGAATGGTCTCCGGAGCGAGAGCGAGCATTCTCGGAGGTCAAAACAGCCCTGGCAAACACTGCATTGTTAGCTCATCCAGACCCAACGGCCCGCTTAGCGCTCACTACTGACGCGTCAGATGTGGCCATAGGGGCGGTCGTGGAGCAGCATGTATCCGGGGCTTGGCAGCCGCTTGCCTTTTTCAGCAGGACTTTGCGCGATAGTGAACGAAAATACAGCGCATTCGACAGGGAGTTGTTAGCTCTCCACTTGGCCATTCGCCACTTCCAGTTCTGGCTGGAGGGACGCCGTTTCACCGCGTTCGTTGACCACAAGCCGCTGACATTCGCGATGGCCAAGGTTTCCGAACCGTGGTCAGGCCAGCAGCAAAGACAGCTGGCCGCCATCTCAGAGTTTACTACCGATATTCAGCATGTGGTGGGTAAACTGAATGTAGTGGCAGACTGTCTCTCGCGCGCCGTGGCGGCCCCAGTCCGCGTAGGGATAGATTATGCAGCCATGGCCGCGGATCAGGTTAGCGACGCGGATGTGCGCGCGCTCCAGTCTGGACCAACAGGGTTAAGGCTGGAGAACAGGGTGCTGCAAGACGGTATGCCCCCCCTAATCTGCGATGTCTCCACTGGGCGACCGCGTCCTGTGGTACCGGCCATGTGGCGCCGCCGCGTTTTTGACTCGATTCATTCTCTGGCGCACCAGGGAGTGCGCGCGTCGGTCAAAATGGTAGGAGAGAAATTTGTATGGCCGAGCCTGCACAAACAAGTTAAGGAGTGGGCAGCAGCCTGCATGGCTTGTCAACGAGCCAAGGTACACAGACACACGAGGGCTCCCTTGGAGCCGTTTCACATCCCGGCTAAGAGGTTCAGTCATGTTCACGTGGACCTCGTAGGCCCCCTCCCGCCATCACAGGGGTGCACACACCTTCTGACAATGGTGGACCGCACCACGCGCTGGCCGGAAGTGGTCCCACTGGCGTCAACCACAGCCGAGGAGGTGGCGCACGCGTTTTTAACAGCATGGGTAGCGTGCTTTGGAGTCCCGTCGGACATTACGTCCGACAGAGGTCCTCAATTTGTTTCCGAACTTTGGTCAGCAATGGCCCGCAGCCTGGGGGTAACGATCCACCACACAACCGCGTACAATCTGCAGGCTAATGGGTTATGCAAACGTTTTCATAGGTCATTGAAAGCGGCGCTCAGAGCGTCGCTGACGGATGCAAATTGGGTGGACAGACTGCCGTGGGTTTTATTGGGGGTTGCGTTCTGCACCTAAAGAGGACTTAGAAGCCTCCCCGGCTGAGCTAGTTTTTGCGCAACCACTTCGGCTGCCCGGGGAGTTTCTCCCAGATAATCCTGCGCCAGATAGCTCCCCGTCTCAGCGGTTGCAGCGTGGCATGGAATCGGGCACGCTGCCTGGCCCCGTTCACCAGTTTTCCGCGCGTTTTTGTGCCTAAGGCTTTGAAAAACGCGGAGTTTGTTTTTGTCAGACACGATGCCCATCGCCCACCGTTGCGACCACCTTATGATGGACCATTTAGAGTGCTGGAAACAGGGGACAAGCATTTTTTGCTGGATTTGGAGGGCAGGAAGGAAAAGATTGGCATAAACAGGCTCAAACCCGCCTTTGTGGTGGCGGACGAGGATGTGCTGTTGGCCAGGGCTCCTCGGCGCGGCAGACCCCTCGGGGACATTCCCCAGAACACCCACAGGGAGTGACAAACAGTTCTCACCCCCAGACAGCAGCCCCCCAGCAGGATGGCGCCGCAGAAGTGGCGAAGCCCGCTTACAGCAGATACGGGAGGAGACTGAGGCCCAAGCAGCACGTGGGTTAATGTGTAATGATTTTATCATGACATGCAGACTGTTATTCTGTTGTTCCATCTTAGATGTTTGGGGGGGGCGTCATGTGGGCCACATATGTATTACTTTAAGCTTCACATCTCAGAGTAGAACAAAGGACTGGGTCTCCTTGGAGATAACAGGAGGATGTGAAAATTTAGTCTTTGGTATGCAAGAGACGGCCTTGGGGGATTTCCTGGTCTGACAGAGACTATGAGGAGGATGTTATAAGATTTAAGAGAAGATGCATTGTTACTTGTGATTAAATGCAATGTGACTGTGAGCTTTGAAGGTCCTGGATATATAAAGGATGAATGTCTGTGTTTTTCCTCTTTCTGCTTTGCTGATGTTGGAAGATGTGAATAAACCTGACTCGTGAGATAAACTCTGCCTCGTCATTTTCACATTTCCACAGGGTCACCAATCTCTGTACACAGGTTCACCTTGTGGTCGTGACCTCTGTCTATGGGTTTGGATTCAGAATGTCCAAGGTCAAGGTTTTAAATCCGTAGGGCTGCAGTAGGCTTGGGTCTGCACTCAACTGACTGCATTCTAGCTCAGAATAGGTATCCAAATTAAAAACCCCGATGAGTCGGATAACTCACTTACTAATTCTTGCGGTCATGTATTTGTGCTAATTCTCCAGATACCATACTGACCCACAATCTAAAGAGAGCAATGGCAGCATGTATTTATAACTGGATTTGTGTTTAGTAGCACCTATTTTACCACCCCTTGACTGTTGAATGTTAGAGGAAATATCAGATGTAGAAAAACTCTCCTTCCCCTTCCCAAATTCTTGCAAAAAATGTTTACATTACTATCTATCTTTCTAACTGTATTAGGTTCCATTTTTAGCTGTTAAGGTAATTGCTGAATCTTAACTTTAAAAAAAAATAAATAAAACTATTCATATGTGAGCTAACCAGCAGTTACAATAGGACAGTTTCACAATAGCCAACATGTCATAAACTGTCAGGGGAAATAGGTCTAATCACTATAATGAAGTCCCTGTGCCAAAATAGAAGAGGACCTCCCCAGGACTTTCATTACTGATTACCAACACCCATGTTTGCTCTTATGTCTGTCAAAATGACTCCAAAGGTATACCGGTTTTTCACTTTCTTCATTGGAAATAGCATGACTGGTTTGGACACGTGACATGTTATGTGATGGAATTTTGTAACAATTTCTCCTCCTCTGGCTCAACATTTATAGTTCCTGTTATACAATATCATCCGGTTCCCATCAGAAAACAACTAATAAGACAGCAACAGCAGAGTTGGCCTAATTGTGGACACAAATGTAGGGAAAATGAGTCTCATAAGAGAGAATTATTGACCCATTTCCCTGCTGTAAACATTGTGAAGAGCACATTTCCTTCAGCGAGACAAACAAGTTTGTTTCATGCAGAGTGGAAATTGGTTTAAGTGTGTAGGAGCCTTCCTGCCTTTCTTGAGGGCTTGACATCAGTATTACTAGCAAAAAGGCACCCTTACTAGCCATTTTAGTAGGTAACAGATCCTAGTGATCTTTGTAAATGACAAGTGAAGTAATAAATCAGTGCCTTTATTTAAAAAAAAAAAGATAGAATCAACAACAGGACAAAAAATATTCTTGGAGTATGCAAGATGAGAACTCAAGAGGGGAAAAACAACTTTGTAAGAATAAAGTCCAAACTTATAAGTCAAATATTTACAATAAAACAGTGCAAATTTACAATGAAAAAGTTACAATTTCCCCTTAGCAAGACAAACATTTACATTAAAAAATTGTAAATTTGTGAGACAAAAAACTCACAAATATGTGACAAGCAGCAAATTTATGGTAAACTTTGAGGTACAACTTTACAGTAAGACTGAGAAAGTTTATGAATAAGTTATTAATGAGGTTAAAAATGCTTTATAAAACATTAATAAACAATTGTAAAAAATTATGACATAATTCACACACATTTAACTGCCCTATTTGGCAAGCAAAATAGACATTTTAGCTAAAAATGCTTACAGTGTTTAAACAGTAATTCACTGAAAAATACCTGATGAAAATATGATGAGAAAACGGATAAATATAAAAAAAAGAGGATATCTGAGGTTTGAGAGACAAGATAAGTGTAAGGCCATTATATGAGAAGAAACAGCTCACTAGCTCCCTTTTGTTTAGTTACCAATGTGTTATAACAGCTTGTCAATGAGTTATAAAGCATTAACAACCTAATAAATACCATACGTATAAACTATTTATAAATTCTTTATTTATGCAGTCTTTTTGTAAAGTCATAATACTGTAAATTTCCTTTGCGAGTTATCATATTTACAGTGTTTTGAAATGAAACTCAAAAACCTTGACCTATGAACCCAGATCCAGAGTTTGAGGTCAGGGTCCCAAAGTGAACCTGTGTGCAAAATTTAGTGGCCCTAGCTTTCTTTGTTTTTGAGATGTAGTTTATAAGGCATTTTGACCTTGACCTTGACCTTGCAATCCCAAAGTGTAGTGACAGTTTAGGGTCACAGGGTGAACCTGTGTACAGAGTTTGGTGAACCTCGATTTACTTGTTCTATAGTAATATTGCAAAGGGAATGTTAAGCTTGATCATCTTTTTACCCCAAACCCATAGTTTGAGGTCAGTATGCCAAGGTGAAATGAGGTACAAAGTTTGCTGACTCTGGCTGTCTTTGTTCTTGAGATATAGTTCAGTTGGCATTTTCACCCTGACCTTTGACCTTGACCTTGAGGTCAGAGGTCACCCAAATTCAAACTCACCCAAGAATTTTCTTAGATACAACTATGGTATTGATTTGAAAAGCTTACACCATTTCTTTCTGTAGTTATCTTTTTCACAAAGTAGGTATTGACGCCACCACCGCCGCCGCCATCCACCGTGCAGGGTGATGACAGTAAAGGCTGAATTGTAAAAAGTTGATATCAGGCAGTCTCGTTGACTGTAAGGCATTTACTGTATTTTTATATTAAAGTCTTTAGAATAATACGACTATATTAAATTTGACACACATTAAAATAAGCACAGCTGTATATGCAGGGCCACAATTTTCATTTCAAGTCTGAAATATGGAAAGGACACAAACTACTGTTTACATACAATCACTGGCTGATAATCATTCTTTAAAAAGGCCTGTGAGAGCACAAGTGTGGAAAACATACCACCATCTTCTATTGCTGGGAACTTGATAGTGAAGGCAACCACAGGTGTGTTGATGTCTGTGTTAAACACAACTCAGTTATTATTGAGAACATCATGTTATGTTACTGTGCGTCCTCTTTTGTGTCGTCACTGTTGTGGCTGCTGAGTCATTACCACATGGATTCCTTCATGGAGGTCATATTGACTTGTACAGTTTTGTATGTCTAAACATCCACAATAAATATGCCTCTGTGAACTACCTCTTAAAATGTTTTTCTATTCAGCTACTTTAAAACTGTTAAAATCCCGATTCTTTGATTGAAAGATCCAAGAATAAGCCGTAGAATTCTTCAATTCAAAGATGCAACATTTATTCAGAGGTCACATGTAAAGCAAGCAGCGCTGGGGGCAGTGTGACGCAGCCCCCTCGGAGCATCGCCAGACTGACCCCGACTTCCGGGTGCAACTTACATTCATCTTCTCGGGTTGGTTAGACCAACCCCATACAATAGGATCGGCTTGTATGCAACTGTCTAATTGGCCAGTTTAACTTTGATGGGAACAGGTCATCTGCTCTTCACGTTAACTATCTCCTAAATTGTACTATAAAAAGTATGTGTGAGTGTTGGTTTGGGTGTGTAACTAATGTAAGAGACCTGACTAAAAGAAGTGAGAGAGAGAAGAAAGAGGGCTCTATAGCTCTGCCTAATTCCTGTTTATCAAAGTTTAACACAACATACTGTATTTGTGTCATGCGGTGGCCCTCGCGAGCCACCATAAGATGCCAAAAGTCACCGGTGAAGTTTGCATAGTTGTTTATTAATGAACAAAAAGCAATACAAAACAATGAGCCACGGTGGGCTAAAACACACTACACTACAAATACTTGATCATGAGGTAAACAAGAAGCACACTTATGGTCAAAACCCAAGGATGGTCGATAAGCCAGACCATGACGGCATAATTGACATCTGAGCCGAGAAACGCTCGCTCAACGTCTGGCAAGGAATAATTGCTGACAAATTGTTGACGATTACTTTGATGAATTGTTGACGAGACTGCCGCATTATTCTGCTCCCAGAACCCACTTAAATACAGAGCTTCTGATGAGCCGAAAATGCAGCACAGCTGTCGGGCTTGACAGCAGGAAGCCCCTCCGAGCGCTGTCACAATAAAGGCTCGGGGAGCCAGAGGGTAAACACTGCTGTCAAACCTGGTAAAGATGATGCATGGCTCTCGCACGGACGAGATCAGCACACGAACCATGACAGTACCTCCCCCACAAGGGCGAGCTCCGAACGCCCAATGATACCCAAGCCCCCCCACCCCCACCCCCACCCCCAGGGTGGGCGGATGGGGGAGCAGGCCCGGAGGAAGAGGACCAGCAACAGAAAAAAAAAACACCATGACGATGGCCGGGAGCACAGTGATAATTACAGAGTAACACTTCCCAGAAAAAACACAATACTCCCTAAAGCACAAACCATAATTAACACGGGGCATAAATGAGGCAATACAGAGCATGATTAACAGAAAATACAATACTCCATAATGCACAAACACACCCAGGGCAAGCAAAGAAAGAAAAAAACCCACAAGTTAAACACAATACATCCCTCAGACAGAAGAGGGGAGAGAGAGAAAAAAAAACACATGCTAACAAAGGCAAAAACACTGAGCAGAATTATTACACCGAATGACCTTTAACTTGCACAACTCAAGAGAATGACGACAGGCAGAGTCCAAAAACAACGGAGACGGTTCCGGTGGTCTCCCTGCATCCAATGGCCAACGGGTGATTACAGGGGACAGTACATGATCGGGCGGCCTACCCCAGTCCCAGGCCCGGAAAGACAAATCCTCCGGCGGCCGAACCAGGTCGCCCAGTTGCAAACACAGTATGTCGGGTGGCCGACCCAGGGCGCCGAACCGGCCAAATAGTTCCTCGGGTAGCTGACCCGTATCCCTCAGCCACCAGAACCATGGGGAGACAGCCTGCGGCGGCCTCCCTGGCGAGGGGAAGACGTGGGAGAGCCAGGCCGAACGTAGAGGCCCCCCAACGGCCCCCGGCGATGATGAGCTGGGTTGGTGACTACCACGAGGGGGAAGATGGTGACGACGAGCCCGCACAATGTCAGGTGGCGAAGGGTCTGCAGCTCCTCCACCGACCTTGACCCATACCGATGCTGCACTCGGGGCTGCACCCGCATTGGACCCCGATTGGGTCTCGGCTGCACCCGCGTTGGACTCTGATTGGGTCTCGGCTGCACCCGCGTCAGACCCCCACTGGGTCTCATCGGACCCCACTGGGTCTCGGCTGCACCCGCGTCGGACCCCGACTGGGTCGGCGCAGCACCGGTGACGACCTCCGACCCCGAACCTGGAACCTCCAGCACAGCGATCGCGACTGGCTCTGCACCAGTGACTCTGGAAGAAGGCTCAGAAGACAAGAAAGAACCGGGATCAGAATCACCGGTAGCGACAGAGCCCAGCGAGACGAGCTCGGGTGCAGCAGGCGGCTGCCCCTGACTCGCCTCCCCGAGAGGCAGGCAGAAATGCTCCAAGACAGAAAGGAGAAACACAAAGTAGAGCACTTGCCTGCACTCGGGTTTTGTCGCCGTCCAGGACTTCGTCGATCCAGGCTCAGGACGGAGAAGTTCGTCATCGGGCTCCCACTCAGCCACGGCGGGTTCTGCAGCCGGCATGATGGTCTCTGCAGTCTGTGGATCCTTCGGCGCTGATGTCCATGCCGATAACCCGCACGGCGTGGTGGCAGGGGACCCTCAACCTGCTGCCTCGAAATGTTCCAACATGGAGACCCGGGGACGCTTCTTTGTCGGCGCAGGCTCCAGGTTGCAGTCCGCTCTTCTCCTCTGCCCATGACGTGGCTGCGGGGCTGGAACCAGGCTCTCCAGAACCGCAGGCCCCCCCCTCGTCCGGCGACGTAGGCCTGGTGTCGTGGACCGCTCAGCGGAGGGAGACACAGTGGCAGCAGGTTTAGTGAAAAGAGCTACAGCAGGTGGTGGGAGCTCGGGGGACTGCGAACCCCGAGCTCCGCCCCCAGGAGTCAGACAAGACAAATCACAACTATGATGGGAAAGATGAACTTGCACTTGCCTGTTTCCTGGAGGATGGATGGTGCCTGCTGTAGGGGACGTTGTTCCTCCCTTTCCCCGCTGGATGGTGACAGAGGGCCCCCTGGAAGGATGAGGAGGAGCCGCTCGCGAAGGTCCACTAACGGGCTTCACTGGAAGCGGATCCAGACGGGGATCTAGCTGAGGTTTACTTTGGGCGTGGCGCCGACGCCTTGGACGGCCCCCGGATGGCGCAAACTCCTGGACCGGATCGGGGAAAGGAACGGGATCCCAAAGCGGGGAGCGAGGATACCTCCTCCTCGGCTTCCTGCCAGAGTCTCCCTCCAGCCCACGGAGTATCTCGCATTGTGCGGCGATGTCATCCCTCCTTGCGACAACCTCAATGTGGTCGGAGTAGCGAGGAAGGTGATTAAGGATATCCTCAGCGAGGTCCAGGTACCGGCGTACATTGCTGTGAAAGTCGAGGAGGGAGGCAGTGACGAGCGTTTCATCTACGTAGTCCAAAGCCTCCGCCAGCTCGTAGTCCCGACTCCGAGCGTGGCCCCTACGCGACGGCATTCTCCCAGCACGCAGTTACCCAGACAGGGAAAAACAATTGTCCAATTTAGCAAAACTAACCGGGACTAGCGTCTCAGTCTGGCGGGAGTCTACTGTCATGCGGTGGCCCTTGTGAACCACCATAAGATGCCAAAAGTCACCGGTGAAGTTTGCATAGTTGTTTATTAATGAACAAAAAGCAATACAAAACAATGAGCCACGGTGGGCTAAAACACACTACACTACAAATACTTGATCATGAGGTAAACAAGAAGCACACTTACGGTCAAAACCCAAGGATGGTCGATAAGCCAGACCATGAAGGCATAATTGATGTCTGAGCCGAGAAACGCTCGCTCAACATCTGGCAAGGAATAATCGCTGACAAATTGTTGACGATTAGTTGACGATTACTTTGACGAATTGTTGACGAGACTGCCGCATTATTCTGCTTCCAGAGCCCACTTAAATACAGAGCTGCTGATGAGCCGAAAATGCAGCACAGCTGTCAGGCTTGACAGCAGGAAGCCCCTCCGAGCGCTGTCACAATAAAGGCTCGGGGAGCCAGAGGGTAAACACTGCTGTCAAACCTGGTAAAGATGATGCATGGCTCACGCGCGGACGAGATCGGCGCACGAGCCATGACAATTTGTTCATAAGGATGCAAACAGAGTATGTATAGAATATGCGTAGGGCATAATGGGAGATCACCTACAGAATTATTATTTTGGCACTAACTTTTCATAACCCTTTCATTCCCCCCTTTGACATGATTTTATCATGTCAACTATACATGGTGTGAGAGACGCTAGCGGTTAGCAGATGGTGAATAAGGTAGGTCCCTACATTGTGTGTCAATCCAGTCAGTCAACCCAAGATAGGCTTGCACCATTGGTTCTAATACCCTTGCCTCCCCCCTTGTGGACACCCCAGCACAGTGCAGCGATGTCTAAGAGGGCGTACTGAGGCAACACGTCCTTGTTCAGATGAACTGCAGTCCCATAATTGTCTTTGTTCACCAAGTCCTGCACCTCCATCGAGGTCTCCTCCTGATCATCATATGAATAGTTCTTTGTCCGGTGGAGTGGTCCTTGTGGGGGTCATAAGGTTGAATAGGGTCAATCCATGAAGCCCACAAAACATTTTGTCCACCACTTGACCTTTGCCAGGGCTTGCATCGTTCAGCTGCAGTCATCACACAGTTGCGACAGGGGTTTGACCTTCCTCTGTGTCTGCTTCTTGTATCCGCAGCTGTGGAGCACAGTCCCATCTCGTAGACACACACCGGTACCATTAGAAGCAAAACAACTGTGTGCCCACGCTCTCAGAGGCATATTTCGTCCCATGAGGTTTATAGGGCAGTCTGGTGGATGCAGCAGAGAGTAGACAACATCCAGTCCAGCCAGTGAACAGTTCAAAGATGTTGTCCCAGGGATGCCACCCACCGGTCTATGATTAGTGGACAGAGGTAGAGATGCTGGTGTTGATGAAGCTCGAGCCCCTGTGCCCACCGTAGCTTCCACTGTGAGGGGTAGAGTTGGAAAATGCAGTCTCCTCCGTGTGGCTGATCTGGCTCCACCCCGGTTGCTGGAGGTGGGGTGGGTGTGCATGGGTCCCAGTCCATCCTTCTTCTAGGGATTGGAGTCATACAGTCACTAGCCCTACGACCTCTTTCTACATCCCACGCACACGTCGTGATGGTCTAGTGCCCCCCCGCCCCCCCGCATGCACCTTCCCTGCACCCTATACCTTTGCTTGGGTGCCGATACAAAGGGCTCGCCCGGAACAGGATCAATAATAGCCTGAGGGGTTGTCACTGCAATGGCTGGAGTCTGTACTGTTTTATCCCTATTCACTACATCTACGTATAGTTGACAATGTGCTGTTGTAAATTATCGCTCATTAGCCTCGAGTGTGTGATTGTCAGCTATATGCAAGCTACAAGCAGTGGTGTGTTGTGATAAGTGAGCTGGGTAATGGGACCTATGTGTTCAGCAGTAGGTTTGTTGTGATGAGTGAGTTGGGTGATGAGACCTATGTGTTGCAGTGTAAGTAGGTAGTAAACAAAATCGTTCAAAGTTAGGAGACATCTTTATCCATGCTTGTTGTTTTCGGGCCTCTAGGGCTTCTGACCTTCACAATTATCCCGACTACCTAACCGCAATTAGCATGATGTAAATAATAACGCAAGAATACTATAAGTCTCACACCCCTACGTGTGTGTGGTGAGCTATGTATGATTCATGTATTATCAGTAGCACATTGTGTTTACAAATAATCCGTAATAGCGCAATGGTCTTCTTTGTCATCATCCTCCGTCTTGGGGTCTTCAGATCCTCATCTGGACTCAGCAATTGGTTTCTATGAGGAGGTATGAGATGTGCAAGATTTGCTGATGACTACCACTGTGGAAAATTGCATTTGGAGATTTAGCTCATTTATCAATATATGAGATCCTGGCATACAACGAGCATAAAGATGTAAGGGAAATATATGAAATTAATAAATAATAAATATGATCAGGTATGAATTATTTAATTTATATTGATGTATTGGAATCTGAGCTCAAATCTCATTTCATATACATCAGAAAAGTTAATAACACTCGTAAGGGGCACCAGCTTCTATCTTTAAGAAGCAATTTGATCTTTAATTTCACTTTATACCTGTTTGATCACTCAATAAATTAATCAATCAGTCTCAAAAATTTTCCGTGAATTCGATACCTGGGCTTGAAACAGACTCAGAATGAAATAAATTCCCAACAACTTCTCTCATTTTTAAATATTTATTAAACGAAACGATTAACAGACATTGCAGTAATTTCCTTAATCATAAAATCAATCTTGTAAATGATAGATTAACAATGTCAATATTTTCGGAACCAGGGTTAAACTGAGAAATGAATTTCTATCAGTTTGAGTTAACAGATTATTAAAAACAACGCAAATTTATGGAGAAAGTTTACTAATTATATGAAGAAGTCCTAAATTAATCTTAAGAAAATAAAAACGGAATTTTAATGAAAAGAAGAGTTATGTTAAGGGCTTCTTAATTTGCATCTGATTAGATATACAAATTATTACCGAACCTCAGAAGTTTATTCAGCAGTTGAATTAAAGTTTGCAGCTCACGTGATCCTCGGTCGTCGTCCTCAGCCCAAGATTTCGTGGATGTTAGGGGAAATATCTGCCCGCAGATATTTCAGGGTCCACAGTTCGACCTTTAAATTCAAGCAGTCGAAGGGGGCTGGATCTTGGCCGTATGACCCACAGTTGAAACGGGTTCTAGCCAGATGGTGCCGATGCTTCTTCAGCGCGATGTGGGACAGCTGCGCGTTGATTCCTCAGCTGCGTCTTTTCTTCCTGGCAGACAAGCAGCTGTAGAGGTTTTCGGGAATAATTAAAGATATCTAATCCGATCTCAAATTAAAAAAAAAACTTTCGGACTTTAGATAAAAATAGTAGCTTCTGGTGGGTGCTTGGTCAAGAAAAATATTATAAAAATAAAGTCAAGATTAAGTTTACATTAAAATCAAACAAATGGTGGTTTTACAGAAAGTTTAACAAAGAAAAGGTGATGAATAAAAATTGGAGTTTAACTCCGATTATAAAAAAAAATTGAGCTCAAAGAAATAGGAATTCCTAGGCATTTAAGAGAGAAAGAAAATACAAAATTACGTAAACAAATTACGAGTTATCTGCTCTGTGTTCAGAAAAGCGACACGTGGTCGAAGTCTGTTCAGACGGTCCTTTGTTCTTCCTTGCTGTGTGTAGACAATGGAGAAGATCAGAAAAAAAAAGGAGCAGCCGAAAAGAAATCCGGGGGAGCGGAGCAAAAGAGGGCTGACGAAAAGAAGTGACGAAAAGAGCAGGCGAAAAGAGGGTCCGGAGCAAAAAGAGGGAGCAGCTGAAAAGCGATGACGAAAAAAGGCTGAAGCAGGAGTCTCTCTCCTTTATATAAGCTCTGTTGAGTTTCGCGGGCTTCCGGCCTGACCGGAATCTCAGCCAATGAGCGTCCTTCGTGGGCGGGCTCGATGAACTTTTAGTCCAATGAACAGTCTATTGTTTGGAGCGCTTTGGGAGGAAGAGTTGTCATGCAGAGATTGGCTGTTGGAGTCACATGTGATATCGAGGCAAAACTTTGATACATACTGGAAGTTAATATTTCCCTTTATGTATTAAACTAAGATAACTTTAGTGATTAGTATAAATTATAAGCAGTGCTTCTAAATCAACATGCAGGAATAAACATTCATATAAACATTAACATGCATATATATAAAATCACAGATTAATGCATTTCACACATATTTTCCACATCAAAAACATCAGAGTCCATCTGCATTTTCATAGTTCGGAAAAGAATGAAGGTTTAGAATTGAGTTTGTAATAATGTACTTTAAAGTTCACTAGTTAAATCCAGTGTTTCCAGAGTTTAAGGAAATTAACTGAGTTGTGGGTCTGTTGCATGTTTTATGGGGGCAATAAAAGTGAAGCCGGACATTGGGGAAATTCCTTAGGCTGGTTTTAACAAAAGAAGGGGGATTTCAGCTGTGGCCTGGAGGAAGAAAATCCATTTTTTTGTGTTATTTCTGGATGAAACAAAATGTCTTTAAGCAGAAAAATAATTGTTGCTGAGCCAAAGTGAGATGATGCTACAGTCCCCCCTCTGGTATCAATGGTGACGTTCATTCAGCGTTGATAGCAATCCTAGGCATCAAATCCCAATTTGGCGAGGCTTGATCCAAATGCTGAACTAAAGTTCTGATGTCGATAAGTCTTAAGCTTGTAAACAGTATCTATTCCAAAGTGTAGGTCCTTAAATTTGGTTTTCTGAAAAACTTCTGGAAATTTCAAAAATAATTTTGGCGTGACCAAATATAAACATTGTATAATTGTCTAGGACATACTAAAGTTCTGTATAAGCCTGTAAAGACTTAAAAATTCTGGGTACAAAAAAAAAATGAACTAGAAGTATGTGGATTTTGACATACTTGATATAAATGTTTTGGGTTTGCTGAAAAATATCAAGTCAAAATTTCAAAAACAGTTTAAATGTGTATAAAATCTAAATAGAGTATAAATGATTATTTGTATATACACAAGCATGTATCCAAAAATCTTAGTCAAAAGCAAAAATAAAATTCTTTCATATTTGAGGTAGATTCAGACTAATCAATATTGAGGTGACTCAAGGAGGTTCAAATTGAATTTGTTTAGTTAGACTAAACCATGGTTCCACAGATGTCCAAATCATAGGGTGTTTGAGGCTTTTGCTCAGAAAAACTGAGTGGGCATAGGATGTCATCATTCTTTGGATGGCAATGAGAAGTAAATTTGGATTTACTGCAAAAAGGATATGATGAGAGAGCATATTCATTGCTAAAGCGTTAACTGAAAAGCTAATGTTTCTAGCTACTTCTGAGAGTAACATAAACATTGGCTGTGTGTGAGTATAGTCAACCTTTAACACAAAGAGCAAAGAGTTCAAGACCTTGTTGAGTTTGATTGAAGCTTCGGAGCAAGCATTCAAAACCAACACAGTGTCTTGTAAGATTCTGGTAACCATTTGTGGTTCGACAACCTGGCGTTTCGGTTTACAGGTGTTGACCGAGTTAACAGTGGGCATGCTAAGGTTAACTACAGGCTCTAACGATGGGGCTGTTGTCAAGAATCCACCCGAGGATCTTTGACCTTTCGTTTTGGCTTGGCCCAATTCTGACTGGGTAACAGTGGGTGTGATTGCTAGGCAGATGGCTAAACTGATAAACAGGAGGGCCATCATCTTGGTAAACAAAAGTGAGTGGTTATGGATCTTAATCTTCTTGTTGATCTTTCTTTAGATACCTGGTTGGCAAATGAAAATTCCTCTTAGAGGTGGAATGATTTCTTTTAGATGGATGTACTTTATTGATCCCAAAACTGGGAAATTACAGAATAGTGCTTAAGAGATTGAACTCCAAACCTTGTGCTTGTTTTTCACTTTTGATGGGAGTTTTAAGATTATTAGCTCAAGCTAATGGTGTTGAATGTATTTGCGTGTACTATTTGATAATAGTAAGTTGATTGAAGTTTATTAGATTTTACAGAGGCCTTTGAAATTACTTTAAGGGCTAATTTGGTTTTAATATACCCTTTCCTTTCTGGAGGTTTGATGTAGTTAACTAATTGGAGAAATTTGACTGAGTGTACCTGAGGCTAGTAGTTAGCTACAGTTATTTTTCCGACGTAGGTTTGATTTTAATCTTATTTATGGACTTACTTTGACAGTGTTGTACCCGACAAGTCCCATGGGGTTTTGGTAAAGGTTACTCTGATTTTGGTGAGCCCATTTGAAAATGGGGTCCTGGGTTTGGCACTTGAGTGGCCAAAGTTTGTTGTTGACAATGTGTGGATTCATTCACTTGGGTAGGAATTTAGGAGTGATTTTCCTTTCCTGTAAATTGATTTCAGGTGTCTGTGGTACAAATGTGGGGTGGAAGATCTTGTCCCCCCTTCGCAGTTTGTCATGCGAGAGTTTTTGATCGTTGTACGCTTTCTGTTGTTTAGCGACTCGGTCCGAATGGTTTTGAAATACAGCCTTGGGAGCTTTGTATGTCGTTTTGACGCTTTTGTGCTCTGCAGCTGGAATGTTATAGGCATTGGCAGTCATCACCCCCCTCTGGTTTCGAGGAACTCTGAGCGGTGGCGATGATGGTTCATCGGAAGCATGAACAGGAGTGCCATTGCATAGCTGCAGAGAAGATTGTGTCGCATGAAGTGGTTTCAATTTTGGTATGTCATAGGGTTTAGATGCGAGTAGCGCATGTACCGTTTTATCCGACCGGTGTTTGACGGTTTCATGGATCATTTGGTTGCAAGGTTGAGTGACTGTGCGCCTTGCGTTTGCAAAAGTTGGGTTCGTTGTCGCAAAAACTTGAGGTTTCAGAGGGTCTAGAGAGCCGGTTGGTGTGGCTCTTGTGACCATGCAGGCCTCATGGGTGGGTGGGTGGGTTTCAAAATGTGACACCACCATTGAATCATGGGTATCAAGGGTTTCAAGGGGGCCGTTTGGGGTTTTCTGCTCGGCCATTGAGTTTTCAAGATCATTTGAGTGTTTGGCTTGACCTTGTATTTGGAGGTGACTTTTGACTTCTTGAGGACAGTACTCACCTTGGTCTTGGTGGTCGCTTTCACTCGGTTGCAGTTGTTCCAACAGTGCTAGTTGTGTGAGACTTGGGGTGTCCAAAGTGTTCAGAACAAAGCACTGTGATTCAGTTGTTCTTGTTGGGTCAAATGGGTGAGGGTGTTGCGTTTGAGCCCATAGTTTGAGGTTCTTGAAATCAATCAGTGGCTCAAAACGGTTCAGTAGGTCTTTGCCAACAAGCAATGGAATGGCGTCAAGTTTGGACACATAGACCGGATGTGTCAAGGTCATGGGTCCAATGGACATGTTTAGTAGCGATACGCCCAACAGAGTTGTTTTAGTGAGCGCATATGGTCGCACAGCTAATGAACAGGGTTCCAGTTTCAAATGTTTGTTAGCGTGGTTAGCGGCTGCACGTAGTTTGTCAAAAAGGGTGTGTGACATGAGAGTGATGTCAGCAGCGGTGTCTAAAACAGCGTCCTGACACACCATGTCTTCAAGGGTCAGTGGAAGGTAGAATTTCCGTGCCGCCCCCCTCTCGTTTAAGTCGCATAGGAATTGTGGAACCGATGGTTCGACACAGAGTTGCGACACGTTGTTAGAGGAGTGGTCTGTGACCTGTGGTTGGGCTGCCATAACAGCACTGGACTGTGTTGAGTCCTTTTGTCCTTCCTCATTTGCATGAGGGATTTTCTTCTTGCGTTTCCTTCGTTTGGAATGCTTGTTTTGAGTTGGCACAGCTGATATAGCTAGAATGTTAGCAGTTTTATTCTCTTTGTAGCTTTGAATCTCTGCTAGGAGGCGTTGGACACTTTCAATAGCTTCTCTACTGAATGTAGGAGTTTCTTCTTCCATCCAAGGTTTGTGATAGGTCTCTGCTTCTGAGCTTCTGTGATGGGATGGAGACCATTTGTCGCGGTTACGCGTGTCTTTGTATCGGTATCTGTCATCATGGTAGTCCGTATCGCGTTCTCGTGACCTATCCCATGGATATGGTCTACGACGGTAGTCGGGTTTTCGCAAAGTTGGTCCAAAGTGGTATCCAGAGGACCTAGTGTGGTTTGGACCTTGATGAGGTCGGTTGGAAAAATGCTTCGGCTGTTGATGTACTCGCGGTGTAAGAGGTGGAGAAGAGCGAGGAGCTCCTTCTAACTCCAAGGTGTTAGATGCATCGCTAATAGCTAGCACTGTGGCAGGCTCAGCATGCTTGTTGCGACTTTGTTGCTGTTTTTGGAACGCATAGTGTGCAAACTCTCTCAGCTGACTTATTGAGTTTGACCTTGGGTTAGCTGTAACTCCCAGGTAATGACTCACAGTGGGATGGAGGTTTTGGATGAAGAGGGTCTTGAAATTGTGATCTTCTTCCATCCCTGGTGTATTTTGAGATCCAAAATATGCAAGTAGGAGTCTCTGGTAGTAGGCTTGTGTTGGCTCTGAGCGTCCTTGCTTCACGGCTAGGGCTGCGGTTAGCCCTGCCTGTAGGCAGTCGTCAGAGAACTCCTTTTCGATGGCTTCGCGGAGCAGCGTGTAATCTGCTTTGATGTTTGTCGGCTGTCTGTCTATGAATTTTGATACTGACCTGTTAGATGTTAGTTTAATCAGATAGATGCGATCGTCAATTGTAGCATCAGGGTGCTTACACAGGTAGTAATCAATGTCCTGTAAATAGACTTTGGCATCAGGTGAACCCGTAGGTCCTGGATCAAATTTGGTGATATTTCGCGCGATCTTGTCAAGGTCGCGATCTGAAGGGGCACACGCATGCTGTCCACGCGGTCGTCCGTATTCGAAACGGGAATCGGGCGAGGGAGCGCATTGGATGTCCCGGTGTTCATGTCTTTCCTTTAGGAGCAGTTGACATTCCTTGTAATCCTTCTTCACATTTTCAAGTTGACCTTCAACTCTTCTGAGTTCCTTCTTTGTGTCTTGAAGGGCATCTTCAAGTTCATTGTTGTCTTGGTGAAGCACGTCATTGTTATGCATCAACTGTTTATTTTCTGACTCTGCACGGTCCAAATCTTGTACTGCTTCATCCAGTTGGTTTTGAGTTTTGTCATTCTCCTCTTGAGATTGTTCCAAATTTTCTTTCAGTGTTTCATTCTCTTCTTGGAGAGATAGGATCGTTGTTTGTCGATTTGCTAGCTCGTTCTCAGCTACCTTTAATCTTGCGACTAATGTTAGCGCAAACTTACCTAACACACTGGTTAGGTCCTTGCCTTCTGGTGGTTTTTCAGTGTGTTCATTCAAAAGTTCTTCAGTGAGTTGCTCCAATTCTTCGGGCTGTGTTTCCTTGACCCGTGCTGTGAAGCTAGAAATTAAATTAGAAGTCCATGCTTCCAATATTGTTTGAAGGTCATCCAGTTTGTTAAATTGGTTGGTTGTCTGTTGACTCATCATGTTTGACCGTTGTTATTTAGCTTTTAAAAAAAAAATTCAACTTGTTGATTATTCTTAAATTTGTTCAACAAGGTTTAACCTTGAGTGTTTTATTTTACAACCGTGATAGTTGAAAGTTCCTTTAGAATTTGTTTCAACTTGTAGGCTTGCAGGATGGGGAATAGAATTTTGAAATTATTTAGAAATGTAGAGATGCTTCAATTAATTCGTTCGTTGAAACTATGTTGTTAAATAAAGTTGAATTGAAATTGGTTTGAATTTGTTTCGCAAAACAAAACTGAAATTTCAATTGTGTGGATTGACTTCTTTCCTTTGATTTTCAAGTCTAGTATTGGAATTTGTCATCAATAACTAGCTTTGGAATTTTGCAGAATGTCACTTTGAAAGTGAGGATTTTATTTACAAAAGGAATCCAAAAGCAAAAGAGGCTAAATGCTTTAAAGATTTAAGATTATAAGATTCCACTTTCTTTTAAAGTTAAGGCTTTCCTTTGGTTTTATTTGTTAAAGCCTATTTTCATTTGAAGCATTAAATGTTTAAAATATTTACAAATTAGAAACAAGTGAATTGTTTGAGTATTTGATATCCAAGGATTTCTTAGGATTGAAGCCAATAGTGATCTTTCTTGATTGTGATCTATAAATTTCTTATTTACAGAATAATCAATGTTTGCACCTTTTTGACTTTTCTTTTAAATCCTGGGAAAAATTTGAAAATTATGCTGGTTGGTTAAATGTTTTTCTTTTCCTGTAGAGAAAGCATGAATCAGAAATGACACAATGTGTTTAAATAACACCTAGAGCTTCTCTTAAGTGTTAATTGCTTGATGTGGTTTCCTAAATTTGAGAAAGAGGAAAAATTATAAATATTCACTAAGTCTGTAAATTTGTTAAAATGCACAGGACTAATCCTACTTTAATGCTACTCTTGAGTAAACATCAGCATTAGAATCCTTAAGCTAAAACTGGGTTTCTGTGGGAAGGGAATCACACCATATCACATTTAAAAACAGCAAAATAAGCACACATATAGCTTCAAAGTTTGTAACTTTTTGCTTAAAAGTGTGTAAATATGTTTGCTTTTAGCTTAAAAGATTATAATATGTGGTTATATAAGTGATTAAATACAATAGGAGTGTTTATATATGTTCCTGCTATAGGTGTCTATGCAGTTAGTGGGGTTTCACCACTGAGAAAAAACTTTCAGAAGCCAACAGGTCCTTTTCCTTTTATTCTTGGCATAAAAGTTTGGATTAGTGTTAAATTTAGTTTATTCCGAATAATATGAATTGCTTTGAAGTTACTTTGAAGACTTAATTTGGTTATAAATCGTCTTTAAAGATTATAAGTTTAAATAAAAATTGCAGTCCCTATGTTTCACCACAAGATGGAGGCAGTTTTCGTCTGCACTTCCAGAAGAGGAAACCCAATGACGTCACAAGGAGTCAAGGATCTCTACTCAAAATGGCGGCTACAGGGAACTCTACCTAGACTTAAGATGGCGTTGCTGAGCCGATCTACACATGCACAGTTTTTTTATGCACAGCTTGACGGTCACGTGCGCGACTGAGCGTGCACGTGCCACGTGGATGCAGCTCAAACTTCAGTCCATAAAACCACGCCTTGCTTTCCAAAGGCAGGAAAACTTTAGTCTCCCTAAACTTTATTCAACAAGTTTATACAATGGTTAATTCAATTAAATTCCCCTAGGGTTTGCTTCGCCTGTGGGGTGTTGAAATAATGGGGAAAACAAATAGGATTTCTTCGCTATTTTGTTCCCAGGCCTATTTTAATTATTCAGCATGTAATCACGTTTAAGCATGCATTAAACAACAAAAAAACTAAAAACTGACTAGAGTGGGGTCTCTTCACCCCCACCTTCTCTTGGTCAGCAGACACACACACACACAGCAGTAATCGGGGGCGAATTCACCCCCTCCCCCTCGTGACACAGAGACAGACAATAGACTGGCTGCAGAAAATGAAGCACCTTTGTGAGTTAAAATTGACCAAAATCCCACACAGCTTATGTATTAATTTCTTTCCATTCTGAGTCGTGTCAAGTTCAGCCAGGCCTTCACACGGGAAGCACCAATAATATGTAAGGGAAATATATGAAATTAATAAATAATAAATATGATCAGGTATGAATTATTTAATTTATATTGATGTATTGGAATCTGAGCTCAAATCTCATTTCATATACATCAGAAAAGTTAATAACACTCGTAAGGGGCACCAGCTTCTATCTTTAAGAAGCAATTTGATCTTTAATTTCACTTTATACCTGTTTGATCACTCAATAAATTAATCAATCAGTCTCAAAAATTTTCCGTGAATTCGATACCTGGGCTTGAAACAGACTCAGAATGAAATAAATTCCCAACAACTTCTCTCATTTTTAAATATTTATTAAACGAAACGATTAACAGACATTGCAGTAATTTCCTTAATCATAAAATCAATCTTGTAAATGATAGATTAACAATGTCAATATTTTCGGAACCAGGGTTAAACTGAGAAATGAATTTCTATCAGTTTGAGTTAACAGATTATTAAAAACAATGCAAATTTATGGAGAAAGTTTACTAATTATATGAAGAAGTCCTAAATTAATCTTAAGAAAATAAAAACGGAATTTTAATGAAAAGAAGAGTTATGTTAAGGGCTTCTTAATTTGCATCTGATTAGATATACAAATTATTACCGAACCTCAGAAGTTTATTCAGCAGTTGAATTAAAGTTTGCAGCTCACGTGATCCTCGGTCATCGTCCTCAGCCCAAGATTTCGTGGATGTTAGGGGAAATATCTGCCCGCAGATATTTCAGGGTCCACAGTTCGACCTTTAAATTCAAGCAGTCGAAGGGGGCTGGATCTTGGCCGTATGACCCACAGTTGAAACGGGTTCTAGCCAGATGGTGCCGATGCTTCTTCAGCGCGATGTGGGACAGCTGCGCGTTGATTCCTCAGCTGCGTCTTTTCTTCCTGGCAGACAAGCAGCTGTAGAGGTTTTCGGGAATAATTAAAGATATCTAATCCGATCTCAAGTTAAAAAAAAACTTTCGGACTTTAGATAAAAATAGTAGCTTCTGGTGGGTGCTTGGTCAAGAAAAATATTATAAAAATAAAGTCAAGATTAAGTTTACATTAAAATCAAACAAACGGTGGTTTTACAGAAAGTTTAACAAAGAAAAGGTGATGAATAAAAATTGGAGTTTAACTCCGATTATAAAAAAAAATTGAGCTCAAAGAAATAGGAATTCCTAGGCATTTAAGAGAGAAAGAAAATACAAAATTACGTAAACAAATTACGAGTTATCTGCTCTGTGTTCAGAAAAGCGACACGTGGTCGAAGTCTGTTCAGACGGTCCTTTGTTCTTCCTTGCTGTGTGTAGACAATGGAGAAGATCAGAAAAAAAAAGGAGCAGCCGAAAAGAAATCCGGGGGAGCGGAGCAAAAGAGGGCTGACGAAAAGAAGTGACGAAAAGAGCAAGCGAAAAGAGGGTCCGGAGCAAAAAGAGGGAGCAGCTGAAAAGCGATGACGAAAAAAGGCTGAAGCAGGAGTCTCTCTCCTTTATATAAGCTCTGTTGAGTTTCGCGGGCTTCCGGCCTGACCGGAATCTCAGCCAATGAGCGTCCTTCGTGGGCGGGCTCGATGAACTTTTAGTCCAATGAACAAACAGTCTATTGTTTGGAGCGCTTTGGGAGGAAGAGTTGTCATGCAGAGATTGGCTGTTGGAGTCACATGTGATATCGAGGTAAAACTTTGATACATACTGGAAGTTAATATTTCCCTTTATGTATTAAACTAAGATAACTTTAGTGATTAGTATAAATTATAAGCAGTGCTTCTAAATCAACATGCAGGAATAAACATTCATATAAACATTAACATGCATATATATAAAATCACAGATTAATGCATTTCACACATATTTTCCACATCAAAAACATCAGAGTCCATCTGCATTTTCATAGTTCTGAAAAGAATGAAGGTTTAGAATTGAGTTTGTAATAATGTACTTTAAAGTTCACTAGTTAAATCCAGCGTTTCCAGAGTTTAAGGAAATTAACTGAGTTGTGGGTCTGTTGCATGTTTTATGGGGGCAATAAAAGTGAAGCCGGACATTGGGGAAATTCCTTAGGCTGGTTTTAACAAAAGAAGGGGGATTTCAGCTGTGGCCTGGAGGAAGAAAATCCATTTTTTTGTGTTATTCCTGGATGAAACAAAATGTCTTTAAGCAGAAAAATAATTGTTGCTGAGCCAAAGTGAGATGATGCTACAAAGAGTTAGAGCTTCGTTAATTCCTGCAGGCCCTGCGTCATCAGGGTGTTTCCTACAGGACTGATGACGCTATGATATCTGCTGCTTTTAGTTTTTATGACCTGGTTAACACCTTTCTGGGCTCCTGAATATATGGCCTATAGTGTCATACTCTGCTCCTTTTAATTTAGATCTACATCTGTTCAACCTTTTACCATAACAAATTTAGAATTTGCTTCAAATTTTCTCATCCCCTCGTTTGTTAATGTCAAGATTGGTCATGTAGGAGATTTCTGGGCGTCAGTGTGCACATCCTTTTGTGCTGTGGTTACCCAGTTAAGAGACAATGCATATGTCTCTAATTTAGGAGAATATTCTATGTTGAGGTCAGGTGTTGGTATTCCATGGATGGCTATATTCCCCAGTAGAGGTGACAAAATGTCCAACATTTTCCAATCCATGTGTTTGGGTCTAACCAGCGGGATGTGTGGAACCCCCCATAGGTTGAAATGTCTCTTATCCTTTTCCACTAGGACAATGGATGCTTCCACACATTTCCTTGTTTACCAGTCCAAGTTTTATGACCAATCTGGAGGATGGATTTGCAAATAATGGTTGTTCATAATCTGGATCACATCCGTTCAACTGCCTATAGTACATGGGGCACAATGCTACTTTTACAGATGTTGATAGGTATTCTACTGGTAGCTTGCCATTTGCAGAATTTAACTGTTACTTTTTCTGACTTTAAAAAGTCCTGTATGTCATTACCTGGAGTTACTACTTTACATGCACCTGCACCATACGAATTTCATCGAAGTACCTTGAACCTCAGAGTCAGGTAAATGGAAGATGTCTGCTATTTTCTAATAATTTAATTTTTGCTAATTTTCTGTATATATGTATGTAGAAGTGAGTCCACTTATCTGTTTTAGTCTTAAGCATGCAGTCCAATTTTTCTGTAGTGGGTGTGGATCATGGGTGCCTCCCCCTCCCAGCAGCCAGTCTTGCCATCACTCATTTTCCATTGTGGGGTGTGTTCCCTCCTCTGCCACTGCTGTCCTCCCCCTCCTCCTTTTGGCTTCCTTTAATAAAAGAAACAGATTCATGGGGAGCTTCAGGCTCCCCGTGTGTCAGCCATTCCATAAATAAGTGCGGGTTTTTCCTTCAAATTTTATTTTCTTTCTTATCTAGATTTCCAACTTTGAGTCAGGAAAGGCTTTAACTCTATGTGTTGTGTGAATAGTAGTTTGATTGCCCATTGTCAGGTGCAATGTCTTTTCTACAGCCTTTCTTTTTTTTTTCCACAATATCTTTATTGAACCTTTTTTTTTTTAACAAACATGATACAAACAATCAAACACTAACACTAAAGTACTACAAAAAAAAAAAAAAAAAAAATGCCCTAAAAACACCAACAACCACCAACAAAATCAAGTCTTCAACAATGCTCCTCTGTTTAGTCTAGACAATCCAATACATTAGTATACATATTATAAGATAAGATAAGATAAGATAAGCCTTTATTAGTCCCACAACGGGGAAATTCCAGGATTGCAACAGCACAGGGATAGCAACACTCAGAGCAACAATCAGAAGGCAAGAAAAAAAAAAAAAAACAAGCAAGCAAGAGCAGCTAATAAACATATGTACGTATTACTATAAAATATATATATATACACACACACACAGACACACAGTGCAGAGCATTGTAGCTGGATGGAATAAATATATGAATATATGAACACACAGTGCAGAGCATTGTAGCTAGATGGAATAAATATGTAAATATATAAACACCCACAGTACGGAGCATTGCAGCTAGGTGGAATAAATATGCAAGTATATAAACACACACAGTGCGGAGCAATGTAGCTAGATGGAATAACATGTAGATATATAAATATATAAACACCCACAGTACGGAGCATTGCAGCTAGACGGAACAAATATGCAAATATATAAACACACACAGTGCAGAGCATTGCCGCTAGATGGAATGAAACAGCATAACCGTCTACCCAGCTATCCTGCATGGTATGATTATGTGCCCATACACACTCTCACCCTCCATAGCGACCGGCATGCTCCTAGTTGTATGCCGGAGAGGACCACTGTGTAAGTCTATTGCATCTTCTGCATTCAAAAAACTATTAGTTTGTTACGTCTTTTTTGCTATCTCTGCGAGCAGCCCTGCTTAGGTTGTACAGTCTGACAGCCGTTGGTAGGAAGGACCTACGAAACCTCTCGGTTGTGCACCTGGGATGATGTAGTCTGCTGCTAAATGAGCTCCTCAGTGCATTCAGTATGTCCTGCATAGGGTGGAACTCGGACTCCAGCAGAGATGACAGTTTAGCCACCGTCCTTCTCTCTCCTATCTCCTCCATCGGATCAAGGCGCTGCCCCAGGACAGAGCTAGCTTTCTTAATCAGTTTGTTCAGTCTCTTCCTATCGGCTGCAGTAATGCCACTGCCCCAGCAGACCACTCCAAAAGTGATGGCTGATGCCACCACCGTGTCATAGAATGACTTCAGCAGCGCCCCTTGTACACCAAAAGACCTGAGTCTCCTCAGCAGGAACAGCCTGCGCTGTCCCTTCTTGTAGAGTGCATCAGTATTGTGTGACCAGTCTAGTTTATTGTTCAGATGAATACCCAGGTACTTATAGGATGTCACCATCTCGATGTCTGTTCCCTGTATATTTACTGGTACTGTGAGGGGCTGCCCATGCCTGCGGCAGTCCACCACCAGCTCCTTAGTTTTCCTCGCGTTGATCTGGAGGCAGTTCCGATGGCACCAGTCCACGAAGTCCTGGATAAGCCCTCTGTACTCAGCTTCATCTCCATTGGAGATGAGGCCAACGATCGCAGAGTCATCAGAGAACTTCTGTAGATGGCAGTGTGTTGTGTTGTGTGAGAAGTCCGCAGTATAAAGAGTGAACAGGAAGGGAGCCAGCACCGTTCCCTGGGGGGCCCCCGTGCTACTGATGATCGTGTCGGACACACAGTCCCGGGTTCTCACAAACTGAGGCCGGTTCGTGAGGTAGTCCAGGATCCATGATGACAGGTGCTGGTCCACCCCTGCGCGCAGCAGCTTGTCCTTCAGGATCATCGGTTGGATGGTGTTGAAAGCACTGGAGAAGTCAAAGAACATGATCCTCACCATATTCCCGGGCTTCTCCAGGTGGGACAGAGAACGGTGAAGGAGGAAGATCACCGCATCCTCCACCCCAATGCCATGCTGGTAGGCGAACTGGAGTGGATCCATCGCTGGTTCCACCAGGGGGCGGAGGTGAGCAAGGAGCAGTCTCTCCAGGGTCTTCATCAAGTGGGACGTCAAGGCCACCGGTCTGTAGCTGTTCAGGTCTTTGGGGTGGGAAGTTTTTGGTACAGGTACCACACAAGATGTTTTCCACAGCTGTGGTACCCTCCCCAGTTTCAGGCTCATGTTATGTTCACCAGTTTGGAATTTACAAGGTCCACACACATCATTCACCTTCTTCTTCAAGAGTTATGTTTAAATTTTTTACATAATCAATAAAAGGTCTCCATATATTCTCAAACACAATTTCCTTTGATTTCAGTATATATGTTATTCTTTCTAATGGAAGGTTTGTTAACATCTGTCTTAACCACTGAGTCACATCTGGTCTATGAGTCTTTTTCCATAATAGTGCAATACATTTTTTGGCATTAAGCAAACTGAGGTCTATGAATGTTCTTTCACTTTTATTGAAATTATGCTTTTCTGGGTACAGACCCAACAAAAACAGTTTAGGATTCAATATGATTTGTTTTGAGATTATTTTTTCAATTGTTACCCTCACCTCCTCCCAAAACATTCTTATTAATCTACATTCCCATAAACAATGAAATAGGGTTCCTTTACTTTCCATGCATTTTGTGCATGTATCTGGTATATTTGTGTTATATCTATTTAACTCCTCCGGTGTAACATACATCCGCATTAACCATTTGAAATGTATCAATTTAAGGCGTGCATTTATTGATTTGGTTTGAGCTTCTGTACAAGCCAATTCCCATTGTTCCTCTGAAATTTCAATTTGCAGATCTTCTTTCCAGTAGTTTAATCTTTTCAGTGAATTTTCACTTGAAGATAGTGTCAATGAGTTATAAAATTCTGAAATAATACCCTTTCTTTTACTATCTTTCATCATCATTTTTTCCAAGGATGAATAAATAGGTCGAGTGAGAGCTTTATTTTGATTTGATCGAATAAAGTTTCTAAGTTGAAGATATTTAAAAAAATGTGTTCTATTGAGATTAAATTTGATCCTCAGCTCTTCAAAAGACATTATGTTGTCTGCACATGGCAAATATAAATCCTGAATCTTTTGTATCCCTTTTAAATTCCATACTTTAAATACAGCGTCCGCTCTCCCTGGTTTAAAATATTGATTACCCCATATTGGACTAAATTGTGACAATAACTGTGGTTCTTTTAAATAGTTTTTAGCTTCACACCATATTTTGATCATATGCTTTACAAATGGATTTTTAACTTGTTTTTGTAATTTTTTTGCCGAATCTGAGTATATGAATATGGGAAGAGGTAAAGGTAAATTGTATGATTCCATTTCAGTCCAGTGAGGGAGATCATTTGATGAAAAATAATATGTCATAGACCTCAGTTGTGCCGACCAATAATACAACATAAAATTTGGACATTTCAGACCTCCACGATCAAATGGTAAATATAATAAAGACAAACGTAATCTAGCCCTCCTGTTGTTCCATATAAATTCCACTAACTTTTTTTTTATTCTTGAGAATAGATCTAAAGGTGGTGATAAGGGAATGTATTGAAATAAATAAAGTATTTTAGGTAAAATATTACTTTTAAGTATATTGATTCTCCCGATCATCGACATTGGTAGTGACATCCATCTCTGAGTTAACTCATTGATATCTGACATTAAGGCTTCATAGTTGACACTGGCGACTGATTCTAGCTTAGGCATAATTTGGATTCCTAAATATTTAAACTGATTTACAACATTGAATTGATTTACCTCAGGGGCTGGGTAATTTCTCTGGGTCTCATTTAGCATTAATATTGAAGATTTAGTTTTATTTATTTTATATCCTGATATTTCCCCAAAATTCTTTATTAAATTCAACAAGGTTGGAATTGATTTTTTTAGATTCGACATAAACAAAATTATATCATCGGCGTACAGGGAGATTTTATGTTCTGTTGGTCCAACTTTAATTCCATATATTTGTGAATGTAAACGTATCGCTATCGCTAAAGGTTCAATTGCCATAGTAAACAGTAAAGGTGAAAGTGGACAGCCTTGTCGACATCCTCTATTGATTTTTATTGGTTTTGAAATATTGTTATTTGTTAGGATTTCTGCTGTAGCATTATTGTATATTATTTGAACCCATTTTATGAAATTATTTCCAAGTCCAAACCTTTGTAGGACTTCAAAAAGAAAGGGCCATTCAACTCTATCAAAGGCCTTTTCGGCGTCCAATGATAGGAGAGCTGTATCCGGTGCTTCTTTATTAAAATAAATAATATTAAATAGTCTTCTTACATTATGGAAGCCTTGTCTACCCTTTATAAAGCCATTCTGATCTCGATTAATAATATTTGGTAAAATTTCTTGTATTCGTCTTGCTAAAATTTTACAGATTATCTTAAGGTCGGCGTTTAATAGGCTTATTGGTCTCATATTTTCACATTTATTAGAGGGCTTACCTGGTTTTGGCAGCAGTATAATTAAGGCATTATTTATGTATGATGGTAAATTATTATTTTGAAATGCTTCTAAAACCATTTCCAAAAAAGGTTTTATTAATTTATTCTTAAATTTTTTATAAAGGTCAACTGGAAGACCATCTGGTCCTGCACTTTTTCCTGATTTCATATTATCAATGGCTAGCCCAACTTCTTCTTGACTAATTTTAGACTCCAATATCTCCCTGTTTTCATTTGGAATACACGGTATAGATAGTTCGTTCAAAAACCCATTTAGTTTTGTTAAATCAGGTTCATTTTTGGTATCATATAATTTTTCATAGTAATCTCTAAAGGCTCTATTAATTTCTAAAGGATCTATAACTACCTGTCCCTTACTTATAATACTGGTAATTGGTGTTTTAATTTCCAATTGTTTAATCTGCCATGCTAATAATTTTCCTGATTTTTCACCTTGTTCATAAAAAGATTGTTTCAATCTTAGAAGACTCGAGGCAGCTCTATTCGCTGATTTTTTGTCGTATTCAGCTCTCAAAATCAGTAATTCATTCTCCAACCTTGGGTCACTTCCTGCATACACTTTTTCCTGAAGACTTTTTATTTTATGTTCCAATTTAGCTCTCTCCTCTCGAGTCTTCTTAGATTTTGATCCTGTATAACTAATAATATGTCCCCTAATAAAAGCTTTGAAAGCCTCCCACTTTACACATGCTGATGTTTGTGTAGTATTGATGTCAAAGAACTCGTCTATCTGTTTTTCTATATACTTGACAAATTCCTCATCCTGAAGCCATTTATGCTGAAATTGCCATCTACCTGATTCCTTTGTCAATTTTTTATCTACATATATTAGACAACAGGGTGCATGATCAGAAATCACGATGTTATCATAAAAGCAGTTTTGAATCTTGGACCTTAATTCTGTGGAAATCAAAAAATAATCAATACGTGAGAATGTCTTGTAGGTACTGGAATAACAAGAATAGGCTTTAACTTGTGGTTTCATTTCTCTCCATATATCTAACAATCTCAATTCTTTCATAAAATGATTAATAGTCATCCTACATCCAATGTGTGTACAATCCAGTCCTGTTGATCTATCCACACCTGGATTCAATGTACAATTAAAATCCCCTGCTATTATATGTTGCCCTGTAAGTGATGATAAGATGAGAAATAAATTAGCAAAGAACTTCTGATCATCTATATTGGGACCATATAAGTTCACAAGATTTATATTTTCTAATAGCAAAGAACCTTGAATGATTACATATCTTCCAAATTTGTCTCCAATTACATTTTTCACCTGAAAAGGAACTGATTTATGTATGAGAGTCATAACTCCCCTGGCTCGGGATGAAAATGAAGAGGTGAATACACTTCCCTGCCATCTACTCCTAATTCTTTTAACATCCTCCTCTATCAGATGAGTTTCTTGTAAAAACACAATTCTTGAACCCATGTCCTTTATTTTATTCATAACTTGTTTAAGTTTTTTTAAATTTTGTAGACCTCTGCAATTCCATGAAGTTAAATTAAGATTAACACTTTGGTCCATGATCAATAGAGAGTTTAGGATTACCTTGCAGTGTAAACATGCTCATACAGAGAAGCAAAAACATGAGTGGTTGAACATTCATCCTACAAACTACACACAAACAAATTTCCCCTTCCCACACTTGTGGCAAACCCCCCAAAATCAAAAGAAAAATTCTGTCTCCCGATATAGCCATCGACCGTTCCACACCCACGGGGAACAGCCTAAGCCACTCCTTCTTCATCCTCCCAATCACCCTAACTCTACTGCTTTTTTTTTTCTCCACAATATCTTTATTGAACCTTTTTTTTTTTTTTAAACATGATACAAACAATCAAACACTAACACTAAAGTACTACAAAAAAAAAAAATGCACTAAAAACACCAACAACCACCAACAAAATCAAGTCTTCAACAATGCTCCTCTGTTTAGTCTAGACAATCCAATACATAAGTATACATATTATGTTCACCAGTTTGGAATTTACAAGGTCCACACACATCATTCACCTTCTTCTTCAAGAGTTATGTTTAAATTTTTTACATAATCAATAAAAGGTCTCCATATATTCTCAAACACAATTTCCTTTGATTTTAGTATATATGTTATTCTTTCTAATGGAAGGTTTGTTAACATCTGTCTTAACCACTGAGTCACATCTGGTCTATGAGTCTTTTTCCATAGTAGTGCAATACATTTTTTGGCATTAAGCAAACTGAGGTCTATGAATGTTCTTTCACTTTTATTAAAATTATGCTTTTCTGGGTACAGACCCAACAAAAACAGTTTAGGATTCAATATGATTTGTTTTGAGATTATTTTTTCAATTGTTACCCTCACCTCTTCCCAAAACATTCTTATTAATCTACATTCCCATAAACAATGAAATAGGGTTCCTTTACTTTCCATGCATTTTGTGCATGTATCTGGTATATTTGTGTTATATCTATTTAACTCCTCCGGTGTAACATACATCCGCATTAACCATTTGAAATGTATCAATTTAAGGCGTGCATTTATTGATTTGGTTTGAGCTTCTGTACAAGCCAATTCCCATTGTTCCTCTGAAATTTCAATTTGCAGATCTTCTTTCCAGTAGTTTAATCTTTTCAGTGAATTTTCACTTGAAGATAGTGTCAGTGAGTTATAAAACTCTGAAATAATACCCTTTCTTTTACTATCTTTCATCATCATTTTTTCCAAGGATGAATAAATAGGTCGAGTGAGAGCTTTATTTTGATTTGATCGAATAAAGTTTCTAAGTTGAAGATATTTAAAAAAATGTGTTCTATTGAGATTAAATTTGATCCTCAGCTCTTCAAAAGACATTATGTTGTCTGCACATGGCAAATATAAATCCTGAATCTTTTGTATCCCTTTTAAATTCCATACTTTAAATACAGCGTCCGCTCTCCCTGGTTTAAAATATTGATTACCCCATATTGGACTAAATTGTGACAATAACTGTGGTTCTTTTAAATAGTTTTTAGCTTCACACCATATTTTGATCATATGCTTTACAAATGGATTTTTAACTTGTTTTTGTAATTTTTTTGCCGAATCTGAGTATATGAATATGGGAAGAGGTAAAGGTAAATTGTATGATTCCATTTCAGTCCAGTGAGGGAGATCATTTGATGAAAAATAATATGTCATAGACCTCAGTTGTGCCGACCAATAATACAACATAAAATTTGGACATTTCAGACCTCCACGATCAAATGGTAAATATAATAAAGACAAACGTAATCTAGCCCTCCTGTTGTTCCATATAAATTCCACTAACTTTTTTTTTATTCTTGAGAATAGATCTAAAGGTGGTGATAAGGGAATGTATTGAAATAAATAAAGTATTTTAGGTAAAATATTACTTTTAAGTATATTGATTCTCCCGATCATCGACATTGGTAGTGACATCCATCTCTGAGTTAACTCATTGATATCTGACATTAAGGCTTCATAGTTGACACTGGCGACTGATTCTAGCTTAGGCATAATTTGGATTCCTAAATATTTAAACTGATTTACAACATTGAATTGATTTACCTCAGGGGCTGGGTAATTTCTCTGGGTCTCATTTAGCATTAATATTGAAGATTTAGTTTTATTTATTTTATATCCTGATATTTCCCCCAAATTCTTTATTAAATTCAACAAGGTTGGAATTGATTTTTTTAGATTCGACATAAACAAAATTATGTCATCGGCGTACAGGGAGATTTTATGTTCTGTTGGTCCAACTTTAATTCCATATATTTGTGAATGTAAACGTATCGCTATCGCTAAAGGTTCAATTGCCATAGTAAACAGTAAAGGTGAAAGTGGACAGCCTTGTCGACATCCTCTATTGATTTTTATTGGTTTTGAAATATTGTTATTTGTTAGGATTTCTGCTGTAGCATTATTGTATATTATTTGAACCCATTTTATGAAATTATTTCCAAGTCCAAACCTTTGTAGGACTTCAAAAAGAAAGGGCCATTCAACTCTATCAAAGGCCTTTTCGGCGTCCAATGATAGGAGAGCTGTATCCGGTGCTTCTTTATTAAAATAAATAATATTAAATAGTCTTCTTACATTATGGAAGCCTTGTCTACCCTTTATAAAGCCATTCTGATCTCGATTAATAATATTTGGTAAAATTTCTTGTATTCGTCTTGCTAAAATTTTACAGATTATCTTAAGGTCGGCGTTTAATAGGCTTATTGGTCTCATATTTTCACATTTATTAGAGGGCTTACCTGGTTTTGGCAGCAGTATAATTAAGGCATTATTTATGTATGATGGTAAATTATTATTTTGAAATGCTTCTAAAACCATTTCCAAAAAAGGTTTTATTAATTTATTCTTAAATTTTTTATAAAGGTCAACTGGAAGACCATCTGGTCCTGCACTTTTTCCTGATTTCATATTATCAATGGCTAGCCCAACTTCTTCTTGACTAATTTTAGACTCCAATATCTCCCTGTTTTCATTTGGAATACACGGTATAGATAGTTCGTTCAAAAACCCATTTAGTTTTGTTAAATCAGGTTCATTTTTGGTATCATATAATTTTTCATAGTAATCTCTAAAGGCTCTATTAATTTCTAAAGGATCTATAACTACCTGTCCCTTACTTATAATACTGGTAATTGGTGTTTTAATTTCCAATTGTTTAATCTGCCATGCTAATAATTTTCCTGATTTTTCACCTTGTTCATAAAAAGATTGTTTCAATCTTAGAAGACTCGAGGCAGCTCTATTCGCTGATTTTTTGTCGTATTCAGCTCTCAAAATCAGTAATTCATTCTCCAACCTTGGGTCACTTCCTGCATACACTTTTTCCTGAAGATTTTTTATTTTATGTTCCAATTTAGCTCTCTCCTCTCGAGTCTTCTTAGATTTTGATCCTGTATAACTAATAATATGTCCCCTAATAAAAGCTTTGAAAGCCTCCCACTTTACACATGCTGATGTTTGTGTAGTATTGATGTCAAAGAACTCGTCTATCTGTTTTTCTATATACTTGACAAATTCCTCATCCTGAAGCCATTTATGCTGAAATTGCCATCTACCTGATTCCTTTATCAATTTTTTATCTACATATATTAGACAACAGGGTGCATGATCAGAGATCACGATGTTATCATAAAAGCAGTTTTGAATCTTGGACCTTAATTCTGTGGAAATCAAAAAATAATCAATACGTGAGAATGTCTTGTAGGTACTGGAATAACAAGAATAGGCTTTAACTTGTGGTTTCATTTCTCTCCATATATCTAACAATCTCAATTCTTTCATAAAATGATTAATAGTCATCCTACATCCAATGTGCGTACAATCCAGTCCTGTTGATCTATCCACACCTGGATTCAATGTACAATTAAAATCCCCTGCTATTATATGTTGCCCTGTAAGTGATGATAAGATGAGAAATAAATTAGCAAAGAACTTCTGGTCATCTATATTGGGACCATATAAGTTCACAAGATTTATATTTTCTAATAGCAAAGAACCTTGAATGATTACATATCTTCCAAATTTGTCTCCAATTACATTTTTCACTTGAAAAGGAACTGATTTATGTATGAGAGTCATAACTCCCCTGGCTCGGGATGAAAATGAAGAGGTGAATACACTTCCCTGCCATCTACTCCTAATTCTTTTAACATCCTCCTCTATCAGATGAGTTTCTTGTAAAAACACAATTCTTGAACCCATGTCCTTTATTTTATTCATAACTTGTTTAAGTTTTTTTAAATTTTGTAGACCTCTGCAATTCCATGAAGTTAAATTAAGATTAACACTTTGGTCCATGATCAATAGAGAGTTTGGGATTACCTTGCAGTGTAAACATGCTCATACAGAGAAGCAAAAACATGAGTGGTTGAACATTCATCCTACAAACTACACACAAACAAATTTCCCCTTCCCACACTTGTGGCAAACCCCCCAAAATCAAAAGAAAAATTCTGTCTCCCGATATAGCCATCGACCGTTCCACACCCACGGGGAACAGCCTAAGCCACTCCTTCTTCATCCTCCCAATCACCCTAACTCTACTGCTTTTAATGACGTAACATTAACTCTCCTCTGTAGTTTTCCAACTTAACTCCAAAATTTTTAACAACTTTGTACATCATAGTTTTTTTTTTTTTTTTTTTTTTAATATATAATACAATCTATATTTTGTAAACTTACTATTTACTTCAAGTCAGTCAGATGCCTGTGCAAATGCTTAATTATTCTACCTTATATTTTGTTCATGCTTAGCTCCCACCAGTCTCTTCTTCTTCTTTGATCTTCTTGATGAACTCCTGCGCCTCCTCTGGGGTCTTGAAGATGTGGGTTCTGCCCTCATACGTGGTCAGCAGTCTCGCAGGATAGATTACACCATGACGAATCCCAAGGTTGCGCAGCTCCTTACGTACGGGATCAAACTGCTTCCTCAATTGCTGGATTCCTGTGGCCAAATCTGGGTAGAACCGCACCTGCTGGTCCTGGTGTTTAATCTCTCCTTTAGCACGTGCAGCGTTGAAGATCTTCATCCTGTCTCTGTTGCTTAGAAACTTCATAATTAAGGTCCTCGGCGGTCCCTTATCTCTCCGTGGGCCAATACGATGTGCTTTTTCCAGAACCACTGCTGATTGCAACTCCTCGCTGCCCAGCACCTCCGGAATCCACTTTTCCAGAAAGGAACATACGTCCCGACCTTCTGATTCCTCTGGAAGACCCACCAGCCTCAAATTATTCTGTCTCGACCGAGATTCCAAATCCAAAATATTATCTTCCAGAGATTTATTTTTTTTTTCCAAAGTGCGCACCTTTAATTGAAGACGGGTGACGTCATCTTCAGCACTAGCGAGACGGAGCTCCATCTGCGCCGTTCGTTCTACACAGTCACCCAATTCCTTTCTTATTCCTTCCAGCGCTGTCATAATCCCATCAAATCTAGAGGAAAAGTCCGCTCTCATTGAACTCATGGCAGCCATCAGCGCATCTGCGCCATTCCCCGCAGAAATCGCACCGCCGCCAGCCTCCTCCGCCATATATGGAGCCTTGTTTGCTGCGTCACAGACCTGAAAGTCCGTTAATTTGGACTGTTTCGGCGGCTCGCTTTTTCCTTTTCCTGGTTTTCCAGCCTTAGGCTTCGCCGACATATCCTCGGCCAAATGCTGGGATACGTTCTGTCCCAAATGAGAGAGTTATTTGCCGATTTTTTTTCTCCAGGAGCAGAGCAGAGCGAGACACGTCCGTCCTACGTGGCAGCCATAACCGGAAGTCCAACTCTACTGCTTTTAATGACGTAACATTAACTCTCCTCTGTAGTTTTCCAACTTAACTCCAAAATTTTTAACAACTTTGTACATCATAGTTTTTTTTTTTTGTTTGTTTTGTTTTTGTTTTGTTTTTTTAATATATAATACAATCTATATTTTGTAAACTTACTATTTACTTCAAGTCAGTCAGATGCCTGTGCAAATGCTTAATTATTCTACCTTATATTTTGTTCATGCTTAGCTCCCACCAGTCTCTTCTTCTTCTTTGATCTTCTTGATGAACTCCTGCGCCTCCTCTGGGGTCTTGAAAATGTGGGTTCTGCCCTCATACGTGGTCAGCAGTCTCGCAGGATAGATTACACCATGACGAATCCCAAGGTTGCGCAGCTCCTTACGTATGGGATCAAACTGCTTCCTCAATTGCTGGATTCCTGTGGCCAAATCTGGGTAGAACCGCACCTGCTGGTCCTGGTGTTTAATCTCTCCTTTAGCACGTGCAGCGTTGAAGATCTTCATCCTGTCTCTGTTGCTAAGAAACTTCATAATTAAGGTCCTCGGCGGTCCCTTATCTCTCCGTGGGCCAATACGATGTGCTTTTTCCAGAACCACTGCTGATTGCAACTCCTCGCTGCCCAGCACCTCCGGAATCCACTTTTCCAGAAAGGAACATACATCCCGACCTTCTGATTCCTCTGGAAGACCCACCAGCCTCAAATTATTCTGTCTCGACCGAGATTCCAAATCCAAAATATTATCTTCCAGAGATTTTTTTTTTTTTCCAAAGTGCGCACCTTTAATTGAAGACGGGTGACGTCATCTTCAGCACTAGCGAGACGGAGCTCCATCTGCGCCGTTTGTTCTACACAGTCACCCAATTCCTTTCTTATTCCTTCCAACGCTGTCATAATCCCATCAAATCTAGAGGAAAAGTCCGCTCTCATTGAACTCATGGCAGCCATCAGCGCATCTGCGCCATTCCCCGCAGACATCGCACCGCCGCCAGCCTCCTCCGCCATATATGGAGTTTTGTTTGCTGCGTCACAGACCTGAAAGTCCGTTAATTTGGACTGTTTCGGCGGCTCGCTTTTTCCTTTTCCTGGTTTTCCAGCCTTAGGCTTCGCCGACATATCCTCGCCCAAATGCTGGGATACGTTCTGTCCCAAATGAGAGAGTTATTTGCCGATTTTTTTTTCCAGGAGCAGAGCAGAGCGAGACACGTCCGTCCTACGTGGCAGCCATAACCGGAAGTGCAGCCTTTCTTATAGTGGCTACATGTTTCACACAAGTGGGATGACCTATTCCTATGTTGTCTACGGACCACAAGGTCACGAAGAAAAGACAGCTTTGTGCACATACTCTAGTTTTGTATTTGTCTACAATAAAACAAAATGTGATGTTTTTCCTTTTTTATTTTACCTTTATTTAACCAGATAAAAATCCCATTGAGATTTAAAAACTTCTTTTCCAAGGGAGAACTGGCCAAGAATTAAAATGTGATGACTTGTGATGGTATGGAGTCCTGAAATGCCCACCAACAACTAAATAAAAGAAATATTTCCTTTCCAATTTGCTACTATAGTACATTAGCACCTTTCTATCCGTGCTTGTCCCTGACATATTTACTGGACCCAGGGAACACACACACAGGCGCGAGTGAATACAATCATCTTTATTTGTACAGTGAGAGTGTGTGGGTGCGTGTATGTGTGGTGTGTATGTGGTGATGGTAGAGATGACGTGGCTGGGGAAGAAGCAGAGCGCCGTTCAGCCTGGCAACCCTATAACAGAGCCAAAGCACAGATGTTAAAGTCTTCCACCAATGAATGAATGAAGTAATGACTGGGGCTTACTTGTAGGTGGAACGATGAGAGCTCAGGTTGGCCCGGAGGCTCCAGCCAGGAAGACAGCGTCTGCTACACGCTCCAGAGGAGAACAGGTTGGCCAGTAGAAGCGGGGAGGGGTCGCTCCGCCGCCAAGGGGAACAGGTTCCGCCGCCGGAGGAGTCCACCTGTGCACAGGGGAGAAACTGAGGAGAAGGTGAGTTGCACACTGCTTACTTGAGTCGAGAAGAGGTTTCCAATTAGGAGTTGAGAGACCTGGACGTAGGCAGTCAGACGAGAGACGTAACTCTAGGAAGAATGACAGACGGCTCCGTGCCAGATCCCAGAGAGAGCAGGCTATAAAGCTTGTGAGCGATTGGAAGCAGGTGTGTGCGCAGCTGAAGCAGGTGATGGCCCAGAGTGAATCATGACAGTCCCACTCTCCCCCTTTTGAAACAGAACGGCTTTGACACAAAGCCGTTCTTTTCATCAACATCCAAATGAGGACCATGTAGGGGAGGATACCCATTGTGTTGCTAATTGCCCCCCCCCCCAGGGTTTTACTGTTAACATGGCCTCTGCCTCTATTATTAAACCTCTGACCATCTCCTGTGGCCCTGCAGCTGATACTGATAGGGCAGATTAGGTGGGGGGGTCTGGGTAGGGTCCATATTGTTGTGATGTGAGGTCCTGGGGTGCATAGATAGAGTTTGGTGGGACATGGGTTGTTGTGGCATCTGCTTAGCAGAGGCTTTATTTTGGTTTTTACCTTATCCACAGCTTTTTCTAAAAATACTTCAGTTTGCTCAGTATGTGATTTTGGTACCTCTCTGATAGGGCTTTTAGTGAAATCACATCTCAATTACATTGAGATGTGGTTTTAGCGGTAGTTTTAGGCACCAGTTATGCAATCCTCAATTCTCGTGAACACGTGCTGACTACAGCTGATTCACGAATACTGTTTATGCACACTTAGAGAACATATGAGTGGTTTGCTGAATCTGGAATGGCTTGTTAGCACCAACACAGCTTCCTGGCAAAATATGTATGGCTTTTGCAGACGAACACTTAAATGTTCATGAATGAGATTCAATATTTGAGACACTGTCCGAAGGTAAATGGAAAGCAACAATATAATTTATTGTACTTACGTGTGCTCAGTTGATCCCCTTTGACCCATCTTTCGATGTCCCTTTGTTTTGCATTCTTTAACTGTTGTTGCGGAGGGAGGAGGGGGTCACTAGGCAATGGTGTGGAGGGGGAGGGTGGACGCAGCCAATTCCAGCGGGCCTGAAGAGGGACTCACACAGTCGCTGCGGGAGGGAGGTGATCCACAGTCACGACCATCATCTTAGATTAATAGAGAAATAGACAAGCCATTAAACAGCATGTTTTTGTCCTTTTCCATTTTATCATGTTTATTGTTTATTTTTCTTTTGTTCTCACCGTTGCAGCATGAGTCTCTTATTCTTATGTTTTTTTCTTTCCTTCTTCCAATCATTTCTCCATATTTCCCCTTGTGTCCTGCACAAAACTTTAACAGTTCATCAGCTTTCAATTTTTCTCTAAAACCAAACTTCCCTTTCCATTTTCTGTCCACTCTCACTTCCACAGTGCTCATCTCCACAACTTCTGTCTATTTATTTATATATTCATTTATTTTTATTTTATTTTATTTATGTATTTACTTATTTATTTATTCCAATGTGCAATTTTCCTTTTTTCTTTATTTAAAAGACCTCACATTATATATTGTCCACCTAGGATTTTTCTACACTTTTATTGTATAAGTAGGAATAAATATTATTCTCCCTCTACCCAATTTAAAGTTGAGCCTTTTCTCTCCAGCTGAATGGGCATGCCTTTGCCTCACTACATCAAACCCGCATCGGCGGGCGAGGGAGGGCTTTATTTCACTGTGCACGGACTTAAAGCTTTCCTTTCAGCCAGAGAGATAAGGTTCCAAATTTGTTAGGAAGATTTGAAGCTCTATTTGGCAGATTTATGTAAGAATGCACTTCCTACAGTTGGCCACACGATGGAGGCACTGTGCCGCTGTTTGAAGGAGGTTCAATATGGTGTTTACCCACACCTGCGCACTGAATGCCACGTGGCTGCCTCTGCCATGTGCAACTGTGAATGCGCAGGATGGCCCTGGATCCTATTGTCCACAACCCACGACTTGTTTTTCAAAGAAACTGGAGCGGTGCCTCCTTAACTTCAGCTGTAAACATGCCAGAATAACCTTACTACTTTAATTTAGTGCTCCATTTTAATACTGTTACCGCAAATAATCTCCTCTCAGAAACCTGTTTTAAACAATCTCAACTCCACTCAGGAGTGGGGGGCGAATTGTCTCCCTCCTTTGTGGAAAAACACACTCCCGCCTTTGTTCCTCACATGGCCCGACGAGCGCCGTTAGTTAAATCATACTATGGGAAAAGTTTAGTAGATATTTCTAACCCCTGGTATTTCTCAAACCACACATTTATCCCCTAAAGACACAGAATTAACATACATCAGCATGCACACTGTGGACAATACAAACAACAACTATTTTTATTCTCATGGACAGTTGCTCACTAAGGGATGGTTAAAAGATTCTTGCCCTGTACTGTAAATCATTACTATTTTTATTATCATGGACAGTCGCTCACTAAGGAATGGTTAAAAGATTTTTGCGCTGTACTGTATATTATTAACAAAAGGTTAATAAAGATGAACACGGGTGATCGCTGATCACTGCTGTTCTCTAAGTCTTGTAATTATTTCTGAACAGACTGCATCCAAAATACTTCACCCACGTAGCATCGTTCCTTGACGGCATCGGGTCGGACAGTTAAATCCCCCCCGGCATCAGGCTAATTCTGGCTATTTTAATTTGGAAGACGGACACGGCCATTGTCCCCTAAGTCTTATTAATTCTGGGAACAGACTGCTCCCAGAATCTCACTGACTCGTCCAAATTTAAGCAGAGGGCACTTTCACTGAAGCCTTGGCAGGTCTCCAGTACAAGAGGTACTGTATATTAAAGCTCAGTGCTATACTGATTTAAACGATCGTGGCTTCGCTCCCCAGCGGCATCGGGTCGAACACTCTAAATGGCTCCCCCTGGCATCAGGTTACTAACTCTGGTTATTTTAATTTGGGAGACGAACCTGGATGATCATTGACCACCCCGGTCCCCTAAGTCTTGTATTTATTTTGGTTCAGACTGACTCCAAAATGCTTTAAAATTTGGTGGACCATACACCCGTGAATTGTACATCCTGATCGCCACTGTCCTAAATCAGACTGATAATAGGACACGTGCACTTTCCTTTGCATGAAACTATTTGACTATTTGTTTAGACTTTACATGTGACTCCCAACTAAATTATAAAATTTGGAGATCAGATATACCCCTTAATCAGACAACTGTAAATTTAGTATGGCCAAAGTGCAGAAATTCGTGTAAAAAAGGTTTTCTGCTTACCTTTCTGTCTCAGCGCCAAAGTCGTCTAAAAAGGGTCCTTCCATTCTGTTCCAGACTCATCTCAGAATAGTTCTGGTATAGAAATAGGCTGGTATTACAAAGATGGCAGCCGGGTTGGTCATGGGCTAGACTGGGGTGGCTACTACCAGGTTCCAGTGGTGACGCCGCCCATGGTATAAAGGAGTGGATGGAAGAGGCTCTGCTTCTTTCATTGTGCAGCCACCTGGCATGCAGGTGAGTGCTGTAAGCCTTTTGTATATAGTTATTTATTATCCTGAATAAACCCTGTTAACCGAGTTTAGTCTCACTCGTCATTCCCAGCATTATGGACACAACATTTGGTGACAAGGTAAAAGCGGTAATGGAACGTTCCGTTGCCAGCTTTTGGCCATTTCTCAAGGCCCCGGGCAAGCTGCTCGTGCCGTGGCCTCGTTGGTTTGCTGCTTTCACTATCTTGTTGTCTTATACCTGGGTGAGATGGAGAAGCTCCGAGCACAAGCTGTGTTGGTACATAATCTGGGAATGGAAGGGCAGAGGATTCTGGAGAACCTTGGAGGTGCTGACAGTTTTGACGAGGTGATGCAGCTAATGGCGCGGTACTATAGGGTGCTGGAAAACGTCACCGTGAAGCGCATTCAGTTTCGACAGCGCCGCCAGCGGTCGGGAGAGCTGGTGAGAAGATTCGTAGCGGACCTCCGTGAGCTGGCAAGGGAATGCAGATTTGGGGCCCTGGAGGACGAGATGATTCGGGACCAGCTGGCAGAGCACATCTGCTGCCCGGCGGCCCGGTCCAGGTTGTTGACACACCCAGGGGAGATAACGTTAGCTGAGGCTGTCAAGCTTGCCCAACAGTTCAAGGTGGCAGAGACCATTGGGAGGGGCCTTACTGAAGGGGCTTCTCTGGACAGGAATGAGTCTTGTGCTAAGGCACTGATCCTGGACCCTTGTGATGGCAAGTGTGGAGAGGATGATTTTGCCTCCGTGGTCAGGTTAAGGTCTGCCCCTGGTATGCCAAAATGTTATGGATGTGGGTCCACTGAGCACCGCTATAAGTCCAGGGTGTGCCTGGCAAAAGGAAAGCGTTGTGGCATGTGCAGTGTTTTGAACCATTTTGCCAGGGTGTGCGAAAACTTTGTACGCAGGAGGTGTAGGGGTGAACCAGGTGCTGCGCAGAAGACTCCAACGGTTGTGCATACCGTCTCCCCAGAGGCAACAGGGAGGATCGGCTGCACCGTCATGCTAGACGGCGTTGCGATCCTGCTCTTGGTGGACACTGGAGCGATGATTTCAGTCCTGAATCTGGAAACCATGGAGAGACTATTTTCCCACCGACAGATAAGAAGGCAGTATGAAGAGTTATGGACGGGACAGGTTGGCTATTTTGGGCTATGTGGAAATGGAGGCCCGGTATAAGGACAGTGTGGCGCCCAGTGTTCGCATCAATGTTTCAGTATCCGGTGTTAACGTTATGGGTTGTAACCTATTTTACAGTCTTGGGTTCTCCATTGCGAATGTTTCGGGTGAAGAATGGTTCAGGTTCAGGTTCAGGTTACTTTATTTGTACCCGTAGGTAGATTTGTTTTGCAGTCTGGTGACATCCATATTTTCAAGCCACAAATTACATTCAACATAGACACAAACACAGGCACACATGAAGCTGACTATAAACATGGTAAAAATACTCAAGGCTCCATCAATCAGGGTATAAAAAGACAAAGAGATGGGAGAAAAACCAGAGGTAAGAGAGAAGGGTCATATTAAAAAGTTAAAAACTAGTCAAAGAGGTTAAAAACTCAAAGGTCTAAAACCCAATAAAATTTTTAGAACCCAAATAACATCCTACAAAAATAAGTAAATATAAAATGGAGTTAATAAATAGGTACCTAAATTATGTGCAATATATTGTTACAACTTGTTGAACTCTTTGACAGCAGCAGGAACAAAGCTGTTTTTGTAGCACTGGGTTTTACTTTTTGGGACAGCAAACCTCCGTCTTGAGGGAAGAAGCTGAAAGTGGCAGTGCAAAGGGTGGGAGTCATCATTTAAAATGGAGGTAGCCATCCTCTGTACTTGTCTGGTGTACAGGGATGTCAGGCTCAGCTGTGACTCACCAAGCAAACGACTGGACCATCTAACTACCTGATCCAAGGACTTCCTCTGTTTCAGTTTTATCTGACCAAACCATGACACTAAAGAAAAGGATAAAACAGATTCAATAAAAGCCCGATAAAACATTGTCATTATGGTTCGGTTAATTTGGAAGCGTGCAAGTTTTCTCAAGCAATGCAAATGTTGCTGACCCTTTTTGCACACCCTTTCACAGTTCTCTTCAAAGTTTAAATTACTATCAATAATCGTCCCAAGATATTTGTAGGACTGTACACATTCGGTGGTCTGGCCTTTTAGTACGGTGACTTTGTGCCTGGGAGTTTTCCTCCTAAAGTCAATAATCATGTCTTTAGTTTTTGTCGTATTCACCTGCAGGTAGGAATCCTCACACCAGTGAACAAAATCATCAACTACTGGGCCGTGGCCACTCTCACCATCCTGGAGGAGACTGACAATAACTGAGTCATCAGCATACTTTATAATGTGTCTGTTGTCATGTCTGCTCCGACACATGTTTGTGTACAAGATGTAGAGTAGTGGTGACAACACACACCCCTGAGGAGAGCCAGCAGAAGAGCACTTTAGGTCAGACAATGTGCCATTGACCCTTACTCTCTGTGTCCTGTTGGTTAAGAAATCCAGAATCCAACCCACCAGATTATTGCTCAAATCAAATTGTTGCAGGAGCCTTTCAACTAAGATATGAGGTTGGATTGTATTAAAGGCGGAGGAAAAGTCCACAAATAAAAGCCTGGCGTGTGTCCCATTAAAATCCAGATGTTTAAAAAGCATGTTAAACAGAGTGACAGTGGCATCCTCCACTCCTCTGTGAGGCCTATAGGCAAACTGCAGAGGATCCAATGCATGCTCAGTCTGCTTTAGGACCTCACATCTGACCAGTTTTCAAAAATTTTCATTAAAATTGAAGTCAAAGCAACTGGTCTGAAGTTGTTTACCATTTTAGCACAGCTGGATTTTGGAACGGGAACAACCACGGCTTCTTTCCAGATCTTAGGCACATGTTGTGTCTGTAAGGACTTATTGAAAATGTAATGAAATATAGGACTCATTTCATGTGCACAGGACTTTACCAAGCGCCCACATATATTTTCAGGGCCCTGACTTTTGTTCACTTTTACAGCGCAGAACTCCCTTTTAACATCCTGCACCTCAATATTAAAGTGCTGATTGTCTTTGAGTTTCTGTTTCAAATCTTGGGTTTCTGTGCTAAAATCAAAGGAGTCAAAACGACCATAAAAACAATTAAGAGCATTAGCCAGCTCTGTGTCTGAATTAAAACCATCTAAAAACACACGATTGCTGCGTTCTGTGCTCTGAAGGCCTGCAATAGTTTTCATACTGGCCCAGGCTGAACCAAATTTCTTTGTTGCCATCTTGCTTTCCAATTCTGATTTATAATTCTGTTTTGCTCTTAAAATTTTGGACTTCAGCTCTTTTGTGGCAACCTGTAGCTCAGAAACAGACCCCTGTTTAAAGGCAAGTGCTTTCCTCTGTAAGCAGGATTTAACTGATTTTGTAACCCATGGCTTGTTGTTGGGATATATTCTGACACGTTTATGTGGAACGATCTTATTTTTACAGAAAGCCATGTATGAGCATGTGACGTCCACCAAAGAGTCCAAATCATCCCCGCAGGACAGTGTGAACATCTCCCAGTCTGTACAGTTAAAGCATTCCTGGAGGCTGTGCACTGAATCCTCTGTCCACACATCTATGTCTCTGGTCTCCACCTTGCCTCTACTGAGAGCAATTTTATATGTGGGCAGCAAATGTACACAGTTGTGATCTGAGGATCCTAAAGGAGGAAGGGGGAGTGATTTATAGGCCCTCTCTATGGATCCATAGCACAAGTCCAATGTCTTTTTTTGCCTGGTTGGGCAGGAGACATACTGATAAAAGTTTTTAAGTGTCTTCTTTAAAGAAACATGGTTAAAATCCCCAAGAATGAAGTTTGGCGCCTCTGGAGAAATTGACTGCAGCTGCTGGACCACATCAAAGACAGTGCTGGAGGCGGAGTCAGCGTCTGCCCTCAGGTGGATATACACAGTCGTGATGAAAAGTTGGGGGAACTCGCGAGGCAAATAAAAGGGGCGTAGCGATACCAACAGCAGCTCCACATCGGGTGTACAGATGCGCTCTCTGACCATGACAGATGTGCAGTACTGCTTATTAATATATAAACATACGCCGCCCCCCTGACGTTTCCCCGTTACCTCTTCCTGCCGATCACAGCGCAGTGGGGCTCCAAAGACGTCAATCCACAGGTCTGCATCTTGGTCATGCGCAGTAAGCCAAGACTCGGTGAAAGCCATGACACAGCAGTTCTTAAAGTCCTTCTGGTAGTGTACATTCCCTTGAATTTCATCCACCTTGTTCCTCAGAGATTGTACGTTCCCAAAAATCATAGAAGGAAGAGGAATGCTACCAAACTGACGTCTTCTCAGGCACAATTTCACGCCTCCACGCTTTCCGCGTTTCCTTCTCCCGTCTCTCCCGTCTCTCTTTTCACCGCTGTGTCCATGAACGTCTCTCAAAATAAAGTCCGGCAGTTCAATTCAGTTCAATTCAACTTTATTTATATAGCGCCATTTCACAACAACAGTCATCTCATAGCACTATCAACTGTAGGGGGGAACCCCCACAGTTGCAGAAAGACCCCAGCAATCAGGCGATCCCCTGTGAGCAAGCACTTGGCGACTGTGGAGAGGAAAAACTCCCTTTTAACAGGAAGAAACCTCCAGCAGAACCAGGCTCAGGGAGGGGCAGTCATCTGCTGCGACTGGCTGGGGGGTGAGGGGATAGAGAAGAAGAAAAGAACAGACATGTAGAGAGCAAACAGCACGATGGGGACTCAATCTATGGGAGAGAACAAACAAATGTTAATGACCAGCAAAAAAAATATTTCATAGAGAGTGAGGAAAGGAGTGAGGCCCAGTGCATTACTGGAGGTCCCCCGGCTGACTAAACCTATTAGCAGCATAACTAAGGGAGGGTTCAGAAACACATGATCCCTCCCTAATTGTAGGCTATATCAAAAAGGTAGGTTTTAGCCCTATTCTTAAAAACAGAGATCGAGTCTGATTCCCAAATCCAGATTGGCAGCTGATTCCACAGGAGAGGAGCTTGATAACTGAAGGCTCTGCCTCCCATTGTACTTTTGGAGATTCTAGGTATTACAAGTAATCCTGCATTTTGGGAGCGTAGTGCTCTGTTAGGATAATACGGTAGTATCAGATCTTTTAAATAAAAAGGAGCCTGATTGTTTAGAGCTTTGTAAGTAAGAAGAAGGATTTTAAACTTAATTCTAAACTCTATGGGAAGCCAATGAAGGGAGGCCAGAACCGGAGAGATATGATCTCTCTTTCTAGTACCTGTTAAAACTCTTGCTGCAGCATTTTGGATCAGCTGAAGACTTTTTAAAGATGTTTTAGGACAGCCTGATAATAAAGAATTACAATAATCTAATCTCGAGCTAACAAAAGCGTGGATCAGCTTCTCAGCATCACTCTGAGACAAGATGCTCCTAATCTTGGCAATATTACGCAAATGATAGAAGGCAGTCTTAGAAACAGATTTAATATGTGAATTGAAGGACAAATCCTGATCAAAAATAACTCCAAGGTTCCTCACAGAGCTATTAAGAGAAAGAGTAACTGCATCCAAACTGAAAGTTTGATTTGGAAAGGAATTTCTAAGGTTTTTTGGACCAACAAGAATGACTTCAGTCTTATCTGAATTTAATAGCAGGAAATTACAAGTCATCCAAGCTTTGATTTCCTTAAGACAGGCTTCTAACTTGGCTAATTGATTACTATCATCTGGCTTCATTGACAGGTATAATTGTGTGTCATCTGCATAACAATGAAAATGTATACAGTGCTTTCTAATAATGTTGCCTAACGGAAGCATATATAAACTAAAAAGAGTAGGGCCTAGCACAGATCCCTGTGGAACTCCATGACTAAGCTTTGAGTTGAAAGAAAACTCATTATTTACATGAACAAACTGGAACCTATCAGATAAATAAGATCTAAACCACTGCAACGAAGTTCCATTAAGTCCAACATAGTGTTCTAATCTATCAAGTAGAATATTATGATCGATAGTATCAAAAGCTGCACTAAGGTCTAAAAGGACAAGTACAGAAACTAGTCCATTATCAGATGCAATGAGGAGGTCGTTAGTGACCTTCGCTAAGGCTGTTTCAGTACTATGATGGATTCTAAACCCAGATTGAAACTCTTCAAGTAAACCATTTCCCTGCAGGTGGTCAAATAATTGCGTAGCAACAACTCTTTCTAAGATTTTTGAAATGAAAGGGAGATTAGAGATTGGTCTATAGTTAGCTAAAGCTCCTGGATCTAGCGTTGGCTTTTTGAGTAAGGGTTTAATTACAGCCGTTTTAAAAGCCTGCGGTACATGGCCTAAAGTTAATGAAGAATTAATTATATGAAGAATAAAGCTACCAATAAGTGGGAAGACTTCTTTAAATAACCTGGTAGGAATAGGGTCTAAAAGACAAGTTGAAGGTTTGGATGAGGAAACTATTTTGTCTAACTCACAAAGGTCGATTGGAGTAAACTCATCAAGACAGACATCAAAAGAAGGAGTTGTAGTAGTTACAGTACTTAAGTTAACTGTGGGAAGAATCTGATTGATTTTATCTCTGATGGATGAAATTTTATTATTGAAAAAGTTCATAAAGTCCTGACTAGTAAGCTCGAAGGGAATGCTAGTGTAACGGATGCCAACTAGCACTGTTCGGCGTAGAACGTTAGTAAACCTCCCTCCCGAAAAAGCCTCATACAGTATCGGTAGCGCTGAGCTATCGGTCGGACCTTTAGCTCAGCGCGATCGTGCTGTGTCTCCCATGCTCGAACTGTGTAGTTGACTGGTAGGTCGCGGGTTCGTGTCCCGAGTGGGGCGAACTGCGCAGGATGATCTCAGTTACACTGGTGCCGTGAACCCGGGATGGGAGTGAGGTTTAAGGGGGAGAGTGTAACGGATGCCAACTAGCACTGTTCGGCGTAGAACGTTAGTAAACCTCCCTCCCGAAAAAGCCTCATACAGTATCGGTAGCGCTGAGCTATCGGTTGGACCTTTAGCTCAGCGCAATCGTGCTGTGTCTCCCATGCTCGAACTGTGTAGTTGACTGGTGGGTCGCGGGTTCGTGTCCCGAGTGGGCGAACTGCGCAGGATGACCTCAGTTACACTAGGATTAACAGAGTCCTGACTCTTTGTCAACCTGGCTACAGTACTGAAAAGAAACCTGGGATTATTCTTGTTCTCTTCTATTAATGCAGAGTAATAACTTGTTCTAGCTTTTCTAAGAGATTTTTTATAAATTAAAAGATGATTTCTCCAAGCTAAATAGATTTCATCTAAATTAGTAGAGCGCCATTTTCTTTCTAATTGACGAGTCTTCTGTTTTAAGCTACGAGTTTCTGTGTTGAACCAAGGAGTTAGAAATCTCTGATTAGACTTTTTCTTTTTTAAGGGGGCCACCAAGTCTAGAGCCTGATGCAGAGAAGCTGAAACACTATCCACCATGTTATCAATTACAGAAGGAGCAAGCTGTCTATAGCTTATTTCCGTTGTGTTGACACATGGCATAGAGGAAACAATCTGCATAAATTTGGAAACAGCATCATCTGAGAGGCATCTACTGTAATAATATTTTTCTTTAGGAGCCAAATAGTCAGAAATAGTAAAATCAAAGGTTAACAGACAATGGTCTGACAGTACAGGGTTATGAGGAGACACTACAAGATTTTCTATTTCTATGCCATATGTCAGAACAAGGTCCAATGTATGGTGGAGGTAATGAGTAGAATTTCCTACTTTCTGAGAAAACCCAATCGAGTCTAATATTGAATTAAAAGCCACATTAAGGCAGTCACTATCTACATCCACATGTATATTAAAGTCCCCTACTATAATTATTCGATCAGATTTCAGCACTAAATCAGCTAAGAAAGCAGCAAATTCGGATAAAAATTCTGAGTAGGTTGATGGGGGACGATAAACTATGGCAAATAAAATTGGGTTTAACCTAAAATTGCTAAAGTGCCCAATACTGAGGACCAGGCCCTCAAAGGAATTATAACATGTTTTTTGCTTTACATTAACTAGTAATTTGGAATGGTAAATTGTTGCTACTCCTCCTCCACGACCAGAACTTCTGGGATTTTGACAGTTTAAATAACCAGAGGGAGTTGATTCATTTAAACCAACATAATCCTCTTGTCCTAACCAAGTCTCTGTAAGGGAAATTAAATCAATCTGATGATCAATTAACAGATCATGGACTAACAGAGACTTGGGAGTTAGAGACCTAATATTTAATAAACCACATTTAATTTTTAAATTATGAGGAGGAACAGAGGCCAAATCATTCAATTTAGAGGTTTTATGTTTAATTTGAGTTTTACCAATATTTTGCTTTATCACTTTGGGATGCTTATACATTATATTTTTATTCACTTTGGAGGGAGCAGACAATGATTCTCTGATGGGGAAGACAGGGGCTAAGCTGAGGGGTGGCGGATGAAGAGGAGCTGCAGAGAGGCGTGTAAGACTGCGACTCTGCTTCCTGGTCCCAACTCTGAGTAGTCATGGTTTTGGAAATTTGGATAAAAAAGATGCCAGATTGTTAGATAAATGAGAAGCACCATCCAAAGTGGGATGAATGCTGTCTCGTCTCATAAGACCAGGTTTTCCCCCAAAAGAGCTCCAATTGTCAATGTAGCCCACGTCATTTTTAGGACACCACACAGACAGCCAGCGGTTCAAGGATGACGAGCGACTAAACATGTCATCACTGGTCAGATTGGGGAGGGGCCCAGAGAATACTACAGTGGCAGACATCGTTTTTGCAAACTCACACACCGATTCTATATTAAGTTTCGTGACTTCCGACTGCCGGAGACGGATGTCATTAATGCCGGCGTGAATAACAATTGTGGAATATTTACAGTTACTTTTAGCCAGCATTTTCAAATTTGACTCAATGTCGCCTGCTCTGGCCCCAGGAATGCATTGGACTATGGCCGCTGGAGTCTCTAGGTTCACGTTTCTGACTACAGAGTCGCCAATGATCAGAGTTTTTTCCTCAGCGGGTGTGTCGCTGAGCGGGGAAAAACGATTAGAGACGTGAACAGGTTGGTGGTGAACCGGGGCTTTGCGACTAGGCTTCCTTCTCACCGTCACCCACCCAGTCTCCTCGCTGCTGAGGAGAGCCGGGGAACCGCTGACAGGGGGGCCTAAGCTAGCTAGCTCCGCTGCAGCTAATGGGCGTCCGTCAAGATTAACTGGCGCAGACGGTTGCGGCTTAGACTCAATCACAGACGCTGCATCAACAGTGTTTAAATGCAGCAACATGTCCCTGGAATAATGTATTCTGCCCGCCATGATGCCGATCACGTTTACCTCAGAGACAAAGAGCCGGAGGAAAAGTAGCAGCAGTGCAAAAAAGGGGAGGAAGTCCATATTGATGGAACCAGGGAGCTCTTCGCCATACAGTCCACAAACATTTCAGGATAGAAACGACACAGAGAATTTTGTAAAAACATATTAAAGTGCATAAAAACAGACACACAGATGACAGACTTTTTCACCAGCTGCCGGTTGCTGCGTGCGCGTGCGCCCTTTTACCGGAATGGTCCGGATGTGGACTCTGGGGCCAACCTGTTCCAGTCATGGAGGGTGCTGAGGTGTGGGATTCAGACTGGGTGGACAAAGTGACAAAGGGAGAGCACACACTGCGCCACGCGGAGCCATCTCGGGCTGGACCCGATGCCGTCATGCAGGCTGCCCTGGGCGAGGGTGCTGGATGGCACGGTGGGACCCCCGATGAGGCTCATGAGGACGAGGTGCCAACGCCGGGAGAAAATGGGGCTAGATAGCGGAGAGTGGTGATCGTAAAGCGCTCCCAGTGACGGCCTGCCAAGAGGAGACCGAGATGAGCCCACGAGCCAGAGCGATCGGTGATGGAGGCCTGTCACAGGATTGGTGATCTGGATTAAAGGAAGAGGGCTGTCATGGTCTGAGCGCTGATTCTGTCCGCGCTCGGGTTGTCCAGCATTTTCCCCGTTTTATCCCATTTCGGGCCATGTTATTATGGCCTTCTAGGGCTTTTGTTGTGACAGCGTCACGGCGGGACTTCCAGCTGTCAGAGACGCGCCGTGCCATGACAGCTGAATTACATTCCTTGATTACTTTCTCAGAGGGTGAGGAGCTCAGTCATTAGGGTGAGGAGCTCAGTCATCCGGGAGAGGCTCAGAGTAGAACCACTACTCCTCCACATTGAAAGGAGTCAGTTGAGGTGGTATGGGCATCTGGTTAGGATGCCTCCTGGATGCCTCCCACTTGAGGTGTTTCGGGCACGTCCCACTGCGAGGAGACCCCAGGGCAGACCCAGGACTTGGTGGAGAGACTATGTCTCCCAGTTGGTCTGGGAACGCCTTGGTATCCTCTCTGAAGAGCTGGAGCAGGTGGCTGTGGAGAGGGAAGTCTGGGCTTTTCTGCTTGAACTGCTGCCTCCACGACCCGGACCTCCGGAAAAGCGGCAGAAGCTGGATGGATGGATGGATTACATTCTCCTTTCTGATTAGTCAGATTGCATTATTTAAGGGAGCAGCTGAGGTTATTCTCGCTGCGACCTCGCACAACGTTGGACCCACACAACGTTTGGCTGGAGTCCCTAACCCCGATTCCAGTCTCCCTTTTTGATTCATCGTTTCCCAGTAAGTGTTTCCTCATAGTCTGTGATCGAGTATCTAAGTGTATGTTTGTGTTTTTGCCCCACGTGGCTGTTCATTTTGTCATTTGTACCTATGTTAATAAATATGCAAACTCATCGGCTGGCCTATAGCGTCTCATTGATGTCCCGCGAGGGCCATCCCTGACAGTAGGTCGCAGCCAAAACGAGACGCCGGTCACCATGAGTTTGTTTTTTGGGCTTGCAGTTTTTCCCCTTTTTTTCCATGTACCAGCGCGTTAGGAGATGGCATCGCCAGGAAAAGGCTATTCTTTGAGCTTGGGCTACGAGCTGATCGTGTTCCTTATACAGCTAGATGGCCTGCTCTCCAGCGCTCGCTGCGCCGTCACTCCCAATGGCTCACGACAGTACTTGGACCTCGCAGAGGCGGCAATTAACCGCAATCCTTGCCATGCCGACCACGCCGAAGTCTGGAAGAGGATGACGGAAATCATGACACTCCGGAAGAAGACCCATGGACCGGAGGGGAATTCTGGCAGGAAGCCGAAGGTGAGACATCCCCGCTCCTCACCTCGGGATCTGATTCTTGTCACCCATCCAGCCCAGGAGTCTACATCACCCAAGTGCCGTTTCCATCCACAGTGGAGGAGGAAGTCAGCCAGGATTCCCCGAGAAGAGACGCAGTGAGCAGCTGAGCTCATCCAGGGCCGTGTGGTTGAGGCTCGTTCTTCCTTCCATCCAACGCAAATCCTGAAGCATGTGGTGGCGGCAGTCAGACCGGTAGAGGCCCATCCCGAACTCGATGATTTCCCCGAGTACACCGAGCTGCTGGCCTCCGTCTCTGCACAGCAGTGGCGTTTCTCTAACTTAACTCTAACCTCGCCTTCTGCTGGTAAACGTCGTCACCCTGCTCATACTCAGCCTCAGCGAGATCCCCGTCCGGATCCAGCTCCGGGCCACTGAGAGAACCTTGCCTCCCAGCCAGCTGTTGCCCCTGCGTCATGACGGAAGGGAAAGACAGCAGCCTCTGCCTCCAGGTCTTCCATTCCCGCTGTTCCGTCAGCTCCTCGTCCCCGGACAGCCTCGGCTGCTCCTCCCTCCTCCTCGACACTCTCTCCAGCTGCTGTGAGCTCCTCGAGTCCTGCCCCGGCTGCGCCCATTACTGATTTTATGCTAGCGGCTCCTCTTCGTCTTCCTGCGGGGCCCTCTGTCACCATTCATAGGGGAGAGGGGAGAACCAAGCCTGCTGTAGCAGTTTCCATCAGCCCTCAGGTGAACAGGCAAGTGCTATTTCATTCTCTTCCTCCATATTATGAATTGCCTTGTCTGACTCCTGGGGGTGGAGTTTGGGGTTCACAGTCCCCCGAGCTCTCTCCACCTGCTGTAGCTATTAACAGTGAACCTGCATCCTCTGTGTCTCCTTTTCCTCTCGGTGAGTGTCCCCCAGTGCCAGGAATATACCGCCGGAGGAAGAAGGAGTCTGCGGCCCTGGAGAGCCTGGTACCAGTCCTGCAGCCGCATCACGGGCAGAGGAGGAGGGCAGACTGCCGTTTGGAGCCTGCGCCGACAATCAAGTGTCCCCGGGTCTCCACGGATCAGCAGTCTGACCCAGCAGGCCATGGATCCCCTGCCACCACGTTGTGTGGGCCTTCGGCGTGGACTTCAGCACCAGGGAGTTCCCAGACTGTGATGACCATCATGCCAGCTGCGGAGCTGCCGCAGTCAAGTCGGGACCAGGAATAGACCTCCAGATAATTGAGCCCGGATTGTTGGAATCCTGGACAGCGGTGGAGCCCAAGATCAGGCAAGTGCTCTATCTTGTCTTTCTCTTCTCTGTTCTGGAGCATTATTTCCTGTCTCTCGGGGAAACGAGCCGGGTGTAGCTGTTCGCTGCGTCCGAGCTTGTCTCCCCGGGCTCTGCCTCTGCCGGTGATCCTGATCCCGGTTCTTTTTTGTTCTCTGAGCCTTCTCCCAGGGTTGCCGGTGACGAATCAGTTCTGGTCGTTGTCATGGAGGTTCCAAGTGTGTGCTCGGAGGTCATCCCTGGTGCTGCGCCGGCCCAGTCGGGGTCTGTCGTGGGTGCTGCTCTGACCCAATCGGGGTCCGTCATGGGTGCAGCTCCGACCCAATCGGAGTCCGTCGTGGGTGCTGCTCTGGCCCAATCAGGGTCTGTCGTAGGTGCAGCGCTGTCCCGATCGGGGTCCAGCAAGGGCGCAGCGCCGGTTCGGTTCGAGGTCGGTGAAGGAGCTGCAGATTCTCCGCCGTCTGACGCCGGACTGGTCCCCCATCTTTCCCCCAATCCTTCTCCACTGGGTGCCACTGGGGTTTCCCATATTCGGCTTGGCTTTCCCTCGCTATCCTTCTCAGTAGGGAGGCCGCCTCCGAGTTCTCCCCTCCGGCTGGGGGACTGCTTTGCCGGTTCGGCATTCTGGGTTGGCCACCCGAAGGACTGCCTTGTTGGTTCGGTGACCTGGTCCGGCATCCAGAGGTACTGTTTTTACCGGGACTGGGACTGGGGTAAGCTACCGAACTGTTTCTTTTTTCCCTGCCAGCGATCTGGAATCTGGATGTGGGTAGTCCTCCCAAACTGTTTTTTTTTCTCTCTGTGCGCTACCTGCCAGCATCCCTGTAGTGATGGGTTTTTTTCTCCTCTGGGGTTTAAAGGGATGCTCTTTTTGTTTTTGTTTTTTGTTTTTGCCTCTGCTGGATTGTAGTATTGGTCTATATTTGTAATGTTACTGCTCTGCTCTGTAGTTTTTGAGTTGTTTTTCCTGGTGTTATGGGGTACTATGTATTTTTATTGTGTACCTGTATTTTAGTTTTCTTGTTTCCTTGCCAGTCGGAAGGTTATGTATATTTTTTGTGTTCAACTATGCTCTAGGATTATTTGTAGCATGTTCTGTCTTGTGTTCTTTTTGTTTATGCCTCATCATTTTGGTTATTGTTGTTGCCCTCCATTGTGTGTTTTTTTTCTTGTTATAGTGTTTTTCCCGTTTTGGTTCTCGCCCTCCTGGCCTGTTTCCCCCTCCACCCTCCCTGGGTTGGCCCTGGTAGCCTTCTGGTTGGGGGGGGGAGGCTTGGATGTTACATTTGTGCCTGGAATGCGCTTTGTGAATGGGGAGTACTGTCATGGTCTGAGCGCTGATTCTGTCTGCGCTCGGGTTGTCCAGCATTTTCCCTGTTTCATCCCATTTCGGGCCGTGTTATCATGACCTTCTAGGGCTTTTGTTGTGACAGCGTCACAGCGGGACTTCTGGCTGTCAGAGCTGAGCCGTGCCGTGACAGATGAATTATATTCCTTGATTACATTCTCCTTTCTGATTAGTCAGATTGCATTATTTAAGGGAGCAGCTGAGGTTACTCTCGCTGCAACCTCACACAACGCTGGACCCACACAACGTTTGGCTGTAGTCCCTAACCCCAACTCCAGTCTCCCTTCATTGTTTCCCAGTAAGTGTTTCCTCATAGTCTGTGATCGAGTATCTAAGTGTATGTTTGTGTTTTTGCCCCACATGGCTGTTCATTTTGTTATTTGTACCTTTGTTAATAAATATGCAAACTCACTGGCTGGCCTATAGCGTCTCATTGATGTCCCGCGAGGGCCATCCCTGACAAGGGCTCCCTTGAAGACCAAGGTTGATGCTCGAGTACATCAGGATCACAGTCCACGCGAGCAGCGGGATGACCAGAGGCGGGTCCAGGTAGTGCCCGGTCAGATGGAGGCAGATGGGCGTAGGTCTATTCAGGTCTGGAGACACCCAAGGGATCTGCAGCTGCCAGTGGTGGAGAGATGATGGCGCAGCAGAAGCCCTGTGGTGAAGAGATGGAGACGCCTTGAGAGGGATCCATCCAAGGACTGAGGGTTTTGATTTTGCATGTTTGTTGTGTTTTCTTCAGCCCCGCATGTGTTAGTTACTATTTGGTGCCCCGGTAAAATGTAAAAAAAAAAAAAAAAAAAGAGAGAAGTGAAAGGAGAGTGAGTGTAATAGGCACGATGTGATGTTTGGTTGTGAACCTGTGCAATGTGTTTGCATGATAATTTTGGTAGCCTGTGTGTTGTGGTGCCTATTTTACACTGTGTTTGGAAGTGTGTTATTTGATTGGTAATTTTTGTGTTAAATTTTACAGTTGGAACGGTGGCGACTCTATGAGTGTCCATTGTAATGGTAATTTGGACCTGTCTGGTTTATTTGGTCTGTTTGGTTTATTTTTACTTGAATGTCCCAGTGTAATTTTATTCTGTGTACCCAGTGTGAGGTGGGAGTTGGGGGGGGGGGGGCGATAGTATATGTGTTGTGATTTTGTATGTATATTTAGTGTTTGTATGGGGGATTATTTTATAGTTAGAAACACAGCTTTTGTTATTTTGTTTCAATGTTCTCTTTTAGCGGCAGAATAACCCACTGGCTGTGTAGGGGGCGCTGGTAGTCTACCCGGCCCCCCAGCCTTAGTTCTGTGAGTGAATAGGTGTTTTATTTGTTTCTGTACATATGTTTTCCTGATTAGTGTGTGAGTCGGGTGACAAATTTGGGTGGGCTATTTGTGTGCCTCACATTTTTTAAAGATGGGGGGGGGAGGAATGCTATGTATAGAAATAGGCTGGTATTACAAAGATGGCGGCCAGGTTGGTCATGGGCTAGACCGGGGTGGCTACTATCGGTTTCCGGTGGTGACGCCGCCCGTGGTATAAAGGAGTGGGCAGAAGAGGCTCTGTCTCTTCCGTCGTGGAGCCACCTGGCATGCAGGCGAGTGCCGTAAGCCTTTTGTATGTAGTTATTTATTATCCTGAATAAACCTTGTCAACCGAGTTTAGTCTCACTCGTCATTCCCAGCATTATGGACACAACAAGTTCAATCTGGGTCTGCCACCAAAATTGTTAAAATCCCAATTCTTTGACTGAAAGATCCAAGAATAAGCTGGAGAATTCTTCAATTCAAAGATGCAAACATTTATTCAGAGGTCACATGTAAAGCAAGCAGCGCTGGGTTCAGCGTGACACAGCCCCCTCGGGAGCGTCGGCAGACTGACCTCGACTTCCGGGTGCAACTTATATTCATCTTCTACCAACCCCGTACAATAGGATGGGTCTGTATGCAACTGTCTGATTGGCCAGTTTAACTCTGACGGGAACAGGCCATCCGCTGTTCACGTGAACTATCTCCTAAATTGTACTATAAAAAGTGTGTGTGAGTGTTGGTTTGGGTGTGTTACTAATGTAATAGACCTGACTAAAAGAAGTGAGAGAGAGAGAAGAAAGAGGGCTCTATAGCGCTGCCTAATTCCTGTTTATCAGAGTTTAACACAACATATTTGTTCATAAGAATGCAAACAGAATATGTATAGAATATGTGTAGGGCATAATGGGAGATTCCCTACAGAATTATTATTTTGGCACTCTGACTTTTCAAAACCCTTTCAAAACTGTGAACAGAGGTGTGAAGTAACCTTTATTCAAATACCTTTTCACAAACTGTTCTCTGGGTGGTTTAAGGGTGGGATACTTTTTACTCTTACTTGAGTACATTTATGGTAAAATGGTAAATGGCGTTCACTTATATAGCGCTTTTATTCTCATCTCTAGATGACCAAAGCACTTTACAGATCCTTCTATCCACACATTCACACACTGATGGCAGATTTATGAACAAAACTGTACTTTTACTTTTGGTTGTATTTTGAGTTACTTTTGACTTCTCATATTTTAAAACTTGCATCTTTAGTCATTTTAGTGAATTTATTTAATAGTATTTTCTATTCTGGATCAGTTGCAAAGAGAAAATTGCAAGTATCCACAAAGAAAAGACACTGTTTTTACACATAGAAGTCAGAAAAAGTAGTGAATTTATTTTTAAATAACAGATGTGAGGAAAAACATTCCAGACAAGAATGAATCAAAAATCGACAAGAAAAAAAGGCTGAAAATTGAGAAAACAGCACAAGAACGCAATCTCAAATGTACAAGGGAAAAGACACAAATTTATGACATTTTTGTGTAAAAAGCTGTAAATTTGCATCAAAAAAGTTTTTCAAGTTTATAAGGAAAAAGCAGAAAATTTGTGGAATAAATGGTAACAAATTTAAGACAAAAAAAAAACTAAAAAAATCTTTGTGTGAAAAGAAATTGGCTAGAAAAATCTCAGAAGCTGAAGAAAGTAAAGCCTTTACTTCCTCAATATCATTTTTCAGATGATGCTTTCTCACTTTTGCTCAACTTCTTTAGTTACTGCTCTGACTTGTACTTGAAACTAAATACCTTCATTAGGTGAATGCTACTTTGAAGAGAGAACGTTCTCTGGATACTCTACCCACCTCTGACTGTGTTCAATAACTGGATGCATTAAGTCTGTAGGTAATAATCAGGGTTTTGTTGATTTATTCAGTTTGTTTTTTGTTAAAAAAAAGTACATCTTTACAGCTGCACCCCACCCGAGCTGCATCATCTTTACAGTTCCCAGAAGGGTGTGCTTTCTTTTCTTCTGAGTGCTTTCATGTGACGCACGTAGAAAATAAATCACAGTGTGGATGAATTCCAGCTAACTCCTGTGTTCACGGGACTGAACAGTTACTGGAAATGAAAAGAAAAGAGAACGAATGACTGAACACTTGAAAAGAAATTTGGCCTTGAATTGGCTTTGCATGTTCACAGCACCACCAAAATGATTTAGTGCTCTCATAGCACAAAACAGAATACTTTGGGTGATTATTTTTGATTTTAAAATGTGTTAAATCAAAAAGTAATTAGGCATTAATGGGAATTCCTTCTCCCAATTTAAAAAAAAAAAAAATCAACATTTTAAAGCCCAACAATTCTCTCAAATGATTAGACTTTTAAATGGCCAAAAAGCTCACTGACAGTTGACTAACATCCTGCAAAATTTCTGTATTTCTGAATGAGCTCACTGGTCATGCTGCAATCAAGATGTGTGCCCTGTGCAGACAGGGAATTGGGGCTTAATTCTCTTTAGAGACAGAGTTGCTTAAAGCTTAGCCTGCAGATTTCATAATGATCGTGGATTGCTGCAAAGGTGGTTAAACCCCACCACCCTTCTTTGCATCTGCTCTGCAACAGCATGGCTCAAAAGGCTTGAACATAACCTCTGTTGAAGGCTATGATGTCTGTAGTTTTTCATAATTCTGTCAGAACGTGGGATGGGCCCATGTCCTTCCCTTAATTTCTAGTTTATGTATTTTGCTGTACCGGGACATGGGATCAGCCCACGCCCTCGCCTTAAGTAGAAGGTTCCAGGTTCAAATCCCCAGGCTGGCAGGGGTAGGAACCTTTCTGGGTGGAGTTTGCATGTTCTCCCTGTGCTGCATGGGTTTGCTCCGGGGGCTCTGGTTTCCTCCCACAATTCAAAGACATGCATATTACGTTAACTGGTTGTTCTAAATTGTCCCTAGATGTCTGTCTCCTATAGGCCCTTGGAATACAGGGTAAGTACTAGTGAAGCGCTCTGAGTGGTCTTTGAGACTAGAAAAGCGCTATATAAGAGCAGGTCCTTATCCCTTAAGTTAGTTTTGTGATTCTCTGTGTTTAAGTTCTTAGTGTTTATTATTATTATCTTGCTCCTGTTCTTTGTGTATGGTTTTCCGTCTTGAGTCTTTGGTCACCATTATTAGTTATGGTCTCTGTGTTTTTATTATCCCTAGTCCTTTTTGGGTTATTATTATTATTATTATTGTCATGTCTTTAATTATGTCCTGCATATGTCCTGCAGAGTGGTGGCCTAGTTGGTAGAGCATCTGCCCCACAACTGGGAGATCATGGGTTCAAGCACCGGCTGGGTTATACCAAAGACCATATAAAAATGGTACTTCCCACCTTCTAGCTTGGTGCTCAGCATAATAGTATGGGGGCAGCAACCCCTCTGATTCTAGATGTGATTAACACTGTAGAAAGGAGAAACATAATTTTGTTTTACTGAATGGCAATAAAGTTGGCTTCTTCTTATTATTAATTATTCCTGCATTGTCTGTTGTGCTATAGGTTCATTGTCATTTCTCGTGTGTATCCCGTCTGTGTTTGTCTGTACATCCCAGTCCATCCTGTTGTTCCATATCTGATGACCCTGTTTTCCCCCATGCGCCCTCTGCTAGTCTTGATTAGCATCCCCACTTGTTCTGTGTTCTTTGATTACCCCTTGTCTTATCTAAGTCCATGTCGGTCTTCATCATGTACGGTGTCCTAACATAATACTGTGTATTTGACACGCTTCATTCAGTGCCTTGTATGATCTTGCCATGTCTAACCTTGCAGTGCCATGCCATGCCTAGCCTTTTGTTTGCCAAGTCTGATTTTGTTATTTTGAGCCCTCGAGGTGCGTTGGGTTTGACCAGCTCAGAATAAAAACTTTAAACTTACATCCAGCGTTTGGGTCCTGTATTTCCTGCCCAGCCCAGGCAGCCACCAACCATGACAACTTCAGCCAAAAACTTGCACAGTGTGTGGGTTGAATACTTCTATCAACAGTATTATTTTTAAACCATTACATTGTTTATTTACTGGACCTGTCATAAAACCACAGTGTGTAAGATTTTTACATAAACTCATTTTGATGGTACATCAGCCTTTGACTGAGTGATAATCACTTCCACTACAGCCTAGTGGACAGCATCACCGACAACAGCGCTATGTAATTTTCCTGTTCTGGTAGAAAACAGGAAACAGGAAACATGACTGGCGCCTAGCGGCTGCCCCGGCCTTGGATGCGCTCTGCAGAGCGTGCCCAAATGCCAAGACACGTTTTGTTACCTTGTATTCATACATGTGTAATGACAATAAAGTTGAATCTCAATCTCAATCTCAAAAACTGATGCTCTGGAGAGAAGAGGAATGAAAGTCAGTAGAAGCAAGACAGAATACATGAGTGTGAATGAGAGGCAGGCAGGTGTAATGGTAAAGATGCAAGGAATAGAGGTAGTGAAGGTACTGTAGATGAGTTTAAATACTCGGGGTCAACCATCCATATCAATGGAAAATGCACAATACAGGTGAAGAAGAGAGTGCAGGCAGAGTGGAGTGGGTGAAAATGAGTGTCAGGGGTTATTTGTGGCGGAAGCATAGCAGTTAGAGTGAAAGGAAAGCTTTACAAGAAGGTAGTGAGACCTGCTATGATGTATGGTTTGGAGACAGTGGCACTGACAAAAAGACAGGAGGCGCAGCTGAAGCTAACAGTTAAAGATGCTCAGATTCTCATTGGGCGTGACTAAAAGGGACAGGATTAGAAATGAGTATATCAGAGGGACAGGTCAGGTTGAGCAGTTTGGAAACAAAGTAAGAGAGGCAAGGCTGAGATGGTTTGGACATGTGCAGAGGAGGGACAGTGAATATGTTGGACAAAGGATGTTGAAGATGGAGCTGCCAGGCAGGAGGAAAAGAGGAAGACCACAGAGAAGATTCATGGATGTAGTGAAGGACATGGAGAGGGTTGTTGGTGTTACAGAGGAAGATGCAAGGGATAGGGTGGGATGGAGGCAGACGGTCCGCTGTGGCGACCCCTAAAGGGAGCAGCCAAAAGAAGAAGAAGAAGAAGAAGAAGAAGAAGAAGCAGAAGAAACAACACTGAAAAGGTTAAAACTGGCATGTTTTAGAGTCTGAATCGCATTAGGTAATCACAGCATAAGGCAGTCAGCAACTTAAATTGTGTCCTGTGATTGGCTAATGGGACTCAGGGTGTTAAAGGTACCAGTTGCAGCCTTTTCAGTGATCCTTTCAGAAACAACTGCATGTGGAAGTGACATTCAAAGATTGATGTGCCATCAAAATTATTTTGGAAACCTCATTTTAAGGTGAAAATTTTACTGTTTTAATGGCTGTAATGTGACGCTTTCACAAGAACGTTAACTTTCTTCTCACATCAACTCATGTACAGTGAGCTTCTCACCAAATAATTCTGCAGGCAAACAGGTGATTTTGCTTCACTGCTAATTTCTGACAGGCTATGTCACTGGTTGTTTTCCCCTGTTAAATCATAAACACCTCAGGCTGTGGCAGAGAGGTGGGATGGTTTTTTTGGGGATGAAACTCTGTCTGGTTTTCCAGGTTGGCTCATCCCTCTCACTTCAGTTCAAAATCCAAAGCGCAACCTGACAATTCTCTGCTTGCTCAGCTCTTTAAAAGCACATGCCATTTGCAGCTGGATGTTGTGGTTTAATCTGGTGTGTTTAATGTCTGCTGAAATCAAAAGTGACAGTCTGAATAATGGTTCAGTGGAGGAAGCATACAGCACTGTTTAACTCACTTTCATTAAAGATTAACCACTTTCGATTAAGTGGGAAACCAAGGTGAAAAAGAAACAAATGATTTATAGATGTCTGCTGTACTCTTAGGGGCTGTTTTAGTCAGGGGCAAAAACTACCTCATTGAAAGTTAAGAAGATTTTAAGTGGATTATCATTGTGAAATAATACAGTCTTCTATAAAGGCTTTTAATGTAATCAAACCTTTATGTTGACAGATGGTCAGGCATTGGTTTGCTTGCTACCAGATAACCATGAAAACCGGTACTACCTGTCTCATGGGTTGGGGCATTGGCGACTCAACCAGCAACCCCGCCCTTCTGAGGGTGTGGAGGGTGAAACTGGGCATCCTGGCAGAACTAAAAACAATATCTGTCACAGGTTTGTGGTGGACCACTCCCAGTTACACAGGGTGAGACTGGACATCCTGGCAGATAAGCATATCTGTCGCAAGGTCTGTAGTGGACTTTTGCCGGTTGGCGCATCGTGACATGCCCTACACAAAGAGCAGAGATAAACAAACCTATCATCTGGTCAGTCACTGCAACAGATACTGGAGTCAGTTTGTCTTGGCCTGTCCTTGCCACTGATAATACTGTACCTCTATCTGCCAAGAATGTGCCGCTTGACCAGCAAAAGCTAGCGGCACTCAAATACTTTGCAAGCAGTTTCATGAAATGGTCAGTCAGAAAGCAACTCATACTGGCTTGGACGTCGCTCGGGTTAACAAGGTCAGGTGTTCCTGGCAGCGGAGGGTGAAGGACAGAGCTGCGTGGAGGAATCTGATCAGACCTAAATGAAACAGTCATTGTCGCCCCCAACAGACTGCTATGATGGTGATATTGACAGGTGGGAAATCTCACACAATAATTTATGCTAAGATGACACAGTTTCAACAAGAAGAAACATATTTCTGAATTACTTTTATGATTTTCTTTTTATCTTCTAAATATCTTTTTCACATGAGCAGTTTACCGCCGTCCAAATTTCACACTTCACTGTTAAGAATTAAACACATGAGGCCGTATGTGTGTGTTTGGTGGGGCACTGTGCACAGAACAGAGGCGTGCCACTGTTTGTTCAGCACATGTACTGCATGAGTGATGGCTGTTATTGCTCAGCTTGGTCAGATACAGTAGCTGGTGCTGGGTCCAGTGAGAAGTGAAAGAGGTGATTGTTTTACTCCCCTTTAGCCTTTTAAGACCAGAGAAAGTCACACATCCCCATTCTTTTGTTTCTTGAGGAAAACCTCGACTTTAAAGACTGCAGTGGACATTTTTTCTTCTGTCTTGTAGGTGCCATTTATCCAGCCACGTTTTTGGTGTGAATTACCTAGTTTTTGACACATCTTTCTTCATGTAAATATATGTATAGCTGTATCACCTTGATCCGTTTGCTCGTCTGTTTGCAGCTGAAACTTGACAGCTAAGGGGGCTGGGGTCATACAAATCTGTACAGTGGTAGAACTTGAGAGCCCCTTGACCTCACCTTCTTTTCTGGGTCAAAGTCACAAGGTCATCTGCTCTCTAACCCTAGAACAAGGCGGGGGGTTGGGGTCACTAGACTTGGTACACAGGACCCTCACCTGTCTCTAGACTAGCCACAAGCTTAAACGTCAGGGTTACAAGGTCACCTCCACTCTCAGTGAAGAACAAACGAAGCTTGGATGACCAGCCTGCTTAACCTACTGAAGTGCAAGTATTATCTGGTTCTATCATATTCAAAATGATGAAGATGTCTCTACAGCCAGGTCTGGTTTTCAAAACTGTTGTTTGTAAAACAGCATGAGCGGTCATATCTTGTGAAGTCTAATCCTGACTGAGCAGAAAGCTGCTGATGAAAGCACCTGATGAACCACACTGTCAGAACTGGCTCATGCAGATCTGAGGCACATATTTAATAATTTCCACTGGCGTTATCATCCAGACAAGTATACAAGAATAAATGTAATGGTTCATGATACACTCCGGACCTTTACAGAGAAGCAGTAAATCCTCTTTGGTCATGACAAACATGAGGAATATACCCTGATAACACCAAGAACCTTCACTTCTCTCTCCATAAATACATGCACATATCATAGCCTAGGCTTATGGAAAGTTGAAACCAGACCGTCAGTGATGGAGTAACTCCTCCTGGGCTGATGAAATCACCTCCAGTGCTCAGATCTGAATGCTGGTCTTAACCTTGAGCACAACCTGGATGCAGATCGATGTGAGAATCTTTGTGACTGTGGTGACTACTGAAACAATTGCAAGGGACAAGTAGTGATTTTCATACAATCACCTAAGTGCCCAGATCTCCTGACGTCTGAACTTGACATTGACCTTGAGCAGACTGTGGATGCAGACCAACCTGAGGAACATGGTGTGACAGGAGGGAGCCGTAACAATTGCGAGTTTGGTGACCATCAGGGCAAATGCCTAGAAGTAGTGATTCCCATGAAATGTGGACAGACAGATGCCGTGTGATTGTATTAGCTCCCTTTGGCTTTGCTGGAGTGAGCTAAAGACACGTACCTAAATCTTGTGACCACTGACTTTCAGCACAAACCTGGGTGGAATCTAAGGAATGGAGTATGTGAATTTAGTGAACATCTGAGTGATTGCAGAAGTAGATTTTTGTGAAATCACATCATAAGTGCCCTGATCCAGTGACCTTTGACCTTACCCTTAAGTACAACCTGGATACAGACCCACCTGAGGAACATTGTGGGAGTTTAACAAGCATCAGCGCAATTGCCTAGGAGTCATGATTCTCACAAATTACCGACAGAGGGACCACTGTTGTAGTACTGTAGTATAGACCCATTTCACCTTTTCCATATAATCATTCTGGTGAAGCCAAAAGGAGCTAATGTGATGACGTGGCGTCCGTCTATCCACATTTGCCCCGATGCTCACCACTAATTCACTATGATCCTCAGCTGGGTCTGCATCCAGATCGTGCTCAAGGGCGGAGCTATACATTCCCTGAACTGGACTAAAGCACATTATCTACTTCTATACTCTGACAAAATAATCTAATTCCATCTTTACTGTGTTCCTTTCGCAAAGGTTAAAACGCATAGTTCAAGTTTAAAATAATTAAGCACACACAACACATACAATAAAAATGTTACACTATAGGCAATGCAACACAAAAAGCCCAGGAAAGACCTGTTTGACTGTAGTGTGGCAGCTCCTTTCAGACACCACGTATATCCCGATGGGTGCGAGGCAAACACTCAGCTACCCCCCAAGGTAATAAGATGGAGGTCTAAATTGAGAACAATATAAAGCCTCCTACCTCAAAAACAAATATTCAAATCACAGTGTAATGGCAAAATAAGTCATATTAGAATATGAAACAGGTGGCATAAATATAAGGCCATCTTTGGGGAATAATCCTGGGGGAATTGCATGCGATGATTCACACTCTGTTACCACATAACTCACCTGAGAATCTTTTCTTATCAGAAGAAAATTACAGGTCCCCCAATTTTTCCACATCTGTGCCTACCTGTTGATCAATAACTCACTCTGTAATATAATGAATTTCTAAAGGGAAGTGCTCCGTTTTAATCAAAATAGAAATGTAAAAACAGCAAGACATTCTTTAATCAAAAAGGCACAACACAGCATTCCTTTTATAGGAAAATTTTAATAGTTATTCAATGTTCTACATTTTACAGTAAATATACAATTACAAACTTGGCTTAGTTATAGTACTAAGATCACTAACTGATCTTAAAAAAACAACAACAACAAAAAATAAACATTAAAAAAAGAAAAAAAAATCAAAACAAATTTACACTTCATATCACAAGCCTGACGCAGGTCCTTCACTCCGGACCAAACAGCTAACATACAATTCACTTCTCTCAACGCTGAATGGACGTTGGGCTTCAGTTCAAACACAACCGTACGGTAACAGATTTACCATAGCATGTGCAAACTGGGTACCAAACTAAAACTTCCAAAGATGGGGTTGTTCCTAATACTTGATCCAGCGAGGACACAAGCACTTGTTGTTTTGTTTTTTTTGGAAGACAAGGAATTTCCACTTTTTGCATCACATTTAGTGTCAAATTAAACCAAGAGATCTCTGACATTTGAAATTAAAAAAGCTGCAGCAAAACATCAAAGACATTTAAGAGCCTACTATTCACTGTGATAGTAGTGTTTTAATTTATACTCAAGAAAAACTAAGACTTTTAGCAACTGCAAGGCAAAAACAAACCCAAAAAAGTGGGAGGGTGGAAGGAGAGGAGAGGAGTTATGAATGTATCTAGTCACGTTTTCACCATCAAAGCGAAAAGGCTCATGATTAAAAAGAATTAGAAAAGAACTATTCAACACTCCTTGAAGCTACTGCCTTGGAGGATTTGAAATCTTGGATAAAAAGGGAAACTGACAACATGATAAAAGACTCATGATTAAGACAACTTTGCACTTCTCCCCCAAAACCCATCAAAGTGTTCCACTGCCCATTTTACTTAAGTGCAAATTGAAGTTTAATGAGAGACGAGGAATGAGGAAGCAGTTTAACCACCATAATAAACAATCCTGCTGGGTAGGAACTGTTTTACTCGCAACATAATGCTCTAAAAGAGCAGATTAGAAAAACTTCTTTAGGAAGAAATAATCACGTATTTGGAGTGCTCTTTCTGTTGTATAAAAGTTTGGAACAAATCCACATTAATCCCAGTGCTCGGATGTGACATCACCTGTCAGTTCTTTGTATTAAAATTGCTACTTTCTCAAAAGCTTTGAACAGTTAGATCGAATCTTCGTCATGATAATTTTATGAGCATATAATCTGATATGAGAGTTTTTTTTCCAGGTAAGGCGGTGAGGGTCGCAAAAGTTGCAAAAGGCGTAAGAAACAGTGGAGGAGGGAGGGAACAGCATGACTGAATGTCACAAAAAACAAGACGGCCTCTGAAGTGGCACAAAGTGAAAACGGGATAAACAGAGGACAGACTGCAATTATTCCCCCCAAAAAATAATTCAGACAGGCAAAATGCATTAACAACATATGGAACAAGACAGCATTAGGAAAACACAGATTCACAGGAAGCCAGACAGAACAAGGACTCAGAAATTCACCAGTTAATTAGGAGAAGAAACCAATATTTACTGAACAACAATTGGTGAAATATGGCACAGAACAATGGCCACGGAGGCTGAGGGTTTTCAAGACGTCGCTCGACACCCCTTTTCTTAACCCGCTGCACCAAAAAACCGAGCATTTTGATGGTACTGGTCAAACCCCGTTTGTAATTCAAACCAAACGTGCCATTTTCAGCTCCGTCGTTCATCCCCCTGCTTCCCTCAGTGTCTGTAAATTCAGCCGGCAATTATAAAAACGTGGGAATTTGGTGACAAGAAATTCCACTCACTTTATTTACAGATGCTATGTTAGCCACCCCAACCTTGCAGTGACGGATATGTGAGGGACAGAGATGCAGAAGAAAAGTTAAGACATGTCTCAGAAGCACAAACAGTAGCTGCCACACTGATGCAACCATGCTTAGCTAGAAATACATTACTGTACCACTTGCTGTATAAATATACTGCATGTTTTCTTTTTTTTTTTTTAAACTTAGAAATCCAATGCTATAGTGAGATACACCTGAATATTGTGCATACCCATTATGCTTAATTGACCATAGGGAAAGAAGGAAAAAAAAACCATTAAACTGAGAAATACTGACAAAAGTAGTGGTTGGTTAAATAAATCCTAATGCAGAGTAGCATTACTGCTGTCGTAAGAAAACACTTTTTTCTTCAGTTTTATAGAACATTAAATTGTGGGAACATTTTTATTACTAATAACAACACCCATTTGCTATTGTCTAAAATACAAGTCTTTTTTTTTTTTTTTTTTTTTAAGAGGACCCAGATGCAGATGTTTTCATCCGACAGCAGCATTAAGCAATATTTTCTTGAGAATTAACATACTAGTATACAAACATCTGGACTAAGAATACCTCAAGTACTCCACCTTATTGTTTTATTTTAATTATGATATAAACCACTTCTTCCTCCATCTTGCACTACAAAGCCTAAGTACCTGTTACTTAGCATTAAATTATAGTAGTATACTCAAGTTTCTATTTTTCTGTCTTATGTTGTGCAATATTTCTTCACAATGTTATTCAATACCCAAAAGTTTTGATATGTTCTACTCTTCTTAGCAGTAAGTGTAATAATTATTGAATGAAGGCTGCATACAGAGCCTTGAATCCATATTTAGAGAGTACAACAGTAAGCATTTTTTTATTTAAAAAAAAATCAATTTAAAATGCTGACAAAATAATTACTGTATGTTAAAAGTTGGAGGCATTCCCTCTTATTTTATTGCAATAACAAACCTCTTCATCCCCATACCCGTGCAGTGGTTTTTGCTGAACCAATCTGAAAGTTTAAGATTTTTTTTAACTCCTGAAAAATGCCACAAGCCTCATCTAAACCTTAAAATAATCACTTCTACTACCCCAATCTTTCTGAGGACCAATAAATAAAAACCAAGAATGAGTGATTAAAGTGCCCCCTTTAAGGTTTGTGATTTTTTTTTCCTGGCAACAGTTCAGCAACAAAGCTTCTGTGTGCACGTACAAGACTGTAAAGTTTCAAGGACTACATTACAAGCTTCTGCTGCAGAGCATGGCTGAAACTGGTCATTAGTCTTTCAGGAACACACTGACATGACGCCCTCTTGTGGCTAATTTTCTAAGTACCCTGACAGCAGTCCTTGCTGGTCAGGAGTTGACGGCAGATGCAACCGGCTGCCTCACCGTTTACCATTATTGTGCATCTAGAATCCCCTAATGTGGTGTTGTCTATGCGCCTGCAAAATCAGTCTTAGGGGTGTGTCCAACAAGTACATCTGGCTGTGAAATTGGTTTTCCGGCTCAAGAAGTTCGGCAAACCTCAACATGACAGAATTGATCATTTAAGACGGCTGCACCCTTCTGCTGGACATCAACAGTGATGGTGTAAAATGTGCTTTTTATTTGCACTTCTGGTTTTTTCCTTTTCTAGTCGGTCATCCACACTGTAGTGGCCAGCTTCTATCTCTGAACATGTTGCTGCTGTGTTTTGAAATGTAAATCACTTCATACTGCGTTATTTTCAGTTTGCGCTGTTGGCTAATGACAGTCCTGGTTTTCTGATGTTGGAATAAGATGGACTTGAGACGGAATTTAGTTCTGATGTCTGGTTTTTGATTCCAGGCTGTAGAAGGAATGCAATTTTTTTCCCTTCCTTAAAACATCTCAGCAATCAGCAAAACATGCCAAACTTTCTGTTTGCTGCAAGAGCCTCCAGACGAGACTTCAGACAACCCTGGCATGAGGACAACTAAAGATTCAGGGGATTACTTTGACCCCTCCACTACAACGAAGAAAAAAAAAAAATCTGTTAGTTGCCTCAATCATACAGTGCAGTGAAAAGTTTTTTTTGGGGAAAAAAAAAAGCCATATGTACTCACGCAAAAAATTAGAATATCACAGTTCAGTAATGTAATTTAAAATGACAAATTATAATGATAAACAAAAAAAAAGACTTGAAATAGCTCACTTTGTGTGATGAATACAGAAAATATGAAAGTGTAAACTTTAAAACAAAATATTTTTCACAATATTCTAAATTTTTGAGCTACACAAGTACAGACTTTACTGACTCATTGCAGACAAGGCAGCCAATCAAAACTAACCTAAACCAGCCATTTGGGTAGTATCTCAGGGAGCGGTAAATGCTAAAGAATGTTCACAATGCAAGTGTTCGTGAAAGGTTGCACAACAGTTCGGCAACAGTATTTATAGTGGCAAACAGTTTTTCTTGTCGCAGAAATATTTTGAACATGTTCACACATTTTCTGTGACAAGAAGAGGTGTTTGCCACCATAAAAACTGTTGGTGAACTGTTGTGGAACCTTTAACAAACCCTGAAGAAACCCCAACAGTCGCAACATTTGTGAACGTTCCTCAGCATTTGCCGCTCCACTTGTGTCTAGATTCATGCTTTATTAAAAGTACTCCCCCAGTGAGAAAGCCCTTTTAGTTAGCAGTTTAGCACTACTGTATGTAGTGACGACAGACCGTAGTGTTGAAGATGTGGCTTCCCATCAATTGCAACCAAGCCTCATTTTCACATTAACAAATAATTAATCAAAACCAAACTGATGTGAAAAACTAAGACTTGAATATGAATCAGTGTTATCAGAACTACCTAAGAGAATACAACAAAATCTTTTGGAAAAGCTGATTGTAGGAGTATTGTTAGTTTTTAGTTGGGTCGAGTGCCACACACAATTATGAGAAAGAGCTGGGGCTTATTGTCTTACTTCAGCCAGCCACCAGAGGGCTCTCATGTCTCCCATCTTTATTTTACAGTCCTTGAGCGTAATCAGGTATCGCCTGGCTATGGTTATGCCAACTGACCAATCAGAGCAGACAGAACTGCTTTAAGTGGCATTAACTAAAACGGACTGTATACAGACATGGGATAATATATGTGAAAAATACTACTTTTAAAATTAAATATTTCAATAATGACAGTTTGCAACAATAAAGTAATTATACTTTCAGAAAAGTTGTAGGAGCGTGTAAATGAGCACAAAAGGATCACTTTAGGATAGATCTGCACTAGATGTAAGAACAGCAATGGTATTTGAATTCCAAAACAAATTTGAAAACACTTTCACCCATCACTAAGGCATCCATGAAATGCTGCAGGCGTAATTTTAAAGGAATTGTTGCAGTGTGCACCACTAGAGGTGTGCAATCCATCGTCAACTGACATGTCTGTTATTAAAAAATCTTACTGGGGCTCTCATCTGTAGGGTGTTTGATTATTGGTCCTCACCTGGGGGAAAAAAATCAAGTAGGAGGAGATGGTATATTCACAGTAAGAAATAAATCAATGTACAATACACGCAGTGCAAAAATAGCTGTTTGTGCAGTCCCCTGCAGGTGGGATGTCACAAACTCAAATGTCTTGTACCTTGCAGCAACTGTACTGTGAAAATGTCATCTCCTCCTCCTCCTCTGCTGTCTGTTATCCCTGTCTGTCCCTGCTCTTCTCTCCTAGCGCCAACACAATCCCTTTAAACTCCTCTGCTGGCTGTGCCCGCTTTGCACACACCCAGAAAACCATGATTTGTACGCACTGCTCATTTGTGTAAATAACTGGCGGTACTGTACATAAGTGCCACTGAGGGATTGTGTGTTTTCCAACACACCACAGGCACCCCTGTATGTGTGTGCATGTGTTTAAGAACGTATGCATGACCCTCCGGGCTGTTGACACAGTTGGTATATTTTTACGGTTCCTAAATGCACGGACCTATGCTAGATACCAGAGACGCTGGCATGATCCAAACAACTTTAAAATATTCTGTAGCTAGGTTAGGATTCTGATAGTGTTACAACACGCCAACCTGCATAGTATGTAGCATGAATGTGGTGATGTGGTGCTAGGTACAGTGCTAATGCCGACCGTGTCAGCACTGACATAGCACGCTCATGAAGACACGACGACAGCAACGATGACTACTGCCGGACAGACACCGAAGCACTGGAAGACAACTGAGATTAAAATGAAACAGAATAAAAAGGAAGAACAAAGGCGGGAAAAAGTAATTCTGTTGAGGTGGGAAAAAACCACTAAAATCTCGTTAAAACCCTGTGCTGACATCTACTCGTTAGAAAATTTGGCAGCATTAAGTCTTTGTGACCAATGGAGATGTCAATGATGGAGAATAGGTGCCCAATATTTTCCAGCCAACTGAGCAGCAGCAGCAGGCGGGAACACGCACACACCAGCACAACACAGACACAGCAGTGACCCGACACCCGTGATTGGTCGAGAGTCCTTCTGGAGTTCCAAAGACAGACACAGCAAAAGAAAACAAGGAATTAAAAGAACCGTACAAAATAAGGTAAATGACTGGTTGGCAAATGAACAAAAAGTTTAAAAAAAAGCAGCTTTTGTAAAAATGTTAGAGAATGTCACATAATAACAATAATAGTAAAGTGGCTGTTGCACTTTAGTTTTGTTCTTGCAGACAGGTGCCGAGTTCCCACCGATGGGAGCCCGTGTAAGATTTGAGCAGTTGCATACGATGGTGGACTCCAGATCTGGTGGAAAACAAGAGCGGAGACAGACATTGGTGATTAATTAAACGCTGCCTCAGACCTCAGTGGAAGGTTGGGGGGGGGGGGGGGGGGTTGAGTCGGCACTGTTTGTTCTTGACGAGAGTCAACACAAGAACAAAAGCAGGAATGAAGGGGCGGCGAGGAGGAAGCAAACGGAGGAAAGAAAATTCGAATGGGGAAGACTGAAATCAAAGAGGAAGGACTCACATGACAAGCGGGCTCTACCAGTGAGGTGGTACATAGCTATACCCAGGTGTCCCTTGGGGCCTGTAAGTTGGCACGGTAACTGGGTGTGCTCCAATGGGGGGGTGCTGCGGCGTTGTCAGCAGAGTCCCTGCACAAAATTAACCACATAATACAAGTCAAATCATTTTCCTGACTGCATACCTCATCTAATGCTGAGAATTACTTCCACATGCATGAAACTCAGTCTCTTCCATCTCTATTTTTTACATTTATTATTTGCCAATATATGGTATCACATGTCTATCTTATTCTTTGGCAGTGATAAAAATTTCTAAAAATTCTAGGAGATAGAATTGATGTACGGCAATGTAGAATATGGACCCACTGAAATACGGTCAATATTTCCAGAAATCATGATATGTTTAAAACACGTGCTGATGTACTCAAATGTAATTCAATAATTTATTAAAGAAATAATCCACCAGATACCAGATGAATCTGTATTGCACCGTTTATATCCCACCCAGCGGGAACGCTTTCAACGTGGTGAATGCTATCGTGGACTGTGTACACAGACAACTGGAACGCACTCCTGAAGCACCTTGTTTGACTTTAAGTGATTTTAATCACTGCAAACTGGATGCGGCACTGCCTGGCTTCAGCCAATATGTGAACTGCAGTACAAGGGGGAAAAATATTTTGGACAAATGCTATGGGAACGTCAAAAATGCCTATATAGCAAGGGTTAAGCCCCCCTAGGGGTCCTCAGACCATAATGCTGTTCATCTGATTCCTACTTACAAGTCTTTGCTTAAAAGCAGCAAACCACAGACAGAGACAATCTTCATATGGGACAATGAAGGCATAGAAACTTTGAGAGGTTGTTTATCTTGTACCGACTGGGGACTCTTCCATAACTTGGATTTGGAGGAGGCCACAGATACCATAACTGAGTATATAAAATTCTGTAAAGAAAATGTTTTACCTCAGAAAGTAATCACTATGTACCCCAATAATAAGTCTTATATTTCCAAGGAATTAAAACGGTGCACAGTACAGAAAAAGATTGCTTTTAAGAATGGGGACATGTTAAGCATGAAAAATATACAGAAAAAACTTAATTATAAACTAAGAACAGCTAGAGATGAGACGAGGAAGAAATTCGAATGTGAATGCCTTGGAAAAAGTTCTAGGAAATTGTGGGACTCAGTTAAAGTAATGACAAAGATGACTCCATCCAAAAAAAACATGGGCGGTGCGGTGGCACAGTGGTTAGCACTGCGGCAGCACAGCAATTCACCCTTGGCCATGGGATCCCTGGTTCAATCCCAGCCCCTGACCAACAGTGATCTGTGTGGAGTTTGCATGTTCTCCCCGTATCTGCGTGGGTTTACTCTGGGATTTCTCCGGTTTCCTCCCACAGACCAAAAACATGCAGGTTAGGTTAACTGGAGACTCTAAAGTGGCCCTAGGTGTGAATGTGTGTGTGAATGGTTAAGGGATAGCGCCGTACCGTGGCTGCTTCATCCATCCAGGTGGATGCCCTCAATTTCCCCTCTGGGGATCAATAAAGTATACAAAATCAAATCAAAAATCAAAAAAGCTGCATTAATGTAATGAATGAGGAAGAAAAGGCAAATGAGTTGAATAATTTTTTTTTGCAGATTTGAGACCAGAGATTTTTCTCATGAACAAAAAGCTGCTCTGGACGCTATACCAGTTTCAGGCTCTACAAAAATTATAGTTGACCGGCATGTTGTGGAAAGATTTTTCTCACGTATGTGCCCCAGGAAGGCATCTGGACCAGACGGGATCTCTGGGCGCTTACTGAAGTCATGCAGTGAGGAGCTAGCAGAAGCCTGGAGTCCCATCTACCAAAGTCTTTAGATACAGTGGGGAAAAAAGTATTTAGTCAGCCACCAATTGTGCAAGTTCTCACACTTAAAAGATGAGAGAGGTCTTCAATTTTCATCATAGGTATACCTCAACTATGAGAGACAAAATGAGGAAAAAAAAAATCCAGAAAATCACATTGTCTGATTTTTAAAGAATTTATTTGTAAATTAAGGTGGAAAATAAGTATTTGGTCACCTACAAACAAGCAAGATTTCTGGCTCTCACAGACCTGTAACTTCTTCTTTAAGAGGCTCCTCTGTCCTCCACTCGTTACCTGTATTAATGGCACCTGTTTGAACTCGTTATCAGTATAAAAGACAACTGTCCACAACCTCAAACAGTCAGACTCCAAACTCCACTATGGCCAAGACCAAAGAGCTGTCAAAGGACACCAGAAACAAAATTGTAGACCTGCACCAGGCTGGGAAGACTGAATCTGCAATAGGTAAGCAGCTTGGTGTGAAGAAATCAACTGTGGGAGCAATTATTAGAAAATGGAAGACATACAAGACCACTGATAATCTCCCTTGATCTGGGGCTCCACGCAAGATCTCACCCCGTGGGGTCAAAATGATCACAAGAATGGTGAGCAAAAAACCCAGAACCCCACGGGGGGACCTAGTGAATGACCTGCAGAGAGCTGGGACCAAAGTAACAAATGCTACCATCAGTAACACACTACGCCACCAGGCACTCAAATCCTGCAGTGCCAGACGTGTCCCCCTGCTTATGCCAGTACATGTCCAGGCCCGTCTGAAGTTTGCTAGAGAGCATTTGGATGATCCAGAAGAGGATTGGGAGAATGTCACACGGTCAGATGAAACCAAAATAGAACTTTCTGGTAAAAAGTCAACTTGTCGTGTTTGGAGGAGAAAGAACACCATACCTACTGTGAAGAATGGGAGTGGAAACTTCATGCTTTGGGGCTGTTTTTCTGCAAAGGGACCAGGACGACTGATCCGTGTAAAGGAAAGAATGAATGGGGCCATGTATCGTGAGATTTTGAGTGAAAACCTCCTTCCATCAGCAAGGGCATTTAAGATGAAACGTGGCTGGGTCTTTCATCATGACAATGATCCCAAACACACCGCCCCGGCAACGAAGGAGTGGCTTCGTAAGAAGCATTTCAAAGTCCTGGAGTGGCCTAGCCAGTCTCCAGATCTCAACCCCATAGAAAATCTTTGGAGGGAGTTGAAAGTCTGTGTTGCCCAGCGACAGCCCCAAAACATCACTGCTCTAGAGGAGATCTGCATGGAGGAATGGGCCAAAATACCAGCAACAGTGTGTGAAAACCTTGTGAAGACTTACAGAAAAATGTTTGACCTCTGTCATTGCCAACAAAGGGTGTATAACGAAGTATTGAGATGAACTTTTGTTATTGACCAAATAGTTATTTTCCACCATAATTTGCAAATAAATTCTTTAAAAATCCTTCAGTGTGATTTTCTGGATTTTTTTTTTCTCATTTTGTCTCTCATAGTTGAGGTATACCTATGATGAAAATTGGAGACCTCTCTCATCTTTTAAGTGGGAGAACTTGCACAATTGGTGGCTGACTAAATACTTTTTTACCCCACTGTATGCATGTATATATACAGTATATACTGTATATATATATTGAAATGCTTCTTACGAAGCCACTCCTTCGTTTCCCGGGCGGTGTGTTTGGGATCACTGTCATGCTGAAAGACCCAGCCACGTTTCATCTTCAATGCCCTTGCTGATGGAAGGAGGTTTTCACTCAAAATCTCACGATACATGGCCACATTCATTCTTTCCTTTACACGGATCAGTCGTCCTGGTCCCTTTGCAGAAAAACAGCCCCAAAGGATGATGTTTCCACCCCCATGCTTCACAGTAGGTATGGTGTTCTTTGGATGCAACTCAGCATTCTTTCTCCTCCAAACACGACAAGTTGAGTTTTGACCAGAAAGTTCTATTTTGGTTGCATCTGACCATATGACATTCTCCCAATCCTCTTCTGGATCATCCAAATGCTCTCGAGCAAACTTCAGACAGGCCTGGACATGTACTGGCTTAAGCAGGGGGACACATCTGGTACTGCAGGATTTGAGTACCTGGTGGCGTAGTGTGTTACTGATGGTAGCCTTTGTTACTTTGGTCCCAGCTCTCTGCAGGTCATTCACTAGGTCCCCCCGTGTGGTTCTGGGATTTTTGCTCACCGTTCTCGTGATCATTTTAACCTCACGGGGTGAGATCTTGCGTGGAGCCCCAGATCGAGGGAGATTATCAGTGGTCTTGTATGTCTTCCATTTTCTAATAATTGCTTCCACAGTTGATTTCTTCACACCAGGCTGCTTACCTATTGCAGATTCAGTCTTCCCAGCCTGGTGCAGGTCTACAATTTTGTTTCTGGTGTCCTTTCCGACAGCTCTTTGGTCTTGGCCATAGTGGAGTTTGGAGTCTGACTGTTTGAGGTTGTGGACAGGTGTCTTTTATACTGATAACGAGTTCAAACAGATGCCATTAATACAGGTAACGAGTGGAGGACAGAGGAGCCTCTTAAAGAAGAAGTTACAGGTCTGTGAGAGCCAGAAATCTTGCTTGTTTGTAGGTGACCAAATACTTATTTTCCACCTTAATTTACAAATAAATTCTTTAAAAATCAGACAATGTGATTTTCTGGATTTTTTTTTTCCTCATTTTGTCTCTCATAGTTGAGGTATACCTATGATGAAAATTGGAGACCTCTCTCATCTTTTAAGTGGGAGAACGTGCACAATTGGTGGCTGACTAAATACTTTTTTGCCCCACTGTGTATGTATATATATATATTATGAAGGATCTTATGTACTATATCCATTGTGTATGTGTGGATTGTGTGGTTGCAGCACAGGTGATAAGCTCAAGACAAATTTCCCCTTGAGGGACAATAAAGTTCATCTTATCTTATATCTTTATTATATTAAGAGGAATTCAGTCACAAATGGGCACCCCAGGACGAAACGCTTCCCCACAAAATACCTAATCACTATGTGCTGACATCAAGACACTCCCAACGTTCTCAGGTTTCATTTCAACACGGCAGCGGGAAGACAGGCATCCATGGTGCCAAGCGGTACATGGGGCATTTAACTCTGTTGTGTGGGGTCATTTTGGATTTAGTATTAACTAAAATGACCACAAAGAAAAAAATGGGAACAAAAGTTCAACCATCTGCAGGCTTGGTCTCATGCGCATTGCCTACACAAAAGGAAATACTTCCAACATGACCGTACAGCTACACCTCCATGGATAAGCTGTGTCGCTATCCCATACCAGGACAGTGGAGCAAGTAACACTGTCACCCAAAAAAACAAGTCAGTTGTGGATGCCTTCCATCATATACAGTGGTGTGAAAAAGTGCTTGTCCCCTTCATGATTTCTCGCTTTTTTGTATGTTTGTCACACTTAAATGCTTCAGATCAAACAGATTTAAATATTAGACAAAGATAGCACAAATAAACACAAAATGCAGTTTTTTTTTAAATGAAGGTGTTCATTATTAAGGGGGAAAAAATCCAAACCTACATGGCCCTGTGTGAAAAAGTGATTGCCCCCTAAACCTAATAACTGGTTGGGCCACCCTTAGCAGCAACGACTGCAATCAAGCATTTGCGATAACTGGCAATGAGTCTTTTACAGCACTGTGGAGGAATTTTGGCCCACTCATCTTTGCAGAATTGTTGTAATTCAGCCACATTGGAGAGTTTTCCAGCATGAACCGCCATTTCAAGGTCATGCCACAGCATCTCAATCGGATTCAGGTCAGGACTTTGACTAAGTCTCTCCAAAGTCTTCATTTTGTTTTTCTTAAGCCATTCAGAGGTGGACTTGCTGGTGTGTTTTGGATAATTGTCCTGCTGCAGAACCCAAGTGCGCTTCAGCCTGAGGTCATGAACAGATGGCCGGACATTCTTCTTCAGGATTTTTTGGTAGACAGCAGAATTCATGGTTTCATTTACCACAGCAAGTCTTCCAGGTCCTGAAGCAGCAAAACAGCCCCAGACCATCACACTACCACCACCGTATTTTACTGTTGGGATGATGTTCCTTTTCTGAAATGCTATGTTATTTTTATGGCGGATGTAATGGGACACACGTCTTCCCAAAAAGTTCAACTTTTGTCTTGTCGGTCCACAGAGTATTTTCTCAAAAGTCTTGGGGATCATCAACACGTTTTCTGGTAAAACTGAGACGAGCCTTTATGTTCTTTTTGCTCAGCAGTGGTTTTTATCTTGGAACTCTGCCATGCAGGCCATTTTTGCCCAGTCTCTTTCTTATGGTGGAGTCATGGACACTGACCTTAACTGAGCCAAGTGAGGCCTGCAGTTCTTTGGATGTTGATGTAGGGTCTTTTGTGACCTCTTGGATGAGTCGTCGCTGCGCTATTGGGGTAATTTTGGTTGGCTGGCCACTCCTGGGAAGGTTCACCACTGTTCCATGTTTTTGCCATTTGTGGATAATGGCTCTCACTGTGGTTCGCTGGAGTCCCAAAGCTTTAGAAATGGCTTTATAACCTTTTCCAGACTGATAGATCTCAATTACTTTGTTTCTCATTTGTTCCTGAATTTCTTTGCATTGCAGCATGATGTCTAGCTTTTGAGGATCTTTTGGTCTACTTCACTTTGTCAGGCAGGTCCTATATAAGTGATTTCTTGATTGAGAACAGGTGTGGCAGTAATCAGGCCTGGGTGTGGATATAGAAATTGAACTCAGCTTTCCAAAGATGTGATAAACCACAGTTAATTTATGTTTTAACGTGGGGGAAAGGGGGGGGGGGTCACTTTTTCACACAGGCCCATGTAGGTTTTGATTTTTTTCCCCTTGATAACAAATACCTTCATTTAACAACTGCATTTTGTGTTTGCTTGTGTTATCTTTGTCTAATATTTAAATTTGTTTGATGATCTGAAACATTTAAGTGTGACATACAAAAAAATGAGAAATCAGGAAGGGGGCAAACACTTTTTCACACCCCTGTATATCATCATATTGCACCGTCCTACATTCAAACACGTTCAGACCAAATTTACGTTTATTATAACTATAATTATATACTTTTTTTGGTCACTGCATATAGTTGTCAATAAATACCAACACATTTTGTTATTCTGTGGTCAATATTTACATATTTTCCTAAATAAAATATTTTGTTTTTTTGGGTGTTGATATTTTATAGTTATAGTCTTATACCAGTTATAAATACATTTAAATATGCACCACTTCAAAAATGAACCAAATCATGTCACTGGTGTGTGTGTGTGTGTGTGTGTGTAAATTATCCATTTATGTATTATCCTATTTAGAGAATGTGACATGTTCAAATTATTCAAATAGACACCTGCATTTGTACACACATTGGTATGGACAAGTGTTTAATTAAACTCTTATCAAATTTCTAAGCTGTTTAAAAGGTCCAGATAAGTCCCACAACTAGACTCTTGTTTTTTTGAAGATTTGGTGGTGAGACATCTAGTCCTACCTGCACTCATGGCCATGGTTGTCCCAGCTACCATCCCCATGGCTGCCATGCCGTTGTTGCGAGGCGCAGGTACGGGGACGGGGGCAGGGTAGAGGGCTGTAGAGGGGATGCTATTCGGCTGCACCACAGTGGTGTGGTGGATCACATGTGGCTGAGCCGCATACACGGGTTGGGTATAGTATGCTCCCTGCTGGGACAGAATACAGGAGAAAGACTGATGAGGGTGTAGTTTAGCAAGAGCACATCATTTACAACATCTGTGATTTTACTTAAATATTTTGCAATTTGTCAATAATAAACCAAATCAATCTGAAAAAAATCTGACAAGATAATTGGTAAGACCACAAAGATGATCAGGACTTTTCCTGGGACTGTTGGAAGGGGAGAATCAGGGACAAACAATGCCAGATAATCTTGTAGTGTGGGGCTGAGTTTATTCTCAAATCTAGTTCTTGTTCCAATTTTGAAGTATGTTTTTTGAGAACTCAAACGTGTGCTGAGATTGGTAATTTTAAGAGTGTAAAACACACCACTACTTTGACAATCTTAATTTTGCAGAAAATAATCTATCCAGTATTGCACAGATGACAGAACATTTGGTGTAACATGGATGAAATTACTCTACCTGACCGTTACTATTAAAACCACACAGACTGAGCAGGCAACACAAATGCATTTCTAAAGTGATTACGTTAAATGGTGCTGGCAGCACAACAGGTGCAACAACAAACCTGATCAAAGTTTTTCAGCTAAAAAAAATATGTCTCCAAGGTAATGCTACCAGTTTGAACATCCCTACCTGTGCGTAAATGTTCTGCTGAGGGTAGGCACTGCGGATGGGGTACATAGCTGTCGGGTATGGGGTGGGAGTTGGGGTGTAAGGAGGGGGTGCTCCGTTTGACTGAGCAGGGGGCACTTTGTACGGAGTTCCTGCTGGAGTATATCCTGTAAAGTCAGAGGAAACATATTTGAGACATTTATCTTATACAAGCCCTTCTCAATAAATTAGAATATCATTGAAAAGTTAATTTATTTCAGTAATTCAATTCAAAATGTGAAAGTCATATACAGACGTGGACACAATTGTTGGTACCCCTCTGTTAATGAAAGAAAAACCCACAATGGTCACAGAAATAACTCGAATCTGACAAAAGTGGTAATAAATAAAAATTCTATGAAAATTAACCAATGAAAATCAGACAATGCTTTTGAATTGTGGTTCAGCAGAATTATGTTAAAAAACAAACTCATGAAACAGGCCTGGACAAAAATGATGGTACCCCTAGAAAAGATTGAAAATAATGTGACCATAGGGACATGTTCAACCAAGATGTGTCCTCTAACATCACAGGTGTCTACAAACTTGTAATCAGTCAGTCGGCCTATTTAAAGGGTGACAAGTAGTCACTGTGCTGTTTGGTGACATGGTGTGTACCACATTAAACATGGACCAGAGGAAGCAAAGGAGAGAGTTGTCTCGGGAGATTAGAAAGAAAATTATAGACAAGCATGTTAAAGGTAAAGGCTATAAGACCATCTCCAAGCAGCTTGATGTTCCTGTGACTACAGTTGCACATATTATTCAGAAATTTAAGATCCATGGGACTGTAGCCAACCTCCCTGGACGTGGCCACAGGAGGAGACGGACAATACGAATGGTAACAAAAGAGCCCAGAACAACCTCTAAACACATTCAAGGTGAACTCCAAGGTCAAGGTACATCAGTGTCAGATCGCACCATCTGTCGTCGTTTGAGCCAAAGTGGACTTCATGGGAGACAACCAAGGAGGACACCACTGTTGAAAACAAATCATAAAAAAGCCAGACTAGAATTTGCCAAACTGCATGTTGACAAGCCACAAAGCTTCTGGGAGAATGTCCTATGGACAGACGAGACAAAACTGGAACTTCTTGGCAAGGCACATCAGCTCTATGTTCACAGACGCAAAAATGAAGCATACCAAGAAAAGAACACTGTCACTACTGTGAAACATGGAGGAGGTTCTGTTATGTTCTGGGACTGCTTTGCTGCATCTGGCACAGGGTGTCTTGACTCTGTGCAGGGTACAATGAAATCTCAAGACTATCAAGGTATTCTAGAGAGAAATGCGCTACCCGGTATCAGACAGCTTGGTCTCAGTCGCAGGTCATGGGTCTTGCAGCAGGATAATGACCCGAAAACACACAGCTAAAAACACCCAAGAATGGCTAAGAGCAAAACATTGGACTATTCTTAAAGTGGCCTTCTATGAGCCCTGATCTAAATCCTATTGAACATCTGTGGAAGGAGCTGAAACATGCTGTCTGGAGAAGGCACCCTTCAAACCTGAGACAACTGGAGCAGTTTGCTCATGAGGAGTGGGCCAAAATACCTGCTGAGAGGTGCAGAAGTCTCATTGACAGTTACAGAAATTGTTTGATTGCAGTGATTGCCTCAAAAGGTTGTGCAACAAAATATTAAGGGTACCATCATTTTTGTCCAGGCCTGTTTCATGAGTTTGTTTTTTTAAAATAATTCTGTTGAACCACAATTCAAAAGCATTGTCTGATTTTCACTGGTTAATTTTCATAGAATTTTTATTTATTACCACTTTTGTCAGATTCAAGTTATTTCTGTGACCATTGTGGGTTTTTCTTTCATTAACAGAGGGGTACCAACAATTTTGTCCACGTCTGTATTATACATATCAGGGGCCAAGTCCTGCCATTTTGAAATTAAGGTCCCAGAATCTGGAGGAAGAGTGGAGAGGCTCAGAATCAAAGCTGCTTGAGGTCCAGTGTGAAATTTCCAGTCAGTGATGATTTGGGGAGCCATGTCATCTGCTGGTGTTGGTCCACTGTTTTATCAAGTCCAAAATCAGTGCTCCAGTCTACCAGGAAATTTTAGAGAACATCATGCTTCCCCCTCTGCTGACAAGCTTTATGGAGATGCTGATTTCATTTTCCAGCAGGACCTGGCACCTGCCCAAACTGCCAAAAGTATCAAAACCTGGTTTAATGACCATGGTATCACTGTGTTTGACTGGCCAGCAAACTCTCCTGTCCTAAACCCCATAGAGAATCTATGGAGTATTGTCAAGAGGAAGATGAGAGACACCAGACCCAACAATGCAGACGAGCTGAAGGCCACTATCAAAGTAACCTTTGCTTCCATAACACCTCAGCAGCACCACAGGCTGATCACCTCCATGACACACCACACTGATGCAGTAATTCATGCAAAAGGAGCCCCGACCAAGTATTGAGTGTGTACATGGATATATTCTTCAGCTAGCCAATATTTCTATTAAAAATCAGTTCTTTTAATTGGTCTTTTGTAATGTTGGCATCAAACTGGGGATTCTAAATTGTCCTTAGGTATGACTGTGAGAGTGAATGGTTGTCTGTCTCTCTGTGTTGGCCCTGCGATGGACTGGCGATCTGTCCAGGGTGTACCCTGCCTCTCGCCCAAAGATGCTGGGATAGGCTCCAGCCCCCAGCGACCCAAAAAGGATTAAGCGGAAGAAGATGGGTCGATGGTCTTTTGTAATATTCTAATTTTCTGAGAAACTGAATTTGGGGTTTTCATAAGCTGTAAATAGGGCTGTCGCGGTAGAGGAATTTCCCCTGCAGTGACGGTGGACAGCTCAACACCACGGTATGCGGTATTATTGCAAATGTTTTTAGGACCCTGTGGATTTGTAATTTAAACAGGGTTTATAACTTATGTGGCAAATGAGAGAAGCTGTGAGAGTCTCGGTGCAGCTCTGCTCTCAACTTTATGCGCGTGTTACAACTGTAAGGAGCTCTGCTCTTTATACAGGCATGAACTGCTGATTTTGTGGGAAAAAAAAAAAAAAAAAAAAAGATCATTTTCATAAAGCAGTGGCAGTAACTAAGGGGTGTGTGGACAGGAGACTGCAGCAACATTCAGCTTATAAGCAGTACAGTCTCCGTATAGGACCCTGCGTGGCTTCTTGTCTCTGTGATTTTTGCCGCTGTCCGAAAAATCTCATTCAAACAAGCTGCTCTTGGAGCTCATACACAGAGCATACACAGTCAGGATCATACACACCCCGCTCAGAAGGAAATAACACACGTTGTGCCCTTTCAGTGCTCACTGTTACGGCTGTATTTAACAAGGAGTCCAAATGCTTTCACCACTAACTGCCTGCTGGAGTCCGTCTGGACAGAGTGCCCCAAATGGCAGCAGCACCATGTGCTGTGGAAGCTTCGAGAGTACCGAGGTGCAAACATGCTGTTGGCAAAAAAAAAAAAAAAAAAAAAAAATACACTTCATTTAGCAATTTATTTAATAATCAATAGGGGCACACAAGCGAACAATGAGATATAGACACACACAAAAAAAGTGAACACCGCGGTTGTTGCGGTTGGTCGTTTTCCTCCGCGGTAGGCGTGTCCATAGCACGGTATTACATAATTGCGGTTATCGCAACAGTCCTAGCTGTAAGCCATAATCATCAAACTATCACTCTGTATGCAATGAATCTATATATGGGGGGCTGAAAAGTTCATAGTGGTCAAATTTGACCAAATATGGTTTATTTGTCCAACATAGTCTCCCCTTTGGTTCATACACTTCTTCCATCAGTGTTGCAGCGCTTTGATCCCTGCGGTTGAAAAATAAACCACATTTGGTCAAATTTGACACTGCACTTTTCAGCCCCCGTAGTATGGGAGTTTCTTTTTGAATTGAATAACTGAAATAAATTAACTGTTTGATGATATTCTAATTTATTTAGATACACCTGTAAACTCAAGGGAATTTTGCTTCTTTAAACCAACTTCTGATACAATACAGCGTTAATAATTATTCTATTCTAGTTCATCCTTTTAGTCTATCTTTTCTTCACCCTGCAGAGGGGAAGTCTGTGGAAGTCACTGCTGCAATAATGAGAAATACACATCTAAAACAGCAGAGCTGAACAGCCAAACAATATCTGTGGTACACAACTCCTGTCACTCAGAAGTCATCATGCAATATGATCAATCACACCACATACAGTGGTGTGAAAAAGTGTTTGCCCCTTCCTGATTTCTCATTTTTTGTATGTTTGTCACACTTAAATTTTTTTTTTTTTTTTTTTGTTACTTATTTGTACCCGTAGGTAGACTTGGTTTGCAGTCTGGTGACAAGCCACCGGCTGCTGGTCGCTGCGTGCGCGAGCGCCCTAAACCTACATGTTTTTGGTGTGCGGGAGGAAACCGGAGAAATCCCGGAGTCAACCCGCGCAACACGGGGAGAACATGCAAACTCCACACAGCTCACTGTTGGTCGGGGGCTGGGATCGAACCCACGATCTCATGATCCCCACGGTCCCCCGGCCGAGGGTAAAACTGTGCTGCCACAGTGCTAAACCACTGCGCCACCGTGGCTGCACGGTGGCGCAGATCAAATGTTTCAGATCATCAAACAAATTTAAATATTAGACAAAAATAACACAAGTAAACACAAAATGCAGTTTTTAAATGAAGGTGTTTCCTAACCTACAAAACCTACATGGCCCTGTGTGAAAAAGTGATTGCCCCCCCATTAAAACATAAATTAACCCCCTGAACTCTGTGAATTCCACGGGCGGTCACGTCTCTGCATCTTAGTGCATCTCAGTGCGCACTGAAAAAAAAAAAAAAAAAAAAAAGCTGTATTTCCGGTCTTCCAGTACAGACACAGCCTTGTTACAACCTGAGAAAAAAGCTGTGTAATATATTCATTTTTTGTGGTATTTTTACAAAAATTTTGACCTGAGCTTGAAAACACTTGGTTCTACATTTCTGTTGTGTTTTCCAGCCAGTATCTGACAGCTGTACGTTATTTGCAAGCATTTGTATCTAAAAAAACACCCAGGCGAACTTTCTTGTTACTCAGTGGCAGGAGCACTTAGACAGATTATGACTGTCTTGCCAAAAAATTCAGAGTGTTTTCTTTTAAATGAGACTAACCCCATGAAGATGCTGCAAAGGGTTGAAGAACAGCTTTTGATTTACTTTGGGCATGTTATTTTTAGGCGTTTTTAGGGAAGCTGAACAGAGTTCAACAGGTTAACTGTGGTTTATCACATCTTTGGAAAGCTGAGTTCAGTTTCTCTAGCCCTACCCAGGCCTGATTACTGCCACCCCTGTTCTCAATCAAGAAATCACTTAAATAAGACCTGCCTGACAAAGTGAAGTAGACCAAAAGATCCTCAAAAGCTGGACATCATGCTGTGATGCAAAGAAATTCAGGAACAAATGAGAAAAGGTAATTGAGATCTAACAGTTTGGAAAAGGTTATAAAGCCATTTCTAAAGCTTTGGGACTCCAGCGAACTACAGTGAGAGCCATCATCCACAAATGGCAAAAACGTGGAACAGTAGTGAACCTTCCCAGGAGTGGTTGGCCAACCAAAATTACCCCAAGAGTGCAGCGACGACTCATCAAAGAGGTCACAAAAGACCCTACAACAACATCCAAACAACTGCAGTCCTCGCTTGCCTCAGTTAAGGTCAGTATTCATGACTCCACCATAAGAAAGAGACTGGGCAAAAATGGCCTGCATGGCAGAGTTCCAAGATAAAAACCACTGCTGAGCAAAAAGAACACAAAGGCTCGTCTCGGTTTTGCCAGAAAACATCTTGATGATCCCCAAGACTTTTGGGAAAATACGCTGTGGACTGATGAGACAAAAGTTGAACTTTTTGGAAGGTGTGTGTCCCATTACATCTGGCGTAAAAGGAACACAGTATTTCAGAAAAGGAACATCATACCAACAGTAAAATATGGTGGTGGTAGTGTGATGTCTGGGGCTGTTTTGCTGCTTTAAGACCTGGAAGACTTACTGTGGTAAATGGAACCATGAATTCTACCAAAAAATCCTGAAGGAGAATGTCCGGCCATCTGTTCGTGACCTCAAGCTGAAGCGCACTTGGGTTCTGCAGTAGGATCATGATCCAAAACACACCAGCAAGTCCACCTCTGAATGGCTTAAGAAAAACAAAATGAAGACTTTGGAGAGACCTAGTCAAAGTCCTGACCTGAATCCGATTGAGATTCTGTGGCATGACCTTAAAAAGGCAGTTCATGCTGGAAAACCCTTCAATGTGGCTGAATTACAACAATTCTGCAAAGATGAGTGGGCCAAAATCCCTCCACAGTGCTGTACAAGACTCATTGCTAGTTATCGCAAATGCTTGATTGCAGTTGTTGCTGCTCAGGGTGGCCCAACCAGTTATTAGGTTTAGGGGGCAATCACTTTTTCACACAGGGCCACGTAGGTTTGGATTTTTTTCCCCTTTAATAATAAACCCCTTCATTTAAAAACTGCATTTTGTGTTTATTTGTGTTGTCTTTGTCTAATACTTAACTTTGTTTGATGATCCGAAACATTTAAGTGCGACAAACATAAACAAATGAGAAATCAGGAAGGAGGCAAACACTTCTCCACACCACTAAGAAGTAAGAAGAACGCAGGTTACTATTACATGAACAGCCATTTAAAATGACAAGTGTGCTACTTCAGGTTAGGAATATTTGAGAAAAGGGATTTTAACATTGATCGTTGGTGAAATATACAGCAAATTAAGTATTAATTAGTAAAACTGATGAGTGGAACCTTAAGTTTTGTCACAGTCCATTAGAATGTATACTAGGGCTACAACTAATTCAGGTTCAGGTTCCTTTATTTGTACGCATAGGTAGATTTGTTTTGCAGTCTGGTGACATCCATATTTACAAGCCACTAATTACATTCAACATAGACACAAACACAGGCACATATGAAGCTGACTATAAATGTGATAAAAATACTCAAGGCTCCATCAATCAGGGTATAAAAAGACAAAGAGATGAGGGAGAAACCAGAGGTAAGAGAGAAGAGTCATATTAAAAGTTAAAAACTAGTCAAAGAGGTTCGAGAAAGAGGAGGAAATCCATGTTGTAGATACCAGGGAGCTCTTCGCCATATATTCCACAAACACTCCAGGGCAGAAACGACACAGAGGATTTTATAAAAACATATAAAAGTACATAAAAACACACGCACAATTTCACCAGCTGCTGGTCGCTGCGTGCGCATGCGCCCAACTAATGATTATTTTGGTAGTCGACTAATCTAATGACTATGTTTTTTGATTAGTCGACTTATCGTGATTATTTCATCAAAACCTGGTTTTAATGACCATGGCATCACTGTGTTTGATTGGCCAGCAAACTCTCCTGAGCTAAACCCCATAGAGAATCTATGGAGTATAGTCAAGAGGAAGATGAGAGACATCAGACCCAACAATGCAGACGAGCTGAAGGTCACTATCAAAGCAACCTGGACCTTCATAACACCTCAGCAGTGCCACAGGCTGATCACCTCCATGCCACGCCACATTGACACAGTAATTAATCCAAAAGGAGCCCTGACCAAGTACTGAGTTTGTACATGGATATACTTTTCAGTTGGCTAACATTTCTATTTAAAAACTATTTTTTAAAATTAATTTTATGTAATATTCTATTTTTTTAAGAAACTGAATTTGGGGTTTTCATGGGCTGTAAGCCATAATCATCAAAATTAAAATAAATAAACACTTGAACTATATCACTCTCTGTGTAATGAATCTATATAATATATGGGTTTCACTTTCTGAAATGAGTGACAAAAAATATTGAACTTTTTCATGATATTCTAATTTTTTGAGATGTACCTGTACATCTGATGATGATATAAAAGCGTCTGTCGTTTAATAGAATACTTTATTGTTTATATCATGACTTAAAATGCACATACTCCCATTTCTTGGACAAAGCACCTCACCCACTACTTGTCAGTGCCCCATCTCTCCCCCTCAGTGTGCGCAGCGGAACAGGTGTGTGGTTCGGCTCTCCGGTGGTTGCTAACTCCAAACTACCAGTTTGGTTAGTAAGAGGTAAGTAACGTTAACACCATGTGTGATTATAAAACGGCAAATGCTAAATGACGATGCTCAGTTGTGCTAACTGCAAACATTATAGTGTATCAGACCATTGCTTCTTTGGTTTAAATTACTGCTGAGTTTCTTAGTTTTGTCTGGAAAAAAAATTATTAAAGCTGCATAAGTGCATGATGGTGGCACATACATGCAAAATAAATAAATAAATAAATTAAAACGGGTCGGAGAAGCAAGTTGGCTCTTAATGTAATTTATTTGATTTCTAATAATTTTAATTGGTAAATAGTGATAATGAATAAAGTTAAAGTAATCAGATGTATTTATTACATTACCTTTTGTGTCTTTAATTTTCAGATCACAACCAAATGAAATATTTTTACTGAGAAGCAAACAGGTTAAATCAGGCCAGAATTGCATCTTCAGGTTCTACTCCCCACTTAAATTTTCACTGATTTAAACTAGCAGCTAATTTATATCTCGATGGCAGCAAAGGGTAATTTTCTCATTTTCAAACATTTTTTTATACGTTTTTTTTTTTTTGCTATTCTCCTCTGGCTCAGGAAATATTTAACTTACTGATGTTTACTTTTTATTCATATGATTTATAAGAAAAACCTGAAATTTATGAGAATCAAGTCTCAAATGCACATTAAAAAACAACATTGCAAAATTATGAGGGAAAAAGGTACAGGTAAAAAAAAAGTTTAAAAGAGATGGTCTTTCTATGTGATTATCGAAACTGTAGAATGTACACAAAATGTATATTGTGAGATATACTGTGTATATATTTAACCAGAGCAACCTGAGCCACGAACTCCCCTGATACAAACAGTTTATTAAATGCCCCACCAGAGGAGAGAACACGCTGGATCACTGTTACACTACAGTGAAGGACGCGTATCGCGCTGTTCCCCGCGCTGCGCTCGGACTATCTGATCACGTGATGGTCCACCTCATTCCCACATACAGACAGAGACTGAAGCTCACAAAACCTGTTGTGAGCACTACGAAGAAATGGACCAGTGAAGCTGGGGAGGAGCTGAGCACGTGCTTGGAAATAACTGACTGGGGCATGTTTAAAGGAGCCACGCATGATCTGGATGAGTATACGGACACTGTGAACTCATATATCCACTTTTGTGAGGAGAGCATTCTTCCATCGCGCACCAGGGTGAGTTACTCCAACGACAAGCCCTGGTTCACAGCAAAGCTCAGACAGATCAGGAAGGAGAAGGAAGCAGCGTTGAAAAGTGGAGACAGGGACTGCTACAGGGAGGTCAAATATCAGTTTAGCAGAGAGCTGAGGAGAGCTAAATCTGTGTATTCTGAGAGACTCCAGCAACAGTTCACTGCTAATGACTCTGCTTCTGTGTGGAGAGGACCGAGGCAAATCACCAACTATCGGCCTCAGGCTTCTAAGGGTCAGGATGACAAAGCCCTTTGTCAAAGACTGTCCCAACACTATGCCCGTTTTGACACCTCGTCAGCTGTGTCCAACTCCCCCGCTCCCCCCAGTGCCACTGCCTCCATGGTCCCCACTTCATCAAAGGCGCCCCCCCCCTCCTCCCCCCCTGCCCTTGCCATCAGTGAGCAGGACGTGCACAGACAGTTCTCCAGACTGAACCCGCGCAAGGCCCCCGGTCCGGACGGCGTGTCTCCCTCCACCCTGAGACACTGTGCGGAGGAGCTGACTCCTGTCTTCACAGACATTTTTAACACCTCCCTGAAGTCATGCCACGTGCCGACCTGCCTCAAAACCTCTACCATCGTCCCTGTCCCCAAGAAGCCACGGATCACTGGACTTAACAACTACAGACCTGTAGCGCTCACCTCTGTAGTCATGAAGTCCTTTGAGCGCCTAGTCCTGCCCCACTTCAAAACCATCACCACTCCCCTCCTGGACCCGCTGCAGTTTGCCTACAGAGCCAACAGGTCTGTGGACGACGCAGTCAACCTGGCCCTCCACTCCATCCTGCAGCACCTGGACTCCCCGGGAACCTACGTCAGGATCCTGTTTGTGGACTTCAGCTCTGCATTCAATACCATCCGCCCCGCTCTGCTCCAGGACAAGCTGTCCCTGCTCAACGTGCTTGACTCCCTCTGCAGGTGGATCACCGACTTCCTGACGGACCGGAGGCAGCATGTGCGGCTGGGAAAGACTGTCTCAGACTCTGTTAGCATCAGCACCGGATCACCCCAGGGCTGTGTACTTTCCCCCCTGCTCTTCTCCCTGTACACCAACTCCTGCACCTCCAGCCACCAGTCTGTCAAGCTGATCAAGTTTGCGGACGACACCACCCTCATCGGGCTCATCTCCAACGGCGACGAGTCCGTCTACAGGAGAGAGGTGGCCCAGCTGGCGTCCTGCTGCAGCCACAACAACCTGCAGCTGAACGCTCTGAAGACAGTGGAGATGATCGTGGACTTCAGAAAAGTCACAGCCCCTCTGCCCCCCCTTACCCTCACAGACTCTCCCATCACCACTGCGGATTCCTTCTGCTTCCTGGGCACCACCATCACCCAGGACCTCAAGTGGGAGCCGACCATCAGCTCCCTCATCAAAAAGGCCCAGCAGAGGATGTTCTTCCTGTGGCAGCTGAGGAAGCTCAAGCTACCCACCAAGATGTTGGTGCAGTTCTACACGGCCATCATCGAGTCCATCCTCACCACCTCCATCACCGTGTGGTACGCAGGAGCCACTGCCAGGGACAGACTAAGACTGCAGCGCGTTGTGCGCGCTGCTGAGAAGGTGACCGGCTGCGAGCTTCCATCCCTCCAGGACCTGTACATCTCCAGAACCCGGAGGCGTGCAGGTCGGATCATAGCTGACCCTTCACACCCTGGACACGCACTGTTTGCCCCCCTCCCCTCAGGTAGAAGACTTCGGTCCATTCAGACTAAAACCTCCCGCTACATGAACAGCTTCTTCCCCTCTGCCATAAGACTGCTGAACACTAAGTGACTTATTAGACTCTCGTGCATTACGTACAGCAGCTCAACCGGACTCATGATAATTATCACCGTTTTCTTTTGCACTACCGACTGCACTATGTAGAACTCCACAATATCTGCTGCTTGTTAATATATTTTAAATTGCATAGATTAGTATTACTCATTCATATTCTACATTTTATTGCATGCATAGTTTTTTATTTTTATCTTTAGTGCTACTCCATGTTTAATGTTGCAGCATTGCACCGAGACAAATTCCTAGTTTGTGTACTACATGAACAATGGCAATAAATCTGATTCTGATATATATATATATATATATATATATATATATATATATATATATATATATATATATATATACTGTATATATATATATATATATATGTATATAGTCATCGTGATATAAGATGACATTTCGTGATATGAAATTTTTGTCATATCGCACAGCCCTAAGTCCATCCTGTTGGAAACCTTGCTGGATCTAGAAGTTTAAAAGTTTAATTCGGCTTCAGATGAAAATTAAAAGAACTTTCCAGTCCAAAATAAATAATAATAAAAAAAACCACTTTAAATATCAGTGCAGGAATTTGAGTCTCCACTACACATACAGTGAAATATTTAAGTCATTTTAAATTTATTATTGGTGATTAGGGTTATCTTTTTTTAATTAAATTACAAATCATGCTATTCTAATTTACTGAAATGCACCAATATTCAGAATGAAGGCTGATATTATGGTGACAATAATAGAGAATATGAAAAAGAGTAAGTTGCTCATGTAATTCACCCATTTACTGCAGTTAACATATTAGCTAGCATAACGGAAGCAGCTCAGCTGTCAACAACTATTTTAAGAGCGATTACTGTCCGACAGCAGGTAAACTATTTAAACAGCACACACTAATAGTGTGGTCAGTTTTCTAAAGCTGAGAGAGTTGCTCATTAAAAACAAGAAGCGCTAATTTTACTCGCTAACCTTACCAGTGCAGTCCACTGACAAGTGGCCGGAGATGGAGGAGGGAATGGATGCATCGCTGTAGTGCAGCTGTGATATGACAACACTGCTTTACAGTCTACATTTAACTTGTTTCATTTATTAATTTTCGGTAAAATCCTCCCATACTTTGGAAACTTTTGGCCTTCTCCGTGATTTTCTCTCCATGTCACCATGATGCGTTTCTCGTCTTCTTTGCTGGAATCGTTAAACTGAACATTCCTGCAGCATGCATATAAACTTTAAAACTGAGCCATTTGTGGACAATAAAAATCTGCATCAACAAATTTTTATGATCAACGTTACTGACAACATCGACTAATTGTTTCAGCCCTAATGTAGTGATTATCATACAGCCAACAGCAGGAAGGCATGGGAGATGAGAAAAATAATAAGATGTGAGATAAGATGTGAAAATGAATCTGACAAATATGATCTATGCTGGCAAAACAGATTTCTGATGCCAATGCCCTAACCTAAGTTTCAAACAGAATCCTTGTTTTTTTTTTTTAAATGACCAATAAAAATTGCTGCAAGGAGGGGACATGTACTTGAGCTTATGAAGAAGACTACAGACCTAGTCCAGCAACTGATTTGTGTGTTGCACCATCTTGTTCCACTGCTATTTGTTGTGATGACTGGTCTCAGGAAACTGGCATCTGCTGCTGCTTTCTGACAGCAGGATGGCAAGTAAGACTGATGTTAGACTATTCAAATAAGTGTGCTTAACTCCTTTATAGTATTGCATTACTGTAAACTATTCCATGTAATTGAAATCACTGTTAATATCACAGAAATTACATTTAATTAACTAATATCCCACAACTGAATGGGCCACCAACATCTTATGAGGGGAAGGTTGGGGGGCTGAAAAGTTCATAGGCTGGGAAGTTCATAGTGGTCAAATTTGACCAAATGTGGTTTATTTTTCAACATAGTCTCCCCTTTGGTCCACAGACTTCTTCCATCAGTGTTGCAGCGCCTGGGTCCCTGCGGTTGAAAAATAAACCACATTTGGTCAAATTTGACCATTGCGTCATGGTCAGCCTATGAACTTTTCAGCCCCCTGGTATATGTGTCACACAGCATTAAATATCAGATCTTTTCCTTCCACACTGGTCAATAAGTGATATAAGTTTTTTTCAAAAGGTTGTCAATGTTTAAATATAAAATGAAATGAGCAATGTTAAAAACATTACTGTTCCATGATAAGCTAGGCAGCTGAATGCTAATTATTTTACTGTTGCTACTGGGAACAAAAATCCTTCCTGTTAATAGTCTTGACCTGCTTCTGTTGATGATCTCTGTCCACTGTATGCTAGGGGAATCTGTGTAAACTGTGCAGACTTGGAAAGGAAAACACTTGGTATAGTCAAGGCTTGTGTATTTCACGTTCTGTTTTTTCCCCCAGTTCAAGTTTGCCACTGCAATTGAAGCATCAGAGAACTGCACGTGTTCTTCCAGCTTTTCCTCGGCATTTTGACAAAAGTGATTTTAAATCAAAGGAAAAATACAAAGAATTTGCAGAGTTGTAAGGACAACTTGTGTTCAAAGAAGCACATGTAGCTGGAAGCGGTGAGGTGGGGTGGCTCGTTTATTCAGTATTTCACCAGGTTGATCTATATCAGGAAATCATAGCTGGTGCATGGAAAAATGTGATTCTGCACATGTTAAAGCTATGGTGCACACCAATATGGCACAACAGTCAATGGTCAGTGCAACATAAAGTGACTCATTTTATCTACTTTTAACATGAGTTCTGACAAAACTATCAAGTACTGCACCCAGAAAAGCCTTATATTTAAAGAATATAGAGCATGAACAGTATTTAATGCCACCAAATATTGTGTGTGCACCTTTAAGTGGCACTGCATCACTGCTTAAAAAGCATGACGTCTGGGACAGCAAAGGCATCTGGTTCAGACCAGTGCTCGTTTTTGTTCTCTGGGGTGTAGTACAGCTGAGCAGCCACCTGGAGGAGCCTGAAGGTCAAACATGCTACATGCTAGTCGCTGCTGTGGAGCTTATGAAAGCACTTCTCTCACACAAGGACAAGGGAACAAAGAGATGCTGGAGCTGCTCTGTGCCTAAAAGTCTGTGCGGTCTGTGTGTGCATGCGCATAGTCTCACACTCGGTCTTTGCTCTAACATGCATACAGGGCATTAAAAGGACAATGGTGTGTGACAATCACACAAAAGCCCCGCTGACAGAAAAACAGTTTGTCTATTCAGCAGTCTTAAGAAATAATGACCAAGACACATTTGTAATCAGACCATAAGCTTGGCTGTCTGGCAATTTACGCGCCGACTGAAAACCTAAACATTATTATTTCACCATACACTAAGCCCCAGAGAGAGCATGGGAAGATATTTGCACTAAAAAAAGCTTTGATAATGCGGTTCAGGTTTCAGTTGGAACTGAGCTGGGTGAGCTCTGCCAATGCATACCTGCTATTTTGTCAGAATACCAAAAGATTAAAAAAAAACCCAACAAACTTGCAGCAAGGAGGAGGATTCAAAAGCAGCAACGATGAAATTTACAACCCCCACCCTCCCTGGCAAAGTGACAAAATTCAAAACAATAGGAAACAATTCAAGCTGCTATTCATTCCTCTCAAAGAAATGAAACTTAATCCTCCAAACATTCATAGTTTGATAACATTTTAACAATGAATCACTATATCGCTGCATGTTCTCTTCAGGACTGATATAATATGAAACATACCAGCCAGCCCTTCTCTGTGCAATATCTTCAATCCATTAACAATGTAATTCTTCAAAGGTCCAAATGAATAAAGCATTGTGCTGATATAACAAATAACCTTCAAAACATTAGAATGTACCTTTAGTCCTCTATTAATACTTTGATTTGATCCTTTGTGTATCTATTTTTTTAAATTCCTTTTTAAAACTCTGCAAATAGAGGCAAGAGAGGGGGAGGAACGGTGAACAGTGGAACACCGTCCATGCAGTAAATGCAAGTCAAACTGGGATCCTGCTGCTTGCAGGCACATGCCCAAATGGGTTATCAGATCACACTAAGAGTTTTTTATGCTCGTTTTTTGTCATCTCACTCCTTTCATTACACCGTTTACATTTTTTAAATAAATTAGAGTTTAACCATTTTTTTCTACTGTACCATAACAAACGATCATATGACTTTACTCACAGTATGGGGAAGGGTAACCAGTCATTTAATGCATTACAAAAAAAGTAATAAAATGACAGTCTTCTTCTATCGGCTGCTCCCTTTAATAGTCACCACAGCGGATCATCTGCCTCCATCTCACCCTATCCCTTGCATCTTCTTCTGTAACACCAACCCTCTCCATGTCCTCCTTCACAACATCCATGAATCTCCTCTGTGGTCTTCCTCTTTTCCTCCTGCCTGGCAGCTCCATCTTCAACATCCTTTGTCCAACATATCCACTATCCCTCCTCTGCACATGCCCAAACCATTCCAGCCTTGCCTCTCTTACTTTGTCTCCAAACTGCTCAACCTGAGCTGTCCCTTTGATATACTCATTTCAAATCCTGTCCCTTCTAGTCACTCCCAATGAAAATCTTAGCATCTTCAATTCTGCCACCTCCAGCTCCGCCTCCTGTCTTTTTGTCAGTGACAGTCTCCATACATCATAGCAGGTCTCACTACTGTCTTATAAATCTTCCCTTTCACTCTAGCTGCTATCCTTCTGTCACAAACCCCCGCAACACTCATCTCCACCCATTCCACCCTGCCAGCACTCTCTTCTTCACCTCTCTTGTGCATTTTCCATTATTTTGGATGGCTGACCCCAGATATTTAAACTTATCGATCTTCCCTACCTTTACTCCTTGCATCTTCACCGTTAGACCTGACTCCCTCTCATTCACACTCATGTATTCTGTCTTGCTTCTACTGACTTTCATTCCTTTTCTCTCCAGAACATATCTCCACCTATCCAGGTTCTCTTCCACCTGCTCCCTACTCTCACTACAGATCACAATGTCACCTGCAAACATCACGGATTTGTGATCAAATCAAAAATATGCGTGACACATTTGTCAGCCTGTCCATCACCATGGCAAACAAGAAGGGGCTCAGAGCTGATCCCTGACGTAATCCCATCCCCACCTTGAATCCATCTGTCACTCCTACAGCACACCTCATCGCCATCTCGCTATCCTTATACATGTCCTGCACCACCCTCACATACTTACCTGCCACTCCTGATCTTCTCATACAGTACCACACTTCCTCTCTTGGCACCCTATCATATGCTTTCTCTAGATCCACAAAGACACAGTGCAACTCCTGACCTTCTCTATACTTCTCCATCAACACTCTTAGAGCAAACACTGCATCTGTAGTACTCTTTCCTGGCATGAAACCATACTGCTGCTTAATGATTGTCACCTCTCCTCTTAATGTGGCTTCAACAACATTTTTCCCCCCCATACAGTCAGTGTAGCAGCTACACTGACTGTAGCTGCTACAATCATTGTTGCTGCTGCAATCATTGAGCACTGACTGCTGCTCAATGATTGTCACCTCTCCTCTTAATGTGGCTTCAACAACTTTTTTTCCCCCCATACAGTCAGTGTAGCAGCTACACTGACTGTGCTGATCAACTTTATGCCTCTATAGTTACTACAGCTCTGAGCATCACCCTTGTTCTTGAAAATTGGTACCAAAACACTTCTCCACTCCTGGGGCATCCTCTTACTCTCCAAGATTGAATTACAGTGGTGTGAAAAAGTGTTTGCCCCCTTCTTGATTTCTCATTTTTTTGTATGTTTGTCACACTTAAATGTTTCAGATCATCAAACAAATTTAAATATTAGACAAAGATAACACAAGTAAACACAAAATGCAGTTTTTAATTGAAGGTGTTTATTATTAAGGGTAAAAAAAAATCCAAATCTACACGGCCCTGTGTGAAAAAGTGATTGCCCCCCTGTTAAAACATAAATTAGCTGTGGTTTATCAAATCTTTGAAAGCTGAGTTCAATTTTCTAGCCATTTCTAAAGCTTTGGGACTCCAGCGAACCACAGTGAGAGCCATTATCCACAAATGGCGAAAACATCGAACAGTAGTGAACCTTCCCAGGAGTGGCCGACCGACCAAAATTACCCCAAAAGTGCAGCGACAATTCATCCAAGCAGTCACAAAAGACCCCACAACAACATCCAAAGAACTGCAGGCCTCACTTGGCTCAGTTAAAGTCAGTGTCCATGACTCCACCATACGAAAGAGACTGGGCAAAAATGGCCTGCATGGCAGAGTTCCAAGATGAAAACCACTGCTGAGCAAAAAGAACACAAAGGCTCGTCTAAGTTTTGCCAGAAAACATCTTGATGATCCCCAAGACTTTTGGGAAAATACTCTGTGGACTGACGAGACAAAAGTTGAACTTTTTGGAAGGTGTGTGTCTCATTACATCCGGCGTAAAAGTAACACTGCATTTCAGAAAAGGAACATCATACCAGCAGTAAAATATGGTGGTGGTAGTGTGATGGTCTGGGGCTGTTTTGCTGCTTCAGGACCTGGAAGACTTGCTGCGGTAAATGGAACCATGAATTCTGCTGTCTACCAAAAAATCCTGAAGGACAATGTCCGGCCATCTGTTTGTAACCTCAAGCTGAAGCGCACTTGGGTTCTGCAGCAGGACAATGATCCAAAACACACCAGAAAGTCCACCTTTGAATGACTTAAGAAAAGTAAAATGAAGATTTTGGAGCGGCCTCATCAAAGTCCTGACCTGAATCTGATTGAAATGCTGTGGCATGACCTTGAAAAGGCAGTTTATGCTTGAAAATCCTCCAGTGTGGCTGAATTACAACAATTCTGCAAAGATGAGTGGGCCAAAATTCCTCCACAGCGCTGTAAAAGACTCATTGCTAGTTATCACAAATGCTTGATTGCAGTTGTTGCTGCTCAGGGTGGCCCAACCAGTTATTAGGTTTAGGGGGCAATCACTTTTTCACAGGGCCATGTAGGTTTTGATTTTTTTTCCCCTTAATCATAAACACCTTCATTTAATAACTGCATTTTGTGTTTACTTGTGTTATCTTTGTCTAATATTTAAATTTGATGATCTGAAACATTTAAGTGTGACAAAGATACAAAAAAATGAGAAATCAGGAAGGGGGCAAACACTCTTTCACACCACTGTAAATAATCTGCTTAAAAAGTCCACTGCTATCTCTCCTAAACATCTCAATACTTGCACAGTAGGGCTGGGCGATGAAACGATGATGATATTTATCGAGAAATAACTCCTCGATAAAGACATAATACATTTTCAATACAACATCGATAGAAGTCATTTGTTCTGTGTTTTGACAGACAGCACAAAAAGCCAATGAAAATGAGAATACACCGCACCAAACCAATCATGTGGCTGGAAGTCCCGTTGGATTGACGCACACAACAGCATGCGTAAGACCAATAGCCAAGGCTTAACACACTTGCTAATGTTTGGACTAGTGCAGCCATGTTGAAGTTGGAACGTGGTTAAAAAGAAAATGACAGAAAACATTAATGAAAAGTCCAGTGACAGCGTTACCAAAGAAGACACCGAAATGGATGCTGCCCAGTGCTCAATAGATGGGAAGATTGTTGAAAAGTAGGGTCAGAGGAATTCAGTAGTGCGGACAGAATGTCGGATTTAAGAGGGTGTTTAAAGTAACTGACCCTCGTTACCAATTCCCTGGCTGTAAATATTTCTCCCAAACAGCACTTTCCCAGCTGTAAACGGAATGTAGAGAAACGGTCATAAAGGAGCTGCAAAGTCTGCCATACTTCGTTCCTATGCCAGATTTGTGGTCAAGTTGCACAGCTAAACCATGTATGAGTCTCACTGCCACTTCAAGATTCAAAGGCTTTATTATCAGTTAAGAAATGCTATATTTCCTGAGCAATGAAATTCTTACTTTGCTCTCCGAATGAATGCCAAGGTAAAGGTACAGAAACAACAATTCTAATAGGTCATGACACACTAACACAGTAACTCAATCCTAATACTAATGGATGCTAATAACACACACCAACACACAGTAAAGCAGCAGAGGAATGACACTGAAAATTCACTGGATGACTAAAGTGACAGTGGTATATTGACATCAGAAATGATGTGAACTTGAGATGGCATGAACCTATGTACAGTGTGCAAATGAGCATTGTGCAACAAGCGGTGTATAATTACAAATTATTTCTGTAATGGTAGTACCAGTAGACTGTGCATGATAAGTAGCAGCAGAGATGATATGGACAGCAGACGGGTGAGACTATATCTACTGTACAGGTGAGCAGTGTGCAAATTTAGCAGCCGGTGTGCAAGTTCCTATATGCAAAGCTGTGTTACAGAGTTTTGGGAGTTATCTGTTCATGAGTCTGATGGCAGTGGGAAAGAAGGAGTTCTTCAGTCTGGTTGTCCTGCATTTCACACTTCTGTACCTCCGGCCTGAGGGTAGAAGTGTGAACATTCTGTGCTGGGGGTGGGTGGGGTCCCGGAGGATGGTGTCAGCTCTCCTTTGGACTCTGCCGTGGTAGATGCTCCGCAGAGAGGGGAGTGGAGTCCTGATGATCTTCTCCACTGTCTTCACCACTCTTTGCAGGCGTTTGTGGTCCAGGGCAGTGGTGCTGCCGTACCATGCAGTGATGCAGTTGGTCAGGATGCTCTCAATGATGCAGCTGTAGAAATTGTTGAGGATCCTAGAAGACATGCCAAACTTCTTCAGCCTCCTCAGAAAGTACAGTCACTGTTGAGCTCTCTTAACCAGCTCTGTGGGTGTTGTGTGTCCACTTAAGGTCCTCGCTGCTGTGGATGCCCAGGTATTTAAAGCTGCTCACCCTCTCCACCTCAAGCTTCCGGATGAAAAGCAGCTGGTGGGGTCTCCTCCTCACTTTCCTCATGTCCACTATCATCGCCTTTGTCTTGTCCATGTTGAAGGTGAGGTTGTTGTCCTCACACCATGACACCAGGCTGGCCACCTCCCTCCTATAGGATGCTTCGTCATCACCAGTGATGCGTCCTATCCCTGCTGTCATCCGCAGACTTTAGGATGATATTGTCCTTATGGGAGGCAAGACAGTCATGGATGAAGAGGCTGTAGAGGATGGGGCTGAGAACACAACCCTGTGGGACACCTGTGTTTGTGATGATGCTGGCCGAGGTCCTGTTACCCATCCTGACAGACTGGGGCCTGCCAGTTATAAAGTCCAGTAGCCAGTCGCAGAGGGTGGGGTGCAGGCCAAGTGAAGACAGTTTGTCGGTGATTTTGTGGGGGATGACTGTGTTGAAGGCAGAGCTGTAGTCAACAAAGAGCATCCTAATGTAGGAGTCTTTATCTTCCAGGTGGGAGAAAGAATAATGGAGTGCTGCAGCAATGGCATCTGAGGTGGACTTGTTGTGCCGGTAGGCGTACTGTAGGGGGCCAGGGGGCCCGGTATGCTGTCCTGAATGAGGGGCAGCACCACTCTCTTATTGATCAAGATTGGAATTTGAAAAGCAAATGTCTTCAAACTTTCCTGAAGATCATTCAGGTGAAGCCATTTAGGACTGACAGAAGCACTTGCTTCCTGGAGACTGAGTGAAGACAAACAAGTCTGCATCACGACAGACAGTGGAACAAAGGCTGTAGTGCTTTGGGCCTGTACTTCACTCAGCTATCGGCAAGTTGATGAGCAGAATATTATAAAATGTTAATATTTTATATGTTTTATAATTATTTGAAATACAGTTGTATAATGTTCTACACTACATTTGGCAAGTTCAACTTCTGACAAAAATATTTAAAATTAATCTTGTTATAGCTTCACATCTCAGGAGTAAAAAGGAACTTTTAACCTCAACAGAAATAGTAATTTGATTCATATCGCAATATATATAGACATCGATCAATATGAGAAAAAAAAAAAAAACAACCTCATTGTGCCTGGAATTTTTCCATATAGCCCAGCCCTACTCCACAGATATGTCATCTGGACCAACCGACCAACCAACAATTTCCATTCTTCATTCTCTTCAAAGCTGCCCTCACTTCCGCCTTGCTAATCCTTCCTTCAATCATCCTCCTCTCCCACTCATTTTCTTCATTCATCAGCTCCTCAAAGTACTCCTTTCACCTTCTCAACACACTCTCACCACTTGTTAGTACATGACCATTTCTCTCCTTAATCAAACTCACCTGCTGCACATCCTTTCCAGCTCCATCTCTCTGTCTAGCTACTCAATACAAGTCCTTTTCTCCTTCCTTTGTGTCCAGCTTCTCATACAACTCACTATATTCAAGATTCAAAGATTTTATTTGTCAATACCACTATACGTACAGGACATACAGGAGAATTGAAATACTGTTTTTCTCTCTTCAGTGATGTGCACAATATAAAAAAAGGAATAAGGCTGGAAAAACAGCTACAGCAGTCTATGTCCAGTAATGCTACCCGTAGTGCAAATAATGGTAAAAAGATAAAACCCAGACATCCCATAGTGCAAATAAAGATAAACAATAAAACCCAGCAATCCTATATACAGAAAAAGGTTGTGCAGTAATACTCGCAGATGCAAATTCGATGCAATAGTATAGGTGCCTTTTCCTTTGCCACCTCTCTCTTTGCCATGCACCTAGCTTCCAAATATTCAGGTCTACTTTCTTCATCTCCCTGACTATCCCACTTTTTCCATTGCTACCTCTTCCTTTGAATATTTTCCTGTACCTCCTCATTCCACCACAAAGTCTCCCTTGTCTTCCTTCCTCTGTCCACTAGATACACCACATACCTTTTTACCCGTTCCCTCAATACTTTTGTTGTACTTTCCCAGTCACCTGGTAATTCTTCCCTACCACCCAGAGCCTGTATCAACTCCTTACTGAACTCTGTGCGACTTTCTTCCTTCTGCAACTTCCCCCACTTAATCTTTGGCTCTACCTTCACTCTCTTCCGCTTCTTGCTTTCCAAAGTCATCCTACTGACTACCATCCGATGCTGTCTGTAACGTAGAGGGACGAGGCGGCTGTCAATCATCAATTTTCAAATTTTTATTTTCAAAATATCTTCACACCGACACGACTCTCTCCTCTCCCAATAACCAACACCTGTTATATTGTGTGAGACAATTAGGGCTAATTAGCCCCTACCATAACCCCAGGTAAAACAATAAAACATTTTCCATTTTTCACACATACCCAATAGCATCTAAAAGTCCATAACTTCCCACCTATTTACAAAATACATATAAATAACACGGAATAAATAAGACACCATAAATAATTCAATAAATAATTTAACCCCTATTTACAAAATCTAAATCACCCCTAAACTTACCATCACATGCTCCCTTCCTGCTGGTATCCTTTAAAAAGCCTTCAACCCCCAAAGAGTCTTTTGCCCGGACACCATCAGGGAGCATGCTGGCAAAGGTATGTGGATAATGATCACCACTTGTTTTACCCAAATAATTAAACATAACAATTATCTCACCAAAAAAGGCATTCCACATAGTCAGAAGCAGATCCTAAAATAATATGTGTAGACTTAACAATAATTATTAACATTTACAAATATTGACTTCCGGTTATGGCTGCCACGTAGGACGGACGTGTCTCGCTCTGCTCTGCTCCTGGAAAAAAAAATCGGCAAATAACTCTCTCATTTGGGACAGAACGTATCCCAGCATTTGGGCGAGGATATGTCGGCGAAGCCTAAGGCTGGAAAACCAGGAAAAGGAAAAAGCGAGCCGCCGAAACAGTCCAAATTAACGGACTTTCAGGTCTGTGACGCAGCGAACAAAACTCCATATATGGCGGAGGAGGCTGGCAACGCTGCGATTTCTGCGGGGAATGGCGCAGATGCGCTGATGGCAGCCATGAGCTCAATGAGAGCGGACTTTTCCTCTAGATTTGATGGGATTATGACAGCGTTGGAAGGAATAAGAAAGGAATTGGGTGACTGTGTAGAACGAACGGCGCAGATGGAGCTCCGTCTCGCTAGTGCTGAAGATGACGTCACCCGTCTTCAATTAAAGGTGCGCACTTTGGAAAAAAAAAATAAATCTCTGGAAGATAATATTTTGGATTTGGAATCTCGGTCGAGACAGAATAATTTGAGGCTGGTGGGTCTTCCAGAGGAATCAGAAGGTCGGGACGTATGTTCCTTTCTGGAAAAGTGGATTCCGGAGGTGCTGGGCAGCGAGGAGTTGCAATCAGCAGTGGTTCTGGAAAAAGCACATCGTATTGGCCCACGGAGAGATAAGGGACCGCCGAGGACCTTAATTATGAAGTTTCTTAGCAACAGAGACAGGATGAAGATCTTCAACGCTGCACGTGCTAAAGGAGAGATTAAACACCAGGACCAGCAGGTGCGGTTCTACCCAGATTTGGCCACAGGAATCCAGCAATTGAGGAAGCAGTTTGATCCCGTACGTAAGGAGCTGCGCAACCTTGGGATTCGTCATGGTGTAATCTATCCTGCGAGACTGCTGACCACGTATGAGGGCAGAACCCACATCTTCAAGACCCCAGAGGAGGCGCAGGAGTTCATCAAGAAGATCAAAGAAGAAGAAGAGACTGGTGGGAGCTAAGCATGAACAAAATATAAGGTAGAATAATTAAGCATTTGCACAGGCATCTGACTGACTTGAAGTAAATAGTAAGTTTACAAAATATAGATTGTATTATATATTAAAAAAACAAAACAAAAACAAAACAAACAAACAAAAAAAAACTATGATGTACAAAGTTGTTAAAAATTTTGGAGTTAAGTTGGAAAACTACAGAGGAGAGTTAATGTTACGTCATTAAAAGCAGTAGAGTTAGGGTGATTGGGAGGATGAAGAAGGAGTGGCTTAGGCTGTTCCCCGTGGGTGTGGAACGGTCGATGGCTATATCGGGAGACAGAATTTTTCTTTTGATTTTGGGGGGTTTGCCACAAGTGTGGGAAGGGGAAATTTGTTTGTGTGTAGTTTGTAGGATGAATGTTCAACCACTCATGTTTTTGCTTCTCTGTATGAGCATGTTTACACTGCAAGGTAATCCCAAACTCTCTATTGATCATGGACCAAAGTGTTAATCTTAATTTAACTTCATGGAATTGCAGAGGTCTACAAAATTTAAAAAAACTTAAACAAGTTATGAATAAAATAAAGGACATGGGTTCAAGAATTGTGTTTTTACAAGAAACTCATCTGATAGAGGAGGATGTTAAAAGAATTAGGAGTAGATGGCAGGGAAGTGTATTCACCTCTTCATTTTCATCCCGAGCCAGGGGAGTTATGACTCTCATACATAAATCAGTTCCTTTTCAAGTGAAAAATGTAATTGGAGACAAATTTGGAAGATATGTAATCATTCAAGGTTCTTTGCTATTAGAAAATATAAATCTTGTGAACTTATATGGTCCCAATATAGATGATCAGAAGTTCTTTGCTAATTTATTTCTCATCTTATCATCACTTACAGGGCAACATATAATAGCAGGGGATTTTAATTGTACATTGAATCCAGGTGTGGATAGATCAACAGGACTGGATTGTACGCACATTGGATGTAGGATGACTATTAATCATTTTATGAAAGAATTGAGATTGTTAGATATATGGAGAGAAATGAAACCACAAGTTAAAGCCTATTCTTGTTATTCCAGTACCTACAAGACATTCTCACGTATTGATTATTTTTTGATTTCCACAGAATTAAGGTCCAAGATTCAGAACTGCTTTTATGATAACATCGTGATCTCTGATCATGCACCCTGTTGTCTAATATATGTAGATAAAAAATTGACAAAGGAATCAGGTAGATGGCAATTTCAGCATAAATGGCTTCAGGATGAGGAATTTGTCAAGTATATAGAAAAACAGATAGACGAGTTCTTTGACATCAATACTACACAAACATCAGCATGTGTAAAGTGGGAGGCTTTCAAAGCTTTTATTAGGGGACATATTATTAGTTATACAGGATCAAAATCTAAGAAGACTCGAGAGGAGAGAGCTAAATTGGAACATAAAATAAAAAATCTTCAGGAAAAAGTGTATGCAGGAAGTGACCCAAGGTTGGAGAATGAATTACTGATTTTGAGAGCTGAATACGACAAAAAATCAGCGAATAGAGCTGCCTCAAGTCTTCTAAGATTGAAACAATCTTTTTATGAACAAGGTGAAAAATCAGGAAAATTATTAGCATGGCAGATTAAACAATTGGAAATTAAAACACCAATTACCAGTATTATAAGTAAAGGACAGGTAGTTATAGATCCTTTAGAAATTAATAGAGCCTTTAGAGATTACTATGAAAAATTATATGATACCAAAAATGAACCTGATTTAACAAAACTAAATGGGTTTTTGAACGAACTATCTATACCGTGTATTCCAAATGAAAACAGGGAGATATTGGAGTCTAAATTTAGTCAAGAAGAAGTTGGGCTAGCCATTGATAATATGAAATCAGGAAAAAGTGCAGGACCAGATGGTCTTCCAGTAGACCTTTATAAAAAATTTAAGAATAAATTAATAAAACCTTTTTTGGAAATGGTTTTAGAAGCATTTCAAAATAATAATTTACCATCATACATAAATAATGCCTTAATTATACTGCTGCCAAAACCAGGTAAGCCCTCTAATAAATGTGAAAATATGAGACCAATAAGCCTATTAAACGCCGACCTTAAGATAATCTGTAAAATTTTAGCAAGACGAATACAAGAAATTTTACCAAATATTATTAATCGAGATCAGAATGGCTTTATAAAGGGTAGACAAGGCTTCCATAATGTAAGAAGACTATTTAATATTATTTATTTTAATAAAGAAGCACCGGATACAGCTCTCCTATCATTGGACGCCGAAAAGGCCTTTGATAGAGTTGAATGGCCCTTTCTTTTTGAAGTCCTACAAAGGTTTGGACTTGGAAATAATTTCATAAAATGGGTTCAAATAATATACAATAATGCTACAGCAGAAATCCTAACAAATAACAATATTTCAAAACCAATAAAAATCAATAGAGGATGTCGACAAGGCTGTCCACTTTCACCTTTACTGTTTACTATGGCAATTGAACCTTTAGCGATAGCGATACGTTTACATTCACAAATATATGGAATTAAAGTTGGACCAACAGAACATAAAATCTCCCTGTACGCCGATGATATAATTTTGTTTATGTCGAATCTAAAAAAATCAATTCCAACCTTGTTGAATTTAATAAAGAATTTTGGGGAAATATCAGGATATAAAATAAATAAAACTAAATCTTCAATATTAATGCTAAATGAGACCCAGAGAAATTACCCAGCCCCTGAGGTAAATCAATTCAATGTTGTAAATCAGTTTAAATATTTAGGAATCCAAATTATGCCTAAGCTAGAATCAGTCGCCAGTGTCAACTATGAAGCCTTAATGTCAGATATCAATGAGTTACTTCAGAGATGGATGTCACTACCAATGTCGATGATCGGGAGAATCAATATACTTAAAAGTAATATTTTACCTAAAATACTTTATTTATTTCAATACATTCCCTTATCACCACCTTTAGATCTATTCTCAAGAATAAAAAAAAAGTTAGTGGAATTTATATGGAACAACAGGAGGGCTAGATTACGTTTGTCTTTATTATATTTACCATTTGATCGTGGAGGTCTGAAATGTCCAAATTTTATGTTGTATTATTGGTCGGCACAACTGAGGTCTATGACATATTATTTTTCATCAAATGATCTCCCTCACTGGACTGAAATGGAATCATACAATTTACCTTTACCTCTTCCCATATTCATATACTCAGATTCGGCAAAAAAATTACAAAAACAAGTTAAAAATCCATTTGTAAAGCATATGATCAAAATATGGTGTGAAGCTAAAAACTATTTAAAAGAACCACAGTTATTGTCACAATTTAGTCCAATATGGGGTAATCAATATTTTAAACCAGGGAGAGCGGACGCTGTATTTAAAGTATGGAATTTAAAAGGGATACAAAAGATTCAGGATTTATATTTGCCATGTGCAGACAACATAATGTCTTTTGAAGAGCTGAGGATCAAATTTAATCTCAATAGAACACATTTTTTTAAATATCTTCAACTTAGAAACTTTATTCGATCAAATCAAAATAAAGCTCTCACTCGACCTATTTATTCATCCTTGGAAAAAATGATGATGAAAGATAGTAAAAGAAAGGGTATTATTTCAGAGTTTTATAACTCATTGACACTATCTTCAAGTGAAAATTCACTGAAAAGATTAAACTACTGGAAAGAAGATCTGCAAATTGAAATTTCAGAGGAACAATGGGAATTGGCTTGTACAGAAGCTCAAACCAAATCAATAAATGCACGCCTTAAATTGATACATTTCAAATGGTTAATGCGGATGTATGTTACACCGGAGGAGTTAAATAGATATAACAAAAATATACCAGATACATGCACAAAATGCATGGAAAGTAAAGGAACCCTATTTCATTGTTTATGGGAATGTAGATTAATAAGAATGTTTTGGGAAGAGGTGAGGGTAACAATTGAAAAAATAATCTCAAAACAAATCATATTGAATCCTAAACTGTTTTTGTTGGGTCTGTACCCAGAAAAGCATAATTTTAATAAAAGTGAAAGAACATTCATAGACCTCAGTTTGCTTAATGCCAAAAAATGTATTGCACTATTATGGAAAAAGACTCATAGACCAGATGTGACTCAGTGGTTAAGACAGATGTTAACAAACCTTCCATTAGAAAGAATAACATATATACTGAAATCAAAGGAAATTGTGTTTGAGAATATATGGAGACCTTTTATTGATTATGTAAAAAATTTAAACATAACTCTTGAAGAAGAAGGTGAATGATGTGTGTGGACCTTGTAAATTCCAAACTGGTGAACATAATATGTATACTTATGTATTGGATTGTCTAGACTAAACAGAGGAGCATTGTTGAAGATTTGATTTTGTTGGTGGTTGTTGGTGTTTTTAGTGCATTTTTTTTTTTTTTTTTTTGTAGTAGTACTTTAGTGTTTGATTGTTTGTATCATGTTTGTTAAAAAAAAAAAAAAGGGTTCAATAAAGATATTGTGGAAAAAAAAAACATTTACAAATATTACCCAAACAATATAATCACATATACAGTGAACCATAACAGTGGTGACACTCTGTCGTCACACTGTCTAGTTACATTCTCCCCTGCCACCACCTTTCAGTCTCCTACCCCTTTCAGGTTTCTCCTTCTGCATAAGCTGTAGTTCACCTGTGTGCACCTTCCTCCACTCTTGTCAGTGACCCTATGTTCCTCTCTCTTCTTAAAGTATATTTTCACCACAGCCATTTCCATTCTCTTAACAAAACCCACAACCATCTGTCCTTCCACATTTCTCTCCTTAAAATCATACCTACCCAGAACCTCCTCATCACCTCAGTTCCCTTCACCTACATGTCCATTAAAGTCTGCTCCAATCACCACTCCCCCCACCCTCCGGAACACTCTCTACCACTTCATCCAACTTACTTCAGAATTCTTCTTTCTTTTCTACCTGAAATCCAATTCATTGCTTCCCTTCCATCTGGTTTCTTGAACACACAGTACATCTACCTTTCTTTTCTCCATCATATAGGTCAACTCTCTGCCTTTACCAATCACAGTCCCTCCATTTAAAGTCCCTACTCTCACCTCTACACTTCTACCTTTTCTTTACTCTCTCTCCCTCGTAACATGCCTTCCCCATCTCCTCCGCCTTGATCTTCGACCAACAGTAGCCCAATTTCCACTTCTGCCCTGTCGGTTAACAGCATCGGTGGCAGTCGTTATTCAATCAACCAATCAACTTTATTTATAAAGCACTTTAAAAATCAACACTCCCTACACAAAGTGCTGTACAACAAGAACACACATAAAAACATAAAAGCAAGGAGCAGGACACTAAAACAAAAACAATATAAAACCAACAAGACAATATAAAACTCAGCATGAGTAGAAACCACAGTCAATAGAATCAATAAAATAAAAGGATAAATAAATAAATAAAAATTCATTTCATTCAATAAAAATGTCTCACACTGGGTCGAAGGCCAGGGAGTAAAAGTGTGTTTTAAGACGGGTTTTACAAATGGACAGTAAAGGTGCTTGTCTAATGTTCAAAGGTAAATCGTTCCATAACCTGAGTGCCGTGATCGAAAAGGCTCTGTCCCCTCTGAGTTTCCACTTTGCCTTTGGTACCCTCAGGAACAGTTGTTAACCCAGGCCTTGACCAATCCTGAATGAAAGTCTCATTCGTCATGAGCCGCATGTTTGATTTAGCAAAGGTTTTACATCAGATGCCCTTCCTGACATAAGCCTCCCCATTTACCAGGGCTTGGGACCGACACTCCGAGTGCACTGGCTTGTGCACCCCCTGTGGCTGGGTTAAAACCCCTTAACATTCTTGCCAATTTCCAGCCAATCTGAAACATTCTGCAGGTGGAAAACTAGAATTTTAAGAGGCTAACTAACTAACTAACTGACCTGCACTTACATGTATATAGCACTTTTCTAGTCACAAAGACCACTCAAAGCGCTTTCACTAGTACTAACCCTTTATTCTAAGGGCCTATAGTATAGGCCCTTTGGATTGTGGGAGGAAACCGGAGCCCCCGGAGTAAACCCACACAGCACAGGGAGAACATGCAAACTCCATACAGAAAGGTTCCAACCCCTGCCAGCCTGGGGATTCGAACCAGGAACTTTCTAGCTGTAAGGCAACAGTGCTAACCACTGCACCACCCTGCTAAGAAAGAAGATCTTTCATTATTCACCATTATCGGAGTGGTGGCCTAGTGGTAGAGCATCCGCCTCACAGCCGGGAGGTTGTGGGTTCAAGCCCTGGCCGGGTCATACCAGGGACCATATAAAAATGGTACGTCCCTCCTTCTAGCTTGGTGCTCAGTATAACAGAACGGGGGAAGGAAAAGCTATTTGTGGCGGCGCCTTGCATGGCAGCGACCCCTCTGATTCTAGATGTGATTAACATTGTGGATAGGAGAAATGTAATTTCGTTCTACTGTACATGATTGGCTGTATGGACTGAATGACAAAAAAGTTGGCTCCTTTTTCTTCTTCTTACACATTGTTGTCTGTCACACAGATAAGATGAAAACATTGCATGGCTGGATTAGAAAAATTAATCTAATTTTTTTTGTAACTACAATGTAGTGATTCATTGCATCAAAAGATTTTTTTTTAGTTTCAGTAAAACAGCTCCCACAACCTGACCTTGATCTATTGACTTTTTGTTTTTAATTTGTTCAATCAAGTATGAGTTAGGAATCAGCTGAACTCAGCTGAATAATTTGGTTAGAAGCCAAAGAGAGGATGTAAATAATTATTAGACTCCATATACTCCAATAATTGTGTAGCAACATTTTTTTTTCTAAAACTTTGGAGAAAATTGGTAGGATATCAACAGACGCCTACTTGAGTTACAGCTTGAGATTTAAATCCCTTACCATTTCAGCCAGTGACCCTCACCCTAAAATGTCCCACGGGTGGGGTAACGGAATGCTAAGAGGTTAATAAAATGACAGTCTAATAGGTCCTTTTAAATACTTGTCATGTAACATAAGGATTTAAATAATGCTGAAGACAAATCATTAGTTTGGCTCTAATTGTTGAACTTTAATTCTATTTACCCAGTCTAATCAATCTGTATCTTTACATAGACAACAAATCTAGAAAACGGTGGGATAACTGCAGCCCAATCTGCTGTGGGGACCAGACAGTGAAGTCTGTATCTGCTGCTATACAGGCAATGGCAGCTGCCCCACTCCTTCGCCATTAATGCCCTTTAGCCTGAAATCAGCACTTAATTCATATTGCTTTTAAATTATTCACTTCTGTGTGGGGCTCTAAACAACCCTAGGACTGCTTGAGCAATTCTCAGATTATCTTAATGATTTAATGAGCAGTAACTGATTTACAACTGAAATGTAACCACACGTGACTTGGGTGTTTTGCATCACCATGCTGAAACAAAGAACATTTGTGGTAATGGATCCTCATGAACATGAATTAAAATTTCATCAGCGTGTAATTTATTCATCACATAAAGTGTTAGTCCAGTCCTAACCTAAACCCTAACTTTCATCTCACACTAACAATATTGGGGGGGGGGGGGGTGCTGAAAGATTACTCATTATGAAGATTCATGTATTAATTTTTAAAAACTAATTGGTGGTCAATTTGCATACACCCCCCCCCCCCCCCCAAACACAGATAGCATTTAATAAAAAAGTAGTCAGCTTCAAAATTGCAAAGATGAAAAGACATGCATGGTGAAAGATATGAGCACTGTTTGGCATTTGTTCATTCACCCTGGACAGATAGCCAGTCCCTGGCAGGGCCAACACAGACAACTATTCACTCTCGCATTCATGCCTAAGGACAATTTAGAATCCCCAGTTGATGCCAATTAACCTCATGCATTTGTTTCATTTCATCAATAATTTTTAAGTCTGTCATTTACATAGCTGTTATTTTCTCTTCTCTGCTCGAATTCACTGTGAACATGACATCACTCAACTTGATGAACCTGTTTCAGCTGAAGAAATACTAACTTTCAATTTTCATTCATTCATCTTCTTCCGCTTAATCCTTTTTGGGTCGCGGGGGGTGGGGGGGGGGGCTGGAGCCTATCCCAGCATCTTTGGGTGAGAGGCAGGGTACACCCTGGACAGATCGCCAGTCCATCACAGGGCCAACACAGAGAGACAGACAACCATTCACTCTCACAGTCATACCTATGGACAATTTAGAATCCCCAGTTTGATGCCAATTAACCTAACTTGCATGTTTTTGGCATGTGGGAGGAAACCTGAGAAATCCCGGAGTAAACCCACGCAGACACGGGGAGAACATGCAAACTCCACACAGATCACTGCTGGTCAGGGGCTGGGATCGAACCCAGGATCCCCCGGCCAAGGGTGAGTTGCTGTGCTGCCGCAGTGCTAACCACTCCACCACCGTGCCGCCCAACTTTCAATTTATCATATGTAATTCCAACTAAGGTTGATGACACAAAAGGATCACTTCAAAACAGCTGAACTCAAGCCAAAGACATCTACTATCAAACCAACCAAACCATATACAATGAGGGTAAAACATTTCCTTTAGTTTGAATCTGGCTGAATCTGGAATTTAGTTTGACATCTTTTTAAATATTTTTTCAGTTTATTTTACAGTATTACAGAATTTTCACAACTTCAAGTAAAAATTCATACGCGACTTCCGGTTATGGCTGCCACGTAGGACGGACGTGTCTCGCTCTGCTCTGCTCCTGGAGAAAAAAAATCGGCAAATAACTCTCTCATTTGGGACAGAACGTATCCCAGCATTTGGGCGAGGATATGTCGGCGAAGCCTAAGGCTGGAAAACCAGGAAAAGGAAAAAGCGAGCCGCCGAAACAGTCCAAATTAACGGACTTTCAGGTCTGTGACGCAGCAAACAAAACTCCATATATGGCGGAGGAGGCTGGCGGCGGTGCGATGTCTGCGGGGAATGGCGCAGATGCGCTGATGGCTGCCATGAGTTCAATGAGAGCGGACTTTTCCTCTAGATTTGATGGGATTATGACAGCGTTGGAAGGAATAAGAAAGGAATTGGGTGACTGTGTAGAACGAACGGCGCAGATGGAGCTCCGTCTCGCTAGTGCTGAAGATGACGTCACCCGTCTTCAATTAAAGGTGCGCACTTTGGAAAAAAAAAAAAAAAAAATCTCTGGAAGATAATATTTTGGATTTGGAATCTCGGTCGAGACAGAATAATTTGAGGCTGGTGGGTCTTCCAGAGGAATCAGAAGGTCGGGACGTATGTTCCTTTCTGGAAAAGTGGATTCCGGAGGTGCTGGGCAGCGAGGAGTTGCAATCAGCAGTGGTTCTGGAAAAAGCACATCGTATTGGCCCACGGAGAGATAAGGGACCGCCGAGGACCTTAATTATGAAGTTTCTTAGTAACAGAGACAGGATGAAGATCTTCAACGCTGCACGTGCTAAAGGAGAGATTAAACACCAGGACCAGCAGGTGCGGTTCTACCCAGATTTGGCCACAGGAATCCAGCAATTGAGGAAGCAGTTTGATCCCATACGTAAGGAGCTGCGCAACCTTGGGATTCGTCATGGTGTAATCTATCCTGCGAGACTGCTGACCACGTATGAGGGCAGAACCCACATCTTCAAGACCCCAGAGGAGGCGCAGGAGTTCATCAAGAAGATCAAAGAAGAAGAAGAGACTGGTGGGAGCTAAGCATGAACAAAATATAAGGTAGAATAATTAAGCATTTGCACAGGCATCTGACTGACTTGAAGTAAATAGTAAGTTTACAAAATATAGATTGTATTATATATTAAAAAAACAAAACAAAAACAAAACAAACAAAAAAAAAACTATGATGTACAAAGTTGTTAAAAATTTTGGAGTTAAGTTGGAAAACTACAGAGGAGAGTTAATGTTACGTCATTAAAAGCAGTAGAGTTAGGGTGATTGGGAGGATGAAGAAGGAGTGGCTTAGGCTGTTCCCCGTGGGTGTGGAACGGTCGATGGCTATATCGGGAGACAGAATTTTTCTTTTGATTTTGGGGGGTTTGCCACAAGTGTGGGAAGGGGAAATTTGTTTGTGTGTAGTTTGTAGGATGAATGTTCAACCACTCATGTTTTTGCTTCTCTGTATGAGCATGTTTACACTGCAAGGTAATCCTAAACTCTCTATTGATCATGGATCAAAGTGTTAATCTTAATTTAACTTCATGGAAATGCAGAGGTCTACAAAATTTAAAAAAACTTAAACAAGTTATGAATAAAATAAAGGACATGGGTTCAAGAATTGTGTTTTTACAAGAAACTCATCTGATAGAGGAGGATGTTAAAAGAATTAGGAGTAGATGGCAGGGAAGTGTATTCACCTCTTCATTTTCATCCCGAGCCAGGGGAGTTACGACTCTCATACATAAATCAGTTCCTTTTCAGGTGAAAAATGTAATTGGAGACAAATTTGGAAGATATGTAATCATTCAAGGTTCTTTGCTATTAGAAAATATAAATCTTGTGAACTTATATGGTCCCAATATAGATGATCAGAAGTTCTTTGCTAATTTATTTCTCATCTTATCATCACTTACAGGGCAACATATAATAGCAGGGGATTTTAATTGTACATTGAATCCAGGAGTGGATAGATCAACAGGACTGGATTGTACGCACATTGGATGTAGGATGACTATTAATCATTTTATGAAAGAATTGAGATTGTTAGATATATGGAGAGAAATGAAACCACAAGTTAAAGCCTATTCTTGTTATTCCAGTACCTACAAGACATTCTCACGTATTGATTATTTTTTGATTTCCACAGAATTAAGGTCCAAGATTCAAAACTGCTTTTATGATAACATCGTGATTTCTGATCATGCACCCTGTTGTCTAATATATGTAGATAAAAAATTGACAAAGGAATCAGGTAGATGGCAATTTCAGCATAAATGGCTTCAGGATGAGGAATTTGTCAAGTATATAGAAAAACAGATAGACGAGTTCTTTGACATCAATACTACACAAACATCAGCATGTGTAAAGTGGGAGGCTTTCAAAGCTTTTATTAGGGGACATATTATTAGTTATACAGGATCAAAATCTAAGAAGACTCGAGAGGAGAGAGCTAAATTGGAACATAAAATAAAAAGTCTTCAGGAAAAAGTGTATGCAGGAAGTGACCCAAGGTTGGAGAATGAATTACTGATTTTGAGAGCTGAATACGACAAAAAATCAGCGAATAGAGCTGCCTCGAGTCTTCTAAGATTGAAACAATCTTTTTATGAACAAGGTGAAAAATCAGGAAAATTATTAGCATGGCAGATTAAACAATTGGAAATTAAAACACCAATTACCAGTATTATAAGTAACGAACAGGTAGTTATAGATCCTTTAGAAATTAATAGAGCCTTTAGAGATTACTATGAAAAATTATATGATACCAAAAATGAACCTGATTTAACAAAACTAAATGGGTTTTTGAACGAACTATCTATACCGTGTATTCCAAATGAAAACAGGGAGATATTGGAGTCTAAAATTAGTCAAGAAGAAGTTGGGCTAGCCATTGATAATATGAAATCAGGATAAAGTGCAGGACCAGATGGTCTTCCAGTTGACCTTTATAAAAAATTTAAGAATAAATTAATAAAACCTTTTTTGGAAATGGTTTTAGAAGCATTTCAAAATAATAATTTACCATCATACATAAATAATGCCTTAATTATACTGCTGCCAAAACCAGGTAAGCCCTCTAATAAATGTGAAAATATGAGACCAATAAGCCTATTAAACGCCGACCTTAAGATAATCTGTAAAATTTTAGCAAGACGAATACAAGAAATTTTACCAAATATTATTAATCGAGATCAGAATGGCTTTATAAAGGGTAGACAAGGCTTCCATAATGTAAGAAGACTATTTAATATTATTTATTTTAATAAAGAAGCACCGGATACAGCTCTCCTATCATTGGACGCCGAAAAGGCCTTTGATAGAGTTGAATGGCCCTTTCTTTTTGAAGTCCTACAAAGGTTTGGACTTGGAAATAATTTCATAAAATGGGTTCAAATAATATACAATAATGCTACAGCAGAAATCCTAACAAATAACAATATTTCAAAACCAATAAAAATCAATAGAGGATGTCGACAAGGCTGTCCACTTTCACCTTTACTGTTTACTATGGCAATTGAACCTTTAGCGATAGCGATACGTTTACATTCACAAATATATGGAATTAAAGTTGGACCAACAGAACATAAAATCTCCCTGTACGCCGATGATATAATTTTGTTTATGTCGAATCTAAAAAAATCAATTCCAACCTTGTTGAATTTAATAAAGAATTTTGGGGAAATATCAGGATATAAAATAAATAAAACTAAATCTTCAATATTAATGCTAAATGAGACCCAGAGAAATTACCCAGCCCCTGAGGTAAATCAATTCAATGTTGTAAATCAGTTTAAATATTTAGGAATCCAAATTATGCCTAAGCTAGAATCAGTCGCCAGTGTCAACTATGAAGCCTTAATGTCAGATATCAGTGAGTTAACTCAGAGATGGATGTCACTACCAATGTCGATGATCGGGAGAATCAATATACTTAAAAGTAATATTTTACCTAAAATACTTTATTTATTTCAATACATTCCCTTATCACCACCTTTAGATCTATTCTCAAGAATAAAAAAAAAGTTAGTGGAATTTATATGGAACAACAGGAGGGCTAGATTACGTTTGTCTTTATTATATTTACCATTTGATCGTGGAGGTCTGAAATGTCCAAATTTTATGTTGTATTATTGGTCGGCACAACTGAGGTCTATGACATATTATTTTTCATCAAATGATCTCCCTCACTGGACTGAAATGGAATCATACAATTTACCTTTACCTCTTCCCATATTCATATACTCAGATTCGGCAAAAAAATTACAAAAACAAGTTAAAAATCCATTTGTAAAGCATATGATCAAAATATGGTGTGAAGCTAAAAACTATTTAAAAGAACCACAGTTATTGTCACAATTTAGTCCAATATGGGGTAATCAATATTTTAAACCAGGGAGAGCGGACGCTGTATTTAAAGTATGGAATTTAAAAGGGATACAAAAGATTCAGGATTTATATTTGCCATGTGCAGACAACATAATGTCTTTTGAAGAGCTGAGGATCAAATTTAATCTCAATAGAACACATTTTTTTAAATATCTTCAACTTAGAAACTTTATTCGATCAAATCAAAATAAAGCTCTCACTCGACCTATTTATTCATCCTTGGAAAAAATGATGATGAAAGATAGTAAAAGAAAGGGTATTATTTCAGAGTTTTATAACTCATTGACACTATCTTCAAGTGAAAATTCACTGAAAAGATTAAACTACTGGAAAGAAGATCTGCAAATTGAAATTTCAGAGGAACAATGGGAATTGGCTTGTACAGAAGCTCAAACCAAATCAATAAATGTACGCCTTAAATTGATACATTTCAAATGGTTAATGCGGATGTATGTTACACCGGAGGAGTTAAATAGATATAACAAAAATATACCAGATACATGCACAAAATGCATGGAAAGTAAAGGAACCCTATTTCATTGTTTATGGGAATGTAGATTAATAAGAATGTTTTGGGAGGAGGTGAGGGTAACAATTGAAAAAATAATCTCAAAACAAATCATATTGAATCCTAAACTGTTTTTGTTGGGTCTGTACCCAGAAAAGCATAATTTCAATAAAAGTGAAAGAACATTCATAGACCTCAGTTTGCTTAATGCCAAAAAATGTATTGCACTATTATGGAAAAAGACTCATAGACCAGATGTGACTCAGTGGTTAAGACAGATGTTAACAAACCTTCCATTAGAAAGAATAACATATATACTGAAATCAAAGGAAATTGTGTTTGAGAATATATGGAGACCTTTTATTGATTATGTAAAAAATTTAAACATAACTCTTGAAGAAGAAGGTGAATGATGTGTGTGGACCTTGTAAATTCCAAACTGGTGAACATAATATGTATACTAATGTATTGGATTGTCTAGACTAAACAGAGGAGCATTGTTGAAGACTTGATTTTGTTGGTGGTTGTTGGTGTTTTTAGGGCATTTTTTTTTTTTGTAGTACTTTAGTGTTAGTGTTTGATTGTTTGTATCATGTTTGTTAAAAAAAAAAAAAAAGGTTCAATAAAGATATTGTGGAAAAAAAAAAAAATTCATACGCAATGTTAGTATTTACCACTGTACCTGCAGCACTCTTTGTTTAACAAATTAAAGCTGGAGTAGGAAGAACACTTTTGTTTAAATTTGAAAATAAATGAACTACTGTACTACAGCAACTTACAATGCAAGTGTTCTCACTGGACAGCTACACCACAGCATCTCCTCTGGGCTCTGTTCAGGCTACAGAAAGCTTTAAACCCCTGACAGTTTCTTTGCCCAGTACAAAAGTGTTGTCAGTCAGAGGTGCTGCTATCGGATGCTCTACAAAAGCTGACAGACCTCACAAACACTTCAGATGGGGAATGGCATAGGACATGAAAGGGAGGGGGAGCTGCAACAGGCTGGCAGTTTGTTTCCGGTTTTTCAGATTTCTACCTACTGCAGCTTTAGTTGTGCCTTTATACACACTGCATATGTTTAAGTGTCATTATCTGTTTTTGTTCCTTAGAAAAACAGAAAACCTCCTCCTAACTCCTACTCAGAGTTACTGTTAACTTCTACCTTATACCTTGTGAAAGATAAACAGAGTCATAACATACTGTAGTGTATGTGTGTGTGTGTGTTAAAGCTTACCTGGTGGATACCCAGGACTGCCTGTTTGATAAAGATTGGGCGTATAGGTGGGAGCCGTGGCGGGATACCCTCCTGGATAGCCTACAAGATGTCGCGGGAGAGAGAAAATGTTAGAAAGCATGGCTTAATGAGGAGAGCAGGCACAGATACACACGACTACAACCCCCATCTGTCCCTAACCCACCCACACACAGGTTAGGGTACTATTTGGTTTGAAGAGGGATGTGCACAGATGGCACTCATTAAAAAAATGTCTGTGTTAATAACACAGTCGACTGAATGCGTCTTACATACACCAATTTGGCAGACAAGACACACCTGCCAATATGGTGTGGGAGGAGAGATAAATTCAGAAACATTAGCCCTGCATGCAGACACGTGCAAGGGGGTGTACAAACACTCTACGCATCCTCTTGTGCGTCATATATTTCACATCAAGAAAACAAAGTGGGCGTGACCTGAGGAGGGAAAAAAAAGCTCTCGCTGATAAAAGGTGGAGGCTCGACGGAGCAAGACGAATAGGATGGAGGAAGAAAAGTAACAGCAAAATGGAGAGAAAAGATGTAATTCAATGAAGTGCTGCTCTATTCTCTCTGTTATTATTGACATACAGTCTAAAGCTGATCTGTTGTGTAGTCTTGAGCCTTTGCTATATCTTTCCTTGGCTGCTGGAGGTTGAGCTATCATCAGATGCAGCCGGTATAATCATCATTATCATTAGCATCAAGTTTGAGACTAAATGACACTAGTGAATGTTCTGATTAAAAAAAAGCTGAAACCAGAAGTGAACATACACTGTATAAAAGCCCCCCCCCCCCCCCCAAACGTCTGGCAATGTATCAGACTGAACTTTCCCTGTTTCAGGTCAGTTAGGATTACCAAAACAATTTCTATTTGCTAAATCATTTTTTGAGAATGTTTTAATACTTTCTTCAAAATCAGAAGTTTACATACACTAATATCAGGAAGAGAATTGTGGACCTCCACAAGTCTGGTTCATACTTGTATACAACTTCAAGATGTCTAAAGCTGCCACATTCATCTGTTCAATTACACAACATAACAAAAATAATTTTTTTGCAAGCTGTCTGTTTTTTCAACTGATTTAAGACAATTTTGCACTGCTGAATCCGAAAATGACATCTGTTTCTCTCGATCAGGTCAGGTTTTTATGCTAAGTTGTAAGCAGTTGTACAGCAGTTGTACAGTTGTACTGTAAATTGAATAGTAGACATTGATAAAGGTACTGTACATGTAAATTGAATGTTACGTCATCATTGTTCAAAATTCAGAGAATTTCAAGAACTAAAAAAGAATTTTGCATCATATAAAGTGAAAATACCCGTACATGTAAACAAAAATGTAAAAAACATGTGGCCATAGTTCAAAAAGTTGACCTGATTGAGCAAAACCAATGTGACTTTTGGATTCAGCGCATCAAAATTGTCCTAAATCAGTTAAAAAAAATACTTAAGACAATAAATTTGGTGTTGACCAGTGTATTCTCAAGTATACATGGCATGGGAATGTCCAGCCATCATACCACTCAGGAAGGAAACGGGTTCTGTGTCCCAGAGATGAAAGTGTTTTGGTGCAAAATATGCATATCAACCCCAAAACAAAAGCAAAAGACTGTGCAAAGATGCTGGCTGAAACTGGTAAGAGTGTCATTATCCACAGTGAAACAAGTCCTGTACTGACATGGGCTGAAAGGCCATTCAGCAATGAACAAGCCATTACTCCAAAAGCTACTTAAAAAAAAAAAAAAAAAAAAAAAATACAGTTTACAAATGCACACCGGGACAAACACCTTAATTTTTGGAGGCATGTCCTGACCATGACCTGACTATAGTTACATTTGGAGGAAAAGAGGGAAAACTTGCAAACCTGAGAACACCATCCCAAACATGAAGCATGATGTTGTGGGGGTGTTTTGCTGCAGGAAGGACTGGTGCACTTCACAAAATCGATGGCATCATGAGGAAAGAACATTATGTGGAAATATTGAAACAACATGTAACCCCATGTGACACTTACTTGTCTCGCCAAATTTTGTAACAATATACCACTGTATTAAAAGAAGACAAAATGAACCTATTTGACGTAATACAATGGGTAATTGGGGGTATAATATCACTGGGTAATTGGGTAACAGGGTATAACAGGGTAATACCCACTAACACCTGCGCTCGCCAGATTTTTGTGTGTAACCCTTACTAACACCCTCTCACCCTACTCACTTTAGGTGTAGTACCCTTTTTGGTAGTATTGTGTTATGGCAATGTAGTTACCTTAACTTTTCTACCTGAGGGAAAAGGGATAATTGGGCCAGGTCAGACCGACTCTGGGTTGGTAGGAGCCTGGGAGGTGCAACAACAGACGACACACACACAGCCGTATATGGAACTTGCAACTATGTATATTATTTACAATTATGTACACAAAAATAAATACATAGCGCAATAAAAAAGAAAAAAAATAATCCATAAACTCAAACTTATATTTACAATATTCACAGTTCTTGTTTTGGTCCTTTCCAGGTGACTAGTGGAGTCACCTTTAGCAGTTCATAGGGTTCGGGCTTCAGCTCGCCATCCAGATCTGGAGATCCACGCTCTGGTCAAACCAGTCCAAAGGAAGAAAAAAAGAAAAAAAACCCTGACCTATAAAATAGGTCAGAACACAACAAATGAGCTACTGCTCTAAACTTATCACAGGAGTGTCAAATATTCTAAAATATACAACAAGTCAATTTCCCCAAATCAACAAATGTGCATAAAACAAACACATCTACCATTCAAATTTATCAAAATGGTGCTATCACGATGAGTAAAGTGCATTTGGAACACTTGACATCACAGGCCATTTGTGCAGTGTGCTGCACCAAGCTAACATCACATCTAGCACAACAATTTATCACAATTTTGCACTTTAAACACACATAGACCCCAGATATAACTTTCATCATCAAGAAGCAATTAATGGCAAGGGAACTGGGACCTTTGCTAACCGTTACAGCCTTGAAAATGAGCTTTTTCTGATGAAAAAAACTAGCCAAATTTAGCATCGGCGGCTAGCATTTTTAAGCTAGCGATTAGCATCCACATACACAATAAATAAATAGCACTCACCATGCCAAGTGGCTCGTGCTTCAATGGAGATCCCGCGCTCAACGGCGTCGACAACCTTTGGATCCCAATCTTAAAATTTAATAGATGGGGCATTAGAAATTTGGCAATACCGCAATGTCTCATTGCTCATTTTGGTTTAGGCTTACCAATTTCAAGGATTTTATCCAGGCAAAGGCTGCTACCAGCACGTTAGAGTCGCCATATCACCAAGGACCGTCTCTCTCTGGTCTGTGTCTTTCGGCGTCTGGCGTGACTGAGCCAAAAATGCAAGTCATCCCAGACCCAGGGAGAGAGCGCTTAACCCATTGGGTGGCGTGACCCAACAACGGTGCAGCCATTGGTTATTCGAAATATCAACACACAATACTAGGAACTTTATCAGAACCTTCTAGAAAATGTTCCTACTATTTATGAATATATATTTATTTAAATATTCATATTCAAATTATGTATTCCCATTGTGAAATGGGTGTTTTTCTTTTCTAAAAGCGGTATCAATATTTATAATTTAATTCATGTTAAACTATCTACTCCCATTGTGAAATGAATGTCCCCCCTTCTTAAAGCGGTATCGACATTCATAATTCTAGTCACGTTCTTACACTGGGTTACACTATCCCCCCTTAGAATCATGCAAGTCCCTTTGCATGGGATTAGCTTAATGGTACTGACGGGAGAACTAGTGTTCATGGGAATAATCTTATGATCTGACTCTATTAAGGCTCTGGTAAAAGCCAGGTTTGAATAATCTTAGGATCGGTCTCTGTTAAGGCTCTGGTAAAAGCCAGGTTTAATCCTTGAAACAGGGACTGGGCAACAGTTAGGAGAGGGTTTCCCAACTGACTATACTGTAGTCTTTCTGGCTGGGAGGTTGTCCTCTCGGAACGTCTCACAGTCTGTGGGACTTCTTTTTCAGGTTCTTTTTCTTCCACAGGTTCATCACAGGCACTTTTATCAGGCAAGTTGGTTTCACTTTCATTCTCATTGTTCGATGGTTCCACATTTGTTTCAGTTTCCTCCAGGTTTCCATCATTCGGTAAGTTGTCGCATTTAGGTGAAGTGACATTTTCTATTTGGTTGTCATTCTCAGGTAAGTGAGTTTTAGCAGGAATGTCTTTTTTAAAGAATGTCTTTGGATGGGGAATTTCATAAACTCGAGTGAGCTTTATGGGAGTTTGGATTGGTTCTTCTCTGTACCAATAGACATCTTCATTTTCCGGTTCTGAATTCTCACATTCCTCACTTTGTTCAGGTGATTGTCTTGTCTTAGGTTTGCGGACACGTTTTGGTTGGACAGGTTCTTCTTCAACAGGGGCAAGAAAACCACAGAGAAGCAAGAGGTCGCGGTGAACGGTGCGAACAGGACCATCTTTTGTCTCAGGTTTTATAGTGTAAAAAGGCAAGTCACCTGCTTGGCTCACCACAATGTGAATTTCAGCTTCCCACCTGTCTGCTAGTTTGTGCTTGCCTCTGAGGCGGACTGCACGTACCAAAACTCTGTCGCCTGGTTCGAGTTTTGAGTGTTTCACTCGCATATCAAATCTTGTTTTGTTTCTTTCAGCCATCTTGTTAGCATTTTCTGTTGCTAGTTTGTAGCTTTCTTGTAGAGTTGTCTTCAGCTTTTCAATGTACTGGGAATGTGACTTGAAACTTCTGTTGTGAAACAGAAGCCCAAATGCAAGGTCAATGGGCAATCTCGGCTGACGACCGAACATTAATTCATACGGGGCAAAACCAGTAGTGTCATTTTTTGTACAATTGTACGCATGTACAAGTGGTTTTACATAGTTGTGCCAATGAGTTTTGTTCTTTTCCTCCAGAGTACCCAGCATGCTCAATAACGTTCTATTGAAACGTTCTACCGGGATACCTCTGGGATAATAGGGTGTCGTCCGGATTTTACAAATGCCCATGATTTTGCAAAGTTTTTTTATAATATGGGACTCAAAATCGGGACCCTGATCACTATGCAACCGTCTGGGTATCCCGTAGTGGACGATAAAGTTGTCCCAAAGTGCCTTTGCAACGGTCTGAGCTTTCTGATTGCTGGTAGGGATGGCTATAGCGTATTTCATGAAATGACCAGTTAACACGAGCACATCCTTTGTGTTGCTTTGATCGGGCTCAATGGACAGGAAATCCATACAGACAAGTTCAAGCGGTCGGGTGGACTTGATGTTGACAAGCGGAGCAACTCGTTCTGGAGCAATTTTACGTCTTACGCAGCGATTACATGTCTTGATCTTCTTTTCAATATCTGCCGCCATGCGAGGCCAATAGAACCTTGTTCTGGCGAGATCCAAAGTACGCTCTGTGCCTAAATGGCCCATGTCACAGTGGAGGCTTTGAAAGACTGAATCGCGAAGTTGTTCAGGTAAGACGAGCTGGTAAGTAACATTTCCTCCGTCTTGACGAGTGCGGTAAAGGATGTTATTGCACATTTCAAGTCGACTGAGTTCTCTGAGTAACAAGTTGATGTCAGGAAGTTTAGTTCGTACCGTTGGTGGAACTTTTAGCCCAGTTTCAATTTGTGCAATCACTTCTCTTAAACAGGGGTCAGTTCTTTGTTCGTTTTTGATCTGTTCAGGAGTCATGTGGGGTACAACTGGAAGACCACCACAGCCATCTTCATCGGCACAGCCATCTGGAATGGCGGCTACAGAGAGGGCTAATGAGTGAACCAAAGGGAAGGTGTTGTCTGGAGAGCTACAGACAAGGTGTTTTTCACATATAGCAGACACTACCTCGGAACTTAAACTGCTTTCAGGAAGAGACAAGTGAGTTTGAGTGAACTGCTGTATGCGATCGAGCTCCTTTTGGGACACTGCGTCATTAAGTAACTCGCCATGTGGCCGTCTAGAGAGGCCATCTGCATCTGAGTTAAGTTTGCCTGCTCTGTATTGGAGCTTAAAGTTAAAGTAGAACTGAACTGAACGGCATTGAGCGGCACTGGGTGATAGTACATACAATTATAAAGATAATTTATCATTGGCACCCCCTCCACAAATCCCGGAATCTTGGAGAAAATCGCGATTTTGAATTTCCCGCCCTGAAAAATCTGACAAATCCGCCGAAGCGCAGCCGGAGTTCCGCGTGACGTCACGAGTGTGACCCAGTCCTCATGTTTACCATTGCGAGTACGTCGACACTGGTTGTTTTTGGTGCATTTTGTCGTGATAGTCGACTACAAAACACTTCCAACATCTGGGAAGATCTGTTCAGTGGCCAAGGAAAGCTGTCATGGCGACGAAAGAAAAGAAAGGGGTAGGAAAAGCGACCGGGAAGCGATGCGTTTCTAGATATACAGTGATCACTCACTTATCGTGTTTAATGGGGACCAGAACAGACCGCGAAAAGTGAAAAACCGCGAAGTAGCGTCACCCCCCCCCCCAAGGGCGTCACAAGCACTATTTTGCACAAAAAGGCACAAGAGAACAGCGAAAAGTGCCACTAAGCAACACGAGCGATAAAGAACAATGAATGCGGTCTTCCTTCGCTGGGTAAAACGTCTCGGCCAATCAGCTTGCGAGATTCCCGAGCGGTGAAGAGGTGGGCGGAGAGGAGTGGAGTGGTGGTCAGAGAGGTAGATTTTGAGCTGTGCGGGCTCTCCGTGTTGATACCTGATGTTCTAATGAGAAGGCAGGGAGACTACATTAGAACATCAGGTATCAACACGGAGAGCCCGCTCTCCCCGGCTCCCCAGCCCGCTCGGGAATCTCGCAAGCTGATTGGCCGAGACGTTTTACCTCGCAAGCTGATTGGCCGAGACGTTTTAGCTCGCAAGCTGATTGGCCGAGACGTTTTACCCAGCTTCGCTCCCTGCCGAGCGCCTATACCCAGCGAAGGAAGACCGCATTAAACGCGATAAGTGAGGGATAACTGTAATAAGTTGGAAAAATGCTGCTGTTTTTTTTTTCCCCCTTTCTTTTTTATTGTTAATTTTCCTTATCCTGACACCCCAAACATGCCAAAGTAAAGACTCACCATTCTGTATTCAATAAGCGACTCTCCTCCCCATCACTGCTGCGGTCTGAGTCGGTGCTGGAATCCCCCGAAAATTCTGGCTCTAATCTGTACGGTTCGATGCCTCCCTCGCTCTCTTCCTGTTCACCTGACACTCCTGCATCCTCCTCTGTCTTGTCACCGATCCTGAATGCCTCTTCACTCTGAAAACTCTGGTGTTCTTGACTGCTGGAACTGCTATCATCTGCCATTGTTGTTTTGATAAGGGTCACACTCGTGACGTCACGCAGCGTCATCTGCACTACTTCCGGTTTGTTTGGCACTGCCAGCCAGAGGCAAAAGTTTATCGGCTTATAGTTTGGCCATCGCATGGCCTAAAAATTTCTTTTATGTGTTGAAAAATACAATAGGTAATAAGGAATTAATCTGCTATTCTACTTTTTTGGCAAAAAGGTGAGTTCAGTTCTACTTTAAACGTCGACAGAGCAGCTAGCCACCTATAACTCATGGCATCCATCTTAGCAGTAGTCAAAATGTATGTCAGGGGGTTACTGTCGGTCACGACAGTAAAGTGGTTGCCATATAGATAGTCTGTGAACTTCTCCGTTACTGCCCACTTTAGAGCCAAAAATTCTAACTTATGGGCGGGGTAACGGGACTCACTTCTAGACAACCCCTGGCTTGCATAAGCTATGACCCTAGTCTGGCCCTCCTGCTCTTGATAGAGGGCGGCGCCAAGCCCTGTAGTGCTGGCGTCAGTATAAAGTGTATATGGCAACTGAGGGTCAGCGAAACCCAGGACAGGCGCAGTACTGAGCTTTTCAATGATGGCTTTGAATGCAAGATCACAGGAAGAAGTCCATCGCTCGCCAAACAGTGTCTTTGGGTCGTGGTACTGGGCAGGCTTAGCTTTGGGCTTTATGCTTTTGCGCAAAGGAGGATGGCCTGCTGTCAAGTCAGTGAGGGGCTTAACGATGCTGGAATAGTTCTTAATGAACCGCCTATAGTACCCTGAAAAGCCTAAGAACGAGCGGAGCTGTTTGAGATCATGGGGCACAGGCCAGGTATTTAGAGCTTTCACTTTTTCGGGGTCAGTCTCAACTCCTTTACTGGACACAATGTGACCGAGGTATCTGACAGAAGTTTGAAAAAATCTGCATTTCTCAGGGGAGAGTTTAAGCCCATACTCTTTTAGGCGATTAAGAACTTTCATTAAGTGAGCCTCATGTTCTTCGGGCGTCTTGGAGAATACAATGATGTCATCGAGGAACACGATCACCTCATGCAGATTCATGTCGCCCATGCATTTCTCCATGAGGCGCTGGAACGTGCTGGGGGCGTTTGTAATGCCTTGGGGCATTCTATTGAATTCCCAAAAGCCCATGGGACATACGAACGCCGTCTTTGGTTTGTCCAGCTCCTCTACCTCAATTTGGTAGTACCCCGACTTTAAATCGAGGACAGAGAACCACTGTGAACCGGTCAAGGTGGAAAACGTTTCCTCCAAGTTGGGGAGGGCATAAGCATCTTTTACAGTCTGCATGTTAAGCTTCCTGTAATCAATACAAAGGCGGACATCGCCATTTTTCTTTCGCACTACTACAATAGGCGAAGAAAATGGGGAAGTTGACTCTCTTATCACGCCTGCTTGTTGGAGTTCTTTGAGATGCTTACGGACCGCTTCCAGGTCATTTGGATGCATGGGACGTGCTCTGTGTTTGAATGGTGTTTCATCTGATAGTTTGATTGTGTGTTTCACTTGATCCGTTTTGCCAAAGTCAAGATCGTTTTGTGCAAATACTTTGGGCATTTTACTGAGTCTTTCTGTTAGGCGCTCTTTCCATTCAGCGCTAATGGGGGAAGAGTCAAAGTTGAACTTCAGAGTGGACTTTGGTTCAGTTTTGGAATTTGTAAGTTTCACGGAGTGTTCTTGTGATGGGACTCGTTGATATGCACAAATTTCTCCAATGACATACTTCTGAGGGATTGTTGCGTCATGTTCCAATTCATTGGTGAGTATAACTGGAACAAGGTAAGGTGCTCTTTCAGGTAAATCTATGAGACATGGTTTTACCAGGATACCACCAGGTAAGGCTGACATTAACGGGTGTTCTAACAAGACAGATTTTTCACTGTTGCCAGCTGACACAGCTACAGCGCCATCTAGAACAACTGTTTGGCCTGCAGGAACTAACTGTGGTTCTTTGTTGCGCATGGTCACTAAACCAAGGCTAGCGTCTTTGGACTGTCTGTGCCGTAGCTCAAGGACTTTTAACACTGCCCTATAACCAAGTGACATGGTTGGCTGCAGTTCAGAACACGCATCAGAGTACAGCTCGTAAAGTACATCTAATGTGTTTGTCCCTATTAACACTAAGGACTGATTAGCTGCACGTACATCGGGAACCACTAATGCAAGTGTTGGCACTTCGGCTTCAGTACCGAGAAAGTCTTTTGGGAAAGTGACATGCATTTCAATGTAGCCTAAATAAGGTACACTCTGACCGTTAGCTCCCTCCACTTCTAACAGCTCAAAAAGTGGCTTAATCTCATGGTTAGATAAGTACTGTCTGTAATAGGACTCAGGGACAGTAGTCACCTGGGAGCCTTTATCTAACAAACAGCTCACAGTACAGCCATTCACTTTCACTTGTGCTGTACTTTTTGTACCAATTAGACCATTAGGAAATTTAAAGGGGTCTGTTTTGTAATGTGACTTCAGTTTAGCACGTGTCTTGAATGGAGCTTTTGGTTTGGGACGGGTCATCTCTGAACTAGCCTTCGTTTGTCCCGCAACAGGGGTAGACTTCAGTTGTAAAGAAGATTGGGGGTTCCGACTGTCCCAAATCTGTCTTTTTACTCTTAGTTCTTTGCGTTTTGCAGCTACAAGTGCAGGGTTTGGCTCTGACTCACAAGTGGCTACAATATGCCCATCTTCGCCACAGCGGAAGCAATACCATGATCTGGGCCTAGTATTGGGACGGCTGGACGAAGGTAAGTTTTCAGGTTTGGCATGGTCAGGTTTTTTATTTCCAGATTTCTTAGTTGGGTTTTTCTTCGGTGGTGCTTGTTCCTTTTGTTTCATGACAACAGCTAATTGGCTTTTTAGATCAGCAACTTGCTTTTTCAGTTCTTTCAGACTGTCAGACTCCACTTCACTATTTGTACTTGTTTCGGTGACTGTTTGTTCGTAGGAGGTTGCGTTTGGCTTTGTGGCGCCCAAGTGTTTTTTCATGCGTGTGTTTTTAACTTCTTGTCTGTTTTCAACAGTGCGAAGGTGAAGCAATAAATCTGCATACTCAGGTGGATGTTTATCTTTCAATTCCAGCTGTAGCTCTTTTAGCAGATTATCATCCCAACAGCCTCTGTTAAACTGCTTGAGAAGCTGTTTGTTTGCTTCCTGGGGCTCTAGACCGCCTCTACGCACTGTGAGATTGAGCGCCACCTGCAACCGATGCAGATGGTTTTTCTCCATAATCTTGGAAAGTGTTCATGAATCGCACAAGCAGTTCCTCACCGTCTTCAACAGTCCCAAAAGCTGAATCCAACAGCTTAAGATAGTTGGCAGAGGTGGCTTCAGGCCCAAGAGAGCGAATAACATCAGACGCAGGAGCAAGAAGACTTTCAAAGATCTTGCAAGATTTTTCCAAGTCAGACAAAGAAGTATCTTCCATCATCAGGTCAACATGTGAACGCCATGTTTCATAGTCAGCTTCAGTATATGGTCTTGGCGTTTTGCCAGAGAAAGCTCTGATTCTCCAAGAGGAATGGGCGTTTGACGGCTTCTCTGCATTTTTAATGACATGCTCAACTACGATTTTCTGAACCTCGGGTGGGTTAAGATCAGCTGGACTCAACATTTGAGGTGTTAAGTTTGGTCTAAGAGGGCTTTGTAAGAGTGCTTGAGTGGTTTTAGGGGTGTGAGGCACTTCAACTTGGAGTGGAAGAGAGACTCCACTTTGTGTGGGTTCTACAGTAGGGAAAGCAGGATCAACGTCAGCAGAGACCGTTTCAGCTGTCTCAGCAGTTTCAAGAGACTTCCCTATTTTGGACATAACCTCCCGCAACACCTCTTCAAAACTTTTTCCACTTAGCTTAGCTAAACCCCTCAGGTTGCTAAGATAAGCCTCAGTAACACTGCCCCCTACAGTTTTAGTGTAGACATCAGTTAGAGTTTGAATGCAGTATTTAATCTCAGAATTGTCAGTGGATGGAAAGGAGCACGGCAACGTAGGTGCTAATGCTTCAATGCTTTATCCAGACTCGAACTCTACAATATGACTTTTGTCAAAGTCAGATGAGTTATCATCAATGCTAAGCACCCTACGAATAGTGCCATGTTGCTCTAGAAACTCAAAAACATCTGTGTCTCTTTCTTTATCAACACCACCACTAACAATGACTGCATTAGAAATTTTAACACCATGTTTTTCCACGAAATCCATTTTGGCCATATATCAACTGTTTAGTCAGGGGTCAAAACAGAATTCACATCTGTTGTGCGACGCTCCAGGCTCCTGGCTGTGCTCGCCAATTTTTTTATGTAACACAGTACCCACTGTATACAATATATACACTACCGTTCAAAAGTTTGGGGTCACTTAGAAATTTCCTTATTTTTGAAAGAAAAGCACTGTTTTTTTCAATGAAGATAACTTTAAACTAATCAGAAATACACTCTAATATCTAATATGCATTGCTAATGTGGTAAATGACTATTCTAACTGCAAATGTCTGGTTTTTGGTGCAATATCTACATAGGTGTATAGAGGCCCATTTCCATCAACTATCACTCCAGTGTTCTAATGGTACAATGTGTTTGCTCATTGCGTCAGAAGGCTAATGGATGATTAGAAAACCCTTGTGCAATCATGTTAGCACAGCTGAAAACAGTTTAGCTGGTTAGAGAAGCTATAAAACTGACCTTCCTTTGAGCAGGTTGAATATCTGGAAAAAATCATTATTTCTGACCTTGTCAATGTCTTGACTATATTTTCTATTCATTTTACAACTCATGGTGGTAAATAAGTGTGACTTTTCATGGAAAACACAAAATAATTGTCTGGGTGACCCCAAACTTTTGAACGGTAGTGTACCTGTACTACACAGGGTCTAATACCTGCGGGGTATACCACTGCTGATTGGGGGTAATACAGGGTAATACCCACTAACACCTGCGCTCGCCAGATTTTTGTGTGTAACCCTTACTAACACCCTTTCACCCTACTCACTTTAGGTGTAGTACCCTTTTTGGTAGTATTGTGTTATGGCAATGTAGTTACCTTAACTTTTCTACCTGAGGGAAAAAGGGTAATTGGGCCAGGTCAGACCGACTCTGGGTTCGTAGGAGCCTGGGAGGTGGAACAACAGATGACACACACACAGCCGTATATGGAACTTGCAACTATGTATATTATTTACAATTATGTACACAAAAATAAATACATAGCGCAATAAAAAAGAAAAAAAATAATCCATAAACTCAAACTTGTATTTACAATATTCACAGATCTTGTTTTGGTCCTTTCCAGGTGACTAGTGGAGTCACCTTTAGCAGTTCATAGGGTTCGGGCTTCGGCTCGCTATTCAGATCTGGAGATCCACGCTCTGGTCAAACCAGTCCAAAGGAAGAAAAAAAAGAAAAAAAAACCCCTGACCTATAAAATAGGTCAGAACACAGCAAATGAGCTACTGCTCTAAACTTATCACATGAGTGTCAAATATTCTAAAATATACAACAAGTCAGTTTCCGCAAATCAACAAATGTGCATAAAACAAACACATCTACCATTCAAATTTATCAAAATGGTGCTATCACGATGAGTAAAGTGCATTTGGAACACTTGACATCACAGGCCATTTGTGCAGTGTGCTGCACCAAGCTAACATCACATCTAGCACAACAATTTATCACAATTTGCATTTTAAACACATATAGACCACAGATATAACTTTCATCATCAAGTAGCAATTAATGGCAAGGGAACTGGGACCTTTGCTAACCGTTACAGCCTTGAAAATGAGCTTTTTCTGATGAAAAAAACTAGCCAAATTTAGCATTGGCGGCTTGCGTTTTTAAGCTAGCGATTAGCATCCACATACACAATGAATAAATAGCACTCACCATGCCAAGTGGCTCGTGCTTCAATGGAGTTCCCGCGCTCAACAGCGTCAACAACCTTTGGATCCCAATCTTAAAATTTAATAGACGGGGCATTAGAATTTGGCAATACTGCAATGTCTCATTGCTCATTTTGGTTTAGGCTCACCAATTTCAAGGATTTTATCCAGGCAAAGGCTGCTACCAGCACGTTAGCGCCGCCATATCACCAAGGACCGTCTCTCTCTCTGGTCTGTGTCTTTCGGCGTCTGGCGTGACTGAGCCAAAAACGCAAGTCATCCCAGACCCAGGGAGAGAGCGCTTAACCCATTGGGTGGCGTGACCCAACAACGGCGCAGCCATTGGTTACTCGAAATATCAACACACAATACTAGGAACTTTATCAGAACCTTCTAGAAAATGTTCCTACTATTTATGAATATATATTTATTTAAATATTCATATTCAAATTATGTATTCCCATTGTGAAATGGGTGTTTTTCTTTTCTAAAAGCGGTATCAATATTTATAATTTAATTCACATTAAACTATCTACTCCCATTGTGAAATGAATGTCCCCCCTTCTTAAAGCGGTATCGACATTCATAATTCTAGTCACGTTCTTACACTGGGTTACAAACATCTCAAGACATCAGCCAGGAAGTTAAAGCTTGGGTGCAAAAGGGTCTTCCAAATGGACAATGACCCTAAGCATACCACCAAGTTAGTTATAAAGTGGCTTAAGGACAAAGTCAATGTTTTAGAGTGGCCATCACAATGCCCTGATCTCAGTCCCACAAAAAATCTGTGGGCAGAGCTGAAAAGATGTATGAGAGCAAGGCGGCCTACAAACCTGACTCAGTTACACCAGTTCTGTCAGGAGGAATGGGCCAAAATTCCAGCAAACTATTGTAAGAAGCTTGTGGAAGGACCCCAATGACGTTTAACTCAAGTCATACAGTTTAAAGGCAATGCTACCAAATACTAAGGAAATGTGTGCAAACTTCTGACTTTGAAGAAGGTAATAAAAAAATTCTCCCCCAAAAAATTAGCAAATAAAAAATATTTCACAAATACAAATAATTGTGGTAATCCTACCTGACCTAAAACAGGAAAAGTTTAGTGTGATTTAATGTCAGACAGTGAGAATAAAAAGGATATGCATGTGTCTTTTTATACAGTGTATGTATAAACTTGCGGTTTCAACTGTATACTGTATCTGGGCCCACTCATACTACAAAGATTGTCCCGAACTTAAGCCAAGGTCTGCTTCTTTTTAATAGTAACCATTTCCCACTGCACTTTAGGGCTGGCCATAGCTGCAGCTTTGACTCACCTAGAGAGGTCCGCTATAGCCCTGACTCGGTTTCTCATGTATGCACGCATACACTATGTGCATCGGAGGTATAACCGTAACGTATAACATAACCACTGTGTGAAAGAGCACTACCAGGGGGGAAAAAAACTTCAAAATAAGCATAATAAGACACAATAAGAATTGTTATATTTTCAGTTTATTGTAATACTGCAGTTGAATAATTGGCATATAAACCTTTTTTGTCTAACATTTGCCATTTTTCAGATTAAGCCAGCCACACACAAGGAAATCTTGTAGATTTTGGGCCTGATTCTCTCCTTCCATCAATTATAGGAAAAGTCATGATCATCTTAGTGGTCCCATTGATTATGCTGTCAAGATTTCCCCGTGGTGTGGAGGGTGTTAAAAGTGACTTAAGTCACATTTGACTGCAAGAGATTCTGTGAGATTTCCCAGGGGCAGCTCAGTGGTGCAGTATTTTGCATGGGTTCGAACTCACCCCTGGCCAGTGATAACCTTTCTGTGTGGAGTCTACATGTTCTCACTGTGTCTGCATGGGTTTTTGCCAGATACTCCAGTTTCCTCCCACAGTCCAAAAACAGCTACAGTGGGGCAAAAAAGTATTTAGTCAGCCACCAATTGTGCAAGTTCTCCCACTTAAAAGATGAGAGAGGTCTCCAATTTTCATCACAGGTATACCTCAACTATGAGAGACAAAATGAGAAAAAAAAATCCAGAAAATCGCATTGTCTGATTTTTAAAGAATTTATTTGCAAATTATGGTGGAAAATAAGTATTTGGTCACCTACAAACAAGCAAGATTCCTGGCTCTCACAGACCTGTAACTTCTTATTTAAGAGGCTCCTCTGTCCTCCACTCGTTACCTGTATTAATGGCACCTGTTTGAACTCGTTATCAGTATAAAAGACACCTGTCCACAACCTCAAACAGTCAGACTCCAAACTCCACTATGGCCAAGACCAAAGAGCTGTCAAAGGACACCAGAAACAAAATTGTAGACCTGCACCAGGCTGGGAAGACTGAATCTGCAATAGGTAAGCAGCCTGGTGTGAAGAAATCAACTGTGGGAGCAATTATTAGAAAATGGAAGACTTACAGTACAAGACCACTGATAATCTCCCTCAATTTGGGGCTCCACGCAAGATCTCACCCCGTGGGGTCAAAATGATCACGAGAACGGTGAGCAAAAATCCCAGAACCACACGGGGGGACCTAGTGAATGACCTGCAGAGAGCTGGGACCAAAGTAACAAAGGCTACCATCAGTAACACACTACGCCGCCAGGGACTCAAATCCTGCAGTGCCAGACGTGTCCCCCTGCTTAAGCCAGTACATGTCCAGGTCTGTCTGAAGTTTGCTAGAGAGCATTTGAATGATCCAGAAGAGGATTGGGAGAATGTCATATGGTCAGATGAAACCAAAATAGAACCTTTTGGTAAAAACTCAACTTGTGTTTGGAGGAGAAAGAATGCTGAGTTGCATCCAAAGAACACCATACCTACTGTGAAGGATGGGGGTGGAAACATCATGCTTTGGGGCTGTTTTTCTGCAAAGGGACCAGGACGACTGATCCGTGTAAAGGAAAGAATGTATGGGGCCATGTATCGTAAGATTTTGAGTGAAAACCTCCTTCCATCAGCACGGGCATTGAAGATGAAACATGGCTGGGTCTTTCAGCATGACAATGATCCCAAACACACCGCCCGGGCAACGAAGGAGTGGCTTCGTAAGAAGCATTTCAAGGTCCTGGAGTGGCCTAGCCAGTCTCCAGATCTCAACCCCACAGAAAATCTTTGGAGGGAGTTGAAAGTCCGTGTTGCCCAGCGACAGCCCCAAAACATCACTGCTCTAGAGGAGATCTGCATGGAGGAATGGGCCAAATACCAGCAACAGTGTGTGAAAACCTTGTGAAGACTTACAGAAAACGTTTGACCTCTGTCATTGCCAACAAAGGGTATATAACAAAGTATTGAGATAAACTTTTATTCTTGACCAAATACTTATTTTCCACCATAATTTGCAAATAAATTCTTTAAAAATCAGACAATGTGATTTTCTGGATTTTTTTTCTCATTTTGTCTCTCATAGTTGAGGTATACCTATGATGAAAATTGGAGACCTCGCTCATCTTTTAAGTGGGAGGACTTGCACAGTTGGTGGCTGACTAAATACTTTTTTGCCCCACTATAAATGAGTTAATTGGCATTTACTGGGGATAAATTAGGTTTGTGTGTGAGAGTGAACTGTCGTCGCCTCTGTGTGTTGGCCCTGCGATGGACTGACAATCTGTCCAGAGTGTACCCTGCCTTTCACCCAAAGATGCTGCGATAGGCTCCAGTCCCCTCGCCACCCGAAAAGGATCGAATGTTTAAGAAGATGAATGAATGATTTGCCAGTTCCACTTACACTGCCTTTTTCATAAATATGAGGTGCAAAAATGGACAAAAGCACCAGAAAATATGGACCCCAAAATACACACAAATGCTCACATTGTTCTCCACACAATAGGAACATAACTGATAAAGTTATGAATTATTTTATTGCCGTCTATGGTGGTTGCTCGCATTTTCAAAGTCTCTTAAGATTTTAAAAATCTTTTAGTATGGCCCGGGCCTTAGTTTTCAAAAACTCTGGGGAAAAAAGCCATAACCTAGTGGGTTACAGTTAGTCTAATGCTTAGTGAACTGCCTGGTCAACGAGCATGGGGGTAACACTGAGCCACTTCAGATGTCTACATGTGTGCATGTGATAAAGTGGAATAAGACATTTGTGAATTGGATTTAGTGGCTGAACATGATAAAAAATACCACATACGTACATATGACATATACAGTTAAAAAAAAGTTGACCGTAAATAGGGCAGTGCTGTAACTACAGTATTTAAAACTGATTAAAGGAATTTAAGGTCTCTCCATCTTTTGCTTTGCTATGATTGAAAGAGTCAAGCGGCACTAGTTTTATCAAATGATACAAGAAAGGCATTATGAGTTTTCCCTCAGTTGAAAATGGTTACCTAGCAGCACAAGAAAAAGCACAAATACTAATAGGAAATGCCATAAATAAAACTAATACCCCCCTCCCCCAACAAAGCAGCCTTATTGAAACAAAAAACGTCAGTGGTTTATTTACAATTTACAACTAAATACCTGAATACTCCTGGGGTGAATAAACTACTAAGCACAAATATTACTATGAACCTGAACACTATCTTACCACAGACCCACAAGTCTTTTTTAAAGATTTATTTTTGGCCTTTCAGCATTTATTTAGACAAAAGTATTGAAAAGAGACAGGAAATGCAGTGAAGAACAAGGGGGAGATGCACAGGAAAGACCGCTCTGGTTGAGATCAATGCAGACAAATGACATGTTCTTGATATCTTTATATTATACCAAAAACTCAATGTTAACACTAAAGGCATGACTACAATGATAAATGCGTTTGTGTCTGTGGTGGTCTTACCTGTAAAGGCCATGTTCTTGGGGTTTCCATATGGAGTGCCAGGCTGAACAGGGCTGTAGACTGGATTCATGGCTGAAGATAACCTGGTCTTACTGATGGGGAGGTAAAGAAACAGGAAGCAGAGGATTGGGGAGTGGGGGTGGGGGCAGAAAAGAAATGGAGGAAAAAGAGATATGAGCCATGTAAATGAAAAGAAGAGTGCTACGATTATCAAGCACACGCACGCACCGGTCGCACACATAATCCCAAACTCTTAAAGGCGACATCCAGCTGAAGGATTTCACCAGCATGCAAAAAAAAAAGCCAAACCCTGTGACTCCTGACTCTCAATTAGGCTCAACATAAGTATGTACTTAAAAACACAGGCTGTCTGAATAAAGAAAAGCACAAACACTGACAGAGGACTAAAGTATACATGGACCAACAGGAAAAGAACTGGTTTCCTGGGAATGCAATAAACCCTCCTGCCTTGTTTTGCACTTCTCCAAAAAAGCCTGGATAAGCTTTATCACAGGAGTGGTCAGGGTGGAGGTGCCTAACACCACGGCCTTTTATCTCCCATGTGGACCTCTGCCAATACAGCTTACCTGCTCATTGGGAACATGGGCCTGTGAAACTGGATGTGTGTGAGTACGTGAGTGTGTGTGCATGCGTGGCCCGTACCTCTTGTGCGTGTCTGGTTGATACATGAAACTGAATTTGTCTGTGGGATGCCCGCTCGCCATTCTTGCTGTATGCAAATGAGGAAGGAGTGGAAGTGGATATGCAAATCTGAAATTAAAACAGCAAGAGGTCATGATTACAATGAACACAAGGAAAGGAAAAAAAAAATAACAGCAAAAAAAGCAAGCACCGGTGCAACAGCAAATGGTTAGTGAGAGCAACAGGGGAGACGGTGATTTAGACTGTGTGCAAGTGTTGGTGGGAATAGCGGTCAATTATTTTGCTCTTAACTGAAGTGTATGAATAAAAAAAATATGCTATTGTGTGTTTGTAGGAAATGTGTCTCTATGAAAATATGAATGTGAGCTATACACATGAGATGTGGTGCACAGAGCAAACTGAGACAAGCAGCAAAGCCAACATCAATACGGCCAATGGGAAAGCACAAAAAAAACCAGTGGGTGGGCAAGTGACAGGAGCAAAACAGGACGGAGAACAAAATACAGTACACGAAGCTGAATTTGTACCAAGCCATGAGTAAGCATGATCCAGGAGCACAGGAGTGCAGCACAAACAGAACTGAGCGGCTGAGGAACTTTTTTTTTTTAAAAAGAGGGGAAAGGTAGATGTGAGCTGTGTGTCATTTGAGATCATACGTGTCTTGTGTTGAGATTCAGTTTGCAATTGATGTGAATTTTTGTATGAGATGGAGGTGATCAGGCCAGCTGTGTATGGTGTCACCCTGTTGTGTGGTATATATGTGAGTGCCCCCCCCCACACACACACACGATTGGGATTTGCACCAATCAATCCAGAGTTTGTGGTTTGTGGCCAGTTTACAATCAAACTTTATCATAGATTATCATATTTTTCATAATTCCTGGGCCTACACTGCTATGTGGTAACGCCAAACCAAAACCAGAGACACTACTACAGATTACTGACATAAAAAAAACACTCAATAGACAATAAAGAATGCCAGCACTAAAAACTTAAGCACAAATTCATGTTCAAAAACATTAGCCAGCGTGTGTTGTGTGTTAAAAACAACATGAGTGGAGACCTGTCAACTCTGTCATTCAACACAAAGGACTGTGTCAGGGGTAGCAATTAACTTGTTGCCACTTTTCATTTTGTCTTAGCGGCTCATTGTTTCATTTGCCTTTAACTTTCTCCACCTCACTTAATCGGCAACTCTGAATATAAACAAGGACTTTGATTTTGAAGAAACAAATTTAAAGCAGAGCTCTCACCAGTACAACTAGCATACTGAACTTAAAAATAAATCTTCAAACTACAAACCACAATTTTTACAAAATGACACTGCATGAAACAACATGACAGTTTGACAGTGAACAGGACAACATCACAAATAATGTCAGCCAGTCTTGTCAGAGTCAAAATAAAATAGATAAAACATCATTTAATGAAACTTAAGCATAAGCGGCAACTGTAATATATCAAAAAATCAGCAATAGCAGACATTTTTATCAAATAAAATAGTGTCCAGAGGTACTGTCTTTACTGAACACAGAGCCATCATGTTTGCAGGCATATCCATGACACAAATGCCCATTGTGAGCCATTAAACCCCATCTAGTGAAATTATAGATTAAATAAACCAAATGATCATTTTCCTTTTGCAACTTAAAAAATGCCTTCCTACTGATTTATAAGAACAAGTTTAGCCCTGGCAAGGCTTCTTGTGTACAACCACATGCACGCATATACTGTGTGCGTATGAGGTAGGATTGGTGAATCCATTCCTCTAATCATTCATTTTACAACATAGCAGTTGTTTGGAAAAGAACTACTGGAGAAAAAAACTCAAAATTAGCCACAAGATCCTTAATATTTAAGCATCAGCTGTGTCGTTCTCCATTGTGCTGACTAAGACTCCACTTCCTGTAAAAATTAAATGACACTTCTTGATTAAATTGGTCCCACTGTGAGTGGGCTCTAAACTCACTGTTTTTCAAAGTGCATGGGTTTCTTTTTGCATTTTGGCATGCCGACTAGAAGTGACACAACCTTCTTGAAAGCTGAGACAGTGACTTCACTTTGATCGATATCCGATTTACAACGATGTGACACCCTTACCAGTCCCTCCAGGATTTCGTGATGTTGCGATCGCGTCAATTCACGCAAAATCAGCCAATCAGCACGACTATCGCGCAATCTTGCACCTTTGTCCAATCACAGCAACTTTCCCACAATTTTGGCCAATCCTCGTCAACTTCCGCCAATTTCACCAATCAAATTTGTCCCTGAGTGGTGCTCAAATGCTCAGTCTAACCTATCAAATGCGTCACTGCACCGCGTTCACTTCTGTGTTTACAGTGAGTATTAACAGAACATCAGCAAAAACAGAGTGTGTGGTTAAAAAAAAACACTCACCCGCGAGGTTTCCAACACCGTCCCTTCCTCTGTCTCCCCCAGCCTGTCGGTGGACGTCTCATCACATCTCCATCCTGACCGCGTGTACGAAATGCTGGGTTTGTGTTGAAAAACGTCTGTTTGCCCTAAGAGCACCCCATCGTGCGAGCGCGCACGAAGAGAGACGCTGTAAAACCACAACCAAACGAACAAATCTAACACTACAGCCAGTGTTTGATCATTTTATACATCTTTAGATGTAAAACCATTACTACATCTTGTCAATGAGTTTTAAAACTGTGAACCTCCGGTCTGGACACGGTTCGTTTGGTGTCGTCTGAATGCTTGTTGGAACTCTGGTGTGCACCAAACAAGCAAAGTTTGGTCCCCCCGAAAACAGGGGACTCGGACCTTTTGCAAACAAAGTCTGATGCACGCCGCAGGACCAAAGGACGGAAGTGCCCCTCAGTGTTTGTGTAACCATAGCAACACAGTCTGAGAAGAGGAAGTGGCATTTACAGTAGCACATTTTGGGTAGAAAATAACAATAAAGACAACTGCGTGAATCCAAGAAATCCTTTTACCAGTGTAAGCAGAGGAGAAAAGTTAAAAAGTGTCTCGTTTGTGGCAGACAAACAACCCGACTGAAAGGAATGGATTTCTGTTTTCGGTCCTGGCCAATCGATGCACCTGATTTTTCTTCTTCGCCGAGATTTTTTTCTTCCTGGTCAGTGGTGGTTTCGGCTACAGCGTCCCCAAACCAGCAGTTGTAACTGCGTGATGTTGTCCAGGCAGTTTGGTCCACTGCAGTGTGAATGCAAACCAAACCAAACAAAGGTCTGAAAATTCTCGGCATTCCCCACCCAGTCAAACCGAGACCCCCGGACTGTCCTGGTCTGAATGCAGCCTTATTTTTTCCTCGCCGCTTGGTAGCGAGTGGTTGGGGACCATAGGGAGTTTTCAAATTGCTGCCAATAATTTCCAAATCTATACTCTTTAACATGCATTCAATGCAATTTAGCTGTTGTAATGGATATTGTGTTGAAGTCTGTATTTGCTGTTGCACAAGAGAGTTTTTCTATATAGCACAAGTTTCTGCTTAATTTACAAATCAATGTTTAACAGGAAATTTTTGACAATCCTGTCCTTTTCTTGTATCGTTATATAGAATATCACTGCAGTAAACTATGGAAAAAAACATCTGCTTTAAAATTTGGAATTCTTCCCACAACTTTTAGTGCAAAAAAACCCTCAAAACATCACAATTTTTAAAAAAAGCTCCCACAAATTCAGGCTTTTTGGGCCGCAGTAATCATAAAAACATCCTGCAAAATTCTGGAGGGACTGTCTTACTGTACATATTGTTTATATCGAGATTTAAAAGACACATACCCCTTTTCTACTTGTCACTGCCCCGCCTCTCCCCCACAGTGCACCAGGTGTGTGCAATAGTGGATTCCGGTGGTTAGCACAGCAGCTTCAGCGGGGAAAGTAAGTACTGAACACGTCAACATTTTCCTCATTAAACATACAGTATCTCACAAAAGTATGTACACCCCCCACATTTTTATAAATATTTTATTATATCTTTTCATGGGACAGCAGTGTTCAGCTTGTATAACAATGTAAATTTGCTGTCCCCTCAAAATAACTCAACACACAGCCATTAATGTCGAAACCGCTGGCAACAAAAGGGAGTACACCCCTAAGTGAAAATGTCCAAATTGTGCCCAAAGTGTAAATATTTTGTATGGCCACCATTATTTTCTAGCACTGCCTTAACTCTCTTGGGCATGGAGTTCACTAGAATTTCACAGGTTGCCACTGGAATCCTCTTCCACTCCTCCATGAAGAAATCACAAAGCTGGTGGATGTTGGAGACCTTACGCTCTTCCACCTTCTGTTTGAGGATGCCCCACAGATGCTCAATACGGTTTAGATCTGGAGACATGCTTGGCCAGTCCATCATCTTTACGCTCAGTTTCTTTAGCAAGGCAGTGGTCATCTTAGAGGTGTGTTTGGGGTCATTATCATGTTGGAATACTGCCCTACAGCCCAGTTCCCAATCATGCTCTGCTTCAGTATGTCACAGTACATGTTGACATTCATGGTCTCCTCTATGAACTGTAGCTCCCCAGTGCCGGCAGCACTCATGTAGCCCTAAACCATGCCACTCCCACCACCATGCTTGACTGTAGGCAAGACACACTTGTCTTTGTACTCCTCACCTGGTTGCCGCCACACAAGCTTGACACCATCTGAACCAAATAAGTTTATCTTGGTCTCATCAGACCACAGGACATGGTTCCAGTAATCCATGTCCTTAGTCTGCTCGTCTTCAGCAAACTGCGGGCTTTCTTGTGCATCATCTTTAAAAGGGACTTCCTTCTGGGACAACAGCCATGCAAACCAATTTGATGCAGTGTGCAGCGTATGGTCTGAGCACTGACAGGCTGAGCCCCCACCCCTTCAACCTCCGCAGCAATGCTGGCAGCACTCATATGTCTATTTTCAAAAGACAACCTCTGGATATGACGCTGAGCACGTGCACTCAACTTCTTTGGTCGACCATGGCGAGGTCTGCTCTGAATGGAACCTGTCCTGTTAAACTGTTGTATGGTCTTGGCCACCGTGCTGCATCTCAGTTTCAGGGTGTTGGCAATCTTCTTATAGCCTAGGCCATCTTTATGTAGAGCAATAATTCTTTTTTTCAGATGCTCAGAGAGTTCTTTGCCATGAGGTGCCATGTTGAACTTCCAGTGACCAGTATGAGAGAGTGTGAGAGCAATAACACCAGATTTAACACACCTGCTCCCCATTCACATCGGAGACCTTCTAACACTAACGAGTCATATGACACCAGGGACGGAAAATGGCTAATTGGGCACAATTTGGACATTTTCACTTAGGGGTGTACTCACTTTTGTTGACAGCGGTTTCGACATTAATGGCTGTGTGTTGAGTTATTTTGAGGGGACAGCAAATTTACACTGTTATACAAGCTGTACACTGACTACATTGTATCAAAGTATCATATCTTCAGTGTTGTCCCATGAAAAGATGTAATAAAATATTTACAAAAATGTGAGGGGTGTACTCACTTTGGTGAGATACTGCATTTCTGATGGAGCCACTGACCTGAGATTTTCACCAGATACAGTATCAGTAACAACCCAAGTAAGCCATACATACAAACAAATCAAGGCAATTGTGTTCACAAAACAAGTTATCTTTAATAAAGTGGAATGACACAAGTAGGGCTGTCGTGAAAACCACAATTACATATGTAGTACCACACTATGGACAAGCCTACTGCAACAACTATATAAGTGAACGCCATTTACCATTTTTTACCACAATACACATAAAACACCAAAAGCCAGTTTAGGAAGCTTGGGATCAGTCCGCCAAGGTCTCCACCTTTGACCACCACCTGATCCACATAGCACCGGACCCCCATGATCCCTCCTGCAGGTGGTGAGCCCACTGGAGGGCAGACCCATGTAACTCCTTCGGGCTGAGCCTGGCCGGGTCCCATGGGCAGAAACCCGGCCACCAGATGCTAGCCATTGAGCCCCTCCCCCAGGCCTGGCTCCAGGGTGGGGCCCCAGTAACACCATACCGGGCGGGGTACACTGAATCCTTGTTTTAGCATTCATCATGAGAGTCTGTTGGATCGTTCTTAGTCTGGCCCTTTACCCAGGACCAGTTTATCTTGGGTGACCCTACTAGAGGCAAACTGCCCCGGACGACATAGCTCCTGGGATCACTAGGGCATGCAAATCCCCCACCACGATAAGATGACGATCTATGAGGGGATCGCTGCAAAAAGCTGCAAAAGTGCGTGACAGTGGCCACACACACACACTAAATAAATAACAAATAAATTAAAACGTGTTGGAGGAACAAACTGGCTCTTAATGTAACTTGAGTTCTAATAATTTTTAATTAGTCAAGTAGCAATAATGAATAAAGTTGAAGATCTCAAATGCACATTAAAAACCTATTTTATAACAACACTGCAAAATTAAGAGGGGGAAAAAGGTGCACAAAATTAATGACAGATAAATTTGTACAATTGATTTTTTTTCACTATATTATTTAAAATGTAGAAAAAGAGATGGTCCTTTTTATTGGCAATTATACTGTATATAAACTATAGAATTTACAGAAAATGTATACAGCGATATATATCGTCATCACCAAATAAGATTATTTACATAGTGATATGAAATTTTGGTCATATCGCACAGCCCTAGGATGTAATATTCCTTTTGTTAATTTGAGGCCACTTTGAACCTGGCAAACTGAGCATTAAAATACAATTGCCAAAATTAAATCACAGTAAATATTGTGCGAGCTTTGATCAAAATTGGATTTTACTTCAGACTAAAGCCTGTAGAGCAAGTTGTGAATCTGCTGAGTGCGGGAGCTAAGCCTATTAACACAGGGATAACTGGCTAAACTCTCCCAGGGGTCTTGTCCTCGCAGTACATATACACACAGGTAGACCATTACAGCTGTGCATGAATAGAGCAGAGAGAGATGGGTGTGTTCATCTGTGTGTGAGTGCAGCAAAAGGTGATGAAAAGTGAATGTGTGAGAACAAGAGGGCACCACAATGCCTCTAATGAGGGTGTGTGTGAGGAACAGAGGGCAGCCGAAATGCATGTGGTGAGAGGGAGTGTCCAGCTATGGCTCCCTTTGTTTTCAGGGGGAGGTGATGAGGTCTCCATTCGTAAAAAGCCCCTTTCCAACCAGAAGATCTTCTGTACTGCAGACCACCATTGAAAAAGACCACTTAACAGAATATATTCACTGCACACAAAGAGACTGTGCAATTGTTGGCAGAGCAGAGTATAAAACCCTTTCAGAAACACCTCATTTTTTCATTAATCTTACAGCAACCAAAGATGTGTAGGCCTACTTCATGTAGGTCCCTGGTCCCCTTTTTGGAATTACTTCAGTCTTAGCAAGTCAGACGCCAGTAAAGTTTCTGTAATGTAAGACTGCTCTCTAAAGGGACATCTTGGTGTCAGGAAATTTAGTTTACAATAATCCCAGACACTATACCAGTCAGATTCATTGGTCACACTAATGGTGTTATCAGTGTGGTCTGTCCTGAACCTTTAGCCCAAAGCCCACTTCTTTGAAACAGAAGGGAGGCTTCAGCACAACATAGTTTCTTATGTACGAGCAAATGCATGCGTATGCTGTGTGCATATTATGGGTGTGCCATATCATACTGTTCACGATAATACTGGTATACATTTTGATACAGGTGTAAAAATGAATATCACAATATTTGGAGCTGTCTGCGTGATGATGTCGCAGCATTATGATGCTGACATAAGTTATATGTTAGCATAGAAAAGGCAGACAAACATGGCATGGGAAGACAGCAGCCACTCTGTGGTTGGAGGTACCTGAAACTGGATCTGTTGTGTGGAAATATTTTGTTTAGCAGCAGTGCCATAATCTGGCCGCAAAGGTTTTCCGCAAATCACCAAAACCAAACAATACAAAACAATAACTATCACAAAATAACTTTTCCTTGATACAGACATGACATAGTCAATAGAATGTTGACAGAACTCATTCAATCCGTGTTTTGACAGACAACACCAAAAGCCAATGATAATGAGAATACACCGCATCAAACCAATCGTGGCTGGAATACAGTTAGTCCCGTTCCATTGAGGTACACAGCAGCGTGTGTAGGCACATAATTGTAGCAGCCGGAGCAGCACCATACCTGCTAATGTTTGGGCTAACGCAGCTGTGGAGGAGTTAGAGTATGGTTAAAAAGAAAATGAGGACAGAAAATGTTAATGGAAAGCGACCGCGTTAGACACTGAAACGGACGCTGCCCAATGCTGAATAGACGAGGAGATTGTTGAAAAGAGGGTTCGATGAATTCAGTAGTGTAGAGATACTTTAAATATTTTAAAGTCTGACAAGAAGCAGCTTAGTGTGCACTGCAAACTGCGCCACATATTCCCACAAAATTAGGTAACACTACAGATCTTTTTTTTTACCACCTGAAGTAGTGCCATCCTGTTGAGCACATAGAATGCAAGACTTTACAGTCCCAGAACCAAGCAAGTGTGGTTGGTCCTCCAAAACCTACCAGTGTGATTCCTACGCAACAACAACACACCATAGTGGCCATTTTCTCCAGTGCCATGCCTTACGACAAAAAAAATAAAGAGACACAGTGATATTACAAATGCAATAACCTACTTTGTTGCAAAAGACATGCTGCCATTAAGCATGGTTGAAAATGTCAGATTTAAGCAGCTGGTTAAACTAATTGACCATCGTTACCAATTCCCTGGCCGTAAATATTTCTCCCAGACGGCACTTTCCCCAGCTGTACATGGCGTGTAGAGAAACAGTTGTTCTCCTGTAACACCTGAAGCTTTTGACTAAATTAAAAATCAGGATTAAGATTTTAGTTTTTTATATACAGTGATCCCTCGCTACTTCGCGTTTCACCTTTCGCGCCCTCAGTGCATCGCGGATTTTTCAAAAATATTCATCAAAAATTCAAAATTAAGAAAAATGGCACGAAAGTTGCTCGGGCGCTAGCAGAAGGCAGGGAGACTACATTAGAACATCAGGTATCAACACGGAGAGCCCGCACAACTCAAAATCCACCTCTCTGACCACCGCTCCACTCCTCTCCGCCCACCTCTTCACCGCTCGGGAATCTCACAAGCTGATTGGCCGAGACGTTTTACCTCGCAAGCTGATTGGCCGAGACGTTTTACCCAGCTTCTCTCCCTGCAGAGCGCCGATACCCAGCGAAGGAAGACCGCATTCATTGTTCTTTATCGCTCGTGTTGCTCAGTGGCACTTTTCGCTGTTTCTTGTGCCTTTTTGTGCAAAATAGTGCTTGTGACGCCCTTGGGTGGGGGGGGGGGGGTGACGCTACTTTGCGGTTTTTCACTTTTCGCAGTCGGTTCTGGTCCCCATTAAACGCGATAAGTGAGGGATCACTGTATATCCATTTTATAATTATTTGAAATCCAGTTGTATAATGTTCTACAGTACATTTGTCATGTTCAACTTCTGACAGAAAATAAATATTTTAACCAAAATTAATATTGCAATATCTTCACAGCTCACTCACAAGTAAAAAGGAACCTTTAAGCTTGACAGAAATAGTGATTTGACTTATATCGCAATATACTGTATGTCAGTATTGACTGGTAGGGAAAAAATTTATTGTGATTGGATGTTTTTTTCATATTGCCCAGCCCTAGTTAAAGGTAAATAACATTGGCCTGTGAAACTGTCCTTTATAAATCATAAAAAAAAAAAAAAGGTATTTCATGATAACGTCAAGATTATTATTATTGTGAAAATTCAAAGAAATATTGTGATATCATTTTCTGGCCATATCCCCCACCCCTAGTGCATAAGACGTGATGTATAATCAGAGACAATCCCACCAATCATTTTAAAAAATGTCAGCTGTATGAGAGAACTCTACCACAAATAAATAACTAAACAACATAAAGCCACAAAGTCCATAAAGTTAAAGTATTCACTGTGTTGTTCTTCATTATGCTGAAGTTAAGACCGTTCTCAGAAATAAAGGGCACTTCCTGTAAAGCTATGCATGTCGTGGTATAGAGGGGTTGCACGTGACATCAGTGGTCACGTGCCACATTGTTTTTCTGCTATTTTGGATGGCAAATAGCGTGGACCCTGTGTTGAGAATAATAATAATTCCACTGGCACCTACTCAGTCCAACTTGCCATGGTGTTCGTTTTCCATTACCACTGAATACCACCTTAAGTGAGTGAGATCTTTACAGCAAGGCAGCCTGACACTCCCATGACATCGTTTGTATGTGACAAGAAAAACACAAGATGGATATTGAGGTGAGCCTGCTGCTTGCTGGCTTTTTGTCGGAATAAAGGCAAAAAAGGAGAGCCAGAAAAGGCTACAGGTGGCAAGACAAAACACTGGAAAAGTACTGGAGAGTTCAGGAAGCCATGGAGCAGCGGAAGACGTGAGGATACGAACTTGATCACACATGAAGGTAAGCTAATGATTGCTAATGCTAGTTAGCACTAATAAGTCTTCCGTACTACATTGTAATCATGGCAAATTATCGCTATTAGGTACTAAAATATGTATGCTGTGTGTGTTAGTTAGCTCATTGTCTGCATACAGGAGACAACGTTGTTGTTTGTTCAAAGTGGGCTTTCCACCACGGGGATAAATAATGGCAAAGATGCATAATATCACATTACACACCATTCTCTATCACTGTTTTCAGCAATGATAATGCCATGGTCGGTTCTACGCCACTCTGCCTCCCGTCTGCCTCCGCCATGGCCATGAATTCATTTCAGGTTGTGCCGTCCAACTCCCTCTGGATTTCTTTAATCAGCTACCAAGCACAGAAAAGTCCGCACCTCGTCGGTGGACCACGGTATTGATTTGTGTGTAGCCATTTATCTCGTTGATTACACTCACTCACGCTTGCTGTTGGTGATTTGACTGTTCGTTGCCATCCAAAATGGCGCAGTAAACAAAGACGCGTGATGACACAGCTAGAACATCTAGGCCTGGTTGGACTAAAAGCAATGTGAGTGCAGGACAGTGCGTGCCTTTAGCATGACACGGACCCAATGCCCCAGTGAAAGTGTGTCTTTAGAGATCATTTTTTGTTACAAGATAATTTGACATCCAGCATTTCATTATTGTTGAAAGTCCTGTGTAGACAGCATTTTTTAAAAAAAATTTTTTTTTTAACTTTGGGGTAATAAACATTTCTGATGAAGAATGGAGAATCAGGTAAGAATATTGTGATGTCAGTTCTCTTGGAAAGAAAAATTGTGATTCCCATTTTAGCAAGAACTGTGCAGCCTTACTAAATGGTGATAAAAGCTTGGCATCAATCATCCACTTTCAGTTTCTCTGCCACAGTGTAACACTGTCCAAACGAATCCCAAAAAAGCCTCAAGCCAGCTCTGTTATAAAATAATTACTTTTTTTAAGCATTCAATGGAAAGCCATAACAACTATTGAGTACACATTTACAATGAGACCATCAATGACGGAGTGGCTCATTCTGGCCTGACAGAAATCACCCTGAGAGTGCTCTCCTGACCATTCACCTTGACCTTAAGCACAGCCTAAATGCAGACCCATCTAGGATGTGGTTAACATGAAGTTCAATAGCCTTGAAGAAGTAACGTTTTTTGCGAAATCTGGGAAATGCCCAGAACTCCTCACCTTTGAAAATGACCTTGACCTCAACCTGGATGCAGACCCTCCAGAGGATCCTTGTGAGTGAGTTTAGTGGCCACTAGGGAAAATGCCTAGGACTAGTAGCAATTTTCATGAAATCACCTAAATGCCCAGATCTCCTGACCTTTGACCTTGAGCATAACCTGGATACAGACCAACCTATGGATCATTGTGAGTGAGTTTAGTGAGGATCAGGGTAAACGCCTAGGAGGACTAGTGATGTCCATGAAATGTGGATAGATGGACGGTGTGTCATCGCATTAGCTCCTTTCGGCTTTGCCTGAATGAGCTAATAACTGTCTAACTGGCAACTAGGGGTGGGCGATATGGCCCAGAAATAATATCACAATATTTCAGTGAATTTTTGTGACAGCTTTATTATGGATGACGGCAAAAAATAAATACAATTTTTAAAAAAAATGTATTTAAAGAACAGCTTCACAAGCCAACATGACACTAAGTTTCAGATTTTGTCTCAAATATTGCAACAAAATAATATAAACCTCCACATCTTTAGTGCACTTTTAGATGTGGTGATTGCTGAGATAAATTTCCTTTGTCTAACTTGATGACTGCTTTTTCATCAATTAATAGCATCAGTCTGGTAAATGTAAACTCATTATTTAGAAAGTGCATACTCAGGCAACGAGTTTTAGAGTTTCTTCTTTTTTTTCCCACATGATGGCAATATGATAAGCTTTATGGATAGACTCTGTTACCTGTGCTTTGGTTTGAGGTTTCCTGAGACTAGCATAATACGGCGTTCTGTGTGGGGCTGGAGATCTTTGGCTGTGGGTGCTGCCCTGGAGCAGCTAGTGCTTTTCATTCAGAGTTGGTTGAGGAGTTGGTGGCGACTCCTCAATTTATTTATTTTATTTTTTTTTTCGGCTGGCCTGGTGTATTCTTCAGGGTGGCTCTGGGTGTGGACGGCTGGTATGGTTTCTCGTGTTGTCGGGATGCCTGATTTTCGTGAAGTTTTTGGCAGGCAGTGCATCTTGTCCAGTTCATCTTTCTCGCCATGTTCATAAAATCCAAAATGTGTCCTAATGTCTGCTTTCAAAACACTAGGTGTGTTTTTTAATCACCTGATGCTGTTCTCCACCTCCCTCTGCCACAATGCCATTACAAACAGTTAAGCAGTTAAGTGTGGTCACATGTCACGGCACACTTTGCTCTTCAGCACTGGCAGCAAGGGCTCAATCATTAATGTTCTGCGTTGATGCAGGGGTCAGCATTGCGATGCGTCTAAGAATCAAGAAATTTCAACACCTCTAATCACCTATTAGTACATTTAAAGGGGTCACTGACTGCACTTTTTCCACAATTTAACAGCTCACATATGTCTTAACGGAGTGTTTGTGACATATTGAAGCAAATTTGTTTTGTATTTTTCTCGGCTTTCTTGAAATGCTCCGATTTAAAGCCTATCACTTTAAAAAACATCTTTCACCTATTCAACTCCACCCTCCCTCTTACGTCAGTTAGCCATTAGCTGACAAGCTTCTAGCTTGGATGAGCGGTGCTGGTTCACTGATCTATAGTCGATGGTGTATCTCGCATCACTCCGGCCCATCTCCCAATAATTTTGCCGTGATTCCACAACAAATCGCTAGCACTGGTCACCGGTCGCCCCCCTAATCGCTGCAACCGACTTGGCCCGGGACTTGAGGCTGCTGGCCAAGCCGAAGCAAAGCTTGCCGAGCCGAGCTGCCAAGCCACGGGATCTCAAAGGGCAGTGTCTCACTCTGCAGGACATCCCTCCACTCCATGGCCAGCTGGGGGATGCCCCGTCACAAGGCGCCTTCCCTACACTGCCTGCGAGAGCAGAGTGGAGTTGCGTGGAGCCCCAGAGGATGGTAGGGGAGCTAGCTGTGAGAGCCAGCAGCTTCCAGCCAGCAGCTTCAGTTACTGCGACCAGTGAGCCAGTGATGGCGATTTGCTGTGGAATCACGGCGAAAGAGATGGGCTGGAATGATATTGTCGGCTGTGGATTGGTGAACCAGGTGGTAAAAGGGATGGCTATTAAGGTGACTAAGATCTGAGAAAAATAACAATATAAGCCGTGCTTGGTGTGAGCCTCCTGGTATCAATGTTAACTGGGGGCTAATAGCTCAGGGACTAATAGGCTCCCTTTAGCGCCCCTTCCATCTACGTGACAGACAGCTAGGCGGGCCAATAATAGAGCAGTAGGTGGGTCTCAAGGACGGTGGTGGGTTGGCTTTGTCAAATCATGATGTATACAATTTACCTGGAAGAGTCAAAAATGTTTCTGACATTTCTGGGAGAGAAAAATGAGATGAATGCTATGTGTGCGTGTTTTTTTTAAGAGAATTGGCTCGATATTTTTTGATAATTATGTGACCAATAGATACATTTCAGATGGTTAAAACCTACAAACACACCATTTTTCAGTCAGTCACCTCTTTGATAAAGAACATCCAGCTGTGCAGTTAAAAAAAGCCTAGTTGTGTAGTATCGTACATACAGTATATTCCATTTACCATCATTGAGGACAAAAAAAAAAATCAAATTTTTCTCTAAAACATGAAACGCCCTCAGATGCAAACAGACAAAGGCTTTATATGCTACTTACTGACATTATTAGAGAGACCTTCCAGCTCCCTGGCTTAACTAGAGTTGTTTTTCAGGACTTTGTAAAGCTCAACTCTATTAGGGGGTCTTAATTCGGGCTGAATTCACAAGCTACAGCCTCAAGGCCTACATATACGCAGCTTACAAGCCAGTGTGTTAACAGAGCTGACATTTATGAGCGCCTGCCTTTTAAAGCTTTGCATGCCACTCAGTTCTTCAGTGTTTGTCTCTTGATTTAATTTGAATATGCCAATATAAATATGTGCACATTTCTAAACAATAATGTCTGTTCCACTGTATAAAGGGAGTCTCCAGCAGCCTGGGGGGACCAAAGGATGTAATAATGAGAGTGGAGAAGGGAAGGATTTTGAAGGACTACAACACACACACACACACAAAGGGGTACCATTCCTAGAGAACATGTACAATACAACACAACCCCCATGCCAGCTCTAACCTCCCACATAATACCTCACCAGGCATGTACTTTTTAAGCAACAAATCAAAACCAGTGGGTATCATCACACTTCAGCATGAGAGAGAATAGTACTGAACAGCTTTTTCTGAACCATCTAGAAGAAAACACTTCACTTGGGTCATAAAAAGAGGACAAGAGAGAAAGATAAATTGAAAGATAATAACTTATAACAAAGGGTGCATTACTGGCATGTGTAATATGTGTTAAGTCCATAATTCTATCAATTAGTAAGAGCTGTCTCAATTTCAATACCAGTATCGGGCATGTTACTGATACTATTGAAAATTGCTGGTATTGGTTAAGGAGCAGTCTCATCAGTGCACCAATCCGATATCACATAATTTATTAGCCCAGAAACAGTAACCAGCAACTTCCCAGTTACCCTAGTAAACTCTAACAGAACAGAAATCAAATTTTCTTAGTTGTTCAAAAAGAATACACAGGACATTTAAATTATTTCTACATTGATTTGATTTTGTTTTTGAATTTTGCTACATTACTATTTTTGTAGCCTTATATTTAAAACAAAATTTCTTTTGTTTTATTACATATGCATGCCCTTTAAATTCTCAAAGACACTTATTTATTTTCAGATTTACCGTATTTGTTCTTCCTTCCAGATCAGTAAAGGAGGTTCTATGACATTTAGATTCTCTGTATGTAGTGTATTTGCTCATTGTTTGCAAAGACTTTATGAGTGAAGTTATACCACAATGGCAGTAATCATATCACATCCATACAGGGTTAGTATATATGCAGCCATTAGAAATAAAAATAAGATTTTTTTTTTTCTTGGTGTCAGATTAGTACTCATATTAACCAACACACACATTCTGTTATGGGAACTGGTGTCTAGAAAGAAAAAAATAGCATTGGAACATCTCTAATTGGTGCTTTTGTAGTACAGTTCAAATGGTCAAAAAAACAAGGCTTTTTAAAAGAGCACATCATCATTTCAGATTCCAGAAAAATGCAAGAAACAGTTCCTCTGTTCCTGATATTTCAAGGATTTTCTGAATAATCAACTCAGTGTAGAAATAAAGCAAATTTTTACAGAAAAATACCATAGTTGATGATGCCCATTCAACAATAAGACTGATTTGTTTCAAGCTATTATCTACCACACACCTCAATTCAAAGCGTGTGTGGGAAAATCCTCACATAAATAACTTAGAAATTTGCCAAAAACCCTTCTGTATGTAAAGTCCAATTAAAGTTAAAGCTGATTAAAATGAAAATAGGTTTTAAAGTCTTTAACATGACAGAAATCTTAGCAAACATGACACAGGATGATATTGGGAAATACTAATAGAGCTTGAGATCATAATATCCATAATCAAGCCCAAGACCAAGTCCCTTGTGTTGCGGGACTCAAAGGCACTATGATGGAATCTCTGATGAAACCCCCTCCTGCTTCTTTCCGCACAATCTGACCTGCCCTGCAGCAATGAGATGCAAACGGCTCAAGGCTATTTTAGATCTAGGACAGGACTATTCACTTTGGGATAGCATCTCCCCTTTTCTTTTGTGCTGCCTTTTGCATCGTCGTTGTCTTCTTTTTCCCCTCCAAAATCCCCTCATCAGTCACACAACTTGGCATTCCTGGGATAGGCTACAACAGTGTGGCACAACGCTGAAAATGGAAATGATGTAAAGGGGTGAAGAGCCAATAACATTTCTCCCAGATTTTCTTGATTTATATTAATATGTATCTTTTGGCTACGGAATTAAAATCCCTGCATATATTGTAATCATTACAGTTTACCCAAACGTTGTGTCTGGAGAGGTTAAAGGTGCACTCCAGTGCTCTAAAACCACCTCAAAATGAATGTTAATTGCCCAAAATAGTATATTGTGGCTTTTTACCCCCCCCCCCCCCAAAAAAAAACAAACTTTCATTGCCTTAGAATTGCTTGGAAAGAGATTTTAAATCTTTCACCTACTTAAGTACAGTGGTGTGAAAAAGTGTATGCCCCTTCCTGATTTCTTATTTTTTTGTACGTTTGTCACACTTAATTCAATTCAATTCAACTTTATTTATATAGCGCCATTTCACAACAACAGTCATCTCATAGCACTATCAACTGCAGGGGGGAACCCCCACAGTTGCAGAAAGACCCCAGCAATCAGGTGATCCCCTGTGAGCAAGCACTTGGCGACGGTGGAGAGGAAAAACTCCCTTTTAACAGGAAGAAACCTCCAGCAGAACCAGGCTCAGGGAGGGGCAGTCATCTGCTGCGACTGGCTGGGGGGTGAGGGGACAGAGAAGATGAAAAGAACAGACATGTAGAGAGCAAACAGCACGATGGGGACTCAATCTATGGGAGAGAACAAACAAATGTTAATGACCAGCAAAAAAAAAATATTTCATAGAGAGTGAGGAAAGGAGTGAGGTCCAGTGCATTACTGGAGGTCCCCCGGCTGACTAAACCTATTAGCAGCATAACTAAGGGAGGGTTCAGAAACACATGATCCCTCCCTAATTGTAGGCTATACCAAAAAGGTAGGTTTTAACCCTAATCTTAAAAACAGAGATCGAGTCTGACTCCCGAATCCAGATTGGCAGCTGATTCCACAGGAGAGGAGCTTGATAACTGAAGGCTCTGCCTCCCATTGTACTTTTGGAGATTCTAGGTATTACAAGTAATCCTGCATTTTGGGAGCGTAGTGCTCTGTTAGGATAATACGGTAGTATCAGATCTTTTAAATAAAAAGGAGCCTGATTGTTTAGAGCTTTGTAAGTAAGAAGAAGGATTTTAAACTTAATTCTAAACTCTATGGGAAGCCAATGAAGGGAGGCCAGAACCGGAGAGATATGATCTCTCTTTCTAGTACCTGTTAAAACTCTTGCTGCAGCATTTTGGATCAGCTGAAGACTTTTTAAAGATGTTTTAGGACAACCTGATAATAAAGAATTACAATAATCTAATCTCGAGCTAACAAAAGCGTGGATCAGTTTCTCAGCATCACTCTGAGACAAGATGCTCCTAATCTTGGCAATATTACGCAAATGATAGAAGGCAGTCTTAGAAACAAATTTAATATGTGAACTGAAGGACAAATCCTGATCAAAAATAACTCCAAGGTTCCTCACAGAGCTATTAAGAGAAACAGTAACTGCATCCAAACTGAAAGTTTGATTTGGAAAGGAATTTCTAAGGTTTTTTGGACCAACAAGAATGACTTCAGTCTTATCTGAATTTAATAGCAGGAAATTACAAGTCATCCAAGCTTTGATTTCCTTAAGACAGGCTTCTAACTTGGCTAATTGATTACTATCATCTGGCTTCATTGACAGGTATAATTGTGTGTCATCTGCATAACAATGCAAATGTATACAGTGCTTTCTAATAATGTTGCCTAACGGAAGCATATATAAACTAAAAAGAGTAGGGCCTAGCACAGATCCCTGTGGAACTCCATGACTAAGCTTTGAGTTGAAAGAAAACTCATTATTTACATGAACAAACTGGAACCTATCAGATAAATAAGATCTAAACCACTGCAACGAAGTTCCATTAAGTCCAACATAGTGTTCTAATCTATCAAGTAGAATATTATGATCGATAGTATCAAAAGCTGCACTAAGGTCTAAAAGGACAAGTACAGAAACTAGTCCATTATCAGATGCAATGAGGAGGTCGTTAGTGACCTTCGCTAAGGCTGTTTCAGTACTATGATGGATTCTAAACCCAGATTGAAACTCTTCAAGTAAACCATTTCCCTGCAGGTGGTCGAATAATTGCGTAGCAACAACTCTTTCTAAGATTTTTGAAATGAAAGGGAGATTAGAGATTGGTCTATAGTTAGCTAAAGCTCCTGGATCTAGCGTTGTCTTTTTGAGTAAGGGTTTAATTACAGCTGTTTTAAAAGCCTGCGGTACATGGCCTAAAGTTAATGAAGAATTGATTATATGAAGAATAAAGCTACCAATAAGTGGGAAGACTTCTTTAAATAACCTAGTAGGAATAGGGTCTAAAAGACAAGTTGAAGGTTTGGATGAGGAAACTATTTTGTCTAACTCACAAAGGTCGATTGGAGTAAACTCATCAAGACAGACATCAAAAGAAGGAGTTGTAGTAGTTACAGTATTTAAGTTAACTGTGGGAAGAATCTGATTGATTTTATCTCTGATGGATGAAATTTTATTATTGAAAAAGTTCATAAAGTCCTGACTAGTAAGCTCTAAGGGAATGCTAGGATTGACAGAGTCCTGACTCTTTGTCAACCTGGCTACAGTACTGAAAAGAAACCTGGGATTATTCTTGTTCTCTTCTATTAATGCAGAGTAATAACTTGTAATACTTAAATGTTTCAGATCATCAAACAAAGTTAAATATTAGACAAAGATAACCCAAGTAAACACAAAATGCAGTTTTTAAATGAAGGGGTTTATTATTAAGGGAAAAAAATCCAAACCTATAGAGCCCTGTGCGAAAAAGTGATTGTCCCATAAACCTAATAACTGGTTGGGCCACCCTTAGCAGCAACAACTGCAATCAAGCATTTGCGATAACTGGCAATGAGTCTTTACAGCACTGTGGTGGAATTTTGGCCCACTCATCTTTGCAAAATTGTAATTCAGCCAGGGTTTTCGAGCATGAACCACCTTTTCAAGGTCATGCCAATGCATCTAAATTGGATTCAGGTCAGGACTTTGACTAGGTCTCTCCAAAGTCTTCATTTTGTTGTTCTTAAGCCATTCAGAGGTGGACTGTTGGTGTGTTTTGGATCATTGTCCTGCTGCAGAACCCAAGTGCGCTTCAGCTTGAGGTCACAAACAGATGGCCGGACATTCTCCTTCAGGATTTTTTTGGTATACAGCAGAATTCATGGTTCCATTTACCACAGCAAGTCTTCCAGGTCCTGAAGCAGCAAAACAGCCCCAGACCATCACACTACCACCACCATATTTTACTGTTGGGATGATGTTCCTTTTCTGAAATACTGTGTTACTTTTACGCCGGATGTAATGGGACACACACCTTCCAAAAAGTTCAACTTTTGTCTTGTCAGTCCACAGAGTGTTTTCCCAAAGGTCTTGGGGATCATCAAGATGTTTTCTGGCAAAACTGAGACGAGCCTTTATCTTCTTTTTGCTCAGCAGTGGCTTTCATCTTGGAACTCTGCCATGCAGGCTATTTTTGCCCAGTCTCTTTCTTATGGTGGAGTCATGAACACTGACCTTAACTGAGGCAAACGAGGACTGCAGTTATTTGGCTGTTGTTGTGGGGTCTTTTGTGACCTCTTGGATGAGTCGTCGCTGTGCTCTTGGGGTAATTTTGGTCGGCCAGCCACTCCTGGAAAGGTTCACCACTGTTCCATGTTGTCGTCATTTGTGGATAATGGCTCTCACTGTGGTTCACTGGAGTCCTAAAGCTTTAGAAATGGCTTTATAACCTTTTCCAGACTGATAGATATCAATTACTTTGTTTCTCATTTGTTCCTCAATTTCTTTGCATTGTAGCATGATGTCTAGCTTTTGAAGATCTTTTGGTCTACTTCACTTTGTCAGGCAGGTCCTATATAAGTGAGTTCTTGATTTAGGACAGGTGTGGCAGTAATCAGGCCTGGGTGTGGCTAGAGAAATTGAACTCAGCTTTCCAAAGATGTGATAAACCAGTTAATTTATGTTTTAACGGGGAAATGGGGGGGGGGGGTCACTTTTTCACACAGGGCCATGTAGGTTTGGATTTTTTTTACCTTAATAATAAACACCATTTAAAAACTGCATTTTGTGTTTACTTGTGTTATCTTTGTCTAATATTTAAATTTGTTTGATGATCTGAAACATTTGACAAACATACAAAAAAACCTGAGAAATCAGAAAGAGGGCAAACACTTTTGCACACCACTGTATTTGCGGATCTATGAATATTCTCATAAGTGCCGTGCAGGGCTTGCACGAGATTGGTCACCACGTTCCCGACCTGCAGGCTTGCACGTGATTGATGGTCATGCTCCCAACTTGCAGCGCTTGCACGTGATTGGTCCCTGCACTCCCAACCTGCAGTGCTCACACGTGATTGGTCGCCACGATTCCCGGTCGGTGGGCCGCTAGTCTGTTCAAGACGCTTCTGGGCATTAAAAGTTTTGCCTATATCTTCAAATTACCGGAGAGGTAGCTCAGTTGGTAGAGCACCCGCCCCACACTCGGGAGGCTGGGGTTCAAATCCCATCCGGGATCATACCAAAGACCAGGTAAAAATGGTACTTTCCACCCTCTAGCTTGATGCTCAGCATAATAGAATGGGGAAAGGCGGGCAGAGAGCAGTGGCGACCCCTGTCCTGTATAAGCCAAGAAAGGAACACTTGTTCCCGAGGAGACTTGAGCGCAAAAAAAAAAATCCTCAAAAGTAAAAAGAGAAACATTTTTCTGAAAACAGCTGAGGCGAGAGATACATGTGTAGTTGTCAAATATGTGTTTACTTTTTACCAACAGCCAGTCCCCCGTCCACCTGTGATGGGGCAGTGGGGGGGGATTTGAATGTGGCTGCTTTCAGCTCACAGTGTGGCACCCGTCCACTGAGACCGTGGTCTGGCACAGCCACATTCACCACATTCAAATCTCCACCCCACCCCACCTCGCTCCGCTCTCTCTCTCTCTCTCTGCTGCTACCGCTGCATGTGATTGGTTGCCTCCTCCTCCACTGCTTTGCTGTGCAAAAGGATGCCTTCATCCCCCTCTGCCTCAATCCTGCTGCTCCTCCCTCTTCACCCCGAGGCAGCCAAGAGTATCCGTCTGATTGGTTATAACCAATCAGGCTAAGCTGGAATACTGACAGCTAGAAACACTCTGTCCAAATCTGCCTTTTTTTTGGGGGGGGGGGGGGGGATGGAGCTTAAGCAGACATTAACAGCAGAAAAACACATAATTGGGAGTTTGGAATGATTTTGCTCTTTGTATGTCTTGTAAATCACAAGACACATGTTACAGACATGTTAACAACAGAAAAAAACTTGATTTCTGCTGGAGTGTCAGAACTAAAGCGGCGTTGCAAGAGTCTTTATTTAAAGGTGTTCATTAGTAGCTTGTGCCTAAAATTCTTAAAAGGGGAGCATCATGTATATGACTTTTAATGAGTTCTCACATTAACTAGGGAATTATAGTTCTGATAGAAAGGCTGAGTACTGAAAAGAAACCTGGGAGTCTAAAGCCATGTGGATCCCACTGGGAGAATGTGACACTCATTAAAGAGCAGATAACTAAAGTGTTGGTTGGACGGATGCTAATTATGAAGAAAGTCAGCCAAGATATGCAGTATCAGTGGATATAATGCATGAAAAAACATAGAAGAACATGAGTGTTAACGCTTGCTTAGGAATTTCTAAAAGGAAAACAGTGTCCAAGAGAATGTATCAGCCATTTGTAATAACAATAATATACAAATACACTGGAGGGTCTAAAATCTTCCAATAAATTAATGCAAGTTAACCTGCTACTATCTTCATGTGCAAGTATAGTATAAAAGAAAAATTAGAATAAGTTCAAAAATTACAAACTGCACCATAAAAGGGGTAAGTGATATGGCAAAAAGTTCACATCAAGTTTTTTTTTTTTTTGTTTTTTTTTTTTTAAACTGGGGGACCACAATCACAATTTTATCATGATTTTTTTCTTCATATTCATTTGTAACAACATTTTGCAAGCTACTAAACATTACAACCAATCGTTCTCTTTCATTTTTCAGTGTATTGTATGGGGTGTAGGGGTGGGAAAAAAGACTGATTCAGTGATTGGATCGCAATACTTGGCACTGGCGACAATGCATCAATCCATAAACGCATGGACGGATCTTATTAAAAAAATACGCACACATATACAGTACTTTTGGGTTATCAATTGATCACTGGGGGCGGCGCGGTGGTGGAGTGGTTAGCACTGTGGCAGCACAGCAACTCACCCTTGGCTGGGGGATCCTGGGTTTGATCCCAGCCCCTGACCAACAGTGATCTGTGTGGAGTTTGCATGTTCTCCCCGTGTCTGCGTGGGTTTACTCCGGGATTTCTCTGGTTTCCTCCCACATGCCAAAAACATGCAGGTTAGGTTAATTGGCATAAAAAAAACCTGGGGATTCTAAATTGTCCTCAGGTATGACTGTGAGAGTGAATGGTTGTCTGTCTTTCTGTGTTGGCCCTGTGATGGACTGGCGATCTGTCCAGGGTGGACCCTGCCTCTCGCCCAAAGATGCTGGGATAGGCTCCAGCCCCCCCGCGACCCGAAAAGGATTAAGCGGAAGAAGATGAATGAATGAATGAATTAATCAATGGCATTTTCAGTCCACTAGATGGTGCAAAGCAAGCACCCAGTCAAGTGAAGTCATAGCTTGTCTTGGTGACTTGCAGCCAGCTTTGAAAGTTAGGAAACAGTTAGCTCAAATGTTGGGCCTTTTTGGATTTTATAACAAAGATAGAAGGAAAGACCTTGACATGACACAACCCGCAAGAAGCGCTGCACTGAAAAAGAAAAAACACTTGGAATACGGCAGGCCAGCAAAAGTCTCGGAGCAGTATTAGCAATGGCTAAGCTAAAGAGGCACCGGCATGGAACTTTTTCTCTGAGCGTCAAGTGAGTAAAGTTTATTTATGAAGCGCTTTTCACAGACATATAGTCACAGAGGACTGCACAATAAAATGGAATAAAAGGAAGTTGATAGATAAAAATTATTTTAAAAATACAAAAACAAGTTAAAACACAAAATTAATTTAAAAATATCAGACTTACCATTAAAAAGCAAAAAAGCAACAGAAAGCCCCCTGAAACAAAAAAGTTTTCAGCTGCTTTTTAAAAGAGTCCACAGAGTCAGATAAAGTAGCTGGAGTGGGAGTCCAGTCCAAACAGCACCGCACTGCCCACTGCCCTCCCTGTGTGCAGAGACGCATCTCTGTGGAAAATGAAGCCCCCAAAATACTTCATTATATGAAAGAGATGTCAACAGTTTTACTTTGGGACATGATTTGAGGTTGAATAAGGTGGAAAAAAAATTGAAATATATGGGATTGTGATACTCGATTATTACAATATCGTGATTATAGCTGAATCGTGATAGGACTGAATCATGACTCAAGAATCACGATCCAAATCGAATCATGAGGTCCCTCGCTATCCCCACCCCTAATGGGGTGCCATCTTATGAAATGGTTGAAAAGGTTCATTGTACTGTCATCCGATGTGAGAACTTTCTCTATGCAAACTTTGTAAATCACCGTGGTTTGCATCACGTTGGTTGGGGAAAGTCTGAATCAGTTCCATCAGTTCCAACATATCAATGTTGACTTTTTTGGGGGAGACGTCTTCCATGGTGTTTCATCAAGGCTTCCTGGTAGGGACGAAAAATGGGAGGGGGAGAAGAAATGCAAAGCACAATGGTTTGCTGTGATTGGTTTATCTGCATGTCTCTAGGACAGGCATGAAATGGACAAACAGATAGTGTCCTTTGGCTGGGAAAAAAATTCTGGAGGTGCCACTTGTACTGTAGGAGCAAAAAATCGTGACGGACAGAATGTATATTCCAGTACATAGGTCTGTGAAGATAACAGCTAATTAGATTAATGATACGGTAAGAAAAAAAAAACAAGCTCGATAAGTTTTCTGGCCTCGATATAGTGCCATTTGAGTGTGTGTCTGTTTACATAATCCACCAACACTTCAACTGGTTGCGCTGCTTCTGTCCCTCTGTATGCTCCCCGTGGGAGGCGGGGCTTATGCTCACACAGGGAGGACAGCCGGAAAAAGTGAAGCGGTGAGCTGAAGGGTCCACTAACAATATAAAGTTTGCCCCGACTGAGCCTAAAAGCCTGATTCATCCACTGTAACACCAAATTCATTTTTAGTTAGACTTTATATTTTCAGCTAATTTCACTACACGTGAAATTATCTTTGTGCATATAATTAGCAGGTCCATAAAATGATGTCCATCCATCTTCTTCCGCTTAATCTTTTTCGGGTCATGGGGAGGCTGGAGCCTATCCCAGCAGGATAGCAGGGTACACCCTGGACAGATCGCCAGTCCATCACAGGGCCAACACAGAGAGACAGACAACCTTTCACTCTCACATGAATGTGATAAAATGATGTAAGCTCAGAAAATCTTTTAAGAAAATTTGAGTGCCACTGGGTTAATAATTGAAATCATTTGACCTTAAAGCAGTCAAGGAAAAACACATCAAAGGCACTTCACACATATAACATGAGCTAGGACCTGGCAGCTAAATCCAAAGTCAACAATCAATTCCCTCAGGTAGTATTAACAGCAGACAGACATTATTGCCTGTGGTGGAGGTGGGACTCGACAAATAGAGAGGGAAAAAAGGTCATTATCTTGAAGTTAAAATAGAAACCCATGATATTTTACTGTCTCTATGCACAAAATAATTGTTATAAATGAAGAGTGGTTTATAGGTATTTCTGATCAACGGCACTATCGTTTTGCTTCCTTAGTGGGTGTAGATATTTCATGCTGGCCAAATACACAAAGCTGAGCAGAGTTACAACGTTCCTCAACGTTCTCACCTCAGAAGCACCCTGAACAACACACAGAGCCACAGTTAATCACTCACTACAGGATTATAGTTTTCCACAACCAACCAGTAAACACTAACTGTGCTCTGCCCGACTATCTCTACAAGACATCTTTGTTTTGAAGAAATATATAGACACATTAACTTTTTTATTCAACTATCAGAAGGCGGTACTTTCAATTATTTGCCTCACCAGCATAAGGAACAGACAGATAGTGGGCAATAGGTGTCTAATGTATCATTCACAAGTACAAAACTTTTCCAAATAGGTGAAATAAAACAACAAACACAACCAAATATTATGCTGATGGTCACCATTTAGGCCAATTTTATGGTACATTAACTCATTCATCCTTTATGTGAACAGAAATAACCATGATTTGGGGCTCTCATGCAGGTACAGCTGACAATAGACGTCTTAAAAAAGAAACCTTCTGCTGTTTCTTAGCCAATCTTCTATTACCAGAAGTGAGACAGATTGTACGAGCTGCACAAAACCCCACAAACCAATTTATAAGCAAACTGTAACACACATCTAATGATGACAATTTATTTTAAAGCCCATGACTGTGAGAAAACCACAGCATGCACAGACTAATTATGGACATTTTTTGTTGGCGTTTGACAGACAAATCACTGGCATTCAAAGTCCTAACTTTGGCTCTGATCCATTTCAGTGTTCCAATAAAACACGACAGTCTGACAGTGAACCACCATACACTATAGCATGGTCAGGAGAGAAAAGCAACAAAAAAGTGGAAAAGAAGCCAGAATTACTTTACAAAAATTAAAACGTGAATGTAACTGACCTCTTTGTTAGAGAATGTGCTACAACACACAAACACTATGTACTAATGTCCAGCATCACATAAGAAACTAATGTACAGCGTCTTTGTTGTGGTAACAGCGGTTGTGACCGGAGTGATGGATGGTGACGAGTTACTGTCACTTGGGATGCTAATGATTAATCAACTTTCGCTTAATTATCGGTAAGAATTTAGTCAACTAAATTAAATTAGGTGTCAATTAATTGATAACTCGGCTGTCCTTTTCAATGGGCATTTATTCTATGGAATGTTGTGGCGTCGCTGTCCAGGCAGGGGTGCACATGGTCATCCATTGCTGTCTTACAACCAAGACAAAAGAAAAAGAGCAGAAGACGACGCCAAGCCCCCCACGGCACATGCGCTGTGCAGAGTGAAATGCCTCGTCCTTCCAGGGTACGTCGGACAGCCAAAACAAGAATGGTTAGTTCAGATGATGCACGGGCTTGAAGATCCACCTGCCCGCTTCAAATCTGCAGAGCGGGGAAATGGACCGGAGCAAGGAAAGACTACACCAGCCCAAAAACCAATCCCCGCTGCCTTCAACCCACCGCTAGATGTGAAAGCAAACTGGACTCAAGTTACCACTGAAGTAAAGGTATTTACATTTCAGCACACAGCAGCAGAGGAGCCCTCAGGACAGGCTGGTGTTGGCTCCACAGCAGCTGGAGACGGTCAGAGAGCCGCTGCGGACTCCAAGGGAGTGAGTGAAAAAATACTCTTAAACGAAACCTTTCACTCTCAGCAGCTGTGGTATTTGGGTTGTTGTGGCCCACACAGTTGTCTTCTGCAGCTTTTCATTCATTCATCTTCTACCGCTTAATCCTTTTCGGGTCATGGGGGGGCTGGAGCCTATTCCAGCATCTCTGGGCAAGAGGCAGAGTACACCCCAGACAGATCGCCTGTCCATCACAGGGCCAACACAGAGACAGACAACCATTCACTCTCACATTCACACCTAAGGACAATTTACAATCCACAATTGATGCCAATTAACCCAATGTGCATGTCTTTGGCCTGTGGGAGGAAGCCAGAGAAAACCCACCCCGATACGGGAAGAACTTGCAAACTCCACACAGAAGGGTTAGCACTGATGGTCAGGGGTGGGATCAAACCCAAGACCTTCTTGCTGTGCTGCCACAGTGCTAACCACTGTGCCGCCGTCTTCTGCAGCTTTGAAATGAATAGAATCTGTCAGAATAATGAGAGAAAGCCTTCTCATTAATTTCCACTCTCTGTTGCTGTGCTGTGACATGATGACGTGCGTTCATCTGCATTGTCCTATTCAAATGTCTGCTGAGGTGAGATGGCCAACAGCCCACGTCCCTTGCCGGGTCATTTAGCCCACGTCAAGTAGCGCGGGCCAGGTACCACCAGGTACTGGGTCGCACTGGGTTTGCAGGGGTACTCTGAAGGGAGCTAATGTTTTTTTCTAAAGCCCATCCAGGGACAAGAGTTGCAAATTAGCTAATAGCTATACACTCTATGTGCAACACATCAGATTGATTGTCTTTGATTAATTGTCTATGTTTATTGCACTGTCCCTGTCAAATAAACTAATCTACTACTAACATGGAACAGATGAAGCAGCTCACAATTTATTTTCCTGTTAAAACAGTCTACTAGTGCATCGCAGCAAATTAGAACACTGTGAAAGTTAATTTTTTGGGGAACATAACTAAAAAAGATAAACTTTGATATATTCATTACACAGAGTGAAATATTTCAAGCCTTTTGGAATGGATTTTATATTAGTTATAGTTTGCAAAGTAAATTATAAATCATGAGGTTAACTTACTGAGATGCACCAGCACAACAGTACACACAATACAGTACTGTTTGTAAAACCACAAAAATGCCACTGTTTGTAGTAAAAAAAAAAAATGCAAATGGTATAATAAATCATTGAAGAATATGATGTGCATGCTTTATTCCACATATCAAAAACAGTAGTTAGCTTTTTATGTTATAGCTAGAAAGACCGTATTGTACAGAGGGAAATTCAAATTCTTGGGAAAATTGCCGCTTATCAATTAATCGTTAATCGATCAATAAGGTGAATCAACTAATGATTAATGAATTAATCAATAACTTGTGTCCCTAACAGTTACAGTTCTGAATTTATATACTGTAGCTTAAGAATAAACCTTGGTGAACAAAATATCTACCGACATCACACAGTACAGCTCAAAAGGACAAAATACTACAAACCCCCAAATTCCAATTAATTTGAAACTGCTAAAATGCTTTTTCCCTTTTAGCTGCATATAATATAGTGACATCTCCTTGTATATGATGATTTTAACCACTGCTACACCACATTGGCATCTACATCACTAATGAACTACCATCCTGCAGAATAACCTTTGCATGTCATTCATTTTCCCAATGTGACTGACAGCTTAAAGCATTACAACTTTTCCTCCAGGGACCAGGTCAACCTTTAATTTGGATCCCTTGTTCCTTGTGACATCTTTGACCAGCCACTCTATTTATGCACGCACTCACACACCCATTAAAGATTAATCACAGAGCAATAATGTATCAAGACAACACTGGCTGGAATTTTCTTTGACTCCATGATCAAGGCTTAAGCTCACCAGTGATGCTCAAAAAACAACTCGTCTCAGTGGCACAGTCCAAATAAGTGCACAATGCATATAGCTTGTAGTTTCATAATTTCAGTTAGTCTCTTACGAGAGAAAAACTAATTTTAAACAGAAATATCGAAATTTTTTTTCAAATATATTAGTGGATATTATCAATAACATTAAATCAGTCATTCGTGTGGTGCTAATGAGCCCTGCAGTGAAAACAACATAACAGTTGGAAGGAGAAACTTACACATTTTAAGATGATTTGTCATTAAATCTAATAATATGTAAGGTTGTCTTTATGTTCTCAGCAAAGACAAAACGGTATCGTGGGCTGCATATTTTCACCTCTTGATGTTGGTGCAGTTTTCATGTGTACTCAACACCCTGGGATGAAACCTCTGTTCATTGCGTTCCACTATGACTTGCATCAGGTTTCATGGAGATCTGAACCGTCCATTTCTCACAGTGAACAGGTATGTTTGGACAAATGTGAGCTCATGCTGCACGCAGGAACCAAATCCTCCTGTCTTTTTCCACTGAGAATCCCCAAAAGAAAGTGAGATAATGTTGTCTGTGCAATAATGGAAATTTTTTTACATTCTAGTTTTACGTTTTTCATAATGGAAAAATGCAGCTATGGTTTTGTTCTGCTGTTTTAAAATACTGAAAATTGGTAAGAAAACAGCATTGTATAATTTATTGGCCAGATTAAAATGGAAACAGGTGTAGTAGGGCTAACATTATTAACTAACAAATAAAACGTCACATTGCAATTTGACACAAATGTGTCAAAAAGCAGATTCAGGCATTAAGGTAATAAATGTTTCTAGAGTTCTTCCTATCGGGGGAATGGCTCCAAGTTTCTTAAATGTCACCCAAAAATCAATATGTGGATTGTCTGTAGAGAGCATCATTTCTTCTGTTTCCTTCTGTGGCCTCTCAAATAGAGTAGTGAAATTTGTCAACAGAGAAAAAAAAAAAGAATAACAATGTCACTTGTTGATAATACACTAAAATATTAACTTCTTGCTCCATTAAGCCATCATCATTACTCTGAATCAAATGCATAAAACGTACTGTTAAATTTTAATTCTATATGCATCTGATAATCATATGATAATCTGTCCCCAATTAATCAATCAATAGAAAAAAAAAAATAGTGGAACAAGCATTTTAGTTCATCTATTATCTTTCTTTTATTTTTACCATAAACTAATAACATCAAATAAACAGTGCCAGAATTGAAAAATAACTTTAGAGCCTACTCTCATTGATCTGCAATGCTATACAATATCCAAAATTAAATTATAACTCAAATACTTTGGTGTTAACCGCTGACTTTATGCAAATGTTTTGCTGTTGTTTTACTTCTTTTTTTTGTTTGTTTTAAATGGCAATTAAACTGGGGGACTATAAGCTGGACAGGGTGGCCATAATTAATGTGACTCTAAAAGCCACCACCTCACAAGACAATCCGTAATGAGCAAATCATGAAGTGGTTCAAACCACAGAGGACTGAAGTGTTAGAACACAGGCAGTCCACCATTGGCCTGTCATAACATTAAGTGACTTCTGCTTTCAACAGTCTGACAGTTTTATGGCCGGTGCTGCTCAGCCCACCATTCATATACATGAGTCTGGGCTCAACACATGGCCAAACCCACAAGCCATCCACTCCCTTCCATGGACAAAGTAAACAGTGTTCAGCTTAGACGGAAGATAAAATCAAGCCAGCAGGTACATCAAAGCATACAAGTTCAGCATTGATTAGTCTATATAAATTGGGTTTTTGTTAAGTCTCTCAAAAAATATGCAGATCTAATTGAGATGCCACTAACACATGGTTAATACCACATGGATTTAAGTAGAGCTTTAAAATGACCGCATACTGCCTTTGTAAAAAAACAAAAAAAAATATATATATTCTGTATTAGTACACAGGTTTGCTAAAAGCCTAAATTGCATGCATTTACACAGCTGTCTGCTTTGAATTTCTGCAGAACAATACCTGAACTATACAAAGTCTGCTTGCATTGTGTTGCTCCGGTGCAGGTCAAGATCGGTAGTATTTTAGAAAGCCTTTTACACATACAAGACTCCCTGAATAACTAAAGCAATCCACAAAAATGAAAGAGAGAAGACTGCAAAAAGGATTTATTTTACACATAAATTTAGTCTTTGAGGCAAATTAAAAAAAACACAACTTCAGCATTTGGCGTAATATTGCCTCTTTTTTGTGCCTTCCTCGTGGAATATGAGCATTACGTGCAAATTAAAATTGTTAATAATAAACAATGCAAACAGAGAAAATAGCCAGCTTCTGAAATGTATGGTTGTGTTTTAATATATTATAAATATCTTTGAATGAATAATAAAACGTGAAAAAGATGTCACACTTGAACTTGAACTAGATGCTAACACTTTAATCAATAAGGAAAATATCCACTGGTTTCAGCAGCGATCACATCGAATGAATTTGAGCACAGTAGCTGGAGTCGTCACACAGCTGACGTTCAGAAAAAGTTGTTTTGGCAGGAACCCATGAACGATAAGAGTATCACCTAAATGCACGGGGCTTCTACTTATGCAGAAGAGATGGTCCTCCTCATTTCAGAAAGAACGTCCGTACATTTTGTACAAATAACGACAAAAAGTCTCCCCTTCGTGAGGGTGCCGTGTAGCCGAAGGACTCTGCTTGGTTAGACCGCAGGCATTTGTACTTAGCACCACATCATCGGTGGTCAATATGCAGTTATATCGCGGAGTGCAGTGCATGCATGGCAGTCCGCTGCATACCACAGATAGCGAGCGAAACCAAAACAGCGATGGTTGGACAAAAATGGTCACACTCAAACAAGCTTAAGACACCATTTTGAAAATCCATCGATTTCCAGATAACAACTCCGAGATGCCATCTTGCCAATTATCGCCAGATTAGCTGCACTTAGCATGGCGGTTCGACCATTCCGAAACACTGCATGCAGGAATCCGTGCGGGTCACGTAGAGTAAGGTTAGCTTAGCTTTTAGGCTAGCCCGAAAAGACAACTGCCACCCCGCTGTAGCATCCCCGCATCCCTCGGCACACGCTGCCGAAAACCGCTCATTAGCAAGCTAACTCGGACAAAGACTGGTGAAGGACAATGAAAGCCACTCGCCGGGGGTCTGACAGGGACAAAACAGTCGCTCAACGAACTGAAACAAAGTAAAGTTAGGAACCGCACTGATGCTTTAACTGGTGTCACTTTCATTCCGCTGCGTGAGCTAGCCGTTTAGCTTAGCCCGCTAGTCCCCCCGCCGCTGAGGACAATTGAAGGGATACGGAGGGGGGGGAAAAAAAGACGAAAAAACAACTAGTAGCAAGTCGACACATGGACATTCCTGACCTGCAGCATAAACAGCGAACGAGACTTACCAAAGCTCCTCGGATAAGCGAAGTTAAAAGGATCCCCCGGTGTGTAGGCGCTCGCTATCCCGGGAGTGTGTTGTGCCTGCGCTCGGTGCGGACTGGCTCTGCTACGGCAGCGGTTAGTCGGGCCGGCTGGGAAGACAGCTTTCACCCGGAGAGAGACGGCCACTGTGTGGGGGATGGGGATGCACTGCCGGCAGGGAGGGAGGGAGGGAGGGAGGGATGCAGGGAGAGGAGAGAGGGGGGGGGGGGGCACTCACTGAGAATACAGTGAAGAAGACGCGCTGATAGTACGGCGACTGATCCACGCCGGGCTCGCCACCAGCTGGAAACAGCAAATAATATAACATTTATTTTTATTATTGTTATCCGTTTCCATCATCGTCACCATCCTCATCAAAATTTCATCAAAGATTTAGAAAACCTCTGGAGATCCACTGGCTCATTTTGAAGGGGCTTCTTTTATCACACAGTATAAAGGTTAAACATGCAGCAACGCAGACAGAATCATACAGTAAAACAGCTCCATTAAAAAGGGGGGAAAAGGCTAGCAAGAAATGCAGCAAATAAATCAACATAAATTGTATTATGAAAGGAAAGAAAGTAATTCTTTATTCACATTCACTGAAATAGGCTGGTGAAGGTAAAAATGCATATGAACAACTTAATGACTCCTTGCACCCCAGCATAGATAGATAGATAGATAGATAGATAGATCTCCAGAATACAAAGAAAACTCTAAACATAATTTGTGGTGAACAAACAAGAAAGACTTGAACTCATGAAAATACATTTTTAACATCAAGCTGAGAAATGTTTCATTATCTGAATATCAATAACAAAACAAATCTGACAAAAAAAGAAAACAAAGGAAAATAGAAAGAAGTGTAAATGACTGCTATCATCTGACTGATGGTGACCCCAGTCATTAATGGAGCAATACTGGTAAATGAGTTTGAAAGACAGTGGTTAATGTGTGTCACGTTGGGGTTTGTATTTATTTATTTATTTGTGTGATCACGTTTGCACTTTATCCGTAACGGCGTGTGTTAAATAGCAATGGCAAAATCACGGGTGGTATTCCGTCATTTTCCACACAGGAAAGTGTCATGGCAGGCCAGCAGAGACAGTGTGGTAGTGAGACGGTACTGCAAGCGGTTTGAAGTTCATGTTCACCGTGGCTGCCTTGGATTTCCACAATTGGCTCCACAGCAGAGTGCCGCCATCCAGTGGTCAATGATGGCATTGCACAAGATAAAAGCATGCGTTATTATGTTGCTCGTTTGACAAAAGCTCTTCTGCCTCCCCACCCAAAATATTGCCTTTTCTTTTCATTTCAGTGGCCTTCCGCTTTCATCCATTTAACGACAAATCAAATTGTGCTAATCACATAATTTTGCAAAAAAAATATGTGATATTTTTATTCAAATGATAGTACAAACTATTACACTATTTTCACAGGGACGCACTCGCAGTTTCATAAAGCAATCACTTACAATAAACTACATTTCCCAGCGGTCATTGCGGTTCCCACTACCGCAAGTAAAACCTACAACGAAGACAAACCACGACAGGAGACGAGCGCTTTATTTGCATTATTTAAAAAACGCAATTTCAGCAAATACGAAGTACCTAACGACAATGAAGCGTAAACCAAATGCTCGAACGCTGACCCAAACCTCGCGTGATTTCACGTTTGCGGAAATTAGCAGACGCCGAGAAGGAGAGCTGTCCGAGGTACTGACCGGTGTGAGTAGCGCTCATCCCGCTGCACAATACACATGGACATATCACATAGGTTCTCTTTATGTGTCTTTGACTATAAGTAGCGAAACTGCTATTTAGCAGGTTACTTAAAGCATAGCTCTTCTGAAGTAAAGTTGATTTTTTTTTTTTTGCAATCTCTCTTCTCTCACACATAAAATTAAGCTCCGATTTACAGTTTTCGTATACTTCATTATTTTAGATTTTAACAAGATGGATGAGCATCAAGAAGAGACGTCCTCATGCTTGACCAGTGCTCATGAATCCAGCAGCAGCAGGACCGCTCCTCCCAGTTGTAAACCTGGCTTTGCTCCACAATGCAATGGCGTGCCAGAACGCCGGACCATGGTGCGCGTGTCCGAGCTCCACGGCCTGCAGCTCCTGGCTGTTCTCAGGTCGTTCAGGGAGGGAGGCCTGCTCTTTGACTTCACCATTAGGGTCCAGGAGCATAGCTTTCCCTGTCACCGCTGTGTTCTTGCAGCGTGCAGCGATTTCTTCAGGTATTACTATTTTTCTGCAGCTCTTTCTCTCTCTCTGGGGGGGGGGGGGGGGTGTGTGACTAGGGTGCTGAGATCACATGTAACTGCTCTTTGCTTACAGGGCCATGTTTGAGGTGGACATGAGAGAGCGTGGCGATGGCTCTGTGACGCTGGGGAACCAGAGTCCAGCGGCAGTCACTTCTTTCCTGGACTTTGCCTACACGGGAGAGGTGCTCATCACTGATGGCAATGTAGACATGCTGTTCCAGCTGGCCTCTTTTCTGCAGGTAGAAATACAGCTGCTGTGTCCTGTTTCTCAAACATGCAAACAAAAAAAAAATTGTAACAAACACCTCCTCCATAAGTCATAGTATGTAAAGAATGTGATTGAATAGCAGTGTTTTAGCTGCTCCAGTTTTGGCCTTTGTTACTCTTCCTTGCTGATTCACTGTTAGGTTAATTTATAAGTTTCAGTGAAGGGAGAATATTCATTACAATGTGATTAAAGAAGTCTAGAATAAGTATTACATGTTAGTCACTGTCTTAATAAATGTAATTAGCCAAAGTCTTCTAAGGCAGGTTATTTTGATGAATGTGACACAATTTAAAAACAGTGACGCAAACAGTTGTACTTAGAACGCATACCTCGGCCAAGGCTCTTTCCGTCCCTCCCTCCCTCCCTCCCTTTGTTTGTCTGTCTGTCTCTCTATACCACCGTCCGTCTGACCATTTCTGTCCCTCCCTCCATGCCGCCTTCCTTCCAACCATCCATACATTGTGAGATCAGGTCTTGATGGAGGTATACACTCATGAATCACCTCTAAAATCTAATGGGTTCATCCGTAGCCCAAGGGCCCCCTCTGGTGAATATTTCATCCAAATCTATCCAGTAGTTTTTACATAATCCTACTAAAACATTGCAAAAAGATAGGGCCTTACAAGAAATAAGACCATGGCATGGTATGCACTATTGGATCCAAAATCTAATAGGTTCATGGTCCTTCAGCTAAGGGCCACCTCTAGTGAAAATGTCATCAAAATCTATTGAGTAATTTTTTTTTTTGCGTAATTCTGCTAACAGACAAACAAATAAATGGCTCTGATTACATAACCTCCTTGCCAGAGATAATTAGCTTTGTTCTGACTCTCCTGAGTAACAAATTTTTGTCATAAGTCACCCATTTCACGGGGGAAAGTAGGACACCAAACACTGTTTGTGAGTTCGCACATTTATTAACATAAAAAGACAAGAACACAAACATGCAAAACAAAAACTAAATAATGTAGTGCAAAACAAGGACAAACGTGGTAAATGCTGGAGGAGAGTGGGGCTCAACGTCCAGGGGTACATGAAGCCAGGGAACGCCTGGCCAGGGGCAGAATCCAGCCGAAGCTTTCCCGAAGGCTGCAGGGGCTCACGGCTGGAAATAAGGGAAACGTACCTGGACGGAGCTCTCCAACACCCCTCGACAGCGGGACCCAAAAACACTCAGGTAACAGCTCCTGAGGACAGGTAAACATAGTAGATTAAGGACACGATGAACCACAGAGGAATGCCATTCTCTTATATGCAATCCATGATCAGTGACAGGTGTAGGTACATGAGTGGAGAAAATAACAGAATGAATAACAGGTGTGCAGCTCCGACCAGTTTGACAGCTGCACAGTGCTGTCAAAATAAAACATAACCGGAAACCACAACACAACCCCAAGATGAGAACATAACTACATATGCACAATGACAAAAACTGGGCAAAATAACAATGAAACAGACAGAAAAACACCAAACGTGACAGAAGGCTGGGCACAGTGCCCACCCGTGCCCCCAGATCATGACAATTTTAACCCCAGCAGATGTCTGATAAGTGAAAACACCAATCTGAATATACAGAACTTGTGCTAACATAAAGACTAAAGTCAGAAGTATTAAGTCAGTATGGACAATGTTTTCATAAGATGTGCTTGAAGCCCTTTTTTCAGTGTACTCAAAAGTGCCAAAGCCAGAGGGGCCAAATATTGGGTGTACCCCATCTCACATTCTTTACAGGTTTTCCCTCCTTTGTTGCTGTTTAAGTTATGTATTCATGTCCGCCCATCAGCATCATCAGTGTTCTTTTAAGGATATTCTAGCATCATGCAAAGATATTCACAACTTTTCTATCATTGTCATTTCATTCCTTGTTTGACTTTGATTTAATGAGAAGTCTCCAACTACACACAGAAAGACATTTTTTGCAAAACATTTTCAATTAAAGTGTTGACCTTTGTTGAACGTTACGAACCGCTGAAACAGAAATGGTTTGTGTATTGTTCTGTGCTCAGGTGTCTGTGCTGTCTAAAGCCTGCAGCGACTTCCTGATAGGAACCATGGACCTCAGTAACTGTCTGTCCCTGCTGTCTCTGGCTGAGGCGTACGGCTCGCCATCTCTCTTTCACAGTGCAAACGATTTTGTAGTTCAGAACTTCTCTGAGCTTTCTGAGACCCAGGACTTTCTGGATATGCAGGTGATGCCAAATCTTCCAGAGTGTTGTGCATGAATCGAAAAATTAAGATCCAGTAGCCGTAATGTTGTTTATTATTGTTAACATAACAACTTACAAATGTACTAAGTTTTAACTGGATGCCCATATTTTACTGATTTACAGCATGTTATATGGACAGAATTGTTTAGGTTGTTTGCTCTAGGCAGCTCTTACTGTAAAATTCTTGGGTTCTTGTTGAAGAGATAATTAAATAAAGCTCATTTGTTTGCTTCTGTTGTTTATATTTATGATGCAATCACACCACTTACATTTTTATTGGTTTTTTTTCTTTTTAGGTCAGTGTTTTAGAGGCCTGTTTACATTCGGATGCTCTAAACGTGCCCAGTGAAGAAACTGTTGTGACGTCACTTCTAAGATGGATTCACCATGATCTCCCTGGAAGACAGAAGCTCTTACCCAGCTTGCTGTCTCTAACCCGGCTGCACCATCTACCTGCGCAGTTACTAAATGTACAAACACACTCTGTGTACTGAAGTTTGGATTTCATGCATTTAGCAATCTTGTGATCACCCCCATCTCTCTCTCTCTCTCTCTCTCTCTCTCTCTCTCTCTCTCTCTCTCTCAGTCACTTCGAGATTCAGACGATTTCCTCTGCAGTGACGAGTCCTGCCTCGCCCTGCTGTCCGAGGCCCTGAGCAGACAGACTCAGTACGATGGTTTGCTCACCGACGCCAGGCCCGCAGCCACACAGAGCTACATCTACATCCACAAGACAGAGGAGAATGGGGAGAGCCGTCACACCTTCTGCTACTGTCTGGAAACAGACCAGTGGAAAGAGCTGGGGGCAGAGCAAAGAGGGGATGTGGCCGTGATGCCAGATCCCCCTGGGTCTTATCTAACCAGCTATGCTGAAAAGGTTCATTTAAGGATGCAACTGCAGTTTTCTACACATGTCAAAACTCATTATATATTCAGGATTTATATTCAAGCTGAATTTTTCTCTTTATGAAATATGGCACTGACTCCATGATGTCGCACTAATAGCCTTGGGTCGTGATCGTTGCTTTTCCTCCCTTGTGCACATTTATCTTTTCATCACATTAAATATTCTCCTTACCTTTTCTACTCTCTGTTGCTTCTAAGATGTTTATCACAGGTGGCTGTCGGGGAAAATGTTGCCGGGCAATTCGCCTCCATGTGGCAGAGTCGTTCCATGATGCCACAGACGAGGTCTGGTGCTTCTGTCCCGTGACCCTAACTTGCAAGCCAGCACCGGCCATGCTGCAGCCCAGAACCATGCACACAGCCGTGACCTGCATGGACCGGGTGTATGTCATCGGGGGACGGACTAAGGGATCCAGAGGGGCACCTCCCAGTCTGCTGGAGGTAAACCCATTGAATCTGATAATCAGGCTTGACATTAGCAACGATCCACAGACCAGATGCTGGTGGAATTCAGCAGTGGTCTCTAGTATTATAAAGTCTTTGCAAAAGTCAGTGAAATTGTTGCGTAATAAAAAGGAAGTAAATTTATTATAAAGTTACAAATTTAGTAGAAAAAAAAATCACAAATTTACCACACGAAGGACACTGAGTTCAGACAAAAAACTCAAACTAATGTACAAGAATAAAGATGCAAATTTATAATGAAAAAAGCATTTAAAAAGTCAGAAATTCACTAGACAAGTCACAAATTTAAAAGAAAAAGTTTGCATATTTTCCAGTAAGAAAAGATTACAAATTTATAGGAAAAGAAGAAAGTTTAGAATTAAAAAGTTTTTGAATTTATGATAAAAAGTCCTACATTTATGATGAAAAGGTTGCCCATTGTTGGTTAAAAAATACAGTATTTTGCAAGAAAAAGGCCACATTCAAATAAAAAAGGTTGTAAATGTGCAAGAAAAAAAGATGGATTTTTACAAGTTAAAAAAGCTCTTGCAAAATTGCTAAAAAATATGCAAATTAAGAAGAAAATTTGCTCATTACTAATGCTGACAGGGCATTGATATAATATGAATGCCTTTGTACACAACAGGGCCAAATGCAAAAGTTTTACCTTCATTTATTTATTCTTTTATTTGTGTAGGGACAGATACGTAGACTGCATTAACCATGTCACACACTATTTTAATGCCAAATCTTTCTTGTGGTTCCATGCGGATGATCTTTTTTCAAAAATTGAAAAATCGCTCTTTCTGTTGGAGAGGTTGCCAATTACTGGCTAAATGCTGAGTAACTAATACTGAGTGACTAACTCTGGGAAACAAGTCATCACAGTGACTGGTTTGCATAAAAGTTATTGTCAAACCCTGCTGATACCACACTGCAAGGATTAGGAATTCATGCATGTTTCTGTGTGGAGACAACTTGGACTTTTTCTCTTTTGTGCTCTAGGTGGAGTATTACAACCCCCTGACCCAGACCTGGTACTCTGTCAGCCCACTGCCCACTGCCATCTTCTACCCTGAGGCCAGCGCTTGCGGCAGTGTTATTTACGCCCTGGGTTCAGAGCTTGAGATCACAGACACCTTTAATCCCTCACTGGACTGCTTCTTCCACTACGACACCCTGCAGGACCAATGGAGCCGTCTGGTGGCAGAGTTTGGCCAGTTCTTCCACGCCACCCTGGTTAAGGCTGTGTCCATTCATGACACGCTGCACCTCTGTGACCTCTCCACTTACAAGGTGAGGCATCAGATAACTGATATTTAAGTCGAATGATCAGTGTGAAAGCATTAATTGTGATTTTAAAGTTTGATATACCAGCTGATTTAATTACGGGAAGGGGGGGTAGTAACAATGGAATAGAATAGGATAGAATAGAATAGGCTTTATTGTCATCGTACAGTTGTACAGCACAACAAAATTGTGTGTGCTTGTTAGAAAAATCCTTCTTTACCTTCAGTCAAAAACCAGGCAGGATCAGAGTTTCAGTAAATTTAATTACACTGACCATTGGAAAACAATACAAAAACAGTCTCAGAGCCTATTCGTGTATCATTCTGACTCAGACACACATCTCTCAGTTCTTTAAGTCCTTTGTTATCTGAGAGGTGGAGGAGAGAATGTCCATGGTGATTGGTTCAGTACATCTGGTCAAAACTTGGTGTACAGATTATCTCTTTCTCAGGAACCATGATGCTCACTCAGCACCAGTCACACAGGAAATGCACAAAATGAACTAAAACAAAATGATAACATAGTCCAGCTGCACCTTTGACACTTTCACACAAACTCTGAGACAAAGCAAATCAAAGTCAAATATGAAACAAATATGAAACTTTTCTATCATTCTCCCCCCTGTGATGCCATGCAAGGCATCAAAAAAGAACTATTTATGGCATCTAAAACCCCATCTGGCAGCTATGCTAAGCTCCAATGCACTTGTGCGCAACAGATCCTAACTAGCTATTGACAGGGAAAGTCCACCATCGACCCTGCTGCCCCAGGCACCGGCTAACGTTTTAGTCTTTTAGGAGGAGAAATGGAACAATAAACTCATTAATTAATAAAGAAAATCATCAATGGTAAAAACAGTGAAAACAAAATGATGATAAAATGATAATAAAGATATAATAAGGATATATGTGTGTTGTAGCTATGTGTCATTGCAGCTTATATAAAAACAAGCATAAAGGATAAAACAAAACAACAACAATAATAATAAAATGTAAAAACAGAAATAACAGTAACATGAAAACAAAATAAAAGTAAAAATAATGTTTCAAACTTCACATCAGGATCATGCAACTTCTTTCAGTTTTCTGCATTTCAGTCATTCTTTTACTCTGTACTTGGGTCATGGAGAGACACCTTGAGCTCACACTGTTTGTTCATCATCCCCATCATGCCTGGCAACTGCTCCATGGTACATCACTAAGTTAACATGCACAAGTCTCATCATCATGCTATGAATACAGGGAATGACACAAGACAAGGCTAAAAATAATACCACAAAAATCATTAACAGGCTCATAATGAGACTTCTCCATGAATAGAGTAACCAACTTAACCAGGTTTGTTCATCAGTAACATTGTCCTTGGCTGCGGCAGCCTGCAAGGCAGTCAAGTTGCGTATTGCTGAGGCAATCACGTGACCATCTGCATCATTTTCAGGAATAAAAGTACAACAATAATCACCTACAATTGCGCACACGCCACCTCGGACAGCAGTTATTTGATCAAGAGCCATTCTATTTTGGGTCAGCATAAGTCTTAAGTTAGTTAGTTAATTCCCTTCCACAGCATGTGGAACACCATTTCTGGTGTATGGGCCGGCGCCTATCTCCGTTTCTCTGACCCTAGGCCACACAGCTACTGTAAGTAGTGAAAGCTACAGTAGGGGGTCAGTCCTCTGGTAGCTCTGTGTGTAACTTTCCTTTCCCCGTTCTATTATGCTGAGCACCACACTAGGAGGCGGAAAGTACCATTTTTATATGGTCTTTGGTATGACCCGGCCGGGATTTGAACCCCTGCCTCCCAGGTGTGGGGCGGATGCTCTACCAACTGAGCCACCACTCTGGTCAGCATAAGTCTAAGAGCCGTTAATTCATCATTTATACCAGAAAAAGCAGATAAAGAAAAATTCACAAATGACTGTAATCTATAATTAGTTGTTTCAATCCACAAGGTGTTCTTAGCCACTCCCACCCAGGAAAACAGGGAATGAAGTACCTTCTGCTCTGTAGTTTCTAACTTGAATTCTTTCGGCACATCTGTGCCCCAGATGGGATCATGTGGTGCAAAGGAGACATCTCTCTTCACCCTGCCCACCTGTCCTGCCGACAATATGATGGTATGGTCAGTCACAACTACGGGGGCACACACCCCTCCCCAGTTCATGGGCAGGTGTGAGTAGGCACGATGGCCACACAGCCACCAACCCCCGTCACCATATGTGTGCCGTGTTTGTAAGAATCACAAATTGCAGTGCTACAGAGCTCCTACAGGGTGACATTGCCGTCCAGACTCCTAGACTGACAGAAAGGATCTTCAGGACAGCTTTTGCCCACTACGCTGGTCCGGCAGGTAGCAGTACAGGGGTGAGACGCACTATGCACCGTTGCACACCTAGAAAGCGATAAACTGCCCAAAGAGATGTTTCCACACCCTTTTAGACAAAAGGAAAAATTCCCCGGTGAGATTAACCTTGCATTCACCGAGTAAGGGGTGTCATTGTGTCTCCAGTCAGTGGGGTCATAGGCAATGTGACAGGTGTGATTCAAATTAATGCTCGCTGTACTATTTCTATACATAGCCTCTTGCATGAAACAGCTTCTGATTGTCACGTTTTGCCTCTAACGAGGTGAAGAGAGGAGACAGATCCACGTGCAGATTACACCACAAACAAATTTATTAAAGAAAGAATAACAGTCCCCAAAAATAGTGCTGTCGTACAAAAATGCTGAGATAAACTTACTGGGAACACGACAAAGCGTGACTGAGGAAACTACTGTAGGGAAGGCCACGGCGTAACGTGGCCAGCGACAACACGCAGCAAACACAATAATCCAGCAGTGGGTGACAAAACAACAGCAGACTGAATACATGAACTAATGACGCAGTGATGAGGTGCACCTGAGCGAGGGAGTGGAGAAAGTAATCACAGACAAGAGGAATCAGCTGACTGTCAAGAGAGGGAGGTGTGGTCTGGCTGGCAGACTGACAGGCCCGCCCACACCAAGTGCAGACTAAACGAGCTGCCTGACAGCCTGTCAGTCAGAGAACAATAACACACAACAAACTTAGAACTAGACTGGAAATAAATAGTAAGTAATACATGGCATGAAAAAGCAAACTAAGCAGTAACACAGAACAATGAAACTCAAAAGGCAAAACAATACACAAATGAATATGGAAACAGAAAACCCAAGAGACTGAGCCTGGGAAAACCCTGGCTTAGAACCAAATACAAAATACACAGATGAATAAGACACACGGAGGAGAGTCATGGAACCGAGCCAGAAGAACAAACTGGCTTGGTTCGTGACACTGATAGTTCCATTGGTTTAGCAGTAACAGATATTTGACCAGCTGAGAGTGGGAGCAAAGAACACACATCACAATTTGAATGATTAGCTGATTTGGCTGTATAATTAGCATACTTCCACCACACATTACCAGCATAAACGTGATCCTCATGACCTGGTCCTCCTAGCCAGTCATGATATGTGTGAGTAATATATGTAGCCCTACGATAGATAGGTAATAGTGTCCGTAAAAATAACCAAATCAAAAGTGTCACCACAAGGATGATGATGATGATGAAAAAACAGGTGCACCATTTACATCCTTCAGCTGCCAACCTTCTCTCTCTGGCATTTTGTCTCTCCATGATAAACAACAGTTGTTTCACTATACAAGCCGTTACTGGACACCAACAAGGGCACCGTCAGCCAACACCCATATAAAGAAACAGTTAAAACAAACACTTGTTGAGCAATTTTTTTTAAAAATTTTTTTTGTGGGATATAGTTCGCATTTGGATTAAGCAGTCTCTTGCTGAGAGTTTTGAACGGGGCAAAGTTTGCAATGAGGATTAAACAGTCTCTTGCTGGGGGTTTTGGATGGGGTAAAGTTTGCAATGTGTTAAATGTACCCAAGAGTCACGGCCTTCGACTTTCACGGCTGTTGGTGTTGCCAGGATGACCCTGTATGGTCCTTGTCAGGGAGCGTCGGCCCAGTTTTTCTTTTTGATGACTTTGATAAGGACCAGATCCCCCGGTTTGGCCAAGATGGGTGCTTCACCGTGGTCCCTCCTGGGAAGAGCAGCATGAACAATATCTCTGTCAGTCAACATTCTTTGCATGTAATCAGCTAAACACCCTTCCTCATCACCTGAATTAAATAGCCTTAATGGTGGGAGTAGGTAAGGCTTGACATCCATTATTTTTTTTCCTATTTCTGTCATTGTTTTCCTAAGCCTTCTTTAAGATAAGATAAGATAAGATAAGATAAGCCTTTATTAGTCCCACAACGGGGAAATTCCAGGATTGCAACAGCACAGGGATAGCAACACTCAGAGCAACAATCAGAAGGCAAGAAAAAAAAAGCAAGCAAGCAAGAGCAGCTAATATACTGTATATATGTACATATTACTATAAATATATATATATATACACACAGACACACAGTGTAGAGCATTGTAGCTGGATGGGATAAATATATGAGTATATAAACACACAGTACGGAGCATTGCAGCTAGATGGAATAAATATGTAAATATATAAACACAGTGCGGAGCAATGTAGCTAGATGGAATAATATGTAGATATATAAACATACAGTATGGAGCATTGCAGCTAGGTGGGAAAAAAATATGTAAATATATAAACACACAGTGCGGAGCAATGTAGCTAGATGGAATAATATGTAGATATATAAACACACAGTGCCGAGCATTGTAGCTAGATAGAATGAATATATAGATATATAAATATAAACATAAACATAAACATAAACACACCCAGTGCGGCGCATTGTAGCTAGATGGAATAAATATGTAAATGTATAAACACACACAGTGCAGAGCATTGTTGCTAGATGGGATGAAACAGCACAACCGTCTACTTAGTTATCCTACATGGTATGATTATGTGCCCATACATATTCTCACCCTCCGTAGCTACCGGTATTTTCCTAGTTGTATGCCGGAGGGGACCATTGTGTAAGTCTATTGCATCTTTTGCATTCAAAAAACTATTAGGTTGTTACGTCTTTTTGCTATCTCTGCGAGCAGCCCTGCTTAGGTTGTACAGTCTGACAGCCGTTGGTAGGAAGGACCTGCGAAACCTCTCGGTTGTGCACCTGGGATGATGTAGTCTGCTGCTAAATGAGCTCCTCAGTGCATTCAGTATGTCCTGCATAGGGTGGAACTCGGACTCCAGCAGAGATGACAGTTTAGCCACCGTCCTTCTCTCTCCTATCTCCTCCACCGGATCAAGGCGCTGCCCCAGGACGGAGCTAGCTTTCTTGATCAGTTTGTTCAGTCTCTTCCTATCGGCTGCAGTAATGCCACTGCCCCAGCAGACCACTCCAAAAGTGATGGCTGATGCCACCACCGTGTCATAGAATGTCTTCAGCAGCGCCCCTTGTACACCAAAAGACCTGAGTCTCCTCAGTAGGAACAGCCTGCGCTGTCCCTTCTTGTAGAGTGCATCAGTATTGTGTGACCAGTCTAGTTTATTGTTCAGATGAACACCCAGGTACTTGTAGGATGTCACCATCTCAATGTCTGTTTAATAGTCCTATTTGCGTGTTACACTATTCCTGCAGATTGTGGATGGTAAGCTGAGTGGTTTTCCAAGTTAATGTTGAGTGCTGTACCTAAGTGTGATATAATCTAATTTACAGAATGTGTTCCATTATCTGAGAAAATCTTTTCAGTTATTCCAAATCTTGGTATTATTTCAGTTAAGAGTTTCTTTGCTACCATAACAGCTTTTGGATGAGTGCAAGGGAAGGCTTCTGTCCATTTAGTAAATGTATCAATAATCACCAAACAATATTTCTTCCCTTCACATTTATTTAGTTCAATGGAATCCATGCCGATGTTTTGAAAAGGATAAGTTGATGCAGGGAAGGTGCCTTTTTCAGGCCTTAAGTTCCCTTGAGCATTGTTTTCTTCACAAATGAGGCATTTCTTACAAAATTCATTCATTCATCTTCTTCCGCTTAATCCTTTTCGGGTTGAGTAGCATATTATTTTTAGCAGCAAATTTTAGATTGAGTAGCAAATTATTTTGAGTAGCAAATTATTTTTACTAATCATACATTATTTACTAATCATACTCCCATGTAGCAGAACAGCAGTCTGGTGGAATAATTTGCGTAGCAAAAATTGGTGTGTTATTGTATCATTGGTAGAGTCTTGAAGTGTTGTCAAATGTTGGCCCCCCCTTTTTTTTATCCACTGGTAAATTTCAGCTTGTGATGATCTTTCCTGGGTGAACGTGTCATGTAATAGCTATTCTGTCAGTGTTAGTGTCAACAGTTGTACTTAGCTTCGGTACGGTCAGTCAGGTAGTTGGCCTGTGAGGTCCTCTACCCCCTCTCCGCCGCTGCTGGCGTCCAGGTCATTGCCTCTGCCAATGGCCCTTTTGTCCACATTGATGACAAACGTCACGTTCCCCTTCCCGCGACCAGCCCGCCCCACGCCTCCTTCTGTGTCCCCTCCACTGCTGAGGTCCAGTTCTGGTGTCACCCTGAAAGATAGAATTGGGGGGAAGCCCCCCCCCCCCCGTGTCAGCAATTACACAAACAGGAGTTGGTTTTTCTTTCAGTTTTTTTCCCTTCCCCTTCCCCTATTGTTTCTGCGTGTTTGGCATAAGTTAACACATCGCCAAATGCACAGGTGCGGTATGTGACCAAATGTTTGCAGATGTAATCAGCTAGGTGTGGGTGCATGTTTTGCAAGAAGACACTTTTCAAATGCTGCCATTAAGGTTCTATACCTGAATCAATATCAGCCTTAGTTAAATCAGGATGCCTATCAAACCTCTTGTAAACTGGTTCTATAAGCTTTCACACTTTCATCGTTACCTTGCTTTGTGCTTTGAATCATCCCATATAAGCTGTATTTGAAAGTTCAATCATAAGAATATTGTTCAGTGACAACATTTTTCATAATCTTCAGTTTTATTGATTGTATTGATGTTGAGTGTGGAGTGGATATGTGAGCATATCTACTTAACTCTTGGGGGCCCCAGTGTGGCTGCTCCGGGTAGAGGGGTGGGGACGAGCAGAGGCGAGGTGATGTCAGCTGCAGCTTCTCCAGCCTGGCGCTCTGTGAGATCGGGGTGTATGGGCGGAGCAGCGGGGAGCATGGAGGAGGAGGAGCAGAAGCACGGCACCTTGCCCCCACACCAGACTCGTCATGCACCATAGAAGAGACAGAACACATATTAGTCAACTCTTTTTTTTCCCCTTCCTTTTACCGTGGTCAATTTTTCAGATTTATCATCAGATTTTGATTTTACCGTCCAAGTCAAGTCCAAGTCAACCTGTCGCCCTTTTTTTTTTCCTTTTCCATCTGAAGCCATTGTTACCCCTCAGTTGGAGAGATAATGCAACTGTGAGCTAGAGAAAGTAAGCACAAATCCCCCCCCCCAAAAAAAACAAAACTGCACATCAAAGAAATAACTGTCAAAACTATCTTGAGATCAAAAACAAGCATCTAATCCATTTCATCTTACCAAAATCCCCGGTCCAGTGTGACCTTATTACTGCTTCAGCACAACACAAGTTAGTCCTTTCACACACATACAATAATAAGCCCAAATGAGCACACACACATTAGTAAACAATCCCAAAGCCGCTTATAATAAGCAGATCTGGCAACCCAAGGTTCTCACCGTCAATCATCTTCTGCCGCTCTGAAAACACATTCATTTTTCTCTCTTTTTCTTACCAAAGTAAACCGTAAAACATTAAAAACGCACACGAATGACCAGACAAACTGCAGTTATTTATTCAATGTATTTATTTTATTTTATTATAATTAGAGGTTATTTTATCTTGTATATATTTTTAAGGGTAATTTTATTTTAATTTAGATCTGTTTTGAATTATGTCTTAAGGTATTTTGGTTCTTGTTTTCACATCAAAATTAGTCTTTATCATATTAGCGGTATTTATCTTTATTTTAAGGTTATCTCTCGTTATAACCTTTGTTCTTTTTTTTTCTTTTTTATATTATTCCTATATTACTCATTCATTGATTAAATTTTAGAGTCTTGTAATATATTAGAGTACTTTATCTATGCTCACTAGTTGATGTAAAAAGTTCTTGCATTGATTTTTATCTCCGCGGTCACCAGCCGCTGTATTTTCTTGGGGCATTCTACACGATACCCCCGCCCGCTCTTTGTGGGTCCACTTTACGCAGTAGAAATGCACTTCTTATGTGGACTCGAACCGGGACCCGCGAAGCTTTACCTCGTCCCGAACCTATTTGGACTTTACGGTATCTAATGCTTGACTTTCAACTCTTTTATGCATATTTTCAGACTGACTGCGGACTCAAACCGGGTGTCATCAGTAATTAAATTTACTCACTTCAAACCGCCTGCGAGTTGGCTCCGTTACTCTCCGGTTCCACTCCCAGCATCTCCGGACCATGCCTCACTTCCACAAAGCCAGGTCATTGGCACCGGCGGGGGAGGGCTTTGTCTGCAGCTATGCACCCGCTGTCTGTGGTCCAAAAATGCCGGAAGCAGGAGGAGAGGTATTTGGAGTCCCTGTAGCTTGAGCGCCAAGTATGTAAGAAAAATCTTTTTTAACCTTCAGTCAAAAACCAGGTGGGATTAGAGTTTCAGTGAATTTAATTACATTGGCCAGTGGAGAGCAATACAAAAACAGTCTCAGTGTGTGGGGGTTACCCACATCAGAGTCTATTCGCGCATCATTCTGACTCAAACACACATCACTCAGTTCTTTAAGCCCTTCGTTATCTGAGAGGTGGAGGAGAGAATGTCCATGGTGATTGGTTCAGTACATCTGGTCAAAGCTTGGTGTACAGATTATATCTTTCTCAGGAACCATGACGCTCACTCATCACCAGTCACACAGGAAACACACAAAATGAACTAAAACAAAATGATAGCATAGTCCAGCTGCATCTTTGACACTTTCACACAAACTCTGAGACAAAGCAAATCAAAGACAAATATGAAACAAATATGAAACTTTTCTATCAGTGCTCCACCAGGCTATTGTGCAATAAAGTAAGTGAGAAGGATTAGATAAAACACGGTTACAGAACACACAATTAAACACATGACTGAACTAAAAATAGCCCAGTATTATGGAAATATACACAGGTATGGTAGTGACTTCACGGTTGAAACAGTGTACATAAAGGTGCGGAGTAAAGAACACACAATTGGATACACAATCAAAAAAAATGGCCCAAGGATTATGGAAAATATACACAGGTACAGTAGTGGTTTCATGGATGGGTCAATGTACATGAAAGTGTGGAGTGCAAAGACAGGTGTGATTATTGTGATAAATAAAAAGATCCTCAGTTCTGTGCATGTGAGCGTTTGGAGGGAAGGGGGTGGGGCCTCTGACTGTTAGCAGTTCAGATGGCCCAGGGGAAGAAACTGTTTGCCAGTCTGGAGGTGTAGGATCTGATTGATCTGAACAGTCGTCCAGAGGGGAGCAGGTCAAACAGATGGTGGACGGGATGTGAGGGGTCTCCTGTGATGGCCTTGGTCTTTCTGAGACAGGAAGATCTGGAGATGTTCTCCAGGGAGGGCAGAGGGCCGCTGATGATTTTTTAGGTGGTGATGATGACCCTCTGCACAGCCTTCCTGTTCTCGGCCATGAAGCCAGTGTATCACACAATCAGGCAGTAGGTGAGCACGCTCTCCACTGAGCAGCAGTAGAAGGCCAGCAGCAGCTTCTGGTCCAGGTTGTCCTTGCTCAGGACATGGAGGAAGTGCAGCCATTGCTGGGCTTTCTTCACCAGGGCCTTGGTGTTGACAGACCAGGAGAGGTCAGAGGAGATGTGGGTGCCCAGGAACCCAAAGGTGGGGATGGTTTCCACACGGTCGCCATTTATGAGGAGGAGTGTGTGGTCCTGTCTGTTCTTTCTGAAGTCCAGTATGAGTTCTTTGGTTTTTTTGGACATTCAATTTCAAGTTGTTTGCTTGGCACCACAACAGCAGATTCTCTACCTCCACTCTGTATGCCTTCTCATCATCATTGGCGATGACGATGAGAGTGTGAGGGGAGGGTGGGAGGGAGAGAGGGGAGGAGGGGGGACAAATTGGTGGGGGAGGTTTGCTCAAACTGGGCAAAGAAGCTGTGAAGTTCCTCTGCCAGAATGAGGCTGCTGTCCAATGTTGGGGGGCACTGGCCCCTGTAGTTGGTGAGGGCCTGGATGCCTCTCCACATCTGTCTGGGGTTGTTGTCCATGAGGAAGCCCTCCACTTTCCTCCTGTAGGCGTTCTTAGCGTGTTTTATGCTTCTTCTCAGGGTGGCTCTGGCAGTGCTGTACAGAGAACTGTCCCTCTGCCTGAAGGCTGAGTTGCGAGCTCTGATCAGAGCCTGGACTTTACTGGTCATCCAGGGTTTCCGGTTTAGAAAGACCCGGATGTGTTTGGTGACTGTCACATTTTCTACACAGCAGTTAATGTCGAAGAGGACAGACTCTGTGTAGGAGTCCAAGTCCTGCTGTTAAAGATGTTCCAGTCTGTGCAGCTAAAGCAGTCCTGTAGCTGGAGGAGAGCATTTTCAGGCCAGGTTTTAATTGTTTGTTTGGCTGGGGGGAAACTCTTCCTGAGTGGGGTGTAAGCAGGTATTAGAAGTAGGGAGAAATAGTCTGATTGTCCAAGGTGAGGGAGGGGGTGGTGGCTCTGTAGGCATGCTTAATGTTGCTGTAAACTTGATCCAGTGTTCTTTCCCCTCTTGTGGGAGACTTAACGCGTTGGTGGAATTTTGGGAGTACAGTCTTTAAGCGTGCTTTGTTAAAATCCCTTGCAATAATGTGGACTGCGTCGGGGTGATCTTTCTGTTGCCTGCTAACGATTTGCTGGAGGTTGCTAAGTGCTAAGCTAATGCTAGCATCTAGAGCAGGGATGGGCAACTTTGGTGGTAGCGAGGGCCACAGTTTTTTTCCTCACTTCCCGAGGGCCAGATTTACATGTAAACCTTTTTTTGTGGGGGTGGGGGGTATTTTCTTCAAAGTCAAAACATTTACAATTTATACTGAAAAATGCAAATGAAAATAAAAGATACTCTGTGTTTTATCATATTAGAATTAAAATTACTGATAAAATTATATCATGACCTAATTTTTAAAACTCCATCAAAATGATGAGCAAAGGGAAATTCCGGATGGTAATTAACAAAAAAAGCCAAGAAAGAAAGGAAATATGACTAAGAAAAATGTTTTTAAAATATTAGAAGAATATGATCAAAGTAAAAAATGGTTTTACTAACAAAATATGCTGCATTTCTGGTTTAAATTAGCCTTTTTTTCAAATCTGTGTTTTATTTTGGTATAAGATGTGCAAGCTTCTACTAATAAATTTGCATCATTTTATTTAAAAATGTATAACTTTTTAGTTGTACTGCTTTTTTTTTTCTAAATTAGTGTTTTTCTGTCATAAATTTGTCATTTCCTATATAAATTTGCCTTTCAGTTTGAAATTTGTTTTTGTAAATACTCCTCAGTGAGGAACTGTAGCATTTATTATTGTTAAATTAAAAGCAGCCTACTCTGTACATTTATTGCTGTTCACAGCCTATTAATGCGGTCTCAGCATGCAACACATACATACAGTGGATATAAAAAGTTGACACACCCCTGTTCAAATGCCAGGTTTTTGTGATGTAAAAAAATGAGACCAAGATAAATCCTTTCAAAACTTTTTCCACCATTAATGTGACCTATAACCTGTATAACCAATTGAGAAACAAACTGAAATCTTTTAAGGGGAAAAATAAAAAACTGACAATAACCTGGTTGCATAAATATGCACACCCTTAAACTAATACTTTGTTGCAGTGCCTTTGGCTTTTATTACAGCATTCAGTGTTTTTGGGTAGGAATCGATCAGCATGGCACATCTTGATGTGCAATATTTTCCCACTCTTCTTTGCAAAAATGCTCCAAATCTGTCAGATAGGGAGGGCATCTCCTGTGCACAGCCCTCTTCAGATCACCCCACAGATGTTCAATTGGATTCAGGTCTGGACTCTGGCTGGGCCATTCCAAAACCTTAATCTTCTTCTGGGGAAGCCATTCTTTTGTTGATTTGGATGCATGCTTTGGATCATTGTTATGTTGAAAGATGAAGTTCCTCTTCATCTTCAGCTTTCTAGCAGGAGCCTGAAGGTTTTGTGCTAACACTGACTGGTATTTGGAACTGTTCATAATTCCCTCTACCTTGACTAAGACCCCAGTTCCAGCTGAAGAAAAACAGCCCCAAAGCATGATGCTGCCACCACAATGCTTCACTGTAGGTATGGTGTTCTTTTGGTGATGAGCAGTGTTGTGTTTGTGCCAAATACACCTTTTAATATGGCCAGAAAGTTCAAGCTTGGTTTCATCGGACAATAACACATTTTCCCACATGCGTTTGGGAGATTTCAAATGTCTTTTTGGAAAATGTAGCCGGGCTTGGATGTTTTTCTTCATAAGATAAGGCTTCTGACAATCACCCTAGACAGGAGATTGTTGTCACATGTACTAAACAGCCAGTACTTACCAGAAATTCCTGGCGCTCCTTCAATGTTGCTGTCGCCCTCTTGACAGCCTCCCTGACTAGTTTTCCTCTTATCTTTTCATCAATTTTGGAGGGTCGTCCAGTTCTTGGTAATGTCACTGTTGTGCCATATTTTCTCCACTTAATGATGACTGTCTTTACTGTGTTCCATGGTATATTTAATGCCTTGATAATTCTTTTGTATCCTTCTCCTGAACTGATGGCTTTGAACAATGAGATCCCTCTGATGCTTTGGAAAATCTGTCATGATTCTGAGCATGGGTAAGAGCCATGCTCAGCCTCTAGCTGGTTTTAGTCATATTCTGTTTTTCCACATCTCTGTTTATTTTGTATTTGTGTGGTTGTTGATGTATTTTTGAATTATCTTGTTTTCCAATTTATTTCCTTGTGTTTATTTGCCCTTGTCTTAGTTCTCCTTTTGTAGTCTCAGTATTTATTAGTTTGTTTTATTAGATTTCCTCAAGTTTCTCCTTTTGTGTATTTGTTACGTCTATCCAGTCTGTGTTTAGTTATTATTCTTTGTGTATCCATTATTCATGTATTTGTTCTTGATTTTCTTTCTTCACGGTTGGTGCTTTTACTTTGACAGTCATTGTTTACTTCCTCCTTTCAAGGCCTGTTTGCGGGCTTTGATAGCTGTCACCTGTTAGGTTAATCACTCATTGCTCATGCCACCCACACCTGATCCGGATGTACAGTTATTCTTGCCTGCCTATTTAAGAACTGTAAAAGGATTAAGCGGAAGAAGATGGACGGATGGATGGATGTTCAGTTTACTCACCGCCGGGTCACTATCTAACCTCTCATTCCCAGACAGAGTCCCCGTCTCCTTTCTGCCGTATCGTAAGTCCAGCCTCTGAGCTGGGAAACCATAGCCTCCTTCTCTGTTGTGTGTTTTTGTAAGTTTGTGTGTTACTGTTTGCGTGATTAAATGTGCAAAACTCACAGCTTGCATTTGGTGTCTTCTGTTCGCCCTTGCCTTGAAGGGCGGGTTTATGACAACTCTCTGCGGACCATGGCTTGTGCTGTAAGATGTGACTACAAAAATGTCAGGAAAAGCCTACTAGAACAGCTTAACTTTATTTGGGGTTAGTCAGAGGCACTTTAAATGGTGGCAGGTGTGTGCTGACTCCCATTTAACATGAGTTTGAATGTGATTGGTTAATTCTGAACACAGCCACATCTCCAGTTATAACAGGGTGTGCATATTTATGCAAACAGGTTATTGCAAGTTTTTATTTTTTATTTTTCCCCTTATGAGATTTCAGTTTGTTTTTAAATTGGGTTGTACAGGTTGTAGGTTACATTAATGCTGGAAAAAGTTTTGAAATGATTTATCTTGGTCTTGTGGAGAAAGGAGGCAGACGAGGCAACAAGCTGGACGACAGAGAAACTTTATTCTTTCTCCAGCATAACTTACAGCAAAAAAGATCCCGGGTCTCTGTGCATTCCTCTTTTATATCTTTAATACCATGCACCATAAGATGGCGGCAGCGCGCACGGATGCAGCGGCCCCTCTTGGCATCAGCGAGTGTGAGAGTTTTGAGTGTTTTGATCTTCCCAGACGTACATTCTGTAAAACTTACAACCGTGAGACCTTATTAAACATCAAGGTACTGCACGCTGCAAGAATCGTGGCGATCGGTTGTGATTTGGACATTCTACGCCGCATGGAATTCTGGCGGAGTCCCCGCTGGAAGCTACCCGAGAGAGGAGGAGGCGTAAGCGGAGCAAACGCAAGCAAAAGCGTGGAAAAAGGGCCGGGATCCATGCTAGGCTAAAGGCTAACCCCTCCAGACCAGCGGTACCGTCGCTCATTCTCTCTAACGTCCGCTCCCTCGAAAACAAGCTGGACGAGCTGCATCTGCTGAGAGAAACCCGGAGAGAGTGGAGAGACTGCTGTGTGTTTGTTTTCACGGAGACATGGCTCCACCACAACATTCCTGACAAGGCCATTCAACTGGAAGATATGGCGATGTACCGTGCCGACAGGGAAACGGCGAGCTCCGGTAAGAGCCGGGGGGGTGGGCTATGCATCTATGTTAACAAGAACTGGTGCGTCAATGTCACGTTAGTGTCTAAACACTGCTCTCCGTTGGCGGAGTTCCTTATTGTAAATTGTCGGCCATATTATTTGCCGAGGGAATTCAGCAACGTGTTTGTAGCTGGTGTTTACATAGCGCCGAGCGCTAATGCTAAAGCTAATGCTAAGAAGGCACTCGGGGAACTGCACAATGCGATTAGTGAAATCCAAACTTCACACCCGGACAGTTTTGTGGTGGTTGCGGGGGATTTTAACCACACCAGCCTAAAGACTGTGCTCCCCAAGTTTAAACAATGTGTAGACTTTAAGACCAGAGGAGAGAATATGTTGGACTTAGTGTACACAAACACAGATGCATATAAGGCGATACCCCGCCCACATCTCGGCCTTTCTGACCACATATCCGTGATGCTGCTGCCTGCCTACAAACCTTTATTGAAGCGCAGCAGGCCAGCAGTGAAACAAATTAGAATTTGGCCAGAGAGTGCAACATCTGCACTGAAAGACTGTTTTCTGCACACAGACTGGGAGGTCTTCAAAATAGCAGCCTCCCAGGAAGACAAGACAGATGTGGAGGAGTATGCTGATACGGTCACCAGCTACATTGCGAAGTGCACAGAGGATGTCACTACAGTGAAGACCATCGTCGGCCTTCGTCGGTCTATGATGACCATGGAAGAGAATCCTAAACGTCTACTCTGCTGGAACAGCACCGCCTGTGGCTGAACAGGCCGATGCGCACCGGTGTTCTACCTTCCAGCGTTGGGCGTTGGTAGGATTCAAGCCTGGGCAGGAAGATATGGAGGACAAGATGTTACCCATGCAGCATGTCCCCCCTCTCCACGTCACTGATGAATCCAAAGGAACAGCAGGGCTGCTATAGTTTGGCACCAGTGCCGTCGCAGAAGCTGCCAGAACGATGTTGACCACAACAGAGAACTGCCTTAGGGGCTTCGACTCTGGATTTTTCCTCAGGGTTGACTCCCAAAGCCTTTCCCGTGACCGGGTGTGCCGCAAGGCAGCGGAGGTTTGAAATCAGGGTTTACCTTCCCCTAGATGGGCTACCTTCCCAGGTTGACGAGCCACCATCTACCCGAAGCATCTGGTTTTAAGGCGCCAGAGATCCGCCCTCACCCCTTCTCCTATTAGTAAAAGCAGATCCGCCAGGCTTAGAGACTAAACCACACGGGCAGGCTAGGAGTTGGACTTAGTTGTCAGAGGCTTTTCGAGACGCACGCCATAAGGAGCATTTTATAAGCACTGGAAGCTTAACCCCAGTACCGCTCCTGGCTATGACAACCTTGGAACCATCACTAGTGAAGACCATCACTATGCGGGGTAACCATAAGCCCTGGATGACTGCAGAGGTGCGCTCGCTGCTTACAGCCAGAGATGCAGCCTTCAGAGCGAAGGACAGGCTCGTCCTCCGCTCAGCCAGGTCTGTGCTCTCAAAGGGAATTAAGGCGGAAAAGCGCGCCTATGCGGAGAAAATCCAGGGTCACCTCTGTGACACTAGGAACACCAAGCAGATGTGGCAGGGAGTTCGGACACTGGGGGGCTATAAGTTTAGGCAGGGGATCGATGATGACGACGCTTCGCTTCCAGACAGGCTTAACGACTTCTTTGCACGTTTTGAAGCATCAAACTCGACAATCAGAGGAAGGGCTGGCCCACCCCCACCATTGGTCGGACCAGCTTTTACCATCAACACAGCGGACACATGGAGGACCCTAACCAGAGTCAACCCACGCAAAGCTGCAGGTCCGGACAACATTCCGGGACATGTGCTCCGAGACTGCGCGAGCGAGTTGGCGGATGTCCTGACTGACATTTATAACATCTCCCTGAGTCAGGCCATCGTTCCCAGATGCTTCAAGACCTCTATCATTGTACCGGTGGCAAAGAAACCAGTTGTGTCCTGTTTGAATGACTATCGTCCTGTTGCATTGACACCAATTGTGATGAAGTGTTTTGAACGGCTTGTCAAACTACACATTACAGCCTGCCTCCCTGCATCACACGACCCGCTCCAGTTTGCATATCGTTCAAACCGCTCCACGGAGGATGCTATAGTCACCACGCTACGCTCATGTCATCACCTACCTGGACCAGAAAGACACCTACGCCAGACTCCTGTACATTGATTTCAGTTCAGCATTCAACACCATTATTCCCCAGAGACTGATGGAGAAATTACTCCTTCGCGGTCTGAACACCGCCACATGTCTCTGGATCCTGGATTTCCTGACTGAGAGACCTCAGTCTGTCCGGGTTGGAAACAACATCTCCAACTCTGTCACGCTGAGCACCGGATCCCCTCAAGGCTGTGTACTCAGTCCACTGTTGTTTACACTTCTAACACATGACTGTGTATCCAGACACGAGGGGAACCAGATTATTAAGTTTGCAGACAACACCACGGTGGTGGGACTTATTCAGAGGGATGAGGAATCAATGTACAGGGAAGAAGTGAGAGACCTGGAGGGCTGGTGCAGGGAGAACAATCTGGTGCTCAACGTGGACAAAATGAAGGAGATGATTATTGACTTCCGGCGGTCACAGCCTGAGCACGTCCCCCTCAGCATCAGCGGCCGTTTAGTGGAGAGAGTGGAGAACATCAAGTTCCTCGGAGTGCAGATCTTGCAGGTCCTGACCTGGAGCAAGAATTCCTTGGGGATCAGGAAGCGGGCCCAGCAGAGACTGCACTTCTTGAATAAACTCAAACAGGCCTCTCTCCCCATCTGCATCCTCAGGACCTTCTACAGAGGTGTGGTGGAGAGTGTTCTGACGTACTGCACTGCTACATGGTACTCCAGCTGCAGTATGTCAGACAAAAAAGCCCTGCAGAGGATAGTCAAGAGGGCTGAGAGGGTAATTGGAGTCTCCCTCCCCTCTGTCCAAGAACTTTTTCAGAACCGTTGTAGGAGCAGGGCACTGAACATTGTCAAGGACCGTTCTCACCCTCTGCATAAACACTTTGAACTTCTTCCATCTGGTAAACGATTCCGGAGCATCAGAGGCAGAACCACCAGACTGATCAACAGCTTCCTTCCACAGGCTGTCAGGATGCTGAACAGTTGACCCGGAATCTCTCATACACACTACTGCACCTACGGACATTTTGTATATTATTTGTATATTATAGTTAGTTAGTTTTTTCCCCAAGTATGTCTCAGGGATGTGTGAATGGATGGGGGGGTGGGGATGGGGGGTGAAGCTATGTGGGAGTGTGTCTTAAATCATGCTGCTTCTAGTTATATGGATGCCGAGAGAAACGCAATTTCATCTTGCCTGCACTACAGTTGTATGTACAGCAATATGACAATAAAGTTTGATTTGATTTGATCAAAACAAGAAACTTCTGACCATCATACATTATGTTTAGAACAAAGCCTGTGTGGCACATTAACATGACAAAATGCTGGCGCCGCTCTCACACCCTTCTTCTCCCAGGGGCTCCGGCATTTACTCATCTCCCCGGGGGGCGCATAGTCCTTACTGTCCTGTCTGATACCCCCCTCCTCTTTCGATCCATTCTTCCCTGCCTGGGTGGAGAAGTCCAACACCATGCCCCCACAGTCTCATTTTTTTACATCACAAGTGAGAGTGAAAGGTTGTCTGTCTCTCTGTGTTAGCCCTGCGATGGACTGGTGATCTGTCCAGGGTGTACCCTGCCTCTCGCCCAAAGATGCTGGGAAAGGCTCCAACGCCCCCCCCCCCCCCCCCCGCAACCTGAAAAGGATTAAGCGGAAGATGAAAAAACCTGGCATTTGAACAGGGGTGTGTAGACTTTTTATATCCACTGCACCTTAAAAGACGTACTCCAGGGCACACTGCTCTCTCTATCTGTGGCTGTCTCACTCTTGACCACTCACTGAGCTGCACCTAGATTGTGATTAGAGCTCCCTCTGCTGGCAGACTTTATAACTGCATTTAAGAATGCAGTTCCAAATACAATCAAATGGAATATAAATAAATAATTGATTTTTGGAAATGGACTGGTGGGCCGCAGTGGATAACGTCGGGGGCCACATGTGGCCCACAGGCCGCTAGTTGCCCATCCCTGGTCTAGAGGAATGTAAACAGCTGTTGCAATTACTGCCGTTAGCTTGTGGGGAAGGTAGAAGGGCCTACACAGAAAGGACATGGCCTCTAAGTCCAGTGAACAGTGGCTTTGAATTATTCTGCTATTATTACATCCAGCCTGAAGCACAAAAACACAGAGCCCACCACCCCTGCCCTTACCAGAATCGGTGTTGCGGTTGAAACGGAGTGTAGTTCAGCTGGGTAATTCCACAGTGGCATCTGGGATAAGGGGATGAAGCCATGATTCGGTCACAGTCAGAATACCACAGTCCCAAACATAAGGATTGTAGTGAGTTACTCAAGTTGTGGTGGACACACATACTGTATGTGATCTGCTTTGTGACTCACATTTTAGATCAGAACAAAGGCAGAGCTCCCTTGGAAATTACAGGAAGCTGCAAGGCTTGAGACTGTGGGGGAGTAATTAAAGGATTAAAGAGGTAACAATTCACAGTAACAATTCACATAGTTACTGTGGATTTTAGTGCAACGTGGTCTGTGAGACATGTGACTTGTGAACTGTAAGAGTCCTGGGATTTAAGGACGAGAGTTTCCTGTGTTGCATTCATTCTTCTGTGAGATGTTGGTGATGTGAATAAAGCTGACTTGAGAGAGAACTCTGCCTCGTCATTCCCACATTCCCACACTGGTGACCCAAGACGGATCATGCAAGAGGAGAATTCCCTCGGGCCAGCCTCGTCAGGAGCCCCCAGCCAAGCGAATGCCGCTACAGTCCAGCTACCGGACTTCTGGCAGAACAATCCGCGCTCCTGGTTCAACGTGATCGAGGCGCAGTTCAAGCTCCGGGAGATATCGGTAGACGCCACAAAATTCTACCACGTAGTTGCAAAGCTGGACAACAACACGGTCCAGCATGTGGAGAGCCTGATCGACCAGCCGCCGGACAGCGACAAATACGGCACGTTGAAGGCTGCACTCATCCAGCAATTCACCCCCTCGGCGGAGGAGCGAGCAGAGAGGCTCCTGGCGCTGACGGAGTTGGAAAATGACATGCCCGCGAACCTGATGGAGAAGTTGTTGAGGTTGAAAGACTCTGACGACGATCACTTCATTTTCACCCACCTCTTCCTCAGGACTCTACCGTCAGCAGCGAGAGCGACCCTGGCCAGTTCGCCACTGTTGGCTCAATGGGACTACCGCATGCTGGGCCGAGAGGCGCAGCGGATTGTCAACGCCACCAAGCGGCGAGGAGAACAAGCTGCTCTACTTGTTGGACGCATGCTCAGGGAGGCAGTTCCTCGTGGACACAGGCTCCCAGTTGAGTTTCATCACACCTTCCTACGCGGACAGACTAGCAGGTTCCAGTGGTCCCCGGGTGACAGCAGCGAACGGCTCGGAGATTAAAACCTTTGGTGAGAAGACTCTGCTTCTGTCTCTACGCGGCCGTACATTTGAGTGGACTTTTGTTGTAGCAGCAGTGAATTTCAATATGTTGGGGGCTGATTTTTTGTGCTCACATGGGTTGTTGGTTGATCTAGCTAACAGGTGCCTGGTTAATGCACTTTCTTTTGATTCTATTCCCTGCACAGCGTGAGTGGCCCTACCAACAGCACAAGCCAACGTCACAGCTGCAAGTGGTAAGTTCCACACACTGGTCACTCAGTTCCCAGCACTCACGGTCCCCACATTTTCGGCAACAGTCGCTAAACACGGGGTGGAGCATTTTATTACCACTACCGGACCGCCCGTTTTCGCAAAAGCTCGGCGCTTGGACGCAGTTAAACTGGCCATAGCGCGCGAGGAGTTCGCCAACCTGGAGAGGTTGGGCATTATCAGGCGTTCAAACAGTCCGTGGGCTTCCCCGCTACACATGGTCCCGAAAGCTGACGGATCATGGCGACCTTGCGGGGATTTCCGCAGGTTAAACAACGCTACAGCGCACGACCGCTACCCAATCCCGCATATCCAAGATTTTTCCGTTCATTTGGCAGGGGCGCGCGTTTTTTCTAAAATAGACTTGCTCCGCGGTTACCACCAAGTCCCAGTGCGCGCTGAGGACATACCCAAAACAGCGGTAATAACTCCGTTTGGCCTATTCGAGTTTTTACGCATGCCATTCGGACTTAAAGGGGCTGCTCAGACATTCCAACGCATGATGGACGCGGTGCTTCGCGATCTCCCTTTCGTGTTCGTCTACTTGGACGATATTTTAGTAGCCAGCGCGTCCGAAGACGGACACGAAAAACACCTGGCCACGGTTTTCCGAAGGTTGGGAGATCACGGGTTAATAATCAACCCAGCGAAGTGTCAGTTCGGGGTGGCGCAGATCGATTTTTTAGGACACCACGTCTCCCCCGAAGGAGCAGTTCCGCTTCCTGACAAAGTGCGCGCGGTGGCAGATTTTCCCCAGCCGCAGACGGTCAGGGCGTTGCAGGAGTTTTTGGGAATGGTGAATTTTTATAACCGTTTTCTCCCCCGCGCGGCGCAACTCATGCTGCCACTGTATGCCGCGCTCAAAAAAAAGAAACCCGCGGATAAGGTCGAGTGGTCCCCGGAGTGGGACCAAGCATTCTCGGAGGTGAAAGCAGCCTTGGCAAAGGCTGCGTTGTTGGCACACCCAGACCCAACGGCCCGCATAGCGCTCACCACTGACACATCAGATGTGGCCATAGGGCGGTCGTGGAGCAACATGTAGCCAGGGTTTGGCAGCCCCTCGCCTTTTTCAGCAGGACCTTGCGCGATAGCGAACGTAAATACAGCGCGTTCGACAGGGAGCTGCTGGCTCTCCATTTGGCCATCCGCCACTTTCAGTTCTGGCTAGAAGGACGCTCTTTCACCGCGTTCGTTGACCACAAACCGCTAACGTTCACGATGGCCAAGGTTTCCGAACCTTGGTCAGGCCGGCAGCAGAGACAGCTGGCCGCGATATCAGAGTTTACCACTGATATTCAGCATGTGGCGGGCAAACTCAATGTAGTGGCAGATTGCCTCTTGCGCACCGTGGCAGCCCCAGTCAGCGTAGGAGTAGATTACGCAGCCATGGCCGCGGAGCAGGTTAGTGACGCGGATGTGCGCGCGCTTCAGTCTGGACCAACAGGGTTAAGGCTGGAGAGCAGGGTGCTGCAAGACGGTATGCCCCCCCTAATCTGCGATGTCTCCAGTGGACGGCTGCGTCCAGTAGTACCGGCCCCGTGGCGCCGCTGCGTTTTTGACTCGATTCATTCTTTGTCGCACCCCGGGGTGCGCGCGTCGGTCAAAATGGTAGGAGAGAAATTCGTGTGGCCGAGCCTTCACAAACAAGTTAAAGAGTGGGCAGCAGCCTGCACGGCGTGTCAAAGAGCCAAAGTACACAGGCACACGAGGGCTCCTTTGGAGCCGTTTCACATTCCGGCCAAGAGTTTCGATCACGTTCATGTGGACCTCGTGGGCCCCCTCCCGCTGTCACAAGGGTACACACACCTTCTGACAATGGTGGACCACACCACGCGCTGGCCTGAAGTTGTCCCACTGGCATCAACCACGGCTGAGGAGGTGGTGCGCGCATTTTTAACAGTTTGGGTGGCGCGCTTCGGCATTCTGTCGGACATTACGTCCAACAGAGGCCCTCAATTTGTGTCCGAGCTTTGGTCGACAATGGCCTGCAGCCTGGGTGTCACAATTCACAGCACAACCGCGTACAATCCACAGGCTAACGGGTTATGCGAACGTTTTCATAGGTCATTGAAAGCAGCTCTCAGAGCGTCACTGACGGATGCAAATTGGGCTGCACGGTGGCGCAGTGGTTTAGCACTGTGGCAGCACAGTTTTACCCTCGGCCGGGGGATCGCGGGGATCATGAGATCGTGGGTTCGATCCCAGCCCCCGACCAACAGTGAGCTGTGTGGAGTTTGCATGTTCTCCCCGTGTTGCGTGGGTTTACTCCGGGATTTCTCCGGTTTCCTCCCGCATACCAAAAACATGTAGGTTTAGGGCGCTCGCGCACGCAGCGACCAGCAGCCGGTGGCTTGTCACCAGACTGCAAACCAAATCTACCTACGGGTACAAATAAGTAACAAAAAAAAAAAAAATAAAATAAAATTGGGTAGACAAGTTACCGTGGGTGTTATTGGGGTTGCATTCTGCGCCTAAAGAGGACTTAGAAGCCTCCCTAGCGGAGCTCGTGTTTGCGCAGCCACTCCGGCTGCCCGGGGAGTTTCTCCCAGATAACCCTGCGCCAGACACCTCCCCGTCTCAGCCGTTGCGGTGTAACATAGAATCAAGCACGCTGCCCGGCCCCGCGCACCACAGTTTTCCGCGCGTTTTTGTGCCTAAAACTTTGAAGAACGCAGAGTTTGTTTTTGTCAGACACGATGCGCATTGAACCCCGCTGCGACCGCCTTATGACAGACCGTTCAGAGTGCTAGAAACAGGGGACAAGCAGTTTTTGCTAGATTTAGGGGGTAGGAAAGAGAAAGTTGGCATAAACAGACTCAAACCCGCTTTTGTAGTGGCAGACGAGCAAGTGCTGCTGGCAAGGGCCCCGCGGCGAGGTAGACCCCCGCGGGGGGCTTCACAGAGTAATGTTTCCCCAGAACACCCGCAGGGACTGATAAAAGGTTTCCACCCCCAGACGGCAAACCCCCAGCGTGACGGCGCCGCAGAGACGTTGAATCCCAGCTACAGCAGATACGGCAGGAGACTGAAGCCTAGACAGCATGTGGACTGATGTGTATTGATACTATCATGGCATGCATGTTGTTATTCTCTTGTTTGTTCTAAAATGTTGGGGGGGCTTGTGTGGTGGACACACATTTGTGATCTGCTTTGTGACTCACATTTTAGATCAGAACAAAGGCAGAGCTCCCTTGGAAATTACAGGAAGCTGCAAGGCTTGAGACTGTGGGGGAGTAATTAAAGGATTAAAGAGGAGATGCATTGTTACTGTGAATTTTAATGCAACGTGGTCTGTGAGACATGTGACTTGTGAACCGTAAGAGTCCTGGGATTTAAGGACGAGAGTTTCCTGTGTTGCATTCATTCTTCTGTGAGATGTTGGTGATGTGAATAAAGCTGACTTGAGAGAGAACTCTGTCCCGTCATTCCCACATTCCCACAAAGTAACTTTTTCACTAAGTTGTACTTTTATGAATTTTCTTTTATTGTAGGATAATTTTAATTCTTAGTTGAGTTCACTTTTGAAGAAAAATCTGTAGTTTCACTTGAATACATTTGGTTGTACTGTCACAGGGGTTGCAGGCGGGCAAGGAGTAGGACCCAGATGCAGGCAGGATTCAGGCGGAGCAGACTTTATTTAATAAATCAACGAAGAACTGATGATACAAAACCAGAAGAATTAACTAAACTGTAACACTGAAAATAAAATGAAAGCAAACTGAGGCACAATGGCTAGAAAGCACTAAACTAAACACTGTGAAAACAATAACAAAGAACTGAAGAGTATAAATAACTAAGCGTATCAAACCATGGAGCCAGGAACAGCATCCATTGAACACAAGGAACACAACATTAATGGCACAGCGTCAGTGAAAGGCACCACACAAGCATTTTAAGAGACAGTCGAGCAATGGGAAACAGCGAGGAACAATCAGGCTGGTGAGGGAAGTGACACTAATGAGGAAGACAGAGACAGAGAGACAGACCAAACAACTCAGAGGGAACACAAACACAGATGGAGAATAAACACTAGGAAACAGGACCTAAGGACAAAACAGGACTTCAGGCATCACTACAAGAAGAAACATAGAACCTGGAATAAACATAACTAAGGAAGATCACAAGGAACTATCTTAAAAGTAAACTGTAAATTATAAACAAGGACTAACAGGAAAATTGATTTCAAAATAAGACAGGCAATCAAGTTACACCAAACTAAACCAGAACAGCACAGGAAACACTCAACAGAATTTTTAGACTGCATGTCCACAAAACGTGTTTTTGTCACCCGACCGCCCTGAGCATTTATTTTTTTCAGCGTTTGTGCATGATGCTGTGGGGGAAAAAAAGCCTGTGCCCTGTATCCCAGCAACAGCTTGTCACTCTCAGTTCAACACTTCCACTTTGCTATGGTCAGACTTTCTTCTGATTTTTTTTAATAGCAGTCTCTAAATTACAACGGACAGGAAATGTGTTTTAGCAGCTCTGGATGTGAAATATGATGACACTGAAAGCAGGAATCTGAGTACAGACGAGTACCAGCATCCTATGTCCCCCCACGCAGCAGTTCTGATTGGCTGCTTAGGTCTGACATTGACGAGCTCAGCTGCCATCTCTGAAAAGTTGAACTTTTTTCAGCTCTGAGCACCCTGAGCGCTGCGACAGACAACGGCCACCGCCGAGAGCGTTTCAGCGCCATGGGCGCTCAGCACTGTAAACGCTGGACTACGTAGAGAATGAATGGAAAATAGCCGCCCAGAGCTGAAAAAACACGTTTGGTGGGCACGCAGCCTAACTAAGACCAAGAGAGACTAGACAAAACAAGGATGACACAGGGAATACTCTCAGCAATGACCTGAAACTAAAAAAGAATAAATAATAAAAATATAGTAAGTCCAAAAAGATAGAACAGTTCAAAGGCACCCTTTGTCGCCCTAATGACATGTAATCTTGATTTCATTGAGCTGACGTGGTTAGTTTACAATATTTTTTCTTAAAATAAAAACATCTAAGAGAAAAAGCAGTCATAAATTTTAAAAAAGTAGATGCACAAAAAAAATGTTGCAAATACAGTGCTGTAAAAAAAGTCTTTGCCCCTTCCTGATTTCTAATATTTTTGCATTTTTGCCACACTTAATTGCTCCAGATCATCAAACATATTTTAATATTAGACAAAGATAACACAAGTAAATACAAAATGCAGTTTTTAAATTATGGTTTCATTTGTTAAGGGAAAAAAGCTATCCAAACCTACATGACCTTATGTGGGAAAAAGTAATTGCCCCTAAACTGAATAATAATTGGTTGTGCCACTCTCAGCAGCAACAACTGCAGTCAAACATTTGCAATAGCTGGCAATGAGTCTTTTACATCGCTGCTGAGGAATTTTGGCCCACTCTTCTTTGCAGAATTGTTTTAATTCAGCCACATTGAAGGGCTTGAGCTTGAAGTCACAGACGATGGCCAGACATTCCCCCTAAGGATTTCCTTGTAGAGAGCAGAATTCATGGTTTCATCAATTACAGCAAGTCGTCAAGGTCCTGAAGCAGCAAAGCAGCCCCAGACCATCACACTACCACCACCATGTTTGACTGTTGGCATGATGTTCTTTTTATGAAATGTGTTAGTTTTACACCAGATGTAACAGGACGCATGCCTTCAAAAAGTTCAACTTTTGTCTTGTCAGTCCACAGAATGTTTTCCCAAAAATCTTGTGGATCATGAAGATGTTTTTAGGCAAATGTGAAACAAGCCTTTGTGTTCTTTTTGGGTAGCAGTGGTTTTCACCTTGGAACTCTGCCATGGATGCCATTCTTGCCCAGTCTCTTTCTTATTGTTGAATCATGGACCAGTGTCCAAACTAAGGCAAGTGAGGCCTGCAGTTCTTTAAATGTTGTTCTGTGTAGAGGAGCTTGAAATAACGAGGCGATGTGATTCATAAACCAAAGTTTAATATCAGCTCCTCTAACAAGTCTCATCTAGGTGCAGCAGCAGAAGAAGTAAGAGAGCGAACACCTTCGGCTCTACGAACTTATACTCGCACATAACAAAAGACATGCATATCAAAAGCTGACATCCCTCATTATCTTAATCCCCCCATTGTCTTCGTACTCCTCCTCCTGGCCCTGGGGGGTCAGGGCAACCCATCCGGTCTCCACCGCAGTGCCTTGGATGCTCTTTAATCTTCACTGGCGGTTGAGACTCTTTGTCCTGTTCTGAGGTGTGAAGTCGCCTTACATATGTAATCACCAAACACTCTCACATGCTTGAACATATGTTGGTTATGGAATATATGATTAATATAGACCACAGCCCCCCCCCAAACGACTAAGAAAAGGACAATAGAAAAATTCACAGTTTAAGATAATTATTATGACATACTAACTGCTACACCTCTTGCCACAGAAGAAACTTTCCAGCAGCCATGCTCCTAAGAGAGTTCAGTGGTAATCATAACAGCATAGTGAAATCACAAGTCAGTCCTAAACTGTTACAGCACAATTAGTGAACAACTGTTGAGTAGTTTGCATCAGTCCCTGTGCCGTCTGGGTTTCAATCTTCTCCCGAATCTGCTGTGGGTCCACTTGGGCGTCCTGGTGGGACTTTCCTGTAAGGAATCTGCAGCTTGAGGAGGAGAGTGATTATTTGTTCCCTGCAGGGGGGCTGAGTCTTTTCTCTTGGGGGGTCTACCCCGCCGAGGTGCTCTCGCCAACCGTGCAGGCTCGTCTCTCAACAAGAAGGCAGGTTTAAGTCTGTCAATGCTGACTGTTTCTTTTCTATCCCCAAAATCAAGCACAAAGTGTTTATCACCAGGTTCCAGCACTCTGAATGGCCCATCGTATGGTGGGCGGAAAGTTGGTTTTAAAGCTTCATGCCTAACAAAAACGAATTCAGCGTTTTTCAAAGCTTGGGGGACAAAAACCCATGGAAAAGAGTGATGTGCCGGCCCGGGGAGAGAGTCCGGTCCGTTGCTGCCTAAAAATCTCGGGGCTGGAAAATGCCCTGGCTCTGGGTTCTCTGGTAAAAATTCACCTGGGAGCCTGAGAGGTTGTGCAAAAACTAATTCTGCTGGAGAGGCGTCTAGATCCTCTTTGGGCGCAGGACGCAACCCCAATAAAACCCAGGGAAGTTTATTTACCCAATTTGTATCCGTTAGTGAGGCTCTGAGGGCGGCCTTTAAAGATCTGTGAAAACGCTCGCATAACCCATTAGCCTGAGGGTGATAAGCGGTGGTGCGGTGAATTGTTGCCCCTAAGCTGCTGGACATGGCTGACCAAAGCTCCGAGACAAATTGAGGCCCCCTATCGGACGTGATGTCCGATGGGACGCCGAAACGTGCCACCCAGTTTGTCAAAAAAACGCGAGCGACTTCCTCCGCTGTGGTTGACGCCAGAGGGACTGCCTCTGGCCAGCGCGTGGTGCGGTCTATCATTGTTAACAGGTGTGTGAAACCTTGGGAGGAAGGTAGTGGCCCCACGAGGTCGACATGAACGTGGTCGAACCTTCTAGCAGGGATTCGAAAAGGCTCCAGAGGGGCTTTTGTGTGTTTGTGTACTTTGGCGCGCTGACAAGAAATGCAAGTCTTTGCCCATTCTCTTACGTTTTTGCGCAGGCCAGGCCACACAAACTTTTCGGCGACCATTTTAACTGAAGCGCGCACACCTGGGTGCGCGAGGGAGTGAATCGAGTCAAAAATACGGTGGCGCCATGCAGCTGGAACTAACGGGCGAGGTCGGCCGGTTGAGATGTCGCATATTGGGGGGGGCACACCGTCGCGTAGACCCCTTTTCTCCAGCCTTAACCCTGTTGGTCCAGACAGGAGTGCGCGCACGTCCGCGTCACTACTTTGCTCCTCTGCCATGGCTGCATAATCTATCCCTGCATGGATTGGGGCCGCGTATGTGTCCGCGTTGGTGAAGAGTTCCGCGGCTGAGGTAGTATAATCTGTCTCCTCGCGCTCTGGCGATGTCACAGCGCGAGAGAGGCAGTCTGCTACCACGTTAAGTTTGCCTGCCACATGTCGAATGTCTGTGGTGAACTCTGAAATCGCAGCTAGCTGTCTTAGTTGCCTGCCTGACCACGGTTCGGAAATTTTAGCCATAGCAAAGGTGAGCGGTTTGTGGTCTACAAAAGCCGTAAAACGCCGCCCCTCTAACCAAAACTGGAAGTGGCGGATGGATAAATGGAGCGCTAGTAGCTCTCTGTCAAAAGTGCTGTATTTACGCTCAGTTTGGTTTAGCGATTTGCTGAAGAATGCCAAAGGTTGCCAGATTCCGCTGACGTGTTGTTCTACAACTGCCCCTATGGCCAGGTCTGAAGCGTCTGTGGTTAGCGCAATGCGGGCCGAGGGATCGGGGTGAACCAACAATGTGGCATTAGCTAGGGCGCTTTTTACTTCCGCGAAGGCGCGTTCGCCCTCCGGGGTCCATTCGACCGCGTTGGAAGGTTTTTGTTTTCTGAGCGCGTCATATAGAGGCTGCATGAGCTGAGCTGCGTGGGGGAGGAAGCGGTTGTAAAAATTAACGATGCCCAAAAATTCCTGCAGCGATTTGACCGTTTGTGGCCGTGGGAAACTTTTTACTGCGTGAACTTTGTCTGGAAGTGGGACTGCCCCCTTCGGAGAAACTCTGTGTCCTAAAAAATCAATTTGTGACACGCCGAATTTGCATTTGGCTGGATTGATTATTAACCCGTGCTCTTCTAGTCTCTGAAAAACCATAGTGAGATGCTGCTCGTGTTCTTCCTCAGACGAGCTGGCTACCAGCATATCGTCGAGGTAGACGAACACGAAAGGGAGGTCGCGTAATACCGCGTCCATCATCCGCTGAAAGGTTTGAGCAGCGCCTTTGAGGCCGAAAGGCATCCGCAAAAATTCATAAAGACCGAAGGGGGTTATTACGGCTGTTTTAGGAATGTCCTCTGCTCGAACTGGGACTTGATGATAACCGCGGACCAGGTCTATTTTTGAAAAAATGCGCGCACCCGCCAGATGTAGTGAAAAATCTTGAATGTGAGGAATTGGGTAGCGGTCATGCGCTGTTGCATTGTTTAATCTGCGGTAATCGCCGCACGGCCTCCAAGAACCATCGGATTTCGGGACCATGTGAAGTGGTGACGCCCAGGGGTTTTTTGAGCGTCTGATAATGCCTAATTTTTCAAGGGTGGTGAACTCGTCCCGAGCTATGGCGAGCTTGGTCGCGTCTAAGCGCCGAGCTTTGGCGAATACGGGTGGGCCCGTTGTGGGAATAAAGTGTTCGACCCCGTGTCTAGCCACTGTGGCTGAGAATTTGGGAATTGTGAGTGCTGGAAATTGGGTGAGGAGTTGATCAAACTTACCTCCTGCTGTGGTGACGCTAGCCTGCACGAGTGGTGGAGAAAGTCGAGCTGAGCAGGGAATAGAAGCAAAGGACAGTGCATTAACCAAGCGCCTGTTCGCTAGATCAACTAATAACCCATGTGCACACAAAAAATCTGCGCCCAACAAGTTAAAACTCACCGCCGCTACAACAAATGTCCATCTGTAGTTGCGGCCGTGGATGTGGAGGTGCAGGCTCTTTTCGCCAAAAGTGTCGATGGTGGAGCCGTTGGCTGCCACCGCTCCATTGCCCCGGGGGCCCATGGCCCGGTCTGCTTGGGAGGGCATGACAAAACTTAGTTGAGCTCCCGTGTCGATAAGGAACCGCTTGCCGGTGTGTCCGTCCATCACATATAAAAGCTTGCTTTTTTCGCCGAGAACCGTCGCTGTTAACGGCTCTCGGCTTCGGCGTTTTCCCGAAATTGTGAATTTGCAGGGGGGAACGCATTTGTAAGCCTTCTCGGCGAAGTGGTGGTGGTAATAACAAACGTCGCTCCATCTGTTGCGTCCTGGCCGTGTCGCTGTCACCGTGGGCTGATTCTGCTCGGTGATTTGTGGCTCTTCGTGGCTCCGGACATCAGCGTTGAGGTCTGCGGATGCTGCTGTGGGTGTCTGCTCCTTGCAGGCGTTGACGAGCCGTTGAGCTTCGTGAGCCAGCGTGCGGAAGTCTTGCTGGGTGCTGCATCGCATGTTGGCCAGCGTCCCTCTCATGTGTGGCGGCAACGTACTGAGGAATATGAAATGGAAGAGGAAGCTGTCATTGTCCTCTTCTTTAAGTTGCAGCAAGTCCTCCATGAGGGCCTTGGGTCTGCCTCCTCTGTGGCCGTAGACCGCCAGGATTCTCTCGGCTCTCTCCTCGGCTGAGGGGACGTAATTTGCCACGATGGTCGCTTTCAGTTCTTTATATTTGTCCTGGGCCGGTGGCCGTTGGATTATGCTCCGCGCACATCTCGAAGTGGCGGCGTTGAGTTTGGTGACGATGTGATAGAACTTTGTATCGTCAGCCGTGATGCCCGCAAGTGCAAACTGGGCTTCAGCTTGCTGAAACCACGAGGTGGGGTCTTCCTGCCAGAAGTCCGGCAGGTTGACGGTGACGGCGTTTGTGTGGACCGTCACTGATGTGTCCGCAGGGTGAGAGTGCCTTGCTTCGGCTCTCTCCGCGGCGCTGGTGCTCGGTTGAGCCCTCTCTATCACTTCTGCCATGGGGGAACGTCGTCCATCTGTTCCCCTGTCTGCATGGGCGCCGGCGTCTGCCTGGGTCGCCACAGATGAGTCGATGGCGGGGGAACGCCTCTGGTCCATTCTCGCGTCAGGGTCACCAGTGTAGAGGAGCTTGAAATAACGAGGCGATGTGATTCATAAACCAAAGTTTATTATCAGCTCCTCTAACAAGTCTCATCTAACTAACTAACTAACTAACCTGCACTTATATAGCGCTTTTCTAGTCACAAAGACCACTCAAAGCGCTTTCATTAATATTAACCCTCTATTCTAAGGGCCTATAGGAAACAAACATCTAGGGACAATTTAGAACAGCCAATTAACCTAACATGCATGTTTTTGGCATGTGGGAGGAAACCGGAGAAATCCCGGAGTAAACCCACGCAACACGGGGAGAACATGCAAACTCCACACAGATCACTGTTGGTCGGGGGCTGGGATCGAACCCACGATCCCACGATCTCGACAATCCCCCGGCCAAGGGTAAACTGTGCTGCCGCAGTGCTAACCACTGCGCCACCGTGCAGCCGGTGCATCTAGGTGCAGCAGCAGAAGAAGTAAGAGAGCGAACACCTTCGGCTCTACGAACTTATACTCGCACATAACAAAAGACATGCATATCAAAAGCTGACATCCCTCATTATCTTAATCCCCCCATTGTCTTCGTACTCCTCCTCCTGGCCCTGGGGGGTCAGGGCAACCCATCCGGTCTCCACCGCAGTGCCTTGGATGCTCTTTAATCTTCACTGGCGGTTGAGACTCTGTCCTGTTCTGAGGTGTGAAGTCGCCTTACATATGTAATCACCAAACACTCTCACATGCTTGAACATATGTTGGTTATGGAATATATGATTAATATAGACCACATTCTGGATTTTTATTTCTCATCTGTTCTTGAATTTCTTTTGATCGCAGTATTATTTATTGCTTTTTGAGATCTCTTAGCCTAATTCACTTTGTCAGACAGGTTCTGTGTAAGTGATTTCTTGATTCAACAAGTCTGGCAGTAATCAGGCCTGGGTATGGCTAGTGAAACTGAACTGTGCTTTCTAAAAACAGTGGTTAATCACAGTTAATTCATGATGTAACAAGAGGGGTAGTTACTTTTTCACACAGAGCCAAGTAAGTTTGAATAGCTTTTTTCCCCTTAATAAATAAAATCATCTTTTAAAAACGGCATTTTGTTTTTACTCGGGATATCTTTGTCTAATATTAAAAATTGTTTGATGATCTGAAACAATCTATGCCAAGGTACTGGAGTCCGGCCGTTGGTCGAACCTCGGATTCAGGAGGAGCAATGTGGTTTTCGTCCTGACCGTGGCACATCGGACCAGCTCTTTACCCTCTCGAGAATTCTCGAGGATTTGTGGGAGTTTGCCCAACCAGTTTACATGTGTTTTGTGGACTTGGAGAAGGCATTTGACCGTGTCCCTCGTGGTTTTTTGTAGGGGGTGCTTCGGGAGTATGGGATATCAGGCTTGTTGTTACGAGCTATTCGGTCTCTGTACGACCGTTGTGAGAGTTTGGTTCGTATTGCCAACACTCGGTCGGACTCATTCCCAGTGAGAGTTGGACTCCGCCAGGGCTGCCCTTTGTCACCGATCCTGTTCATAATTTTTATGGACAGGATTTCTAGGCGCAGCCAGGGAATGGAGGGTGTCATGCTTGGTGAGCACAGGATCTCATCTCTGTTGTTTGCAGATGATGTTGTCCTGTTGGCTTCATCCAGCAATGACCTACAGCTCTTGCTGGGATGGTTTGCCGCTGAGTGTGAGGCAGCTGGGATGAGAATCAGCACTTCCAAGTCCGAGTCCATGGTCCTCAGCCGGAAAAAGGTGGATTGTCCTCTCTGGGTTGGGGACAGGCTCCTGCCCCAAGTGGAGGAGTTTAAGTATCTTGGGGTTTTATTCACGAGTGAGGGGAGAATGGAGCGAGAGATTGACAGACGGATCGGAGCAGCATCTGCAGTGATGCGGACGTTGTACCGGTCTGTTGTGGTGAAGAGGGAGCTGAGTTCTAAGGCAAAGCTGTCGATTTACCAGTCAATCTATGTTCCTACTCTCACCTGTGGTCATGAGCTTTGGGTAATGACCGAAAGAACAAGATCACGGATACAAGCGGCTGAAATGAGCTTTCTCTGTAGGATTGCTGGACTCACCCTCAGAGATAGGGTGAGGAGCTCAGTCATCTGGGAGAGGCTCAGAGTAGAACCGCTGCTCCTCCACATTGAAAGGAGTCAGTTGAGGTGGTATGGGCATCTGATTAGGATGCCTCCTGGACGCCTCCCACTTGAGGTGTTTCGGGCACGTCCCGCTGGGAGGAGACCCCGGGGCAGACCCAGGACTCAGTGGAGAGACTATGTCTCCCAGCTGGTCTGGGAACGCCTTTGGTATCCTCTCTGAAGAGCTGGAGCAGGTGGCTGAGGAGAGGGAAGTCTGGGCTTCTCTGCTTGAGCTGCTGCCTCCGCGACCCGGACCTCCGGAAAAGCGGTAGAAGATGGATGGATGGATGGATGGATCTGAAACATTTACACTGCATTCCAAATTATTGTGCAAATGGTATATGTCTCTCATTTTCCTAAATAGTTGATATGAATGACAGTCACAATAATTTTCAAGTCATCAACCATTAGAGCATAATTCAAATTTTATTGAACAAACCTCCTAATGATAATTTTTTATTGCAAAAATAGAAAAAAAATGCACTGTTCCAAATTATTATGCACAACAGAGGTTCAAAACATTTTATTGGTTGCAAAGAACTGAAAATGGTCATTTGTCGAACTTGCAGCATTAGGAGGTCATATTTACTGAAATCAAAAGCTATTTCAATCAAAAACATCTTAACAGGCCAAGTTACATGTTAACATAGGACCCTTTCTTTGATATAACCTTCTCAATTCTTGCATCTATTGAATTTGTGAGTTTTTGGAGAGTTTCTGCTTGATTTACCTTGAAAGATGTCAGAATAGCCTCCCACGGCTGCTGTTTTGATGTAAACTGCCTCCCATCTTCATAGATCTTTTCCTTGAGGATGCTCCAAAGGTTCTCAATAGGGTTGAGGTCAGGGGAGGATGGGGGCCACACCATGAGTTTCTCTCCTTTTATGCCCATAGCAGCCAATGACACAAAGGTATTCTTTGCAGCATGAGATGGTGCATTGTCATAGATGAAGATAATTTTGCTACGGAAGGCACGGTTCTTTTTGTACCATGGAAGAAAGTGGTCAGTCAGAAACTCTACATATATACTTCGCCAAGGTCATTTTCGCACCTTCAGGGACCCTAAAGGGGCCTACCAGCTCTCTCTGCATGATTCCGGTCCAAAACATGACTCCACCACCTCCTTGGTGATGTTGCAGCCTTGTTGGGACATGATGGTCATCCACCAACCATCCACTACTCCATCCATCTGGACCATCCAGGGTTGCACGGTGTGATATATGTATTTTAATATGAAGTATGAGATGGTGACGCACACCTCTGGTGGCGTCACCGCCCCACCCTATATAAGGCTGGGGGTTGACCAGCTTAGGCTCTCTTATCTCACCTGAGCTTAGCCGGTGATCTGTCAGTGGCTGTCAACAATCAGTGAGTTCAATAAAGCTGTGTTCCAAGTCACCTGGCCTCTTCTGTGAACCATGGCAATTACAGCCATAACATTGGTGACATTGGATTAAACCATGGAAGCGTGCATTGTCACTATCCGCCCTTTCCTCGAAGTGCCTGGAGACCTGCCGGTGTCCTGGCCTACATGGTTCGGGGCCTTCCAGAACTACGTTGCCACGCTGGGTCTCGGGGAGCTCGACAAGCTGAGAGCCCGGGCGCTGTTGGTTCACAGTTTGAGCATAGAGGGCCAGCGAATCCTGGGAGCGCTCGGTGCTGCTGACACATATGAAGAGGTAGCAGGGTTGCTAGCTAGCCATTTTGACACCCCGGATAATGTGACAGCCGGATAATGTGATAGCCGGATAATGTGACAGTCCGGAGGGGCCGTTTTTGGCAGCGATGTCAACGGGTAGGTGAACCCGTCCAGCAGTTTGTCGCCGACTTGAGGCAGCTGGCTAGTGAGTGCCGTTTTGGAGCTCTGGAAGAGGAAATGATTCATGACCAACTGGCAGAACACACCTGTAGCGCTGCATTGCGAGCTAGGCTACTTACGGCGCCAAATGAGCTCACGTTAGCCAGAGCCGTCAAGCTAGCGCTCCAAAGTTAAGCCGCGGATAAGCTAGCTCTAGACCAAACTGGGCGCCAGTCACAGCAGCTGCTCGAGCCTCTTGTCACGGCAAATGCCACGGACCTGGACAGCGAAGATAGCTGGGACGGTGAGGAGACAGAAGCCAATGCTACGAGCCGGCGGTCAGCCCCGGGAAAGTCCCTCTGTATGGGTTGTGGGTCTAAGATGCACTGGAAAAAGGCTAAGGACTGTCTGGCGAGAGGAGCACGTTGTAACAGATGTGGTCGCTTGAACCATTTTGCCAGGGTCTGCTGTGGATTTAACCTGGAGAGCCCACGGAAGAAATTCCTCTGCCCGTCCCCGACAACCATCCACATGGTGTGGACTGAAGAACTACCGGGCGGTCAAGCAGGACCAATTTTGCCCAGGGTCGGTACCTAGACTGACGAGCGACACCAATGGGCTGGCCCCAGATGCCTCCAGACCCTGGCCGCGGAAGGACGGAGGGTCTGCGGCTACGATGGTGAACGTTACAATGTTATTAGAAGAGGTCGGGGCAGGACCGAGAAGCACGGCGGATCAGCGTACTCGACAATAGCGTCTCAAGCTGAGCCGGGCCCCATTCAGGGTCCTGGATTGGGTTCGGAGCCGAGATGAGGAACGTCCGCGGCAAAAATTGGCCAGACGACAGCCTGAGGAGCATCGGGAGTGTCTGCGCATAGTGGATAAACTGGGTGCAACGCACTTCAGGCTATCTGACGGCTCGGTGTGGCATGCAAATTGGATTCGGCATGCCCGGGAGAAGACTCCGGGAAACAAGGCTGAACGTGGGACGAGGCTGAGGGTGAGGAGGAGTGGCTTCAGCGTCCGGAGGGCCAGCTATCACCATGAAGACCAGCTGTTTCCAGGGGTGCATCGGCTGAGAGGGTACCCTGGGCTCCCATACCAGTTCTGCCCTTTTTACTGGAACACTTGGGTTGTACATAGTATATATTGAAGTTCATTTGTTGTTGTGTTGGTGTTGTTGTTAAAAAAATGTTATATAAGGGATTATTTTGGTTTTTTTTAATTTTAGGTTAGGAACACGGTTCATAATTTTAGTTTATTAATGGACATTACTTTGTCTTAGCAGGTGGCAGAATAATCCACCATGCTGTGTGGGCAGGATGGCAGTCTATCCATCTTCCGTATTTTAGGTTCTGTTGTGTGAATGTGTTAGGCCATTTAGAGAAATTAGTTTTCGTTTGTTAGTGCATGATTCGGGTCCCAAATTGGGGAGGGTCTTAATTCAGCGAGTGGTTTTGGACTTTTTTTAAAGGGGGGAAGATGTGATATATGTATTTTAATATGAAGTAGGAGATGGTGACATGCACCTCTGGTGGCGCCACCGCCCCACCCTATATAAGGCCGGGGGTCGGCCATCTTACGCTGTCTTATCTCGCTTGAGCTTAGCCAGTGATTTGTCAGTGGCTGTCAACAATCAGTGAGTTCAATAAAGCTGTGTTCCAAGTCACCTCACCTCTTCTGTGAACCAGGGTAATTACAGACATGACACACGGCACTCATCAGTAAACAAGACTGTTTAAAAATTAGTATTCTGTGGGAATGTGGGAATGACGAGACAGAGTTCTCTCTCAAGTCAGCTTTATTCACATCACCAACATCTCAAAGAAGAAAGAGACCAACACAGGAAACTCTCGTCCTTAAATCCCAGGACTCTTACAGTTCACAAGTCACATGTCTCACAGACCACGTTGCAGCTGTGTGTGATCATTGGGTTTCTCATCACACACACCGGCAATCTCTTTCTTCATTAGGACTGGTATTATTTAAGCCCGATTTCTGTGGAAAGAGATTGTCGGATCATTTTCATATACTGCGGTTAAGCTCCCAGTGTTTATCCCCCATCACGCTTGACTTTTTGTCCTGCCAGTTTATTGGTACTGCATCGCTCGGCGTGGCATCATCACCTTCTTCAGTTTGGTTTTGTGTGTGCCTGGATTCATACTCGGATGGACTCAGACTGCTCCAGCCTCGTGAGTAATAGCTGCTTCACCCTCTCCGTACAGTGCTGCCTGTTAACGTTGAAGGACATTTTGGCTGTATTATTCTCACCTGAGTTCTGTTGAGCATCTTTGTAGTTTCGCCAGTATTTCCTGTGCTCATTATTGGTTGTTTTGGACTGTTATTTTGTGTTATCATTAAAACTACGCACAACTTACTCCAGCGAGTGGGCTTCCTCTTTTCCTCCGTGTGCTGTGTAGTAGTGCACGGGGAGAATCATAACAGGAATAGGCCCCCCGACCCACCCTGCTCTCTGGTCAGGTGGTCCAAGGAGGCTGGTAGACCACCAGACTCGCTGCGCTCTCTGGTTGAGTGGCCCAGGGACTTTGGGAGGGGGGATGGAAGGAGGCATGGGGCGGGCTGGCCGTGGCAAGGGGAACGTGACATTTGCAATCAATGTGGACAAAAGGGCCATTGGTGGAGGCAATGTCCTGGACACCAGCAGCGGTGGAGAGGGGGTGGAGGACCTCACGGACCGACTACCTGACTGACCGCACCAAAGCTAAGTACAACTGTTGACGCTAACACTGACATAACAGACATCCATTTACCTGACTCTGACTTGATGTTAACAATGCAGTGTTTACCTGAAGTGACACTGCAGGTTCAGGACATTCCAATAAGGTTTCCCAACGGAGAACGGTATGAGAGCATCACATTTTCCACATGTGACAGGAGTAAATGTAATGCAAGATTTCAATGTGCCAAGGTACTGCTACTCACTGCGTTTGGTTTCAGCCGGACCAAGCTCAGTGACATCAGACCTGCACACAAAAGCTATGCAATAACTAACTAACGGAACTTGTTTCATTGAACGACTTTAAATCCAGATTGAGAAGACTTGAGACGGCCTCACTAATTTGTAACTGTTTTATATGATTTGTATGTCATTGTAAGTGTATTTGTGATTTTTTTGCTGCCTCTTGGCCAGGACTCCCTTGAAAAAGAGGTTTTTAATCTCAACGGGTTTTTTTCCTGGTTAAATAAAGGTAAAATATTTTGAGTCCAATATCCCTACTACACAGTAGGCCACAGACCAATATCGTTGCAGTATGTATGACAGACATCTGAGTGGCCCCGATCCAAATTATGAAAAAACATTCCTTGCAAATCCGTCCTCCAGATTAGTCATTAAAAATCTGTATTGGTCACCAAGGGGCTATGTGGGAGCATCTGTTGTGTTGTGTGATGAAGACAACAGACATTTTAAACACTGGGACGCACCCCACATCCCACTAATCAAACCCAAACACATGCACTGGAAGGATATAGGACGCTTTGTAACAACAGCAGAGGAATGTGGTCAAGCTTGGAAACAAACTCCTGATCCAAGAGTTCAGTATTCCCCAAAACTGGACACCTACTCACTGCCTTTGAACTGGGTGACCACAGTGCAGAAGGAAGTTCATATTGATGTTTCCAACTCACCCATGTGATCACTTTTTACATTAACAGAAGGAGAGAAACACACATTCACAAATTCCAAATTCTCTGTGGTCAACAGGAAAGGCAGATGTAGGCTTAATAAAAAAAATGCAGAAGTGGTTAAAATAAATGCTAAATCTCATTATAGGCCTTACCAAAGACAGTATCCTCTCCATCCTGAAGCTCAAGAAGACATTAAACCGGTCATAGAGGACCTGAAAGTAGCAGGTGTCATTATCCCATGCCCAAATTCTTCATGTAACACACCTTTGTTTCCTGTGAGGAGGGCTGGACCATCTTCCGGATGGCGAATGGCCCAAGACCTTTAGGCGGTAAACAAAGCAGTTATCCCAAGAGCTGTTTCAGTCCCCAACCCACACACTTTGTTGAATGACCTACAACCACAAATATGACATTTTTCTATCACATATATATTTCAACAGGTAAACAGTCCCGAGTTAGGTATAATAAGATATATTTAACACTAATGATGCATTTTGAACCAGAAACAAATGATGTAGGATTAAAAGCAATTCTAATAAATGAGAAAAAAAGAAAAAGGTCAGAGAAATCTGATTACCACTTCAGATGTGATGGGACATTTTTAAGATCAGCATTGTGGTCTACTGTATATTAATAATATATTCCATAACCAACATATGTTTAAGCATGTGAGAATGTTTGGTGATTACATATGTAAGGCGACTTCACACCTCAGAACAGGACAAAGAGTCTCAACCGCCAGTGAAGATCAAAGAGCATCCAAGGCACTGCGGTGGAGACCGGATGGGTTGCCCTGACCCCCCAGGACCAGGCGGAGGAGTACGAAGACAACGGGGGGATTAAGATAATGAGGGATGTCAGCTTTTGATATGCATGTCTTTTGTTATGTGCGAGTATAAGTTCGTAGAGCCGAAGGTGTTCGCTCTCTTTCCTTCTTCTGCTGCTGCACCTAGATGAGACTTGTTAGAGGAGCTGATAATAAACTTTGGTTTATATATCACATCGCCTCGTTCTTTCAAGCTCTTCTACAAGCATGATAAAATCAAATTATTACAGATGTCCTGTCCCTCTTCAGCTTCATAAAGTGCTTCGTTTTCTCTAAAAATAACCTTTGGTGTGTTTTTTTTTTTACAGCACCACATAAGCAAGTAAATAACATGAACTTCTCGATGTCTCTACGGGACTTTAAAAGTTATCTTAAAGCAAGTTATTTCAACCACGTCATACTGTATTTTTAGATTACTGACATTAGTTAATAAATTAACATTAATGAGAAAAAATTTCATTTCAGAAAAAATAGTAGTTCAACACGTTTAATTAATACATTAAGTGACGCATACAGCACATCAGAAAAAAATAATGTCATGTAGCATAAGCTTAAATAATCAGATGTTGCTGTTTTCTGGATTATTGGTGTTTTCTCTTTCAAACCGCTGCACAATTCAAGCAAAAAACTTACTTTAAACCATTTCTGACTTTGTTCCGCTTCTGTCTGAGCCGAGAAAAAAAAAGAAGAAAAAGCCAGGCTGAATGCAGGGATATGTTAGGGCCACAAGGATGCTCTTCATGTATCCTTTGTTTTCGGAGTTTTGAAGGCTGCATTTGTCCACCGCGTGTGAAGGAGTCCACGGCATGGGACACCCTTTGATGCAGCACAGTGACGTATCTGGCCTAGAAATGCACACTTGGAGGACGCAGAACCTGAATTGAGACACAGCATCTGTGGACATGTCTTAAGGGGAAGCTCAATATTATTATTTTCCCCCTAAAAAATATCTGGATCCAGATTGTGACACAGATCACCACCAAAATCTCCCACCAGTTGTGGGAGACCAAGCGGCACCTCCGTTAAGTGATGTGTGGTGGCACACTCGCACAACCCCCTCCTTCTACATCGGCCAGCGGATTGTCTGAGTTGTGGGACATCTTCACCGTGTGGTGGTAAGTGGCGGAGCTAATAGTGGAGAAGCTGACCGAGATTCCGGCCGGATCGGACGTCAACTGCGGCGGCGGAGCTCAGTGGAGGAGCTAGCTGAGGCTTCGGCTGGATCCGAGGTCGGCTGGACCAGATACTGGTAGCACCAGAAAATTATCCTGCTATCATCAGCTGCAGGATACACCGGGAGAGCTTTGGCTTTACTGGCAGATACCTGCTACCAGGCTACGACCCAAGCTAACGGTCTCTGTTAGCCATCGGGAGAGCTTCGGATTCACCGCCTGATAGAACAACGCTAGCTGGAGGCCTCCACTAGCAACCGAGGGAGCATTGGCCTCCTCGGCTTCACCGGCGGATCCAGTTACTTAATTGCTAGTCAACAGGTGAGCTTCTCCCTTGATTCTAATCAAATCAAATCAAAATCAAATTACTCATTATGCCTCCAAAAAAGAGTCAGACACATGGAGAGGAGCTGGAGGAGATTAAACTCTCCCTAAACTTTATGTCTGAGGAAATATCTAAAATAGCTAAACAACAAACGCTGCTTGTCAACCTTATGGAACAAGTGCGCGAGCTAAAGGCTGAAATTATGGACAAGGACTAACTAACTAACCTGCACTTATATAGCGCTTTTCTAGTCACAAAGACCACTCAAAGCGCTTTCATTAATACTAACCCTCTATTCTAAGGGCCTATAGGAAACAAATATCTAGGGACAATTTAGAACAGCCAATTAACCTAACATGCATGTTTTTGGCATCGTCAGTAGGAAAGCAAAAATTGATCTTCTGCGACAAGCAAAAAAACTGAGAGGAACGGCTGTCTACATAAATGAACATTTAACAAAAAAGAACTCCGAAATAGCTAGACAAGCCAGGGCCCTCAGAAAACAAGGAAAAATACAGTCGACATGGACAAGAAACTGTAAGGTGTGGATAAAACTGCTTGGTACTTCAGAAGACACTAAAGTAATGATGATTAGAGAAATGGAGGAATTGGACAGATTTAAACTTTAGTCCTGATTCAGGAATAACGGTGCAGTAATCATGAGTGGAAATTTTGTGTTCTTTTCCTTTTTTCTTCTTGGTGTACATGGTTGTCATAATTTATGTTTAGTACTTTAGTCAATCATCCTTCCTCATTTGATGAAGGAGGTGTAGTGGGGCAAATTGAAGCTGGAAATTTTGTTAGTGCTGAACAGCAACCACAGGACATTTTGGGAGGTGTTGACCCAGACAACAGTTATTTTGGTCATATTAATAATAAGTGTGTTTATTATGAAGAACAACAATTAAATGGAATTATGAATTTGGATCAAACATTAACAATAATACATATTAATAGTAGGAGTCTCTATGCAAACTTTGATAGTATTAAGGAGTTTTTGAATCAATTTAATACACCATTTAGGATTATTGCAATAAGTGAAACATGGATTAATGAAGAAAAAGATGTAAATTTTGAACTAGATGGATATGAGATGTACACACAAAATAGGAAATGTAAAAGTGGTGGTGGGGTAGCACTGTATGTTGATAGAAAATTAAAAAGTAAAAAAGTAGACAGTATGACATCAGCAGTGAATGAAAGTATGGAATGTTTAACAATTGAGATTACGATGGAAAAAAGAAAAAATATAATAGTAAGTTGTATATATAGAGCACCGGGATCTGATATGGAAAAATTTAAAAATGGGATGGAAAAGACGTATGCAAAAATAAGACAAAAAGATATCTTTATTTGTGGTGACTTTAATATAGATTTAATGAAAATAAAACAACACAAACCAACTGAAGATTTCTTAGATATAATGTATAGCTTAACCTTATTTCTAAAGATTACAAAACCTACAAGAATGACGACACACTGTGCTACCCTGATAGACAACATTTTTACCAATGTTATTGAATATAATATGGTGAGTGGTATAATAATAAATGATATTAGTGACCACTTGCCTGTATTTGTTTCTTTAGATGTTAATTATGGGGCTAATGAGAGTAAGAATAATAATAAACTATGTAAAAAGATTATCTATAAAAGATATATGATATATCCAGAGTATTTTACTGATAATTGTGGTGATATTTATGATAAGAATATGGTAGTAAATAAAATGAATAAATTTTTTGTAAGTGTTGGGCCAGAGTTGGCAGCAAAGATTCCAAATCAAGGAAAAGACACTGTGAGTGAGACTTTAATTGGAAGTAACCCTCGGTCAATTTTTCTTACAGCGGTGGATGAACTAGAGGTAAAATCTGTTGCTGAAAAGTGTAAAAATAAATTATCTACTGATTGTGATGGTATTGATATGGCACTAATAAAAAGAACTGTTGATGGTATATTAAAACCATTCACATATATTTGTAATTTATCATTTCAAACTGGTTCATTCCCGCAGAAAATGAAAATAGCAAAAGTAATTCCATTATTTAAGCAAGGAAATAAACACCAATACACAAACTACAGACCAGTATCACTTCTCCCACAATTTTCAAAAATTCTGGAAAAACTTTTCAACAACAGATTAGAAAACTTTTTAAATAAACAGGATGTGCTGAATCAGAACCAATATGGGTTTAGAGCCAAGAGTACAACATCGTTGGTGATAATGGATGCAACAGAAGAAATAATAAATGCATTAGATCAAGGAAAATATGCAATTGGTGTGTTTATAGATCTTAGAAAAGCATTTGATACAATAAATCATTCAATACTTCGTGTTTCAGGCACGTCCCACTGGAGGAGACCCCGGGGCAGACCCAGGACTCGGTGGAGAGACTATGTCTCCCAGCTGGTCTGGGAACGCCTTGGTATCCCCTCTGAAGAGCTGGAGCAGGTGGCTGGGGAGAGGGAAGTCTGGGCTTCTCTGCTTGAACTGCTGCCTCCGCGACCCGGACCTCCGGAAAAGCGGTAGAAGATGGATGGATGGATGGATACTTCTTAATAAATTGCAAATGTATGGTATTAGGGGAATTGCTCTGAAATGGGTTACAAGTTATCTATCTGAGAGACAACAATTTGTGAAAATGGGAGAATATCTGTCTGGGTGTATGGGAATTGCCTGTGGGGTCCCCCAAGGATCAGTATTGGGCCCCAAATTATTTAACATATATATAAATGATATATTCCAAGTTTCTAAATTATTTAAAATAATATTATTTGCTGATGATACTAATATATTTTATTCTGGAAATAATTATAATCAACTAATCCATACTCTAAATAATGAATTAAATAAGCTAAAAAAAATGGATGGATTGTAATAAACTATCACTAAATATAGAGAAAACTAAGGTAATGATATTTGGTAATTGTAAAAATAAAGAAGATATATACATTCATATAGATAATGTAGTTATTGAAAAAGTTAAGGAGATCAAGTTTTTGGGTGTAGTACTGGATGATAAAATTAGTTGGAAACCACATGTCAGATACATACAAAATAAAGTTGCAAAAAATATTGCAATTATAAATAAAATTAAGCAGGTCCTAGATTATAAATCCCTTCATATTTTGTATTGTTCATTAGTACTTCCATACTTGACTTATTGTATAGAGGTTTGGGGTAACAGTTATAAAAGTAAACTTAATTCATTGTTAATATTACAAAAAAGGGCAGTCCGTGTTATACACAAAGTAGGGTACCTTGAACATACTAATTTATTGTTTTTACATTCCAAGTTATTGAAATTATGGGATCTGGTTCATTATTACACAGCACAATTAATGTTTAAAGTTAGTAAAAACCTCTTGCCACACAATATACAGAATCTATTCAGGGAGAGAGAAGGGAAATATAATTTACGGGGGAATACAAAATTTAAAGTGCACTTAGTAAGATCTACAAGGAAGAGTTTTTGTGTGTCTGTGTGTGGGGTAAAATTGTGGAATGGGTTGGGGGAGAAACACAGGCAATGTCCAAACATCCATATATTTAAATCAACATATAAAGAAATGATTTTTGAGCAGTATGAGAATGAAGGGCAGTGATGTTACATTGTGTTTTCAGTGAGGGAAGGTTGTTGTGTGTTATGGTGATTGTGAAGGTGATGGTGTTGTTTGTGTTTGCATTGAACATGCCAGAAGTGTATGTTTATTGTTGTCGCAATATTGTTGGATATGGACTGTCATTGTTGTGTCATTTTTGTTGTATAATTTGACTATGGGTGTATTATGGTGAATGTGGTTGTGGGATAATGATGATTATGAGTAATACTGTAATTTGTTTGGTGTGGAGAAGGGGTGGGACTGTATAAGTGTTGGCTTCTTCCCACTCCTTTTGAACATTTTATTTTTGGTTTGTTTTTTTGTTGTGTTTTGAACTCTCTTCTTTCTTTCTTTAACAATGTTCAAATAAAATCAATGTCAAAATCTAATCATCTGTTCCCCATGCCATTACACACATTTCCTGAAAACTTCATTAAAATCCGTTCATAACTTTTGGAGTTATGTTGCTAACAGACAGACAAACCAACCAACGCCAATAAAAATTTTACCCTTGGCGGAGGTAAAAAGCAGACAATGTGCTGACAGAAACTAACAAAAATACTGGCAGACGGCGGGAAGTCTGGCACGAAAATCTGCTGATAACTGTCACAATAGGGCCCATAGTCTCTCCAGCATGTCCTGGGTCTGCTCCAGGGTTTCCTTCTTGGTATCATTCCTGGGGAGCTGGAGGAGGTGGTTAGGGACAGGAAGATCTGCATTTCTCTGTTTGGACTGCTGCCTCTGTGACCCAAAGCCTTGGATAAGTTGGATGGATGGATGGATGGATGGGTGGATGGATGGATGGATGGATGGATGGTGTTAAGAACTACTCATCAATTATGAGCAACTTTTACTTGAGCATGATTTCTGGCCTCTCTACCCACGTCTGTTTTTGCTATTCAGGTGTACAGTTTTTGTCCAGAGACCTCTGTGTGGAAGGGTGAAGGCTCATTTGAATCTGCTGGCTTCAACGCTGGAGCCGTGGGCCTCAGAGACAGAATCTACATTCTGGGTGGAGACTATTCGCCCGATGAGATCACTGATGAAGTTCAGGTGGGAGTAAATACACACCTTATTTTTCAATCCAAAGTAGCTGCACCAATTAACTCGTTTTCACATTTCATGAAATAATGGTTAACTTTTTAATGATAAAATATTTGGGTTTGTTAAAAGTAAAACTGGGACCTATGGCAGATTTCTCTTGATCATATTCCATGTTTGATTAGTGCCTGTATTGCTGGTTATTGCTGGCATATCGTGCTATATCCTAATAATATATTTAAATTTTACTGTTGTCATGATCAGAAGAATTCATGATAGAAATATCATCTTGAGATCTCCTAAAATTTGCACAAGGTTAACTGCCAACAGTAAAATTTATGTAAAACGTTATTTTGTTTTGTCTTTGTCTAAAGTATGAGAGCATATATGGTGGATATACTGTAAAAAGTCTACACACCCCTGTTCAAATACCAGGTTTTTGTGATGTAAAAAATGAGACCAAGATAAATCATTTCAAAACTTTTTCCACCATTAATGTGACCTATAACCTGTACAACCCAACTGAAAAACAAACTGAAATGTTATAAGGGGAAAAATAAAAAACTTACAATAACCTGTGTAGGATGAAGTGCCTATAAAAATATCTGTCATAAGGTACAGGAATTATTTATTTTATTTAATAGTGGGTGTGAAAGGGGGGTGGAGTTGAACCATCACTTCTACACCCGCTAAATTAAATAAAAGCACTCGTAAAAGGGGCACCAGTCCTAACGGACAATAAAATTAACTTTAATTTTATTTAATTTTGTACCTTAAATTACTCAATGAATCAGTCTCAAAGTTTCAGTGAGTTTTTGTCCTGCCATGATTAGGAAACCTGTATATGTGAAAGGAAAACACTTTCAACTGCTCTCATTCACTCTTTATTAAAATCATTCAGGTTACATGGCATGGCGTTCAAATGATGAATAAACAGATTCAGATGATGACAGCGTAAAATATCACATCAACTGATATTGGGTTCCTGAACATAAAATCCAGCTTTACACCTCTGCAGAACCAAGGAGAAACTAGACTTATGTTTCAACGGTAAATGAGGCTGGAATGTTTTAACAAAACATCGCAATTTTATGGGGAAAATTCATAAGCTAATTATCTAAAAATGACTCCTGAATTAATCTACAAAATTTAAGGGCAGTTACTTAAAAATGACTAAGAGTTTTTGCTTCAGTTTACGGCTCTATCCTGCGGCTGAGAGACTAATTGAGCCCTGAAATACGGGCCATATTCAATTGTAATTTAATTGTTAGGACATCACGTTTTAACCCAGAAAATAGGAGAAATAAGAGTCTCACTCACACAACGGCCGTTGGTCCAAGTTCCGCGGGTCGGTACCGCTGGGTTTTGAAGTTAGGACGTCGGAGGAAGCGGCTGCTGTCCTCACTCACAGCCGTGGGGTGATAACTCAGCTGGGGGGCCCTTCAAAGAGACATTTGCAGCCGTGGGTGGTTTGTCTCAGGGCGGCGTGAAAAGTCCTTGGGAAAAGAATCCAAATTTGGGGTCTCTTGTAGCGGGATCGACCCGAAAACTGAAGGAAAATCTTCTCAGTCTCTGTTCACTTTAAACTAGGCAAATTAAAGGTCCACTTTAATGGCATGAAAAGTCATAAAAAAGGTGTTAGAAAAACATTTACTAGGATAAGAATGGCTTCTGAGGTGAAGGAAAAAGTTTGAGAATTTGATTCTCTAAAAAGGGACAAGCTCTAAAGAAAAATGGTTCTTCCTCAGTTTCCAGAATATAAGAAAAGATTTGACAAACACACAGAGAATAAAATAAAACTTCACAGGGCCTTGAAACGGTGGAATAAAATCTTCTTCTGAGATCTAGATTACTATTCTGCTTCTTTAATCTTAATGTAGTTCCTAATCTTTCTCAAAATCTTTCTTTCTTCTTTCTGTGTTTCTAATTCTTAATTCTATTTCTAGCTAATCTTCCTGCCTGTTGTCTCTACTTCTACACTTTTTTTTTCATTCTCTTAACTTCTGATCTCTCACTCTTTCTTTTCTCTTAACTAAACTCAAATCTAACTTCTGTCTTTTAAAGTAACCTCGCCGGGTCGTAAAACTGATGATGTAGTCGCAAGACTGACCAATCGGCTTTTTCAGAAGCAGTTTGAAATGGCTGCTATCCAATGTGAGAACACTTCTTTGTTTGAGAGCAGCCAATCAAATGAAGACACCATCCCATGAAATTTCAGAGGGAAATTCAACACTCAGTCAGTTCTTATAAAATAAATGCTCAATATAAAATCTAACTAAATTAAATGACTTGGCTAATATATGGTGATCATGCATTTATACCATTACTCCAATAACACTCATGAATATAACATTTCTTATACATAATTATAATACATGCATTCACATTTAGATCAAGATTAGAACAGCAGAACATGCAGCAAACCATGGTTGGTGATAAGAAGGATGATTTTCAGTGTCCTTAGGATCCAGAGGATAAGCTGAAAGAAACTTAATATTTAGAACAAATTAAAAGTCATCCTACGTACTGAAAACACATTCCGTAGGTATCCGCTAGGAGGTACTGTTGAGCTGTAGATGATTTCCTTTAGTATCTGGCGAAGACCTGGACAGCATAGGCTATAAAACCGTCAGATTAAGTGGTTTATGACTCTTTTAAAAACATTGGTTTCCTGTGAAAAGGTACGTTATCAAATGCAGTGTTCATGTTGAGAGGTCTGGTCTCCTGAGTTTTATGTTCCTTTGAGCCTTTAAAGGCAAACTCTGATCCTTACAATCTCTGCGAGGGGCAACTGTTTACATTGGGGTCCTGGGAAAGCAAGCATCTTTGGTCAGGCCTGGAAGAGGCCTGCATGAGTCGACATAAAAGTCAGTGATATTCCTGAAAAGGCAGAAAGGTGATATTCCTGTGCAATGAATAAAATGAAATTCCTGTAAACTGGAGAGAAGTGATCTTCTGTCTTGGTTTGAGGAGGATGATGATGCTACACCTGGTTGCATAAATATGCACACCCTGTTATAACTGGGGATGTGGCTGCGTTCAGAATTAACCAATCACGTTCAAACTCATATTAAATGGGAGTCAGCACACACCTGCCACCATTTATAGTGCCTCTGATTAACCCTAAATAAAGTTCAGCTGTTCTAGTAGGCTTTTCCTGACATTTTTGTAGTCACATCTTACAGCACAAGTCATGGTCCACAGAGAGTTTCCAAAGCATCAGAGGGATCTCATTGTTCAAAGGTATCAGTCAGGAGAAGGCTACAAAAGAATTTCCAAGGCATTAGATATACAATAGAACATAGTGAAGACAGTCAAGTGGAAGAAATATGACACTACCAAGAACTGGACATCCCTCCAAAATTGATGAGAAGAAAACTGGTCAGGGAGGCTGCCAAGAGGCTACCAGCAACACTGAAGGAGCTGCAGGAATTTCTGGCAAGTACTGGCTGTTTAGTACATGTGACAACAATCTCCCATCTTCTTTATATGTCTGGGCTATGGGGTAGGGTGGCAAGACAGAAGCCTTATCTTTTGAAGAAAAACATCCAAGCCCAGCTACATTTTGTAAAAATGCATTTGAAATCTCCCAAACCCATGTGGGAAAATGTGTTATGGCCCGATGAAACCAAGGTTGAACTTTTTGGCCATAATTCCAAAAGGTATATTTGGCACAAACACAACATTGCTCATCACCAAAAGAATACCATACCTACAGTGAAGCATGGTGGTGGCAGCATCATGCTTTGGGGCTGTTTTTCTTCAGCTGGAACTGGGGTCTTAGTCAAGGTAGAGGGAATTATGAGCTGTTCCAAATACCAGTCAGTGTTGGCACAAAACCTTCAGGCTCCTGCTAGAAAGCTGAAGATGAAGAGGAACTTCATCTTTCAGTATGACAATGACCCAAAGCACGCATCCAAATCAACAAAAGAATGACTTCACCAGAAGAAGATTAAGGTTTTGGAATGGCCCAGCTAGAGTCCAGACCTGAATCCGATCGAACGTCTGTAGGGTGATCTGAAAAGGGCTGCGTACAGGAGATGCACTTGCAATCTGACAGATTTTGAGCCTTTTTTGCAAAGAAGAGTGTGCAAATATTGCCACATCAAGATGTGCCACGCTGATAGACTCCTACCCAAAAATACTGAGTGCTGCAATAAACGCCAAAGGTGCTGCAACAAAGTATTAGTTTAAAGGTGTGCATATTTATGCAACCAGGTTATTGTAAATTTTTAATTTTTCATTTTTCCCCTTAGAAAGCTTGGGATCAGTCCGCCAAGGTCTCCACCTTTGACCGCCACCTAATCCACATAGCACTGGACCCCCATGATCCCTCCTGCAGGTGGTGAGCCCACTGGAGGGCGGACCCATGTAACTCCTTCGGGCTGAGCCCGGCCGGGTCCCAAGGGTGGAAACCCGGCCACCAGACGCTAGCCTTCGAGCCCCTCCCCCAGGCCTGGCTCCAGGGTGGGGCCCCGGTAACCCCATACCGGACGGGGTACACTGAATCCTTGATATAGAATTTATTATGAGAGTCTGTTGGATCGTTCTTAGTCTGGCCCTTCACCCAGGACCAGTTTGTCTTGGGTGACCCTATCAGAGGCAAATTGCCCTGGAAAACATAGCTCCTGGGATCACTGGGGCACGCAACCCCCCCCCCCCCACCACCACCACCACCACCATGATAAGGTGACGGCCCAGAGCTGCGGCCGCAAGGTGGTCGGTGCATCTCATGGTGGCAACCCCCGAACCAAGTGGTGGACACCAGTGGTGAGGGGGGCCATTAAGCTGAAGAAGGAGTCCTATCAAGCTTGGTTGGCTTGTGGGACTCCCGAAGCAGCTGAGGTGTACCGGCAGGCCAAGCGGAGTGCAGCTCGGGTGGTTGCTGAAGCAAAAACCCGAGTATGGGAGGAGTTCGGTGAGGCCATGGAACAAGACTTTCGGTCGGCCTCGAAGAGATTCTGGCAAACTGTCTGGCGGCTCAGGAGGGGAAAGCAGCTCCCTGTCCACACTGTGTATGGTGTGGATGGGACACTGTTGACTTCGACTGGGGATATCGTCGGGCGGTGGAAGGAATACTTCGAGGATCTCCTCAATCCCACTGATACGCCTTCCACAGAGGAAGCAGGGTTTGGGGACGAGGGGGATGACTCGCCTATCACAGGGGCTGAGGTCGCCAAGGTGGTTAAAAATCTCCTTGGTGGCCGGGCCCCGGGGGTGGACAAGATTCGCCCTGAGTACCTCAAGGCCCTGGATGTTGTTGGGCTGTCATGGTTGACACGCCTCTGCAACATTGCGTGGAGGTCAGGGGCAGTGCCTTTGGCATGGCAAACCGGGGTGGTGGTTCCTCTCTTCAAAAAAGGGGACCGGAGGGTGTGCTCCAACTTTAGAGGGCTCACACTCCTCAGCCTCCCTGGGAAGGTCTATGCCAGGGGTGTCCAACCATGTGCTGTGGAGAGCCAAGACCCTGCAGGTTTTACCTCCAACCAGTGTCTTCAACAGCAGATTTCAGTGAACTTCTTCCCACTGATTGCTGATAAGTGAAAACACCTGCTGAAGAGACTGGGTAGAAGAGAAAACCTGCAGGTTCTTGGCTCTCCATGGCACATGGTTGGACACCCCTGGTCTATGCCAAGGTACTGGAGAGGAGAGTCCGGCCGTTGGTCGAACCTTGGATTTAGGAGGAGCAATGTGGTTTTCGTCCTGGCCGTGGCACATCGGACCAGCTCTTTACCCTCTCGAGAATTCTTGAGGGTTCGTGGGAGTTTTCCCAACCAGTTTACATGTATTTTGTGGACTTGGAGAAGGCATTTGACCGCATCCCTCGTGGTTTTTTGTGGGGGGTGCTTCGGGAGTATGGGGTATCGGGCTTGTTGTTACGAGCTATTCGGTCTCTGTACAACGGTGGTGAGAGTTTGGTTCGTATTGCCAACACTCAGTCGGAGTCATTCCCAGTGAGATTTTGGACACCGCCAGGGCTGCCCTTTGTCACCGATCCTGTTCATAATTTTTATGGACAGGATTTCTAGGCACAGCCAGGGAATAGAGGGTGTCATGCTTGGTGACCACAGAATCTCATCTCTGTTGTTTGCAGATGATGTTGTCCTGTTGGCTTCATCCAGCAATGACCTACAGCTCTTGCTGGGACGGTTTGCCGCTGAGTGTGAAGCAGCTGGGATGAGAATCAGCACCTCCAAGTCCGAGTCCATGGTCCTCAGCCGGAAAAAGGTGGATTGTCCTCTCTGGGCTGGGGACAGGCTCCTGCCCCAAGTGGAGGAGTTTAAGTATCTTGGGGTCTTGTTCACGAGTGAGGGGAAAATGGAGCGAGAGATTGACAGACGGATTGGAGCAGCATCTGCAGTGATGCGGACGTTGTACCGGTCTGTTGTGGTGAAGAGGGAGCTGAGTTCTAAGGCAAAGCTGTCAATTTACCAGTCAATCTACGTTCTTACTCTCACCTATGGTCACGAGCTTTGGGTAATGACCGAAAGAACACGATCGCAGATACAAGCGGCTAAAATGAGCTTTCTCTGTAGGATTGCTGGACTCACCCTCAGAGATAGGGTGAGGAGCTCAGTCATCCGGGAGAGGCTCAGAGTAGAACCGCTGCTCCTCCACATTGAAAGGAGCCAGTTGAGGTGGTATGGGCATCTGATTAGGATGCCTCCTAGACGCCTCCCACTTGAGGTGTTTCAGGCATGTCCCACTGGAAGGAGACCCCGGGGCAGACCCAGGACTCGGTGGAGAGACTATGTCTCCCAGCTGGTCTGGGAACGCCTTGGTATCCTCTCTGAAGAGCTGGAGCAGGTGGCCGGGGAGAGGGAAGTCTGGGCTTCTCTGCTTGAACTGCTGCCTCCGCGACCCGGACCTCCGGAAAAGCGGTAGAAGATGGATAGATGGATGGATGGATGGATTTTTCCGCTTATAAGATTTCAGTTTGTTTTTCAGTTGGGTTGTACAGGTTATAGGTCACATTAATGATGGAAAAAGTTTTGAAATAATTTAGCTTGGTCTCATTTTTTACATCACAAAAACCTGGCATTTGAACAGGGGTGTGTAGACTTTTTATATCCACTGTAGAAGAGGCTGTAACCATGGCTATATAAAAGCATTAAAAATTATTTAACTTCTATTACCATTATGATATCAGTATTTCACAGCATATTTACAATCCTTAATATACAATATTACATCTCTACTACATAAAACCAGGAACATTTCTGTTTTAGAAATCATAAAATTAGCTCAGAAACATAATTTTATAAGAAACAAGGTTGGTGAAGGTTGGTTGTTACGGCATGAACAAGTACAGGAATGCAAAGAAATGTCATGAATTGCCCCTCGGGGCAGAGAGAAAGACCCAGATGCTGAACTGCTAGTTTGTGAAATTTATTAAAGAAACAAAAACATAAAGTCCACACAGTGCACCAAGACAAAAATCCACACTGTTAAACAAACAAACAAACTTAGGAGTTAAGGAACTTAAGGAACCAGAACAAGAGTAAGGTTCTGGGGAAGACGAGGGGAGAGAAACTCAAGCCTCCAGCCACGAGAAATGAAAATAACAACCCTTAAATAAGGCTAGAAACAAATGACACAAGTGATAGCAGGTGTGGGTCACATGAGCGGGCTTGAGATAATAAAAATACAATTTAGATCAGCTGGGAGCAATGAAAGGGGAATGGGCTGACAGCTGACAGGGACCCCGCCCACACAGAGCAAAAACCCGGAAACATCACTGACAGCTGTCAACCCAGAGGGAGAACACGACAGAATAAAAATATAATGAAATGGCAAAATAAAGACAAGTAACCTCAAAAATGTAAATAACAAACTATAATGAATGTAAACAGGAAAATAAATCATACTAAGAAACAATACAGAATATGTGACAAATCAACCAAGGATAAAATAACAGGAATTGCAACTCAAAACAACCACACTATACAAATATGAAAAAAGGCAGAAAGACTGAGCCCAGTGGAATCCCCCCACGCTCAGATCATGACAGAGCCCCCCCCCCCCAAAAGGGGTTGATACCACACACCCCGGCAACATTGAAAGAAAAGAATCCCCCCACACACAAAAAACCCACCCCAACAAGAAAACAACCCCACCCTGGGTGGGAGAAGGGGTACCCAGGCATGGAGGGACCAAAACAAGCCAGAGAAAATGAAAAAAACTCTCAGAATTAACATCCCAGCAAAGCCCAGACTAAGAAGAAACCACAAAAAACAAAAGCCCTGCTCAGGACCCACACAGAACCGGCAACTAGGCCCCCTGGACCAAAGAACTAGACTGTTCCAGTGGCCGACCGAAATCCCATTCCTGGCAGATGGCGAGGTGGTAAGAGTCGGGTGACCTGCCGGAGAATATGAGCCACCCAACCAAACATCACAGTCTGTCAGGCGGACGGCCAGAGTTCTTTAGCCACCAACACAGACAAGGGGGTCCAGGGGGTGGCCGCCCAACCGGGACGACCAGGAATGAGGAGGATGGAGGAATAAGGGGAACCTTGACAACGTCAGGCAGAGGAAGGGAAACCACGATGAAGTCAGGCAGAGGAGAGGGAACCACGACGGCGTCTAGCAGAGGAAGGGGAACCACGACGGTGCGTGGCAGAGGAGGGGGAACCACGATGGTGCCTGGCAGAGGAGGGGGGACCACAACGGTTTTTGACTACTCTGCAGCACCCTCGGTGGTCCCGGACTGGGACATAGCAGCACCCTCGGTGGTCCCGGATTGGGACATAGCAGCACCCTCGGTGGTCCCGAGCTGGGACATAGCAGCACCTGTGGTGGCTCCGGGCTGGAGCAAAGCTGCACTCGCGGCGGCTCCGGGCTGGAGCAAAACTACACCCGCGGTGGCTCCAGGCTGAAGCAAAGCTGCACCTGTGGTGGCTCTGGACTGGAGCAAAGCTGCACCCACGGTGGCTCCAGTAGGAGAGGGAGGAGCACTCACAGAAGTCCTGAGTTGGGATGGAGCACCTGCAACGACCTCAGCCGGAGGGGGAGCAGCACCCATGGAGGTCCCAGGCAGGGACGGAGCACCCGCGATGACCTCAGCCAGAGGGGGAGCAGCACCCAGGGTGGACCCAGACTGAGGAGGAGCTGCACCCATGGAGGTTCCGGGCTGGAACAGAGCACCCGCGATGACCTCAGCTGATGGGGAAGCAGCACGCTGGGAAGACCCGGGCTGGGACGGAACACCCGCAAAGACCTCATCCGGAGGGGGAGCAGCACCCACGGAGGTCCCGGGCTGGGACGGAGCACCCGCGAAGCCCTCATCCGGAGGGGGAGCAGCACCCACGGAGGCCCTGGGCTGGGATGAAGCACCCGCGACAACCTCGGCTGAAGGGGAAGCTGGACCTATGAAAACCTCAGGCAGTGAGCCTGAACCCACGGAGACCTCTGGCAAAGCTGGAGGATCCTCCTTGACCCTGGAGAGAAGCTCAGACAGGACAGGCAGAGACACAGGGTCAGGGCCACCGGTGGCAGTGGAGCCCAGCAAGGTGAGCTCAGGCGCAGCCGATGACTGCACCTGGCTCTCCCCACTAAGAGCCAGGCAAGATCTCTCCAAAATAGAAACAACAAAGACAAAGGAGAGCACTTGCCTGATCTCAAGCTCCACTGCCGTCCAGGAATCCGTCGATCCAGATGATGGTTTCTTGGGCCTTATCCTCTGGAGGTCCAGCTTGGACTCTGCTGTGGTGGCCCCAGCAGCAGGCATGGTGGTCAATGCAGTCTCAGGAACCCCCCAGTGATGTGGCTCACGCCGGTGGCTCGCCCGGCATGGACACAGGAGGTTGGCTTCCTGCTGGCGATGGATCCTGTTCTGCTGAGGCCAGGGGACACGTCATCGTCAGCACAGGCTTTAGCTTGGTCGCAGCACTCTCCCTCCATCCAAACTGTGGCTGCAGGGCTGGAACCAGGTCTTCCAGGGCCGCAGGCTCCTCCATAGCCCAGCAGCTCAGTCCTGGGGCCGGCGGACACTCAAGGGGGACAGGAGGAGACACGGAGAGAGCAGGTGAACAATTTATGGCTGCAGCAGATGGTGAGGACTCAGAGGACTGCCTAATCTGAGCCTCACCACCAGGAATCAGGCAAAATAACTCATGTTTAATTGAATGAGAGTTGAAAAATACTTGCCTGAGTTCCCAGGGTGCGAAGTCTTCTGCTGCAGCTGGGTGGAAATCAGCCTTCTCCGTGACTTCAGTGATTGTGGGCCCCTCAGTGGAATGTGGAGGAGCCGCCCCTGCAGGCACAGTGATGGGTGGAGCTGGGAAGGAAATGGCTGACCCCTCAGCAGCAGGAGGAATCACCGAGGAGGAGGAAGAAGCAACAGCAGCGGAGGGAAAAGCTGACGAGACAGCCGGAGAAGAAAAACTAGACAAGGGAGCTGCTGCGGGAGTTATTGACCTCGGTGATGGGGAAACTGCTGCCCGAGAGGCGGGGGTATTCCTCTGATGATGGCTTCTGGGAGCCGGCGAAGCGGAAGCAGGAGTGGGCGCATTGGAGGCGAAGCAGGGCGTCTTCCGCGGAGCACACTTCTGTGTAAGCTCCGGGTTCGCTGGAGACGGGCCCCACATCAGCCCAGGGAAGAATTGCTGCAGAACGGAGAGCGTGGACAGCAACTCCGCGAACTGGGCATGCCTCCATAACCCTGGGTGTGCCTCGACAATGGTGGTCACTGAATCCACACTCTCCCAGATCTTTTTTGGGCTGCAAGAGGTGAGAGCTTCATCCACAAAGCTCTGGACGAACTTGGTGACCCACTGCTCCTCTACACTTGGGACCCCCGCTGCCGATCTCCCTTTGTTTGCTGGAGGTCGGCGTGCTGGGGACATGATGAGCTCCACAAACAAGTCAGTGAAACAAACAAAGAAAAAAAATCACAAACTAGCAGCAGCTGGGTCTCTTACTGGCCGGAGTCTTCTGTCATGAATTGCCCCTCGGGGCAGAGAGAAAGACCCAGATGTTGAACTGCTAGTTTGTGAAATTTATTAAAGAAACAAAAACACAAATTCCACACAGTGCACCAACACAAAAATCCAAACTGTTAAACAAACAAACAAACTTATGAGTTAAGCTCACCAGAACAAGGGCATTCATGTCCACTGCGTAACTTCATAGTGAACAAATAAATTAGTTCAAGCCCAAAGTGCAGGTGAAGAGGACGTATTTATTAACAGAATAGGAAAATTCAAAATACAAGGAATGTTAAGTGGACACTCAGTCTGGTACACAAAGCAATGGAAGTCTGAGCTACTTGGTCAGAGGAGGAACCCCATGCGCCCCCAGGGCGGAACAAGGAAGGGTAGATAACATCATTGGTGAAGACTTACATAGGCGTCAGAGCTCAGCGGGCTCTGGGAGAAACAACACCGGAGTAGTCCAAAAGGAAAAAGTACCAACAGCTCCAGGACTTCAACATAAACAGGTGTAGCCAAAGACAGGAGGACTTCAAACTGAACCATGATGAATTCTGACTTACGCCGCGACACTGAATGCCCCCACTGTCACCCAATAAATACCAGGCAGACTAATGAGGGACAAGTGGATGCAGGTGTGCGGCGGGAGTCTGTGTATGAGTGTGTGTCAGGATATGTGAGTGAGAATGAATATGTGTGTGTGTGCATGCGTGTAATCGTGAGTGGTGATGACAAGCAGCCGGTGAATGTCTGGCAAGGAGAGAGAGAGAGAGAGATTTAGAGAGAGAGAGAGAGAGAGAGAGAGAGAGAGGAGTGTGACTGTAAGCTGGCAGAGAGCCTGGCTCAGGCTCAAATCACCTGCCAGCTGAAACCAATTAACAATAAAACAAGAAACTACAGCCACCAATCATGGGCGGAGCTGAACATCAGCCCCTCACATGATAGACCCCCCCCTCAAGGGGTGGGGACCAGACACCCACCATACCATCACAGAAAAGAAACAAAATACAAGAGAAAACCTGCCCCCCACCACCCAGAAGGCCAACACAACTAACCAGGGTGCGAGGTGGGGGAAACAGGTCAGGAGGGAACAAACCAACAGAAAAAAACAACAACAATTCAACATAAGGGAGCCCAAACATCCCAACCCCAAAACTAAGACTAACCCACCCCACCCCAAGAGTCCCCAAGTTCAGGGGGCCGGCAAAGTCCCAGGGCCCACAAACGGCCACAAGTTCAGGGGGCCAGCCACAGTCCCAGGGCCCATGAACGGCCATGTGAACCAGGCCAGGTGGCCTATCAAGGTCCAACACCAGCCGGACTGCCAGGCAAAGTGAGTTGGGTGGCTTGTCTGGAAAACTTGGCGACCTAACCCAATGGTACAGTTCATCGGGCGTCCGGCCGGGACTCTTCAGCCCCCCCACTGGGAGACCCAGTCCTTCAGGCAGACGGCCCACATCGTTGAGCCACCAGGGCCAGAGGGGTGAGCGAGGAAGCAGCCTACCCATCAGGAGGCTTGGAAGTGGGTGGCCGGAGGAGGGAAAGGAGACCCCTGCGGTTACTGGTGGCAGGACCCGATGGACCACGATGGTGCCCAGCAGAAAAGGAATGATCATCCATCAGGCCTCTGGAATTGAGAAGGAGACCCTGGGCTGGCTGACAGCACCCTTAGTGGTCCCGACGTGGAAGTGGAACTTTGTCTCACCCGTGGTGGACCCGGGCTGGGCCATGGCTGCACCCGCGGTTGTCCTGGCTCAGGACAACATTGCACCAGCGGTGGCCCCTTGCCGGGACCTCATTGCTCCCGCGGTGAGCCCTGACTGGGCCTGAGTGGCATCCACGGTGGACCCTGACTGAGCCATGGTTGCACCCACGGTGGAGTCCAGCTAGACCCCTGCTGCACCCGCGGTAGACCCCGACCGAGCCATGGTTACACCCTCGATGGAACCCAGCTGGGCCCCTGCTGGACCCGTGGCGGGACCCAGCTGGGTTACTGCTGCCCCCTCAATGAAACCTAGCTGGGTCAATGCTGCACCCTCCGTGGACCTTGGGCTGAGGCACAGTGCCCATGGCGGACCAAGGCTGAAGCGGAGCACCCACAGAGGCTCGAACTGAGGCAGAAACCAGACGATGGCCTCAGACAGGAGGGGAGCAGGATTCCGGTCGTCTTCACCAGGAACAGCAGTAGCCACGGTTACCTCCAGCGGCGAACCTGGACCCTCGGACTCATCCGGCAGCATTGGACTCTCTCCGGCGACCCTGGAAGAGGACTTGGACAGAGAACAAAGGGGGTCAGGGTCACTGGCAGCAGTGGAGCCCGGCGAGGCGAGCTCAGACGCAGTGATCGGCTGCACCTGGCCCTTCTCACCATGAACTAGGCAGAAATGCTCAATAATTGAAAGGAGAAAAGCAAAGGAGAGCACTTGGCTTAGCTCGAGCTCCTCCGCCGTCCAGGACTCCGATGATCCGGACAAAGTTCTCACTGGCTTGGCCTCTGGAGGTGCAGCTTGGGTGCTGACGCTGCTGCGGCGGCCTCAGCAGCAGGCATGATGGTCTCCGCAGTCTTAATTTCACCAGCTGTCATGACCCACGCTGGTGACTCCTCTGGTGTGGCGGCTGGGGTTTGGCTCACCATTACTACTGAGGAACAATCCTCCGGAACCTCTATCTCCTCCTGGTCCCGCTGGTTCAGCACTGGTGCTGGCGTGAATTCAGAGAGGACAGGAGAGAGCATGGAGAGGGCTGGTGAACAGTTCAAAACAGCAGCAGGTGGGGAAAACTCAGGGGACTGCTTTCCCTGAGTCTCCCTACCAGGAATCAGGCAAGATATTTCATTATTTATAGGAGTAAAATGAAAATTAACTTGCCTGTCTCCCCAGATAATGATGTTGGCTGTTGCTATTTGGGCGTCGTCCTCCTTCCATCCGGGAAAGGCAATGTTTGGCTGCTCTGTAGACCGTTTAGGAGCCGCCCCTCTCACCACAGGAATGGGAGCTGCCGGGCTCGGTGTAGAGAAAGAAGCAGTAGGCGGGGCAAGATTATTCCTCCGGGAGTCCGGGGCCGGATGACGTCAATGCTGTTGACCTGGCTGCGGCCACCTGGCTGCGGAGATGGAGTGGAAGAAAAGATGGCCGCCGGCTAAGATGAGTGTCTCTGCTTGGGCTTGGTGCGGAATGCCCTTCTCTTCAGGTCAGGGAAAACCCACTCGAGCGCACAGATGGAGGACAACAGCTCGGCGTATTGAGAATAATTCCAGAGGCCAGGGTGGGCCTTCAGAATCCTTAACCTTCAGGCAGTCCAGTTGTCCTCCGGGGCCATAGGTGTCATCGGCGTTGTATAGGAACTCCCGGATACACACGGCTGCCCACTCCTCCTCTTTGCTGGGATGTCCCGCTGCCCGTCCACTTCTGCCGGTGAGGAAACGGCTCATCGGGACATCTGGCTCCAAACAGGTTAGTGAAAAAAAAACACAAAAAAGGTGAAAAAATATCACGTCTCTCCACCGCTGGGCTCTATTGGTCGTGGCGTATTGTCATGTCCACTGCAGTAACTTCGCAGCGATCAAATAAATTAGTTCGAGCCCAAAGTGCAGGTGAAAAGGTTGTGTTTATTAACAGAATGGGAAAACTCAAAATACAAGGAATGTTCAGCGGACACTCAAACTGGTACACAAAGCAATGGAAGTCTGAGCTAGTTGGTCAGAGGAAGAACTGCACGCGCCCCCGGGGCAGAACAAGGAAGGGTAGATAACATCATTGGTAAAGACTTACATAGGCGTCGGAGCTCAGCGGGCTCTGGGAGAAACAACACTGGAGTAGTCCAAAAGGAAAAATACCAACAGCTCCAGGACTTCAACATAAACAGGTGTAGCCAAAGACAGGAGGATTTCAAATTGAACCGTGATGAATTCTGACTTACGCCACGACACTGAATGCCCCCACTGTCACCCAATAAATACCAGGCAGACTAATGAGTGACAAGTGGACACAGGTGTGCGGAGTCTGTGTATGAGTGCGTGTCAGGATAAGTGAGTGAGAATGAATATGTGTATGTGCATGCATGTGTGTAATTGTGAGTGGTGATGACAAGCAGCTGGTGAGTGTCTGGCAAGGAGAGAGAGAGAGAGAGAGAGAGAGAGAGAGAGAGAGAGAGGGGTGACTGTAAGCTGGCAGAGAGCCCGACGCAGGCTCAAATTACCTGCCAGCTGAAACCAATTAACAATATAACAAGAAACTACAGCCAACAATCATGGGCGGAGCTGAACATCAGTCCCTCACATGACAGGGCAGGGTTCTGGTGAGGATGAGGGGAGAGAAGCTCAAGACTCCAGCCATGAGAAATGAAAATAACAGCCCTTAAATAAGGCTAGAAACAAATGACACAAGTGATAGCAGGTGTGGGTCACATGAGCGGGCAGGAGATAATATAAATACAATTTAGACCAGCTGGGAGCAATGAGAGGAGAACGGGCTGACAGCTGACAGGGACCCCACCCACATGGAGCAAAAACCCGGAAACGTCACTGACAGCTGTCAACCCAGAGGGAAAACACAACAGAATAAAAATATAATGAAATGGCAAAATAAAGACAAGTAACCTCAAAAATGTAAATAACAAACTATAATGAACATAAACAGGAAAATAAATCATACTAAGAAACAATACAGAATATGTGACAAATCAACCAAGGATAAAATAACAGGAATTGCAACTCAAAACGACCACACTGTACAAATATGAAAAAAAGGCAAAAAGACTGAGCCCGGTGGAATCCCCCCCACGTTCAGATCATGACAAAAAAAAAAAGATTTAGATGCCTTCACCTTGTTGGGTCCCAAGTTTATTTATGTCTTTATCGTTGATAGACTAGTGGTGCTGTAATGATCATTTAATTACATATCTGTGAAGACACCATTAAGCTGGAAAATGTATAAGTTTTTGGAGGGATCATACCTTTGCTGCTTTCAGTTCACCTTTAATTCATTTGAAATAACATACATAGCAAGATAGGGCTAGGGCTGCACGGTGGCGCAGTGGTTTAGCACTGTGGCAGCACAGTTTTACCCTCGGCCGGGGGACCGCGGGGATCATGAGATCGTGGGTTTGATCCCAGCCCCCGACCAACAGTGAGCTGTGTGGAGTTTGCATGTTCTCCCCGTGTTACGCGGGTTTACTCCGGGATTTCTCCGGTTTCCTCCCGCATACCAAAAACATGTAGGTTTAGGGCGCTGGCGCACGCAGCGACCAGCAGCCGGTGGCTTGTCACCAGACTGCAAACCAAGTCTACCTACGGGTACAAATAAGTAACAAAAAAAAAAAAAAAAAAAAAAAAGATGCACCACATTGTGCCTGTGTTACTACAACACTGTGCCAGTGTTGCTACTAGTAATACTGGCAGTGTTACTGTCAGTGTTATTGCAACACTGACAAGAGTTTGTGTTGCCGAACTGACTGATGTTCTCACATCCATCTTCAACCTCTTCCTCAACCAGAACACAGTCCCCTCCTGCTTCAAAACCACAACCATCGTCCCCCTCCCCAAAAAGAGCCTGCCGACCTGCCTGAATGATTATAGGCCTTTAGCACTCACTCCAATCATCATGAAGTGCTTCGAGAGAGTGGTGCTGGCCCTCATTCAGGACAGCATTCTGGATACCCTGGACCCACTGCAGTACGCCTGCTGGACCAACAGGTCCACCTCAGATGCCATTGCTGCTGCACTCCATTATTCTCTCTCCCACCTGGAAGACAAAGACTCCTACAGCAGGATGCTCTTTGTCGACTACAGCGCCGCCTTCAACACGGTGATCCCCCACAAACTCACCTACAAACTGTCTTTACTTGGCCTGCACCCCACCTTCTGTGACTGGCTACTGGACTTTCTGACTGGCAGGCCTCAGTCTGTCAACATGGGTAACAGGACCTCAGCCAGCATCATCACAAACACAGGTGTCCCACAGGGTTGTGTTCTCAGCCCCATCCTCTACAGCCTCTTCACCCATGACTGTGTCGCCTCCCACAAGGACAATGTCATCTTAAAGTTTGCAGATGACACAGCAGTGATAGGACACATCACTGGTGGTGATGAAGCATCCTACAGGAGGGAGGTGGTCAGCCTGGTGTCATGGTGTGAGGACAACAACCTCACCCTCAACACAGACAAGACAAAGGAGATGATAGTGGACATGAGAAAGGGGAGGAGACCCCATTGGCCACTGTTCATCCGGGAGCTTGAGGTGAAGAGGGTGGACAGCTTTAAATACCTGGGCATCCACATCAGAGAGGATCTTACATGGGCATGTAACATCACGAAGCTGGTTAAGAGAGCTCAACAGCGGCTATACTTGCTGAGGAGGCTGAGGAAGTTTGGCATGTCTCCCAAGATCCTCAACAACTTCTACAGCTGTATCATCGAGAGCATCTTGACCAACTGCATCACTGCGTGGTATGGCAGCACTACTGCTTTGGACTGCAAATGCCTGCAGAGAGTGGTGAAGACAGTGGAGAAGATCATCAGAGCTCCACTCCCCTCTCTGCAGAGCATCTATCACCGCAGAGTCCATAGGAGAGCAGCCTCCATCCTCCAGGACCCCACCCACCCCCAGCACAGAATGTTCAGACTTCTACCCTCAGGCTGGAGGTACAGAAGGGTGAAATGCAGCACATCCAGAATAAAAAACTCCTTCTTTCCCACTGCCATCAGACTCCTGAATAAATAACAAACTTCGGACACAGCTTTGCAAACAGGAATTCACACACTGTATGCTAAATTTGCACATTGCTCATTTGCACATTGTACATTGTCTCACCCCGTCTCATGTCCATATCATCTCTGCTGCTAAATTATCATTGTACAGTCTACTGGGTATTATCAGGGCACACGGCTTTACACAAATTCTCACACTGGGCATTAATTTGTACATTGCTCATTTGTACATTGCACATAGTCTCATGCCATCTCATGTTCATATCATCTCTGATGTTAAAATACCATTGTCCATTATAGTCATCCAGTGAATTTTCAAGTTTCATTCTTCTTGTTTCCTTTAGTTTAACTGCTTTAACTGTCTTAATTGCCTAATGTGTATTTATTAGTATTTATTAGTATTAGCATTTAGTATTAAGGTGTGTTTATTACTTTTATCAGTATTGATGTGTGTTTATTACCTTGGCATTCGTTTGGAGAGCAGAGTAAGAATTTCATTGCTCAGGAAATGTTGCATTTCTTAACTGTGCACATAATAAAGCCTTTGAATCTTGAATCTTTGAATCTACTGTGGCTGGCAAGCTACAAAGTTAGCACCCACTGAGGTCTTTTTTTCTTGCTAATTTAATTTTTTTCTCATAAATTTGCCATGTCTTTTACTTGTCAGTTTGCATATTTTTGTATGTGTTTTTTTTATTTGTATATTTGTGACTTTGCTCTTGTAATTTGGCAACATGTTTCTTTTAAATTTGCAGTTATTTTCATATGACTTTTTATTTAATTGTTGTAAATGTGACCTTTTTTTGCAGAGGATTTCTTTTTCTCATAAATTTATGACTTTCTGGTGGTAATTTTTTTCAAACTTATTTTAATGTAAATTTTAATCTTTTGCCATCAATTTGTAAGCTTATCCTCACAATTTTGTGACTTTATCTAATAGATTGGTGACTGTCATAAATGTAGGACTTTTGTTCCACCTGTCAAAGTGTTTGGTGAGAGTGACTGAGCAACAGACCACTGCTGAATCCCAGTAGCCTTTGGTGGGTGGGCAGGTGGCGATGTCAAGCCCTGACACTGACCCAGGGTAATCCTGCTTACCGGAGTCAGTTGACTGTTGAGGGCAGAAACTGTATGCATTAGACTGGGGCAGCCTACTTGCAAATCCTGTAGGTGTGACATGTATTCCTTTAGTTCTTTGTGCAAAAGAGGTGTTTTCCTCACAACTATCCACTCTCTTGTTACTGTACCTGTGCAGGTGTACTACAGTGGGAGGAGTCAGTGGGAGGAGGTTGCTCCCATGCCCAGAGCGCTCACCGAGTTCCACTGCCAGCTCATCAGTTTCAACAAATACAGAGACCCGTGGGGTGACTCCGATTAATATACAGCGCATACACACACACACACTCACACACGCACACGCACACACACACACACGAAACAGACATGCATGCATGAGCGCCACTTGGCTTTTGTGCATGATGGACAGCTGATAATCAAAGGTTGTCTTCAGCTAATATTACATGTCCTCTCACAAGATCCCTGTAAGACCAGCGCACAAGCCAAAAAATTATTTATTTTTTATATGAATTACACTAGATCCTTAAAATTGTACATGTGAGCCTCCTGCTGTCATAGGATCTTTGTTGTGTCAATCTAAGTATGCCCCCCCATGGAGGAAATCTATCAAGCTATTTTACAAAACCTATTTTAGTACTCAAATGTTTTTGTTAGTTGAAAGCCTTATTGACGCTCCTACATAGAATACAACATTATTGTTTAACTTTCAAGCTTCCCTTTTACAGAACAACTGTCACTGAGACTTAAGCCCCACTGATGTCTGTTATTTGAAGGTCATTTCTGTCTATCTGATAGTTATTGAAAGCAGAACAAAAATGACACCAATGCTCACATTAACAGCTTGCATTTATTCCGTCTCTCTGCTGTCACGTACATGCATGCCTGTTCCTCCTCGTGTAGTGTATGAAGTGGCTCTACATTTTCTGTAAATGTGTAACTTTATCTGTATCTGTCTATTACAGAAAAAAAACATTCAGCTTCAAAGAACCACTGTAAGCCAGGGTTCGCTGTGTAAATCAACAAATGAAAAACTGCTAACTGGGGAGAAGTGGACATAAACACAGTGCTTCATTGTTTGTGCTGATGTTGTTTTATGATTGGATTTATCACTCTTTAAGAAGGGTACTACTAATACAACAGCATTAAATCTGGGCTTCAGGAAGCATAGAACTGTTTATAGTTCCAGTGTTTCCCAGTGGTCACTTTTTAATTTTCCACCAAAAATAACAAAAGCTTTGCTCCCATTTTATTTTATTTTATTTACTCTGCTAACCCTGCAAATTTTTATTCCCCAATAATGTCATGGCAGTTTTCCTTGGCTTTAGCAAACCCACAATATCTGAAATTAAAGAACACAAAGATGTAAACTCCGTGTCTCAACTAGCAGCAAAGTCTTGCAGTAACCATGCCGGCTTCCCTCCACGCCCCTCTCTCCATCCCTTCTCCCTGTCGTCCATCAGCTCTGTTGTTGCTTGACGCTTTTAGTCCTGGTAGGTTTTCACCAGCAGCCACATTAGCAGCACGGTAATTAAGACGATCATGAAGTTGAGGAACAACTCCTGCACCGAGCGGTCCATGGCGGGCTCTCAAGATGGAGGGGGCTAAGATGTTGGAGAAGGTGGCAGGAGTCGCTGATGGGATATCTGACACTAATCCAGGACCTGAAAGGAAGCAGAGATGGAGAGGAAGGTGTAACATGATGATGATAATTCAGCCGCTCTGATATCAGGAAGAGCAGTGTCTCACTGGGGCATAATGTGATGCAGTTAAAATAAGTTGGTGGGATCAGTGACTTCTCAGTTGGTTTGCCACACCTGTTCACGCTCACCGTCACTCAACAGAGAAAGGGGCCACATTATTCTTTCAGATTCACAGGACATTGCACACACACACACACACACACACACACACACACACACACACACACACACACACACACACACACACGTTGGAGGGCAGACTGCAGTAAACACAAACTGCAAATCTGAGGAAAGAAATGGACACTTTGTCAGATGATAAAGCAGACGTCACAAAGTCCAAACAAAATCTTTACTCAAGTTGGACAAAATGTGACGTTAGTGCATTTTGCTATATGCAGCACACGCACAATGAGCTTAGAAATATCTGTGATGGAGGAAAAATTATATTGCATTTAATACCTGAGAAAAAATAATAATTAGTGGTAAGTAAGGTTGATATTATTATCATTCTAAGTCAGATTCATTCTGGCTGTCATTTGATTAAATTAATCCAATCTTTAATTTTAAACACTATGTAACGTGTCAACAAGGACAAGCATCCATGATAACACAATCCCACACAGTCCTTTACCTCGTGTCTTTTGGCTGTGATCTCAAAAATCACAGGAAGCCAAAAGAAAACTGATGCTCCCGGCCACAGTGGCTTGTCTTCTTCTCCTTTCTGGAAACTTCTCTACAGTTGCTGTCCTGTGCTCCGCAGCATCTGTTCTTTGCTTGCTGTTGTCCAGTTTTCTGCTGTTGCCAGGGGCAGGGCCTCCTAAAGTAGTCATCCTCAGTGGACCGCCCAATGGGTCCACATACACACAGACTGAAGTCACACAGCAGCTAAGCGGCCAATAGAATGTTATTTTCCACAATCAGGTCCACTGGATTGTTTCCCATCCATAACCATACAGAGTCGCTCTCCCTCCCTCGCAAACACGTAGCCGCAGCTGAGGAGGGTCTCAGGGTTATTTATAAAACATTATTGCAGATACTTGGTGGATTAGAGTTGTTCCAAACACAATACTTATATCATCTGATGGATATAGAAAACTGTAACAGTATCACTCAGCATGAGAAGAACGGTGCTCAGAGGCAAAGAGCAACAGAGAAACCTCTTCAAAATAAAACAATGAGGCGTGTTGCTTTTAAAGAGGCTGAAACCACAATTTATCTGCCATGTCACTTCGCAACCTCAACACAAGCACACTTGTAATGCACTGATAGTATCCACAGGTCGACTTTGTGGCAATGCACCACAGTTAAATCTCAATTTGCGACCAGATTTTGTCACCTTTAGATAGAACCAACAGGTTTATGGCATTCTATGTTGTTGGTGTATTGGACTGATGCCATTTCACAATCAGATACAGCAGCAAAAGGAGGCAACTTGCAGTTGAAATCACATTATAAAAGGGCATCAAATATCAAGTTGCTGAATAAACAGCATGATTGTTGTACATGTGGGCTGTACATGGGGCTGAGCTTGTATGATAGAAATTGTATTAAATGGCTTTCCAAAACAAAAATTGCTTGATTTTTTTTCTTAGCATAGTAATTCTTCTTTTTGCTACAAGCAGTATTTGGCGCTCCATGAGCATGCCATCCATGATATCATTATGTGAAATGTGCATTTTATTTCCACATATGATTATTTGGAATTGTACGTGGTTATGAACATTTTTGATTTGCAGCATTGAGGCATTTTTGTATGAAGATTGCAGGTTTCAACTGTCTTAACTGGTGATTCACTTCAGCTTCAGATGTTGGTCTGTGTGTGCGTCCGGCTTGTCTTTCGCCCAATGTCAGCTGTGAAACACCCTAGAAAACATTAGGTCTCTGAGCATTTAGCCAAATTAACAAATGGAAGTATTCCAAATAGTCCCACATCAGATCGCATGTTCTTGCCATCAAATATGTTACAATACACAGTATAACTTAAGATTTAAATGTAGCACATGATTTTAAAGTTAGCTGTTTTCAAATATTCTTTATTAAGTGGTGTCTAGCTGTAGTTTCATTTTTAACTTGGATTCATCAGAACAGAATAGATCTTTAATGTCATTTTCTACACAAAACAAATGTATTGTTAATTATAAAGTCGCCACTCTGCACACCCACCAGATTTTTTATATTCCTCTTCCTCTATATTACACTGGTGCTAAGAAAAGGAGTTTGACAGTTCACCACAGCAAACCTCTCAGCTCATCTCACACTTGACAGCTGTTAAGAGCTGAATTATCTCTGCACTAGTCCTAAGCCCCCCCTCCACGCACGCACACACACCTTCTCCTGTGCACACAGAGGGGCTGCCGCAGGACAGCATTTGAGCACGGTTCCCTTGAACCTTTCCATCACAGGATTCCAAGGTCATTCCCGGAGGGTTTAACAGAAGGCCTGCAATGTTGTCACCCCACCGTGCTGCCAGTTTGGACCAAGAGATATTCGACCCAAGGATTCCCATTGTCAGAGAGATCCAGAGATGGGAAGGGGGGGAGGATTGAATAAAGCTGGGCGAGTGTGCAGGCATCTGCTTGCGGGGTGGACCATGGCCCACTCTGACAGCTGTTTGTGTGTGTGTGTGTGTGCATGTGTGTGTGTGTGTGTAGGGGTTAGAATAGAAGAAGTGCTGGTAGCATTACCCTCTAAATCAGAGGAGAGACTGAAGGGTGTCAACAAGGTCTCAGAGACACTGTTCCACACATTCTGGGGAGCTCTGTGTGTGTGTGTCTACTGATTTTAATGAAACCAAGCTTTGTAGTTACAGTTCAAATGGTGTTAAGTAAATTACAAACTGAATAGATCCAATCAATATCATTACTTCACAACACCACGTAGGAGCCTATTTTCGTGTGTGGACTAATCTGACAGGAGTGTGGGAAGCTGAAGGGGTACTGCTACCCCGAGTTTGCAAAAAATATTTTAAAAGGTCCTTAATATAAGTTGCAATTTATGTATCTCACTGTAACTTCAAAGGTAAAATAAGTATTTTCTTGAGTTGAGGCAACCTAAACTGCTAATCACATACTTGTAGCATCATATCAAGGGTAAAGTCTATTAATATATCAGTAAACAAAACTGTATATAAAATACCTTCATGCAGGGATCAATAATGTGGCACTATAACTTTCTTTTCTGCTTTAATGCAACGCCAACAAAGCAGGTATACATGGAAACATACAGTCACAAAAAAAATTGGACACCCCTTTAAATATTTAGTTCTCTATTAAGAAATGTTCACATATCTGTGTCTAACCTTGTTTTTGTTTTTATTTGCATTTTTTAAAATTTATTTTAGCCATTTTAAGTGGGAATGAATGTGGGCGTGTCCTAAAAAAAGATGAGGGTGTCCTAATTTATTCCTCACTATTTGTTTAGAATTACATTTTACAGAAAATTTGAAAAAAGTCTTTAATTCATTTTTAAATATTTAAGATAAGCTAAGATAAGCCTTTATTAGTCCCACAATGGGGAAATTCCAGGATTGCAACAGCACAGGGATAGCAACACTCAGAGCAATAATTTAGAAGATAAAATAAGAGCAGTGAATATACATATGTACACATAAATATATATACACAGTGTGGAGCATTGTAGCTAGATGGAATAAACAGCATAACAGTCTATTTAGTTACCCCACATAGTAGGAATATGTACCCATACATATTGTCACCCTCCGTAGCGACTGATATTGTCCTAGTTGTATACTGGAGGGGACCATTTTGTGTAAGTCTGTTGCGTCTTTTGCATTCAATACTATTAGGTCGTAACGCTTTGTTTTTTTTTTGCTATCTCTGCGAGCAGCCCTGCTTAGGTTATAAAGTCTGACAGCTGTAGGCAGGAAGGACCTGCGAAACGTCTCATTTGCGCACCTAGGATGATGTAGCCTACTGCTAAATGAGCTCCTCAGTACGTTCAGTATGTCCTGCATAGGGTTGGACTCAGACTCCAACAGACATGACAGCTGAGCCACCATCCTTCGCTCTCCTATCTCCTCCACTGGGTCAAGGCGCTGCCCCAGGACAGAGCTAGCTTTCTTGATCAGTTTGTTCAGTCTCTTCCTGTTGGCTGTTGTGATGCCACTGCCCCAGCAGACCACTCCAAAAGTGATGGCTGATGCCACCACCGAATTGTAGAATGTCTTCAGGAGCACCCCTTGTACACCAAAACACCTGAGCCTCCTCAGTAGGAACAGCCTGCGCTGTCCCTTCTTGTAGAGTGCATCAGTATTGTGTGACCAGTCTAGTTTATTGTTCAAATGAACACCCAGGTACTTGGAGGATGTCACCATCTCAATGTCTGTTCCCTGGATGTTTACTGGTGCTGTGAGGGGTTGTCCTTGCCTGCGGCAGTCCACCACCAGCTCCTTAGTTTTTCTCGCGTTGATCTGGAGGCAGTTCCGATGGCACCAGTCCACAAAGTCCAGGATAAGTCCTCTGTACTCAGCTTCATCTCCGTTGGAGATGAGGCCGACGATCGCAGAGTCATCAGAGAACTTCTGTAGATGGCAGTGTGTTGTGTTGTGTGAGAAGTCCGCAGTATAAAGGGTGAACAGGAAGGGAGCCAAAACCGTTCCCTGGGGGACCCCCGTGCTGCCGATGATCATGTCGGACACACAATCCCGGGTTCTCACAAACTGTGGTCGGTTTGTGAGATAGTCCAAGATCCACGATGACAGGGGCTGGTCCACCCCTGCGCACAGCAGCTTGTCCCTCAGGATCATTGGTTGGATGGTGGTGAAAGCACTGGAGAAGTCAAAGAACATGATCCTCACCGTGTTCCCAGGCTTCTCCAGGTGGTACAGGGAACGGTGAAGGAGGAAGGTCACTGCATCCTCCACCCCAATGCCATGCTGGTAGGCGAAATGGAGTGGATCCATCACTGGTCCCACCAGGGGGTGGAGGTGAGCAAGGAGCAGTCTCTCCAGGGTCTTCATCATGTGAGATGTCAGGGCCATTGGTCTGTAGCTGTTCAGGTCTCTGGGGTGGGAAGTCTTTGGTATGAGTACCACACAAGATGTTTTCCACAACTGTGGTACCCTCCCCAGGTTCACGCTCAGGTTGAAGATGTGCTCCACAATCCCACACAGCTGGTCTGCGCAGGACTTGAGGAGCTTCACGCTGATGCAGTCAGGACCCGAGGCCTTCCTCGCCTTGATCTTCCTCAGCTCCGCCCTCATCTGGGTCTTAGTGAGGGTCAGGTTGGGGCTGGGGGGCTGTGTGCTGGGAGTGGGGGGGTGTTGGTGGGGGGGGGGTGGACAGCAGGTCTCGATAACAGTAGAGGCAGCAGTGGTTGTTGTGTAGGTGGAGGGGAGGGTGGTTGGTCAAGCCTATTAAAAAACAGGTTCAGATTGTTCACCCACTCCCTGCCCCCCGTGGCCTGGGAGGAGGTATTCTGGAGCTCAGAGATGGTTTTAAGGTTTCTCCAGACCCCACCAATGTCGCTCTGTTGCAGCTTGTCCTCCATCTTCTTCCTGAAGCTGTCCTTGCCTTCTCTGATCTTCCTCCTCAGCTCTCTCTGTACGGACTTCAGCATCTCCCTGTTCCCCGATCTGAAGATCCTCTTCTTCTCTCTCAGTAGTGATTTTATCTCAGGGTTGATCCAGGGTTTGTTGCTCGAGCAACACCGTATGATCTTGGTGGGTACAGTGTTGTCCACACAGAAGTTGGTGTATTAGTAGTTTAGTTGTATTATGTGAATCTCCCAGTATTTTTAACATTCATGTTAAATATCCATATGTCCAAATATGTTAAAACACACACACACACACACACACACACACACACACACACACACACACACACACACAGAGGCTTATACAGAATGTCCTAAATTTTTCACATGACTGTATTACCAGGTGATTGCACATAAATTCCTACTAAATTAGCTACTTTTTCTAAAACACATATTCTAAACACACATTATGTTATACCATTTCAGTAACTGGGAAATGTCTGGAATTTAATGAAAAATAACATCAACATTTCATTAAAACAATAACATTATTGCCATACCAAAGGCACTGCCCCCGACCTCCACGCAATGTTGCAGAGGCGTGTCAACCATGACAACCCAACAACATCCAGGGCCTTGAGGTACTCAGGGCGAATCTCGTCCACCCCCGGGGCCCGGCCACCAAGGAGATTTTTAACCACCTTGGCGACCTCAGCCCCAGTGATAGGCGAGTCATCCCCCTCGTCCCCAAACCCTGCTTCCTCTGTGGAAGGCGTATCAGTGGGATTGAGGAGATCCTCAAAATATTCCTTCCACCGCCCGACGATATCCCCAGTTGAAGTCAACAGTGTCCCATCCGCACCATACACAGTGTGGACGGGGAGCTGCTTTCCCCTTCTGAGCCGCCGAACAGTTTGCCAGAATCTCTTTGAAGCCGACCGAAAGTCTTGTTCCATGGCCTCACCGAACTCCTCCCATACCCGCGTTTTTGCTTCAGCAACCACCCAAGCTGCACTCCGCTTGGCCTGCCGGTACACCTCAGCTGCTTCGGGAGTCCCACAAGCCAACCAAGCTTGATAGGACTCCTTCTTCAGCTTAATGGCCCCCCTCACCACTGGTGTCCACCACTTGGTTCGGGGGTTGCTACCCCGAGATGCACCGACTACCTTGCGGCCGCAGCTCTGGGCCGCCGCTTCAACAACAGAGGTGGAGAACATGGCCCATTCAGACTCCATGTCTCCAGACTCCCTCGGAATGTGGTTGAAGTTCTTCCGGAGGTGGGAGTTGAAGACCTCCCGGACAGGGGCCTCAGCCAGACGCTCCCAGCACAACCTCACTATACGTTTGGGTCTACCAGGTCTGAATGGCTTCCTCCCCTGCCATCGGATCCAACTCACCACCAGGTGGTGATCAGTTGACAGCTCTGCACCTCTCTTTACTCGGGTGTCCAAGACATACGGTCGCAGGTCTGATGATACGATAACAAAATCGATCATCGACCTGTGACCTAGGGTGTCCTGGTGCCAGGTGCACATATGGACACCCTTATGCTTGAACATGGTGTTCGTTATGGTCAGACTGTGGTTAGCACAGAAGTCCAATAACTGAACACCACTCCGGGGTGGTGGTTCCTCTCTTCAAAAAAGGGGACCGGAGGGTGTGCTCCAACTTTAGAGGGATCACACTCCTCAGCCTCCCTGGGAAGGTCTATGCCAAGGTACTGGAGAGGAGAGTCCGGCCGTTGGTTGAACCTCGGATTCAGGAGGAGCAATGTGGTTTTCGTCCTGGCTGTGGCACATCGGACCAGCTCTTTACCCTCTCGAGAATTCTTGAGGGTTCGTGGGAGTTTGCCCAACCAGTTTACATGTGTTTTGTGGACTTGGAGAAGGCATTTGACCGCGTCCCTCATGGATTTTTGTGGGGGGTGCTTCGGGAGTATGGGGTATCGGGCTTGTTGTTACGAGCTATTCGGTCTCTGTACGACCGTTGTGAGAGTTTGGTTCGTATTGCCAACATTCGGTCGGAGTCATTCCCAGTGAGAGTTGGACTCCGCCAGGGCTGCCCTTTGTCACCGATCCTGTTCATAATTTTTATGGACATGATTTCTAGGCGCAGCCAGGGAATGGAGGGTGTCATGCTTGGTGACCACAGGATCTCATCTCTGTTGTTTGCAGATGATGTTGTCCTGTTGGCTTCATCCAGCAATGACCTACAGCTCTTGCTGGGACGGTTTGCCGCTGAGTGTGAAGCGGCTGGGATGAGAATCAGCACCTCCAAGTCCGAGTCCATGGTCCTCAGCCGGAAAAAGGTGGATTGTCCTCTTCGGGTTGGGGACAGGCTCCTGCCCCAAGTGGAGGAGTTTAAGTATCTTGGGGTCTTGTTCACGAGTGAGGGGAAAATGGAGCGAGAGATCGACAGACGGATTGGAGCAGCATCTGCAGTGATGCGGACGTTGTACCGGTCTGTTGTGGTGAAGAGGGAGCTTAGTTCTAAGGCAAAGCTGTCGATTTACCAGTCAATCTACGTTCCTACTCTCACCTATGGTCACGAGCTTTGGGTAATGACCGAAAGAACGAGATCGCGGATACAAGCGGCTGAAATGAGCTTTCTCCGTAGGATTGCTGGACTCACCCTCAGAGATAGGGTGAGGAGCTCAGTCATCCGGGAGAGGCTCAGAGTAGAACCGCTGCTCCTCCACATTGAAAGGAGTCAGTTGAGGTGGTATGGGCATCTGATTAGGATGCCTCCTGGACGCCTCCCACTTGAGGTGTTTCAGGTACGTCCCACTGGGAGGAGACCCCGGGGCAGACCCAGGACTCGGTGGAGAGACTATGTCTCCCAGCTGGTCTGGGATCGCCTTGGTATCCTCTCTGAAGAGCTGGAGCAGGTGGCTGGGGAGAGGGAAGTCTGGGCTTCTCTGCTTGAACTGCTGCCTCCGCGACCCGGACCTCCGGAAAAGCGGTAGAAGATGGATGGATGGATGGATGACATTAAATAAAATACTTTATTTAGAAAGTATAGCAAGACAGTGTTAGCATTTATTCAGTAAACAGGCTGCCCTTAAGTTTATAAATATTTTAAAATATTACAATAAAAGATTAGGGCAGCTTGGTGGTATAGTGATTAGCACTGTAGCAGAAGAAGAAAGTTGTGTTCGATCCCACCCACTGGCCATTGGTGACCTGCGACCCAAAAAGGATTAAGCGGGTGAAGATGAATGAACAATAAAAACAATAACTTTACTTCCCTAGTGTCCAAATCTTTGTCACCACAGCAGCAAATACTGAAAGCAAACTGTTTTTATTACAGTTTAAGTTCAACTAGGCAGCAAGTTTATACTCAGCCCTGAAATACTATTTAAAATTAATAGGTACCTATTCCCATTGGCCATATACATTTGAATGCTTTTTAAATACTATAATCTTCTCCTGTATTTATGTAAAAAAAAATAAACTAGTTTGTTTTATTACTGAAGTCCACTCCATCTTATCCTCTGGCTTTGAAAAAAACTTGCATTGAACTTTAGATGATATTTCTTGATTTCAGTAGTTCTCCAAAGACCTACAGATAGTATCCGTTGACAGTCCGCTCCTGCAGAAGGTTCAAAACCACTATTTTAAAGGCAACATCTGGTTTCTTTATCCATCCATTTTTGGCCTATCATTAAAGCCAATTAGAATAAATAGATGCCATCCAGAGAAGTTTGGCCACATTTCAAAGGGCAATGGCATGCCTCATGGTACAAATTCAGTTCCACTCAACTTCTCACTGTTACACTGCTTTTGCAAAACTTGGCTGGTGCTCGAGGTGAAGCTGCCCTTGAGCTCTGGCATGAGAAACATCTTTGGTTAAATACCTTAAAGTATTTCCACTTGGTACAATGTTGACACTCGTTCCCATTTATACCTAATAAACTCAGGAATGACTTACCAATGTACTGCTAAAATGACACTGGCGACATGAAGTTCAGAGTTTATTTTTGGCTGTGGAAACTGCACTTTACAAAGGATCAGCTTCTGATTCTGTCACTGCTTCCTTAATAACGTATCATTTATTCAATGCTAAATGGACCTTAGGGGTAACATTGTTTTACCAGCTGCTGTCCCTGTCCACTGCCAAAGCTAAACTTGAGACAGTCACAGTGTAAACTTAAGGGTTTGTGTTGAAAATAGAAGGGAATCTTGAGAAGGAAGCTAAGCACCTGATGATAATGTGGTAAAGGTGCTATTTGTAGTTTTGCTACTTTAAATTGTTCAAAAATTACCTACATTTATAATTAGAGTGTTTAGAAACAATGGCTATAATGTTACACAATAGATGCCAAAGTATTACATTACAGAAATCTGTACTGGATTTACAGCTTGGGTGGTTTGGACGTCCTGTAATTCCAGAATTTCACCAGAAAGGGGAGTAGTGAGTCACAGGGTTCAGCACGGTTCAGCGTGAGATGCCCTTATTGGCAGAGGGCTGTTACCTAGTGTCACCTAGTGTTAATTATAATTAAATTGAAAACTACAGAGCTTCATAAATCGCAACAAAAATGGCCAATAACCAACACCAACTTCTGCATTTTTTGCAGCTTCTCTTAGCTTGTCAGGTCTTCATTTGTATAGCATGAGTGAGGATTTTATTAGATTATTTTAAAAAAAAAAAAGGATTGCTGTCATCATGTTGGGAAAACTCTGCTGCCTGACCAGCTGTTGTGTTGTAGGCTAAAGAGAGTGTGCTGTTTCGATGAAATTCCCCCTGGCTGGCAACTCAGCTGGACACTGTAATTACAGAGATGGCTGAAGACCGGTGCAGGTTCCATTAGCCCCACCACCCACATACACACACAAACACTGACCCACACACACAATTGGAGCTAACTGGCCCCTCTGAGGGAGGAAGCAGACAGAGCTGTGGCCAGGACAGGGGTCCGCATCAAAGACAAACGATGGACACAATACAGCAGTCATATCTGAAACAGAATGGCCTCTTGTGTCTGATCACACTATGCCACTGCAGTGGAGGGTGTTGTGGTTTGTTGAAGGAGATGCACCGATGAATGCCAAATACCCTCTCATGATGATGCTTCGCCAATCTGTGCCAGTTGCCAAGTTTTGATTTGAGTTTGATGAGTGACAAGTGAAATGGATGAAAATGGAATGGCAGACAGTCTTCCAAGGGTAGCCACCGCACATGCTCCCATCTAATCGCTTATAGTATCAAGTTAGCGTGACCATATAGAATAATCCATGTAGCGTTTTGTCTGTGTTTTGTAGAAAGATTAGGCAGGCATGCGGATGGATTTGCCAGTAGAATTGATACAATGTTTTTATAACAGAGCTGGTGAAGGCTGGATGAAAGATGGACCTGGAAAAGAGTGGAGATAAGTATTAAAATATTAGTAGCTTGATGCACTCAACCATGGCAAAACTAGGTCACTACTAGAATGTTGTATAATAGAAAATAAATTGCTGGATTAGTTTAAAGATTATGCTACAATGCCAGCAGACACACCCCGAGTAACAAAAACATTTTTGCATTCTTTTTTCCATAAAAGTGACCTGAATAGTGTTATAGGGAGAACCACATAACCACAAAAGGAGGGTAATGAGAACAGGAAAGTTGAATGGGCCTTTTTCACAGTTTCTACTACCAAAAACATTTACATTAAAGGGGTCATTGACTGAAAAATGGTGTATTTGTAGGTTTTAACTGTCTGAAATGAGTCTACTGATCACTTAATTATGCAAAAAATTTCAAAGCAGTCAATTCTCTTTTTTAAAAAAAAAACACGCTGTAGCGGTTTGATTAAACCCCCACAACACACAGACAGAACACAGAGACAGCCAGCTCGCACTCCTGGGTTTTTTCCGCTGCATGCTGCGTTTACAGCCGTGAAGTTAAAGTGTTCATGCATCTTGTCCTTACTGTGCTTCTTCTGAGCATCTTACATATGTAGATGTGCTTTGGTGTAAATCTCCACAAACAGACTGGTCAAACACAGCGCTTGGCTAGAGCAAATAACAGAACAGTGAAATGTGTATTAATGTCTACAGGCAGCCCCGTTTCGTCTGGCTCACTTCTGTAATGCTAATGTTGCCTTTCATGCAAATGTCTCATGCCTGTCCTGTTATCTCTTTGATCAGACCAACTGCTGTGAATGCTTTGATGTATTGTTGTAGTTGGGTGTATATATACTGCATTGTAACCATGCTCTCATCCTCTCTCAACCTCTGCTGCAGGACACAGACTTTGTGTCCGCCTCCTCTCCTTCTCTGAGAGCCGTGGGTTCGCTCTTGGCGCGCATGCACGGCGACGGGAGCGGAGCTTGTGACGGCGGTATGATAATAAAACTCTACTTAAAACCTCCAACAACGCCGCTTTATTTCATGCCGCCGCACTGGTGACCCCTTGAAGACACACACGCTTTGTGCGACGCAGCCTTCTGATTTGGACGGCCACGCTGGCGAACCGATGCTGAAAAAAACAAGCGGCCAGCGAACGCAGCACCCGGACACGCACACACTTTGTGCGAAGCAACCTTCTGAGCTGGACAGCTGCACTGGTGACCCGTTCTTCAGGATGAGATCTGCACGTCTGAGATCTGCTCATCCATGCTGGACCGGCCGCGCTCGCAGCTCCTTCACACGAGAGCGCAGGCACCTCGTCCCTTCTCCACGACGGCGTCCTCCATGGCCGGCGGAGAACGTAACGCGTGGACCTGAACGCACCACGCCCGAGCCTGAGGAACAAAGATCGTCTATTCCCGCTCACCACTCCAATGCATCTGCACGAGCCTGAGGGACAAAAGCTCGTCTATTTCCTCTCACCGCTCCAACGCTCCATGGCCAATCTACAGCCACAGCTCAACCTGGATTTTTATCGGCGCAGACCTCCACCAAGTTTCTGCACCCTGGTTCTCCTCTCCAGCGGCCCACCCAAGCACGGAACCCCCGCGCGCGCACCGGGGAGTTACGAGGACGGCGCATCACGCATGGGACAATAAAGGCTACAAGAGACCGCCATCGTCCTCCGCCGCTGCACATGCCCGAGAAAAATGGCCGATCGCCACCCTCGAAACCTTCAGGGCTGCCCGTTCACCTGAAGCAAGCACGCAGCTCGCCACTGGATTTTTTAATGGTCTCAGCCACGGCACAAAGGGATTTCAGCCGTCAGCTGTTCCCGGGGGGCTTTGGGGTTGCTCCTGCACCTAAAGCCAACACGCCAGTCCCTCTGCTTTTGTTTATTTTTTTCTTACAGCCGCTCCTGCTTTTCTTCATGGCCACGAGAGGAGCCAGAGACTAATTTTTCTTCTTCTGATCTCTGCATGTTCAGACGGGACATCGCGGAGCAGCAAACACTTTTGGCGCGACGCGAACGATTTTCCCGCGCCCGGTCAGCATGTACTACCCCCCCCCCCTCCTCCTGCACAGAGCTTTTCCTTGCTCGCTGCCCAGACTGCAACATCGAGGTCACAGTGCCCTACCGTTCCCTCTGGGGGGGGGGGAGCAGTGTAGCGGTTTGATTAAACCCCCACAACACACAGACAGAACACAGAGACAGTCAGCTCGCACTCCTGGGTTTTTTCCGCTGCATGCTGCGTTTACAGCCGTGAAGTTAAAGTGTTCATGCATCTTGTCCTTACTGTGCTTCTTCTGAGCATCTTACATATGTAGATGTGCTTTGGTGTAAATCTCCACAAACAGACTGGTCAAACACAGCGCTTGGCTAGAGCAAATAACAGAACAGTGAAATGTGTATTAATGTCTACAGGCAGCCCCGTTTCGTCTGGCTCACTTCTGTAATGCTAATGTTGCCTTTCATGCAAATGTCTCATGCCTGTCCTGTTATCTCTTTGATCAGACCAACTGCTGTGAATGCTTTGATGTATTGTTGTAGTTGGGTGTATATATACTGCATTGTAACCATGCTCTCATCCTCTCTCAACCTCTGCTGCAGGACACAGACTTTGTGTCCGCCTCCTCTCCTTCTCTGAGAGCCGTGGGCTCGCTCTCGGCGCGCATGCACGGCGACGGGAGCGGAGCTTGTGACGGCGGTATGATAATAAAACTCTACTTAAAACCTCCAACAACGCCGCTTTATTTCATGCCGCCACAACGCAGCCTTTATCTTGTTTTTCTCTCCCAGTGTGGAGTGTGTGAAATCACAGGCAGATTCATTTCAAATGATTTATTGCACACTCACATCTCACGAGCACTGAACAGAATGACTGGTCACATTAAACATCCTTCTCTCTACATCAAGTTACACTTCACAAGATTCATGGCACTTCCTAATAACAGCAGGACATCTACACCACGCTTCATTCAACCCCCACTCCCACTGTTCTCCCATGTGTATTCATTGTCTCTGTCCAAGGTGTGAAATAACCTGAGGCCTGAGGCCCACACTGCCCCTCCCAGCAACTTAGATAGAACTATAGCACATCAGTCCACACGCTGTTTCGGCTTCAGCCTCCTCCCATATCTGCTGCAACTGGGTTTTACCACCTCCGTGGCGCTGCTGTGCTGGTGGGAGGCTGCTGGAAGTGTGTCTGACTGCGGGTGAGCCGTGGAGAGGTGGGGGGGGGGGTTCACTCTGCCCGTGTGGCTGCTCTGATGAATCGTTTCCCTGGGGAGCTCTCCGTGGGGGTCTTCCACGCCAAGGGGCCCTAGCCAACAGCACTTGCTCGTCCGCCACAACGAAAGCGGGTTTGAGTCTGTCTATGCCAATTTTTTCCCTCCTACCCCCCAAGTCTAGCAAAAAATGCTTATCCCCTGTTTCCAGCACTCTGAACGGTCCATCATATGGTGGGCGCAATGGAGGGCGGTGGGCGTCATGTCTGACAAACACGAACTCTGCGTTCTTCAAAGTTTTAGGCACAAAAACACGCGGAAAACTGTGGTGGGCAGGTCCCGGCAGCATGCCTGTGTTTGTGCTACGCTGCAAAAGCTGAGAAGGGGAGCTGCCGGGCGCGGGATTATCTGGCAGAAATTCCCCGGGCAGCCGTAGTGGCTGCGCAAAAACGAGCTCTGCCGGGGAAGCTTCCAGATCCTCTTTCGGCGTGGAGCGCAGCCCCAATAAAACCCACGGTAACTTGTCTACCCAATTTGCATCCGCCAATGAAGCCCTGAGTGCCGCTTTCAGTGATCTATGAAAACGCTCGCATAACCCATTGGCCTGTGGGTTGTACGCGGTTGTGCGGTGAATTGTAACACCCAGGCTGCGGGCCATCGCGGACCAGAGTTCGGAAACAAATTGAGGGCCCCTGTCGGACATAATGTCCGACGGGACTCCAAAACGTGCCACCCATGCTGTTAAAAAAGCGCACGCCACGTCTGCGGACGTGGTTGCCGCCAGCGGAACCGCTTCTGGCCAGCGCGTAGTGCGGTCCACCATTGTCAGGAGGTGCGTGCACCCCTGTGATGGCGGGAGGGGGCCCACGAGGTCCACGTGAACATGGTCGAACCTCTTAGCCGGAATATGAAACGGCTCCAAGGGAGCCTTCGTGTGTCTGTGTACCTTGGCTCATTGGCACGCCACGCAGGCTGCAGCCCACTCTTTCACTTGTTTGCGTAGGCTCGGCCACACAAACTTCTCTCCCACCATTTTGACGGACGCGCGCACTCCTGGGTGCGCCAGAGTGTGAACCGACTCAAACACGCGGCGGCGCCACGCGGCCGGGACCACAGGACGCGGGCGACCCGTGGAGACATCGCAGATTAGGGGGGGCATGCCGTCCTGCAGCACCCTGCTCTCCAGCCTTAACCCTGTTGGTCCAGACTGGAGCGCGCGCACGTCTGCATCGCTAATCTGCTCCGCAGCCATGGCTGCGTAATCTATGCCCACGCAGACTGGGGCCACCACGGCGCGCGAGAGGCAGTCCGCCACTACATTCAGTTTACCCGACACATGCTGAATATCAGTAGTAAACTCTGAGATCGCGGCCAGCTGTCTCTGCTGCCGGCCCGACCACGGTTCTGAAACTTTGGCCATCGCAAATGATAGTGGCTTGTGGTCTACGAATGCGGTGAAGCTGCGCCCTTCCAGCCAGAACTGGAAGTGGCGAATGGCCAGGTGGAGAGCCAGCAACTCTCTGTCGAACGCGCTGTATTTACGTTCGCTGTCACGCAAAGTTCTGCTGAAAAAGGCGAGCGGCTGCCAAGCCCCGGCGACGCGCTGCTCCACGACAGCCCCTATGGCCACGTCTGAAGCGTCGGTGGTGAGCGCTATGCGGGCCGTCGGGTCTGGATGTGCCAGCAGTGCGGCGTTTGCCAGAGCTGCTTTAACTTCCGAGAACGCCCGCTCCTGCTCCGGGGTCCATTCGACCCTATCCACGGGTTTCTGTTTCTTGAGCGCGGCGTACAATGGTTGCATGAGCTGCGCCGCGCGGGGAAGGAAACGGTTATAAAAGTTCACCATTCCCAAAAATTCCTGCAGCGCCCTGATCGTCTGAGGCCGGGGAAAATCCGCCACGGCGCGCACTTTGTCAGGCAGCGGGATCGCTCCTTCTGGAGAAACGCGGTGCCCCAAAAAATCAATCTCCGTTATGCCGAACTGGCATTTCGCCGGGTTGATTATTAACCTATGCTCCTCCAACCTCCGGAAAACTGTCGTGAGGTGGGTTTCGTGATCGTCTTTGGATGCGCTGGCTACCAGGATATTGTCCAGGTAGACGAACAGGAACGGGAGATCGCGCAGCACTGCATCCATCATGCGCTGGAACGTCTGTGCCGCTCCTTTTAACCCGAATGGCATGCGCAGGAACTCGAATAGACCGAACAGAGTTATTACCGCTGTTTTGGGTACGTCTTCAGCGCGCACTGGGACTTGGTGGTAACCGCGGATCAGGTCTATTTTGGAAAAAATGTGTGCTCCGGCGAGGTGAACGGAAAAATCCTGTATGTGGGGAATCGGGTAGCGGTCGTGCACCGTGGCGTTGTTCAACCTGCGGAAATCACCGCATGGTCGCCACGATCCCTCAGCCTTAGGGACCATGTGTAGCGGGGATGCCCACGGGCTGTTCGAGCGCCTGATGATGCCCAACCTTTCCAGGTTGGCGAACTCCTTGCACGTTATGGCCAGTTTTGCTGCGTCCAAGCGCCGAGGTCTTGCAAAAACGGGTGGCCCAGTGGTGGTGATAAAGTGCTCCACCCCGTGTTTAGCGATGGCCGCGGAAAACGTCGGGACCGTGAGTGCTGGGAACTGAGTGAGCAGTGTGTGGAACTTACCGCCTGTAGCTGTGACGTTGGCTTGTGCTGTTGGCTGGGTTGGCTGGGTCATTCGAGCTATACAGGGGAGAGAGTCAAAAGGCAGTGCATTAACCAGGCACCTGTTAGCAACATCAACCAGTAAACCATGTGCACACGGAAAATCAGCCCCCAGTATATGGTAATTCAGAATCAGAATCAGAATCAGAATCAGAATCAGGTTTATTGCCATTGTTCATGTAGTACACAAACTAGGAATTTGTCTCGGTACAATGCTGCAACATTAAACATGATAAGATAAGAGAAATAAACTATACATGTAATAAAGTGTAGGATAAGATTAAGTGATACTGGTCAACAGTTAAAATATATATTAGCCAGCAGCAGATACTGTGGAGAACTATATAGTGCAGTCGGTAATGCAGGAAGAAAACAGTGATGATTGACATGAGTCTGGTTGAGCTGCTGTACATGGTGCACGAGAGTCACTTAGTGTTCAGCAGTCTAATGGCAGAGGGGAAGAAGCTGTTCATGTGACGGGAGGTTTTAGTCTGGATGGACCGAAGTCTTCTACCAGAGGGGAGGGGGGCAAACAGTACGTGACCAGGGTGTGAGGGATCGGCTATGATCCGGCCAGCACGCCTCCGGGTCCTGGAGATGTACAGATCCTGGAGAGATGGGAGCTTGCAGCCGATCACCTTCTCAGCAGTGCGCACGACGCGCTGCAGCCTTAGTCTGTCCCTGGCAGTGGCTCCTGCGTACCACACGGTTATGGAGGTGGTGAGGATGGACTCGATGATGGCTGTGTAGAACTGCACTAACATCTTGGTGGGTAGCTTGAGCTTCCTCAGCTGCCGCAGGAAGAACATCCTCTGCTGGGCTTTTTTGATGAGTGAGCTGATGGTCAGCTCCCATTTGAGGTCCCTGGTGATGGTAGTGCCTAGGAAGCGGAAGGAATCAGCAGTGGTGATGGGAGAGCCTGAGAGGGTGAGGGGGGGCAGAGGAGTAGTGACTTTCCTGAAGTCTACAATCATCTCCACTGTCTTCAGAGCGTTCAGCTGCAGGTTGTTATTGCTGCACCAGGACGCCAGCTGGGCCACCTCTCTCCTGTAGGCGGACTCGTCGCCGTTGGAGATGAGCCCGATGAGGGTGGTGTCGTCCGCAAACTTGATCAACTTGACAGACTGGTGGCTGGAGGTGCAGGAGTTGGTGTAAAGGGAGAAGAGTAGGGGGGAAAGTACACAGCCCTGGGGTGATCCGGTGCTGATGCTAGTATAGTCTGAGACAGTCTTTCCCAGCCGCACATGCTGCCTCCGGTCCGTCAGGAAGTCGATGATCCACCTGCAGAGGGAGTCAGGCACGTTGAGCAGGGACAGCTTGTCCCGGAGCAGAGCGGGGCGGATGGTGTTGAATGCAGAGCTGAAGTCCACAAACAGGATCCTGGCGTAGGTTCCCGGGGAGTCCAGGTGCTGCAGGATGGAGTGGAGGGCCAGGTTGACTGCATCGTCTACAGACCTGTTGGCTCGGTAGGCAAACTGCAGCGGGTCCAGGAGAGGGGTGGTGATGGACTTGAGGTGGGACAGGACCAGGCGCTCAAAGGACTTCATGACTACAGAGGTGAGCGCTACAGGTCTGTAGTCATTAAGTCCAGTGATCCGTGGCTTCTTGGGGACAGGGATGATGGTGGAGGATTTGAGGCAGGATGGCACGTGGCATAACTTAAGGGAGGTGTTAAAAATGTCTGTGAATACAGGAGCCAGCTGTTTCGCACAGAGTCTCAGGGTGGAGGGAGACACGCCGTCTGGGCCGGGGGCCTTGCGCGGGTTCAGTCTGGAGAACTGTTTGAGCACATCCTGCTCACTGATGATAAGGGGAGGGGGGGAGGAGGGGGGGGTGCCTTAAATGAAGTAGGGAATGTGGAGGCTGTGGAGCTGGAGGGAGGGGGGGAGTTGGAGACAGATGACGAGGTGTCAAAACGGGCATAGTGTTGGGACAGTCTCTGACAAAGGGCTTTGTCATCCTGACCTTTAGGAGCCTGAGGCCGATAGTTGGTGATCTGCCTCAGTCCTCTCCACACGGAAGCCGAATCATTAGCAGTGAACTGCTGCTGGAGTCTCTCTGAGTATAGAGATTTGGCCCTCTTCAGCTCTCTGTTAAACTGGTATTTAACCTCCCTGTAGCAGTCCCTGTCTCCACTTTTCAGCGCTGCTTCCTTCTCCTTCCTGATCTGTCTGAGCTTAGCTGTGAACCAGGGTTTGTCATTAGAGTAACTCACCCTGGTGCGTGATGGAAGAATGTTCTCTTCACAAAAGTGGATATATGAGTTCACAGTGTCCGTGTACTCATCCAGATCATGCGTGGCTCCTTTAAGCATGCCCCAGTCAGATATTTCCATGCACGTTTCCAGCTTCTCCTCAGCATCACTGGTCCGTATCTTCGTAGTGCTCACAACAGGTTTAGTGAGCTTCAATCTCTGTCTGTATGTGGGAATGAGGTGAACCATCACGTGATCAGATAATCCCAGCGCAGCTCGAGGGACAGCGCGATATGCGTCTTTCACTGTGGTGTAACAGTGATCCAGTGTGTTTAATCCTCTGGTGGGGCATTTAATAAACTGTTTGTAGCGGGGGAGATCGTGGCTCAGATTGCACTGATTAAAGTCGCCAGCCACAATAATCAGCGAGTCTGGAAAACTTCGCTCTGTGTGTTGAATGTGATCCGCGAGCACGCGCTGAGCTTCGCGCGTGTCCGCGTCGGGAGGGGCGTACACAGCGATCATTATGAAAGAAGCAAACTCCCGCGGGGAATAGAAGGGCTTGCAATTGATAACAAGAAATTCCAAGGCAGGAGAACAGTGTTTGGAAATTACCGTTACATCAGAGCACCAGCTACAGTTGATGTAGAAGCAGACACCGCCTCCTGTGGTCTTGCCGGAAAGCTCTGTGTCACGATCAGCACGGAAGAGCTGGAAGCCGTCGAGGCGCAGCGCGCTGTCCGGTATATTTTCCCGGAGCCAGGTCTCAGTAAAGCAGAGGACAGCTGAGGAGGCGAGGTCCTTAAAACGCATCAGCAGTCTCAGTTCATCCACCTTGTTAGAGAGAGAGTTGGTATTGGACAGAAATATGCCAGGCAGCGCCGTTCGCGAGCCTCTCCTGCGAAGTCGTACGAGAGCGCCCGCTCGTCTTCCTCTCTTCCGCCGTCTCACTTTCCGAGCCAAACAATAAACCAGATCGGCGGCAGGGGCTATTTCAGTGCTGCTATGACAAAAGTCCACTCATATGTACGGCCGTGTAGAGATAAGAGCAGAGTCCTCTCACCAAAGGTCTTAATATCTGAGCCGTTTGCTGCCAACATCCCGGGGCCGCTAGATCCTGCCAGCCGGTCAGCGTAGGTCGGCCGGATGAAGCTCTTCTGGGCTCCAGTGTCCACGAGGAAACGCCTCCCCGAGCGTGCGTCCGTTAGGTAGAGCAGCTTGTTCTCTTCACCGAGGGTCGCTGCTGCTACTGACCCCCGGCCTTGGCGTTTTCCCGAGCGCTGGAATTGGCACGGTGGCGCACATCTACGTGCGTTCTCTCTGAAGCGACGGTGGTAGGAACAGAGCGTGTCTCTGGCACTCCGTCGCTGCCGCGTTGACTGTGATCGCCTTGGTGGTGATGATGATCCGGTCTGCCTCCTGGGCTAGCGCACGGTAGTCTCGCGTGGCCAGCCGCGGCGAATTGGCCAGAACCGCTCTCGCTACTGTCGGAAGGTTCCGGAGGAAGAGGTGGGCAAACAGAAAGTGCTCGTCGTCCGTGCCCCTTAACGCCAGCATCTTCTCCATCAGGTCTACGGCCAAACCATCTCCTAGCTCGGTCCGCGTCAGGAGCCTCTCCGCTCTCTCACAGTCCGAGAGCATGTAGCGCTGGATGAGCGCAGCCTTGAGCGCCTCGTATTTGCTGCTGGCTGGTGGCTGATCGAGCAGACTCGCTACCTGTTGAGCTGTGCGGGCATTGAGCGCCGCGACCACATGGTAGAATCTGGTGTTATCTGCCGTTACTCCCCGGAGGGCGAACTGGGCCTCCGTGAGGTGGAACCAAGAGCGCGGGTTGTGTTGCCAGAAATCCGGTAGCTTGACTGCAACCGCACACGCGTGGCTGGAGGTTCCAGTCCGGGCTGTCTGTGGGATGGCTGCCGCCTCGCTGGAGCTTCCTGACCGGGTCGGCTCCGGGGAGCTTGCCTCGTGTTCCATAATACGTCTTGGGTCACCAGTGTGGAGTGTGTGAAATCACAGGCAGATTCATTTCAAATGATTTATTGCACACTCACATCTCACGAGCACTGAACAGAATGACTCGTCACATCACGAGCACAGAACAGACTGACTGGTCACATTAAACATCCTTCTCTCTACATCAAGTTACACTTCACAAGATTCAAGGCACTTCCTAATAACAGCAGGACATCTACACCACACTTCATTCAACCCCCACTCCCACTGTTCTCCCATGTGTATTCATTGTCTCTGTCTAAGGTGTGAAATAACCTGAGGCCTGAGGCCCACACCAGAAATGTCAGAAACATTTTTGACTTTTTGTGGAAATCGTTAACGTCACGTTTAACAAAAGCCAACCCACCGCAGTCCTTGAGACCAACCCACTGCTCGATTAGTCGCCCACTTAGCTGTCTGTCATGCATATGGAAGTGGTGCTAAAGGTAGCCTATTAGCCCATGAGTTATTAGCCCCTGAGCTAATACTGGTAACAGGAAGCTCGAACTGAGTGTGGCTTATACTGTTCTTCAGATCTTAGTCGCCCTGATAACCATCCCTGTTACCACCTGGTTCATCGGTCTGTGGTCCACAATGTGCTTCGCATCACTCCGGCCAGTTTCCTAATGGCTTTACCGTGGTTCCATGACAGGGGGCCAGTATGACAGTCACAGGGAGCTGAGAGTCAACAGTTCCAGGCGGCATTCCCGGCTTGCAGCAACTGCCTGTGCCGGCATCTGGGGCGTGGCGCAGTGCAGGCAGTTGTCGTGACCCAGGGATGCTGCCTGGAGCTGCTGGCTCAGTTCCCCCGCCACCCTCCAGGCTTACTTTCATGGGTAGCATGGGGGAGCTGCTTTGTGACAGCTCATCCCCCGGCTGGCCGTGGGAAAGGAGCGGAGTACTACAGTGCAAGACATTGCCCTCTGAGATCCCGTGGCTTGGGCACCACCCTTGGTTTGCGGCAACTGGTAGAGCGTGTGGTGCTAGCGATTTAATGTGACGTCTCAGCAGCCTTGTTGGGTGGGCCGGGATGGCGCAAGATGCACAAACGACTGTGGATCGGTGAACCAGCATTGTTCATCCAAGCTGGAAGGAGGCGGCTAGAAACTACTCAGCTAATGGCTAACTGATGTACGAGGGAGGGCGGAGTTGAACAGTTGAAGTCTGTTTCTTAAAGTGACAGGCTATAAATCAGAGCAACTGAAGAAAGTCAAGAAAAATAAAAAAACAAATTTTCTTGAATAATTTTTAAAAAATTAAAGAAAATGTGAACAAAATATGTCACAACCATTTCATTAAGATATGAGAGAGCTGTTAAAATGTTTAAAAGGTGTAGTCAATGACCCTTTTAACATTAATAGCTGCAAAGTATACCTAACAAAAAACTCTCCACTTCTATTTTCTACAGGTTGAAATCAAATTTTGAGTGTATTTTAAAAAATGTGTAAGTGGGAACTTCATTTTTATCAAGATAATCCAATCACCAGACAGATGTGGTCTTTTTGTTGCATGCATTGTGTTGACCACAACAAAAGGTCACTCTAATGTGCAGTTTTGTATTGACAAAAGAATTTCATGGGGCATTATACAACTGATGTGGTGGACATTCCTGCAGTCAGAATGTCAAAACATGTGAAATCTGTGGTAGTGTGTGGTGTAATTAAAAACTATACATTTTTAGAGTATTTTTTGCACATTTTAGAGTATTTTGTAATCACTTTAAGGCACAGTCCAATTGTTTAACTAGCTTCTTGGCATCTTTCAAGTGGATGGATTGTCTAAGAGAAGTGTTTACTATGACATATTTTAAAGTGTTCAGTATTTGATAGAAACATGCCTTTTGCATGTACAGGAAAAGTTCTAAATCTTTTACTTCAACTTGAAAAGAATGGTGGACATGAACAAAAGTATTGCATTTTGTTGATAAAATAGAATAAGAGACTATTATCAGCTTCATCACTTTACTTGGGCATTTTTTCTTGAACTTCTATACATTAAGTAGAAGATGGGCAGATGGTCTGTGTCATGGTCTGAGCGCTGCTCAGGCCATACATCATCTCAGCCAGGCTTTTGTTATGACAGCATCTCAGCGGTGCTTCCGGCTGTCAAAAGCCAAGCACTACGGGTCGGCTGGAGGCCAATTACCATTAATCAGCTGATGAGCTGTCAACCCCTATATAAGGGAGCGGCCCTGTTTGCTCAGGGCTGTGACCACACGCTATCCACACGTATCTCTCGTTGTGGATTAGGCTGGAGTCCCTACGTCCGGCTCCAGGCCTCCTCTCTTCCCTCATCGTTATCCGTAAGTGTACCTCTTGTATTATTTGTGTTTTGCCCCACGAGGCTCTTTCTTCCCTCATCGTTATCCGTAAGTGTACCTCCTGTGTTATTTGTGTTTTGCCCCATGAGGCTCTTTTCCTATGTTTCTTTCCTTTATTAATAAACTATGCAAACTCACCGGTTGGCCCTCGGCTCTTATTAATGGCTCGCAAGAGCCATTCGTGACAGTCTGTGTACAAAGTATAATTCATTTGCCTCTGTTCAATGTGCATAATGACACAAATGATATTTCCTATTTCAATGTACATGTGTATCTCAAAAAAGTAAAATATTATGAAAAATTTCATTTATTTTTTTATAGTTTAATTCCAAAAACAAACATGGACACACACACACACACACACACACACACACACACACACACACACACACACACACACACACAAGACAGAGTGGAGAAAATAAGTATTAAATGCGTCAACATTTTTCTCATTAAACATATGTCCGATAACTCCGCCATGGCCTGTCCCAAGCCCGGATGAGAAAGGAGGAGGGTTGGGCATTGGGCTAGCAACCCCACCCCGTAAAAACCCTGCATGCTACAGAAACACCAACAACAGACCAAGAGACTACTGCCCTGGGAGAGGAAGGGTCCTCATCAAGAGGACATATGACGCCGTGTGGTGAAAGCCGTGTCTACGGAAGCTACAAGGCTGACCCTCCTTCTATCGACTAGGACCATCAATGTCGGAACATGGAATGTGAGGACCATGTATGAGAAGGGAAAAACAGCACAAGTAGCTGCAGAGATGAAGAGCTACAACCTCACACTGCTTGCAATCAGCGAGACCCGTTGGGCACAGTCAGGATAAAGGAGACTGCTCACCAGAGAGATGTTGCTGTATTCCGGCCACAAAGAAGACAACGCTCCACACACAGAAGGCGTCACACTCATGTTGTCAGGACCTGCACAGCAAGCTCTGATAGGATGGGAAGCACATGGATCAAGAATAATCGCAGCATCCTTCAGAATGAAGAAGAAGAAGATCAAGATGAATGCTATCCAGTGCTACGCCCCAACCAACAACAGTTATGAAGAAGTCAAGGGCCGATTTTATGACAGACTGCAAAACGTCATGGCCAAGTACCCAAAGAAAGACGTCAATATCCTCATGGGCGACCTCAACGCCAAGATCGGACAAGACAACACTGGATATGAGGAAGTGATAGGAAGACACGGACTGGGAGTGATAAACGAGAATGGCGAGAGATTTGCAGACTTCTGTGCAATGAACAACCTGGTCATCGGTGGCAGCACTTTCCCCCACAGAAGAGTACATAAGGCCACCTGGGTATCACCGGACTTAGTGACTGAGAACCAGATCGACCATATCTGCCTGGCCAAGAAATTCAGGAGGTCCCTACAGGATGTAAGGGTGAGAAGAGGAGCAGACATTACATCTGACCACCACCTGCTGGTAGCCAGGCTGAAGCTGAAGCTGAAGAAGAACTGGATGGGGGCAACAATGAACAGGCTGAAGTACAACTTCAGCATGCTGAAAGATACCAAGACCAGAGAAGAATTCAGACTGTCTCTCACCAACAAGTACCAAGTGCTACAAGAACTGCTTGAAGAAGAGGTCACCACCGAGAACCAGTGGCAGAAAGTGAAGGAGATACTTGTGTCAACCTGTCAGGAAGTAGTAGGCCCCAAGAGACACCAACAGAAGAAGTGGATATCGGCAGACACGCTACACAAGATCCAGGAGAGAAAGCAGAAGAAGGCAGCAGTAAACAACAGCCGAACAAGAGCAGCAAAGGCCAAGGCACAAGAATACTTCACAGAAGCCAACAGAGAAGTGAAGAGGAGGGCAAGAGCAGACAAGCACAAGTATATCGACAGCCTGGCAGAGGAGGCAGAGGAAGCAGCAGCCAGTAACAACATGAAACAGCTGTACGATACCACCAAGAAACTGTCAGGGAAGTACAGCAGGCCTGAGCGACCAGTCAAGGACAAGGAAGGAAACACCGTCCTGGGAACAGAGCGACAACTGCATAGATGGGCAGAGCACTTTGAAGAGCTCCTGAACAGACCTGTCCCTCCGAATCCCCCGGACATCAACCCTGCTGACATTGACCTGGACATCAACTGTGAGAAGCCGACCAGGGAGGAGATTAGGAAAGTCATCAAGCTACTGAGGAACGGCAAGGCAGCAGGACCAGACAACATCCCTGCAGAAGCACTCAAGGCAGACCTGGAGACCACCGTAGAGATGCTGTACCCTCTCTTCGAGAAGATATGGGAAAAAAAAGAAGTACCAGCAGACTGGAAAGAGGGCTACCTCATCAAGCTACCCAAGAAAGGAGACCTCAGCAACTGCGCCAACTACAGAGGAATAACGCTTCTGTCAGTGCCAGGGAAGGTCTTCAACAGGATCCTACTTCCTAGAGAATGAAAGGTGCCGTCGACCCCCTCCTCCGAGACCAGCAGGCCGGCTTCTGCCAGAACAGATAATGCATTGACCAAATTGCTACCTTGTGCATCATCGTTGAGCAGTCTTTAGAGTGGAATTCCTCACTGTACATCAACTTCGTTGACTACGAGAAGGCTTTCGACAGCGTGGACCGCAAAACCCTCTGGAAGCTTCTTCACCACTACGGAGTGCCAACCAAACTGGTCAACTTGATCAAGAACTCTTATGAAGGAATGACCTGTCGAGTAGTCCATGAAGGACAGCTAACAGACAGCTTCAGGGTAAAGACCGGAGTCAGACAAGGCTGCCTCCTTTCACCTTTCCTCTTCCTCCTGGCGATCGACTGGACCATGAAGACGTCAACAGCAGACAGAAGAAACAGAATCCAGTGGACACTGTTTGACCAGCTAGATGATCTGGACTTTGCAGACTACCTGGCCCTGCTCTCCCACAGCCACCAGCAGATGTAGGACAAGACAACAGAGTTGGCATCCACCTCAGCACAAGTTGGCCTCAAGATCCACGAGGGCAAGACCAAGATCCTCAAGATCAACACAGCAAATGAGGACCCAGTTACACTGCACGGGAGTGAGCTGGAAGAGGTAGAGGCCTTCACATACCTGGGCAACATCACTGACAAGCAGGGCGGCACAGACGCAGATGTCAGAGCAAGAATTGGCAAGGCGAAGCAGCATACTTGCAGCTGAGGAGCATCTGGAGTTCCAAGGTGGTGTCAACATGCACAAAGATCCGGCTGTTTAACTCTAACGTCAAGTCAGTCCTACTGTATAGAGCAGAGACATGGAAGACAACAAAGACCACCATCAGGAAAGTGCAGATGTTCATCAACAGCTGCCTGAGAAGGATCCTCCAGATACGCTGGCCCAACACCATCAGCAATGTAGACATGTGGCAGCGTACCAACCAGCTGCCAGCCGAGGACGAGATCCGGCGTAGAAGATGGGGATGGATTGGGCACACCTTGGGGAAGCCAGCCAGTAACACCACAAGGCAAGCATTCAAGTGGAACCCCCAAGGGAAGCGGAAGAGAGGAAGGCCAAGAAACACCTGGCGACGAGACCTTGATGCTGACATCAAGAAGATGGGAAAGACCTGGAGACAGCTGGAGAGAGCAGCCCAGGACAGAGCACTCTGGCGGACTGTTGTCGGCGGCCTATGCTCCAGGAGGAGCGATGGGCCTAACTAACTAACTATATTTCCAATGGAGCCATTGACATGAGATTTTCACCAGATATCAGTAACAACCCAAGTAATCCATACATACAAAGAAATCAAGGCAACTGTGTTCACAAAACAGGTTTTTTTTTTCCACAATATTTTTTATTGAACCTTTTTTAACAAACATGACACAAACAATCAAACACTAACACTAAAGTAAATTAAAAATAAATGTTCTAAAAACACCAACAACCATTAACAAAAGCAAGTCAAACAATGCTCCTCTGTTTAGCCTAGGTAATCCATTACATAAGTAAACATACTATACATTCACCAATTTGGAATTTACAAGGTCCACACACATCATTCACCTTCTTCCCTTCAGAAGTTATGTTTAGTTTCTTTACATAATCAATGAAAGGTCTCCATATATTCTCAAAGACATTTTCCTTTGATTTCAATATGTATGTTATTCTTTCTAGTGGAAGGTTTGTTAACATCTGTCTTAACCACTGAGTCACATCTGGCCTATGAGTCTTTTTCCACAGTAGTGCAATACATTTTTTGGCATTAAGCAAACTGAGGTCTATGAATGTTCTTTCACTCTTATTAAAATTATGCTTTTCTGGATACAGACCCAACAAAAACAGTTTGGAGTTCAATATGAATTGTTTTGAAATTATTTTTTCTATTGTTACCCTCACCTCTTCCCAAAACATTCTGATTTTTCTACATTCCCATAAACAATGAAATAGGGTTCCTTTACTTTCCATACATTTTGTGCACGTATCTGGTGGGTTTTTGTTATATCTATTTAACTCCACCGGTGTAACATACATCTGCATTAACCATTTAAAATGTATCAATTTAAGACGTACATTTACTGATTTGGTTTGAGCTTCTGTGCAAGCCAATTCCCATTGTTCCTCTGAAATTTCAATTTGCAGGTCTTCTTTCCAATAATTCATTCTTTTCTGTGAGTTTTCACTTGAGGATAGTGTCAATGAGTTATAAAACTCTGAAATAATACCCTTTCTCTTACTATTTTTCGTCAAAATTTTTTCCAAGGATGAATAAGTAGGTCGGGTGAGAACATTATTTTGATTTGATCGAATAAAATTCCTAAGCTGAAGATATTTAAAAAAATGTGTTCTATTAAGATTAAATTTGACCCTCAGTTCTTCAAAAGACATTATGTTATCTGAACGTGACAAATATAAGTCTTGAATCTTTTGAATCCCTTTTAAATTCCATAATTTAAATACAGCATCCGCTCTCCCTGGTGTAAAATATTGATTACCCCATATTGGGCTAAATTGTGACAATAAGTGTGGTTCTTCTAAATGTTTTTTGATTTCACACCATATTTTGATCATATGCTTTACAATAGGATTTGTTGAACTTGTTGTTGAACTGTTGAACTTGTTTCTGTAATTTTTTTTGCCGAGTCTGAGTATATGAATAAGGGAAGAGGTAAAGGTAAATTGTATGATTCCATTTCAGTCCAGTGAGGGAGATCATTTGATGAAAAATAATATGTCATAGACCTCAGTTGTGCTGACCAGTAATACAACATAAAGTTTGGACATTTCAGACCTCCACGATCAAATGGTAAATATAGTAAGGACAGACGTAATCTAGCCTTCCTATTGTTCCATATAAATTCCACTAACTTTTTTTTAATTCTTGAGAATAGATCTGAAGGTGGTGGTAAAGGAATGTATTGAAATAAATATAGTATTTTGGGTAAGATATTACTTTTAAGTATATTAATTCTCCCGATCATCGACATTGGTAGTGACATCCATCTCTGAAGCATCTTATTAATATCTGTCATTAAGGCTTCATAGTTGGCACTGGCGACTGATTCTAACTTAGGCTCAATTTGAATTCCTAAGTATTTAAACTGATTTACAACATTGAATTGATTTACCTCAGGAGCTGGTTGATTTCTCTGGGTCTCATTTAGCATTAATATTGAAGATTTAGTTTTATTTATTTTATATCCTGATATTTCCCCAAAGTTCTTTATTAAATTTAATAAGGTCGGAATTAATTTTTTAAGATTCGACATAAACAAAATTATGTCATCAGCATACAGGGAGATTTTATGTTCTGTTGGTCCTACTTTAATTCCATATATTTGTGGATGTAAACGTACTGCCATCGCTAAAGGTTCAATTGCCATAGTAAACAGTGAAGGTGAAAGTGGACAACCTTGTCGACATCCTCTATTGATTTTTATTGATTTTGAGATATTGCTATTTGTTAGGATTTCTGCTGGCTGTAGCATTATTGTATATTATCTGAACCCATTTTATGAAATTATTTCCAAGTCCAAACCTTTGTAGAACTTCAAAAAGAAAGGGCCATTCGACCCTATCAAAGGCCTTTTCAGCGTCCAATGATAGGAGAGCTGTATCTGGTGCTTCTTTATTAGAATAAATAATATTAAATAGTCTTCTTACATTATGGAAGCCTTGTCTTCCCATTATAAAGCCATTCTGACCTCAGTTAATAATATTTGGTAATATTTCTTGTAGTCCTCTTGCTAAAATTTTACAGATTATCTTAAAGTCTGCATTTAATAGGCTTATTGGTCTCATGTTTTCACATTTATTAGAGGGTTTACCTGGTTTTGGCAACAGTATAATTAAGGCATTATTCATGTATGGTGGTAAATTACTATTTTGAAATGCTTCTAAAACCATTTCCAAAAATGGTTTTATTAATTTATTCTTAAATTTTTTATAGAGATCAACTGGAAGACCATCTGGTCCTGCACTTTTTCCTGATTTCATATTATCAATGGCTAGCCCAACTTCTTCTTGACTAATTTTTGACTCCAGTATCTCCCTATTTTCATTTGGAATACACGGTATAGAAAATCCATCCAAAAACCCATTTAGTTTTGTTAAGTCAGTTTCATTTTTTGTATCATATAATTTTTCATAATAATCTCTAAAGGCACTGTTAATTTCTAAAGGATCTACAACTGCCTGTCCGTTACTTATAATACTGGTAATTGGTGTTTTAAATTCTAACTGTTTAATCTGCCATGCCAATAATTTTCCTGATTTTTCACCTTGTTCATAAAAGGTTTGCTTCAATCTTAGAAGACTCGAGGCAGCTCTATTCGCTGATTTTTTGTCATATTCAGGTCTCAGAATCAGTAATTCGTTCTCTAATTTTGGATTACTTCCTGCATACACTTTTTCTTGAAGAATTTTTATTTTACGTTCCAATTGGACTCTCTCCTCTCGAGTCTTCCTAGATTTTGAACCTGTATAACTAATAACCTGTAGAAGAGCTTGAAATGATGAGGCGATTTGATATATAAACCAAAGTTTATTTATCAGCTCTCCTAACAAGTCTCATTCTAGTGCAGAGGTAGCAGAAGGAAAAGAGAGCGAATAGCTCCGGCTCACTGACTTTATACTTGCACATAACAAAAGACATGCATAACAAAGGCTGACATCCCTCATTATCTTAATCCCCCCATTGTCTTGGTATTTCCTCTCCTCGCCCAGGGGGTGAGGGTAGCTCCTCAGGTCTCCACCGCAGTGTCTGGGAACGTCTTTGTTCTTCACTTGGCGGTTGAGAGCCTTTGTCCTTTCAGAGGTGTGAAGTTGCTTTACATATGTAATTACCAAACATTTCCACATGCTTCAACATATGTAGGTTATGGAATATATGATTAATATAGCCCACACCCCCTAATAAAAGCTTTGAAAGCTTCCCACTTTATACATGCTGATGTTTGTGTAGTATTAATATCAAAGAACTCATCTATCTGTTTTTCTATGTACTTAACAAATTCCTCATCCTGAAGCCATTTATGCTGAAATTGCCACCTACCTGGAACCTTTGTCAATTTCTTATCTACATATATTAGACAGCAGGGTGCGTGATCAGATATCACGATGTTATCATAGAAACAATTTTGAATCTTGGACCTTAATTCTGTGGAGATCAAAAAATAGTCAATACGTGAAAATGTCTTGTAGGTATTAGAATAGCAAGAATAGGCTTTGACTTGTGGTTTCATTTCTCTCCATATATCTAGCAATCTCAATTCTTTCATAAAATGATTAATGGTCATCCTGCATCCATTGTGCGTACAGTCCTGTCCTGTTGATAAGATAAGATAAGATAAGATAAGATAAGCCTTTATTAGTCCCACAATGGGGAAATTCCAGGATTGCAACAGCACAGGGATAGCAACACTCAGAGCAACAATCAGAAGGCAAGAAAAAAAACAAAAAACAAAAAAAAAAAACAAGCAAGCAAGAGCAGCTAATATACTGTACATATGTACATATTACTATAAAATATATATATATACACACACACACACACACACACAGTGCAGAGCATTGTAGCTGGATGGAATAAATATATGAATATATGAACACACAGTGCAGAGCATTGTAGCTAGATGGAATAAATATGTAAATATATAAACACCCACAGTACGGAGCATTGCAGCTAGGTGGAATAAATATGCAAGTATATAAACACACACAGTGCGGAGCAATGTAGCTAGATGGAATAATATGTAGATATATAAAAACACAGTGCGGAGCATTGTAGCTAGATGGAATAAATATATAGATATATAAATATAAACACACCCAGTGCTGAGCATTGTAGCTAGATGGAATAAATATGTAAATGATCTATCTATACTGGGATTCAATGTACAATTAAAATCCCCTGCTATTATATGTTGCCCTGTGAGTGATGCTAAAGTAAGCAATAAATTAACGAAGAAGTATTGATCATCTATAGTGGGACCATATACAGTGGGGTAAAAAAGTATTTAGTCAGCCACCAATTGTGCATGTTCTCCCACTTAAAAGATGAGAGAGGTCTCCAATTTTCATCATAGGTATACCTCAACTATGAGAGACAAAATGAGGAAAAAAAAATCCAGAAAATCACATTGAAGGATTTTTAATGAATTAATTGGTAAATTCCTCGGTAACATAAGTATTTGGTCAATAACAAAAGTTCATCTCAATACTTTGTTATATACTCTTTGTTGGCAATGACCGAGGTCAAACGTTTTCTGTAAGTTTTCACAAGGTTTTCACACACTGTTGCTGGTATTTTGGTCCATTCCTCCATGCAGATCTCCTCTAGAGCAGTGATGTTTTGGGGCTGTCGCTGGGCAACACGGACTTTCAACTCCCTCCAAAGATTTTCTATGGGGTTGAGATCTGAAGACTGGCTAGGCCACTCCAGGACCTTGAAATGCTTCTTATGAAGCCTTTCCTTCGTTGCCCGGGTGGTGTGTTTGGGATCATTGTCATGCTGAAAGACCCAGCCATGTTTCATCTTCAATGCCCTTGCTGGTGGAAGGAGGTTTTCACTCAAAATCTCACGATACATGGCCCCATTCATTCTTTCCTTTACACGGATCAGTCGTCCTGGTCCCTTTGCAGAAAAACAGCCCCAAAGTATGATGTTTTCACCCCCATGCTTCACAGTAGGTATGGTGTTCTTTCTCCTCCAAAAACGACAAGTTGAGTTTTTACCAAAAAGTTCTATTTTGGTTTCATCTGACCATATGACATTCTCCCAATCCTCTTCTGGATCATCCAAATGCTCTCTAGCAAACTTCAGACGGGCCTGGACATGTACTGGCTTAAGCAGGGGGACACGTCTGGCACTGCAGGATTTGAGTCCCTGGCGGCGTAGTGTGTTTCTGATGTAGCCTTTGTTACTTTGGTCCCAGCTCTCTGCAGGTCATTCACTAGGTCCCCCCGTGTGGTTCTGAGATTTTTGCTCACCGTTCTCGTGATCATTTTGACCCCACGGGGTGAGATCTTGCGTGGAGCCCCAGATCGAGGGAAATTATCAGTGGTCTTGTATGTCTTCCATTTTCTAATAATTGCTCTCACAGATGATTTCTTCACACCAAGCTGCTTACCTATTGCAGATTCAGTCTTCCCAGTCTGGTGCAGGTCTACAATTTTGTTTCTGGTGTCCTTTGACAGCTCTTTGGTCTTGGCCATAGTGGAGTTTGGAGTCTGACTGTTTGAGGTTGTGGACAGGTGTCTTTTATACTGATAACGAGTTTAAACAGGTGCCATTAATACAGGTAACGAGTGGAGGACAGAGGAGCCTCTTAAAGAAGAAGTTACATGTCTGTGAGAGCCAGAAATCTTGCTTGTTTGTAGGTGACCAAATACTTATTTTACCGAGGAATTTACCAATTAATTCATTAAAAATCCTTCAATGTGATTTTCTGGATTTTTTTTTTCTCATTTTGTCTCTCATAGTTGAGGTATACCTATGATGAAAATTGGAGACCTCTCTCATCTTTTAAGTGGGAGAACTTGCACAGTTGGTGGCTGACTAGACAGACTGACAGTTGGTGGCGTGCACTAGAATGAGACTTGTTAGGAGAGCTGATAAATAAACTTTGGTTTATATATCAAATCGCCTCATCATTTCAAGCTCTTCTACACTGGTGACCCCTGACGCGAGTATGGACCTGAGGCGTTCCCCCGCAATTGACTCATCCGTGGCGACCCAGGCAGACGCCAGCGCCCACGCAGACAGGGGAACAGATGGACGTCTTTCCCCTCCGGCAGAAGGGATTGAGAGGGCTCAACCGAGCACCAGCACCGCTGTGAGAGCCGAAGCAAGGCACTCTCACCCTGCGGACACAGCAGTGATGGTATACACGAATGCCGTCGCTGTCAAGCTGCCAGACTTCTGGCAAGAAGACCCCGCCTCGTGGTTTCAGCAAGCTGAAGCCCAGTTTGCACTGGCGGGCATCACAGCTGACAATACGAAATTTTATCATATCGTCTCCAAACTCGACGCCGCCACTTCGAGGTGTGTGCAGAGCATGATCCGGCGGCCACCTGCCCAAGACAAATATGAAACGCTGAAAGCAACCATCGTGGCAAATTACGTCCCCTCAGCTGAAGAGAGAGCCAAGAAGATCCTGGTGGTCTACGGCCACAGAGGGTGCAAACCTAAAGCCCTCATGGAGGATTTGCTGCAGCTTAAAGAAGAAGACAATGACAGCTTCCTCCTCCAATTCATATTCCTCAGCATGCTGCCGCCACACATGAGAGGGACACTCGCCAACATGAGATGCAGCACCCAGCAAGACTTCCGCGTGCTCGCCAACGAAGCTCATCGGCTCGTCAACGCCTGCAAGGAGCAGACACCCACAGCAGCATCCGCAGACCTCAACGCTGATGCCCGGAACCACGAAGAGCCACAACCCACTGAGCAGATCCAGCCCGCGGTGACAGCGACACGGCCAAAACGTAACAGACAGAGCGACGTCTGTTATTATCACCACCGTTTCGCCGAGAAGGCTCACAAATGTGTTCCCCCCTGCAAATTTAAACGCCAAAGCCAAGAGCCGTTAACGGCAGCGGTTCTCGGTGAGAAGAATAAGCTGTTGTATGTGACGGATGGACACACCGGCAAGCAGTTCCTTATCGACACAGGAGCTCAGCTGAGTTTCGTCACACCCTCCCACGCAGATCGAGCCATGGGCACCCGGGGCAACGGAGCGGTGGCAGCCAACGGCTCTAACATCGACACTTTCGGCGAAAAGAGCCTGCACCTCCACATCCACGGCCGCAACTACAGATGGACATTTGTTGTAGCGGCGGTGAGCTTTAACTTATTAGGCTCAGATTTTTTGTGTGCACATGGGTTATTAGTGGATCTAGCAAATAGGCGCTTGGTTAATGCACTGTCCTTTGCTTCTATTCCATGCTCAGCTCGAGTTTCTCCACCACCTGTGCAGGCTAACGTCACCACGGCAGGAGATAAGTTTGAGCAACTCCTCACCCAATTTCCAGCACTCACAATTCCCAAATTCTCAGCCACTGTGGCTAAACACGGGGTTGAACACTTTATTCCCACAACGGGCCCACCCGTATTTGCCAAAGCTCGACATAGCACGGGACGAGTTTACGACCCTTGAAAAATTGGGCATTGTTAGACGCTCGAAGAGCCCTTGGGCCTCACCACTTCACATGGTTCCGAAATCCGACGGTTCTTGGAGACCGTGCGGAGATTACCGCAGATTAAACAATGCTACAGCGCATGACCGCTACCCAATTCCTCACATTCAAGATTTTTCACTACATCTGGCGGGTGCGCGCATTTTTTCAAAAATAGACTTAGTCCGCGGTTATCATCAAGTCCCAGTCCGAGCGGAGGACATTCCTAAAACAGCTGTAATAACCCCTTTCGGCCTTTTTGAATTTCTGCGAATGCCTTTCGGCCTCAAAGGCGATGCTCAAACTTTTCAACGAATGATGGACGCGGTCTTACGTGACCTTCCTTTTGTCTTCGTCTACCTCGACGACATGCTGGTAGCCAGCTCGTCTGAGGAAGAACACAAGCAGCACCTCATTACGGTTTTTCAGAGACTAGAAGAGCACGGGCTAATAATCAATCCAGCCAAATGCAAATTCGGCGTGTCACAAATTGATTTTTTAGGACACAAAGTCTCTTCGAAGGGGGCAGTTCCACTTCCAGACAAAGTTCACGCGATAAAAAGTTTCCCACGGCCACAGACGGTCAAATCGCTACAAGAATATTTAGGAATGGTTAATTTTTACAACTGTTTCCTCCCCCACGCAGCTCAGCTCATGCAGGCCCTATATGACGCGCTCAGAAAAAAGAAAGCTTCCAACGCGGTCAAATGGACCCCGGAGCGCGAACACGCCTTCACGGAAGTAAAGAGCGCTCTAGCTAACGCCACATTGTTAGTTCACCCAGATCCCTCGGCCCGCATCGCGCTAACCACAGACGCTTCGGACCTAGCTATAGGGGCAGTTGTAGAACAACATGTCAGCGGGATCTGGCAACCTTTAGCATTCTTTAGCAAATCGCTAAACCAAACTGAGCGTAAATACAGCACTTTTGACAGGGAGCTGCTAGCGCTTCATTTATCCATCCGCCACTTCCAGTTCTGGTTAGAAGGGCGGCGTTTCATGGCTTTTGTAGACCATAAACCGCTCACCTTTGCTATGGCTAAAATTTCAGAACCATGGTCAGGCAGGCAACAAAGACAGCTAGCTGCAATTTCAGAGTTCACCACAGACATTCGACACGTGGCAGGCAAACTTAACGTGGTAGCAGACTGCCTCTCTCGCGCTGTGACATCACCAGAGTGCGAGGAGACAGATTATACTGCCTCAGCAGCAGAACTCTTCACTAACGCAGACACATACGCAGCACCTATCCATGCAGGGATAGATTATGCAGCCATGGCAGAGGAACAAAGCGGTGACGCGGACGTGCGCGCACTCCTGTCTGGACCAACAGGGTTAAGGCTGGAGAAAAAGGGTTTACGCGACGGCGTGCCCCCCCTAATATGCGATGTTTCAACCGGCCGACCTCGCCCGTTAGTACCAGCTACATGGCGCCACCGTATTTTCGACGCAATTCACTCCCTCGCACACCCAGGTGTGCGCGCCTCGGTTAAAATGGTCGCCGAAAAGTTTGTGTGGCCAGGCCTGCGCAAAAACGTAAAAGAATGGGCAAAAACTTGCATTTCTTGTCAGCGCGCCAAAATACACAGACACACAAAAGCCCCTCTGGAGCCTTTTCCAATCCCTGCTAGAAGGTTCGACCACGTTCATGTCGACCTCGTGGGGCCACTACCTTCCTCCCAAGGTTTCACACATCTGTTAACAATGATAGACCGCACCACACGCTGGCCAGAGGCAGTCCCTCTAGCGGCAATCACAGCGGAGGAAGTCGCTCATGTCTTTTTGACAAACTGGGTAGCACGTTTCGGCGTCCCATCGGACATCATGTCCGATAGGGGGCCTCAATTTGTCTCAGAGCTTTGGTCAGCCATGTCCAGCAGCTTAGGGACAACAATTCACCGCACCACCGCTTATCACCCTCAGGCTAATGGGTTATGCGAGCGTTTTCACAGGTCTTTAAAGGCTGCCCTCAGAGCCTCACTAACGGATACAAATTGGGTCAATAAACTTCCCTGGGTTTTATTGGGGTTGCGTGCTGCGCCTAAAGAGGATCTAGACGCCTCTCCAGCAGAATTAGTTTTTGCACAACCTCTCAGGCTCCCAGGTGAATTTTTACCAGAGAATCCAGAGCCAGGGCATCTCCCAGTCCCAAGGTCGTATGGGATGAAACGTGGCTGGGTCTTTCAGCATGACAATGATCCCAAACACATCGCCCGGGCAATGAAGAAGTGGCTTCGTAAGAAGCATTTCAAGGTCCTGGAGTGGCCTAGCCAGTCTCCAGATCTCAACCGCATAGAAAATCTTTGGAGGGAGTTGAAAATCCGTGTTGCTCAGTGACATCCCCAACACATCACTGCTCTAGAGGAGATCTGCATGAAGGAATGGGCCAAAATACCAGCAACAGTGTGTGAAAACCTTGTGAAGACTTACAGAAAATGTTTGACCTCTGACATTGCCAACAAAGGGTATATAACAAAGTATTGAGATGAACTTTTGGGATTGACCAAATACTTATTTTACTGAGGAATTTACCAATTAATTCATTAAAAATCCTTCAATGTGATTTTCTAGATTTTTTTTTTTCTCATTTTGTCTCTCATAGTTGAGGTATACCTATGATGAAAATTGGAGACCTCTCTCATCTTTTAAGTGGGAGAACTTGCACAATTGGTGGCTGACTAAATACTTTTTTGCCCCACTGTATATATATATATATATATATATATATATATATATATATATACAGTATATACAGTATATATAATACAATCTATATTTTGTAGACATGCTATATGTTTCGAATCAGTCAGATACTTGTACACATGCTTAAATATTCTACCTTTATATCTTGTTCTTGCTTCATGCTTAGGAATAGCTTGGGCTATTCCTGTCAGGGCTTGACAGTGGCATTGTCTTCCGGGCTCTCCGAGCTCTTATTGTGACAGTGCTCGGGGAGGCTTCCGCTCAGCTGTCAAGTCCTGAGCAGCTGTTTTGCATTTGCGGTCGTTAGCGGTGGACTTCTTATTCCCACGTTAGCGGCCGCATCCCTGCAGCAGTGTCAGTCGTTCTTTGTCTGAGCTACGGATGCTTTGGACTGTTACCTACCTCGTCTGCCTGTGGTTGACCGTCGCTTCCCCTGGACCAGTAAGTGAGCTGTTAGCCTTACCCCTCCCGGTGAGAGTAGACCTCAGTGTGTCTCTGCCTCAGCAGCCTGTGTAGTCATTACTCCGTCAACCTTGCCTGTGTATGACCGTCTCCTCTATGGACCTGTAAGAGAGCTGTTTAGCCTTACGCCTCCGGATGTGTGTAGACTTATGTGTCATTGCCCCTGCATCTTGTGTTGTCACTTTTTCACCGTAATAAAACTCACTGAAACTCACTGGTGACTGTGTGGCGTCTTATGGTGGCTCGCGAGAGCCACCGCATGACAGTACACTGCTGCCAAAACGGCGTTTACGGTGACGCCAACCCGAGACGCAATTCACCAGTGGGTTCAAGTTTTGGACGTTGCTTTTTCCTGTCTGGGTACTGTGTATGTGAGGAATGCCGTCGCTGAGGGGCCGCGTTTGGAGTTCGAGCCACGTGCTGACAGGTGTTTTGGAAGTCGTGGATGAGCTGCTCATCTCCGCTTCCCTGCTGGATTATGACCACGGCATACACTGGTACCTGGACGCCGCCGAAGATGTTCTTTGTCATCTCTCTCCCCGCTACGCCGACCACCCGGAAGTCGACGCGAGGAGGGAAGACATCGCCGCGCAACGCGAAATATTCCTGATGATGGAGGAGGAACGCGGCATGAAGCAGGAGAAGAGGCACTCCTGCTCTTTGCCTATGGATCCCGATCCTGTCCTCGATCCGTTTCGGGAGTTCGCACCGTCTGGGGGCCGGCGAAGGCGTCGGCGCCACGGCCGGGCGCATCTTCAGCAAGCTCCTGCTCCGGATCCAGTTCCGGGCCGCCGGGATGACCCCCTCAACCAGCCAGCTGCTGTGAGTGAGCTGAGTCCTGTGCCGGTGGGCTCCGTCCATGGATCCTTTTCCACCACCCAGCGAGTGAGGGAAGGAGCAACGTCCGCTACAGCTGACACCATCCTCCCCCCGGGAGACAGGCAAGTTCAAGTTCACTTTCCTATTGATCATAGTGATCTGTCTTGTCTGACTCCTGGGGGTGAAGCTCGGGGTTCGCAGCTCCCTGAGTTTCTTTCCCCAGCTGTAGCCATTTGTACTAAACCTGCTGCCTCTGTGTCTCCTCCTGCGGAGCGGTCCTCGGCGTTAGTCCCACGCCGTCGAACGAGGGGGAGTCCTGCGGCTCTGGGAAATATCCCGGCCCTGCAGCCTTGCTTTGGACAGAGGAGGAGAACGGACTGCAGTGAGGAGCCAGAGCCGACGAGAGAGCGTCCCCAGGGTTCCTCAGGGATGCAGCCCGAGTCAGCAGGTCGAGGATCCTCTGCCCCCACGCCATATGGGTTATTGGCGTGGACGCCAGCGCGTGAGGATCCAGCTGCAGAGACCATTAAGCCGGCTGTGGAACCCGACGCAGCCGAGTGGGAGTCCGACGACGAGCGTCTTCTTAAACCTGGATCAGCGAAGTCCTGGACAGCTCCAGAGCCCGATTGCAGGCAAGTGCTCTTCCTTGTTTTCCTGTATGGTGTGTTAGAGCATTTTTGCCTGCCTCATGGGGAGGCGAGTGAGGGGCAGCCGTCTGCTGCACCCGAGCTCGTCTCGCTGGGCTCTGGCGCTGCCGGTGGAACTGATCCCGGTCCTCTCCTGTTTTCTGAGCCCCTCCACAGCGTTACCGGTCCGGAGCAAGTCAAGGTCATGGGACTGGGGGTTCCAGGTTCGGAGATGGAGGTCGTCGCCGGTGCAGTCCTGACCCAGTCGGGGTCCGACGCGTGGGCCGAGGTGACCCAGTCGGGGTCCGACGTGGGTGCAGCGATGACCCAATCGGGGTCCAACGAGGTCCAGTGGGGGTCCAGCGCAGGTGCGGCTGCGACCCAATCAGGATTCGAGGGGGTCCAAGTTTTTGGTTGTCCCCCTCTCAGGAGCCACCAGCTGGGGGCCGTTAGAGGGTTTTGTTTGGCAGATCGGCGCTCTCCTGTCTTGTCGTCGTTAGGCGGGCGGCTGCATGCAATTCCTCCACGGTCCTGGTGGTTGTGGGATGCGGGTCGGCCACCTGAGGAACTGCTTGGTGCGTTCGGCGTCTTGGGTTGGCCACCCAATAAACTGTTTGCTATGGGGTGACCTGGTTCGGCCACCAGAGGACTTGTTTCTGGGGGCCTGGGACTGGGGTAGGCCACCTGATCATGTACTGTGTTTGTGGGACTATCTGTGGGCCCATACGGTGCCTAGTCATGTCAAGTACGTTTAGCAAATTTTTTTTTGTTGCTTCACATAGTCATAGTCATAGTCAAGTCAAGTCAAAGCAATTTTAGATTGCCTCATGTTTCCTTTTTTTTTGGAAAGCCACAGTTTAGTCATAGTCAAGTTAAGTCAAGCAATTTTAGATTGCCTCATGTTTCTTTTTTTTGAAAGCCATAGTTTAGTCATAGTTAAGTCAAGTCAGAGCAATTTTAGATTGCTCCATGTTTCTTTTTTTTTGTAAGCCACAGTCTATTTATAGCTAAGTTTTGTCAGAGCAATTTTAGATTGCCTCATGTTTTTTTTGAAAGCCACGGTCTAGTCATAGCCAAGTTATGTTAAAGCAATTTTAGTTTGCTCCATGTGTGTTTGTATGTATTTCTTGTTTTGTTTGTGCTTAGGTTGCCTCATGTGTTTTTTTTGAAGGTCATGGTCTAGTCGTAGTCACGTTATGCCAAGCAATTTTAGATTGCTCCATGTGTGTTTCCATGTATTTCTTGTTCTATAGTTATCGTGTGTTTCCAGGTATTTCTTGTTTCATAGTTATCATGTATTGAGGTTGTTTGGGAGTATGATTTTGGCATGTTAAGTTTGGGTTTTTGAAGAGATCCTTACTTTGAGTTCTTTTACCACGTGGGATTATGTACTTTGGAGTTAGACGGGTTGTTTGTGGTCCCTGTGGGAAGATGTTCGGTGTCAGGTGCTTATGCTCTTTATGGTTTTGTGTCCCTTGTATTTTTAGTCCTGTCTTGTTTTTTCTGGTTTCATCATTGTTCTGGGTGGAATTGATGGATATGTCAGTTGATGTATTCCTTTTCCTTTTGGGTTAGGGTCTTGTCAGGTTTTGTTTGGCTCCCTCCTTGCCTATTCCTCAATTCACTCGCCCTGTGGTTGGGGGGGGGGGGGCTGGGTGTTACAAGACGTTCGGAGCCCGTCAGTTGAGGGGGGGCTACTGTCATGACCCGAGCACTTTGTCATTGTGCTCGGGCTATTCCTGTCAGGGCTTGACAGCGGCGTTGTCTTCCGGGCTCTCCGAGCTCTTATTGTGACAGTGCTCGGGGAGGCTTCCGCTCACCTGTCAAGTCCTGAGCAGCTGTTTTGCATTTGCGGTCGTTAGCGGTGGACTTCTTATTCCCACGTTAGCAGCCGCATCCCTGCAGCAGTGTCAGTCGTTCTTCGTCTGAGCTACAGATGCTTTGGACTGTTACCTACCTCGTCTGCCTGTGGTTGACCGTCGCTTCCCCTGGACCAGTAAGTGAGCTGTTAGCCTTACCCCTCCCAGTGAGAGTAGACCTCTGTGTGTCTCTGCCTCAGCAGCCTGTGTAGTCATTACTCCGTCAACCTTGCCTGTGTATGACCATCTCCTCTATGGACCTGTAAGAGAGCTGTTTAGCCTTACGCCTCCGGATGTGTGTAGACTTATGTGTCATTGCCCCTGCATCTTGTGTTGTCACTTTTTCACCGTAATAAAACTCACTGAAACTCACTGGTGACTGTGTGGCGTCTTATGGTGGCTCGCGAGAGCCACCGCATGACACAGTCTTGCCGGATGAATCCCTCCGTGACGAATCCCGAGGCTGCACAGCTCTTTATGGGCGGAGTCAAACTGTTTCCTTAAATGTTGGATTCCTGTGGCCAAATCTGAGTAGAACCGCACCTGTTGATCCTGGTATTTGATTTCTCCTTTAGTACGCGCTGCGTTGGAGACCGTCATCTTGTCTCTGTAGTTGAGAAACTTCATAATCAGCGTCCTCGGTGGTGTCTTATTATCTCTCGGTGGGCCGATTCGGTGTGCGCTCTCCAAGACGACCGATGACTGTAGATCTGTGTTGTTCAGCGCTTCTGGAATCCACTTTTCCAAAAAGGAACATGTATCCTGTCTCTCTGTACCCTCCGGGAGGCCCACCAGCCTTAAATTATTCCGTCTCGACTGGGATTCTAAGTCCAGGACGTTATCTTCCAGACATTTATTTTTTAATTCCAATGTTTGGACCTTTAACCCTCAAGCGACCGAGTGGGGTCATTTACGACCCCAGCCATATAATTTAATGTGCCGTCTCTTTATTTTTTATCCAAATTTTCTTTCCTAGCATGAATTTGTCAGTCTACTAATCCTACACACTTTCATAGTTTTTTGCAGGGATCAACCAATTGGTGTGGCGTAGACATCGCAAACTCTTGTGGGGTCATTTATGACCCCGAACAGAAGCACTGGTTTTTAAACATTGGTTTTATAAATTTTATTCAAATGTTCCACTTCTAATAGTTAGTTAGTTAATCCCTTCCCACCTGAAGGTGTATATGGGCGGCGCTTATCTCCGTTTCTCTGACCCTAGGCCACACAGCTACTGTAAGTAGTGAAAGCTACAGCGGGGGGTCAGTCCTCTGGTTGCTCTGTGTGTAACTTTACTTTCCCCATTCCATTATGCGGAGCACCACGCTAGAAGGCAGAAAGCACCATTTTTATATGGTCTTTGGTATGACCCGACCGGGATTTGAACCCCTGCCTCCCGGGTGTGGGGCGGATGCTCTACCAACTGAGCCACCACTCCGGTTTCCACTTCTAATCAGTACTTTATATTGTATTGCAGTGAACCATGGCTAACAGACCTAGGATAGCAAGATTTACATTTGTCTGTTTGTCTGTTTGTTTGTTAGCAAGATAACTCAAAAAGTTATCGACGGATTTTCATGAAATTTTCACAGATTGTCAGAAATGGGGTATCCTACAGATGATTAGATTTTGGTGGTGATCCGGATCACCGTCCACAAGAAAACCGCCATTACGCAAAATGCCATAATAGGTATCATGATCATCATCGTATCTACAATAATAGGTATCATCATCATCATCATGATGATATGATGACTATGATGACTATGATGATGATGATACCTATTATTGTAACTATGATGATAATAACTATGATGAGAGATGATGATGATGATGTTCCAAGAGTGAACTGACAAGGACTGTCTAAATGAATGAATTTGAATGAATGAATTTATTTATTTGAATGAATGAATGAATTTATTTATTTCGGATAGTACATTACAGGTTAAAAGAAACTGTATAATATAACAACAAGGTCAAATTAGACAAAGACTCCTTCTACTATACAATTCCACGTGAGTTATCCGAAATGGGTGATGGCTGAAGCCGCAGCTTATATTGCTATATAAATAAATATAAATAATATTGCTAAATAAATGTAATGTTGTTCTTACAGTCTGCGTTTTGGTTATTTCTTGCAATAAAAGTATTATTAGCAAACACATTTTACATTAGATCATTATAAAATACCTGTCTTAAATACAGGGAGTAGTTTTGGTATGATAAACCTCCAACCAGCCATTTATAATAAGGATCCCTGTACAGAGCACAATGGGGTCATAAATGACCCCACTTGGTCATTTCAGTCCGTAAAATAGCTTGGTCGCTTGAGGGTTAATTGTAGGCTGGTGACGTCATCTTCAGCGTTGGAGATTCGGAGCTCTGCCTGCGATACTCGTTCCATACAGTCGCTTATTTCTTTTCTCATGCCTTCTATCGCTGCTATAATCCCATCAAACTTAGATGAAAAGTCTGCTCTCATAGCGCTGATAGCAGCAAGGACCGCATTCGTTCCCTCGGCAGTCACCGCTCCGCCGGTAGCTCCCTCCCCAGCCATGGTCTCTGGAGATTTTTCTGCTTCGTCACGAGCGTGGAAGTCTGTTAACTTGGATTGTCTCGACGAATCAGTTTTTCCTCCGCCTGATTTCACAGCCTTGGTTTTTACCATAGCCGCGCCTAAACGCTAGGATAGGTTTTTGTTCCAATTGAGAGAGTTTTAGCCTACTTTTTATTATTAGGAGCAGAGTAGAGTGAAACACGTCTTCCTACGTGGCCGCCATAACCGGAAGTCCACAAAACAAGTTTTATTTAATGAAGTAGAATGACACAGAGAGTAAGTACTGAACACATGAAGAAAAAGAGGTGCCACAATGCACAGAAAGCCAAGAAACCAGTTGAAATCCATCAGAATTTAGGAAGCCATCCCATCCCCCATTAGTGCAAATTAATTTCAACTGGTTAAGTCTTGACTGATAGCCTTTAAAAAGGTCTGTGAATATCTGATTTTCACACCACAAAGAAAGCATGATGGGTAGAAGCAAAAAGCTCTCTCCAAACCTTCGCAACTTTATTGTTGCAAAACATAATGATGGCATTGGTTACAGGTGCATTTCTAAATTGCTGAATGGTCCAATGAGCACTGTTGGAGCCATCAAATGGACGTGGAAAGAACATCATTTTACCATAAACCAGCCATGACCAGGAGCTTCTTGCAAGACTTCTGACAGAGGAGTGAAGTCTTATTCATGCTGCATTTCCCTCTAGTCCGCTTTGGTCCGCTTGTGCTTTGGACAAGCTCAGCACGCATGTGGCGCTGTTCATGCTCACTTCTTTCATCTACTCAGGTCAAACGGTTGACGCATGCACACAACCATTATTTGTAGTTTCACTCCCGCCTGATAGGTAGCACCAATATGCTGATGCACCAGGATTTTCACCAACGAAGAAACGCTGCTTGCTTTCTACTGCTTGACTTCCCGGTTTTCATTCCTTTTTCATGAAGATGCTGCTGCTGCTGCTGAAATATTTATGTATGACTAATATACTGTATGTTTATTCTCATCTTCTGCTTCCTTGTTGTCTTCTTTGTCTACTTTGTCTTGGTATTCTGTGCTGATATCAACACGTCGTGAATGGGATGTTCAGTCTTGCGCATGGGCTTTTCAACGCGTTCAGGTTGTGGGCAGGCAGCGCGGTCACAAAATTTGGGCTGCACGCAATCATCCACGGTCGAGCACTGCGGACACTAGTGGAGTGGAGACGATGATGTAAATTTCATCACACAAGGTTTCCAGTTACACGTACACAGACAGCAGAGGTGCAGCATGAATCCAGCTTCAAAAGAATTATCAGAAGAGTATCCAAGAGCCAAAGACCATTCGTGGAGAGCTCCAGAAAGACCTGGAGTAAGCAGGTACTGCTGTTTCAAAGAAAACAGTAAGTAATGCACTCAACCGACATGGGCTCTATGCCTGCTCACCTCACAAGATCCATTGCTGAAGAAAAAGCATGTTGAAGCTCATTTAAAGTTTACTGCACAAGATTTGGGCAAACCAGTAAAACACTAGGAGAATATAGTCTGAGCAGATGAGACCAAAATTGAACTTTTTGGATGCCACAACACATGGCATGTTTGGAGGAGAAATGACGCTGCACATCCCATCATGGTGTGGGGGTGTTTCCAGCACATGGTACAGGCAGATTTCATATAATTGAAGGAAAGATGAATGGACAAATGTACAGATACGTCCTTGATAAGAACCTGCTGCCATCTGCCAAGATGCTGAAGATGAAACGAGGGTGGACATTTCCACAAGACAATGATCCCAAACACAAAGCCAATGAAACTCTCAACTGGCTCCAGAAAAGGAAAATAAAGCTGCTAGAATGGCCCAGTCAGTCACCTGACCTGAATCCAACTGAAAATCTATGGAATGAACTGAAGATCAGAGTTCATAGAAGGCACCAATGAAACCTTCAAGATTTGAAGATGGTTTGTGTGGAATAATGGGCTAAAATCTCCTGAGCAATGCCTGCACCTAGTTTCTCCACACAGGAGGCATCTGGAAGCTGTTATTCCCAACAAAGGCTTTTCTACTAAATATTAACTGAATTTCACCAAGCATGCTCAATTCTTATTCCATGTCATTTCACTTTATTAAATATAACTTGTTTTTGTGAACACAGTTGCCTTGATTTCTTTGTATGTATGGATTACTTGGGTTGTTACTGATCCATTCATCTTTCATTCAGTCATCTTCTTCCTCTTAATCCTTTTCAGGTTGCGGGGGGGCTGGAGCCTATCCCAGCATCCCCTGGGCGAGAGGCAGGGCACACCCCGGACAGACCGCCAGTCCATCGCAGGGCCAACACAGAGAGACAGACAACCATTCACTCTCACAGTCATACCTAAGGACAATGTAGAATCCCCAGTTTGATTCCAATTAACCTAACTTGCATGTTTTTGGCATGTGGGAGGAAACCAGAGAAATCCCAGAGTAAACCCACTCAGACACGGGGAGAACATGCAAACTCCACACAGATCACTGTTGGTCAGGGGCTGGGATCGAACCCAGGATCCCCCAGCCAAGGGTGAGTTGCTGTGCTGCCGCAGTGCTAACCACTCTTCCACCGTGCCGTCCGTTGTTACTGATATCTGGTGAAAATCTCTGGTCAATGGCTCCATCAGAATTATGTTTAATGAGGAAAATGTTGACGTGTTCAATACTTATGTTCCCCACTATGTATATACACTACCGTTCAAAAGTTTGGGGTCACTTAGAAATTTCCTTATTTTTGAATGAAAAGCACTATTTTTTTCAATGAAGATAACTTTAATCAGAAATACACTCTAATATCTAATATACATTGCTAATGTGGTAAATGACTATTCTAGCTGCAAATGTCTGGTTTTTGGTGCAATATCTACATAGGTGTATAGAGGCCCATTTCCAGCAATTATCACTCCAGTGTTCTAATGGTACAATGTGTTTGCTCATTGCGTCAGAAGGCTAATGGATGATTAGAAAACCCTTGTGCAATCATGTTAGCACAGCTGAAAACAGTTTAGCTGGTTAGAGAAGCTATAAAACTGACCTTCCTTTGAGCAGGTTGAGTATCTGGAAAAAATTATTATTTCAAATACAAATCATTATTTCTAACCTTGTCAATGTCTTGACTATATTTTCTATTCATTTTACAACTCATGGTGGTAAATAAGTGTGACTTTTCATGGAAAACACAAAATAATTGTCTGGGTGACCCCAAACTTTTGAACGGTAGTGTATATTCCTTACAAGTAAAAGGAAATGAAATATTTCCCTTTAAGGAATATAAAATGTATTCAATATTATTTTTTAAATTAAATTATGAACCAGACCATAAATGATTGAGTAGCTCATTCTCCTGATGAAAACACCCCAAAAGTGCACAGATACCCTTACCTTTGACCTTGACCTTGAGCACAGCCTGGATACAGACCGACCTGAGCATCTGTGTGTGTGTGTGGTGATCATTGGGACAATTGCCTAGGAGTAGTGATCAATGTGAAATGTAGGCAGACAATGATGGACGCTGCACCCTCACATTATTTTTTACTATGTTCTAAATTTTTAGATGCACCTTTATAACTGCACCAACTCAAATGGGTTTTCACACTTTGAACTCATCCTTCCATGTCCAATGATGTCCAAATGAAGCTAGCTAATACAGTCTATGAATCTTGCCTACTTTCATTATCCAAGTAAGAGAGAAGCCAGGGTTTTGCTGAATGTATTAGTTCAAAGCAATAGTAATACAATCAAGGCTCTACCTGTGATGTTGTTTATAGGATGTATTATTGTGTGACACGGGTGGTGGCGCCACCTTTCCGGTTCCACCGCCACCCGGGGTATAAGAGGACTGTGGGGATGAGGGGTGGTCTCTTCGACCACCTCTCAGCCTAACGGGAGCATTCCTGTATCTACAGTGAGTCTGCAATAAAGTCCTGTGTAGTTCATCATTCGCCTCATCATTGTTCCACATTATATAGACAAAACATTTGGTGATGAGGATAAAGTTATGGATGCTGACATGTCTTCAATTCGCCCATTTTTTGAGTCTCCGGGAGAGCCTCCGGCTCCTTGGGCGAAGTGGTTTGCTGCATTTCAAAATTACCTGGTGGCACTAAACCTTGGTGAACTGAAGAAGGTACGGGCATGAGCAATTCTGGTCCACAATTTAGGTATGGAAGGGCAGCATATCCTTGCTACCTTGGGTGCTAGAAATAGCTTCAATGACGTGGTTGAGCTAATGGTGTGACATTTTCGCGCGCCTGAAAACGTCATCGTCCGGAGGATCGGCAGCGCCACCAGCAGCTCAGCGAGTCAGTACAACAGTATGTTGCAGACCTGCGGTAGCTGGCGGAAGACTGCCAGTTTGGTGAATTAGAGGAAGAGATGGTCTGCGACCAGTTGGCGGAGCACACGCTTTGCTCGTCAGCTTGGTCGAGACTCCTCATGTACTCTGGCGAACTGACGTTAACCACGGCTATCGAGATAACTCAACAATGTGAAGCAGCGGACAAATTATCACGTGACCTTGGTGAGAGAGCTGCGCTACACCGCTCTGACTCACAATCAGCGGCGCAGGCTGTGGACCCGGACAGCGAAGATAGCGAACAAGAGGAATGCACTACAGCTGTGAAGATGAGGTCCGCCCTGGGATTGCCCAGGTGTTTGGGTTGTGGGTCCACTAAGCACCGGTATAAGGCTAGAGAGTGTCCAACGAGAGATAAATGAGGTAAATGCTGTGGCAAGTGTGGACTCCTGCATCACTTTGCCAGGGCCTGTTATAGATTCGAGCGAGGGGAATGGCGACACAAAGCGGACGCTCCTGCTCCAACTCCTACGGTTATTCACACCGTTTCTCCAGACACCGGCAGCCATATGTATTGTATGGTGAAATTGGATGGAGTGGAAGTGCCATTGTTGATTGACACAGCCACAGTGAGGTCTGTGTTGAGTTGGCCCACTGTGAGGAGTTTCTTCCCGTACTCTCAAGGGAGAGGTCATTCGGTGCCATTATGTGGTTATGGAGGAAAAAGGCTGTCGATTGTGGGTTCGGTGGAGCTGACGGCTCGATACAAGTCAGTGGTGGTGTCCAACCTGAAGTTCGTGGTGACCGCCAGCAGTGAGAACGTTATGGGCTGTGACCTTTTTTATGGACTGGGCTTCACCATTACCAGCAGTGTTGGAGAGGAATGGTCGGGCCGTGGCTTGTGGGACTGACCGGTTCCGTGGGTTGTGGATGATGCGGTATGGGACAAACCTTGGCCTAGTATCCTGGAAGATGAGCAGAACCAACTCCACCCAGGGCCATTGTGGGAGGGTTCCAGTGCCAGAGCCCAAGTAACCCTAGCTGAGCAAACTGGGTGGCACGGTGGGATGCCCATGATGTGGGTGGAGCCAAGTGGCTGGCCCATCCTGTTTCCAGAGTTCGGCTGGGAGGTGCTGAGAAACGGGAGGTCACAACGGCTTCGCCAGCATCTCAAATGAAAGCAAGTGGGGCAGGACCGGCTGGCACGGTGAAACAACGTGCCACTCAGGAACACTGGAAGCCAGGTCGGGCTCCTCTGGGGTCACTGATGTGGTCCGGCCCAGAGAGGAGGCCTGGTCGAGAGGGGTTCGCAGGAAACGGAAACAGCAGGAGGACCAGGGGTGGCTGCAGGTGGTGGTCTCTCAGGAGGACGGCTACTTTCAGCTGTCTGATATTACATGGAGACACCCCAATGAGCTGCGGCGCATCTATGATGAGGCGAATGGTGAACTACACAGGACTTTATTGCAGACTCACTGTAGATACAGGAATGCTTCCGTTAGGCTGAGAGGTGGTCAAAGAGGCTGCCCTGTTGGGTATGAGAGTGTGTGTGTATGTGATGCCGTGCCCACCCACAGGGTGACATCAGACGGGCACGGCCCACTCTGAATATAAACCATGTTCACTGTAATAAAGTTGAGAGTTAGCTGCATGAAGACTTGCCTCCTGCTCCGTCATTTCTCAGATGTAACATTTGGCGACGAGGAAAAATGGGCGTGTGCTGGCTACTTCGACAGTTACTGCCGTTTCTGGAGAGACCTGGGGAGCCGGTGATCTCGTGGCCAGAGTGGAGACAGGAGTTTGAGGAATATATCAAAGAGCTGGGTCTGACTTCCGGTTATGGCGGCCGCGTAGAAGGGTGTGCTCCACTCTGCTCTGCTCCTAATGATAAAAAAGTAGGCTAAAACTCTCCCAATTGGAACAAAAACCTATTCTAGCGTTTGGGGGCGGATATGGTAAAAACTAAGGCTGTGAAATCAGGCGGAGGAAAAACAGATTCATCGAGACAAGCCAAGTTAGCAGATTTCCACGCTCGTGACGCAGCAGATAAATCACCTGTGACCATGGCTGAGGAGGGAGCTAGCGGTGGTGCGGTGACTGCCAAAGGAACGAATGCGGTCCTTGCTGCCATCCGCGCTATGAGAACAGATTTTTCGTCTAAGTTTGATGGGATTATAGCTGCGATTGAAGCTATGAGAAAAGAATTAAGCGACTGTATGGAGCGAATATCGCAGGCAGAGCTCCGGATCTCCAACGCTGAAGATGACGTCAACAGCCTGCAATTAAAGGTCCAAACATTGGAATTAAAAAATAAACGTCTGGAAGATAACATCTTGGACTTAGAATCCCGGTCGAGACGGAATAATTTAAGGCTGGTGGGCCTTCCAGAGGGGGCGGAGGAACAGGATGCGTGTTCCTTTTTGGAAAAGTGGATTCCAGAAGCGCTGAATAACGCAGATCTACAGTCATCAGTCGTCTTGGAAAGCGCACACCGAATCGGCCCACCGAGAGATAAGAAGACAACACCGAGGACGCTAATTATGAAGTTCCTCAACTACAGGGACAAGATGACGGTCTCCAGTGCAGCGCGTACTAAAGGAGAAATTAAATACCAGGATCAACAGATGCGGTTCTACCCAGATTTGGCCGCAGGAATCCAACAATTAAGGAAACAGTTTGACCCCGCCCGTAAAGAGCTGCTCAGCCTTGGAATTCGTCACGGAGTGATTCATCTGGCAAGACTGCTGGTCACGTATAAAGGGAGAACCCAAGTCTTTAAGACCCCTCAGGAGGCGCAGGAACTCATTAAGCAGATCCAAGGAGAGACTGGCAAGAGCCAAGCATGAAGCAAGAACAAGATATAAAAGGTAGAATATTTAAGCAAGTGTTCAAGTATCTGACTGATTTGAAGCATATAGCATGTCTACAAAATATAGATGGTATTATATATTAAAAAAAAAAAAAGCTATGATGTACAAAGTTGCTATAAAATTTTGGAGTTAAATTGGAAAAACTACAGAAGAGAGTTATTTTCATGTCATTAAAAATAGCAGAGTCAGGGTGACTGAGAGGAGAAAGAGTGAATGGTTTGACTGATCCTCATGGGGGAGGAGCAGATTCAGGCTATAACGGGAGACGGAATTTTTTTTTTTTTGATTTTGGGGGGATTACCACGAATGTGGGGAGGGGGAATTTGTTTGTGTGTAGTTTGTGGGATGAATGTTCAACCATCCATGTTTTTGCTTCTCTGTATGTAATGTTCTCCTGGAACCTTGTAGTGTTCTCCTGGAACATGTAATGACGAGGCGCACACACCGGGTGTCAGTTAGGACTTTTTACTTGTCACTTCAACAGCAACTAACAACTAACCACACAGTGGCACATGTACATCTCCTTTTATAGTCAGGTCATGGCCGGGGTCATACTGCCCTCTAGTGGTGACTCTATAGGAACTTCACATATCAATACATCTCCCTTTTTTTTTTTAGTAAAGGTCATGTCCAACTATAAACTTTTTCTCAAATTTCAATATACAAAATAAACTCCATTTCTATTTACATTTCTTTCAACCTTGTACACTGAATCACAAGTTCAATTTTTTTTCTCTGTTTACAATTCAACATCAACACATTTTTTTCTCTGTTTACAATTCAACATCAACACATTTTTTTTTTTTTTTCCATTCATCTCAGTACTCCTTACATTTCCTCAATCAATCTTTTCGGTTTCACAATTTGCCTTTGTGAGCATCTCCTTTGTGTCACCTCAGTCTGTTCGTTAGTGTCTGTCTCTATGTTCTGGTTCTCAGCCATTTCTGGTTGTTCGGTTTGGCTGTAAATTGGCATGTCGCTTGTTTCACTGTCTGTGACTCTCATTTTTGTCTGAGGCACTTTCAGTAAGTGACGTCGGTTTCGCCTCATTGTTTTCCCATGCTCTGTGATGACTTCATATGATCTGGGAGTTGTTTCTTTGACCACTTTTGCCAGCGGTCCCCATTCTCCATCACATCTCACTCGCACAATGTCCTCATGTGCAAGTGGTCTCAGAGGTCGTGTTGTTCTGTTGTACAGTTCAGTTTGCCTCTCATCACGCCTCACATCTCTCTTTTCCATCACCTGAGATGCTGATGGAAGTCGCGTTCTGAGTTTTCTGTTCATGAGCATTTCTGCTGGGGACAGTCCATTCTCCAGTGGTGATGCTCGGTAATTCAGGATCGCCAGATGTGGGTCTTCTGCATTGTCTGCAGCCTTTTTCAGTATGCGCTTCACAATTTGCACCCCTTTCTCTGCTAACCCATCCGACTGTGGGTACAGAGGGCTTGAGGTCACGTGCTTGAACCCATATGTGTCTGCAAAGTCTTTGAAGCACTGACTCGTGAATTGTGGTCCGTTATCACTCACAACAGTCATTGGAATTCCATGGCGTGCGAACATTGTCTTTGTATGTGCAATCACCTTTTCTGCTGTTGTGTCACTCAACCCTGCAAACTCTGGGTAGGTGGAATGATAGTCCATGACTAACAGATAGTCCTTGCCCTTAAGCTGAAATAGATCCATGCCCACTTTTCTCCATGGCCCTTGAGGCTTCTCATGGGGCCTCATAGGCTCCTTTGGCTGTTGATACCTGTGGCGCTGGCAAGTGTCACAGCGCTGCACATATGCCTCAATGTCCTTGTGCATGTTGGGCCAATACAAAACATCACGTGCACGTCTTTTGCACTTTTCAATACCCAAATGCCCCTCATGCACTAATTTAACCATTTCTGATCTCATGGAGGTAGGTATGACTATCCTTGTACCCTTTAACAGAACCCCATCTAACACAGACAGTTCACCTTTAAAGTGTTGGTAAGGCTTGTCAATCATAACCTGTCCTGGCTGATGTATCTGTTCCATTACTCTTTTTAGTTTCTCATCCTTTTGTGTTTCTTTCACTATCTTCGTCCATTTTGCATCTGACACTGGCATGTGTGCCTTAATAGAGTCTACATGTATTTGCACAGCTTCCTCTGTTGTGCTGCTGGTGTTGCTCAAGCTAGCCCTACTCAGCGCATCAGCTACAATTAGTTGCTTGCCTGGTGTAAACTCAAATTTCAAGTCATATTTCTGTAATCTTAACATTAGACGCTGGATGCGCGGTGGTGCGTCACCCAGTGGCTTCTGTGAGATCGCAATCAGTGGTTTGTGGTCTGTTTCTAGTATTACTGACCGTCCATACACATATTCATGAAACTTCTCACATCCAAACACTGCACCTAGAGTCTCTTTCTCTATTTGCGCGTAATTTTTTTCTGCGCTTGTCATGGTGCGCGATGCGTATGCGACTGGATACCACTCTGTGTCATGTTTTTGCAATAGCACAGCTCCTAGGCCGGCTTTGGACGCATCTGTGGACACTTTTAGCAGTTTGTCCTGATCATAGAATTTTAACACTGGCTCCTTTATTAGACTGCTTTTGAGCCACTCCCATTCTCTGGCATGCTCTGCCATCCACTGCCACATTGTATTGGTCTCTATCAAGCTTCTAAGAGCTATTGTGTTAGCTGATAAATTTGGGATAAATTTTCCCATGTAATTGACTAGCCCTAGGGCTCTTTGCAAGTCATTTTTGTCCTGCGGTACTGGCAGCTCTGCTATGGCCCGCACTTTTTCCGGATCTGGTTGCACGCCTGCCCCAGATAATTTCTCTCCCAGGTATGTAATCTCCCGTACCCCGAATTGGCACTTACTCTTATTCAGTTTCATACCTGACTTTTGCGCCTGTGTGAGAACTCTTGCCAACCTTTCGTCGTGCTCCTCTTTTGTTTTTCCCCAGACTACCACATCATCAAGAAAAACTCCCACCCCTTCTATTCCGTCAAACAATTGCTGCACAGTTCTATGGAAAATTTCAGGGGCTGAGCTAATCCCGAACGGCATTCGTAGAAAGCAATGCCTTCCGAATGGTGTATTAAATGTGCACAATTTAGCGCTTTCCTCGTCGAGCACTATTTGGTAAAACCCAGATTTGGCATCTAATTTTGTGAAGTAGCTTGCTCCACTCATTGTGCTGGTTATGCCAGATTTTGTTGGTAGCCTGTAATGCTCCCGCTGTATTACTTTATTTAGATCTTTTGGATCTATGCACAATCTCAAATCTCCATTTGGCTTCTCCACTATAACTAGTGAGTTAACCCATTCAGTTGGTTCTTCTATTTTTCTGACCACTCCGTCTGCTATCAGTGAGTCTAGTGTTTCCCTCAGCCTCTTTTTAAGAGCTATTGGCACTTTTCTTGCTGGATGTATGACTGGCTCTGCATTCTCTTTCAGCCTAATTTTTTGTTTGCCTGGTAGGCGGCCTATTCCTTTGAACACCTCTTTGTATTCTTTCACCCAGTCAGTGTTTTTGTGCCTACTTGTTGTAGCCTCTGTATTTTCTCGTGCTGTCACCTTGTCTGTATCAATGACATTCACCCTTTTGATCAGACCTAGCTGATCGCATGTTTTTAAACCCAAAATTGCTTGTCTATTTCCATCAACAAGTACAAACAATGCATTCACTGTCTTATCTTTGTTTGACAGTGTAACCCTGCACATTCCTTTAGTGGGTATTGGCTTATCGTCATATGTTCTCAGATTTCAACATGAGCCTGAAACTGGGGAGGGTACCACAGCTGTGGAAAACATCTTGTGTGGTACCTGTACCAAAAACTTCCCACCCCAAGGACCTGAACAGCTACAGACCGGTGGCCTTGACGTCCCACTTGATGAAGACCCTGGAGAGACTGCTCCTTGCTCATCTCCGCCCCCTGGTGGAACCAGCGATGGATTCACTCCAGTTCGCCTACCAGCATGGCATTGGGGTGGAGGATGCGGTGATCTTCCTCCTTCACCGTTCTCTGTCCCACCTGGAGAAGCCCGGGAATATGGTGAGGATCATGTTCTTTGACTTCTCCAGTGCTTTCAACACCATCCAACCGATGATCCTGAAGGACAAGCTGCTGCGCGCAGGGGTGGACCAGCACCTGTCATCATGGATCCTGGACTACCTCACGAACCAGCCTCAGTTTGTGAGAACCCGGGACTGTGTTTCCGACACGATCATCAGTAGCACGGGGGCCCCCCAGGGAACGGTGCTGGCTCCCTTCCTGTTCACTCTTTATACTGCGGACTTCTCACACAACACAACACATTGCCATCTACAGAAGTTCTCTGATGACTCTGCGATCGTTGGTCTCATCTCCAACGGAGATGAAGCTGAGTACAGAGGGCTTATCCAGGACTTTGTGGACTGGTGCCATCGGAACTGCCTCCAGATCAACGCGAGGAAAACTAAGGAGCTGGTGGTGGACTGCCGCAGGCATGGGCAGCCCCTCACAGCACCAGTAAATATACAGGGAACAGACATCGAGATGGTGACATCCTATAAGTACCTGGGTATTCATCTGAACAATAAACTAGACTGGTCACACAATACTGACGCACTCTACAAGAAGGGACAGCGCAGGCAGTTCCTGCTGAGGAGACTCAGGTCTTTTGGTGTACAAGGGGCGCTGCTGAAGTCATTCTATGACACGGTGGTGGCATCAGCCATCACTTTTGGAGTGGTCTGCTGGGGCAGTGGCATTACTGCAGCCGATAGGAAGAGACTGAACAAACTGATTAAGAAAGCTAGCTCTGTCCTGGGGCAGCGCCTTGATCCGATGGAGGAGATAGGAGAGAGAAGGACGGTGGCTAAACTGTCATCTCTGCTGGAGTCCGAGTTCCACCCTATGCAGGACATACTGGATGCACTGAGGAGCTCATTTAGCAGCAGACTACATCATCCCAGGTGCACAACCGAGAGGTTTCGTAGGTCCTTCCTACCAACGGCTGTCAGACTGTACAACCTAAACAGGGCTGCTCGCAGAGATAGCAAAAAGACGTAACAAACTAATAGTTTTTTTGAATGCAAAAGATGCAATAGACTTACACAATGGTCCTCTCCGGCATACAACTAGGAACATACCGGTCGCTGTGGAGGGTGAGAATATGTATGGGCACATAATCATACCATGTAGGATAACTAAATAGACGGTTATGCTGTTTCATCCCACCTAGCAACAATGCTCTGCACTGTGTGTGTCTATATATTTACATATTTATTCCATCTAGCTACAATGCTCTGCACTGGGTGTGTTTATATTTATATATCTATATATTTATTCCATCTAGCTACAATGTTCCGCACTGTGTTTTTATATATCTACATATTATTCCATCTAGCTACATTGCTCCGCACTGTGTGTGTTTATATACTTGCATATTTATTCCACCTAGCTGCAATGCTCCGTACTGTGGGTGTTTATATATTTACATATTTATTCCATCTAGCTACAATGCTCTGCACTGTGTGTTCATATATTCATATATTTATTCCATCCAGCTACAATGCTCTGCACTGTGTGTCTGTGTGTGTGTGTGTATTTATATATTTTATAGTAATATGTACATATGTATATTAGCTGCTCTTGCTTGCTTGTTTTTTTTCTTGCCTTCTGATTGTTGCTCTGAGTGTTGCTATCCCTGTGCTGTTGCAATCCTGGAATTTCCCCGTTGTGGGACTAATAAAGGCTTATCTTATCTTATCTTATCTTATCTTATTAATCTTTTTATCTCTTATTTTCGGTTTGTTTTTCAGTCTTTTAAAATCTTTCATTGGCAGGATGTTTACCTGCGCACCTGTGTCGAGCTTCAGTGACATGTCCCTGCCATTCATCTCCAGGCACACTATCCATTCGTCAGCGCTCGTCTCTCCCTCGATGGCGTCCACGTAAAACTGATCCTCTTCGCTGTCGCTCTTTTTCTCCACGAGTTGCACCCTCTTCTTCAAGAAGCAGGTCTTTGTGAAGTGATTTTTTCCGCCACACTTGGGACATTCCTTCCCGAACGCTGGACACTGCTTCGGCGCATGTTGCCTTCCACACCGCTCACAGTTCCCGCGCGCGCGCTCTGGGTTTGCCTCCCTTTTTCTTGCATGCAACGTTCCTTTCGGCTTCGCGCGCCGCACTGCATCGACCTCAGCAGTCTCTTTTTCCTTGCTGCTAAAAGTCTTTAATTGTGCCTTTGTACTCTCAGACGCTTGGCAAATCTGTATCGCTTTCTCCAGCGTTAAGTTAGTCTCTTTCAGTAATTGCATCCGCAATTTGTTGTCTTGGACCCCAATTACAATTTGGTCCCGTATCATTGACTCACTCAATGTTCCAAAGTTGCATGACTGACATTTCAACCGTAGGTCTGTGACATACAGCTCGATGGACTCTGACTCTTTCTGAAGTCTTTTTCTGAACACATACCTCTCGTACGTTTCATTCTTTCTCGGTGTGCAATAATCGTCAAATTTCTTTATCACGGCGTCGAAGTTGCCTTTTTCTTCTTCCGTGAAGATGAATGTGTTAAACACATTTAGCGCCGCTCGCCCTGCTACTGTTAGCAGTAATGCTATTTTCCTCTCCTCGTCACGGAGACCGATAGCAAGCGAATAAAGTTCAAAACTCTGTTTGAATACTTTCCAGTTCTCGTTGACGTTACCGGTCAACTTTAACTCGTCCGGCTGTCGAAGAGCGTTCATCTTCGCCGTTGGTTCGTAGTTTTATCCTGGTACCATGTAATGTTCTCCTGGAACCTTGTAGTGTTCTCCTGGAACATGTAATGACGAGGCGCACACACCGGGTGTCAGTTAGGACTTTTTACTTGTCACTTCAACAGCAACTAACAACTAACCACACAGTGGCACATGTACATCTCCTTTTATAGTCAGGTCATGGCCGGGGTCATACTGCCCTCTAGTGGTGACTCTATAGGAACTTCACATATCAATACACTGTATGAGCATGTTTATATTGCAAGGTAATCTCAAACTCTTTATTGATCATAGACCAAAGCGTTAAGCTTAATTTAACATCATGGAATTGCAGAGGTCTACAAAATCTAAAAAAACTTAAACAAGTTTTGAATAAAATAAAAGACATAGGTTCAAAAATTGTGTTTTTACAAGAAACTCATCTAATAGAGGAGGATGTAAAAAGAATAAGGAGTAGATGGCAGGGAAGTGTATTCACCTCATCATTTTCATCTCGAGCCAGGGGAGTCATGACTCTCATACATAAATCAGTCCCATTTCAAGTGAAAAATGTAATTGGAGATAAATTGGGAAGATATCTAATCATCCAAGGATCTTTGTTATTAGAAAATATAAATCTGGTGAACTTATATGGTCCCAATATAGATGATCAAAATTTCTTTGTTAATTTATTTCTTACTTTAGCATCACTCACAGGGCTATATATAATAGCAGGAGATTTTAATTGTACATTGAATCCCAGTATTGATAGGTCAACAGGACAGGACTGTACGCACAATGGATGTAGGATGACCATTAATCATTTTATGAAAGAATTGAGATTGCTAGATATATGGAGAGAAATGAAACCACAAGCCTATTCTTGTTATTCTAACACCTACAAGACATTTTCCCGTATTGACTATTTTTTTTATCTCCACAGAATTAAGGTCCAAGATTCAAAATTGTTTCTATGATAACATTGTGATTTCTGATCATGCACCCTGCTGTCTAATATATGTAGATAAGAAATTGACAAAGGTTCCTGGTAGGTGGCAATTTCAACATAAATGGCTTCAAGATGAGTAATTTGTTAAGTACATAGAAAAACAGATAGATGAGTTCTTTGATATCAACACTACACAAACATCAGCATGTATAAAGTGGGAAGCTTTCAAAGCTTTTATTAGGGGGCATATTATTAGTTATACAGGCTCAAAATCTAGGAAGACTCGAGAGGAGAGAGTCCAATTGGAACGTAAAATAAAAATTCTTCAAGAAAAAGTGTATGCAGGAAGTAATCCCAAATTAGAGAATGAATTACTGATTCTGAGAGCTGAATATGACAAAAAATCAGTGAATACAGCTGCCTTGAGTCTTCTAAGATTGAAGCAAACCTTTTATGAACAAGGTGAAAAATCAGGAAAATTATTGGCATGGCAGATTAAACAATTAGAATTTAAAACACCAATTACCAGTATTATAAGTAACGGACAGGCAGTCATAGATCCTTTAGAAATTAACAGTGCCTTTAGAGATTATTAGACCGGAGTGGTGGCTCAGTTGGTAGAGCATCCGCCCCACACCCGGGAGGCTGGGGTTCAAATCCCGGCCGGGTCATACCAAAGACCATATAAAAATGGTGCTTTCTGCCTTCTAGCGTGGTGCTCCGCATAATGGAATGGGGAAAGTAAAGTTACACACAGAGCTACCAGAGGACTGACCCCCCGCTGTAGCTTTCACTACTTACAGTAGCTGTGTGGCCTAGGGTCAGAGAAACGGAGATAGGCACCGCCCATATACACCTTCGGGTGTGAAGGGATTAACTAACTAACTAACTTAGAGATTATTATGAAAAACTATATGATACAAAAAATGAAACTGACTTAACAAAACTAAATGGGTTTTTGGACGGATTATCTATACCATGTATTCCAAATGAAAATAGGGAGATACTGGAGTCAAAAATTAGTCAAGAAGAAGTTGGGCTAGCCATTGATAATATGAAATCAGGAAAAAGTGCGGGACCTGACGGTCTTCCAGTTGACCTCTATAAAAAATTTAAGAATAAATTAATAAAACCATTTTTGGAAATGGTTTTAGAAGCATTTCAAAATAGTAAATTACCGCCATATATAAATAATGCCTTAATTATACTGTTGCCAAAACCAGGTAAACCTTCTAATAAATGTGAAAACATGAGACCAATAAGCCTATTAAATGCAGACCTTAAGATAATCTGTAAAATTTTAGCAAGACGACTACAAGAAATATTACCAAATATAATTAACCGAGATCAGAATGGCTTTATAATGGGAAGACAAGGCTTCCATAATGTAAGAAGACTATTTAATATTATTTATTCTAATAAAGAAGCACCGGATACAGCTCTCCTATCATTGGATGCTGAAAAGGCCTTTGATAGGGTCGAATGGCCCTTTCTTTTTGAAGTTTTACAAAGGTTTGGACTTGGAAAGAATTTCATAAAATGGGTTCAGATAATATACAATAATGCTACAGCAGAAATCCTAACAAATAGCAATATCTCAAAATCAATAAAAATTAATAGAGGTTGTCGACAAGGTTGTCCACTTTCACCTTTACTGTTTACTATGGCAATTGAACCTTTAGCGATGGCAGTACGTTTACATCCACAAATATATGGAATTAAAGTAGGACCAACAGAACATAAAATCTCCCTGTATGCTGATGACATAATTTTGTTTATGTCGAATCTTAAAAAATCAATTCCAACCTTGTTAAATTTAATAAAGAACTTTGGGGAAATATCAGGATATAAAATAAATAAAACTAAATCTTCAATATTAATGCTAAACGAGATCCAGAGAAAGCACCCAGCTCCTGAGGTAAATCAATTCAATGTTGTAAATCAGTTTAAATACTTAGGATAAAGGGATAATGGGTCCCAAGAGAGCTCTGCAAAATGAAGATGAAATAAAAAAAAGCGCTGGATTTCTTGGCGGAAGAGATTTCCGCTGTTTAGTCACAACAAAGAAGCATCCTGGACCTAATGGAGGAGATTAAAGTGCTGCGGAACCAGAACGCTGAGAAAGACAGGAGGCTGGCGTATCTGGAGAGCAGAATGGCTGAGATGGACCAGAGCACTCGGGCGAACGACATGATCATCACGGGGCTCCACATCAAATCCCGATCATACGCGAGAGCAGTTGCCGCAGACAGCAGTGGAGGTGAGCTGGAGGACGAATCCACTGAGCAACAAGTGGCGGCCTACATGCAGGCCAAAGGAATCCAGCTGGACTGCAACAACATAGAGTCCTGCCACCCTCTCCCCAGGAAAAGCGGCGACAGACCGGCTGTGATCATGAGCCGAGAGCGAGCCCACGGCTCTCAGAGAAGGAGGACACAATGTCTGTGTCCAGCAGCAGCAGACGCAGAAGTGAGATTTGAGAGAGTGAGAGCATGGTTACAATGCAGTATATATACACCCAACTACAACAATACATCAAAGCATTCACAGCAGTTGGTCTGATCAAAGAGATAACAGGACAGGCATGAGACATTTGCATGAAAGGCAACATTAACATCACAGAAGTGAGCCAGACGAAACGAGTCTGCCTGTAGACATTAATACACATTTCACTGTTCTGTTATTTGCTCTAGCCGAGCGCTGTGTTTGACCAGTCTGTTTGTGGGGATTTACACCAAAGCACATCTACATATGTAAGATGCTCAGAAGAAGCACAGTAAGGACAAGACGCATGAACACTATACATGAATGGCGCATTACATCACAATACATGCATGGCGCATTGCATCACAAATACATGCGTGGCACATTGCATCACAACACATGAATGGCACATTACATCTCAGTAGTGCAGCGGGAAAAACAGAGACAAGAGAGCTGAGTGTCCTTAACTGTTGTGGGGGTCAACCGAACCACCACACGCTCCCCCCCAGAGGGCACGGCAGGGGGCCGAGACCTCGATAATCCATCTGTGTGAGCGAGCTGTGGGAGAAGCTCGCTGCAGGCGGAGGGGGAGGGAGGGGAGGGGTAGTAAGTGCCGGCAGGGGCTGTAAAATCGTCCCGAGCCGCACAAAAATTGCTTGCTGTTCCGCGACGTCGAGGGGCTGTCCCGTTGCGCGTGCGGAGATCACAAGAAGAAAAACACAAGACTGCGCTACTGAAACAAGGTAGGAAGCTAAAAGGAACAAACATTTACATAAACGAGCACCTCACGAAGGAAAACGCAGAAATAGCCAGGAAAGCAAGATACATGAAAAAGCAGAAAAAGATTCAAAACACCTGGACATCAAACTGTAAAATATACATCAAATTAAACGGATCACCTGAAGAAGCCAAGATCATTAACATCCGTAATATTATGGAACTGGACAAATATCAATGAATATTATGAACTGGAGTCACAGCAACAATTCAGACAACTGTAGGACACTGAAGGATTTTACTCATCTGCGACAAAACATTAAACAACATGAATCAAAAAATCAACAAACAGGGACAACAGGAACTGAAAGTTTTTGAATACACAGATCACAACCCACAGGACATAGAATATGACATAGACCCTGATAATAATTTACTTAGCTCCATCAATAATGACTGTAATTTAACACAATGGTCACATCTGATTTCAATATTTCTATGATCCACTTCAATAGCAGGAGTCTCTATGCAAACTTTAATAACATTAAAGATTATTTACATCAGTTTAAAGAGCCCTTCAATATTGTGGCAATATCAGAGACGTGGCTCAGTGAAGAGAAAGGAGTGGATTTTACCATGGATGGCTATGAATTAAATTATATAAATAGAAAAGTGAAAAAAGGAGGAGGAGTTGCAATTTATGTTGACAAGAGCTTGAAATACAAGGTTGTTGAAAATCTGTCAGTAACTGTGGATGATTTATTTGAATGTATTACAATAGAAATCTGTCTGGACAATGTGAAGAATGTAGTAGTGAGCTGTGTATATAGAACACCTGGATCAAACATTGACTTATTTAAGGACTGGATGGAAAAAATGTACGCAAAACTAACTCGTAAAGTTATGTTCATCTGTGGAGATTTCAATATAGATCTGATGAACTCAAAACAACATAGTTTGACAGAAGAATTTATCAACACAATGTACAGTATGGGCTTACATCCAACAATTACCGGACCTAGCAGAATCACGTCACACAGTGCCACACTGATAGATAACATATTCACAAACATTATGGAAAATAATATCAGGAGTAGGCTTTAATTGAATGATATCAGTGACCACCTGCCGATTTTTGTTGTCTATCAATGTGATTATAGGAAGAAAAAGTATACCAAAAATATTAAATATAAAAGAATAAGAACCGAAGAATCAATGCATTTACTGACAAAGGAATTATTAATACAAGATTGGAAGATAGTTTATGATGAAAATGACATAAATAGAGCATATGATAAATTTTTACAAATATTTCAATCATTGTACAATAAATACTGTCCTATAAAACAATACAGTGACAGACAACAAAAAAAAAAAATTCCTTGGGTCACCAAGGGGTTAATAAATGCATGTAAAAAGAAGAATACATTATATAAACAATTCATTAAATGCAGAACAGTGGAAGCTGAGATCAAATATAAAAGATACAAAAATAAGCTTACTACTATAATGAGGACCTGTAAGAAAGAATATTACAACAGAATACTAGAGGATAACAAAAATAACATAAAAGGAATATGGCAAGTACTCAATGGGATTATTAGTAATCGTCCTAAGAATGCAAATTATCCAGAATATTTTATCAAAAATGGCAATTTGATAAATAATATGGAAGATGTGGTCAGTGGTTTCAATAAATTTTTTGTAAACGTTGGTCCTGAATTAGCAAAATCAATAGCGACACCAGAAACAAACTACAGTGGTTCTGTGAATGAAATAGAAGATAGAAATCCAAACACAATCTTTTTGGGTGCAGTTACTGAAAAGGAAATTATCGAGACTGTGAGTAAATTTAAGAACAAAAAATCAACGGACTGGAATGAAAATGACATGACAATAGTGAAAAAAGTAATTGAGGGAATTGTTAAGCCACTCACCCACATCTGTAACCTGTCATTTCAAACTGGTACATTTCCAGACAAAATGAAAATAGCAAAAGTAATACCTCTATACAAAACAGGAGACAGTCATCGCTTCACAAATTACAGGCCAGTCTCTTTACTCTCACAATTCTCCAAAATACTTGAAAAAATATTCACTAAGAGATTGGATGATTTCACTGAAAAACACAACCTCCTTACAGACAGCCAGTATGGTTTTAGAGCAGATAAATCTACATCTTTGGCACTGATCGAACTTATAGAAGAAATTACTAGTTGTATAGATAAAAAAAAACGTTGCTGTAGGAGTATTTATAGATTTAAAGAAAGCTTTTGACACCATTGACCACAGAATACTACTAAGGAAACTGGAAAGGTATGGGATAAGAGGGGTTGGACTGAGTTGGGTGGAAAGTTATTTAAAGGCCAAATGTCACGTAATTTTTTTTTTCTAAATGACAACGAATTTAGATAAAATACACATAGCTTAAACCAAATATTCATACCGGAGACCATATCACCCACCTGTATTTACATAATTGCACAAAATACACCAGGTGAAGGCCCCACCTTGCTTGCTGGCTTGTGACAGCCAGTCCAGACCACGCCCATGTTTTTGACATCACCAGTTGTACCCTGGCTGCCCTGCCTATCCACATTCACACTTATCAACATTGGACAATCATGATGGAAAGTGACAGCGATTGTGAACAAATTAGTTTAGTTTTGTCTTTTTTTTTTTGTCTTTTTTTTTTGTCAGTGGTTCAGACAGTGACAGAGCCATAGAACCTTACCGGTTCGAGCCGTCTGAGACGGAATCAGATGCTTTGTCTGATGACAACAGTTCCAACGATGACCAGAGAGCAGAACCAGTGGAAAATGTCATTGAACTGGACATTAATCGCCTCCAGAATTGCGAAGCCGGAGGGGGTCTGTCGAGGGCGCCCCATAAATATTGATTTTTCGGAAGCCATTATTATTACAGTGGAGGAGAGCCGCTGCTGTCAAGAAATTGACCAGATCAATATGAAAATGGAGGCGCATACCTGTCAAGGGAGACGTTTTCGCCGTATTTTGGTGCCAAGCGCGGCTGTGGGGGATGGCGCAGTGGTTTGGGACACTTTTCTGGGAAATGTTTTAAATGTAGTTCGTGTTGTTATTGTCAAATATTTTAAGGAAAATACGGGGAAAATGCAATTTTAGCAAAAACGGGCGTATTGCCATTTCTGTACGCCCAAAAGAAAAAATATACTGGAAAAAAAACTGAGTGTCTTGAGGAGCAGTCCTGTGTGTGATCACTCACAGCTGGGGCGGGCTGATCGCTCAGCGGGAGCTATTCGCACTACTGTTCGAAGTGTGGAGTCACTCATTAGTTTAATTGTCTGGGCGGGCTGATCGCTCAGCGGGAGCAATTCTCACTACCATGAGAAGTCATTAGGACAATGGTTTAACACGTTGAGCTGTGCAGCGGTTGCGGAACAGACAGAGATCCCAGAGAGGTGTGCCTTGTTGCTCCGCCGTTGCTTATAGCCGCTTTTTACGGTGTTGAAGTACGGCGAAAACGTCTCACTTGACAGGTAAGAAAACATTTCTCAGAGAAGTGTCCCTTATTACCCAGCTGTCCCTGATAGTCCCGTTTTAAGGTATGGGTGAAATATCCAATTTTTTCTTTCTTGTTGCTCACTTCAACCTTCCAGTCTCCATATAAACAATCAATTGAAATACCCCAAGCATCAAACTAGGGTACAATCGATTTCGTCACTTCCGCCTTCTTCCCCAGGCGATTCCAGGGGCCGTGTCAGGCCAAGCGCGGCAGTTTTAAATTAACGAATATTCCGTTGTTACTGAAGCATATGCACCAAGACCCGAACGGATCGGTTCCCTTTTATATCTAGTTTCAAGATATTTAAAGTACCCTGTTACGTGACATTTGGCCTTTAAGTAACAGACAACAATTTGTACAAATTGGACAGCACAAATCACCCTTCATGGACATCACTTGTGGTGTGCCCCAGGGGTCAGTTTTGGGACCCAAACTCTTTATTTTGTATATAAATGACATATGCCAAGTATCAAAAATTCTGAAATTTATTTTGTTTGCGGATGACACAAATATCCTTTGCACTGGTGAGAATTTGCAGCAGGTTTTAGAGGTGGTCACAACTGAAATGGAAAAATTAACGCAGTGGTTCAACAAAAATAAATTATCTCTATATCTAAAAAAACCAAAGATTATGTTGTTTGGAAATTATAAAATAAATCATGAAATAATGGTAATGATAGATGATACCAGAATAGAAACAGTACAGGAAAATAAGTTTCTGGGGGTGACGCTAGACAATAAAATCTGCTGGAAACCTCACATCAGTCACATCTGGGCCAAATTAGCAAAATGTATAGGCATACTGGGGAAGACAAGACACTTCTTGGACTATAAATCATTGGTCTTATTGTACAATTCACTGTTTTTACCTTATCTTAACTACTGTGTAGAAGTCTGGGGAAACACCTACAAGACCAACCTACAGTCAATATGCACATTACAAAAAAGAGCTATAAGGATAATAAACAATGCAGGATATAGAGACCATACCAATGCGTTGTTCTTAAAGTCACATGTCATAAAGTTCATCGATTTAGTTAAATTTAAGACAGCACAAGTAATGTACAGGGCAATTAATAATCAACTCCCAACTAATATACAAAAAATATTTAAAAAAAAGAGACAATGATCATAATTTGAGGGGAGACTTAAACTTTACAAAACCCAAGATACGTACAACCAAGAAAAGTATGTGCATATCTGTCTGTGGGGTGGATTTGTGGAACAGTCTGGAGCCGGAACTGGAACTATGTACAAACAGAAATCAATTCAAAAAGAGGTATAAGCGGACTTCCGGTCTGGACGCCATGGCGACTGCAGCTTAACACTGAAGCTCTCAGACCCAATCCAGGATAACACCTTGAAAATCAAACTTAACGGATTTTTGGAGGAGTGAAAATCAAAAGACAAAATCATCATGTCTAAAGGAAAACAGAAGAAACTGAAATTCTCCAAGCCAGGACACGTATCGGCCGGAGAATCTGAACTGGAAGATCTCCGTTCAGAAGACGAGGAACTGGTGATAGCTAACAAAAGGGTTAGCCTGAAATCCCTATTTGAGGAGCTACGACGATTTCGCCGAGATGTTACGGCCGAATTTCGGGAATTCAGAGAAGAATTGAAAAGGACAAACAGCAGAGTGGACCAGGCCGAGAACCGAATCTTGGAAACAGAGGATCGAATAAAAGTGCTCGAAGATTCTGTGCTAGACCTACGCAAAAGACAAGCAGCTATAGAGGCTAAGCTAACCGACCAAGAAGGAAAACAAAGAAGAGACAACATAAGAATTCATGGTCTGATAGAAGGAACCGAAAATGGTTTTAACTCAATGGCAGAATGCGTGGAATCCTTACTAAGAGAGAAATTGGATATTCCACAAACCACCGACTTGAAGATAGAAAAGGCACATCGTTCATTAGCCGCTAGGCCGGCGGCGGAAGCGCCCCCACGTTCGGTGTTGGTAAGATTTTCCAATTTCAAAATAAAACAAGAGGTTGTAAGACTGGCCTGGCAGAAAAAAGGATTTATGCACCAGGAGAGAAAAGTCTACGTGGAACACGATTACGCCCCGGAGGTCCTTAAAAAGCGCAGGGAATACAATGACGCGAAAAAGGTGTTAAGAGAGAAGAAATTGCGCTTTCAGACACCATTTCCTGCGAAGTTAAGGGTCTTCTACGGCGATGAAACGTGTCTCTATAATTCGGCGGAAGAAGCAACAGCTGACATGGCGAAAAGAGGGCTCCCGGTAACGGTATTTAAACCCGCAGCAGACCCGAGTGAGAAGATCAAAGCGCAAACATGGACAACACAAAGACCCTCAAAATCCACGGACCAGCAGCGGGAAACCCAGCACCAGAGCGTCGCGGATAAACTATCTGTTTTCAGGTTGGAATAGCGACCTTTTTTTTTTTTTTTTTTTTCTTTTCTCTTGAATCAATCCGCACATCCAACCCCCCTCATACAAGGTAACAAACATTAAAGGAGATGCATATTCAGCATGTGGTAAAACATTTCATGGAACAATTATATTATTTGAAACAAATAAGTCTTTGTAATAAAAAAAAAAAAAAACTTGTTAAAATAGAAATGTGACAATAATCCACATGTTCTCCTCATACTAACAAATACTGTTTTTGCGTGAATGTTTGATGTGATGGGGGTGGGAGGGTGCACACAATTTCACAGGGTTTAGGCATAAAAGGAAAAAAAAAAATCATTACAAGTTTGGATTGGGTTCTGAAACTCACGTTAAAAGCATGGGACTACTTTCAGTGGTAAGAGAGGGCCCTCAACACGTAACAGAGTTTGAGGAATTTCCCTCAGAGCCTTCACTCCATCAAGGCTCTTACAGGGTCTTTAAAAAGACCTCAGCTCAGGAAGTTCTTATGACAGCTTTTTGTTTTAAAGTTTTTTACACTATGTTCTTAATGTTTTTCTTGTTTTTAATGTTCTTTCAGTTTCTGAGTAGCACAAAAGAGGGCCACCACACAGTTATACTAAACAAAACAACACAATGGAGAAACAGGGTGTAACCAAAATAATTTCATATAATGTAAAAGGAATCCTGAATCCAGTTAAAAGATCCAAGATTCTAGGCAAAATGAAAAAAGACAAAGCAGGAATAATACTTTTACAAGAAACCCACCTAACAGACGTGGAACACAATAAACTCAGTAGACAAGGGTTTAAAATGATCTCTTCATCTTCATATAAATCAGGGAGGAGGAGGGGAGTAGCGACATTGATATCAACCAAAATTACATTTGAAAAAAAATCAGAACACAAAGATAAAGAAGGGAGATACAGTTTGGTAACTGGGCGGCTAGAGGGAGAAGATATCACCCTGCTGAATGTGTATGCTCCCCCAGGGGCTAACTGGAAATTTTATAAAAATGTATTCGACCTAATGATAACTAAAGCTCAAGGTTTAGTGATATGTGGTGGGGACTTCAATCTTAGACTGAATCCATACTGGGATGCTTCTGGTAATTCCCCACATCAAAATAACACCCAAAACAGGAAGACTCGGATGCTACTAAAAGAATTGGGAATCTGTGACGTGTGGAGGGAACTCAACCCCAGTGTAAAAGACTATACATTTTACTCAACTCCACATTCATCTTACTCAAGGATTGACTATTTTTTTATGTTTAATAGAGACATTAGAAGAGTAAAAACATGTAAAATAGGACTGATGGATCTCTCCGACCACAGTCCGATCTACATGGACTTAAATATCCAAAAATACACAAATAATACATTTTCTTGGAGGTTAAATTCAAATGTCCTGAAAGGACCATTGAAAGATGAATTGGAATCAGATATTCTCAGATATTTGGAAGATAACGATAATGGAGAAGTATCCCCTTTAATACTGTGGGATGCATGTAAAGCTGTAATAAGAGGAAAGATTATTGCAAAACTGGCAACCCAAAAGAAACTAAGACAAGAAAAACTATCCACATTAGAGTCAGAACTTAGGAACCTAGAAAAAGAACACAAAGGCAACACTCATTCTACTGACTCGCTCAAGATTAAGGAAATTAAAAACCAAATAAATGAGATCTACACAATAGAAATCCAGAAGAAACTTACATTTCGGAAACAAAAATACTATGAAGCAGGCAGTAAATCGGCAAAATTGCTAGCCTATAAATTGAGGAAACATCAAACAGAAAGAGCAATCTACAAAATCAGAGACCCAGTATCAAAGGAAATAAAATTCAGAATTCAGGATATTCTTAAAAACTTCGAGAATTACTATAAGAACTTATACTCCCACAAAAAACATAAAAACGCATCCGAGGCATTCCTAAACACATTAAACCTTCCCCAACTTACGGAGTCACAAAATAAAACACTACTGTCAGAAATACATCCTAAAGAATTGGAAAAAGCAATTATGAAACTTAAAGCTAACAAATCCCCAGGAGCTGATGGCTATACAGCAGAGTGGTACAAAACCTTTAAACAGCAACTATCTCCTCTCCTCCTGAAAACATTTAATTATGTCCTCCACACAGGGGAAATCCCCCCCTCCTGGAGAGAAGGGGTCATTGCAGTTATACCTAAACCTGAAAAGGATAAACTAGAGTGCTCCAACTACAGACCAATCAGTGTACTAAATCAGGACTATAAGCTTTTTACCATTATCCTTGCCAAAAGGTTAGAAAATATACTGACAGACCTAATTCATTTAGACCAAACAGGTTTTATAAGACAAAGACAGACACAAGACAACATTCGACGCACTTTACACATAATTCATCATATAAAAAAATATAACTTAAATGCAGTCATATTGGGATTAGATGCTGAAAAAGCATTCGATTCGGTTGACTGGTCTTTTCTATATAGAATCTTATCCAGTTTCAATTTTCATAACAACTTCATTAGAACTATACAGGCATTATATAAAAAACCAACAGCTAAAATAAGGATTAACGGTAATTTATCATCATCTTTTGAACTGGAAAGAGGATGTCGTCAGGGCTGCCCCCTGTCTCCACTGCTCTTTGCAATCTTCATAGAACCTCTGAGCCAATGGATAAGACAAAACCAAAAAATTCAAGGTATTACACTTGGTCAGAAGGAACATAAAATAGCACTCTTTGCTGATGACATTTTAATATACCTAGGGCAGCCGGACACTTCTTTACCAGAACTAACCTCAGTTTTTTCAGAGTATGGAGATTTATCGGGGTACAAATTAAATATGCATAAAACCCAAGTTTTAACATTCAACTATGACCCAAATCATTATTCACTAAGCAAACTCAAAACTAACTGGGAGTCGGAATCTATGAAATATCTGGGGGTCAATATCCCGAAACAACTCAACAAAATTATATCACTAAACTATGATCCACTGGTGACAAAAATAAAATCTGACCTAGCAAGATGGAATATGATACCATTCTTGGGTACTGCACAAAGAATTGAAGCAGTCAAAATGAATATACTTCCACGTCTTCTATACCTTTTCCAAACAATACCGGTAGAACCTCCCAAAAAAACATGGCAGGAGCTGGACAGAAGGATCTCAAGATTCATATGGCAGGGCAAGAGACCTAGAATCAGATATAGAACCCTACAGCTAAACAAAGACAAAGGTGGGCTTGCGCTGCCAAATATCAGGGACTACTTTAAAGCCGCACAAATTAAAACTTTAGTAGAGATATGTAACCCAGTCTACACTGCACAATGGAAGGAGATCGAATGCCAAATAACAAGTGACATCCCCCTACAGGCGATAATAGGGAACAATGTCTTACCTAAGCTTCTGAATAACACTAACCCGTGGATAGAGACCCCGCTAAAAATTTGGTTTAAGATAGTCAGAGAGAATCAAACTAAAGAGCCCTATCGACTTCTGCAATGGATCGCCTATGATCAGGACTTTACTCCTAATAAAACAGACACCAGATTTAAAAAGTGGAAGGAGAAAGGGCTGATAAAATATTACGATTTTTTTAAAGGGCAAATCTTAAGAAGTTTTGAAGATTTGAAAAAACAAGGCCTAATAAATCAAGACCTTTACAGGTTCTTCCAGCTTAGACACCACATAAACAATATACTTAAAAAGGAGGTTTTGGAAAGGGCCCAGTCAGGTGTTCTGAAGGTCTTCTTAATGGCATATAAAGGGATCCCAGGGATCAGATACATTTCTAAAATATACCAAGGTCTTCAAGACTTAAAAGGAGACAACACATCTTATATAAAAGAGAGATGGGAAAAAGAGGGGAATTTCACTTTACAACTGGAAATATGGGAAAAGCTAAATAAACAGCAATGGAAAAGTACCTCATCCCTGCAGTGGAGAGAATTTGGATGGAAAAACTTGGCAAGATTTTTCAGAACACCTGCACAAAACAAATTTACCCATAAGGGATTGAACTGTTGGCGCTTGTGTGGTGAAAAGACTGCAAATCATTTTCATGTGTTTTGGTCATGCCCAGTTATCCACCAATATTGGACCAAGGTACAGACAATATTGGGGAAAATATTCAAAATTACAGTTCCCTTTTCTTTTGTAACTTTGTATTTGGGTTTACTACCGGACTCACTGGAAAGACGAGGAGAAAAATACTTATTCAATGTTTTAATATTGGCAAGCAAAAAAGCTCTAACTAAAAAATGGATGTTGAAGGACTGTCCTACACCTGAAGATTGGACTAACGTGATCCAAGACATTTACTCGATGGAAAAGTTGACATTCGCACTGAGACAGGACATGGATGGGTTCATGAACTTTTGGCAACCCTGGATCGCATATGTGTCTTCCATTAGATCTAATCTTTGACAAATACCATTTCAATAATGGTTCCGCTCTTTGTTCCAACGCTACTCAGATGCTCTTTTATCTTTATTTACTTACTTTTTCTTTTTGTTTGTTTTTTACTGGTTTGTTTGTTTTTTTTTCTCTTTAAATTTCACTTTTTCTTTCACTTTAAAAAAAAAAAAGGGGTGTTGTAAGAATTAATCTTCCAATGTTGTCAGATATCAGAAAATAAGGGAACATGTGATGAAAATGTAAACACTGCATTGCTGTAACGACCTGTATACCCTTTACAAAAACTTAAATAAAAAAAAAAAAATCTGAAAAAAAAAAAAAAAAAAAAGAGGTATAAGCACCATTTGCTGAAAGGGTATATGTTAGAAGGATAGTAGTTATATGTACGATTCATTATGTTCACTCTGGGATATTATGGGACACTATGGAATGGTGGGTGGGACAGCACTGTGTATATCTGTGTTGTTTGAGGCTGGTTTTGATGTATGGACATCATTGTATGTTAGAATGGATGGGTGTTAATGTTGATTTGTAAAAAATACAGTAAATTGTTTACTTGGGGTCTTAAAGGTGGTAATTTGTATAAAATTCACATGGGTGTATCTATGGAAAAGAGGAGATGGAATTAATAAGTGTTCACTTCTTCCTTCTCCCTTTCGAACAGTGTATACTGTTACTTTATTGCATTTGCCATTTGCTTGTATTTGTTATATTTTTGTGTTCGAAATAAACTATCTATCTATCTATCTAGGAATTCAAATTGTGCCTAAGTTAGAATCAGCCGCTAGTATCAACTATGAAGCCTTAATGACAGACATTAATGAGTTACTTCAGAGATGGATGTCACTACCAATGTCGATGATCGGGAGAATTAATATACTTAAAAGTAATATCTTACCCAAAATACTATATTTATTTCAATACATTCCTTTACCACCACCTTCAGATCTATTCCATCCATCCATCCATCCATCTTCTACCACTTTTCCGGAGGTCCGGGTCGCGGAGGCAGCAGTTCAAGCAGAGAAGCCCAGACTTCCCTCTCCCCAGCCACCTGCTCCAGCTCTTCAGAGGGGATACCAAGGCGTTCCCAGACCAGCTGGGAGACATAGTCTCTCCACCGAGTCCTGGGTCTGCCCCGGGGTCTCCTCCCAGTGGGATGTGCCTGAAACACCTCAAGTGGGAGGCGTCCAGGAGGCATCCTAATCAGATGCCCATACCACCTCAACTGACTCCTTTCAATGTGGAGGAGCAGCGGTTCTACTCTGAGCCTCTCCCGGATAACTGAGCTCCTCACCCTATCTCTGAGGGTGAGTCCAGCAATCCTACGGAGAAAGCTCATTTCAGCTGCTTGTATCCGCGATCTCGTTCTTTCGGTCATTACCCAAAGCTCGTGACCATAGGTGAGAGTAGGAACATAGATTGACTGGTAAATCGACAGCTTTGCCTTAGAACTAAGCTCCCTCTTCACCACGACGGACCGGTACAACATCCGCATCACTGCAGATGCTGCTCCAATCCGTCTGTCGATCTCTCGCTCCATTTTCCCCTCACTCGTGAACAAGACCCCAAGATACTTAAACTCCTCCACTTGGGGCAGGAGCCTGTCCCCAACCCGGAGAGGACAATCCACCTTTTTCCGGCTGAGGACCATGGACTCGGACTTGGAGGTGCTGATTCTCATTCCAGCCGCTTCACACTCAGCGGCAAACCGTCCCAGCAAGAGCTGTAGGTCATTGCTGGATGAAGCCAACAGGACAACATCATCTGCAAACAACAGAGATGAGATCCTGTGGTCACCAAGCATGACACCCTCCATTCCCTGGCTGCGCCTAGAAATCCTGTCCATAAAAATTATGAACAGGATCGGTGACAAAGGGCAGCCCTGGCGGAGTCCAACTCTCACTGGGAATGACTCCGACCGAGAGTTGGCAATACGAACCAAACTCTCACAATGGTCGTACAGAGACCGAATAGCTCGTAACAACAAGCCCGATACCCCATACTCCCGAAGCACCCCCCACAAAAATCCACGAGGGACGCGGTCAAACGCCTTCTCCAAGTCCACAAAACACATGTAAACTGGTTGGGCAAACTCCCACAAACCCTCAAGAATTCTCGAGAGGGTAAAGAGCTGGTCCGATGTGCCACGGCCAGGACGAAAACCACATTGCTCCTCCTGAATCCGAGGTTCAACCAACGGCCGGACTCTCCTCTCCAGTACCTTGGCATAGACCTTCCCAGGGAGGCTGAGGAGTGTGATCCCTCTAAAGTTGGAGCACACCCTCCGGTCCCCTTTTTTGAAGAGAGGAACCACCACCCCGGTTTGCCATGCCAAAGGCACTGCCCCCGACCTCCACGCAATGTTGCAGAGGCGTGTCAACCATGACAACCCAACAACATCCAGGGCCTTGAGGTACTCAGGGCGAATCTCGTCCACCCCCGGGGCCCGGCCACCAAGGAGATTTTTAACCACCTTGGCGACCTCAGCCCCTGTGATAGGGGGGGGGCTATCACAGGGGGCAGATCTATTCTCAAGAATTAAAAAAAAGTTAGTGGAATTTATATGGAACAATAGGAAGGCTAGATTACGTCTGTCCTTACTATATTTACCATTTGATCGTGGAGGTCTGAAATGTCCAAACTTTATGTTGTATTACTGGTCAGCACAACTGAGGTCTATGACATATTATTTTTCATCAAATGATCTCCCTCACTGGACGGAGATGGAATCATACAATTTACCTTTACCTCTTCCCTTATTCATATACTCAGACTCGGCAAAAAAATTACAGAAACAAGTTAAAAATCCTATTGTAAAGCATATGATCAAAATATGGTATGAAATCAAAAAATATTTAAAAGAACCGCACTTATTGTCACAATTTAGCCCAATATGGGGTAATCAATATTTTACACCAGGGAGAGCGGATGCTGTATTTAAAGTATGGAATTTAAAAGGGATTCAAAAGATTCAAGACTTATATTTGGCACGTTCAGACAACATAATGTCTTTTGAAGAACTGAGGGCCAAATTTAATCTTAATAGAACACATTTTTTTAAATATCTTCAGCTTTGGAATTTTATTCGATCAAATCAAAATAATGCTCTCACCCATCCTACCTATTCATACTTGGAAAAAATTTTGACGAAAAATAGTAAGAGAAAGGGTATTATTTCAGAGTTCTATAACTCATTGATATTATCCTCAGGTGAAAACTCACAGAAAAGAATGAATTATTGGAAAGAAGACCTACAAATTGAAATTTCAGAGGAACAATGGGAATTGGCTTGCACAGAAGCTCAAACCAAATCAATAAATGTACGTCTTAAATTGATACATTTTAAATGGTTAATGCGGATGTATGTTACACCGGTGGAGTTAAATAGATATAACAAAAACATACCAGATACGTGCACAAAATGTATGGAAAGTAAAGGAGCTCTATTTCATTGTTTATGGGAATGTAGAAAAATTAGAATGTTTTGGGAAGAGGTGAGGGTAACAATTGAAAAAATAATTTCAAAACAACTCATATTGAATCCTAAATTGTTTTTGTTGGGTCTGTATCCAGAAAAGCATAACTTTAATAAGAGTGAAGGAACATTCATAGACCTCAGTTTGCTTAATGCCAAAAAAATGTATTGCACTACTGTGGAAAAAGACTCATAGACCAGATGTGACTCAGTGGTTAAGACAGATGTTAACAAACCTTCCACTAGAAAGAATAACATACATATTGAAATCAAAGGAAAATGTGTTTGAGAATATATGGAGACCTTTCATTGATTATGTAAAGAAACTAAACATAACTTCTGAAGAAGAAGGTGAGTGATGTGTGTGGACCTTGTAAATTCCAAATTGGTGAATGTATAATATGTATACTTATGCAATGGATTACCTAGGCTAAACAGAGGAGCATTGTTTGACTTGTTTTGTTAATGGTTGTTGGTGTTTTTGGAATATTTGTTTTTTTGGTTTGCTTTAGTGTTGGGGTTTGATTGTTGGTGTCATGTTTGTTGAAAAAAGGTTCAATAAAAATATTGTGGAAAAAAAAAAGAGCTGGGTCTCCTTTGGGTTATCGGGAAACAGCGCCGGGCACTGCTGGCCTACAACCTTGGCACAGAGGGCCAGTGGATCCTTGACTCGCTGGGCACAGAATAGTGCTACGAGGATGCCGTCGTGCGAATGACAGTGCATTTCGCAGAGCAGACAAGGACCAGGGAGCTGCGGGTGAAGGAGCTTTTGGTGCCAGGACCGATGGGGCCAGTTAGCTTAGGGAAACTAACGGCTCAGTTTGCGTCAATGGACAGGCTAGCTGACAGGCTAGTTTTGCGCCGAAACAAGGCTGCAGGCGCCAAGCTGGACATCGAGGCAGAACCGGGGCCAGGCGTGGAGGAGTCCCTGACCACTGACGACAGCAGAGATGGTGTGAACATCGTACGCCCCGAAGGTTGGTCAGGACCGCAACGGGTGGTGAAGCTGGACGGCGTGAGGGTGCCCATGTTGACAGCCACTGCCGCCACATGATCCATCGTGAGTGAGGCCTGGGTTTGGAGGCTCACCCCCCGGTGCCCGGATGCAGTGGAACTGTTGGACGACGGGAACTCTGGTACTGGCAGGAGCAGCACGTTGGCAGTGCAGTATGGCAAGAAAATACTTCCAGCATTCCGGTTCCAGGTGGCATGCCGGGGTGAAAATGTCATGGGGTGGGATTTGCTCGAGGAGCTGGGATTCACCCTTGAAATCAGCGGACAGACAGTCAGCGGCCCAGAACAAGTTCACATGGGCTTTGTGGACAGTGAGAGTGAATACGGCTCTGACAGGGAGAGCGAATACGACACTGACAGTGAGAGTGACACTCAGAGCAAAGGGGACCCGGAGAGCGACGACAAGATGGAGGAAGAGTAGGGACCAGTATGGCCTCCACTCATCGACCAGCCAGAACCGAAGCAGGTGGAGAAAGAGACCGAGCTGAGTGAGACTAACACCAGCGAGACTTTTATGGAAAGCACCAACACCAGAGTGCCCGCTCCGCGCTCTCAGGGAGAGAGCTGCCAGGAACAGGGGCTGGGACAAAGCGTGGGAAAGTCCCCAGTCGCTGAGGAGAACAAGCCAGCCCTGGAGCCCAGTCTGGTGCGGGACCATAGCGCTGACAGGTCGGACAGTGGAGCCGACGGGAATGACGCTGAATGCCCAGAGCGGGAACAGCCACAGCAGGACGCAGTGACAGCGCAGCGGAGCACTGGGACCGTGAGTGCTGGAGGCAGCGGCGAGGAGCCGGGGTCTGAAGATGAGACCGGCAAGGGTGACGTTGTGAGCCCCAGAGCTGAGCAGCAACAGCCGTGCACCATGGAGTGCCTCAGTACAGTGAGGCGCCTGAGGCGGTGGATGGTGCCGCCAAACAGGCTTCGTTTCTCCCCGAAGTGCAGCCACTGGGGGCCGGAGCGTCTGGAGCCATGACAGCAGTGCGTAAGGCAGTCGGGAACGGCTCGTCAAGCACAGAGAGGCGGCGCACCGAACAGCAGCATGGCAGGCCCAGTGGGAAAAAGCGCCAAATGGCGGGTAGAGACATTTTTGCCAGGGAGGGGGGCTTTGACCCTGGGGGTAGACAGCGACTAGGTGCACTGATGCCGTGGGGCTGCCCAGGTCCTCCGCGGCAGATTAGAAGATGGTGGCTGCCCAGAGACATTGGGGTTACCTAAAATAATTTTTTTCTAGTGTAAATATTTGTGTATATATATGTGTGTATTTTGTATATATTTGCTGGTGTGCATGTGAGTGAATGTGAGTAATACGGGATTATTTTATACATTTTAAAGAGACATGGTGTAGAGGAGCTTGAAATAACGAGGCGATGTGATTCATAAACCAAAGTTTATTATCAGCTCCTCAAACAAGTCTCATCTAGGTGCAGCAGCAGAAGAAGTAAGAGAGCGAACACCTTCGGCTCTACAAACTTATACTCGCACATAACAAAAGACATGCATATCAAAAGCTGACATCCCTCACTATCTTAATCCCCTCTTTTGTCTTCGTACTCCTCCACCTGGCCCTGGGGGGTCAGGGCAACCCATCCGGTCTCCACCGCAGCGCCTTGGATGCTCTTTAATCTTCACTGGCGGTTGAGACCCTTTGTCCTGTTCTGAGGTGTGAAGTCGCTTTACATATGTAATCACTAAACACTCTCACATGCTTAAACATATGTAGGTTATGGGATATATGATTAATATAGACCACACATGGTCCAATTTTAGTTGTTTTTGAGTGAATGTGATAGGCCACGTTATTACTGTTCGTTATTCCCTGCTTCGTGCATGATTCGGGTTTCAAATTAGGGAGGTTCAATTGTGTGTGTGGTTTCGCATTTTTCTAAAGGGGGGGGGTTGTTGGGTATGAGTGTGTGTGTATGTGATGCCGTGCCCACCCACAGGGTGACGTCAGATGGGCACGGCCCACTCTGTATATAAACCAAGTTCACTGTAATAAATCTAGTTGCTACCTGCATGAAGACTCGCCTCCTGCTCCGTCATTTGTTAGACGTAACACCCCCCTCATCCCCACAGCCCTAAGGTGGAGCCACCACCAGTGCCACACAATAATACATCCTATGAACAACATCACACTACCGTCATCAGATAATGAAAACACATTTATAATTAAGTTGCATCTTGAAATAGGAAATATCCCTTATTTCTTTATTTAACAGACTTAACATTTTTTTAAACCACATGCTTTTTCAAAAAGAGAACAGCTTCTATGAATGTTTGAACAAGGAGGTTTTAAATTGTGACAGGAGTGTGGTCTATATTTATCATATATTCCATAACCAACATATGTTGAAGCATGTGAGAATGTTTGGTGATTACATATGTAAGGCGACTTCACACCTCAGAACAGGACAAAGAGTCTCAACCGCCAGTGAGGATCAAAGAGTTTCCCAGGCACTGCGGTGGAGACCGGAGGAGCTGCCCTGACCCCCCAGGGCCATGAGGAGGAGTACGAAGACAATGGGGGGATTAAGATAATGAGGGATGTCAGCTTTGGATATGCATGTCTTTTGTTATGTGCAAGTATAAGTTCTGAGAGCTGGAGGTGTTCGCTCCCTTTTTCCTTCTTCTGCTGCTGCACTAGGATGAGACTTGTTAGAGGAGCTGATAATAAACTTTGGTTTATATATCACATCGCCTCGTTCTTCCAAGCTCTTCTACACTGGTGACCCTGACGCGAGGATGGACCAGAGGCGTTCCCCCGCCATCGACTCATCTGTGGCGACCCAGGCAGACGCCGGCGCCCACGCAGACAGGGGAACAGATGGACGACATTCCCCCACGGCAGAAGTGATAGAGAGGGCTCAACCGAGCACCAGCGCCGCTGTGAGAGCCGTAGCAAGGCACTCTCACCCTGCGGACACAGCAGTGACGGTCTACACAAACGCCGTCACCGTCAACCTGCCGGACTTCTGGCAGGAAGACCCCGCCTCGTGGTTTCTGCAAGCTGAAGCCCAGTTTGCACTTGCGGGCATCACGGCTGACGATACAAAGTTCTATCACATCGTCGCCAAACTCAACGCCGCCACTTCGAGATGTGCGCGGAGCATAATCCAACGGCCGCCGGCCCAGGACAAATATGAAGAACTGAAAGTGACTATCGTGGCAAATTACGTCCCCTCAGCCGAGGAGAGAGCCGAGAGGATCCTGGCGGTTTACGGCCACAGAGGAGGCAGACCCAAGGCCCTCATGGAGGACTTGCTGCAACTTAAAGAAGAGGACAATGACAACTTCCTCTTCCATTTCATATTCCTCAGTACGCTGCCGCCACACATGAGAGGGACGCTGGCCAACATGCGATGCAGCACCCAGCAAGACTTCCGCACACTAGCTCACGAAGCTCAACAGCTCGTCAACGCCTGCAAGGAGCAGACACCCACAGCAGCATCCGCAGACCTCAACGCTGATGTCCGGAGCCACGAGGAGCCACAAATCACCGAGCAGAATCAGCCCGCGGTGACAGCGACACGGCCAGGACGCAACAGACGGAGCGACATTTGTTATTACCACCACCGCTTCACCGAGAAGGCTTACAAATGCGTTCCCCCCTGCAAATTCACAATTTCCGGAAAACGCCGAAGCCGAGAGCCGTTAGCAGCGGCAGTTCTCGGCGAAAAAAGCAAGCTTTTATATGTGACGGACGAACACACCGGCAAGCGGTTCCTTATCGACATGGGAGCTCAACTAAGTTTTGTCATGCCCTCCCAAGCAGATCGGGCCATGGGTACCCGGGGCAATGGTGCGGTGGCAGCCAACGGCTCCACCATCGACACTTTTGGCGAAAAGAGCCTGCACCTCTGCATCCACGGCCGCAACTACAGATGGACATTTGTTGTAGCGGCGGTGAGTTTTAACTTGTTGGGCACTGATTTTTGTGTGCACATAGGTTATTAGTTGATCTAGCGAACAGGCGCTTGGTTAATGCACTGTCCTTTGCTTCTATTCCCTGCTCAGCCCGACTTTCTCCACCACCCGTGCAGGCTAGCGTCACCACAGCAGGAGGCAAGTTTGATCAACTCCTCACCCAATTTCCAGCACTCACAATTCCCAAATTCTCAGCCACAGTGGCTAAACACGGGGTTGAACATTTTATTCCCACAACGGGCCCACCCGTATTCGCCAAAGCTCGGCGCTTAGACATGGCCAAGCTCGCCATAGCTCGGGACGAGTTTACCACCCTTGAAAAATTAGGCATTATTAGACGCTCGAAAAGCCCCTGGGCCTCACCACTTCACATGGTTCCGAAATCCGACGGTTCTTGGAGACCGTGCGGCGATTACCGCAGATTAAACAATGCGACAGCGCATGACCCCTACCCAATTCCTCACATTCAGGATTTTTCACTGCATCTGGCGGGTGCGCGCATTTTTTCAAAAATAGACCTGGTCCGCGGTTATCAAGTCCCAGTTCGAGCAGAGGACATTCCTAAAACAGCTGTAATAACCCCTTTCGGCCTTTTTGAATTTTTGCGAATGCCTTTCGGCCTCAAAGGCGCTGCTCAAACCTTTCAGCGGATGATGGATGCAGTATTACGCGACCTCCCTTTTGTTTTCGTCTACCTCGACGATATGCTGGTAGCCAGCCCGTCTGAGGAAGAACACGAGCGGCATCTCACTATGGTTTTTCAGAGGCTAGAAGAGCACGGGTTAATAATCAATCCAGCCAAATGCAAATTCGGCATGTCACAAATTGATTTTTTAGGACACAGAGTTTCTCCGAAGGGGGCAGTCCCACTTCCAGACAAAGTTCACGCAATAAAAAGTTTCCCACGGCCACAAACGGTCAAATCGCTGCAGGAATTTTGGGGAATGGTTAATTTTTACAACCATTTCCACCCCCATGCAGCTCAGCTCATGCAGCCCCTATATGACGCGCTCAGAAAACAAAAAGCTTCCAACGCGGTCGAATGGACCCCGGAGCGCGAACGCGCCTTCGCGGAAGTAAAAAGCGCCTTAGCTAATGCCACATTGTTGGTTCACCCCGATCCCTCGGCCAACATTGCGCTAACCACAGACGCTTCGGACCTAGCTATAGGGGCAGTTGTAGAACAACATGTCAGCGGAATCTGGCAACCTTTGGCATTCTTCAGCAAATCACTAAACCAAACCGAGCGTAAATACAGCACTTTTGACAGGGAGCTGCTAGCGCTTCATTTATCCATCCGCCACTTCCAGTTCTGGTTAGAAGGGCGGAGTTTCACGGCTTTTGTAGACCACAAACCGCTCACCTTTGCTATGGCTAAAATTTCCGAACCGTGGTCAGGCAGGCAACAAAGACAGCTGGCTGCGATTTCAGAGTTCACCACAGACATTCGACATGTGGCAGGCAAACTTAACGTGGTAGCAGACTGCCTCTCTCGCGCTGTGACATCGTCAGAGCGCGAGGAGACAGATTATACTACCTCAGCCGCGGAACTCTTCACCAACGCTGACACATACGCGGCCCCAATCCATGCAGGGATAGATTATGCAGCCATGGCAGAGGAACAAAGTAGTGACGCGGACGTGCGCACACTCTTGTCTGGACCAACAGGGTTAAGGCTGGAGGAAAGGGGTTTACGCGACGGCGTGCCCCCCCTAATATGCGATATCTCAACCGGCCGACCTCGCCCGTTAGTCCCAGCTGCATGGCGCCGCCGTATTTTCGACTCAATTCACTCCCTCGCGCACCCAGGTGTGCGCGCCTCGGTTAAAATGGTCGCCGAAAAGTTTGTGTGGCCAGGCCTGCGCAAAAACGTAAAAGAATGGGCAAAAACTTGCATTTCTTGTCAGCGCGCCAAAATACACAAACACACAAAAGCCCCTCTGGAGCCTTTTCCAATCCCTGCTAGAAGGTTCGACCACGTTCATGTCGACCTCGTGGGACCACTACCTTCCTCCCAAGGTTTCACACACCTGTTAACAATGATAGACCGCACCACGCGCTGGCCAGAGGCAGTCCCTCTGGCGTCAGCCACAGCGGAGGAAGTCGCTCGCGTTTTTTTGTCAAACTGGGTGGCACGTTTCGGCGTCCCATCGGACATCACGTCCGATAGGGGGCCTCAATTTGTCTCGGAGCTTTGGTCAGCCATGGCCAGCAGCTTAGGGGCAACAATTCACCGCACCACCGCTTATCACCCTCAGGCTAATGGGTTATGCGAGCGTTTTCACAGATCTTTAAAGGCCGCCCTCAGAGCCTCACTAACGGATACAAATTGGGTAAATAAACTTCCCTGGGTTTTATTGGGGTTGCGTGCTGCACCCAAAGAGGATCTAGACGCCTCTCCAGCAGAATTAGTTTTTGCACAACCTCTCAGGCTCCCAGGTGAATTTTTACCAGAGAACCCAGAGCCAGGGCATCTTCCAGCCCCGAGGTTTTTAGGCAGCAACGGACCGGACTCTCTCCCCGGTCCGGCTCATCACTCTTTTCCACGGGTTTTTGTCCCACACGCTTTAAAGAACGCTGAATTCGTTTTTGTTAGGCATGAAGCTTTAAAACCAACTTTCCGCCCACCATATGATGGGCCATTCAGAGTGCTGGAACCTGGTGATAAACACTTGATTTTGGGGATAGAGTCAGCACTGACAGACTTAAACCTGCCTTCTTGTTGAGAGACGAGCCTGCACGGTTGGCGAGAGCACCTCGGCGGGGTAGACCCCCCAAGAGAAAAGACTCAGCCCCCCTGCAGGGAACAAATAATCACTCTCCTCCCCAAGCTGCAGATTCCTTACAGGAAGGTCCCAGCAGGACGCCCAAGCGGACCCACAGCAGTTTCGGGAGAAGATTAAAACCCAGACAGCACAGAGACTGATACAAACTACTCAACAGTTGTTCACTAATTGTGCTGTAACAGTTTAGGACTGACTTGTGATTTTACTATGCTGTTATGATTACCACTGAACTCTCTTAGGAGCATGGCTGCTGGAAAGTTTCTTCTGTGGTAAGAGGTGTAGCAGTTAGTATGTCATAATAATTATCTTAAACTGTGAATTTTTCTGTTGTCCTTTTCTTAGTCGTTTGAGGGGGGCTGTAGTCTATATTTATCATATATTCCATAACCAACATATGTTGAAGCATGTGAGAATGTTTGGTGATTACATATGTAAGGCGACTTCACATCTCAGAACAGGACAAAGAGATCTCAACCGCCAGTGAGGATCAAAGAGTTTCCCAGGCACTGCGGTGGAGACCGGAGGAGCTGCCCTGACCCCCCAGGGCCATGAGGAGGAGTACGAAGACAATGGGGGGATTAAGATAATGAGGGATGTCAGCTTTGGATATGCGTGTCTTTTGTTATGTGCAAGTATAAGTTCTGAGAGCTGGAGGTGTTCGCTCCCTTTTTCCTTCTTCTGCTGCTGCACTAGGATGAGACTTGTTAGAGGAGCTGATAATAAACTTTGGTTTATATATCACATCGCCTCGTTCTTCCAAGCTCTTCTACAAGGAGAGAGTAAGCCTTTCACCTGTGTAGAGCAAGTACTCTGAGGGACCATGCACATGACGTTTTTACCCCCAACCTGGCAAACTTCTTTTACAGTTTGGCTGCCCGTGCAAACGGCGCCAGGATTTTGGAGGTGTGAAAGTTTAAAGATTTGAAATCAGTCTCCAAAGTGGAAGGGTTTTACCGTCACCATTTTTTCCACGTCCGTGTGCGCAGAGTACAACAGTAAGGTGATATTACAGCCCCAGTTTAGAATAGATTTTAGCCAGTCCACATGCCAAGGAGCCAAAAAACTTTGATTAAGCATGATGTGTTTAGGGTTGGGTACAAAAGGGGGGGGGGGGGGCTCTTAAACACCTTTCATCAATGCGGTCCAAAAAGAAAAAAAAATACAGGACGAACCTCTCATATGTTTCACTAAAGTGGAAGTAGAAAATAAACGAGATCAACTAAGATTCAGAAACTTCGACTATATGTTACAGTTACCTGATCGGACTCAGCTGCAGCTGTCCCTTTGGGAACCATAATCATAGTTTACTTGTTGTACCCGGACTGGATAAAATGACGAACCATGGAATTCGGTGAGGAAAACGTGAAACCCGCCAGGAGAAGTAAAGACGAGAAGAAAGTTTTAAGGAAACAAATAAAAGCCAGCTACACTTTACTGAAACATGAAGGCATCAGTACGGCAGCGCAGCCCACCAAGGTGAGAAGAAAACGGCCGTTTATGAACCGGAAATAGCGCTGCTGTCACACAGCTGGTTATCAAGGAGCTGAATTGTGTCTGTAGTCTCAACAGCTTATCACAGTTAATGCTAGCTTTAATCCCAGCCCTAACCCAGCCCCTGACCAACAGTGATCTTTGCATGTTCTCCCCGTGTATGCGTGGGTTTACTCCGGGATTTCTCCGGTTTCCTCCCACAGGCCAAAAACATGCAGGTTAGGTTAATTGGAGACTCTAAAGTGGCCCTAGGTGGGAATGTGTGTGCGACTGGTTAAGGGATAGCGCCGTACCGTGGCTGCTTCATCCATCCAGGTGGATGCCCTCAATTTCTCCTCTGGGGATCAATAAAGTACACAAAATCAAAAAGTTGAATGTCATGTTTAGCTGAACCAAGCTAGTAGGATTTCTAGAAGCATATTGCGGGGAAAATAAATATTGAACACATCAACATTTTTCTCATTAAACATATTTCTGATGGAGCATTGACCTGAGATTTTCCACCAGATATCAGTAACAACTCAAGTAATCCATACATACAAAGAAATCAAGGCAACTGTGTTCACAACACAAGTTATATTTGATAAAGTGGAATGACACAGGGAATAAGTATTTAACACGCTTGGTGAAATTCATTTAATATTCAGTAGAAAAGCCTTTGTTGGTAATAACAGTGTCCAGACATCTCCTGTATGGAGAAACTAGGTGCAGACATTGCTCTTTGCTGCTGTTGCAGCTGTATTTTCTTTCTCTCGAGCCAGTTGAGTGTTTCCTTGGCTGTGTGTTTGGGATTATTGTCTTGCTGAAATGTCCACCTTCGTTTCATCCTCAGCATCTTGGCAGATGGCAACAGGTTCTTATCAAGGATGTCTCTGTACATTTGTCCATTTATTTTTCCTTCAATTATATGAAATCTGCCTGTACCATGTGTTGAAAAACATCCCCACACCATGATACTCCAATCTCCAAACTTCACTATTGGTATGGTGTTTTTGGGCTGATGTGCAGTGCCATTTACCATACCAGAGTGGTGGCCTAGTTGATAGAGCATCCACACCACAACCGGGGGTTGGGGGTTCAAGTCCTGGCTGGGTCATATCAAAGACCATATAAAAATGGTGCTTCCCGCCTTCTAGCTTGGTGCTCAGCATGATAGAATAGGGGAAGGAAAACTTGTTTGTGGAAGCACCTTGCATGGCAGTGGCCCCTCTGATTCTAGATGTGATTAACATTGTAGATACGAGAAACATAATTTCGTTCTACTGTACATGATTGGCTGTATGGACTGAATGACAATAAAGTTGGCTTCTTCTTCATTTCTCCTCCCAGCATGCTGTGAGTTGTGGCATCCAGAAAGTTCAATTTTGGTCTCATCTGACCAGACTATATTCTCCCAGTATTTTACTGGCTTGCCCAAATGTTGTGCAGCAAACCTTAAACAAGCTTCAACCTGTTTTTTTTTTTTTTTCCCCGGCAATGCAGTCTTGCGAGGTGAGCAGGTATAGAACCCATGTTGGTTGAGCACATTACTTGTTGTTTTCTTTGAAGCAACAGTACCTGCTAACTCCAGGTCTTTCTGGACCTCTCCACGAGTGGACTTTGGCTCTTGGATAACTCTTCTGATAATTCTTTTGACTCTTCTGTCAGAAATCTTGCAAGGAGTCCATGGCTGGTTTATAGTAAAAGCTGGTTTCTTGGCTTTCTGTGCCTTTTTTACACTGCTTTTTCTTCATGTGTTCAATACTTATTCCCTGTGTCATTCTACTTTATTAAATAAAACTTGTTTTGTGAACACAGTTGCCATGATTTCTTTGTATGTATAGATTACTTGGGTTGTTACTGATATCTGGTGAAAATCTCAGGTCAATGGCTCCATCAGAAATATGTTTAATGAGAAAAATGTTGACGTGTTCAATACTTATTGAAAAATTTATGAAAAATTGAAAAATTTTATACTTATGTAAAATTTGTTTTAAAATTGTGTCTGTTTCAGATGAAAATGCTTTAATTCTCAATTCTTTTGCTTCACAATTTGAGATGACCTGTCTTTTTTTGTGGTCTGCTTCTGTCACTTATGCAGAGTTTGGTAGTGGCTAACGGCGGCCTGGGAAACGGCGTCAGTCGAGAGGAGCTCACTGCAGCACTGACAGAGATGGGAGAGCTGGAGGCTCTTGTCATGCCTCCTCACAAGCCCTATGCCTTTGTCACTTTCAGGTACTGCAGTACATCAGTGCAGTTTTTTTAAAATATCTTTTGGGCCTTTTTTCCTCCCAAATGAATTCTGAAAACTTTACATTGATGCTTTTTTTAATTATGTTTTTAGATCTGAAGAGTGTGCCAGAAAAGCTCATACCCACCTTAATGGACAGAAGCTCCAGTGTTTAGAGAACAGTGTCACACTCTACCTTGCTTATGTGAGCACAGGTAATTGTTTGAGTTGGCGTGATAACTGCAATAGTGTAACAACTAACAACACAACTAAAGGGAGGGATTGAAGTCTATTTGTTTTGTCCTAAAATATATAGAACATATAAATTATACCCCCCCCACCCCCCCCAAAAAAAGAATACAGCTTTGTTAATGCTATTTATTGGCTGTTGAACCACGAAAAAATCATAGCAGTAGGAGCTCAATGCACTTATACTCATAGGTCAAATGTAGTTTATTTTTAAAATGTCTGTACAAAATTTAGAAGAGAGAATTTACAGATCTGTAAGCAATTTCCAGTAAAGAACCATTTTGTAATGTGTCATTTAGAACTGATGATCCTACTGTGGGTGTGTTTTATTTTTAACTCAGTCACCCATGAGGAGGAGGCACCCGTCCCTTGGCCAGAGGGATTAGTCCTGGTGGAGGATTTTGTGTCCATTGAAGAGGAAGCTGTTCTTCTCGCTGCTATAAACTGGTCAACCTCTGAAGAGGATGTAACGGGTGAGTTTGTACACATTTTTCACTGATGTGTCATATGTTATCCACCAAGAAAAGATTGATACGTTATCATTTTTGTAAGAAAAAGATGGTTAAAAAGGAGCAAGATGATCAGTTCTTTTGTAAAAAAAAAAAAAAAAAAAAAAAAAAAAAAAAGTTTTTATGTTCTTTGTTTTAATGCGGACATGATGTATATAATTTGTTTCTGATAATCTCATTTTCTGACTTTGTCTTGCACACTTTAGCTCAGAAGGCTCTAAAGCATCGGCGAGTCAAACATTATGGGTTTGAATTTCGCTATGACAACAACAATGTGGATAAGGACAAGCCATTACCTGCAGGTTAGCAATCTTTTTTTTTTTTTTTTTAAATTCAGTACATTCTTTGCTTTGCCATTTTTAATTATTCTTAAATAGATTATTGTAATCCAGACTTTTGTACAGCGGGGAAAATAAGTTTTGAACACATCAACATTTTTCTCATTAAACATATTTCTGATGGGGCCACTGACCTGAGATTTTCACCAGACATCAGTAACAACCCAAGTAATCCATACATGCAAAGAAATCAAGGCAGCTGTGTTCACAAAACAAGTTTTATTTAATAAAGTAGAATGACACAGGGAATATGTATTGAACACATTGGTGAAATTCATTTAATATTGAGTAGAAAAGCCTTTGTTGGGAATAACAGCTTCCAGATGCCTCCTGTATGGAGAAACTAGGTGAAAACATTGCTCAGGAGTGATTTTATCCCATTCTTCCACACAAACCGTCTTCAAATCTTGAAGGTTCCGTGGGTGCCTTCTATAAGCTTTGATCTTCAGTTTGTTCCAGAGATTTTCTACTGGATTCAGGTCAGGTGACTGACTGGGCCATTCTAGCAGCTTTATTTTCCTTCTCTGGAGCCAGTTGAGTTTCCTTGGCTGTGTGTTTGGGATCATTGTCTTGTTGAAATGTTCACCCTTGTTTCATCTTCAGCATCTTGGAAGATAGCAACGGGTTCTTATCAAGAATGTCTCTGTGCATTTATACATTCATCTTTCCTTCAATTATATGAAGTCTGCCTGTACCATGTGCTGAAAACACCCCCACACCATGATGGGATGTGCAGTGCCATTTCATGCTGCCTGTGTGCTGTGCCATCCAAAAAGTTCAGTTTTGATCTCATCTGACCAGACTATATTCTCCCAGTATTTTACTAGCTTGCCCAAATGTTGTGCAGCAAACGTTAAATGAGCTTCAACATGCTTTTCCTTCAGCAATGGAGTTTTGCGAGGTGAGTGGGCATAGAGCCCACATTGGTTGAGTGCATTACTTATTGTTTTCTTTGAAACAGCAGTACCTGCTAACTCCAAGTCTTTCTGGAGCTCTCCATGAGTGGTCTTTGGCTCTTGGATAACTCTTCTGATAGTTCTTTTGATTCTTCTGTCAGAAATCTTGCGAGGAGCTTCTGGTCGTGGCCGGTTTATGGTAAAATGATGTTCTTTCCACTTCCAAATGATGGCTTCAACAGTGCTCACTGGAACATTCAGCAGTTTAGGAATGCGCCTGTAATCAGTGCCATCATTATGCTTTGCAACAATGAGGTTGCCAAGGTCTACAGAGAGCTCTTTGATTCTACCCATCATGAATTCTTTGTGGTGTGGCAATCTGATATTCACAGGCCTTTGTAAAGGCTATCATTAAGGACTTAACCATATGAAATTAATTTGCACTGATGGGGGATGGGATAGCTTCCTAAATTCTGATAAATTTCAGCTGGTTTCTTGGCTTTCTGTGCCTTTTTGCATCTGTTTTTCTTCATGTGTTCAATACGTATTCCCTGTGCAGTGTTTCCTCTGGCTTAAAGACCTTGATGCAGTGGCAACATATTTTCCCCCACCGGAATATTTTAATTTTATACTATTTATTTCTTTTTAACAGTGATCTGTGTGGAGTTTGCATGTTCTCCCCATGTCTGCGTGGGTTTACTCTGGGATTTCTCCGGTTTCCTCCCACATGCCAAAAACATGCAAGTTAGGTTAATTGGCATCAAAACTGGGGATTCTAAATTGTCCTTAGGTATGGCTGTGAGAGTGAATGGTTGTCTGTCTGTCTGTGTTGGCCCTGCGATGGACTGGCGATCTGCCCAGGGTGTACCCTGCTTCTCGCCCAAAGATGCTGGGATAGGCTCCAGCCTCCCCGCGACCCGAAAAGGATTAAGCGGAAGAAGATGAATGAATGAATGAATTTTACACAGGAACGTTGCATATGGAGCTTACCGTTTGAAGTACTGTACAACCAAGGCTTGAATATTGGGCCAGTTGGGGTCCCACCCAGACATCCTGTGTTTAGACTTTTTAGTGGTGTTATCCTTCTCTCCTTCCTCTGCTTGGACACTTCCCTCTCCTTGGCTCCTCTCTTCTGTCTCATCTTGCCCTCTCTGAGCTCTGTCTAATTCAGGTTCTCTCTCTGTCTATGGTGGTATACAAACAGGTTAGAAAATATCAAGTGTCATGTTTTGTCCTGCAGGATTTTTTTGTCATGGTTTACATAAATGACAAAAATATGTGGATTTTTTGTATTTTTATTCTAGTGTTTCTTTTTTTCCATTGAGAGAGTAGGGAAGGGAAAGAAACATTCATAATAGTAATGTACTTAAGCATACTTAAATTATATGATCAGGTGGGTATAGTAACCAGAAACTCTACTCATGTAAAAGCAGTGCTTTGAAATTAATAATTAAAAGTAGGCAACCAAAAATTTCTACTTGAGTTAAGGGTACAAAGAGCTCCCACTTAAAAACTTGAGTAATGACTTCAGTCTTGAAGGTTTGAGGTTTTTCTCCAAAATTTATAACAATTTTCTTATAGTTTTCTACTTTTCTCTGTAAATCTAAAGTTGAAACCATGTTCCTCAAATTTGTAATTTCCTCTTGTAAAATTGACTTGTCTTGTACATTTGAAACTTTAGTATAAATTTGTGGATTATTTTGTGTCTAATTTTTGTCTGTTTTTTAAAATAAAATTAGGGTGTTTTTTTTTTTTGTTTTTTTTTTTTTTTTTTAGATAAATTTGAAACAGACTGTGGTATTTTTTTTTTACTTTTTCCTTATAACAGTTTACATTTTTGACCATAATTTTGCAGTCAGAACAATAATTTAACTCTGATTACAAAGAAAAAAATAGTGAAATTGTATTTAATTAAATAAATTAACTTAAATGACCAAGGATGCTGTTATTTCTGTTATAATATTTCTTTATAGTTTTTTTTTTTTTTTTTTTTTCAGAACTCTCCTCACCACCCAGACAGTAGGAAAAACCTCCCTTATTTTGAAATCAAATGTTGGCACATTTAGTTTGTCTGAAGGCTGCTGACAGATTAAAGTCATTGACTTGGTGAATTTCGGTCATCTTAACCTGCCAGGTACATAATGGGGAACTGTAGCGGACTCTAAAGACATAATTCACCACAATATGTGTTCATGTACAGAATGATCTGTTTAGGCAGTTATAGTTGTGTGCTCAGGCTTTCTTATCAGGCACCTCTATAGGCAGCTGCTGAACGACCTCAGTTTAGAGTGAAAATAGAGCTAGCATTTTTAGCTGTTGCTTTTTGTCACTGCTGCTGGGGAATAAAAACAGCATGCCTGCTCGTGCGAGAAATTGCCAGTCTCTTCATTCCTGCAATTCCTACAGAACATAACTTAATATTGTAGTGGCTGGTGAAATATATCCTCAGCAATTCATCAGTCCCCATTGCCTTTCCTTTCATATGAAGCCAGCTGCATATGAATTCTAACCACATCTCTTAGCTAAGCGACTTTTCCATTATTGCTCCCGTTGACAGTGGGTTAAAACCATGATAAATGCCTCCAGTGCTTACATACCTCTTCTGATTTTTTTTTTTTTTCCCACGTTTAAAGTACTTGAACAAACTCATGTTTGTGTTGACAGTCACACTTAGCAAGACACTGCCTGCTGACTGAGTCGAGAACTCGCGTGGGCGGGGCGCTTCTAAACTCTGCGCGGATGACGGCCACGCGCGTTGTTTGTGTGCGCACTTGCGGAAAGTCATTGCTTCATATATTTTTCTTAATAAAATCATATCGGCTTGGCGTGGCGGTACCATTTCTGCTGAAGCGGGCCGCCACGTAGAAATGTTACCAGAGGAAACCCTGCTGTGTCATTCCATTTTATTAAATATAACTTGTTTTGTGAACACAGTTGTCTTGTTTTCTTTGTATGTATGGGCTACTTGTGTTGTTACTGATATCTGGTGAAAATCTCAGGTCAGTGACTCCATCAGAAATATGTTTAATGAGACAAATGTTGACGTGTTCAATACTTATTTTCCCCGCTGTACCTATTGAGTGTTTTTAAATCACAACCAACAGCAAATGTCATACAAGATATCAGAAATCTTTCAATCTTAAATTAAATTTATTTCAGTGTTCCATGTGCTGTCCTTAATAGGAATAGTAGTGTGTGTGATTGTGTGTGTGTGCATGCTTGTTTCCAGGACTCCCAAAGGAGTGTTTACCTGTACTAGAGCGGTGTGTGGAGAATGGACACATCAACTTCATGCCAGACCAGCTGACTGTAAACCAGTATGAGTCTGGGCAGGGTGAGAAATTTCCTTCTCCAACAACCCATTTTCACAGTAGAGTGACTTGTTGATGTAGACATAAGCAAATTAATGTTGTTCAGAGTGCTTCACAGAAGACTGATAAGTTGAAAATAAGACAGAAAAATAAAATATTTTAAAGACAAACAGCCAAGAGTTTATGATATCAGAGTGGAGTAGGATGATGGCATATAAAATTAAGACGTATGTAAAATATAAACAAACCTATTTGAATGTCACACAAAGGTATGGGTTGCAAACACTAAAGGCTGCCTGACCAAAGGATTTTGTCCGTCATTTTAGAACAACTGAGGCTCCTACCAGACAGTGATGTTCCTGGAGTATTTTATAGAACTGAGCCATCATTAAAACACTGGTGCTTTCTCAACTTTGATAAGTCATCATGTGTGCCATCAAAATGGTCTGTGGCAAAAATTGTATTAGCTTAAATATCCTGCTGTCATTTAACAAACAGTATTTGGTAGTAATTTAATAAGTTGTGCTTTGGGAAATAAAAATAGACATAAAATGCTAATGGAACCTTGAAGAGAGTTGTGAGAAACTATAAAAAATAAAATACTTATATATGTTTAATTATTGTGTTAAAAAGTTTGAATCAATCTTACCAGTCCCTCCAGGATTTTGCGAGATGTTTTTGTGATTGTTGCGGCCCAAAAAGCCTGAATTCACGGAGCTTTTTTAAAAAGTTGCGATAAAAGTTGAGATGTTTTGAGAGGTTTTTTTTTTTTGCACTAAAAGTTGTGGGAAGAATTACAAATTTTAATGCAGATGTTTTTTCCATAGTTTACTGCGATATTCTGTAACACCAGAAGAAAAGCACGGGATTGTCAAACATTTCCTATTAAAGGTACACTGTGTATGTGAATTGTTTTGAAATTATTTTTTCAATTGTTACCCTCACCTCTTCCCAAAACATTCTGATTTTTCTACATTCCCATAAACAGTGAAATAGGGTTCCTTTACTTTCCATACATTTTGTGCTTGGATGATCTTTTATTAAAAATTAGGATAATCATGTATAAACATGTTTTTAATAGTGTATTAGTTATTTGCTGTTTGACTTTTGTTAGTTTAGAATAAGTTGTTTATATCTACATGGAGCTGGACCTGTGCCATTATGGAGGCTGCCATTTTGGACTGCTGCGTTTCTACAGTAGCTCTGAAGGGACAAACATACAGCTGACTGTAGAAGAAACCATTTATGTTGTAATGACGAATTGCCTTTAGAATTATTTGGTGGCGCTATAGCGTTAGTTGACCGTTGGCTGACATTGAACAGGATAGGAAGAAGAAACACATGGAAGAGGAGCGGTTATAATATAAACATTTTTGTTAGGAGTTGGACTTTCTTGGGTTGCACTCATAAAAATGGCAGATCATACTTATTATTCTCGTCAAGAAGAGAAAAATGAGCATGAATCGTCTTATCAAAGGAAAAAAGAAAACGTGACGAGATGACAAGACATTGGGACAGGCAGAGACAGAAGACTCATGTAAACATCCGTGTTGCTTTTATCCGATGGAAACAGCTGATGAGGGACAAAAGTTTTAAAAGTGACGCTGAAGTCGCCTGCTTTCTGCTGGACAGGTGATGTACCCTACCAAAATTAATGCACATTGTAACATTTTTCACCAATAAAGAAACGTTTAGCATTATAAAATGTCATTTTGTTGATCATGATGGTTGTAGTTTAACAACATGCTTATGCGTTGCAATCGCTGCATAAACATTGCCCATGACGTAATGTTTCAATTTGAGATGCAAATACGAGAAATAACCCGTGATTTCAACGAAAAATATCTGTTAACCAAAATCAAGACATTAGTTGAAAAGAATGTTATTATGACTTAAAATATGTTTAAAAGTTGGTAGTGCTCAGCCCATCTCTCCATTTGTTTACCGCGATCCTTGATGACATCTCCTGCAGCTGATTTAAGTGGGGCGGTCTTGATGACACTGGGACCGAAAGCCTTCTTCATGCCTTCGTACATTTTGCGCATGTTTCCGTGATCTGCAGAAAGCTGAATGTCCTGGCAGAGGTTAAGCCAGTAGTCGTTGGCACATTGCCTTGCAATCTTTTGTGCATTGTTCCTCGCAGCGCGCAGTGTAGCAAGCGTCTGCACAGAGGGCTCCTTCTTGTGGGCAATTAGGGCTGCACGCTTGGCAGCGATTGCAGGTTCCATCTCAGCGGCTCCAGCTTCAAACCAATCCGCACTCTTCCCCACCTTTTTCCCAAAGGTACCTATGGCGGTCTCAAACACAGCCTCACGGATATGGTTCCACCTTGCAGAAGCACAGTCAGTGGAACAGTCCGCCAGGGCTTCATTTACGACTTTAGCATAGCATTCCCGCAGTTCAGGTACTGTAATCATAGCCGTGTTGATGCGGGGTCGGGGTTTCTGCTTGGAGCGGTTGACACGTCTGAGGCAGAGACGTACCTTAGTGGCGACCAGGGAATGGTCAGTGTCACAGTCAGCGCTGTGGAAACTGCGCGTGACCAGCACTCGGTTCAGCAGGGATCTCCTGGTGATGACGAAGTCCAGCTGATGCCAGTGGCGAGACCTTGGATGTCTCCAGGACACACGGTGACAAGGCTTGGTGGAGAAGAATGTGTTGGTCAGACAGAGGTCATGAAAGGAGCAGAGTTCAAGGAGGCGTTGACCGTTCTCGTTGAGCTTGCCGATGCCGAAGCGGCCAATGCAGCGGGGCCAGGAGTCATGATCTGCCCCTATCCGTGCGTTAAAGTCACCAAGCAGAAACAGGTGCTCCTTGGCAGGGATCTGCTGGATCCTGGTTTCGAGCGCCTCGTAGAATGCATCTTTCATCTCAATTGAAGAGCAGAGCGTCGGAGCATAGGCGCTAAGGATATTAGCTGGTCCAGAGGAGGTTATGAGACGGAGAGAGAGGACTCGTGGAGTGCCTGAAGACGGCGGTTCAATAGAGGACAGAAGGGAGTTTCGAACAGCAAATCCAACACCATACAGGCGAGGCTCGTCAGGCTCCTGTCCCTGCCAGAAAAACGTATAGTTCTTCTCCTTCAAGCTGCCGTTGCCCGGGAGTCGCGTCTCTTGCAGTGCTGCAATGTCAATATTAAGCCTCTTCAGCTCGCGGTCGGTGATAGCAGTTTTCCTGGCGTTGTTGATTTGCTGGAGGTCGTCAGAGAGGCCAGGACACATTGTTCTGACGTTCCAGGTTGCCAGACTCAGCGCTGGCGGCTTTGGTTTCTTGATATTAGCTGGTGCAGTGATTACAGTCCGTGATTCAGCTTTTGGCCTACACTTCAAGCACCCTTTGAAGTAAGCGGACCGTGACGGGCCAGCACCTTACTGACTGGGGGCTGCCCAGCTAAAGGCGGGCGGTAGCCGGCCAGTGGGACACGACGATCCCTCCCACCGTCGGGAGACAGCCCTAGGTGCCCGAGCTTACGCCAATTTGCTCTGGACTTTTAACCAGTAACTGCGTCTCCCCGTATTTGAGCTGCCGCAGAAGGCGGCACTGGAGTGACCTCTCCAGGGCACAGGCCAGGGCGAAGTTGTGGAGAAACTGAGATGCCCAGTTGACAGATCCTCCTTCTCGGCCTTGTTGGTAGTGTCCAATGGAAGGGACTAGCCGATACAGTTGGTACCAACTTGGCTACAGGAGTTGCCAGGAGGTCCCGCTACGCGAAGACCAACCGCCTACGGGGCTCCACTCCGGATTTTCTGTAGGGGTTGTCTCCCTTAGCCTTTGTCACTCCCGTGACGACCACAAGGCAGTGGTGCTATTTGCCCATAGCTGGGGGTTGTTTTGTGTGGCACCAGGGCGTGTCCATGCGCCGGTGGGCCTGCGTGCCACACATTTGGGCCCAGCCCAAGGGGGACACACCTCCTCCCTTAATGCGACAGGTTGTACTGGGCTACATCTTACCAGTAGAGGAGAGAGAAAACTTCCTCCCCCACCTGACTTCAGGTGGGGGAGGAAGTTTGGGCTGAGAGATGGGCTGAGCACTACCAAGAGCTCTACTCGAGAGTAACCACCGTCTCGAACACGGCCCTTGAGAACACCCCTTTACTGTCAGTCATGGATGAGCTTGACGCTCCACCCACCATTGAGGAGCTCAGCAAGGCGATAGACTCTATTTCAAACGGCAAGGCTCCGGGCAGTGACAACATCCCCCCTGAAATCGTCAAAACCGCAAAGGAGAGCTCGCTCTTGAAACACCTCCATGAGCTCCTGTTGCAGTGCTGGGAGGAAGGGGCTGTGCCCCAAGATATGCGTGATGTCAAAATCATCACTCTCTACAAGAACAAGGGGGAGCGGAGCGATTGTAACAACTATCGCGGTATCTCACTCCTAAGCATAGTTGGCAAAGCCTTTGCCCGTGTCGTCCTCAACAGACTACAACTACTTGCCGAACGTGTGTATCCAGAGGCGCAGTGTGGATTCAGAGCAACCAGGTCAACCATAGATATGGTCTTCTCTATGAGGCAGCTGCAAGAAAAGTGTCGGGAGCAGAGACAACCCCTCTTTTTGGCCTTTATCGATCTGACCAAGGCTTTTGACTTGGTCAGCAGGGATGGACTGTTTGCCCTCCTCCAACGAATTGGATGTCCCCCCCAAGCTTTTGAGCATGATCAAGTCATTCCACCAGGACATGAACGGCATTGTCCAGTTTGATAGATTATCCTCAGACCCTTTCCCGATCAAGAACGGTGTGAAGCAGGGTTGTGTTCTGGCTCCTACCCTATTTGGCATCTTTTTCTCCCTGCTTCTGTGCTACGCCTTCCGGGGCTCTGAAGACGGTGTCTTTCTCCACACCAGGAGCGACGGAGGCCTCTTCAACATGGCACGCCTCAGATCAAAGACCAAGGTGCGAAGCGTTCTAATCAGGGAGCTGCTCTTTGCTGATGATGCTGGTCTTGTTGCCCACACCGTGGAAGCGCTCCAGCGTCTCATCAACTGCTTTGCTCGTGCCTGCTCTGAGTTTGGCCTCACTATCAGCCTTAAAAAGACCGAGGTCATGGGCCAGGATGTCAGCAGTGCTCCCAATATCAATATCGGCGACCACACACTTGCGGTGGTGGACAAGTTCACCTACCTCGGGTCGATCATCTCCAGCAATCTCTCCCTAGACGCCGAACTGAATGCCCGTATCGGCAAGGCATCGACGGTGATGGCCCGTCTGGCGAAGCGAGTCTGGGACAACTCTATGCTAACCATCAACACCAAGATAAGAGTCTACATGGCCTGTGTACTGAGTACTCTCCTATACGGCAGTGAAGCATGGACCCTCTACTCCTGCCAGGAACGCCGACTGAACGCCTTCCACCAGCGCTGCCTTCGCAGACTACTGCACATCACTTGGCAGGACCGTGTCTCCAACATCGACGTCCTGGCCAGAGCAGATGTGCCCAGTATGTTTGCCATCCTGACAAAGAGACGCTTGCGATGGCTTGGCCATGTCAACCGAATGGAGGATGGCCGCATCCCCAAAGACTTACTGTATGGGGAGCTGGCTACTGGAACTAGATCAAAGGGACGTCCAACTCTCAGATTCAAGGATGTTTGCAAGCGTGACCTCAAGGCTGGAGGCTTTAACCCCTCCGACCTGGAGTCAGCCACCTCCGTCCGCTCCAACTGGCGGACCATCACCCAGGATGTCATCCGAACAGCAGAGGAAAGAAGAGACACTCGCTGGGGGGAGAAGAGACTCCGCAGACAGAGGAGACTGTCGAGACCCCCACTACACTGTGAAGAATTTATCTGCAACGGCTGCGGCAGGACCTGCAGATCCCGTATCGGCCTCTACAGCCACGCCCGATGGTGCAGCTCCCTGAATGATGACCCAAGGCACAAAACCCCCCCATGATCTTTCGAGATCGATGGAGCCAATGAATGAATGAATGTTTAAAAGTTGTTTGTGAAAACAACGCAGCCAAACTATACTGTTACGTTGTCTGTTAATTGCAAACGGAGAAGAAAATTGTATCCTGCCAGCCTTATATCACCATGAAATATTTCCTCATGGTTACTTTGCTGATTAACTAGTATTTGTATAGAAAAGAGTTAGCTAACGTTTACAATAACACTACTCAACTGCTGAACATTTATTGACTGGCATTATCTGTGATAGTTTTGCACATTACATTTCCTAAATTTCTCTCTTCCCTCTTGACATATCCGTAGAGTTGCTAGGAGACATCATCTTGGCAAATATGCATTTGGCAATTGTAAAAGTTTTGACACCTAACAGCCTCTGTGGAGAGTCACTTGTGTTCTGAAGGGGAGGGGTGAGGAATAGATTTTCAGTTTGTTGCAATATGGAACCTCACCAGTAGATGCTGCCAGTTTTTTATACAGTGCACCTTTAAACAGTGATTTGTAAATTAAGCAGAAACTTCTGCTATACATAAAAACTTTTTTGTGCAACAGCAAATAGACTTTAACCCCTTGCACTCTGGTCAATTTCCCTAAAAACGCCTAAAAATAACATACCCAAAGTAAATCAAAAGCTGTTCTTCAACCCTTTGCAGCATCTTCATGGGGTTGGTCTCATTTAAAAGAAAGCACTTTGAATTTTTTGGCAAAACAGTCATAATCTCTCTAAGTGCTTCTGCCACTGAGTAACAGTCATCTAAACATACTGAACTTGAAGAAACTAAAGTTCGCCTGGGTGTTCTTTTGGATACAAATGTTTGCAAATAACACACAGCTGTCAGATATGGGCTGGAAAATGCAACAGAAATGTAGAACCAAGTGTTATCCAGCTGAGGTCAAAATTTTGTAACAATACCACAAAAAATGAATATATTACACAGCTTTTTTGTCAGGTTGTTCCCAGGCGTTTTTGAACTGTGCCAAATGGCACAGTAACTTTTGAATGATTCAATATAGAAGCTTGATCTTGGGCTCTAATGAAAGGTGACACTCAGGGCTGTGTGTGTGTGTGTGTGTGTGTGGGTTGTTTATTCATTCATGAATGAATGAATGAACAAACAAGCCCCCACACACAAAGAAGCATGCCACGTAAAAAATGTGCGGCTTAAAAATAACCTACAGTGCAATAAAAATTATACTAAAATATCTGTAATGTAGAGGATAAGAACTCCCCCCCCCCCCCCCCGCTACAGAGGACGGACATCGTCCATCGCCACATGACGGACCGCGGCGCACGGACCGGACCATGCGCCGCGGTCTACTACACACTGTTGTACTAAAATATCTGCAATATATCTGCAATCCGCTACAGAGGAGTAGCGGGGGTGGGGGGTGTCCGTCATGTGGCGATGACGCACAGTTGTAATTTACCGATCGGTCAAAAGTCATTTTGATTACAATTTTCAGGGATAAAGAATAATTTAGCTTATAACACTTACCTGTCCACAACAGCAGTGTCGCTGGCGAACATCTGTTCCTCATTATCAGACGAACATGACGCTGGTCCGCTTGTTACGACTCGTGGTTCTGGTCACGCGACCTGGTCAAACCATGATTCCATTATTGCGGTTTTGTGCTTCCATGATTGCGGTTTTGGCGAACGATTTTTCAAAACAAATAAGAACAGTAGTAATAAAAAGACTGGCGAACGCTACTGTTACACACAGCGGCTTACACAAAACAGATTTTATGCACGGGACGCACGCTTTCAATCGTCAAACTTCTCTGCTTCAGTTGGCTCGCTGTATTCGCAGTTGTTGGTAGGCGGGTCCTTCTTGCTAGGTTTTCAGTCATTGGTTCTTCAAGGTTTCAGAAACCCAATTCAAGGCTCTTATTAGTTGAATGAGAGGTCAGTCAAATCTAAACCAATCAAAGCACTCCTTTGGCTTTCTGTTCGCGGCTGTGTCTGTAGTGGAAGAACGGAAATGCAGCTTTTTTTTTTTTTTTCAGTGCGCACTAGGACGCAGAGACGTGACCACCCGCGGTATCCCGGAGTGCAAGAGGTTAACATACTATTACAACAGCTAAGTTGCATTGAATGCATGTTATAGATAGATAGATGGATAGATGTACTTTATTGATCCCAAACTGCGAAATTGCAGTGTAACAGCAGCATGACAGTAGACAACCAAACGACAGAAAACAAACACATGCATGACAGACAAAGGGATTACCTGTGGAAAGTAAAACTAACACTACTATAAAAAAGCCTATATGCATCATAGCTGAATAGATTGTGACCCGTCTAGACACATGAATCATATCCGCTGCACAATGCAGGACTATCAGGAGCAGATTGAAATGTGGGGTACCAGTTAGACCGTAAGGTGCAGTATGGTAGCATAGTTATGACCAGAGTACAACATCATAGTGAGTTATTGTACAGTGAAATGGCATGCGGCAGGAAAGATTTCCTGTACCCAACTGTTCAACAGCAAAGCTGTAGTAGTCTGCTAGAGAAAGTGCTCCGCTGTCTGTCCAGTGTGTGGTGGAGGGGGTGATCAGGATTGTCCGTGATGGATCACAGTTTATTTAGTGTCCTCTTCTCCACCACTGTCTCAAAGGTCTCCGGCCTGAGACCAATTACAGAGCCAGCCCTCTTGATAATCTTGCCAAGTCTGTTGGTGTTACTGGCCCTGATACTGCTACCCCAAAAGACAGCAGCAAAGAAGATGACGCTGGCAACAACGGCCTGGTAGAAAAGCTCCAGCATCCTGCTAGAGTCTGCTCATCCTCTTCTTGTGCGCAGCATCGGTGTTGGCTCTCCAGCCCAGCCCGTTGCTGATCCTGACACCCAGAGATTTGTAGTCCTCAATCACCTCCACATCCTCTCCCCTAATCTGCAGTGGCTGAGAAGGCGTCCTCTTCTTCCTGAAGTCAATCACCGTCTCTCTGGTCTTGCTGACATTCAGCAGCAATTCAGGTGATTCTGCTGTGTCCACTCCATAAATCTGTCTACCAGTGCTCTGTACTCCCCCTTCTCTTCCCCTCTTGTACACCCCACAACAGCTGAGTCATCAGAGAATTTCTGCAGGTGGCATGACTTGGAGTTGTACTGACAGTCAGCGGTGTATAAGGTGAAGAGGAAAGGAGAGAGCACAGTCCCCTGTGGCGCTCCTGTATCACTAACCACCACGTAAGACAAGACACTGCCCAGCCGAACAAACTGTGGCCTGCCTGTCAGGTAGTCAGTAATCCAGAAGATCATTGAGCTGTCGACCCCCATCACTCGCAGCTTCTCACCCAGCGGCAGTGGCTGGATGGTGTTAAAGGCACAGGAGAAATCAAAAAATGTGATTCTCACAGTGTCTCCTCCGCCATCCAGGTGCAGATGGGCTCGTTGCAGCAGATAGATGACAGCGTCTTCAACTCCTAAATGGGGCTGATATGCAAAGTGCAGAGGGTCCAGCCACGTCTTCACCTGCGGCCTCAGGTGGGCTAAGACCAGTCTCTCCAGGACCTTCATCACATGAGATGTGAGGGAAACTGGTCGATAGTCATTCAGGTACGATGGAGATGACTTCTTGGGGACAGAAACCAGGCAGGATGTCTTCCACAGCACCGGCACTCTCTTCAGACTCGGGCTCAGGCTGTACAGGTGTTTCAGTACCGGAGCTAGCTGGTTGGCACAGGCCCTCAGGATCCTGGCGGAGATGCCATCATGGCCCGCAGCCTTCCGCTGACAGAGTCTCTCCAGCTGTTTCTTAACCTGGTCTGTAGTCACAGTGATGTCAGGGAGGGGCCTGGTGTCCCCTGAGGAGGAGGAGGGGGTGAGGGGGGAGATGGAGAGAGGTGCTGCACAGGGGGGTGGGGGTGTGTGTGGGGGGTTTGGCTGCGTTGTGGGGGTGACAGATGGTGAGTTGAACCTATTAAAGTATTACAGAACCTATAAAGAGTATAGATTTGGAAATTATGGCAGCACCTTCATTTGAAAACTCCTTAACCCCAGTGGTCCTCAACCACTCAATACTGAGCGCAGAGGAAAAAAGAAACCATTTATTCTATTGCTCTGTTTTGTCTTTCGAAGTCTGTTTTTCTGAAAAAGATTACTGAATGTTCTCTCTTTCCATGCCTGACTCCTACCTATCTATCTGCTGCGTCTTGATACACACCTGTCTCATCAGATACGCATCTTTCCTTTACCAGGAGTTGTACCAGGAGGAGGGGCTCTCCTTGGGGGTTTGCTGGGGGCGCACGTTGATCCGTGTCCAGACCAGAGATTCACAGCTTTAAAGCTCATTGACGAGATGTAGTAATGATTTTACCTCTAAAGATGTGTAAAATGTTCAAGCACTGGCTGTAGTGTCAGATTTGCTTGCTTGTTTGTGGTTTTACGGCGTGTCTCCTCATGCGCGCTCCTGTGATAGGGTACTTTCAGGCAGGTGGACTTTTTTCAACACAAACCCGGCACTTCACATACGTGGTCAGGATGGAGACGTGAAGAAACGTCCACCGGCGAGCTGGGGGAGACGGAGGAAGGGACAGTGTGGGAAAACTCACGGGTGAGTGTTTTTTTTTTTTTTTTAAATCACACACTGTTTTTTGCTGATGTGTTCCATTAATACTCACTGCAATCACGGAAGTGAGCGCAGTGCAACGATGCGTTTGATTGGTTAGACCGAGCGTTTGAGCGCCACTCGGGGACAAATTTGATTGGCGAAATTGGCGGAAGTTGACGACAGTTGGTCAAAATTACAGGAAAGTTGTGGTGATTGGACAAAGTTGTAAGGTTGCACAAAAGATGCGGCCAATCAGTGATTTTGTGTGAATTTGTGCGATTGCAACATCGCAAAATCCTGGAGGGACTGTCTTACTTATAAAGTTAGAGATGATTAAGGGCCCCTGCACACAGAAAAGTTTTTACCCCAAACTGGCAAACTTCTGTTACAGTTTGGCTGTCTGTATACAACGCCATAGTAGAAGGGTTTTGCTGACACCATTTTTTTTCTCGTGAGTGGGTATAGGAGAAATGGCCAGCAGAACATACTGTATATATGTCAATAATTTGTTGTGGCTCCGGTGGTCCTGCCCCATTCACTTGCCTGTGATGCTGACGCCACCGTTGCAAAACAAACGAGTTATACCTCATTGGTCGACACATTCCCCGGTCTGTTCATCCCCATCCAAGATGGTGTTGAGACATTAAACTGTCGTATGTCTTCAAAAACTAACAGAAAAATGTTTCTGAAAACAATCAATGTGAGAAACAAATGGTGTGTTGCTGAACATATATTTACTTTTCACAAACAACCGCTATTTTAAAAGTTCAGCACAAGCTTCCTGACCACAGAGATAGAATAGAATGCTCACAGCTAACATTTTGATGGCAAATTTGGGTGCCATATTGTTACTGGATAAAGTCCTCTTGACAGCCCTTGCAGCATTGTGATAATGGGACATCGAAATAATGATTCGTTGTATTTATTGTTATCATATAAGTAAGCTGGAATGTTAAAAGTTATAGTCCAATCCAACTTTATTTATAAAGCACTTTAAAAACAATGACAGCTGACACAAGGTGCTGCACATCAACGATAAATAAAATATAAAAACATAAAAACAATAAAATACAGCTAAAAAAGTACAAAACGGCATAGACAATAGTCATACAATAGAGACAATAAGAACAGATAAAACAATGTCTCAAACTGGGTCAAAAGCTAGAGAATAAAAATGGGTTTTAAGATGAGTTTTAAAACTGGACAGTGAAGATGCTTGTCTGATGGATAAAGGCAGATTGTTCCACCATTTAGGGGCAGCAACAGAAAAAGCTCTGACCCCTCTGAGCTTCCTCTTTGATTTCGGTATCTCCAGGAGCAGCTGATCAGCTGACCTGAGGGACCGAGCAGGAGAGTAAGAATGAAGGAGCTCAGAGAGGTATGGCGCGACAAGGCCATTTAATAATTTAAAAACAAGAATTTTAAAATGAGCCCTAAAATGCACAGGCAGCCAATGAAGGGATGTTAAAATGGGTGTAATATGGTCCCTCTTACAGACGTGGACGAAATTGTTGGTACCCCTCTGTTAATGAAAGAAAAACCCACAAAGGTCACAGAAATAACTTGAATCTGACAAAAGTGGTAATAAATAAAAATTCTATGAAAATTAACCAATGACAGTGCTTTTGAATTGTGGTTCAACAGAATTATTTTAAAAAACAAACTCATGAAACAGGCCTGGACAAAAATGATGGTACCCTTAACGTAATATTTTGTTGCACAACCTTTTGAGGCAATCACTGCAATCAAACGATTTCTGTAACTGTCAATGAGACTTCTGCACCTCTCAGCAGGTATTTTGGCCCACTCCTCATGAGCAGACTGCTCCAGTTGTCTCAGGTTTGAAGGGTACCTTCTCCAGACGGCATGTTTCAGCTCCTTCCACAGATGTTCAATAGGATTTAGATCAGGGCTCATAGAAGGTCACTTTAGAATAGTCCAGTGTTTCGCTCTTAGCCATTCCTGGGTGTTTTTAGCTGTGTGTTTTGGGTCATTATCCTGTTGCAAGACCCATGACCTGCGACTGAGACCAAGCTGTCTGACACTGGGCAGCACATTTCTCTCTGGAATACCTTGATAGTCTTGAGATTTCATTGTACCCTGCACAGATTCAAGACACCCAGTGCCAGATGCAGCAAAGCAGCCCCAGAACATAACAGAACCTCCTCCATGTTTCACAGTAGGGACAGTGTTCTTTTCTTGGTATGCTTCATTTTTATGTCTGAACATAGAGCTGATGTGCCTTGCCAAAAAGTTCCAGTTTTGTCTCGTCTGTCCATAGGACATTCTCCCAGAAGCTTTGTGGCTTGTCAACATGCAGTTTGGCAAATTCCAGTCTGGCTTTTTTATTATTTGTTTTCAACAGTGGTGTCCTCCTTGGTCGTCTCCCATGAAGTCCACTTGGGCTCAAACAATGACGGATGGTGCGATCTGACACTGATGTACCTTGACCTTGGAGTTCACCATGAATGTGTTTAGAGGTTGTTCTGGGCTCTTTTGTTACCGTTTGTATTATCCGTGTCCTCCTGTGGCCACGTCCAGGGAGGTTGGCTACAGTCCTGTGGATCTTAAATTTCTGAATAATATGTGCAACTGTAGTCAGAGGAACATCAAGCTGCTTGGAGATGGTCTTATAGCCTTTACCTTTAACATGCTTGTCTATGATTTTCTTTCTAATCTCCTGAGACAACTCTCTCCTTTGCTTCCTCTGGTCCATGTTCAGTGTGGTATACACCATGTCAACAAACAGCACAGTGACTACTTGTTACCCTTTAAATAGGCCGACTGACTGATTACAAGTTTGTAGACACCTGTGATGTTAATTAGAGGACACATCTTGGTTGAACATGTCCCTATGGTCACATTATTTTCAGTCTTTTCTAGGGGTACCATCATTTTTGTCCAGGCCTGTTTCATGAGTTTGTTTTTTTAAAATAATTCTGTTGAACCACAATTCAAAAGCATTGTCTGATTTTCATTGGTTAATTTTCATAGAATTTTTATTTATTACCGCTTTTGTCAGATTCAAGTTATTTCTGTGACCATTGTGGGTTTTTCTTTCATTAACAGAGGGGTACCAACAATTTTGTCCACGTCTGTATATCTGAGTGTCATCATTGTAACAGTGGAAGGAAATATCATGCTTTCTAAGAATGGAACCCAGTGGAAGCAGATAAAGGGAGAATAGCAGGAGCCCTAAAGTTGAGCCCTGTGAGACCCCACATGACAGGGAAGCATAGGAAGATTCAAAACCAGCAAGGCTTACACACATGGTTTTATCTGTCAAGTAGGACTTGAATCATTCCAGAGCAGTACCACAAATGCCCACAAGATGCTGTAGATGATATATTAAAATGTCATGGTCCACTGTATCAAAGGCGGCAGTTAGGTCAAGCAGGATGAGAATCACAAAATCACCAGAATCAGATGCCAGGAAGATGTCATTAAAAAACCTTTATTAAAGCCGACTCTGTGCTATGTAGGGTTTTAAATCCAAACTGGAACACCTCCAGGACACCATTCTCATCCAAAATGGACTTTAACTGAGAGTAAACTATTTTCTCTAATATTTTTGAAAGAAAAGGCAGCTTTGAAATAGGCCTAAAATTAGCCAACACAGTCTGATCAAGACCAGGTTTCTTTATCAAAGGTTTTACTACTGCATGTTTAAAATGTGCAGGAACCACACTGGAAGACAAACTGTTGTTTAAAATTGTTAAAACCGACTGATCTATACTAGATAAAACCTGTTTAAAAAAGCGAGGAGGGAGAGCATCACAAGGGGAACCTGAGGGCTTAATATGACCAACCATATCCTCTAATTGCCACAGGGTCACAGGCTCAAACTGATTAAAGACAGCAGAGCAAGGGACAGAGGCAGAGGGATCAGAGGCAGGCGTTGGGATGATAGCCGTAATAGTGGTGACCTTATCAATAAAAAATGTAAAAAGTCATTGCACATTTCAGATGATGCTTCCATAATGACGGTCGGTGAGGCAGTAAAAGCAGAGTCAATGGTCCTAAATAAGGCTGCGTGTCCACCAAATGCGTTTTTTTTCAGCTCTTAGCGGCTGTTTTCCATTCATTCTCTATGTAGTCCAGCATTTACAGTGCTGAGCGTCCATGGTGCTGAGACGCTCTCGGCGGTGGCCATTTTTTGTCGCAGCGCTCAGAGTTGAAAAATGTTTAACTTTTCAGAGACTGCAGCTGAGCTCGTCAATGTCAGACCTTAAGCAGCCAACCAGAACTGCTGCGTGGGCGGGACATAGGACACTAGTACTAGTCCGTACTCAGACTCCTGCTTTCCGTGTCATCATATTTTACATCCAGAGTTGCTAGAAAACGTTTTCTGTCCATTGTTATTTAGAGACTGCTATTAAAAAAATCTGTAGAAAGTCTGACAATAGGAAAAGTGGGAGTGATGAGCTGAGAGTGACAAGCTGTTGCTGGGATACAAGGCACAGATTTTTTTTCTCCCAGAGCGCAGAGCACAAACGCTGAAAAAAAAAATGATCAGGGCGGTCGGGCGACAAAAAACCCGTTTGGTGGACACGCAGTCTAACACGTGGATTATTACGGTTGGATGCAATAATATTAGACAGATGTTCCCTATTAGCCTCTTTAACAGCACTCTGATAACAATGCCAAAAGTCCTTTAAAAATTGACAAGATACCTGCAGCTTATCCTTCTTCCATCTGCGCTCAGCTTTGCGCATTCCCTTCTGACTGTCCGGGTTCTGTCATTAAACCATGGCTCGAGTTTGGCTCTGGGCTACTTAATTTTATTGGAGCCACAGAGTCCAGGGTGGCTTGGCAGGAGGAATAAAACCAGGAATTTAGCTCCTCCGTATCAGAGAGAATGTCAGGGGGAGCACAGACCTGGGTAAAAGTAGACGAAAACTGACCAGCAGTGGAGGGGTTAAAAATATGACAGTGCCGTGTAGGAGCACAGGTTTCAGCTTTGGTACATGAGAAGGCAGCATCAAATAAAATCGGCATATGATCAGACAACACATTGTCACAGATCTCCAGGTTAAACACAGACAAACCATGCGAGAGAACAAGGTCTAATGTGTGTCCGTGTTCATGTGTAGGTCCACCAGGTAAAAACTGTTCCAGGTTAAAAAAATAAATAATGCTTAAAAAGTCATTCACCAGTGGCTTATCTGGACAGCACACATAGATATTAAAATCTCCAGCAATAAGGACTCGGTCATACTTTGAAATTCAATTCAATTCAACTTTATTTATATAGCGCCATTTCACAACAACAGTCATCTCATAGCACTATCAACTGTAGGGGGAACCCCCACAGTTGCAGAAAGACCCCAGCAATCAGGCGATCCCCTGTGAGCAAGCACTTGGTGACGGTGGAGAGGAAAAACTCCCTTTTAACAGGAAGAAACCTCCAGCAGAACCAGGCTCAGGGAGGGGCAGTCATCTGCTGCGACTGGCTGGGGGGTGAGGGGATAGAGAAGAAGAAAAGAACAGACATGTAGAGAGCAAACAGCACGATGGGGACTCAATCTATGGGAGAGAACAACAAATGTTAATGACCAGCAAAAAAAATATTTTATTGAGAGTGAGAAAAGAAGTGAGGCCCAGTGCATTACTGGAGGTCCCCCGGCTGACTAAACCTATTAGCAGCATAACTAAGGGAGGGTTCAGAAACACATGATCCCTCCCTAATTGTAGGCTATATCAAAAAGGTAGGTTTTAGCCCTATTCTTAAAAACAGAGATCGAGTCTGACTCCCGAATCCAGATTGGCAGCTGATTCCACAGGAGAGGAGCTTGATAACTGAAGGCTCTGCCTCCCATTGTACTTTTGGAGATTCTAGGTATTACAAGTAATCCTGCATTTTGGGAGCGTAGTGCTCTGTTAGGATAATACGGTAGTATCAGATCTTTTAAATAAAAAGGAGCCTGATTGTTTAGAGCTTTGTAAGTAAGAAGAAGGATTTTAAACTTAATTCTAAACTCTATGGGAAGCCAATGAAGGGAGGCCAGAACCGGAGAGATATGATCTCTCTTTCTAGTACCTGTTAAAACTCTTGCTGCAGCATTTTGGATCAGCTGAAGACTTTTTAAAGATGTTTTAGGACAGCCTGATAATAAAGAATTACAATAATCTAATCTCGAGCTAACAAAAGCGTGGATCAGTTTCTCAGCATCACTCTGAGACAAGATGCTCCTAATCTTGGCAATATTACGCAAATGATAGAAGGCAGTCTTAGAAACAAATTTAATATGTGAATTGAAGGACAAATCCTGATCAAAAATAACTCCAAGGTTCCTCACAGAGCTATTAAGAGAAAGAGTAACCGCATCCAAACTGAAAGTTTGATTTGGAAAGGAATTTCTAAGGTTTTTTGGACCAACAAGAATGACTTCAGTCTTATCTGAATTTAATAGCAGGAAATTACAAGTCATCCAAGCTTTGATTTCCTTAAGACAGGCTTCTAACTTGGCTAATTGATTACTATCATCTGGCTTCATTGACAGGTATAATTGTGTGTCATTAGCATAACAATGAAAATGTATACAGTGCTTTCTAATAATGTTGCCTAACAGAAGCATATATAAACTAAAAAGAGTAGGGCCTAGCACAGATCCCTGTGGAACTCCATGACTGAGCTTTGAGTTGAAAGAAAACTCATTATTTACATGAACAAACTGGAACCTATCAGATAAATAAGATCTAAACCACTGCAAAGAAGATCCATTAAGTCCAACATAGTGTTCTAATCTATCAAGTAGAATATTATGATCGATAGTATCAAAAGCTGCACTAAGGTCTAAAAGGACAAGTACAGAAACTAGTCCATTATCAGATGCAATGAGGAGGTTGTTAGTGCCCTTCGCTAAGGCTGTTTCAGTACTATGATGGATTCTAAATTCTAAATAATTGCGTAGCAACAACTCTTTCCAAGATTTTTGAAATGAAAGGGAGATTAGAGATTGGTCTATAGTTAGCTAAAGCTCCTGGATCTAGCATTGACTTTTTGAGTAAGGGTTTAATTACAGCCGTTTTAAAAGCCTGCAGTACATGGCCTAAAGTTAATGAAGAATTGATTATATGAAGAATAAGGCTACCAATAAGTGGGAAGACTTCTTTAAATAACCTGGTAGGAATAGGGTCTAAAAGACAAGTTGAAGGTTTGGATGAGGAAACTATTTTGTCTAACTCACAAAGGTCGATTGGAGTAAACTCATCAAGACAGACATCAATAGAAGGAGTTGTAGTAGTTACAGTATTTAAGTTAACTGTGGGAAGAATCTGATTGATTTTATCTCTGATGGATGAAATTTTATTATTGAAAAAGTTCATAAAGTCCTGACTAGCAAGCTCTAAGGGAATGCTAGGATTGACAGAGTCCTGACTCTTTGTCAACCTGGCTACAGTACTGAAAAGAAACCTGGGATTATTCTTGTTCTCTTCTATTAATGCAGAGTAATAACTCGTTCTAGCTTTTCTAAGAGATTTTTTATAAATTAAAAGATGATTTCTCCAAGCTAAATAGATTTCATCTAAATTAGTGGAGCGCCATTTTCTTTCTAATTGACGAGTCTTCTGTTTTAAGCTACGAGTTTCTGTGTTGAACCAAGGAGTTAGAAATCTCTGATTAGACTTTTTCTTTTTTAAGGGGGCCACCAAGTCTAGAGTCTGATGCAGAGAAGCTGAAACACTATCCACCATGTTATCAATTACAGAAGGAGCAAGCTGTCTATAGCTTATTTCCGTTGTGTTGACACATGGCATAGAGGAAACAATCGTTTTTTCCACCTAGCTGCAATGCTCCGTACTGTGTGTTTATATATCTGCATATTATTCCATCAAGCTACATTGCTCCGCACTGTGTTTATATATTTACATATTTATTCCATCTAGCTGCAATGCTCCGTACTGTGTGTTTATATACTCATATATTTATCCCATCCAGCTACAATGCTCTACACTGTGTGTCTGTGTGTGTATATATATATATATAGTAATATGTACATATGTATATTAGCTGCTCTTGCTTGCCTTTTTTTTTTTTTTTTTTTTCCCCCCTTGCCTTCTGATTGTTGCTCTGAGTGTTGCTATCCCTGTGCTGTTGCAATCCTGGAATTTCCCCGTTGTGGGACTAATAAAGGCTTATCTTATCTTAATCTGCATAAATTTGATAACAGCATCATCTGAGAGGCATCTACTGTAATAATATTTTTCTTTAGGAGCCAAATAGTCAGAAATAGTAAAATCAAAGGTTAACAGACAGTGGTCTGACAGTACAGGGTTATGAGGAGACACTACAAGATTTTCTATTTCTATGCCATATGTCAGAACAAGGTCCAATGTATGGTGGAGGTAATGAGTAGAATTTCCTACTTTCTGAGAAAACCCAATCGAGTCTAATATTGAATTAAATGCCACATTAAGGCAGTCACTATCTACATCCACATGTATATTAAAGTCCCCTACTATAATTATTCTATCAGATTTCAGCACTAAATCAGCTAAGAAATCAGCAAATTCGGATAAAAATTCTGAGTAGGTTGATGGGGGACGATGAACTATGGCAAATAAAATTGGGTTTAACCTAAAATTGCTAAAGTGCCCAATACTGAGGACCAGGCCCTCAAAGGAATTATAACATGTTTTTTGCTTTACATTAACTAGTAATTTGGAATGGTAAATTGTTGCTACTCCTCCTCCACGACCAGAACTTCTGGGATTTTGACAGTTTAAATAACCAGAGGGAGTTGATTCATTTAAACCAACCTTTGGCATAATTTCAGCCAGAAAATCGGCAGTCATTCATAAAATCCTTATTGTATTTGGGAGGGTCGGTAAATGAACAGCGTACAGCACCGGGTGAGAGCGCTCCGCCTCAAATAGTCATTTCAAAGTTAGAGAAAGAAGAGGATAAAAAGCACTGCTTACATTTAAAGTCATTTTTATAAATAGTCACCGTTCCTCCTCCCCAATCCGACGTCCGCAGGGATTTGAAATGAGAGCAACCAGCCAGTAAAAGTTCAGAAAAAGCGCTACAGTCACCACCACTCAACCAAGTCTCACATATGCAGAGTTTAGTTTAATGTTTATTTGAAAGGGACATTACATACTAATGAACATTAATACAAATGTAAGTATGCCAGATTTAGCAATACTGCTAATTTGCATCTGTAGCCCCCCGGCGTGTCACAAAAACACACAAAACAAACAATCATACATGAGCAGAACAACTGGAATGAAACTGTACAAAGTGGATATGCTAAAGTGCAAGAGTTAAGGTGTTACAAAACAAGATATTCAAATATCACACGAGTGAAGTGTTGCATATGCGTACATACACATGCACCGAAGCACCTCACAGCAACAACTAACTAACTAACCTGCACTTATATTATTTTTTTTTTTTTTTTTTTTTTTTTTGTTACTTATTTGTACCCGTAGGTAGACTTGGTTTGCAGTCTGGTGACAAGCCACCGGCTGCTGGTCGCTGCGTGCGCGAGCGCCCTAAACCTACATGTTTTTGGTGTGCGGGAGGAAACCGGAGAAATCCCGGAGTAAACCCGCGCAACACGGGGAGAACATGCAAACTCCACACAGCTCACTGTTGGTCAGGGGCTGGGATCGAACCCACGATCTCATGATCCCCGCGATCCCCCGGCCGAGGGTAAAACTGTGCTGCCACAGTGCTAAACCACTGCGCCACCGTGCAGCCATATATAGCTTATATAGCGCTTTTCTAGTCACAAAGACCACTCAGAGCGCTTTCACTAATACTAACCCTCTATTCTAAGGGCCAATTGAGTTTTTGCATATGACGTCAGGGGGCGTGCCGCACTGGCCCGTTAGAGTGTGCCGCCATATTGGATGGCAAGAACCAACAGCAGCAGCAGGGTGAAACAAACCACATAGCTCACGTGTACCTACAAACTCGGCAAAATGGTGTACTCCTGTGCTGCCCATGGATGTACCAACAGACACGGCCAACCAGGACTGGAAAATGTGTCATTCTACAGGTTCCCAGCAGATGAAAATCGCAGAAATGATTGGCTTGGAAACATGCAGAGATTCATCTTGCTGCCTTCTCAATGCTGCAAGGATGAGGGGAAAGTTGTCATTAATGATAAGGGGATTAGCGGGGAATTAAATGGCTGGTGTGAAATGCAAAAAAAAAAAAAAAAAAAAAGTTGGATTTTTGAATAATTACCTTCACTGACAATCTCTCGCTTTCTCATAACTTTCTGAGTCGGGTCTGGTTTGGGGGCGCCTCTCTGCTTGCTACAAAGGACAATGCACACATGAAAGGGGAGAAAAATATTGTAAATGTGCATAAAATCAGGTACGTTTTAACGCGGCGCGCCGTGGAGAGCCTTTAAAAAAAAAAAAAAACACGCAGCGCGCTTCACTCGCCTCCGAGTCCGACGAGCTGCTGTTGTTTTCCGACTCGTTCACCAGCGAAGACTTCACATCATCCACATCCCTTTCCGCTGACACGTTTTCCGATATCTTTTCCTCCTGCTCCCCTTCATCTTTGAAAGATATCATCTCATCGTTTGCCCCCAAATCATCCCCGCTGAGCAGATTACTGGCAGTCATTGTTCTGCTAATTGCTCCAGCTGTGCGCTCTGCTTGTCCGTGGGGGTTACCCCACACCCGCCACCTCCGTTCAACTGAGGCATTTCGGCACACCAGAGGAGCGCATGGGAGCAAGATTAAAAACACTTGTCTGCTGTTATGACTGCTGACAATGACTCCACTGAATCTGACACAGACATCGCAGACACAGTGTCAGAGGCCACAGTGTCAGTTGAAGAGGATGATAGAGATGTTATTATGTCAGACTGTGACTGTGTGTTCTCCTCACTCATTCTGATCGCTAAACAGTACAAGTTACGCCTGGGTTGTCACAGTGCAACTGCTGCTCTTGCCATCCAAGATGGCGGCACCTACGGCGTGTTTATGTTTACCCCCGCGAGTCACTTGAATTTTACGAGCCTATGCAAAAACTCTACAGGAAACAGATATCTAGGGACAATTTAGAACAGCCAATTCACCTAACATGCATGTCTTTGGATTGTGGGAGGAAACTGGAGCCCCCGGAGTAAACCCATGCAGCACAGGGAGAACATGCAAACTCCACACAGAAAGGTTCCAACCCCTGCCAGCCTGGGGATTCGAACCAGGAACCTTCTAGCTGTAAGGCAACAGTGCTAAACAAGAGGCGGGGCATATGTGTGTGACGCACGGGTGCGTATGTATATATGTACAGTGGGGCAAAAAAGTATTTAGTCAGCCACCAATTGTGCTAGTTCTCCCACTTAAAAGAAGAGAGAGGTCTCCAATTTTCATCATAGGTATACCTCAACTATGAGAGACAAAATGAGAAAAAAAAAACCCAGAAAATCACATTGAAGGATTTTTAATGAATTAATTTTTTTTATTTTTTTTTTTTGTTATTTATTTGTACCCGTAGGTAGACTTGGTTTGCAGTCTGGTGACAAGCCATCGGCTGCTGGTCGCTGCGTGCGCGAGCGCCCTAAACCTACATGTTTTTGGTGTGCGGGAGGAAACCGGAGAAATCCCGGAGTAAACCCGCGCAACACGGGGAGAACATGCAAACTCCACACAGCTCACTGTTGGTCGGGGGCTGGGATCGAACCCATGATCTCATGATCCCCGCGGTCCCCCGGCCGAGGGTAAAACTGTGCTGCCACAGTGCTAAACCACTGCGCCACCGTGCAGCCCATTAATTGGTAAATTCCTCGGTAAAATAAGTATTTGGTCAATAACAAAAGTTCATCTCATTACTTTGTTATATACCCTTTGTTGGCAATGACAGAGGTCAAACGTTTTCTGTAAGTCTTCACAAGGTTTTCACACACTGTTGCTGGTATTTTGGCCCATTCCTCCATGCAGATCTCCTCTAGATCAGTGATGTTTTGGGGCTGTCGCTGGGCAACACGGACTTTCAACTCCCTCCAAAGATTTTCTATGAGGTTGAGATCTGGAGACTTGCTAGGCCACTCCAGGACGTTGAAATGCTTCTTACGAAGCCACTCCTTCGTTGCCCGGGCGGTGTGTTTGGGATCATTGTCATGCTGAAAGACCCAGCCACGTTTCATCTTCAATGCCCTTGCTGATGGAAGGAGGTTTTCACTCAAAATCTCACGATACATGGCCCCATTCATTCTTTCCTTTACACGGATCAGTCGTCCTGGCCCCTTTGCAGAAAAACAGCCCCAAAGCGTGATGTTTCCACCCCCATGCTTCACAGTAGGTATGGTGTTCTTTCTCCTCCAAACACGACAAGTTGAGTTTTTACCAAAAAGTTCTATTTTGGTTTCATCTGACCATATGACATTCTCCCAGTCCTCTTCTGGATCATCCAAATGCTCTCTAGTAAACTTCAGACGGGCCTGGACATGTACTGGCTTAAGCAGGGGGACACATCTGGCACTGCAGGATTTGAGTCCCTGGCGGCGTAGTGTGTTACTGATGGTAGCCTTTGTTACTTTGGTCCCAGCTCTCTGCAGGTCATTCACTAGGTCCCCCCGTGTGGTTCTGGGATTTTGCTCACTGTTCTCGTGATCATTTTGACCCCATGGGGTGAGATCTTGCGTGGAGCCCCAGATCGAGGGAGATTATCAGTGGTCTTGTATGTCTTCCATTTTCTAATAATTGCTCCCACAGTTGATTTCTTCACACCAAGCTGCTTACCTATTGCAGATTCAGTCTTCCCAGCCTGGTGCAGGTCTACAGTTTTGTTTCTGGTGTCCTTTGACAGCTCTTTGGACTTGGCCATAGTGGAGTTTGGAGTTTGACTGTTTGAGGTTGTGGACAGGTGTCTTTTATACTGATAACGAGTTCAAACAGGTGCCATTAATACAGGTAATGAGTGGAGGGCAGAGGAGCCTCTTAAAGAAGAAGTTACAGGTCTGTGAGAGCCAGAAATCTTGCTTGTTTGTAAGTGACCAAATGCTTATTTTACCAAGGAATTTACCAATTAATTCATTAAAAATCCTTCAATGTGATTTTCTGGATTTTTTTTTCTCATTTTGTCTCTCATAGTTGAGGTATACCTATGATGAAAATTGGAGACCTCTCTCATCTTTTAAGTGGGAGAACTTGCACAATTGGTGGCTGACTAAATACTTTTTTGCCCCACTGTATATGCCGCAGAGCAACCACTAGTTATGGGTACAGTTTTTGTTGTTTAAAAGCCAGTTTTTACAATGGTCTTAAGTGTTTAGTGTGATACGTTCTCTGATTGCAGGTGGTATGTTATTCCAGATCTTGGTGACCCTCACTGATAGCACAGATTGAACAAATGTGCGTCTGTGGGGGACCTCACAGTCTCCTCTAGTGATTGCTCTGGTGGTTGTACCGGTGACAGTTCTCAGTTTAACATATTCTCCCGGGGGTGGTGGTGCATAGCCATTTAATATTTTATAAACTGAACAGGCAAATTTGAGAATTTTATACTGTAATTTTAAAAAGACAGATGATCATATTTTTTGTAAATGTTACAGCAATGATATGTGGAATCTTTCTTGTCAAGGATTTTTATGGCTTTTTTGTATAAAGATTCAGTGGGTTTGGTTATGGTTACTCCAGTGATTGACCAGTTGTTTAAAACGGTAATCGATGTGTGAGAAGATCATTTCATGCAGAAACATTTTGGCCGCATTAACTGTCAGCGATGGTCTAATTTGTTTAAAATTTCTTAGATTGAATTTGATTATGTTGGAGATTTTTTGATGTGTTTTTGTTAAAGGTTAGCGAGGAGTCTAAAATCACAAAGAGGTACTTAAATCCCTCAACTAGTTGCAGCTCCTCCCCTTTTAAGAAGATGTTTGAGTTTGTAATATTTGATCGTTGTTTGGTGAACATCATGCAAACAGTTTTTTTAGTGTTTAGTAGGAGACATGAATTATTCAGCCAGTCATGGATTTGTGTCATTGCTGTTGTAAGAATACAGGTGGCTTCTTGGGTGTTTTTTTGCAGGTGTGAATATTACCGTGTCATCTGCATGCATGTGGTAGATCATTTACAGGTACATCTCCAAAAATTACAATATCATGAAAAAGTTCAACATTTTTTGTCACTCATTTCAGAAAGTGAAACCCATATATTATACAGTATAGCTTCATTACACAGAGAGTGATATATTTCAAGTGTTTATTTATTTTAATTTTAATGATTATGGCTTACAGCCCATGAAAACCTCAAATTCAGTTTCTCAAAAAAATAGAATATTACATAAAATTAATTTAAAAAGTTTTTAAATAGAAATGTTGGCCGACTGAAAAGTATGTCCATGTACACACTCAGTACTTGGTCGGGGTTCCTTTTGTATTAATTACTGTATCAATGTGGCGTGGCATGGACGTGATCAGCCTGTGGTACTACTGAGGTGTTATGAAGGTCCAAGTTGCTTTGATAGTGGCCTTCAGCTCATCTGCATTGTTGGGTCTGGTGTCTCGTCTTCCTCTTGACAATCCTCCCTAGATTCTCTATGGGGTTTAGGTCAGGAGAGTTTGCTTGCCAGTCAACACAGTGATGCCATGATCATTAAACCAGGTTTTGATACTTTTGGCAGTGTGGGGGGTTGCCAAGTCCTGCTGGAAAATTAAATCAACTTCTCCATAAAGCTTGTCAGTAGAAGAAAGCATGAAGTGCTCTAAAATTTCCTGGTAGACGACTGTCTGACTTTGACCTTGATAAAACACAGTGGACGAACAGCAGCAGATGACATGGCTCCTCACATCATCACTGACTGTGGAAAACTTCACACTAAACCTCAAGCAACTTAGATTCTGTGCCTCTCCACTCTTTCTCCAGACTCGGGGACTTTGATTTCCAAATGAAATGCAAAATTTACTTTTATCTGAACAGAGGTCATCTGGTGATGTTTGTCCACTGTGTTTTATCAAGACCAAAGTCAGGCAGTCGTCTACCAGGAAATTTTAGAGCACTTCATGCTTCCCTGTGCTGACAAGCTTTATGGAGAAGCTGATTTCGTTTTCCATCGGGACTTGGCACCCCCCCCCCCACCCACACACACACACACATGCACACACTGCCAAAAGTATCAAAACCTGGTTTAAAGACCACGGCATCACTGTGTTTGACTGGCCAGCAAACTCTTCTGACCTAAACCCCATAGAGAATCTATTGCGTATTGTCAAGACGAAAATGAGAGACACCAGACCCAACAATGCAGACGAGCTGAAGGTCACTATCAAAGCAACCTGGACCTTCATAACACCCCAGCAGTGCCACAGGCTGATCACCTCCATGCCACGCCACATTGGTACAGTAATTAATCCAAAAGGAGCCCCGACCAAGTATTGAGTGTGTACATGGACATACAGTAAGGCCCAAAAATATTTGGACAGTGACACAAGTTTTGTTATTTTAGCTGTTTACGAAAACATATTCAGGATACAATTATATAATCAATATGGGCTTAAAGTGCAGACTCTCAGCTGTAATTTGAGAGTATTCACATCCAAATTGGAGCAAGGGTTTAGGAATTACAGCTCTTTAATACGTAGCCGCCTCTTTTTCAAGGGACCAAAAGTAATTGGACAATTGACTCAGAAGGCTGCAAAAAAAAAAATAACATGGCTGCATGGGCTCTTCCCTCGTTAACCTGTAATCAATTAAGCAGTTAAAAGGTCTGGAGTTTATTCCAGGTGTGGCGTTTGCATTTGGAAGCTGTTACTGTGAACACACAACATGTGGTCAAAGGAGCTCTCAATGGAGGTGAAACAGACCATCCTGAGGCTGAAAAAAAAAGAAGAAATCCATCAGAGAGATAGCAGAAATGTTAGGAGTGGCCAAATCAACAGTTTGGTACATTCTGAGAAAAAAAGAGTGCACTGGTGAGCTTGGGAACTCAAAAAGGCCTGGACGTCCACGGAAGACAACAGTGGTGGATGATCGCAGAATCCTTTCACAACCCCTTCACAACATCCACTCAAGTGAAGAACACTCTCCAGGAAGTAGGTGTATCAGTATCTAAGTCTACCATAAAGAGAAGACTTCATGAGAGTAAATACAAAGGATTCACCACAAGGTGCAAACCATTAATCAGCCTCAAAAATAGAAAGGCCAGAATTGACTTTGCCAAAAAACACCTGAAGAAGCCAGCCCAGTTCTGGAACAGCATTCTTTGGACAGATGAGACTAAGATCAACCTGTACCAGAATGATGGGAAGAAGAAAGTTTGGAGAAGAATTGGAACAGCTCATGATCCAAAGCATTACATCTTCTGTAAAACATGGTGGAGGCAGTGTGATGGCATGGGCATGCATGGCTTCCAATGGCACTGGGTCACTTGTGTTTACTGATGATGTGACAAAAGACAGAAGCAGCCGGATGAATTCTGAAGTGTATAGGGATATACTTTCTGCTCAGATTCAGCCAAATGCAGCAAAGTTGATTGGACGGCGCTTCACCAATGATCCAAAACATACTGCAAAAGCAACCCAGGAGTTTTTTAAAGCAAAGAAGTGGAATATTCTGCAGTGGCCGAGTCAATCACCAGATCTCAACCCAATCGAGCATGCATTTCACTTGCTCAAGACAAAACTTAAGGCAGAAAGACCCACAAACAAGCAACAACTGAAGACAGCTGCAGTAAAGGCCTGGCAAAGCATCACAAAGGAGGAAACCCAGCGTTTGGTGATGTCCATGGGTTCCAGACTTCAGGCAGTCATTGCCTGCAAAGGATTCTTAACAAAATACTGAAAAGTAACATTTTACTTAGGGTTATGTTTATTTGTCCAATTACTTTTGAGCCCCTGAAATGAGGAGCGTTTGTATAAAAATAGCTACAATTCTTACATGTTTAATCATATATTTTTGTTCAACCCCTTGAATTAAACCTTAAAGTCTGCACTTCAATTCCGTTGTAGTTGTTTCATTTCAAATCCAATGTGGTGGCATGCAGCGCCCAAATCATGAAGATTGTGTCACTGTCCAAATATTTCTGGGCTTAACTGTACTTTTCAGTCGGTTAACATTTCTATTAAAAATCTGTTTTTTTTTAAAATCAATTTTATGTAATATTCTAATTTTTTGAGGAACTGAATTTGGGATTTTTATGGGCTGTAAGCCATAATCATCAAAATTAAAATACACTTGAAATATATCACTCTAAGATAAGATAAACTTTATTGTCCCTCAAGGGGAAATTTGTCTTGGGCTTGTCACCCGTGGTGCAACCACACAATCCACACATACACAATGGATGTAGTACATAATAAATGAAATAAAACCCAATAAATAATACAGTACATACATAAATAAATATATAACAGCAGTCATTAAGAACAGGAGTTATAAGTGTCCCTGACCTATTTATCTGAGTTTAAAAGTTTTACTGACGTCGGGATAAATGAGTTCTTATATCTATTGAACCTGCACTTGGGGACTCTGTACCTCCTCCCTGAGGGCAGCCGCACATACAGTATTCATTGTTTAGTACATGGCTCATGTCACTGATTATTTTTTGAGCTTGCCTACAGGCTGCCTGGTCGTGTAAGATCTGCATGGGTAAATACTCTTTAACTCCAATAATTTTCCATGCTGTATGAATTAAACGCAACACTCTCTGTGTAATGAATCTACATAATATATGGGTTTCACTTTCTGAAATGAGTGACAAAAAATATTGAACTTTTTCATGATATTCTAATTTTTTGAGATGTACCTGTATGTCTAGGAAGAATAATATTAGTTCAAGTATGGAGCCTTGTGGGACACCCATTTGACATTTCAAATATGGTGATTTGACACTTTTGACCATTACACATTGCTGTCTGTCGGTTAGATAGGATTTCATCCATTTGATAGTGTGTTCTGAAAAGTTACACTGAGTAAGTTTGGTTAGAAGGATGCGGTCAGCGGTGTCAAATGGCCTTCTTCACAGATCTAAAAAACACAGCACCTACACAGTTGCACTTATCTAAGAAAGATTTAGGGGCACATTTACTCAGGCAGTGCAAATTAGCAAGTGTGCAAATTAGACAGAGCGCCTAAGGGAGTGGCCAATTTTTGCCAATGATCTACTAACAGCACGCAAAATTATGAACACAGATGCAGTCACTTCATTTCAATAATGACCACCCATCCACCAAAAAGCACTGCAAAATTGCACACAGGCACACCCGAGGAAGTGGGTCATCAACAAAGGCGCAGCATGTTTGGTGGAGCAAAATAGTTTTTTAAAGCTCTTTTTTAAGCTTTTGTTTAAGCGCAAACCCCAGAGTGGTGACTCAGTTGGTAGAGTATCCGCCCCACACCCAGGAGGCCTGGGTTCAAATCCTGGCCAGGTCATACCGAAGACCATATAAAAACGGAACTTCCTGCTGTCCAGCTTGGTGCTCAGCAATAATGGAACGGAGGAGGGAAATTTGTGGCGGTGCCTTGCATGGCAGCGACCCCTCTGATTCTAGATGTGATTAACATTGTAGATAGGTGAAACGTAATTTCGTTCTACTGTACATGATTGGCTGTATGGACTGAATGACAGTAAAGTTGGCTTTACCTTTTACCTTAAAATAGTTTATATTTGTTCGTCATATATCAAAGTTTTGATTTTCAGTTCACATGGCAGACTCCTTTGTTTAATATGTATAAATTAAGGACTACTCATGAATAAACTGATTATTTGACTGCGTTTATTTTATTAGCACTAGAACCATCAAGATGGTCTGATGGAGACTCTGGGGTTTTATTATGTGAATAACTTTGTTTTAACAAAATCTACATTTCTCCCAGTTCACAACTTTTTATAAATGCCATTGCGTTACGGTGTTGCAATTTCAGGGGATGTTTCTATGGATCTGTGTGCTCTTTTTGTTAATCTCATTGTGGTTTTCCTCCTATATCGTGTATCCCGAGTTGGGAGAGAGAAATGGAACTGAATTACCATTTTATGCACAGCAAAAAGAAATACTGTAAATGTAGAAATATGGATGGAGGAAAAAATGAAGAAAATTGACAATGTGGAAGATTTTGCTTCAAGAGCAACGGGGGGCTGAGGAAAACTCCAGATCCCAATCTAACCCCTGCAGAAAAGAAAAAAGAGTCATTATCGGCTTACACCATCTCTATGTTCACTGCAGGTATAAGGGCTCCTATTGTATCCTATTTTATGGATACAAATTCATGTAGTAGGCTATATACAGTATAAACAAATGAAATTAAAAAAAAAAAAACCTGCTGGCTGATGTCCATTTCAGCATAACACCGATCTCTGTGAGACCATTGATATTCATATAATCTGTTCTTCTGTCATGCTAAATAAAGTCACGGGCAGAGAGAAGCTTCTGCCATGTGCCCTTGGTTCTCGCCGGTGTCTCGGCACCAACAATCGCTATCATGTCAGGTGCAGCTTAATTAAGACAAGCTTTTTTGAGGCGTTAAATCTTGGCGCATTTAGCAGGAGACTGACAACTGCAAACCTTAATAAATGACCTTGCGCCAATCATTTGCTATTTTACGGACTGAAATGACCAAGTGGGGTCATTTATGACCCCATTGTGCTCTGTACAGGGATCCTTATTATAAATGGCTGGTTGGAGGTTTATCATACCAAAACTACTCCCTGTATTTAAGACAGGTATTTTATAATGATCTAATGTAAAATGTGTTTGCTAATAATACTTTTATTGCAAGAAATAACCAAAACGCAGACTGTAAGAACAACATTACATTTATTTAGACAGTCCTTGTCAGTTCACTCTTGGAACATCATCATCATCATCATAGTCATCATATCATCATCACGATGATGATGATGATACCTATTATTGTAGTTACGATGATGATCATGATACTAATTATGGCATTTTGCGTAATGGCGGTTTTCTTGTGGACGGTGATCCGGATCACCACCAAAATCTAATCATCTGTAGGATACCCCATTTCTGACAATCTGTGAAAATTTCATGAAAATCCGTCCATAACTTTTTGAGTTATCTTGCTAACAAACAGACAAACAAACAAACAGACAAACGGACAAATCCAGACAAACAGACAAATGTAAATCTTGCTATCCTAGGTCTGTTAGCCATGGTTCACTGCAATACAATATAAAGTACTGATTAGAAGTGGAAACCGGAGTGGTGGCTCAGTTGGTAGAGCATCCGCCCCACACCCGGGAGGCAGGGGTTCAAATCCCGGCCGGGTCATACCAAAGACCATATAAAAATGGTGCTTTCTGCCTTCTAGCGTGGTGCTCCGTATAATGGAATGGGGAAAGTAAAGTTACACACAGAGCTACCAGAGGACTGACCCCCCGCTGTAGCTTTCACTACTTACAGTAGCTGTGTGGCCTAGGGTCAGAGAAACGGAGATAGGCACCGCCCATATACACCTTCAGGTGTGAAGGGATTAACTAACTATTAGAAGTGGAACATTTGAATAAAATTGATAAAACCAATGTTTAAAAACCAGTGCTTCTCTTCGGGGTCATAAATGACCCCACAAGAATTTGCGATGTCTACGCCACACCAATTGGTTGATCCCTGCAAAAAACTATGAAAGAGTGTAGGATTAGTAGACTGACAAATTCATGCTAAGAAAGAAAATTTGGATAAAAAATAAAGAGACGGCACATTAAATTATATGGCTGGGGTCGTAAATGACCCCACTCGGTCGCTTGAGGGTTAAATACTCCCCTCCCTCAAATTTTGCACTTTGACATGACAACTCCCACAAATGCATATGCAATGAGGTCAGTTGCAAAATTAACATAGTCCATGCCTTTTCACCGCTAATTTTGCCCTGCGCCCTTTAGTAAATCTCAACAGTAGCTTTTTAATGCAAAACAGGGTTTTGCGATGGCGCAGTACGTTAGTAAATCAGCCCCATAGTTTTCTCTAGGAACAAGCTTATTGCAGACTCTGTTGAATGGTGGGCACGGAACCCAAACTGTGCATGATGCAGGGGGGGTGTTTCCATAATTCAGATGTTCACAGAATAGTGTGGCCACCCATTTTGCAATTATTTTGGAGATGACAGGTAAGTTGCTGATTGGTCTGTAGTTGTTTATATCAGTTTTATTACCCGTTTTGAAAATTGGTTTGACCACTCCTACCTTCCAGGCAGTTGGGACGACAGCAAGTTTGATTGACAGATTGATTAAATGAGTAATTGGACAAATCAGAGATTCTTTATTTTCTTTCAAAAATTTGGTGTTAAGACCATGTTTATCTGTTGCTTTTGAGCTGTCCAGTGAGCTGATGATATTTGCGACTTCCTTTTCAGTTATTTCTAATATATCAAAAACTAGTAGTGAGGGGTTAAGAGGGCTAGAATCGTAATCAGGTGGATTAAATGAGTTGGATATTTTTGCGCAGAGTTCATGAAAAAGTTGTTAAACTCTGTAGCAATGACCATGGGATTCTGTACCACTTTTTTAATATTAAGTTCCATGTCTCCGTCGTCTTTTTTTATTCTGGTTATTGGTCAATTTATTAATATTATTTCAAATTTTTTGCCATCTCCTTTTGCATTTTCAATAATGGTTATAAAAAAGTTTGCCTTTGCCTTCCTCAGAGTTTGTTACCTTATTTCTAGCAGGCGTAAATTTTTGTCTGTCTGTTGTTAAACCTGTTTTTAGAGCTATTTTAAGAAGCTGATCTCTGGTCTTCATTAGTTGTAGACATTTGGAGTTGAGCCATAGTAAACTGATTCTTCTTCTGTTATTTCCTTTTTTTTTTTGAAAATGCCACTATAACCTCTTTGATTTTTGTTATGAATAATTCATTGCTGTGATTTTTGTCATTTGAGGAGGTGATTTCCTTCCATTCGATTTCATTTATTGCCATTGTTACATTTTGTTGTTGATTTTTTTTGTCATTATGTAATTTACTGTTACCTGATGACTTCTTAAATTAATTCGAAAGCTGTTTCCCTGGAAGTTTTCTTGTTGCTAGTATTATGTTGTGGTCAGACAGTCCTGTTAAAGGGTTGTGAGTCTGGGAGATTCAGGTTTATTTGTAAAAAGTAAATCAACTTTGGTTTTTGACTGGCTTGTGACTCTGGTTGGTTTGTCTATTGCGTTAGGTTATAGTGATCTGTCTTTTTTGTCATCTCAGTTTATATTAAAATCACCCATTAAGATTAGTTCATTTTTAGGATTACATTGATTAAGAAGAGCTTTAAATTGGTCATAAAAATCTGCTTTTGAGGAGGGTTTAAGATAAGATAAGATAAGATAAGCCTTTATTAGTCCCACAACAGGGAAATTCCAGGATTGCAACAGCACAGGGATAGCAACACTCAGAGCAACAATCAGAAGGCAAGAAAAAAAAAAAAACAAGCAAGCAAGAGCAGCTAATATACATATGTACATATTACTATAAAATATATATATATACACACACACAGACACACAGTGCAGAGCATTGTAGCTGGATGGAATAAATATATGAATATGTAAACACAGTGCGGAGCAATGTAGCTAGATGGAATAATATGTAGATATATAAACACACAGTGCGGAGCATTGTAGCTAGATGGAATAAGTATGTAAATATATAAACACACACAGTGCAGAGCATTGTTGCTAGATGGGATGAAACAGCACAACCGTCTACTTAGTTATCCTACATGGTATGATTATGTGCCCATACATATTCTCCCTCTCCATAGCGACCGGTATTTTCCTAGTTGTATGCCGGAGGGGACCATTGTGTAAGTCTATTGCATCTTTTGCATTCAAAAAACTATTAGTTTGTTACGTCTTTTTGCTATCTCTGCGAGCAGCCCTGCTTAGGTTGTACAGTCTGACAGCCGTTGGTAGGAAGGACCTGCGAAACCTCTCGGTTGTGCACCTGGGATGATGTAGTCTGCTGCTAAATGAGCTCCTCAGTGCATTCAGTATGTCCTGCATAGGGTGGAACTCGGACTCCAGCAGAGATGACAGTTTAGCCACCATCCTTCTCTCTCCTATCTCCTCCACCGGATCAAGGCGCTGCCCCAGGACAGAGCTAGCTTTCTTGATCAGTTTGTTCAGTCTCTTCCTATCGGCTGCAGTAATGCCACTGCCCCAGCAGACCACTCCAAAAGGGATGGCTGATGCCACCACCGTGTAATAGAATGTCTTCAGCAGCGCGCCTTGTACACCAAAAGACCTGAGTCTCCTCAGCAGGAACAGCCTGCGCTGTCCCTTCTTGTAGAGTGCATCAGTATTGTGTGACCAGTCTAGTTTATTGTTCAGATGAACACCCAGGTACTTATAGGCTGTCACCATCTCGATGTCTGTTCCCTGTATATTTACTGGTGCTGTGAGGGGTTGTCCTTGCCTGCGGCAGTCCACCACCAGCTCCTTAGTTTTTCTCGCGTTGATCTGGAGGCAGTTCTGATGGCACCAGTCCACAAAGTCCTGGATAAGCCCTCTGTACTCAGCTTCATCTCCATTGGAGATGAGGCCAACGATCGCAGAGTCATCAGAGAACTTCTGTAGATGGCAGTGTGTTGTGTTGTGTGAGAAGTCCGCAGTATAAAGAGTGAACAGGAAGGGAGCCAGCACCGTTCCCTGGGGGGCCCCCGTGCTACTGATGATCGTGTCGGACACACAGTCCCGGGTTCTCACAAACTGAGGCCGGTTCGTGAGGTAGTCCAGGATCCATGATGACAGGTGCTGGTCCACCCCTGCACGCAGCAGCTTGTCCTTCAGGATCATCGGTTGGATGGTGTTGAAAGCACTGGAGAAGTCAAAGAACATGATCCTCACCATATTCCCGGGCTTCTCCAGGTGGGACAGAGAACGGTGAAGGAGGAAGATCACCGCATCCTCCACCCCAATGCCATGCTGGTAGGCGAACTGGAGTGGATCCATCGCTGGTTCCACCAGGGGGCGGAGGTGAGCAAGGAGCAGTCTCTCCAGGGTCTTCATCAAGTGGGACGTCAAGGCCACCGGTCTGTAGCTGTTCAGGTCTTTGGGGTGGGAAGTTTTTGGTACAGGTACCACACAAGATGTTTTCCACAGCTGTGGTACCCTCCCCAGTTTCAGGCTCATGTTGAAGATATACGTCACAATCCCACACAGCTGGTCTGCACAGGACTTGAGGAGCTTTGCGCTGATGCCGTCCGGTCCCGACGCCTTCCTCGCCTTGATCTTCCTCAGCTCCGTCCTCACCTGGGTCCTGGTCAGGGTCAGGATGGGGGGCTGTGTGTTGGGAGTGGGGGGTGTTGGTGGAGTGGGGAGTGGGCAGCAGGACTTGATTTCTTTAGAGGCAGCAGTGGTTGTTGTGCAGACAGGGGGGAGGGCGGTTGGTCAAACCTATTGAAAAACAGATTCAGGTTGTTCGCCCACTCCCTGCCCCCCGTGGCCTGGGGGGAGGTATTCTGGAGCCCAGAGATGGTTTTGAGGTTTCTCCAGACCCCGCTGATGTCGCTCTGTTGCAGCTTGTCCTCCATCTTCTTCCTGAAGCTGTCCTTGCCTACTCTGATCTTTCTCCTCAGCTCCCTCTGTACGGACTTCAGCATCTCCCTGTTCCCCGACCTGAAGATCCTCTTCTTCTCTCTCAGAAGTGTTTTTATCTCAGGGTTGATCCAGGGTTTGTTGTTTGAGTGACGCCGTATGGTTTTGGTGGGAACGGATTTGTCCACACAGAAGCTGAGGTAGCCCGTGAAGGTGTGAATGAGGCCATCGATGTCCTCACCATGTGGATCGCAGAGCTGCTTCCAGGCGGTGGCTTCAAAACAGCCCTTTAGAGTGTCCATTGTCTCCTCAGACCATAACTCCACAGTGTGCATGGCCGGAGGTTGTCTGTGCACTAGGGGTTTGTACACCGGCCGGAGATGAACCAAGTTGTGATCCAAGTTGTGATGTTTGCTGTATAAACAAATAACAGAGGTCATTTTGACTGACAACTTTGTTAACTCCTACACATTCTAGACTCATGTCTTTTGACCATTCAATTTGGTTGTATTTTAAGGTGTTTTTAATTCAAATTCAAATTCAAACGTTTATTTCAAACTCAGAGTTCATATTACAAATAGATAAATAAATAAAGTATATACAGATCAACAGACACTCGGCGCTCTTGTAACAACAAAAAACATAATGGGCTCAGTGTAAAATGGAACGCCACCACTTCCAAATGCTGGAATGAAGTGTGAGTGACGAGTTGACAATTGCTGATATAAGATGATTGTTACATTCCAGCAGTCTTCTCAAAAAACTGTAAACATTCTTACGTATCAATTCTCCAAAAGACGGAATGTTCACAGACACAAACAGCTTGCTTGCACTCGACCTTCGTGGTACATCTAACAACCTTCTTAGGGAGTTATTATATGCAATGCGGATTTTGTTCCTAACAGCAACATTGCTATTAAACCATAAAGGCGAGCAGTACATTGAGGTACAGAAGGTCTTGAACAACATACATTTGACTTCAGGAGAACATCTATGGGAATTACGCAACAGTAAATTGGTTTGAGCGTACAGTTTCCTGAGATGCCTGTTACAATCAGCATTGGTCTTATCAGATTCAATCCACACACCTAGGTATTTGACTTTTTCGACAAAGTTCAAGCTATTACCACAAAGTGACATAACAGGATTCGACGTATTGACGCCCTTTGGTTTGAAAGCCATACACATAGATTTAGTACAGTTGAACAGGATGTCATTTTTTTAACCAAATTTTTCACTTACAGAAAGGAGATGTTGCATCGCTGCGGTAGATAAACTTAACAAACAGAGGTCATCAGCGTAGAAAATGTGATTTAACAGTGCACCGTTAAAGGAGCCGCCCACATTAGTATTGTTCAACAGTATACTGAGATCATCAACATAGACATTAAACAACAAGGGTGACAGTATACCACCTTATTTAACACCGTTGGTCACATGAAATTTGGATGAGGTGACATTGCCCCATCTAACAACCATAGACTGCCTTCTGTACCAGTATAGCAGGATGCTAACAATGTAAATAGGGATACCTCGATCGATCAATTTTCTGAACAAACCCCAGTGGTTAATCCTGTCAAAAGCTTTGCTAGCATCTAGGAATGTAGCATAAACACTAGTGGAGTGGCTTCTGAAGTAGTCAACAAATTCATGGAGTAGGTAACCAGCCTTGTCAGTTGAAAGAGCTGATTTGAAACCAAACTGATTGTCGTTTGTCCACAGATAATCCTCAATTCTGTTCAGAAATAAACCCTCTAACAGTTTAGATATAACATTAGCAATAGCTATAGGTCTGTAGTTGTTCATGTCAGAAAGACTGGCACACTTGTTTTTCACCAAAGGAGTAATAACAGAGTCCATCAACATGTCTGGCATGTAACCATGAACAAACATACAGTTAAAACACAATGACAACAAAATACACAAGTTGAAATCGGCGTTGATGAGGCATTCACTGGTGAGACAGTCAGGGCCAGCTGATTTGCCTTTCTTAAGAACTTTGATCAGTGAATCAACTTCAACAGGAGTAACAGCAGAAATATCAGAGGCATCAAACATATCGTTGTACAGACGAATATCATGCATAACAGAATCCTTCATTGAAACATTCTTGACTGAGATGAAAATAGCTTCATAATGACATTTCCACTTTTCAGCAATATTAACGTCACCAGTCACACCATCAATAGTGTTTGATCTGACAGACCGGTGGGAGCTCATAGCCTTCATTTGTTTCCAGAATTCTACCATGTTCAGTTCACTCATGTGATTAGCTAGCTGGTCACATTTGATACTTTCTTCATTGCGCCTGCAAGCTCGTAGAGCATATTTGAACCTAGCCCTGCAATTTTTCATGTTTTCAAATATTGGACCAGAACGTGGTTTGCTATTACTCCTCCACCACAAAAAAGCATCCCGGGCAGCTGTGTGAGCCTCGCTAACTACATCATTCCAGCCTGTGACGTTATATTGGGTGGCCACACTGTGACTAGGAATGCATTCACTCACACAGTAATTTAGGGCATCAACAATTTCACTGTAGAACCTGTCAATATCGTCCCTGTGTGCTGCACAATTACGGTCGTGACACCTGATGGCGTCCATAGGAGCACGGATGTTACAGAGTTTCCTACGAGTAAGTTTCTTATATCTGGACAGGTCTGACGCTGTGGCATCAAGCCATTTGTATGTTCTACTGCTCATTGTGGCTGAGGGAGCTTCCCGGGGGCCATTTACAGCACTAGATACCTCAATATCTATTATAGATATATACAGTATATATTATATTATATTATATTATATTATTATATTATAGATATAGATATATATCTTTTTAACATACAGTAAAACTCCTCCGCCTTTTCCTTGCTCCCTGTCTTTCCTTAACACATTATAGCCAGGCATGGTAACAACATTTCAGGTGACGAAGATGATAACCAGGTTTCAGACAGACCCATAAAATCAATATTGGAGTTTTATCAGCAGATGTTCTAGTTGTTCACATTTGGAACAACCTGTTTATTTACACTTGTTTGCCCTGTTAATCCCGACACTTCGTTTTAGCTCTACAGAGCTTCGGTCCATTTGTCAGCAGGTGAGTGTCAGTCTTATTTTTAAACTAGTTTAATTGCAGTGTTAATATGTGTACTCTGAGGCTGATAAACAGCTCAAACTGGAATTAATATTTCTACCAAGCCGACACGTTTCTAATTTTGTGAGTACGCCATCTTTCAGTATGAAAGCTGCACAATCCGTTATACATGAGGCCCCTGGTCGCTAAAGGCAACACTGGTGAATTTTGACAGCCCATAGTGTTTCTGTGATAACTCACCACATCCATTTCTGTTTTGTAGCATTACGAGTTAGGTGCTTTTCACTCCTCTGACAAGAGCTTTTTTTTTTCCTTTCCACTGATATGATCACTGCAGTATCTGATGGTTCCTCCATTTCACTGACCAGACTGTGTGGTTGATTCACGAGTATCCTTGTCATGTTTTTTCTACATAAATGCTGCTGGATTTGCAGTTTTTCCTTCAAATAATTTCTGTCACGAGAGAATGGTTTCATCTTCAAAAAACTAGGCCTGTGTTGGAGATCATTTTTTTTGTATTTTTTTCTAATTTAAAAAAAAATTGTCATTATTTACAACATTTCAAAGAAAAACAGTCGATGCACAAGGTAAGTAAATGACAAATAGCATATTTGCATAGAAAGATGACAAAAATGTGTAAGGTGAAACTTTAGTTATTACATGTCCTATTCTAACTGGTCACAATTTCACCAATGAAAGTTTCACAATAATGACTCCAAAAATACTATGCTATAGTGGTATTTGTACTTCCATTTTATATTTGTTGGTGAAATCTTTTTTAAACATTTTTTATTTAATTTGTAAAAGGTGAAAATGGTTTATATTGATCCAGTCTCAATGCTGATTTTTCCATTGTACACTGGTAAATCAGGTTTTAAAGATCGCATAGACTAATAGACCAGGTCTAATGGTAGACCAGGCAAAGTAATCTGTTGCTGTTAGCTTTTTTAAAACCCACAAGGTGGCAGTAGAACTGTTTTAAATTCCCCCAGCAATGGATGATGGAAGTCCTGGGATCCTGAATATTTAAGGACCTAAATGTGTCATTTTGAAAAAATACAAAGAGTTTCACTATATTTTTTGCTTGAGCTTCAATAGGAAATTTATTAGTGTCTCATTAGGTCTGATTAACCATTTAATTGTTATCACCAGGAATTCCTCCACATGTGGACACCCACTCTGCTTTTGAAGACACCATCCTGTCACTGAGTCTTGGTACAAAGGTGAGAAGTCAGACCGATATTTGTCATATGCAGTGGTGCTTGCAAGTTTGTGAACCCTTTAGAATTTTCTACATTTCTACATAAATATAACCTAAAACATCATGAGAAGAAGTCCTAAAAGTAGATAGAGAACTCGGTTAAATAAATGAGACAAAAAATTACTTTTTCATTTATTGTGGAAAATGATCCAGTATTACATATCTGAGTTGCAAAAGTTTGTGAACCTCTAGGATTAGCAGGTAATTTGAAGGTGAAATTAGAGTCAGGTGTTTTCAATCAATGGGATGACAATCAGGTGTTGGTGGGCCCCGTTTTATTTAAAGAATCTTTTATTTAAAGATCTGTCAGCACCATCTCTTTGGTGGCCGGGCCCCAGGGATGGACGAGATTCGCCCTGAGTACCTCAAGGCCCTGGATGTTGTACGGCTGTCATGGTTGACACGCCTCTGCAATATTGCGTGGAGGTCAGGGGCAGTGCCTTTGGCATGGCAAACCGGGGTGGTGGTTCTTCTCTTCAAAAAAGGGGACCGGAGGGTGTGCTCCGACTTTAGAGGGATCACACTCCTCAGCCTCCCTGGGAAGGACTATGCCAAGGTACTGGAGAGGAGAGTCTGGCCGTTGGTTGAACCTTGGATTCAGGAGGAGCAATGTGGTTTTCGTCCTGGCCGTGGCACATCGGACCAGCTCTTTACCCTCTCGAGAATCCTCGAGGGTTTGTGGGAGTTTGCCCAACCAGTTTACATTTGTTTTGTGGACTTGGAGAAGGCATTCGACCGTGTCCCTCGTGGTTTTTTGTGGAGGGTGCTTCGGGAGTATGGGGTATCGGGCTTATTGTTACGAGCTATTCGGTCTCTGTACGACCGTTGTAAGAGTTTGGTTCATATTGCCAACACTCGATCGGAGTCATTCCCAGTGAGAGTTGGACTCTGCCAGGGCTGCCCTTTGTCACCGATCCTGTTCATAATTTTTATGGACAGGATTTCTAGGTGCAGCCAGGGAACGGAGGATGTCATGCTTGGTGACCACAGGATCTCATCTCTGTTGTTTGCAGATGATGTTGTCCTGCTGGTTTCATCCAGCAATGACCTACAGTTCTTACTGAGATGGTTTGCCACTGAGTGTGAAGCGGCTGGGATGAGAATCAGTCCCTCCAAGTCCGAGTCCATGGTCTTCAGCCGGAAAAAGGTGGATTGTCCTCTCTGGGTTGGGGACAGGCTCCTGCCCCAAGTGGAAGAGTTTAAGTATCTTGGGGTCTTATTCACAAGTGAGGGGAGAATGGAGCGAGAGATTGACAGATGGATCGGAGCAACATCTGCAGTGATGCGGATGTTATACCGGTCTGTTGTGGTGAAGTGGGAGCTTAGCTCTAAGGAAAAGCTGTCTATTTACCAGTCAATCTACATTCCTACCCTGACCTATGGTCATGAGCTTTGGATAATGACTGAAAGAATGAGATCGCGGATACAAGCGGCTGAAATGAGCTTTCTTCGTAGGATTGCTGGACTCACCCTCAGAGATAGGGTGAGGAGCTCAGTCATCTGGGAGAGGCCCAGAGGAGAACCGCTGCTCCTCCACATTGAAAGGAGCCAGTTGAGGTGGTATTGGCATCTGCTCAGGATGTCTCCTGGATGCCTACCACTTGAGGTGTTTTGGGCACGTCCCACTGGAAGGAAACCCCGGTGCAGACCCAGGACTCGCTGGAGAGACTATGTCTCCCAGCTGGTCTGGGAACGCCTTGGTATCCTCTCTGAAGAGCTGGAGCAGGTGGCTGGGGAGAGGGAAGTCTGGGCTTCTCTGCTTGAACTGCTGCCTCTGCGACCCGGACCTCCAGAAAAGCGGTAGAAGATGGATGGATGGATCTGTCAACACATGTTTGTGGAAGTGTATCATGGCATGAACAAAGGAGATTTCTGAGGACCTTAGAAAAAGGGTTATTGATGTTCATCAGGCTGGAAAAGGTTACAAAACCATCTCTAAAGAGTTTGGACTCCACCAAGCCACAGTAAGAGAGATTGTGTACAAATGGAGGAAATTTAAGACAACCGTTACCATTCCCAGGAGTGGTTGACCAACTAAGATCACTCCAAGAGAAAGGCGTTTAACAGTCAGCGAGGTCACAAAGGACCCCAGGGTAACTTCTAAGCAACTGAAGGCCTTTCTTACATAAGCTAATGTTCATGTTCATGAGTCCACCATCAGGAAAACACTGAACAACAATGGTGTGCATGGTAGGGCTGCAAGGAGAAAGTCACTGCTGTCCAAAAAGAACATTGCTTCTCATCTGCAGTTTGCTAAAGAACGCGTGGACAAGCCTGAAGGCTATTGGAAAAATGTCTTGTGGACGGATGAAACCAAAAGAGAACTTTTTGGTTTGAATGAGAAGTGTTAGGTTTGGAGACAGAAGGATGCTGAATTCCAGCATAAGAACCTTATCCCATCTGTGAAACATGGTGGTGGTAGTATCATGGTTTGGGCCTGTTTTGCTGCATCTTTGTCAGGATCACTTACCATCATTGATGGAACAATGTATTCTGAGTTATACCAAGAAATACTAAAGGAAAATATCAGGATATCTGTCCATCCATCCATCTTCTACCGCTTTTCCGGAGTCCAGGTCGCGGCGGCAGTAGTTCAAGCAGAGAAGCCCAGACTTCCCTCTCCCCAGCCACCTGCTCCAGTTCTTCAGAGAGGATACCAAGGCGTTCCCAGACCAGCTGGGAGACATAGTGTCTCCAGCGAGTCCTGGGTCTGCCCTGGGGTCTCCTCCCAGTGGGACGTGCCCGAAACACCTCCAGTGGGAGGCATCCAGGAGGCATCGTGATCAGATGCCAATACCACCTCAACTGGCTCCTTTCAATGTGGAGGAGCAGCGGTTCTACTCTGAGCCTCTCCCGGAAGACTGAGCCCCTCAACCTATCTCTGAGGGTGAGTCCGGTAATCCTACGGAAAAAGCTCATCTCAGCCGCTTGTATCCACAATCTCGTTCTTTAGGTCATTTCCCAAGGCTCGTGACCATAGGTGAGAGTAGGAACATAGATTGACTGGCAAATCAACAGCTTTTCCTTAGAGCTCAGCTCCCTCTTCACCACAACAGACTGGTACAACGTCCGCATCACTGCAGATACTGCTCCGATCCGTCTGTCAATCTCTTGCTCCATTCTCCCCTCACTCGTGAATGAGACCCCAAGATACTTAAACTCCTCCACTTGGGGCAGGAGTCTGTCCCCAACCCGGAGAGGACAATCCACCTTTTTCCGGCTGAGGACCATGGACTCGGACTTGGAGGTGCTGATTCTCATCCCAGCCGCTTCACACTCAGTGGCTCAGGACATCTGTCCATGAACTCAATCTCAAGAAAAAGTGGGTCATGCAGCAAGACAATGATCCTAAGCACACAAGTCATTCTACCACAGAGTAGTTAAAGAAGAGTAAAGTTAATGTTTTAGAATGGCCAAGTCAAAGTACTGATCTTAATCCAACTGAGATGTTGTGGAAGGACCTGAAGTGAGCAGTTCATGTGAGGAAACCCACCAGCACCCCAGAGTTGAAGCTGTTTTGTATGGAGGAATAGGCTAAAATTCCTCCAAGTCGATGTGCAGGACTGATCAACAGTTACCAGGAGGAACATCTAGTTGCAGTTATTGCTGCAAAAGGGGGTCACACCAGATACTAAAATCAAAGGTTCACAAACTTCTGCCACTCGCAGATATGTAATATTGGATCATTTTCTGCAATAAATAAATGAAAAAGTTAAACAAGTCTCATTTATTTAACTGGATTCTCTTTATCTTATGTGAAAATATAATGATCTTTTTGGATCATATTTATGCAGCAATGTAGAACATCCTAAAGGGTTCACAAACTTTGAAGCACCACTGTAAACATGGCCGTCTGACCCACAGACCTCTGTGAAGGTAATTTATCTGACCATACAATCATCGGTCAGATGATATCGATCAGTGAAACCCCTGGTACACACATCAGTGATTGCACGTAAGGTAAACAGCCTGAAAGAAACCATTTGTGAACAGGAAGTGACTATATAACTGCTTGTGTGTGTACATTCATTTGACCAGGGTGTGATCAGACAACAGAGTCCTTCGTCCTTCTGTCTGATCAATCAAACAAACAGTCACCTCTGTGATCGTCCAATTCATCACCCTCGGGGCTCTGTCAGTGCTGTCTGTTTGTGCTTGTGTGTGTGCATCCCGTGTCCTTGTGATTTTGCAGAGAACATTCTGTTGCCTTCTTGCTACATCTGAATCTTTTCACTCTCTCTGACATACTGTCATAACTCGTGGTCACTCTGAGTCTGTTAATTTACTTGTTTAAAAAAATGTAGAAGCACGAGATATATGATTTTCCTTTTTTCTCCCCCAGTGTCCCTTGCTATTGCTGGTATTCCCAGGGCTGGTGACCTTGAACTCAGACGTTTTATTCTCTGCTGCTTGATTGCTGTAGATAAATGCCCATCTGTCTGTGCTTTTCTCTTCTATTAGCAATCAGCTGTCATCTGTGGTGGCATCTGTCTGTCTGTCTCTCTCTCTCACTCACTCACTCACTCACTCACTCACTCACTCACTCACTCACTCACTCACTCACTCACACACACACACAAGGACTGACATAGACTGTGCAAGTGAGCGTAGGACACTGCCATCATTGTGCTTTTTTTTTTGTTGAGATTTTGGAAGAAAATAAAAAGCCAAATCTGCACTAATGTTGAAAAAGAATATTTGAACTGAACAAATTCTCCTCAAGAAAGTTGTATTCATTTGTCTGATCCTTCTGAATAAGTACTGAACATGTTGCCAACATATCTCATGGAGCAGCGGCTGCTGAGGCACATTCACGAACGCTGTGCTTTTTGGGTTTCATCAGGGTTCATAAAAGGTTGCCAAACAGTTTGCCAACAGTTTTTCTTTTCGGCAGAAAATTTTGAACATGTTTGATTTTTTTGCAAATTAATTTTTCCACAGACAGTTGTAAGCATTTGGACACAGTTGTAACACGTCACTTAGGTTCTTTTTGGTTCACCTAGTAGCATTTGTTTAAGACCCACATGACAAAACTGTTGGCAACCTTAAAAATTTTGTGTGAACTGTTTTGCAACCTTTTATGAACTCTGATGAAACACAAAAAGTGCAGTGTTAGTCATTGTTCCTCAGCATTCGCTGCTCCATGAGATAGTAGCTTGATTTTCACCAGCATTCGCCACAGTGCAAATGTTGGTGTGTGTGTGTGGGGGGGGGGGACACTGTGGTGCAGGTGTAGTGTGGCTGACTACTGATCGGAGGGTCGGGGTTTGATTTCTGCTCTGTCTGCAGTCTGTATGTCAAAGTGTCCTTAAGCAAGACACTGAACCCCCAGTTGCTCCTGGTGGGTCAGGCCAGCACCTATGCATGGCAGCTCTTCCGCCATCAGTGTGTGAATGGGTGGATAGCAGGATCTGTAAAACGCTTTGGTCATCTAGAGATGAGAAAAAGCACTATATACACATGTGGACAAAATTGTTGGTACCCCTCTGTTAATGAAAGAAAAACCCACAATGGTCACAGAAATGGTCTCTTCTTCGCTAAGGGGGTCACCATCATGCCCATAAAGGCTCATCTTATCTTATCTTATCTTAGAAATAACTTGAATCTGACAAAAGGGTTGATAAATAAAAATTCTATGAAAATTAACCAATGAAAATCAGACAGTGCTTTTGAATTGTGGTTCAACAGAATTATTTTAAAAAACAAACTCATGAAACAGGCCTGGACAAAAATGATGGCACCCTTAATATTTTGTTGCACAACCTTTTGAGGCAATCACTGCAATCAAACGATTTCTGTAACTGTCAATGAGACTTCTGCACCTCTCAGCAGGTATTTTGGCCCACTCCTCACGAGCAAACTGCTCCAGTTGTCTCAGGTTTGAAGGGTGCCTTCTCTAGACGGCATGTTTCAGCTCCTTCCACAGATGTTCAATAGGATTTAGGTCAGGGTTCATAGAAGGTCACTTTAGAATAGTCCAATATTTCGCTCTTAGCCATTCTTGGGTGTTTTTAGCTGTGTGTTTTGGGTCATTATCCTGTTGCAAGACCCATGACCTGTGACTGAGACCAAGCTGTTGTGACACTGGGCAGCACATCTCTCTCTAGAATACCTTGATAGTCTTGAGATTTCATTGTACTCTGCACAGATTCAAGACACCTGTGCCAGATGCAGCAAAGCAGCCCCAGAACATAACAGAACCTCCTCCTTGTTTCACAGTAGGGACAGTGTGCTTTTCTTGGTATGCTTCATTTTTGTGTCTGTGAACATAGTGCTGATGTGCCTTGCCAAAAAGTTGCAGTTTTCTCTCGTCTGTCCATAGGACAGTCTCCCAGAAGCTTTGTGGCTTGTCAACATGCAGTTTGGCAAATTCCAGTCTGGCTTTTTTATGATTTGTTTTCAACAGTGGTGTCCTCCTTGGTTGTTTCCCATGAAGTCCACTTTGGCTCAAACAATGACGGATGGTGCGATCTGACACTGATGTACCTTCACCTTGGAGTTCACCATGAATGTGTTTAGAGGTTGTTCTGGGCTCTTTTGTTACCATTTGTATTATCCGTCTCTTACATTTTTCATCAAGTTTCCTCCTGCGGCCACGTCCAGGGAGGTTGGCTACAGTCCCGTGGATCTTAAATTTCTGAATAATATGTACAACTGTAGTCAGAGGAACATCAAGCTGCTTGGAGATGGTCTTATAGCCTTTACCTTTAACATGCTTGTCTATATTTTTTTCTTTCTACTCTCCTGAGACAACTCTCTCCTTTGCTTCCTCTGGTCCATGTGTGATACACACGTCACCAAACAGCACAGTGACTACTTGTCACCCTTTAAATAGGCCGACTGACTGATTACAAGTTTGTAGACACCTGTGATGTTAATTAGAGGACACATCTTGGTTGAACATGTCCCTATGGTCACATTATTTTCAATCTTTTCTAGGGGTACCATCATTTTTGTCCAGGCCTGTTCCATGAGTTTGTTTTTTAAAATAATTCTGTTGAACCACAATTCAAAAGCATTGTCTGATTTTCATTGGTTAATTTTCATAGAATTTTTATTTATTACCACTTTTGTCATATTCAAGTTATTTCTGTGACCATTGTGGGTTTTTCTTTCATTAATAGAGAGGTACCAACAATTTTGTCAACGGCTGTAAGTGAATACCATGTAGAAGAGTTGGTGAATCCAAAAAATGCCACGTTCGTCAGCATTCACCACTTTGTGCGCTGCTACTCTTAAAGAGCAATTTATATTTACAAATAAAAGTGTAGGCCTAAAAAATGATTCCAAAATTATTTGATGGTACATCAGCCCCTTGACCAGTTCAGTTTTACTGTAGCTTGAGTGGGCCCACATCATCTGAAGTGGCTCTGTTCTTGGTAGGAACACTGAGAGGACTACCACTATGGTGACTATGACCTCTGTCTCAACAGCCAGTCACAGGGTGCTTTGCTGTTGGGGGCTACAGTTGTGCCCTGTGATTGGCTGTTGGGACTGAGGTCATAGTTGCCATTTTATTACCTCCGCCAAGGAGGTTATGTTTTATTTATGCAGTTAGATCCCCATTAGCTTCCACAACATGGTTGCTAGTCTCCCTGGGGTCCACACCCAGGGAGACTACAACTATGGACTCTGGGGTCCACAAACTGTGGACCCCAGAGTCCATAGTTGTTGTCCTTTCAGTGTTCCTACCCGGAACAAGAAAGTTAAATGGTGCTGCTTTAAAAGTGTAGCAAGTTGCACATTATCACCCCCCAAAAGTTTTTTTTTTTTTCATGTAAGGAAAACATTATAATATAGGAAATAGGGCTGCCGCGATAACCGCAATTATGTAATACCACGCTATGGACGTGCTATGGACATGCCTACCGCGGAGGAGAACAAACAACCGCGGTGTTCATTTTTTTGTGTGTGTGGCTATTCATAGTTTTAAGATGACATCACACGGCTGCCAGTTGCTATATGGGCAGCCATATTGGGTGGGAAGCTGCTGGGGGAATTCTGTTTCATTAAAGTCGAAAATTATATAAAACGGATTCAAAACTGATGTAACGTTATTTCCATATTCTATATTGAAAGACCTTCAAAACGATATTTAATTTGTAGGAAGTGCGCAAAAACTGACCCGGAAAAAGACGATTTGTTTATATTTTGGCTAGGTTAAAAACTCACGTTCGATCGGTTGGGAGTTGCGTCTTCCGCAAAAAGCATATGTATTTTTAGAAAGTATGATTTCTAAGCTTTCCAATGATACCAGTTACTCATGGGGGTTTTCTCGGAATTTTCTGCTAGCAAACCAGGAGAGTCATGACTTATGGACTCCTTGGCCTGCAGCTTGTGATGACGCGGTGCACATTCTGACTCATTTTGCCAGCATGGGTCACAAATATAATGCACTACTGTGGAATAATTGGTTGTACAAACACTGGTGGGAAGGAGAAAGTGTTTTTTTATCGATTACTTGCAATTATTTTGAATGAAGGCGAGTCAGCTTGGGAACTGTCTCCTATTAATGTTAGTAGAGCTGACGTGGCACACGCCTTCCTTGTATTCCAACTTGCAGGTGCTCTGACCATTTTGTAATAGGTTTGTAGAAATAATTGACTAATAATACTCTTGAAGAGTCTGTGATGCTCTGTGGACATTGTCACAGATTCATAAGTTCCCTGTTCTCATCAGCTGCCAGCAGCACACACATAGAGCTAAACAGATATACCTGTTTGTCTAATGGGACCTATCGGGGATCCGAGCCAACTTAAGTGCCACACTTTCAAGATACAGGATATTATGAAGATCCAAATTACTATTTAGTCCTCCTTGCCAAGTTCTTACCTTTGCAGTCTGTAAAATCAGCTGTATCCACACAGGCGAGACAGAAAATGTCACCTTATGCTCAGCTACGCAGATGTTTCTAATCATTCCAGCTGATTAGATCCCTGTATGGACCACCTGGATCCTGCTCACCTCCTGTCTCCAAAGAAGAGAAAAACAACCAACTTTATCCTTGAGGCTGCTGGCAGGAAACCAGCAAAGCCGGGGCACTTCGTGCTGGAACAAGCTAGCTTCTCACAAGCAAGCTATCTGCTAAAGCTAACCTTAGCTCCTAAGGCGTTTCAAGAACGATGCTGAGATCCAGACTTCACCAACATTCAAGAGTGTCACTTGCTTGGGAAGTCTCAATTCTTCTGAACAACTGAACAAAATGACAGAGTAGTAACCCGAGGTTTGCTGTTCTGATGCCACTGGCTAATCAGCCTGTGGCTTTGAGGATTACAAGTAGCTGGGAGTCTACAAATCAACTGCTTATTGTTATCAATAAGTTATACTGTAACAATTAGGCACCAAGACAACAATGTCTAACTTCATCTGAAAGCACCTGGACAGGTGAGTGTGCTGAATGAAGCCAACCTTTAGCTAATGCTAAATCAAATTAAGTAACAAATTTTTAAAAAAAGCTGAGCGCAAAAACAGAAAAACAAACAGGGTAAATTAAGTTGAGGGCTCTGTGAATAATTTATGGTCTGATGTGGATAAACATGCATGAGAAGTGTTATGAAAATGAATATATTTGGCTTTGTACATGTCTGGATAGGTCATGCTAGCCCATTTCTCCTGTCTTTTGGCCAGTTTTGCTTTGGAATGAGATAGGGAGCCTGCTTCTCAATTAAATCTTAATTTGTCGACATAGCGCTTGTTATGTCAGAATAACATGAGACCGGAGCCGTGTTGAACTCAACACTGAATTAACTTTATTGAAACACAGCTCAGTATATTCCCAGCCATAGCCCGCCTGACGTCATCACCCACAACCCCCTGGCCAGGCTATGGCAAGCCCCAAATGTCAAATTGGGGGTGAATGTCACACAACCCCCCCCCCCCCCACACACACACACACACACACAAAACACAAAGAACCCCCAGAACATGAGTAACAAATGTTTCTCCTTTTTTTTTTTTTTTTTTCCACTGAACAGCCAAAACTCAGTCAAGTAAGTGGGTGTCTGGGTAGACTACCAGAACACCCCTTCGTGTTGGGGTGGATTATTCTGCCGTCCATTCCCAACACGCATTCACCAACACTGTCTTTAAAACATAGTCCTCCAGGTACCTGGGCCTCTGACGTGTTCTAGCCGAGCGCCCCCTAGAAGGGGAACCTGCTCCAGGCGTCGTCAGCCACACCTGCGAGTCCCCCCCCCCCCCCCCCATCCGATAAAGTCTCATCTTACACCAGTCCATTCCGCCGTAGCTCCTGCTCTCTGGGCAAGCGAGGATTTCCTGAGTTGGCTGGAGTGCCACCGTGACCCGTCCGAGAGCTCGAACGTGTCCCAGCCCTGCCGCCTCACGATCTGTAGGGGCCCCATCCAGACAGGTTGCAGCTTATGTGTGCAGTTGAGGTATTTAATCCAAACCTGATCCGACACCTCCAGTCCATGGGCCCTCACCCTGAACTTCCTGTTGAACCATCGTTTCATCTTTCGCTGTTGGGCAGCGACCCGGTCCCATGGAGGGTTCGTGCTCCCTGGAGAAGGGGTCGTGGATGGTCTCAGTTGGTCCAGAGGCAGGTGGAGTTCACGCCCCAACATGAGTTTCGCTGGGGAGCACCCTGTCGGAGCATGGGCCCTTGCCCTGTAGTGGAGGAGTGTGCTCTGGAGAGCATCCAGAAACGTGAAGCTGTCCGCCAAGTAGGCTCTCAGCCCATTATTCAGAGTCTTGTTGAAACGCTCCATGCCCCCATTGTCTTGGGGGTGTTAGAACGTGGTTTTGATGTGCTCCACACCCCTAATGCCCAAAATCTCCCCAAATGCCCCAGAGGTGAACTGTGGACCATTGTCTGTAGTGATGGCATCCGAGACCCCCCCCCATCTGGTGAACAGTGACGAGAGGAAACCCGTAACCACATCTGCCGTGACTGAATTGGTGGGCAGCATTAGCAATTTAGAGAACAGATCGTAGACCACAAGCAGAAACCGGCTGTTCAGGGGTGCTGTATGCAGTTCGCTGCAGATGTCTAATTGGATGTGCTTCCAAGGGCCCTCCGGGCATGGTAATAGTCGCGGGGGTGGGGGTCCGCCGGTCTTCCCGCTCTCCAAGCACGGGACACAGTTCTTTACCATAGTTTCAATGTCCTTATCAATACCAGGCTGCCAAACTGAATCCCTGCAATGCTGCGTCACCCCAGACCACACCCAGGTGACCCTCGTGGAGGATCGCTAGAACTTGTGATCTCAGAGACACCGGGATCAACGTGCAGTGTCCCCTCGCTACACACACACCGTTTCAACAGCTTAGTTTGTCCCTAAACTGGTGAAAAGGTGCCACCTCGCCCTGCACTTTCACGGGCCAACCCTCCCTGATGACTGAGTACAGTTACGACAACGTGGGGTCCTGTTCCGATTCTGTTCAGAGCTCCTGGAGGGATACCATGTCCCGTAGGGGTCCGTGCAGCATGTTGACCAGATCCACCTCCGTGGGATCGTCACCGTCGTCGTCTGGTTGTGCGACGTTGATCGTGGCACAGGACAGGAGGTCCGCCACTAGGTTCTCTTTTCTAGGAGTGAACTGAGTAGCAAAGTTGTAGGCTCTCAGCCGCTCCGTCCACCTGTGGATCTGTAGGGGTCTGTGTCCCGAGCCCATCGTCTCCAGTAGTGTTGTCAGTGCCCGATGGTCCGTCCGCAGTGTGAAGTGGCGCTCATAGAGGTAAATGTGCCACCGTTCACATGCCAAGACACAGGCAAGGGCTTCCCTCTCACCCACGGCATATTTCTGTTCAGTCACTGGAAGTGACCTCGACGCAAACGCCACTGGACGCTCGGTACCGTCTTGCACCTGAGATATAACCGCCCCCACCGCTGACCCAGACGCGTCACAGATCACAGAAGGTGGCCATTTTGGATCAAAGTGAGCAAACGCTGGAGGGGAGGGGAGTTGGGACTTCAGCCTAGCAACTGCCATTGAGCAGGCTGGGGTTCACTGCCATGGTGCATCCTGTTTCAGAAGAGCCTGGAGCGGTTCAGTTGTCTCTGAATAATGGGGAATAAAATGTTCGTAAAAGTTCACCATACCCAAAAATAATGAAATTTGTGTGGGTGTCGTGGGATTCGGGAGACGCAGGATTGCCTCCACGTTCAAGTGCAGGGGCCTCAGACCCTCAGCCGCCAGCCGGAATCTCACAAACTCGATGGAGTCCGCCACGAAAATGCACTTTTCCCCGTTCACTGTGACTCCGTGCTGCTGTAGCACCTCCATCATTTGTCCCAAATGACCATCGTGCTCCTCCCGCGATGTGCCATGGGCCGTGATGTCGTCCAGGTATGCCACCACACCACTCTTGAGGCCGGCCAGAATCGTGGACATGACCTTCTGAAAGCAGCTTTGTGCTGAGCTCAGATCAAAAGGCATGCGGGTGTACCTGAAAACACCCATGTGGGTTACGAACGCTGTCAGGTTCCTGCTGGCTGGGTGACGAGACACTTGCATTTAACCCTGGCGGAGATCCAGTTTTGTGAATACCCTTGAGCCGCTGAATGTTGCGGTGAGTTCTTCCATCGTAGTGAGTGGATATTGTTCAGCACAATCACCTTATTCACCATTTTAAGGTCAATACATGGCTGGATTCCGCCCGTCTTCTTCCTGGCCACCACGATGTTTGATATCCAGGGTGAAGCGTCCACCCTCTCGATGATACCAGCTTTGAGCGGTCTATTCAATTCCGAAGTAACATCGTCCCGCAGAGCGAGGGGAAGCCTCTGTAATGGTTGGATTTTCGGCTTCACGCTTGGGTCGATGAGCGGGTGGTGGTTGAACGCCTTGATGCATCCAAGGCCTACAAACGATGCCGGCCAGCAGACATGCCATTCAGGGAACATCGTCAGCACCGTTGAGCCCTCTGGGTCCGTGATGGAGAATCCCAATTCCCTCAGCAGGTCGATTCCCAGCAAGTCGGCCCCCTGGCGCGAAATCTGGAAGGTGAACGCGGGAATGATTGTCAACCCACATTCTACTGAGAAGCTGACTGTGCCTGCCATTTCAATTTCAGTGTGACCATACCCAAACATTTTCACCACCCCTGCATTGATGATTTTGCTCAGGAAAAGTCTTTCCAATGTAGCCATACTTAATATGGACTTACCGGCTCCTGAGTCCACCATAAGCGGCACATCCACTCTGTCCAGTTGCAGGACATACCACTTTAACAGTCCCTTCTTTGCGCCCGCTACACATACCTGCGTCATACTCTCGGGTTCCACCACCGATGGTTTAGTAGTGATGGTACAGGCCCTGTCCCATGCCACTGTCCGCCACCTTTTGGGAGTCCGCCCCGAAGAGTTAGCTACATTGCTAACGGCTAGACTTGGAGGGAAAAATTGAGTAGCTACGTTCTCTTTAGCTAGCACTGGCAGGCCCAGCTAGGTGGTGGACTCAACCCACCTAGTCAGTTCAACCACCTTCTCTAGCGTGAGGACATCCGCTGTCAGCATCAGCTTGTCTTTCAGCCACTCGTTATTCGTACCGTGGGCTAGCTTATCCCGGACTAGCTCCTTCTCGATAGGCCCGAAGGCGTACTCCCTTGCTAAGCTACGGAGTTTCATAATGAAGAATTGAGTGGACTCACCAGCTCGCTGCCAGCGGTCAAAAAATTTATATCTTTGCGCTGTGATGTTGGAATGGTCCCTGAAGAAATAGTCCATTAAGTCCAAACCTTCCTTCAGCAAGCCGTTGCCACCCAGCCCAAAAAATATCCATTGGCCTTCCTCACCGAGGCAGTGAACGAGTAGGCTCCTCCGTCTCTCTTTGTCGGTGCTGCTCAGACCAGCCGCGGCCACATACACCTCGAATGTCTCCCGCCAGCGGCCCCATGGCATGGCTGGCATGCCTGGAGACTGCAAAAATGGAGGTGGCGGTCTAATGCACGCTCCCATGGTTTATTCTCGTCGCCAAAATGTTACGTCCAAATAACATGAGACTGGCGACGTGTTGAAATGAACACTGAACTAACTTTATGATAGAAACACGGCTCATATATTCCCAGCCGTAGCCCGCCTGACGTCGTCACCCACAACCTCCCAGCCAGGCAACGGCAAGCCCCAAATGTCAAATTCCCACACAGCACCGCTGTCTGTCATTATCGAGTTTGATAATAAATTTTGGATGTTTACACATTTTTTCGCTCCATTATGCTCTACAGTTATTACAATTATCCCCCTCAACATGTCCGCCGATTTTCTTTCACTTCACCGGCAGTCACATGATCAAAAACTATGAATATCTTGTTGTTCATTTATGTGCCCTATTGATTATTAAATAAATTGTTAAATGAAGTGTATTAAATGAAGTGTATTTTTTATTGCCAACAGCATGTTTGCACCTGGTACTCTAGAAGCTTCGCGGCAGCACCATGTGAGTCTCTCTCCAGACAGACTCCAGCAGGCAGTTAGTGGTGAAAGCGTTTGGACTCCTTGCTAAATACAGCCATGACTGTGAGCACTGAAAGGTCACAAAGTGTGTTATTTCCTTCTGAGCGAAGTGTGTATGATCCTGGCTGTGTATTCTCTGTGTATGAGCTCCGAGAGCCAAAGCTTGTTTGAATGTGATTTTTCGGACAGCGGCAAAAATCACAGAGACAAGAGCCACGCAGGATCCTGTAAGGATGCTGTCCTGCTTAAATAAGCTGAATGTCTCTGCAGTCTCCAGTCCACACACCCTGTAGTTCCCACCACTGCTCAGTGTTGCCAGGTTTCATGAGAGAAACAAGCGACCAGCTCTATGGAAACAAGCCAAAAAACAAGCCCAACAGGCAAACTACCACATTGTAAAAGAGAGGCCGCTTGATAACATACTGATATATAGATTTATTTTTGTTTGCAGTGAATTGGCTGTAAACACAGCCAGCATTGAATAACGGGAATTTTGTAAACTAATTAAAGGAAAATACATATGCATTCTGCATAAGCAGCAACAAATTTATAGTAAACACAGTCAACATAAAAACTTAGAATAAATTAAATTTTTAAACTCTGATCAAAAGAAAAGATGTGCATTCTGCATCAGTAACAGCACTAAGCAAGATTACAGTTTAGTGATGTGGGATGATGGGAGTTGTTGTTCGCTAGTCCTTTAAACAAAAACTAAATATTACACGACAGCCGACAATTTTAGCTACATGGAAAATTATCTTTTAAATTGACTAGTTATATGTGTTACTCATGGCAAAATTTGATTGGGATTAAAAGATAATTTTGCTCTTGCCATTCATTTCAATGGAGAATTTTTTTTCAATTTAAGGTCCCATATGCAATGATCTGTATCCACCTTATTCCTGGGGGTGCCGCTGTAGGAACGATTATGGGCGGAGCTTCCGGTTTCGGCTGACGTAGTGTTAAATCAGTAAGAGTGGAGTAGCAGCGGCATTTAAAATAGTGTTTTTAAAAGTTTTTCAAATTCTTTTTAATGTATAGTCCACATACAGTATGTGTTTTGCACTCAAGTGACTAATTTCAGTACTTGTAGTTTTTGTATTTTTGAATGTTTTTGTGTAGTTCTGGTACTTGCTGCTGTTCGTGGTGTGTGGCTCCTCACAGATAAGCACAGCTAAATCTGTGGCTTCAACAGCAATGAGTAGATCATGCACTGAAAACTAAAGGATTGTCCGTGTGATCGGTGGTACAGACACAGTAGCACCAGGTATGTTTTCACTTGTATGAATGTCACAGATCTGATGTTTTACCCCGAATTTAAAACGCCCAAGCACGGTGTTGTGGTTCTTTGTGGCTCTGACTAGGCTCTACGTCTGCTCTGAAGTAAAGTTGAATATGTCCAACATATTTTAACAAAATGCATCCGACTTTATTTCGGCATTTCTGATGCCGAAGTTATTGTTTTTTAAAAAGGAAAAGTGTCCTATTTCAGTGACAACCATACGTTCTAAACTATTACCGGAAGTTGCTACCCTAATTCACGCAAGGCATCATGGGGCCTAGGAATAAGGTGGATAAAAAAAACCTGGATATTTCACGCCCCAATAGCGAGTACAGAGCTGAGTGGAGTTGGACGGACCACTGATCTCTATAGAAAAACTGGATGGATCATTGGCTGCCAGAAGCGAAGCTCCTGGCCGGCCGCTTTTACCTCAATGAGTTCCCCAAAATTAAAAGATTTTGAACTTGTTAGTATGGAGACACAGCTTATAATCTTGTGCAAGCGAGCTGAGAGAGCTGTCACACAGACAGCAAAGCAAGCCCAAATAAGCAACTGCACGTTAAAAACAAGCCCAAAAACCCGCAATCCGCGACTGACGAGATTTCAAAACAACTTCAGAAAAAAACAAGCCCAAAGTCGCTTATAAGTGGACTTGGCAACTATGCTACTGCTTCAAGAAAATGATATTTTTTTTTTTTTTTTTTTTTTTTTTTTTTTTTTAACAGAATCAGCACTTCATGTTTGTAGAATGAGCGGAGCGCCGCACGATTGCCACACACTCACATGAACTTGAGAGCAGAGCAGCAGTGGGTCTCTCAGCTTCCATCGTGTGCCACATAAATTATAAACCCTGTTTAAATTACGAGACCACAGGGTCCTAAAAATATTTGCAATAATACCGCATACTGCGGTGTTGAGCCGTCCACCGTCACCGCAGGGGCAATTCCTTTACCGCGACAGCCCTAATAGGAATATATGTATGTTAATGTGAGGTTGTCCTCCTGCAGTTGGATTTGTTTCCATTCTTGGAGAAAAGGTTTAGTCTTGTCAATCCATCAGTTTGCTTTCACTTGGGACAGCAGTGGCTCAGGAGGTAGAGCAGGTTGTCCAATAACCGGATGGTTGGCGGTTCAAATCCCGCTCTCCCCAGATATCCTGCTGTTGTGTCCCGGGGCAAGACACTTTACCCCCAATTGCTCCTGGTGGGTCTGGACAGCGCCATGTTGGGCAGCTATGCCGCCATCAGTGTGTGAATGGGTGGATAGCAAGTCTGTAAAGCGCTTTGGTCATCTAAAGATGAGAATAAAAGCGCAATATAAGTGAATACCATTTACTTAATGTGATCGCATTACGTCCAAAATGTAACACGAGTGATTCATTCATTATTGATGAAGCACATTTAAAGTTAAAGTGGTTCCTGTATGTGTGGCTACAGTGTCCGAGTTTTTTGACCCACTTATTTGTTTTGTGTGCTGGATAATAGGTGCATCTTCAAATGTCTGTCTTTGTGAGGTCCATCTGTACAGGATATTTGGCTCTTTGATTGAAGTTTACTTACACTGGCAGTTTGGCATTAACTAGTGATAAGTAAAAGTTTGGTTTAGCAGCGAGGGAATAAAGTATGTTGTCATAAATTGCTCCCAAATAACTAGCCATTTTTTAAGTGTGTGTGTAAAGAAGGAGAGGATGATGAATGGTTTTGTTATAAAGTGTAGCTGCATCAGAATTGATTTAGTCACATTCCACCGCTTTCATTGATTGCCATTTGTGCAGTATTAGCCAATCTGTGCGCGGGTGTGTGAGAGAGGGAGAACTGGTTGTGGTGTGAGGGGAAAGAACTGATCATCCGAAGGGATTGCAGCACAAACCCATCTCTCTCTCTTTCTGTCACAGGCATACACTCACAATACCCAATTTTCCTGCTGTCACATATTGGGAGATGCAGTTTGAAATAGCTGTAGATGCAATTTCCCAGCTGAGCTTATAAGCCATTATGTGCTGTAAGGAAACATTAAGATCAAACCCAAACACCAGGGCGAAGATGTCTGTGGTAGCTGTTGGAGAGGGCGCAGGCAGACAGACTTTTTTTTTGTAGGTGACGTCATTTTAAATGCGACCCCTGAGGCCTTATGTCTCCTATGTACTCCATACTGATTTCTTTGTGAAATATCTGATTAATTTCGGTGACATGTTGACAGTTTTTACTTTTAATCCATCTCAGAGATTGTTTTTAATTCTTTTTTTAACAGACAGTGATGGAGTTTCGCCACCCTGATGGTCGTGTTGTTGCCGTGGTGTTGCCAAGACGGAGTCTACTAGTGATGAAGGAAGAGAGTAGATATCTTTGGACACATGGGTGAGTTTGGACCCTCTAACATCGTTGCCTTGAGCTTTAGGAGGATTTTTGATGCGCAATTAAACATTTCCCTGGTCTGTACAAGTTTATCCTCACAAATATACATCTTTTGGTTGCTGCTTTTCTTTTTTTTTTTTTTTTTTTTATGTGGGCATGCGGTCTCTTTCCTCCTCTCAGGATCACCCCTCGAAAGTTTGACATGGTGCCAGCCCCTGACCCACAATTCCCTGCTCAAACCCAGCCTGATGTCGGGATCCATAGCAGTCTTACTCTGAGCAAGAGGGGCACCCGCACATCGTTCACATTCCGCAAGATCAGATACGAACCTTGCCGCTGTGGTGAGAATGAAACAAAATACGGTGCTTTTGCTAACAAAAATGCATTAATACATCACAGAATTGATACAAAATCCTCTTAAGATTGAATTGTGCTCTCAGTATCATTAGATTTTTGACCACTTGAGTAGCAGAGTATTTTTAGAAGACTATCCGTGACAAATACTGCCTTGTGAGCCATACAGGCATGTACATGAAATATCAGTATGTTTGCATCAAAGGTATTTGATTCTCTTCCAGTGACTGAGATGGACCAAACAAAGTTTTAAACATCCATCCATCCATCCATCCATCCATCTTCTACCGCTTTTCCGAAGGTCCGGGTCGCGGAGGCAGCAGTTCAAGCAGAGAAGCCCAGACTTCCCTCTCCCCAGCCACCTGCTCCAGCTCTTCAGAGGGGATACCAAGGCGTTCCCAGACCAGCTGGGAGACATAGTCTCTCCACCGAGTCCTGGGTCTGCCCCGGGGTCTCCTCCCAGTGGGACGTACCTGAAACACCTCAAGTGGGAGGCGTCCAGGAGGCATCCTAATCAGATGCCCATACCACCTCAACTGACTCCTTTGAATGTGGAGGAGCAGCGGTTCTACTCTGAGCCTCTCCCGGATGACTGAGCTTCTCACCCTATCTCTGAGGGTGAGTCCAGCAATCCTACGGAGAAAGCTCATTTCAGCCGCTTGTATCCGCGATCTCGTTCTTTCGGTCATTACCCAAAGCTCGTGACCATAGGTGAGAGTAGGAACGTAGACTGACTGGTAAATCGACAGCTTTGCCTTAGAACTAAGCTCCCTCTTCACCACAACAGACCGGTACAACGTCCGCATCACTGCAGATGCTGCTCCAATCCGTCTGTCGATCTCTCGCTCCATTTTCCCCTCACTCGTGAACAAGACCCCAAGATACTTAAACTCCTCCACTTGGGGCAGGAGCCTGTCCCCAACCCGGAGAGGACAATCCACCTTTTTCCAGCTGAGGACCATGGACTCGGACTTGGAGGTGCTGATTCTCATCCCAGCCGCTTCACACTCAGCGGCAAACCGTCCCAGCAAGAGCTGTAGGTCATTGCTGGATGAAGCCAACAGGACAACATCATCTGCAAACAACAGAGATGAGATCCTGTGGTCACCAAGCATGACACCCTCCATTCCCTGGCTGCGCCTAGAAATCCTGTCCATAAAAATTATGAACAGGATCGGTGACAAAGGGCAGCCCTGGCGGAGTCCAACTCTCACTGGGAATGACTCCGACCGAGTGTTGGCAATACGAACCAAACTCTCACAACGGTCGTACAGAGACCGAATAGCTCGTAACAACAAGCCCGCTACCCCATACTCCCGAAGCAGCCCCCACAAAAATCCACGAGGGACGCGGTCAAATGCCTTCTCCAAGTCCACAAAACACATGTAAACTGGCTGGGCAAACTCCCACGAACCCTCAAGAATTCGCGAGAGGGTAAAGAGCTGGTCCGATGTCCCATGGCCAGGACGAAAACCACATTGCTCCTCCTGAATCCGAGGTTTGACCAACGGCCGGACTCTCCTCTCCAGTACCTTGGCATAGACCTTCCCAGGGAGGCTGAGGAGTGTGATCCCTCTAAAGTTGGAGCACACCCTCCGGTCCCCTTTTTTGAAGAGAGGAACCACCACCCCGGTTTGCCATGCCAAAGGCACTGCCCCCGACCTCCACGCAATGTTGCAGAGGCGTGTCAACCATGACAACCCAACAACATCCAGGGCCTTGAGGTACTCAGGGCGAATCTCGTCCACCCCTGGGGCCCGGCCACCAAGGAGATTTTTAACCACCTTGGTGACCTCAGCCCCTGTGATAGGCGAGTCATCCCCCTCGTCCCCAAACCCTGCTTCCTCTGTGGAAGGCGTATCAGTGGGATTGAGGAGATCCTCGAAGTATTCCTTCCACCGCCCGACGATATCCCCAGTTGAAGTCAACAGTGTCCCATCCGCACCATACACAGTGTGGACGGGGAGCTGCTTTCCCCTCCTGAGCCGCCGAACAGTTTGCCAGAATCTCTTTGAAGCCGACCAAAAGTCTTGTTCCATGGCCTCACCGAACTCCTCCCATACCCGCGTTTTTGCTTATAGTTTGCTTACAGTTTATAGTTTTAAACATATAAACTGTAATTTGATTTTTACTTATTTCATTTTTTTTTTTTTTACACATTTTACATTTAAATGTGCTGTATAGAAACTTGGGGAAACTTGTGTTTTGGTGAAACATTGTGGTCATTAAATGAACTGCAGCCTCATTTGTACAAACACAACTTCACAGCCTCAGCTCCTTTGACTGGCTGCTTTCCTTAAAAAAAAAAAAATCAGTGATGAAAATGGTGGTCCGTGTTACTTAAGCTACTTCAGCGCTAAAATTTGCAAATGGACCTAGCATTTCAAACATGGATAAACCCACCAACAACCCTCCATTTTTACTCCTCTTCCACTGTGAACAGACTTATGTCTAGTCCCCAGCTGACAGGCATTTCTTTTTTCCCCTGCAGTACCTTATGTTTGTCATCATCTCAGAACCGAATGAAAGCCAGGGAAACTGTGGTCACCAGCATTTTGTCATGTCTTGTACTTTTGTCAGTCATGCAGTACAAACTCGGTGTCGGCTGAACCCACAAACGATTATGATCGTTTTGATCCTTAGTTACACTGATGTGCAAATTTGCTGCCGATCAGCAGTGAAGACAGTAACAAACCTATGTCTGTTGCAGAGTCATTAACCCAGCACTGAATTCCCACCGTACACAAAGCCAGGTTTTGGAGAGTTTTTTAGTCAGTGTAAAAGGGGCTTTCATGACCCCAAGGTGACACTAAAACTCATGTTTCCAAAAATTTCATATAGAAATTTTAACTTTTTTTTTGACTAGCAGCCTAAAAAGGAAAATGCAATAGTCACCTTTGATAATTTTGAATGAGAACACATTTATCACAGTGTTGTCAGAATATTCATTTTTATAGTAAGTGAGTGAGTGAGTAAGTAATGTAGTTTTTACAAATTTGCTGTCAGCTATCCAACTTATTCATGGATGTAGTGAAGGAGGACATGGAGAGGGTTGGTGTTACAGAGGAAGATGCAAGGAATAGGGCAAGATGGAGGCAGATGATCCGCTGTGGCGAACCCTAAAGGGAGCAGCCGAAAGAAGAAGAAGCTGTTAGCTATCCAACTAGAAATATAATTCTATGTCTTTCTACCCCCCCCCCCCCCCCCCCCACAGGCTTCCCCTCTGCCTGTGACTGTCAGGGAGCTTCCTCGGCACCTTCACTCTCTCCACCGTCTCCACCCACACTTCCCCATTGCTGCGCCGATGCAACCCGTCTGGAGGAGGAATACGTACACCGGGTTTACGACGCCATCGCCTCTCACTTTAGCAGCACTCGCCACTCCCCCTGGCCTCGCGTATGCCACTTCCTGTCCTCACTATCACCTGGCAGCGTGCTGGTAGACGTGGGCTGTGGAAATGGGAAGTATCTTGGTGTGAACCCTGAGATCACTGCAGTGAGTGTCATCAGATACTGAAATGTTTCCTGTAAGATTTCTGTGCGATGCTTCTGTGAACCTTGCAGAGAGATTTCATTGATCATCATCCCATTTATTGATTTAGCTTCTGAAGTTATTGTTACTTATAAATGCCACATCATATTTAAGTGCAGAAATATATTTTCATTTCAAAGGATGATTCATGTGTAGTTTCCTAGCAGATTAAAGCTGGATCTTCAACCTGCTGACAATTCAACACCCATTCTTTACATGCAGGCAATGAGTCTGACCCAGAAATAACCATAATAGCTTTACAAAACACCTGTTGGTGGGAAAATAAAATTTTCTGCTAACTGTGATAGAAATATTTAGATAAGTTAGTGTTATATGGTCACACAATGTGTTTATTTGTGATAGAATGTTTTAGTTAGATAAAGGGGGTCAAACAATGTGCTTATTGCTGCATGAAGTTTTTACACTGCTACATGCTCAAATAACAGGCTGTTATTTGGTTAGCAAAGCAACGAAGAACTGCTTTTGCTGACATATAGAGAAATAGAGAAGTGTTCTTGGGTCATGGGGTTGCGATAGGAACTGGAAGTAGACAGAGAGGACATCAACAGGAAACATCTGCCAGGGTTCGCTCCAGGGCGTAGGAACAACTGATGAAGAAGTCGGTTCTGACCGGCTCAACAAGAAGATAGCCATTGTGAGAGGTTGCTGGGACTGCCCAGAACCAGAAGACTATATGTACCCTTTTTACTCTTTTTTTTTTTTTTTGAGGTATTTTCTGTCAGATTAGGCTTTGACGAAGACCCACAGCTGTGTTACTCTCTGCATGCTCCAGTAAAAAAGATAAGTTGAGGAATAGTTCATCTCATGTGATTTTTAATCCTCAGATGTAATTCTAAATGGTTTTGTGCTAATTGTCCAATTATGAACACACATTCAGAGAAGAGTTTTCCAACATGGTGACCGCCGACGTGATTGGCCAGTTGGCCGACTCCATTGAATGGACATCGAAGGTGACCGGACAAAAAGTTTTTGCCTGTTTACTGCAGAGAATTTGGGGCGCCCAGTGTCACAAGGTAAGCAGGAAACCTCTTCTAAATTCCTGTAGAATTGTCTGTAGTATTCAGTCAAAGTAAGTCTTTTTGTCATAATTGTAATTTTAACAAAAATTACAAAAATTTGAGAATTTAATGTCATTTTTTGAAAAAACTAAGAACATGCAGAGAGTATTTTAATCATTATATTTTAGGATAACATTAATGAGCCGCCTAGTCAATGGTACATTTTAGGGTCAGATCAATGAGCCGCTTTTTATAGAGAAATAAGAAGTATTAATACAGATTAGGGGTAGTACTATATATTACAAGAACCTCAATTTTAATCGAGTGAGTAATATAGGAATAATAATAATGGGAATTTAAGGGACACAAGACAAGAACCTTAAGTAAGAACGAATAGTGAGTGAATTGTCACCATAGAGAATATAAGGAATATACAACACAAATACAAGAAACTTAAGTATCAACAAATAGTGAGTAATTGTGTCAGCCTGTTTGTTAAAGTTAGTTGGACTAATCTCTATAATACGCTATCACTGATTTTGGTACTGGACGCGGGCCAAGATAAATAGCCTCTATTATAGAGTTAAACTGGTTAAAAAGTTAAATGGTATTGAGCGGCAGGGAAAGACACACAAATACACAACAAACTCTGCAGATATTGTGCATATCGTGCATGTTGACATTGTGTTGATTCTGTAAATCTTGTGGGGATAAATGTGTGGGTGGTTAACCTCTTATATCCCAATTTAAGACACGAAGAGTGGCTTAGGGTGAAAAGGTTAGCCCTGATCCCGAATTCCCACTTCTGGTTGTCTGGAATAAGAGGAAGTGCATTTTGTGGGTTTGGAAATAAAGGTAAAAGCCCGGGGACATGTAAATATTTTTTTGGTCTACAAGAAACAAAGGATTTTGTTTTCCAGTGGAATTCTGAGTTGCGCCTCACCCGCTTGGTTTACTGGGAACACAAGTAGAAGCTTGGTGAGGCCTGAAATCCAGAAAGGATTCATGATCCGGAGTTTGGACCCTAGGGATTGTAAATATCCATTAACTCTTTCTTCCCATAACTTGTATAGGAAACCTGATAACTATGGCATTGTCAAAACCATTTTTTACTGTGGAGGAAATAGCTGAACGAGTAGAAAAAATGATAGAAAGGCAAGCAGATGAGGGAAACAGAAAAAAGAAAGTCAGAAAGTTTCAGCGGTGGGTGTAGGAAATGCAGGATCAGGGAGAAAACACTCGTCTGACGGAGGAGCGAAGTTGTGTACACAGAAATCTGCTATAAAGAAGAGTGGCAGATTAATAGCATGCGTTAGAAGAATTTACTGGCCAACGATAAGAAAAAGGGATGTAGAAGAAGTGTGTGCAGGAACACACACACACACACACACACACACACACACACACACACACACACACACACACGAGTGAAGAAAAAAACTGTAGGAAAGAAAAGGGCTGAGGAGTGAGGGTGTTGTTTAAAGCCGCAGACACACAGCAGAGGTAAGAGAAAAGGTTATGTTAGAAGACACATACCACCAAGACCAAGTGAACAATCACAGACTGGGAAAAATTGAAAATTTACAACAAATAACAGATTAGATAACAAAAGAATGCGTAATTCAAGACTGATAACGATAACTGAACTAGAAGTCTCCTATTTCTCAGTCAAGTAACAGGGAGAGTTGATGAGGAATTTTGACGTACAAATAATAAGTAAACAAATAATTGAGAGAAAAATAATTAATGAATAAACAGATTAAATAGAATATAGGTAACTAGTAAAAATAAATAGTTTTTGTTGGCTGTCAAATAGCTGACTCTGAGCCACATCATTTCATTAAGTAATACTCAAGGATTCTTAGATAAGTTAACAGAATTAAAAAGAAACAAAATTAAAAATTTAATACCAATAATAATGGATGACAGGAGCTGGCAGATTATATACAGATAAGTTAATGAATAAATTGACGTATAAAAATAAATGCAAAAACTATTGCAAACAATAACGATGAGTTGTCAGTGGCTCGGGTGATAATAAATAATAATAATATACAAGTAAGAACATTAATAATAGTAATGATAAGAGGGGGCCATAGGAATTTTTTGATAATCATGTGCTTTTCTTGTGGTGCTGCATAAACAGGAGTACTACACGAGGCCAATGCAGTCCACCACAGATAACGAAACAGCGGTAAATAAAATACACCAAATCATTAATCAACACACACCTAACGAGCCTATGAGTCAGCATGATCATGACAGTGAGGAAGAGGAGAAGGGTCCTGATAAATCTGGATTGCCCCTAATCTCAACCCCCTCATCAAAACTGGAAACAGGAGATGAGGGGGATGATTTAGAGGCTGTACTGAAAAAATTAGGAGACTCTTTAGCAGGAGCTAGAGGAGCTAGTCTACAGAATTTATCTGTTATTGGGGGAACCACCCCTAAGAAAATAACTGACTACACAGACAAAAAAGCACCTACAAGCACACAAAAACAGTGGAAATTTGGTGATTATGGATCCACAATAGAAAATCTGACCGAAGGGGCACCTCAGCACACACGTTGACAAGCAGGAGACATACCTAAAGAAAACTATAAACACATGCCCGTGATAGCTACTGAAACCGGGGCAGCACAATATTCAGAATGGTCATTTAAGGACCTTAAAGGCATTTGTGACACATTGCCTCCACTAACTTCAGGGGCCTCTCCGAGGATTAGAGCTATGCAGAAGGTTACAGTTGGTTGCCATTTGTGCTTGATTTGATTTTTGATTTTGTATACTTTATTGATCCCCAGAGGGGAAATTGAGGGCATCCACCTGGATGGATGAAGCAGACAGATGTTAGAAGGATATTGGCTACCCACACCTCAGCCTCTATGCTAAAGAACAAAGAGGAAGAGGCTGACACCACTAACAAGCCTGATGAGGCTCCATTCAAAGAACACAGTGATAACATTTTTGCAATAATGAGACAGATTTATCCAGTAGATCTCACTAGTGCAGAGTTAACAGACATATCAATGAAAAAAGTAGAAGAGGCAGGAGCCTATGTGGATAGGTGTTTGGCATTTTGGACTGACATGACTGGAGAAAACCCATGTAATAATGTCACCACACAGGTGGTATTCCGCAATGTCATACAGACATCAGCACCACCGCCTGTCAGAGCTGCACTGGAAGGGGTAGTGGGATTGAACACCCACCTCTGAGCAGAATGGCTGTCACATGTGCATCATTATGTGAAGCAATGCAATAAAAACAAGATAGACAGAAACAGCAGATTTGTCAAATCAGCTGGTAAAAGCCCAGCTAACAGTGGCTAGGGATGAAGTGAATAAAGACAAAAAGCAAAAAAGTACTGTGTAGGCTCCGGCCGTCACAGCGGCAGCCCCTTGGGCCATTATTGGCCCAGTCCCTGCTGAACCCTTTGTGTTGGCACCCCAACAACAATGGTATTTCCGCCCACCACAAAGAGGGCGTGGTAGAGGTGCATACAGAGAAGGCATGAGGCCATCAGGCCCACCCAATGACATATGCCTGCGGTGTGGTAGAAGAGGCCATTGGGCTCGTGATTGTAGAGCTCCACCTTCTGGCAGAGGAAGTGCCTGGACAAATTACACACCCACCCCACCTCCAGCACCCGGGGTGTGGCCAGATCAGACACAGCAGCCTCAGCAATCACACATGGCTCCCAACCAGAGCATGATGCCCAGTCAGCAATGACGGAGCCCAGGGAGCCACACTGAAGAGGAAACACTTTCAGATCCAATGCTGTCCCTCAAGGTGGGAGACAAAACTTTTGAAGTCATGGTGAACACACGGGCTCGCTTCTCATCAATATCAACTTCTCTACTCCTCTCCACTAACTATACATCAGTTGTTGGCATCTTTGGGACCCCGAAATGTCTCCCTTTCTCAGTACCATTGAACTGCTCATTGGCCGGACTTGACTTTATTCATTCTTTCCTGTATTATCCGGACTGTCCAGTAAATCTCTTGGGAAGAGATGTTGCTGAAAGTGAGGGCACACATCTACTTTGCTTCTGCTGGAACTGTTGTCTGCCTGATGGGACCATGCTCCGGTGCACATCAGATTGTCTACTTCCTTGAATGCTCCACAGGTGCAAGTACAGGAAACGCACACAGAGGAAGGTCAAACCTCTTTTGCAGCTGTGTGGTGGCTACAGCTGAATGATGTGAGCCCTGACAAAAATCAACTGGTAGACAAATACATTTCCTGGGCCCCATGGATAGACTTTGTTCGACCATATGACTCCCCACATGATCCATTCCACTGCGCAATGAACTATTTACATGATAATCAAGAACTGTATGATGATCTGTGGGAGACTTTGGTGGGGGTACAGGACTTGGTGTGCAAGGACATTTATGTCGGTCCACAAGGAGTTGCTGCTGCAGTTTATTTGGACAAGGACATGCTGTCTCTGTATGCCCTCTCAGACACTGCTGCACCTTATGTGACACTGGGGATGTCCACAGGGGGGAGGAGGCAAGGGCAATGGGACCAACAGTGAAAAACTGTCTTAAGTTGACTGACTGGGTTGTCACACAGTGTAGGGATCTACATTACTCACCATCTGCTGATTGCTATCGCATCTCATGCAATGTGAAAATACAGGCTACTCCACAAACGTTGAATCTTGACCGAACACATGGCATAGAAAATACTGACCATCCAGATTCTGATGCACTGTTGGAGGCTTTGCCCCCTCTCTATGGTCAGACAACTCTGCAAATGTTGGTCTGATTACTTGTACACCAGTAAAAATCTCACTCAAAACAAATACTCAGCCAATATGGCGAAAGCAGAAGGAGAAGGAAACAGGCATAGCAGGAACAATACAGGGTCTTCTCCAGGCAGGGGTTCTAGTACCACCACAGTCCCCATGGAACACACCTATTCTTCCTGTAGAGAAGCCTGGAAAAAAGGACTGCAGGATGTGTCCATGATCTCAGACCAGTCAATGCTGTAGTGGTGCCTACAAATTACACTGTTCCAAATCCTTACTTGCGTTTGAACAGTATTACACCACAACACAAATGTTTTACTGTTGTGGACATTTTAAACACTTTTTCAGCATTCCACTACATGCAGACAGCAGGCCTCTTTTTGCATTCACCCATCAAGGTCAGCAATACACTTACAGCAGGCTACCACAAGGCTTTGTGCATCAACATTTGCAGGATTTATTCCTGCCCCCTGACACATTGCTGTTGCAGTATGTTGATGATCTGCTTTTAGCAGGCCCCACTGCTGCCTCTGTGCTCTCAGCCACGGAGCTCCTCCTGAAACACCTTTACCAGAAAGGCTACAAAATGAGCCGTAAAAAAGTGCAATGTTGTCGCCCCAGGGGTTCACTATTTGGGCAGACTAATCACATCCAGCAACTCCGTGGTGTCTCCGTCCCAAAGGTCATCAATTCTCTCACACCCTAAGCTGTGCACTGTGAGGGAAATGATGTCATTTTTGGGTCTTATCGGATACAGCAGAAATTTTGTTCCAAATTGCGCTTATTCAACCACTGCGCATCCTTCTTAAGGAAGCAGGACACAAAAATCTTACATCACCCTTGCAATGGACCACTTCAGCTGAAGGCACTTCCATTGAACTAAAACAACTGATGTCACATGCATGCTCACTCAAACCACCTGATTACGCTTCCCCATTTCATCTGGATGTTTCTGAACAGCACAGCGTTGTGAACGCCATACTGTATCAGAAGGGGGAAGGTACAGGGTCAAGATCAGTTCTAATGTATTACAGTTCAACATTAGACAACATAGAAAGAAGACACCCACCATGCACACGCCATGTTGCAGCAATTGCCAAAGCATTGCAAAAAACCTCACACGTCACGATGCAACACGCTGTGATTGTGCACATAATGCACGGGGTAGCGTCATACCTACAAAGTGTATTGTTTACACTTTCAGCCAAAAGAACACAAAAGTTGAAAAGAATATTGCAAGCACCAAATGTCATTTACACAAGTGAAGGCACAAACATGGCAGAAGACATGTTCACAGGTGAACCTCGTAATTGTTGTGCAATTGTGGAAACAGACATGAAAGCTGTTCCAAATCTCCAAGCAAATGAAATTGAACATCCAAATTTGAATCTTTTTTGTGATGGATGTTGCTACAGAAAAATAGATGGATCTTTGAGTGCTTCATATGCAGTTGTAAAATATGATGAGGAGACAGGTGCATTTCACACTGTAGAGGCAGGAATGGTAGACCAGCCTGCCTCTGCCCCAAAAGCTGAAATTGTAGCTGTCACTAAAGCATGTCAATATGCAAAGTAATTAGAGGCAAACATATACACTGATTCAGCCTATGCTCACCAGGCTGCACATGTTGATTTACCACATTGGAAAAGGAAAGGTTTCCTCAACTCAACCAACACACCGATTAGACGCCTAACAGAAATGGTTGAGCTGTTGGAGGCCATGGGTCAACCAAAGAGGGTGGCAATTTTGAAGTGCAAAGGACATCAAAAAGGAAATGCAATTGTAGCCAAAGGAAATGAAGCTGCTGATTTGGCTGCTAAGCAGGCAGGTGGTTATGTTGTGCAAGCAAACATGATGGTGCAGAAAGAAAAACTGTAGGAAAGAAAGAGGCTGAGGAGTGAGGGTGTTGTTTAAAGCCGCAGGCACACAGCAGAGGTAAGAGGAAAGGTTATGTTAGAAGACACATACCACCAAGACCAAGTGAACAAACACAGACTGGGAAAAATTGAAAATTTACAACAAATAACAGATTAGATAACAAAAGAATGCGTAATTCAAGACTGATAACTGAACTAGAAGTCTCCTATTTCTCAGTCAAGTAACAGGGAGAGTTGATGAGGAATTTTGACGTACGTGAAAACTAGGCACAGAGGAAATCAAGCAGCTAAAAGAGAAGGCAAGTCCTGAGGAAGAGAGTAGGTGGATAGAGAAAGGAGCAAAGAAGGATGAAAAAGGTTTGTGGAGATCAGCTGATGGAAGGTTAGTAGCCCCAGCTAAGGTGGTGTTGTTGTTGTGTAGAGAAGCACACTTAAAAGGCCATGTCTCAGAAACAAAAATCTCTGCTTTGATGGAAGCTCAGGTTGAGCTTCCATCATAAGCTTGATGTTGCAGAACTTGTTGTCTCTGAATGTGAAGCATGCCAGAAGTTCAATCCTAAACGCACATTAAAGGCCTCTATGCGAGCTTTTCCAGCCCCTGAAGGGCAATGGAAAGACATTGTGATTGACTTTACAGACATGGGCCCAGAAAACAGATGCAGAGGCTACAGATACCTGTTGGTGTGTGTGGATACATTTTCAAGATGGGTTGAGGCAAAAGCATGTAAAACAGAAAGTGCAAAGGAAGTGATTAAATGACTGACAGAGGAAGTGATTCCTAGGCATGGTTTTCCAAGAGTAATCGGGTCAGGCAATGTCATTTTGCAAATAAACATTTGAAGGAAGTTGAATGTGCCTTAGGCTCAAGGCACAAGTTTGGTGCTGTGGTGCATCCATCCTCCCAAGGACTAGTTGAGAGAGCAAATGGAACACTGAAGAGAATGCTAGCCAAACAATGCATGGGGACAGGCATGACTTGGGTTGATGCACTGCCATTAGCGCTGATGGCACTGGATCTACCCCCAATACGACACTCTGCCTGACTCCCCATGAGCTGCTAACAGGAAGAAAGATGCCATGACCATTTGTAAATTCACCTTTGACTCCTAGAAATAGTCAAGCTGTAGAACTGTTACAGTACACCAAGAGTCTAAAGAAAATATCTGAAGCTCTCTCAACAGGTTCCGGACATTCTCATCAAGGACACACAAGGAGACGCCGGCCCACTGGAACCTGGTAACTAAATACTGGGTATGAGCCTGATGTTTCTACTGCATGGTTGCAGTCAATATTTGGACATTGGGCAGGTGTGGTACGCTCAGTAATTCTGATCATAGTCATCTCACTAGCAGTGATACTCATAGTGGGCTGCTGCTGTATCCCATGTCTTGGAATGCTGCTGGAAAGATGTATAGTTACAACCCTGTCCAAAGAGTCAACCCAAAGGATGATGGCTCAAGTCCACTCCAAAGAGGAGTCCAGGTCTCTCCTCCACAATGACCTTTGTGACTCTGGGAATGACAGTGATGGAGAGGCTATTGTTTGAAATGTATATATATCATGTCTTTATCATGTAAAGACAAATGTATATATATCATATATACTGTATAACCAAATATATACATTTGGTTATATATCATATATATAACCAAATGTGTATATATATCATGTAATATATCATGTCTTTCTGCTATCCACTGTTCTGTCCACTGTTCACACATCCAACATCACATTCATACATACAGTATAAGTTACATATCAGGGTGTGTCTGTAACCCACCCCTGGCTCTTTCTATTTCGTTTTCTTACAGGTATTTTTTAAAATATTGTGCTATTTGTGGTCATGTAGTCAGAATAGATGTGAAGGTTTAAAACTGTGTTTTATGGCAGGTCTTGAGTCCTGGATACAGCATACAAGGACAGAAAAATCTTCTGACTTGAAATGTTTTGCTTTGCTCATTTATCCATTTTGTTGTGTTTATTTCATTGATAAAAGCCTCTGAAAAGGTCGCCAGGCAGTGGGGCCGGCATGAGAGTTTTTGCCTGTAAATATGCATTAACGAATAAAGGAAATGCATAAACATGATTGCTTAATGAAATATATACTGCCAACAAGTTTTTCGCTCGTCATGATCAATGAATAAAACAAATCCAGGGTCTGTTTGTTGATGTGCCTGCCTTAGGTGTTGACTCCATAAAATGGAGCCAAAAGAGGGATTAGTTGTAAAACTCTTCTCTGAATGTGTGTTCAAAATTGAACAATTAGCACAAAACCATTTAGAATTACATCAGAGGATTAAAAATCACATGAGATGAACTATTCCTCAACTTATCTTTTTTTTACTGGAGCATGCAGAGAGTAACGCAGCTGTGGGTCTTCATCCCAGCCTAACCTGACAGAAAAGACCCCAAAAAGAGTAAAAGGGTACATATAGTCTTCTGGTTCTGGGCAGTCCCAGCAACCTCTCACAATGGCTATCTTCTTGTTGAGCTGGTCAGAACCGACTTCTTCATCAGTTGTTCCTATGCCCTGGAGCGGACCCTGGCAGATGTTTCCTGTTGATGTCCTCTCTGTCTACTTTCATTTCCTATCGCAGCCCCATGACCCAAGAACACTTCTCTATTTCTCTATATGTCAGCAAATACAGTTCATCATTGCTATGCAATAGTGGGTGTATGTGTGTGAAGCTAGAAACCACATCCTGTTATTTGAGCATGTAGCAGTGTAAAGCTTGCAAAGTATTTGAGTACCGCTAGCTTTTGCTGGACTAGTGGCACATTGTTGGCAGGTAGAGTTATTATCACTGGCAAGGACAGGCCAAGACAAACTGACTGCAGTATCTGTTGCAGTGACTGACCAGATGATAGGTTTGTTTATCTCTGCTCTTTGTGTCATGCATGTCATGATGCATCAACTGGCAAAAGTCCACCACAGACCTTGCGACAGATGTGCTTATCTGCCAGGATGTCCAGTCTCACCCTGTGTAACTGGGAGTGGTCCACCACAGACCTGTGACAGATAATGTTTTTAGTACTTTGCAAGCAGTTTCATGAAATGGTCAGTCAGAAAGCAACTCATACCGGCTCGGACATTGCCCAGGTTAACAAGGTCAGGAGTTCCTGGCAGCGGAGGGCGAAGGACAAAGCTGTGTGGAGGAATCTGATCAGACCTAAATGAAACAGTCATTGTCGCCCCCGACAGACGGCTATGATGATGATGAGCAGTGTAAAAACTTTATGCAGCAATAAGCACATTGTGTGACCCCCTTTATCTAACTAAAACATTCTGTCACAAATAAACACATTGTGTGACCGTATAACGCTCTAACTTATCTAAATATTTCTATCACATAACTGCTTTCTAATTTGAATTGGGTTTTTGTCATTTACTCTTAAGGCCTGGCCCACACCAAAAGATTTTAAAAATGTTATAGGATTTTAATAATGTGAGATTTCACACGTGACGATTTAAAAAAAAAAAAAAATCATGGTTTTAACAGTGTTGTTTTTATACTGTGTGTACTGCAGCACTATTAGCAATACAGCACACTACATTCTAACAGATGCATTCACAAACTACCAGAGTCCCAACCATTGTTGCCAGATTTTGTGCAACAAACAAGTGACTGCATCTGTGAAAACAATCCCACATATACTATGACTCACATGGACTTTCAGTGTCTCTTGTGTGTATTTTAGGATCAGCTTTTGTCAATTGTGTCATCATGTATTATTTAAAAGAACCCACTGTAGAAGAGCTTGAAATGATGAGGCGATTTGATATATAAACCAAAGTTTATTTCAGCTCTCCTAACAAGTCTCATCTTAGTGCAGAGGCAGCAGAAGGAAAAGAGACCGAATATCTCCGGCTCACTGACTTTATACTTGCACATAACAAAAGACATGCATAACAAAGGCTGACATCCCTCATTATCTTAATCCCCCCATTGTCTTGGCGCTTCCTCTCTTCTCCCTAGGGGGGCGAGGGTAGCTCCTCCGGTCTCCACCGCAGTGTCTGGGAACGTCTTTGTTCTTCACTTGGCGGTTGAGAGCCTTTGTCCTTTCAGAGGTGTGAAGTTGCTTTACATATGTAATTACCAAACATTTCCACATGCTTCAACATATGTAGGTTATGGAATATATGATTAATATAGACCACACCACTCATTTTTACAAATATGACTTAATGAGAAAATGATCCCAAGGCGTGGAAATTGGTGGAACTGGCAACTTATGTAGATGTGGGAAGTCTTGAAAAGTGTCTCATGGTCAAATGTGACTT